>CM033736.1:16913251-18199385 GCA_019671005.1 Hibiscus mutabilis | reverse complement strand
TGTCGGCGTAAATTTGGCATTTGTGGCATTTCTGGCGTGTCGATGCAATCTCCCTCCATGGTCAACGAAATAACCGTATCTCATAATTTTTCGGGCTATAGACAGCCCGTTGGCGTCGTTCCACAGATCTCGTCATGTACTTGGCTAAGATTTCTTTCGCCTCCGGGCATCCACACATCTCAGCAATGTTTGATCATGACTTCTCCTATATAGGATCTCCCCATCTAGGACATATTTTGTTGCCATTTTTACGGCGTTTTTGTCATCATTGTCGTTTGCCCTTACGGATACTTTTGAAGCTTGACATATTGCGAGGATGTCATAGTACCATGGATTTCCGTCAATCTCTTCTGTACATTACAACAATGGCAGGCTTTTCAAGCGTCTGCATCTCAATGGGCTTTCATTTACGCCCGGTGTTTGTTTTAAACATGGATGCCAAGGTTGCCAATGCATCGCCATCGATTTTCTTCTCGGGGTAGGTAATTGAAGGTGACCTTTTGAACTCTTTGTGAGCTCTTGGATCAATTTCGTGATATTTGACCAACCGGGTCTCTGGTTTCCCACTCCCCGCGCAATTGGTAAATGACTGGGGCGAATCTCGAACACTCGAAGTTTCTTAACCTTTCTCTCGATGGTGAGTTTAGTCCCATGATGCAAAACCGTATTCAGCTATATTGTTTGTGCGGAAGAATTCCAATCTGCTTTGGTGAAAGGATAATAGGCGTCCTCGGTGAAATTAGCTTTGCCCCTATCCCATGTCAGAGGCGTTGGAGGCTCCATCGAAGTAAAGTTTCCATGACTTATCATACGAAACCTCTTCTTGGTGGTAATGCACATCAAGTCTTCGTCTGGGAAATTAAAGTTCAATGCCTCATATTCATCGAAGCCACGACTAGCTAGGAAATCGCTTCGGCACTCCCTTTACTGACTTTTCGATTAACATATCGATGTCGGTCGGATAATAGCATCAGCCATCGAGCCATCCTTCCCGTTAGTCTGGAGCTTCCATTAAGAACTTTAATGGGTCTAGCTTGGATATCAACCCGGGTAGTATGGTACAACATGTCTTTATCGAGGCGACAGTAGCCCAAACTAGAGCACAACACAGCTCTTCTGCCTTTGGCGGGTACCGTGTTTCGCAATCATTGAATTTCTGCTTAGGTAATAGATGGCTTGCTCCTTTCTTCTTGACTCATCGTGTTGCCCGAGTACACATCTCATTGAATTCTCGAAGACTGTTAAGTAGAGAATTAGTGGCCGACCAGGTACTGGTGCGACTAAAATTGGAGCATTTGTCAGGTACTTTTTGATCTTTTCTAGGGCTTTTTGACATTCTTCATCCCACACGCCAGGATTATTCTTTCTAAAAGTCGAAGGCCGGTCGCATTGATTAGTTAATTGGGAAATGAAGCGAGAGATATAATTCAGCCTCCCCAGAAACTACGGACTTAAGCCTGCGTGCGGGGTGGTGAAAGGTCTGGATGGCTTTCACTTTATCTGGATCAATCTCAATCCCTCTTCTGCTTACTACGAACCCTAAGAGTTTTCCAGAAGTAACGGCGAAGGTACACTTGGCAGGATTGAGCCTTATTTGGTACTTCCGTAGTCTTTGGAATAGTTTTCTCAAGTTCTGTAGGTGCTCTTCCTCTGTTCGGGATTTGGCAATCATATCATCCACGTATACTTCTATTTCTTTGTGCATCATGTCATGGAAAAGAGTCACCATTGCTCTTTGGTATGTTGCCCCTGCGTTCTTTAGCCCAAACGGCATCACTTGATAACAAAAAGTGCCCCACATGGTTATGAATGTGGTTTTCTCCATGTCATTAGGATCCATCTTTATCTGGTTGTACCCTGAGAAGCCGTCCATGAAGGAAAACCATGAATGTCCTGCGGTGTTGTCAACCAGCGTGTCAATATGTGGCAAAGGGAAGTTGTCTTTAGGGCTAGCTCGGTTCAGATCCCTATAATCTTCACACATACGAACTTTCCCGTCTTTCTTTGGTACTGGTACAATGTTTGCAACCCATTCGGGGTATTTGGCTACCTCCAAGAATCCAGCATCAAATTGTTTTTTCACTTCTTCTCGGATCTTTAACAACATATCCGGTCTCATTCTCCGAAGTTTTTTTGTTGTCTTGGTTTGCACTCCGATTTTGTTGGCAATTTATGCACCACTATGTCGGTATTCAATCTGGCATATCTTGATAAGTCGGCGAAGACATCCTTGAATTCTGAAGTAGGGCTATCGGTTCATGCTTGGTTTTTGAGAAATAGTCGTTCCTATTTTTATTTCTTTTCTCTCTTCTTCAGTCCCTAAGTTGACAATTTCTGTTTCTTCTTGGTGGGGCATAATCTGCCATTCTTCGTCGTCCACCATTCTCTTTAACTCTTCAGGGACCTTAATTTCTATTTCATCATATCCTTCCTCAATTTCCTCTCGAGACCTCGGGGCATTGAAATTTACTCGAGGATTGGATCGGTATCATTCATATCGTCAATCATGAGCGACCTGCATTAAATGAGAATGAATTGTATTGGGAAAAAGGCGGCTTTACATGAAGGAATGAATATGAAGAATGCATGAATGGAATAAATGAGATTTTGGTCATTTTTAAGAAAGTGGGGATATTTTCATTTCAATCAAAAAGTTAACATAGGTGCCCCATACAAGAGATCCTCATTGTTTATGGGCAAAAACAAAATGTTGATTCGAGCATTACTACGATCTATTCCTAAAAACTACAGGTAGATCAATGCAGCTCGGTTATCAGTGTTTCCCGGGATGGCAAGGCGGATGTTGGTCAACATTTTGCTGCCTCGGTCCTTTTCAGCTATCATGTTGATGTACATCCCTTCAAATGATTCTCTGAGTACTTCCTCTGGTTAAGTTCATCATTTTTTCTCCATTGCCTCTCCGATATCTTGACTTTGTTTGGTAGAATCCTCAGGAGACAAAAGTGGCTTTCAAACTAGGAAAGGACATCGGTCTCCATGGAATGTCTTCTCCTTTAGATCTGGCTTTTCTTTGTTCTTCCTTCCTCTTATACTCCTCTTTCTTACATTTGGACACTTGGTTGGTAACCTTGACCAAAACGATCATTCTTGGTTGTCATATTCTTGGGTCTTAGGTTTCCTTGTAATTTCTTTGACCCTTTTCCTATTTTGGCTCCTCGCCCCAAAGTTTCTGCAACGGTCATCTTGGTACAATTAGATAACACAGGGTAGGGGATCCGACTTCCCTACGAAGCGAATGTGGCATTTACTAGTTCTAATGCTCGGGCGGCATTCTGCGCGATATCTTCATCATTTTGAATGTGGGGGTGTGTCGATGTCTTTGAAGCAACAAATTCATGCTCTGCCTCTCTTGTGACCAATTTGCCTTCAACTACAAATTTTAATTTCTGATGCAATGATGATGGGACAACTCCTGCGGAGTGGATCCACGGTCTTCCCAACAAACAGCTGTAAGATGGTTTTATGTCCATCACTACAAAATCGATCACATATTCAGTTGGTCCGAATAATAGGGGCACCTCAATTTTCCCTATTGTTCATTCGGATAATAGCATCTGCCATCGAGCCATCCTTCCCGTTAGTGCTGGCGCTTCCATTAAGAACTTCAGTGGGTCTAGCTTGGATATCAACCAGGTAGTATGGTACAACATGTACTGTCTGAGCCGCTTGGTAGCCCAAACTAGAGCACAACACAGCTTCTGCACTGGCGGGTACCGTGTTTCGCAATCATTGAATTTCCTGCTTAGGTAATAGATGGCTTGCTCCTTTTTTCTTGACTCATCGTGTTGCCCCAGTACACATCCCATTGAATTCTCGAAGACTGTTAAGTAGAGAATTAGTGGTCGACCAGGTACTGGTGCGACTAAAATTGGAGCATTTGTCAGGTACTTTTTGATCTTTTCTAGGGCTTTTTGACATTCTTCATCCCACACGCGAGATTATTCTTTCTAAAAGTCGAAGACCGGGTCGCATTGATTGGTTAATTGGGAAATAAAGCGAGAGATATAATTCAGCTCTCCGAGAAACCGCGGACTTCCCTGCGTGCGGGGTGGTGAAAGGTCTGGATGGCTTTCACTTTATCTCGGATCAATCTCAATCCCTCTTACGCTTACTACGAACCCTAAGAGTTTTCGAAGTAGCGGCGAAGGTACACTTGGCGAGGATTGAGCCTTAGTTGGTACTTCCGTAGTCTTTGGAATAGTTTTCTCAAGTTTTGTAGGTGCTCTTCCCTCTGTTCGGGATTTGGCAATCATATCATCCACGTATACTTCTATTTCTTTGTGCATCATGTCATGGAAAAGAGTCACCATTGCTCTTTGGTATGTTGCCCTGCGTTCTTTAGCCCAAACGGCATCACTTGATAACAAAAAGTGCCCCACATGGTTATGAATGTGGTTTTCTCCATGTCGTTAGGATCCATCTTTATCTGGTTGTACCACGAGAAACCGTCCATGAAGGAAAACCATGAATGTCTGCGGTGTTGTCAACCAGCGTGTCAATATGTGGCAAAGAGAAGTTGTCTTTAGGGCTAGCTCGGTTGAGATCCCTATAATCTACACACATACGAACTTTCCGTCTTTCTTTGGTGCTGGTACAATGTTTGCAACCCATTCGGGGTATTTGGCTACCTCAAGAATCCAGCATCAAATTGTTTTTCACTTCTTCTCGGATCTTTAGCAACATATCTGGTCTCATTCTCGAAGTTTTTGTTGTCTTGGTTTGCACTCCGATTTTGTTGGCAATTTGTGCACCACTATGTCGGTATTCAATCTGGCATATCTTGATAAGTCCAGCGAAGACATCCTTGAATTCTGAAGTAGGGCTATCAGTTCATGCTTGGTTTTGAGAAATAGTCGTTCCTATTTTTATTTCTTTTCTCTCTTCTTGATCCCTAAGTTGACAATTTACATTTCTTCTTGGTGGGGCATAATCGCCTTTCTTCGTCGTCCACCATTCTCTTTAACTCTTAGGGACCTTAATTTCTATTTCATCATATCCTTCCTCAATTTCCTCACGAGACCTGGGGCATTGAAATTTACTCGAGATTGGATCCGGTATCATTCATATCATCAATCATGAGCGACCTGCATTAAATGAGAATGAATTGTATTGGGAAAGAGACGACTTTACATGAAGGAAATGAATATGAAGAATGCATGAATGGAATAAATGAGATTTTGGTCATTTTTAAGAAAGTGGGGATATTTTCATTTCAATCAAAAAGTTAACATAGGTGCCCCATACAAGAGATCCCCATTGTTTATGGGCAAAAACAAAAGGTTGATTCGGAGCATTACTACGATCTATTCCTAAAACTACAGGTAGATCAATGCAGCTCCGGTTATCGAGTGTTTCCCGGGATGGCAAGGCGGATGTTGGTCAACATTTTCTTTGCCTCGTTCCTTTTCAGCTATCATGTTGATGTACATCCCTTCAAATGATTCTCTGAGTACTTCCTCCTGGTTAAGTTCATCATTTTTCTCCATTGCCTCTCCGATATCTTGACCTGGCTGGTAGAATCCTCCGGAGACAAAAGTGGCTTTCAAACTAGGAAAGGACATCGGTCTCCATGAAATGTCTTCTCCTTTAGATCTGGCTTTTTTCTTTGTTCTTCCTTCCTCTTATACTCCTCTTTCTTACATTGGACACTTGGTTGGTAACTTGACCCGAAATGATCCTTCTTGGTTGTCATATTCTTGGGTCTCGGGTTTCCTTGTAATTTCTTCCCACCCTTTTCCTATTTTGGCTCCTCGGCCCAAAGTTTTTGCAACGGTCATCTTGGTACAATTAGATAACTTTGGGGTAGGGGATCCGGCTTCCCTCTCAAAGCGAATGTGGCATTTACTAGTTCTAATGCTCGGGCAGGCATTGCATGATATCTTCATCATTTTGAATGTAGAGGGTGTCGATGTCTTTGAAGCAACAAATTCATGCTCTGCCTCTCTTTGTGACCAATTTGCCTTCAACTACAAATTTTAATTTACGATGCAATGATGATGGGACAACTCTGCGGAGTGGATCCACGGTCTTCCCAACAAGCGGTGTAAGATGGTTTTATGTCCATCACTACAAAATCGATCACATATTGGTTGGTACGATCAATAGGGGCACCTCAATTTTCCCCATTGTTCCTTTTTGCGTACCATCAAAGGCTCTTACCGAGTTGTGGCAAGGCTTTAGGTGAGAACCATCTATTGGCAATTTTTGCGGGGTTACCATGGGCAAGACATTCAATGCTGACCCATTGTCGATCGAAGACGCTGGTAATACATACCCTTTGCGGTGGGTAGTGATGTTAAGGGCTTTGGTAGACCCCATTTCTCCCTCCGGGATCTCGTCATCTTTGAATGTGATATGATTATAAGCGGTAATATGCCCCACTATCATGTCGGGTTTATTCTGAAATGTCCGGGGCACAAAAGTTTGATTCAGCACTTTCAATAGTGTCTCCGGATGTTTCTCGAACTCAAGAGTAATTCCAAAGATTGTGATCTGGCGGTTGTTTTTCGTAGTTGTTCCACTACGTTGTACTCACTATGTCTCAAGAACTTTAGAAATTCTTTGGCCTGGGCCTCAGTTACCGGCTCATTTATATTTGGGGCAGGTTCTTCTCCAAATATCTGCGTAGGGCTAACTGCTGTACTCTTCCCTTTATCTTTTTCAGCCGCTTTCAAAGCCTCGGAGGAATAACATCGGCCGCTCCTTGTGAAATGGCCTGCCTCACCAACGTTCACATCGTTCTGCTTTGTTGGTCTTCTAGCGTAGGCTCTTTTACCTGTTCGTGTTCTGATTTTTCTGGCATGGTCACATTCACAGCATAGTTCCAGGAATTTGTCGCATATCTTTGAATGGGAATGGAGATGGTCTTGAAATGATGATCTTGGGACATATTTTGCTGGTTTCTCCTTGGGAGACACTGCATTCCCCAATCTGGGAGAGATGATAAAAGGTCTATCCTTCCGTATCTAGTTTTGGGGCTATCTGTCATGTGTACGTCGATCCCTTCCCCATGGGCTCCTCAAAGAATTCAATTTGTTTTTCATTCATCAAACGCACCAATTTCTTGAACTCGTCACATTCTTGGATATCATGCCCTTGATCGATGGAATTCGCAATACTTTCCACATTCCTTACGCCTTATTATCATGCCTTTGTTGATCACACGAGCCATGCATAGCTGTTGAAATACCCATCGTAAAGGAGACTTGATTTACGACACGTCATCCTTTATCCTCCCGTAAAGCATTCTTCTATGACATTTACCCCTCTGCTCCCATGATTAGGTAGCGGGTTGTTGGCTACACTCGGCTCTTCAAACTTCAATATCGAGAATCGATTAAGTTACGTACAAGCTTTTGAAGGCAAGGCAGTTCTCGGTGAGATGTCCGGGGTACCGCCGTGATAGTCACAATGTGCGCTTGGATTATACCAAGGCGGGAAGGGTGGATTGACGAGAGTAACGATATATGGCGGACAGGACTGCTTCATATAAGCGGGAATAAAGTTCGAGTGCAAAGCAGGTAGGGAGTGAAAGTTCTCCTCTCTTTCTTTTTCGTGACTCTCTCATCTCTTTGATTCGAATTTTGTGTTTTTCCCACAGTGCTTGTGGCTGTGAGACTGTGAAGTTCTTGGCGGTATAGGTGCTGGTGGTGTTTACTTCATTTCTCTTGTTGTACTTTCGAGACCCTTCCCCACCATCAATTCTGCCGCTCTTAATTGCGATTCGAGAGACTCCCAGTCCCGATCAAGTCGGCAAAACACTTGTGTTGTGTTATTAATGAGGCGATCAAAAGTGCCCTTTCGAGTATTGACAAATAATGGCGTGATTTCATGCTCGGGATAGGTGGCTGGATTTGGCGGCCACTTCTCTCCACCTTTGGGCATATTGTCGCAGCTTTCATTGACTTACGCCCCATATTTTCTAACATAATTCTGTTAGGGATCTTATACATTACATGTTTGTATTGCTCGATAAATGCTTTAGACAGATCTTTCCATGTTTTAACATTCGCTTTGCTTAACTGAGTATACCAACGTAACGTCGCTCCAGTTAGACTATCCTGGAAACAATGGATCAGTAGCTTTTCATCTTTATGGTAAGCCGCCATTTTTCTACAATACATCGTTATGTGTGCAGAAGGACATGTGGTTCCATCATATTTATCGAACTCTGGCGTTTTGAATTTTGGCGGCAGGACAAGATCAGACACCAGACTTAGGTCGCTAGCGTCATTTCCTGATTCTTCATTTGATTGTAACGCTTTAAATTTTTCCTCCATGAGGCGAAATCTTTCTTCCCACTTTTTTTCTACCTCATTCCTGATTCTTTCGACCATGTTCAGGTCCGGTACTTCTTCTTCATAAAGTGCTTCAGTATCGAGGGGTTGAGTCTCAGGTGCCCCTATTTGAAAGCTGGAAGATATTCCTGCAGGGTCAATATACACATTCCTAGCCTGGTTTGGTGCAGTTGGTTGAACCTTGTAGTGAGCGGGGTACCTTACAGTTCTGGAACATTTTCTCCTTCTACTCGTTTTCCAAGACTTTTGCCAGCAATGCAGTTATGTCGGATACTATAGATGTTTTGTTGCTGCATAATCCGATCACTAAGGCTTCTCCGGGCCTCTTCTAGCCTTGTCTCGAGCTCTCTTTGCCTTCTTTCTAGACTAATTATCCTTTCTTCCATGAGCTTTCTTTGTAGCCGGGTAAAATATAGGTGATGAATGATTGGGTTAACTACACACAACGCCACAATATTCATATTGTTAATATGGTTGCAAAAAATAAATGCATGTACAATGATGCGAATGTTATGATGCAAATGCAAGAATGTATGCAGATAAGGTATTGATTCATTTGGTAATCACCCTTTTGAACTACTTCCACGAGAATTAAAGGGTCTTGATTACAACAAAGTTCGTGTTACAAAGTAAAGATCCCTAGTACAAAAGATCTAATTACAACACGAGTCCTATAGATAGACTCTAGCTCTATCTCCTAATTTTCCAATTGCCCTGAGCAGCTTGAGGAACCTAGGAGCTTCTTCCATTCCCGGGGCTATAAAGGTCGGAGTGTCTCAGCCTCGATAGCTAAATCATTTACATGTCTGGCGACTCATTTGTATGTCCACCATTAGGTTTGCGTAGTCTTGGTCTCATGTCCCTGTACCATTCGAGCAGCGTCGCGTAATCTCTTACGCCAATAGGTGTCCCCTCCGGCTGCAGCTTCCTCGAACACATTAATTCTTTCCTTGTAATCCTCCACAATTGCTTTGAGGACCCAATTCGTGCTTGTAACACACCCACCTCTCGTTCTCTTTCCCGTAGCTCGGTGAAGTTATTCTGCTGGGCGTACATTGAAGTGAGTGTTCGAATTCCGCCACCTTTCCTTTTAATTCATCATTTTGACTTTGGCTTTGCTCCAACCTTTGAATAGTGTCATCGTACAGTTTCTGCATCTCTAATGATCTATTTCGACTACTCATGGATTTTCTTTTCCATACAAATGACACTTTCTCTCTCATGATGGACAGCTTGTCTTCCCTTGCTGATTTCTTGTCTGAATCTTTCTTTTTCTTGATCAATGGCCTTCTTGGCGGACCGTTTTTCTTCCTCCATAGCCAAATGGCAGTTTTCAATTTCTTTCTCGATCGCTCTTTTGTTAATTTCTCGTTCTTCTTCCACTAAACGGATGCCGTTCATTCTTTCTCTTTCCACAACTATGAACTGACTCCGGCCGGCCTTCTGTATTTTTGCTTGTAATAGAAGGACATCTTTTTGATAAAGAGTATTCTTGTCACTCAAATCTGCATTTAATTTCTTCAATTGCCTAATGATCCCATCCCGCTCGTCAACTTCTAAGCTTGCTTTATAGAGTTCGCTTGCATGTTGGGTCTGTTGAATGTCCATTTTCCTTTTAACTTCTTCGAGTTCACTCCTCAAGATGTCGGCTTCGGACGGTACCACCCTTGTAAGCTCTTCGAGTGACACTGCTGGTCCTTGGTCAGATTCAGGAATCACATTATTAACCCTCAAACGTCTCTAAAGATCGTAATCTGGGGTAGTCATGTGCTCGGTATCTCCTTCCACCCTGATCCGATAACAATGATCCCAGGCCCTCATGATGGTCTGAATTTTTCCTTTGAACTCCTCTTTGAAAAGAAATTCAGTTTGGCTTAATCCGGCGGTATTAGGAATGAATTGTTGTGATCCGAACTGCCGAGATACTAAAAGCGGGGCACAAGCGATCCCTCCATGCAATCCCAACATCATCAGCCAATTGAAGTCACCACAACTGTATAGAAAATAATTAACTTTACCGAGCCATGGGACCCTCCATGCTATGTCTTCATCTTGAATGTTTCTGAAGAAACTGATCCACATTTTTGTTTTCAAATCCTCTCGCCATTCCTTTACTAAGTATTCTCGTAAAGGCGAAAAACCTTGAAAGGATATCCCGGCAGGACCCGCGTCGGCGTCTTCCACATGTGACTCTGAATCCATACTTGTAATAGCATGCGCGAAAAAACGTCATTCTTCATGTTCCGGCTAGCATTTAAGGAAATGAAAGTCTCGACCAAGATTCTTGGTCTTCGGGTTTGCTTTCCGTTTCACCCGCTCGAACAAATCCAGAATGGCTATGTCAATGTTCCCGAGCACTCTGGGAAAGATCACCAAGCCATATATTCCTAAAGCGAATAAGTTCATTTTTTGCCTCATCTGGATGTGTCGATATGATGTCCCGAATACTTTCCCATGCAAAGACTGTATTATTTCCTCGGATTTGAAGGAGGCCACTAACCCAATCGTCACTCATTCCTGCAAAGGTTTTGAGTTTCGCAATGTAATTCTGATTCCTTGGAGGCTTCGCGTAGATCCAATCTTCCTGAATATTTTTCTGGTTAAGTAAAGCAGTGTATTCTTCTACCGTAGGCATCATGTCCTGCCCATTGAAGGTGAAGCAGCAAAAAGCCGGATTCGAATCGGACTATAGCTCGGAGTAGGGGCTGGTTAATCGAACATATAATAGCCTGTGCGATGTCGCCATAACTATCGCAAAATAAGTCTTGTAGTCTTGGTCCCATCTTTCCCAAATGTTTTGAAGATCCCACAAGTCGTTACATTTGGAGACTCACATAGGTGTATCCAAAGGCAAACTGTCCCCCTTGGATTTTCTGGTTGACCTCGACCAATGTCGGTGACAAATTAAGCTCTTCTTTCCTAAGACACCTTTTTTTTCCATGGTGAAAGACTTTACGATCAGGCAAACCACTTGATTGTACCTTTATGTGATGCAAATGCAATGATGTATATGAAAAAAAACAAAAAGCGAAAAGGAAACAAGTCGAGTACCGGATATAATTAATAAATATATAAATAAAAGGACAAAAATAAGCAGAATAAACACACAAAAACAACCCTATTTATCCCGTCTAAAACCTAAGGTTATCCGCATGGCTCTAAATGGGTAGGTTTCTATGTATTCTCTACATGCAGTCTTGGTTCTAGGAGGTACCCGAATTGTCCTTGCTGTCATCTACTAAGAGTAGCAAGGCCCCGATCATCACCCATTATAGGCTCCTTTCAACCGGGTTCAATTCGGGGACCCATTCGCTTATGCCCGTCTGAAGGAACGATATCCTTATTTAAAGCATAAGGTACTCGAGCCCCGAAGGTACTTGCTAGGCCCATACGGGAGAACGATATCTCCACGAAAGCATTAGCGTTTCCCCCCCACTTAAAAAGACGGGTTTATATGCCATATTTTAAATGTGTTAAAATAAACGCGCAATTATGACCGAATGTTAATTTAATAGTCATTTTAATCCGGAACTTCCAATATTAGTAAAGCGGCAATTATTTTAAAAGCTTGACTCTCATTTGTTTTTGAAAAACAAAAATGTCCCCAGCGGAGTCGCCATCTGTAGCGATGTCATTTTCTTTTTTATCGCTAAATAAAACGAGGATTTTTGAAAGGTGTTTGAAAGGTTTTTTTTGGATATAAAATATTTATTCCGTGGGGTTTTTAAAGAACCGCATTTTAAAAAAAATGGAGTCGCCACCGGCCACTTAGGTAGGCCGGACACCATAAAATCAGAGATTCAAAAACTATTGGGTTCGGGAGTCGGTTACGGATGGGGAAGGATTAGCACCCCCACACCGCCCAAAATTGGTACTTTAATAATTACCGCTTTATTAATATTGGATTTTCCGGATTAAAGTGACAATTATTTTAAAATTCGGTCATAATTGCGAATATATTTTAAGGGTCCCGTTACCCGAGAATAAACGCCCAACCACTATCACTACGCTTGATACTGGCCTCGTTTACGCTCGGATAAAAGGACACCGCATTAACAAGTTATAAATCATATGCAATCTTAGTGGCAAAAATATAAAACCTGACAGATAATTTAAAGACAGTAAATATTCATATAATAAAATACTAATCTAATAAATGATATACTAGATTAAAACATGAATATATACATATTATTCTAAATGATAAATAAAAACAACTTTAACAAGTTAGAACAACAATGCAGGAATAATTACGTTATATGTAGACGAACAAATATTTAAAAAGACATACATACTATTAATAAAACATATTTCAACATATATGAATAATATATTATACAATAAAGAAGACACACTAACACGTAACCTAAAAGCCAAGGAAACATACAATGTGTACAGAAATACAAGAACATGCTGTTTTACGAGTCGGATAGAACATAGCATGCTTTAATACGAGTAACCGGATAAAAAACATGACTACCATTTTTAACACATATATACATATAAACATAAACTACGACTCATATATGAGGGACATAAAATAAAATAATAGAATATCAATATATATACGATTATAACACGAACATGAATATTTACAAAGAATACATGACCGAAATGAAAGAAAAACAAAAGTCAATGATGTAAATTAAAGAACAATAATATGTAATTTAGGGACGAAATTGCGAAACAAACAAAACCTAAAAGGACAGTAATTGTAATTAGACCAAGGGGGACCCAAAATGAAAAATTCAAACGCGGGATGGTTAAGGGTGTAATTTTACTATTCGAAAGGCGATTCGGTGTAATTTAGGGACTAGATTGTAACTTTTTGAAATATCAAGGGGGATTTGGGATTGTGATTATACCATGCGGCAAGACAAAAACGAAAATATTGAAAACGCGGTGGGATTAAGTGTGTAATTTACCCATTTAGCAAAATAATAACGCCTATATATAAACCTTTTTTAGGCGAAATCAAAATTTTAGCCATTTGTTTCATTTTTGGTTTTTAGAAGAACCATGTTCTTCGCTTTTTTCTCTCAACTGTTCTTACAAAACCCAGAATCCGGTGGCCGGGCCGTATTCTAACGCGGGCGCGCCACAGCGTGACTCAAAAACACACAAAAAAACAACCCCATTTTTTTTGTCCTCAATACGAATCCTAGGTTGGATTCGGAGAATATACCTCTATTCGCCTAGATCTAGGAAATACAAACCAAAAAAATTTTTAGACCAAAACAAAACTACAAAGGGTCTTCTCCTCCCTTTAGTTCACGGATCCGGCTTGTAGAAAGCGGAAGGCTTACCATTGAGGAAGGGAAGACCCACAAACAACGCCTAGTAAGACTACTCTCCTTTTTTTTTTTATTTTTTGTTCTATTTCGTATATGCATGTAAAGAAAATAAGTAAGAAAAAGAGACAAGTATTTACCCTTTGGATTGTCTTTTTATTTTCTTGGATGTTTACAACTTTCCGATTTTTGTATTACAAGGTCTACGGTCTCTTTTTTTTTACCTCCCGTTCTTATCCCCGTTACAAAAGTTCCCGTTTCATATATATTATTGTCTGTTTTTTGTTGCAAGTTGCATCTTGCTTTTTGAGATCTGAACTGGGTGACAATTTTGCTTGTTATCTTGGGCATGTTACGAGCACGGGATCTGAATATCGGCGCGCGGTGGCGATATGGACATTTCCGCCGAGGAGGCGGACGCGTTCTCGGCCGTTAGATCGGATCTGATCTAACGGTCGAGATGGCTTGAAGAACGATCGGCCTGGATGAAGCCTCGATTTGATGAGACGGCTTCAGATTTCGCCACGTGGAGCTCCGCAGTCGAGGAGTCAGAACGCGTGGATCTTACTCGCGCGTGGGATATTAAAGCGTCCGCGCGTGTACTGAATTAGCCACTAACCGTCCAACTAACTAGTTTACATTCTCAACTAATTACTAACTTGTAACTTCAACACTCCCCTCAAGTTGGAGAAACAAAATATCTTTCATTCCCAACTTGGTTATTAGTTTGTTATGCTGTTGCAAACTCAGGGCTTTTGTCATTACATCTGTAAGTTGTTCTGTTGATGGCACAAAGACTGTTTCAATAAGATTTTTTTGGATATTTTCTCTTATAAAGTGACAGTTAATTTCGATATACATGGCACGCTCGTGGTATACTGAATTAGCCACGATTTGTAAGGTTGCCTTGTTGTCACAGTGCAACTTTATTGGGCCACCAAGTTCTTCACTCAATCCTTTCAACCAAACCAGTTCAGAAGTCGTTACTATCATGCTTTTATATTCTGCTTTTGCGGATGATCTGGCTATCGTGCTTTGCTTTTTTGGCTTTCAGGATATCAAAGAATCTTCAAACTTAACATAGAATTCTGATACAGATTTTTTTTATCATTGGGCATGTAGTCCAGTCTGCATCACAGTAAGCTTCAATCCTGCAATCACTTGAAGCTTTGAATAATAATCCTTTCCCTGGATTATTCTTAATGTATCTCGCAACCCTAAGAACAACTTCCATGTGAGAGGCCTTGGGGCTTTGCATGAACTGACTGAGATGGTGCACAGTAAAGAATATGTTAGGTCTAGTATGCGTTAAGTAAACCAGTCTTTCTATTAACCTCTGAAAGATAGACTCATCTTTATTATTTTCTTTTGCGCTTTCATCATAGACAACTGTTGTAAGCTTCCAATTCTGTTCAAGAGGTGTTAGAGCACATCTAACCCCCCTCCCAAATCAGTGTCATTTATGAATTCCAGAGCATGTTTCCTCTGGTTCAGAAGAATACCTTTCTTGGCTCTTAAAATCTCAATCTCAAGGAAAATTCCTAAATCTCCCAAATCCTTCATCCTAAAATTCTGATTCAAAAATATTTTTAACTCTTCAATAATCTTTTTACTGCCCCCTGTAATTAATAAATCATCTACATAGATCAGTAAAATCATAATATTATCCCCATCCCTTTTTTTGAACAGTGAGCAATTTAATTTACTTTGAACATAACCATCAAGAAGCAAGGCTTCTGTCAATCTCAGATTCCACTGTTTAGAAGTCTGCTTAAACCCGTATAATGACTTTTGTAGCCTATTCACCATCTTTTTCCCTGGCTGCAAAAACCTTCAGGGAGATCCATATTCACCTTCTCATGGAGATTTGTCTTAGAGAAAAATATTATGAACATCCATTTGACAAATAGACCAGTTATGATGAGAGGCCAAAATAAGGGTAGTTCTGACAGTGACCATCTTAGCTGCTGGTGAAAAAATATCTAAATAGTCAATACTTTGTTGTTGATTACAACCTTTGGCCACTAAATTGGCCTTATGCCTCTCAACCTCCCCAGAAGCTCTATATTTCACCTTATAAACCCACTTGCAGCCAATGGAAACTTTCCCAGCAGGAAAAGAAACTACAGACCAGACCATGTCTTATTAGATTCTAAAGCTTGAATTTCATCTTGAATTGCCTGAATTCAGGCGGGATCTTGAGTACCCTCAGAATAAGTCTGAGGCTCAACAATAGAAGAAGTAGAAGCAATGAAATGTTGAGTAGAATCTGGCAAATGAGTATAAAAAAGAATTAGAAACAAAATCCTTAAACCATCCTGGATGCCTTGATATACGAGAAGATTTACGAATAGGAAGAACAGAATTAACAATAGGAACATGGTCATGTTCAATAATAGGAACAGAATCTACAATAGGATCAATATGGTCAGTAATAGAAACAAATGTAACAGGTTCAACAAAAGAACTACAACTTGGTGGAGTGAATGAAACAGAATCATCATGAACAGGTGAACTTGCTAAAATTGGAGAAGAGACAGAAATGGAAGAAACTAAAGGAAAAGAAAAATGCAAAGACAAAAAATCTGAATCAGAAATCATGTTTGAAAGAGGGAAAAAGGAAGTAGAATTATCAGAAAGAAACTTGAAAAGAAATATGTGTTCAAGAAATCTAACATCCCTATTAACAAAAAAAATTTATTTGTAGGTTTAACAAGATATAACCCTTTCGGGTGAGAGAATAGCCAAAAAAGACAAAAGGGTCAGACCTAGCAGCAAACTTATCATGATTATTAAGAGTTGAAGCATAACAAAGACAATAAAAAATGCGAAAATAAAAAATTTAGAAACTTTATAAAAAAGTTCAAAGGGAGTCTTCCAACCTAAAATAGAAAAGGGCAATCAATTTATAATATGGCAAGCAATTTTAATACATTCTCCCCAAAATTTGAGAGCAACATTATATTAAAATTTTAGGACTCTAACAACCTCAAGGATATGTATATGTTTTCACTCAGCAATTTCATTTTGCTGAGGTGTATGAACACAACTGTTTTGATGTATGACTCCTAAAGAGTAAAAAAAAAACAACATTCATAGTTAAAAAATTCAGAGCCATTATCACTACGAACTATGTGAATATAAATTGAAAAATGAGTTTGAATAAAGGCAAAAAAGGATTTTAGATGCAAGATAGCATCAGAATTGAGCTTCAACAAATAGACACAAGTCATGCGAGAATGATCATTCACTATAGTAAGGAAGAACCTGTGTCCATTATGTGTGTAGACTCTATATGGATCCCGGAGGTCAATATGTATAAGATGAAAGAGATTATCAGTTCTAGAAGTACTAGATGCAAAAGGCAGTCTAGTTTGTTTAGCCTTGGGACAAATAGAACAATCATGAAAACAAGTAAAAGGCAATTTGCCAGCAAAAAAAAATGACATTTTATTCATTTTGACAACAGTGGCAAGGCCCAAACGAGCATGCCAAAAAACATTCTTATCAACGGAATCAAAGGAATAATGCATACATTGAGAATCAATAAAAGTAAAATAACAACGAGAATCAAAAGGCAAACCAGAACTTGAAATAAAGGAATCAAGGACATAGAGTCCTCCAACAGCCCTACCAATTCCCTTGATCCTTCTATTGGAGAGATCCTGCAACAAACAAAAATTAGAATAAAAATAACAGCACAGTTAGAAACTGATAACAGATTATGATGAAATTGGGAAACAAAGAGCACATGATGTAATTCATGAGTAGAATCAAAGGAAAAAGCACCCTCATGAGTTATGAAAACAGTTTTTCATTTGGAAGATGAACAACACGCTGGCTACAAGCAATGGGATTATTCCGAGATTTAAAATCACACAAGACATTATTCGTAGCACCAGAATCCAGAATCTGGGAAAGTGAACTAATATGAGTTAAGAGCTTACGCTCATTACCTGTCAGATTAACTGCAGAAGTCCCAGGAAAAGCCTTGTGAAGAAGATCCATAATCTGACGATATTGTTTCGATGTGAAAACAGGAACATGTAGGATATAAGCAACTGAAACTACAGGAACATGTGGGGTAGAGGTGCAACTAGGATTATCCAAAGGTTCAACCTCTGAATTAACAGCCGCAACTAGAGTTGCAGGAGCACTGGAAAGATCTGAAAGAGAGGTTCAACAAGGTGGACAACTTGCAAATCTTCTTCTTACATCGCAAAATTGCTCATTCAAGGTAGCATTACAACGATCCCACTGCGATCGCAAGGTAGCATCATAATCGTCTCGGTTGCAGTCACCATCAATAAACCCTAGTTTATTTTTGGCAAGAAACGCAATTCACAGTGATCAGCTCCAGACATTGTAGTTCTCAATTCTAATCAACTGACGAGAGATTAGTAACGAGCCAGGTGTATCAGAAGGATACAAATAGAAAGGGTGATTGAAGTAAATCACGACGAAATCTGTCACCGGAGGCATTACAAATAAAAGTGTGGAAAAAAGGGAAAAAAACAACTAAAATCGAAAAAAAAAGGAAATGTGGAAGTGAAAACTGAAATGAGCCAAAATTGGAAACAAACCCACTCGACAAAAATGGGCTAAGAGATGCCATGTCAAAAAATTAGAAAGAATATAAAACTGTGTATCTTTCACATCACCTTAAAATTACAAAGTCACTTTACATTTATAGTACAAATTATCAGCCACTAACCATCCAACTGATTAGTTTACATTCTCAACTAATTACTAACAAACTAATTGCACTCTAACTTCTAACTTCAACAAGTTGCTTGTGACTTCCCGCGAATATAATCTACGGACGATTATTAACAAAGGCTCATCAGTAATAAAAACCCAAAAGCATATTATCATAGAAAATGTATTCTCTTAGTTTTAAGGCATAGGCCTTTTTCCAATGATGGAGAGATTGAAATCAAGATTAAGGGGGACAAAATATAATTAAACATGAAAAATAAGGGGCAAAGTTCAAATAAATTGAAAATCATGGGTCAAATCCATTTTATTTTTTAATTAAAAAATTAGGGGACTGCTAGCTACATCCCCTACCTAAGCTTTAGGTCCGGAACAAAAATATCATTGCCTTTTTTGGTGTCCCTATAACACCCCTACCCGGTCTGGTAGAAAATTAATTCGAAAAGTGTTACCGGAACAAAAACGATGATCGATATGATACTCTATTTAATAATCTATACAAATTTAGAGGATTTTAGGAGAACAATAAAACGTATAACATAAACCGGAGCAATTTAATCCTTTTATAAGCTTAAGGAAGTTAAACAATAGTTTCCATTGACTTATCGAGGTGATTATAAAATTTTTAGGGCAAGGGTATCAATACGCCCAAGGGTCGTATCGGTACGCTATGGCTGAAATGATACTTAAAAATTCCAAAGGCAAGGGCCCGTATCGATACACAACAAGCCGTATCGGTACGCCCAACAATGATAGTTAAAACGGTTAGGTTCCGCAACCTCGTACCGATACGGGATCAAACCGTATCGATACCCAGTGACATTTAATTATTACACTTTATAGTTTTGAAAAGTGGTATCGATACGTACCTAGCTATATGCCAGCACCGTACCGTACCGATATGCCAGCACTTGTATCAGTACGCCCCTTAATTCTTTTCTAGAAACACAAGCCCGTACCGATACGCCATCACACGTATCGGTACGATAAGACCTGTAATGTCACTTTTTATCTGGTTTATTAGCGTTTTGCTCAAACGAACCATATCCAAATTCAATGAAACTTTATTAGCAAGTCTATTTAGCTAACATCTATTAGCATGTCAAATTTTAGGGTCGAATGAATCCGTTTGCTACGTCTCCCCTATTTTAGGCCAAATATGCATATATAGCCATTTTAACTACTTTTATAAGGTCAAGTTTAA
Organism: Hibiscus mutabilis; assembly: GCA_019671005.1. Lineage (NCBI taxonomy): Eukaryota > Viridiplantae > Streptophyta > Magnoliopsida > Malvales > Malvaceae > Hibiscus > Hibiscus mutabilis. Next base: position 18,179,856 of record CM033736.1, on the reverse strand, counting down.
GCCTTTAAACTTACACAAGCCAACTATATTACATACATATCAAAAGAGATAGAAATGAATTGTGTAACATTTATGCCACCATACTAGGAGTCTATAAGGTTGATATACTTTACTTTATCAACGAAGTGACTTGTCAAAAGCCTTCTTCGACCCCGATCTCGACCTCAAAATCCTTCTAACCTAAAATGCATGAAAAATGAATGCATTATACATACTTTGCCTAGTGAGATAGTCATAAACAATGGAATAAGCATAGAATGCAATCTCGCATGCTTCAATATTAACTATGACAACGAAAAAAGGCATGTAATTCAATGGCAATTTAGACATGATCAATGGTCAATACAACAACAATAGTCAATGCAATAGCAATACTCAATAGCATTTCATTTTGCATAACAATAAGTTTCCTTGGATCGATGTACGGTATATGGATACACGAATTCCTATACCGCACCACAATAAAGGCCGTAGCCTACACGTACAATGAGCTCATAAATTCTATGGCATGCCAATTGTATCCAATACTACTCGAATCTAAGGTTCACTATCAATAATCCGATAGCAATAATTCCATGACAATGGATCAATAACAATAGTTCAATAGCCATGTTTGAATATCGATAAGCAATAGCAATGATTCAATACAGTACCAAAGACAATAAATCAATATTAATGTTCCAATGACCTTATTCAATATTAAATGATCAATGATTCTATATGTCAATGCTTAAATGATTTCGATAACAATAACAATAACAATAATGCTACGGACAATGAATCGTTGCAATACTTACCAATATAGCCATCAACAATGTTCTTATGCAATAACGTAAATACACAAAGTTAGCAATGCAATAATCGATATTTAAAGGTTCGGGAAAGACACCTAGCCTATTCTCGAGACTCCGACTACACTCACCTTGATTTTTTAAAGCTTCTACGACTCTCAGATAACGATTCCTTTGTTGCTAGCCTTTGAAGGGGATGGTGTTCCTTCTTTCTCCAACACTTGTGCTAGGTAAAACAAGGGGGATGTTAGAAATAATACTTAAGCTTAACATTGCTATTAGCTAACCAATTTCCATGGATTTTAAACTTGAGGACATGAGTTAAGATTAAAAGCTTAATAACTTCAACTTAAAATTAATCAATAACTATCCATGGATTCTTCAAATTTATTTGGGGCTATACCTTACCGAATCGAGGCCTATTTAACGGTGTAGAGAAATCAAAGAAAGCTTACATAAACGAGGGAGGTACTTGCTTGAGCTAGAGGTTGAATATAACAATGGATGTACTTGCTTACTTTTGAAGAAAAGGATGAGAAGCAAGGTAAAGCTCGGTGAAGTATTGGTTCCGCTAAACCCCTTATCCTTTTATCAAATCTGAAAGTTTACTCCTACTATAGGAAAGGCGGTTGTCATCTTTTCTTACTTTTAACCTCCCAAGTTAACCAATGATAAAGTTTCCTATCTTGGGAGGAAACTTATATTTTTATTATAAACTAAACAAAATTATCATTACTTCAATTGTCATCTTTTGTTGAGTCAAGGGAACCAATAGCACGTAGGATGGAAGCAAGCAACGAGCGACTCACATCAAAGTGGGATAATTACGGGAGTGGTCCCTCCACTTTCTAAACTTCATACTTTGCCCCCCCAAACTTTCAATTTTCACAATTTAGTCACTAAATTGTTTTCAAGGATTTTAATTAGATCTATATTCTTTAAATTAGTCTCAATTAGTGTTCAATATGGTATTCTTGACCACACAACTTAAATTGATAAAATATTTGGACCTTTTCAATATAGATTTTTTTATCACCGAAATCTAATTCTAACTAGACCGGTTTTCGGGGTGTTACAATCCCTTTTTATGCTCCAACACTAAAAAGTTAAATTTTAAGCTTTAACCCTAAATTTTAAATCCTAAACCCTAAACCTTAAAAATGCATCATACCCCAATTCCCTAAACTCTAATCATTAACTTTAACCCTTAACATTAATCCTAAATCTTAAATGTATTTTTTTTAGTGTGGAATATAAATTGAGACACAAAAAAGAGTTGAAAATTTCTTTTTCTTAGGTCTGTCCTGATTAATACCATTTTTTCAACTACAATAACAATTATAATCGGTGTATATCATAATTAAACAGTACAAACACTGAATCATTTAACCACTAATTCAACAATTTAAAAAAATCATTCACAATTTGAACAAAAAATCTTAGCACTTTATGCCTAAGTCTATGCTAATTATTTGAGAAATTTGTTTTAAAACACATAATTAGTCGTGACATATGTATTGAAATAGTCAATTAGCCATCATAATCATTAGTTGCTAAACATGATTCGAGAGTGGAAATGTTTGGATTATTTCATACAAAGGGTTTTAAGTTGTTCGAATCACAAGATTTATTAGTCTCCCAACCCCCAACCGTCATAACATTTTTTACTCAAATTTAAAATTAAGCTAATTATTTTTTTGCTCCTTATAAGTTAAGAGACAAAGAATCTGACATTCACATGCAGTAGCTACATGAAAAATTAAAAGTAAAAAAAGAATTAGCTGCTAAATTATTAATTAATTTATTATATATATATTTATTATGAATTTCATGATCTTGATGAGAAACTAATAAAATATTATTTTTTTTAAAAAAATTATTTAAGACTGTTTTTGTCCTTTATATTTATTTTTATATAATCTTTAAATAAATCAACTAAAAAGCACATTTTAAATTGAGATTCATTAATTGCTCGAGTGGTCAATGATACTCATATTGTCTCATTTTATGAGTGTTCGAATCGTGGTATTTTCCTTTAAAATTTTAAAAACTTTCTATTTAATAAAAAGACTTATATCACAAATAAGTACCTAAAGTATACTAAACTTTTCATTTAGGCTTCTAAAGTATTTTTTGTTAAAGTAGGTACCTAAAGCATTTTTTGTTAAAATAGGTACCTAAAGTATATTTTTTTTTGTTAAAATAGGTACCTAATGTATTTTTTTAATCAATGTCACATGACAACTTTTAAGAACCTAGATGAAAAATGTATATAGTTTAAGTACTTATTTTGACCAAAAAATACTTTAGGTACCTATTTTGACCAAAAAGTATACTTTAGGTACTTAATTTAACCAAAAAGTATAATTTAGGTACTTAATTTAACCAAAAGTATACTTTAGGTAAAAATATTGGGTAAAATAATAAAAAAATGATTAGCATTTTTCCCCTTTGATCAGATTTGTGTTGTCCAGGAATTTAGTTGCTACGTATGCGAAAGCATGTTTTGTCAGTTGTGTTTTCCTAATATTTTAATTAATTGCTATTATTTCAGTAAATAACTCGAATAGATGTTATTTTGATTAATTTTAAATTAATATATTTTTGTAATAACTGGTAACTTTATTCATGACTTTTAATGCATTAGTCTAACAGCTTGTGTAAATAGGGATGAACATTCGATTGAGTCGAGTCAAAAAATTTCGAGTTAGTTGAGCTAAAGAGTCATATTTTATAATTCAAATTTTATTTAAAATTTTTTCGAGTCAAGTATAGTTGTTCGAGTTTTTATTCAAAATTAATTGTAAATATTTATAATGTTATAATGCTAATTAGTTTCAATTTAAATGATCTTCTATAACCATATACAAATACACATATATATTTCTTCCAATTTTCATATGTGATATATATGTAAATATCAGACATAATTGAAGGACTCGACTTGAACATGAAAATTAATCCACTAAATACAAAAAAATTCGAGTTATTCGAATTTCTATTTTATAACCCAAACTTTATTTGAATTTTTTCAAGTCAAGTCAAGATTATGAATTCCGAGTCAAGTTAAGACGAGTCAAGTATTTTTGCATCAAGTCAAATCGAATAATTCAATTTTTTCGAGTTGGGTCAAGTTTTGTTTACCTCTAAGTGCAAAGTCAAAATTTTGGGAACAAAAATATAATTTTACATCTTGTAACTTTACAATTTTCAAAGGGATCAAACTATAATTTTACCACTTTTAATATACATGTGTTCCACATTGCGCATGGTCATTATTCTAGATTATATTGTTAGATACTGACGTTGAAATTATAGTTAATTTGTGAATGAAATACGTAAGGAAACATGCAAAAGATAGATTAACGTCATCTCTGTAGGGTTTAATTTGTCGAGAATTTCTTATTTTTAGTTGACATGTAGAGAAATTGTTAAAAATAATATTTAATTTATGGAAGTATTTGCCACGAAGTCGACCACCAACATTTATATAAAAGGTCAAATATGGACTACGAATATTGTTATGGTATGGACATATGGAATTATTGCTCAATATTTATTATGGAAGGTGAAATTAAACTGGAAATAAATAAATCAGAAGGCAGCGGATATTGTTGATTTTTTAACGTTGAAAACCCTTTCAGTCCACATTAACGAGTTGTGAAAGCATATATTTTTAAAGTTTAAAAAGTTTATAAATAAATAAATAAACGGGAACATGAACATGTTTTTATTAAAAGCTCTTCTCATCATAATTGTGTTGTCTGCTATGTAATAATGATCCCATGAAGACTTAAAAGAGAAGGTTTTAATCAACTATTTGTTGTTTTAGTAAGATGACGTGTTAGGGTTTTTAAGAAAATTTAAGAGTTTGTATTTTGGTATTATAAATAATGAAAATAGGGTTGAGATGGATATACTTAACAAGTTTTTTTAGTATTCAATTCAGATTAATCAGCTAATAAATTACATACGAGTAATTATATAAAAGAGAATGTTTTGAAAGGGTGCTCTTAAGTTTGAGAATTTTTTTAATTAAGTAGAGGGATATTTACATTCTTAAGACAAATGTTAGGGTTCGAATCCATATAAAATGAGACAACATGAGCACCATTGACCATTCGACCAATTAGTGGATCTCTAAGTTTGATAATTTTGGATAGGCTTTAGTATAAAATAAGTGCTCAAGTTATACCATTTTTTTAACTGCATACACCTAAAACAAATAAAATAAAACTTTAAGCTCCTATTACGATCAAAATAAACTTTAAGCGCTTAAGAAAAAAAACGGTATAATTTAGATACTTATTTTATAATAATTTTTTTGATATGATTCAAACACATAAAATAACGATACATATTTTTTTTTATATATTTTATGTTAATTTTACTATACATATATTTAAGATTTGTGACTTACATTTTCAATAATATCATATTTAATGTTCAAATTTATTCTCTAATTAAGAATGCAGAGTACTTTTTCATTATACAAAACACTTATTAATATTATACATAATTCTTAATGTTATGCTAAATATAATACACATTTTGTTTGAAAGGCTCAAACGATCAACCAAATGTGCCAAGAAGGGGTGAATTAGGTTTTTGCTTTGGTGGATGAATGACTAAGTAATAAAAATTGAGACACGGTGATTATAGTGGTTCAACTTCTAAACCAAGTTTATCTCCACTACCTTAGCTATCAACACTAAGGATTTTTCACAAATTCACTAATTTATCTTTCTTTTTTTGGAATCAATGAGATAACTCTCACAACCAAGACTTATACCAAAGTCTTGAATACTCTCTTACAAGAGAAATAAAAAAGCAAACAATGAAAATCCTTACAAGGCAAATGTGTTTGCATAATGAAGCTCTCACCTAAAAACCCAAACACTAGAACAAATGTGACAATTTGGCTCACTAGTGTTTTCCTACAAAGAATATGACAATTTTAAGCTCTAGGATAATTTCTCTAATTGAATGTTGGTAGTTGGTTTCTTGTTGTTGTATGGCTCCTTGATTGAGTCTTTTAAACCTTCAAATGAGTTTATGGCTGTTACTAGCCGTTGGGGACTTTAATTCTAGCCTTAAATGCAGTTCTGAGCTCGTTGGTACCGGTACGCGAGAGTTGGTATCGGTGCCTGTCTCAAAGAAGAAAGAGAATTTAATACACAGGGGTACTGGTACGCGATACAAAATATCGGTACGGGCCCTAGGGTATCTGTACGACTGAAGAGGTACCAGTACTCGATTTGGCTGCTGGAATTTGTCAAAACTCAGGGACAAAGGGGCGTATCAGTACTCAAAAAATCGTACAGATATGGGCACTCTGGATATCGGTACGAGTCAAGCTGTACCGGTACTCAATGCCTATTTTTGACACTTTGGCTATTTAAAATCATTTAAAACATGTCAAAAACCTTTGAAAAACATTTCAAATATATTTTTCAAGTTTATGGACTTCCGAAATATTTTTAAAAATTAGTTTAAGTCCAAAAATATTTTTCTTTAAGTTATATCAAAATCAATATCTCAACACATTTAAATATAATTAATAAGGTACTTTTAGTTAATAGATATTTATATTTTAAACTTTGGCACCTTTCCTAATTTTAAGATTTGATTAATTGATCATTTATAAACAAATGGTTGAAAATATTTTAATTGTCATTTTTAAAATATTTAAATATGCTTATGTATCAATTATTTTATTTGATATTTATTTTGATCTCCATGTGTTTTTGCTAGGCACCGTGCCTGCAGGCTCTGAACCCTGAGATTATAAGTGGAAAAAACGAGGGAATACTTTTTCCTTGTACCTTGAAAATTAATTTAATTATCATTTATAGTATTTTTATATTAAATATTGGCTTCGTTTGCAGTTAATTTAATGAATTTTAATAATTAGAGAGTAGTATATTAATAAGAGATTGTTTATTTTTGTTTATTTTATTTTTTTATGGTAACAAAGAAAAATCATGTTCACTTTGGCATTTACTTCCCATGACGAAAAATTATTATATGGATCTAGCTCACTACGTTATCTATAATTTCATTTAATAACATTTTTTCATGTCATTTGTTTTTAAGGTGAATCTTCACATCTTTCCTACATGTCAATGAGATGGATGAACCTTATTGAGTAGGATCACGGATGACGTGGTGAGCCTGGTTTATCTAATAATTTCTCCATACAGACAAATTTAAAATTATTTATGAATTTTGATTTAATATATAACTAATACGTGGACTTTTATTTTATGTAATTATATATATTTTTAATTTTATATTCAATTGTATACGTAGACTCTGGTTGTAAACTAAACTAAACCAAACCAAGATCAAAATTATATATATATATATATATATATGAGTGTATAAATTCAAAATGTAAGTATTATATTTCATATCTAATTAGAATTTAGGAATCATTTAAAAGTTTATCCTTCCTACAAACATTCAAGAAAATTGACAATGAAGTGTCAAATTTAACAAAAAGATTATTATATGCTACACCAATGGATGATGGGATTTTTTTCATAATTATTATTAGGGGTGAGCGTTCGATCGAGTTGAGTTAAAAAATTTTGAGGTAGTCTAGTTTATGAGTTTATTTTACGACTCAAAATTTATTTCAATTTTTTTTGATTCAAATTTAGTTTATGAAATTTGTGTCGAGTTGAGTTTTTGTATAAATTTAAGTATAATTGTCTATAATGTTATAGCACAAATTGATTCCAATTTAAACGGCTTTCTATATCCATATACATTACAAATGTTTTTTTTTTCATATATGGTATATATATGTGTTAGGCAGAATTGAGGGTCTCGACTCGAACTTGAAAATAAATTAATTACTAAAAATTCCGAATTATTCAAATTTATAATTTGTAACTCAAATTATATTTGATTTTTTTCGAGTCGAATTTATAAAATCACGAATTGAGTCAAAACAAATCGATTTTTTTTCATACCAAGTTGAGTCAAAAAAATTATTTTTTTCCGAGCGAGTTTGCTCCTAATTATTATTAACTATTGATTAATTTGTCTTCTCTGTTTTCTTCTATAAATTCCCGTTCTCTTTCTGCTCAAACATCTTCCATTTCCAGTTCCAGATTGAAACCTCTTCGGTGGTCTTGTCTGTCTCTAATTGCCAGATTCTGAATCTTAATACTCCAAAAGGAGCCACTGTCATTATTTGGGTCGTTGACTGCAATAAATCCAACCCCCCCCCCCCCAAAAAAAAAAAAAATTGTTAACTTTCTCGTGGCTAAGCCTGTTTGCTTTTTGAAATCGTTATTTTTTCAATTATTCCTTTCGATTTCACCGAGGATGGTTTGCTTGGTTTCCCGCACCGGAAGGCACTTGCAGCGTTACGACAACCTCGGTCGCCGCCAAGTCGTCGGGTGAGTTTTCTGCTCAGATTTTCCATGAACTTTACCCTTCGGTTAACAATGAAGGATGGGGAAAAAAAGCTAATAAATTTCTTCAAAATCTTGATAATTTGCAGGTGCATTCCTTATAGATTCAAATGCAGCAGCGACGGAGCCATTAGTGGTGAGTTTGAGGTCCTCTTAATCTCATCACAGAAATGTCAAAAGATGATGTTTCCTAAGGTGCTTACTACTACACACAAACAATAAATCTCCATTTTCAATATAAATCATGCATTTTTATTAACCACAATCTTTTTTTTTTTCAATTATCAGGGTGGTTGGGAGCTTGATGAATCTAGAGAAGAAGCTGCTTTAAGAGAGTCAATCGAAGAAGCTGGAGTTATAGGCAATGTTGAGGTTAGTATACTTTATTTAAATTTTTTTCGAGTCGAGATTTACTCACTCATGATAAAAATACTGCAGTTTGCTTTTATAAATCAAAATCCTCCCACAAAGTTACTGATTTAGTTTTGTGTTTGATAATCAACACAGTGTGAAGTGGGGAAATGGTACTTTATAAGCAAAAGCCATGGCACATTTTATGAAGGTCACATGTTCCCTTTGCTTGTTGAGGAGGAACTCGACTTCTGGCCCGAGCAGAATGTTCGAAAACGAGCTTGGGTAAGCCATTTACTGCATGAATCAACTGAATTAAATCTTCGGGTTTTTATATAGGTTTTTACATATATTTTTGGTTCAGATGGATGTGAAAGAAGCAAAGGATGTATGCCAGCATTGGTGGATGAAGGAAGCCTTGGACATACTTGTTCAAAGGCTGAGTTCCTTGCAGCAATAGGAGGAAGAAGAAAAACAAAACATTTTAATGTCTTTTGGTTTGGTAGTAATTAAAGATGAACTCATTGCCTTGCAAATAGGGCTTTTCACGACTCAACTCAGTGAGTTCGAGTAGCAAGATTTACTTGCTTATAATGTATGAGTTAGATGATGAACTGCAGCAATGCACTTATTAATTTTCTATTGGTATGATACTGTCGGCCACATTCAATTGCTTTAAATAATAAGGTGAAAGCAGGCAAATAATAATTGAATTGATTCAAAAATCTACCTAGAAATTTGATTTAAAAATCGAATTATATTGTATCAAACATGTGGACATAAAGATATGTGATCAAACCAACCTCATTAATGGTCAGTGGTTATGCTTATGGAGTTTGAATATATATATATATATATGTCTATGTATCTGATATTGATATTTCCCCTGCTTCTAGAAATTAATGAATTTAAACTAACCGAAAAAGTAAAAGTAAACGGGAGTGTTCAAATTCCAGTTGATCTAATAAGATAAGACGTTAAAACACTTTAATAATATTAGGAGTTCGAATATTGAAACAAAACGACCAAAGGTCCCAAATGCTTCGATTACATCCACTGCAACATCGGTAAATCCGAAGGGCAAAACAGAAAGCGATGTGAAGGTTCAGTTAGATGGAGGGTTGTACTTGGAGAGAATGAAGAAGTTGAAGAATACAAGTCGACGTTGGAGATGTCGGAGAAGAACAAAAGTCCCTTAAGGATAATGCAAAATGATGAATCTAACTGCTAAAAGAGGATCTAATTGAACTATTCAAAAATTTAAGGAGTTTTATGCAATTTATTAAAACAAAAAAAGTCCTTTAAAATAAAGTCCGTAATTTATAACCTGGAAAAGGTTTAAGGGTTCCCCAGTTTGGGAATAAGAAATTTGATGAATTTAGGTACAATAACATTTCGTTTTCCCTGCATGTTTAATATTAAAAAGAATGATTATATTTACCAAAGATATATACAATTTCAAAAGTAAAAAGCACGTGGCCTAATTCTTCCGAAAACAAAATTAAATTGTACGATATGCACTTACCTATATATCTGCAAAAATAAAATTATTAGCTCCACAGTAATACTTTCCCTGCAAGTATTTATGAATACCAAATATTATTTATTACAGATCACCACCCGGTGATAATATTATTTACCGTTCTACTCCTCAAATAACATTAATTCTCAAATCAAATTTAGATAATAATAATAATAATAATTCAATCACGAGCTTATCTATCTCCTAGGTCCAAACTACAAGGGATACCCCCGAAATTTAAGAAATCCAATTTTAGTCCGAGTCGAATTCTTCTCACGTAAATCTTGTTCCATTAGTTTTTTGCATGTTATTTTAAAGGGTAAAATACAGCAATACTCACTAAATTATGTAAAAATAACCATTTTGGCACTAACCTGTTAAAAGTTATAAAATTGTCATTAAATTTGTCAAATTGTTACAAAATAGTCAACTAACATTCTAAAATATTCTAACAATTTAATTAATTTAATGATCATTTTATAAAAATGCAATAAAATTTAAATCATTTTGTAACAATTTGATAAATTTTATAATTTTTGAAAGTTTAATAATCAAAACAATACTTTTTCATAGTTTAGTGACTACTTGTATACGTTGCCATATTTAAAATGAACTAAAATAGTTTAGTGATTACTTGTACACGTTACCATATTTAAAATGAACTAAAAATAGTATCAAATTCATAAGTGATTTTATTTTATTTTTATAAAAATCGCATGTTTTATTAAAAATGTAAAATATTTAAGATTACAATGAGAGTTTACGACCATAATCGTAAACTAAACACATAATTTGAACACTTTCCTATAACCATTGCAGCAATGTTGGTTGTTATTTCTGTTTAAGGAACAACGAAATTTTTCCACAGTTATTTTCCTTGCTTCTATTAATATTCTTTAATGCACTCTTCCTCCCGTCTGGTTTGTTATAAAATAGGTTGGTACTTGGTAATAATTGTTCCATTAGTTTTTTGACTTATTATTTTACAAGGTAAATACACCAATAGTCACTAAATTATGTAAAAATAATTGTTTTGTTCACTAACCTTTTAAACTTACAAATTTTTTTATTAAATTTATCAAATTGTTATAGAATAGTCAACTAACGTTCTAAAGTAGTGTAACAATTTAATTGTTTTAATGATCATTTTATAAAAGCGCAATAAAATGTAATGACCATTTTTTAACAATTTGATAAGTGCTATAGCTTTTAAAAGTTTAATGATCAAAACAATCCTTTTTTCTAGCTTGTATACTTTACCGTATTTAAAATGAACTAAAACCAGAACCCAACAAGTGTCTTAGTGGAAAAGCGGATGATATTCATCTTAGGAGACACGGGTTTAAATAGCTCGGTCTACAAGGTGTATGTCCATTGTCAAAGAGTTAAGAATATCTATGAACATATACTATCTTGTAATCACATTTAGTCTATTAAAAAAAGACTAAAACTAGTATCAAACCCATAACTTATTTTAATTGATTCATATAATTCGAATAGTAACTTAACATAATCCTTATCAATTATCTCGAGAGTTTGTCGATAAACATATGATTTGTTGTTAAAATTTAGAATATTTGAACCTAACAAGTGGTCCCATTGAAAAAGAAGATGATGTTCATCATAGGAGACCCGAATTCAAATCATTTTGTCTGCAACGTGTGTGTGCATTATCAAAGAGTTAAGAATATGTATGAATATATACTATCTTGTAACCACTTTAAGACTATTAAAAAATTTAAAACTTCTCTATGAAGAAAAAGTCTACAAGAGTATTTAAGTTGTTGCCAACTGCTACAAATTAAAGTTACTCAGACTGAAATTGATTAAATAATGTGGTTGATGAGTGAATGGAATCTTCAATCCCTTGAGCAAGGAGTTCAGTCTTTTGGACGCAAGAGGGTAAGAATGTCCTTTGCATTTATTCCACTTGTGTCTGAATACCATGTTGTAGCGACTATTTTATTCTGGTGCCGCTACGAAAATAATTGATTTATATTAAATGTGGGGTCCCGCTTTTATTTGAAAATTGATTAAAAGAGGAATTTGTGGAAAATTTATATTTAAAAAACTTGGATTCGTCACCGGTCACTTGAATAAGGTAGACTGGACACCGAAAACAAAAACCAGAGATTCTTTTAAAAAAATTGAGTTCGGGAGTTGATTACGGATGGAGAAGGATTAGCACCCCCACAACGTCCAAAAATTGGTACTAAATTATTACCGCTTTATTAATATCAAATTTTACGGGTTAAAGTGAGTATTAAATTAAAATTTGGTTATTTATGCGGGTAAATTTTAAGGACTCCAATGTTTGAGGGATAAACGAAAACTACAATCTATGTCTTAGACTGGTAGCCAAGTTTACCATCAAAAAAGGGTGCATCACATTGACAATTTATATATCGGAATGCAATTTAATTAATCGAGGTAAAAACAAAAATAAATACATGAAATTAAATATATTATTATGAACAAATAATGATATAATTAAAATAAAATGCAACAAATTAAAATAATACATATATTAATATAGATAACATATATCATGGAACCGAAATAATACATTATATAAATGCATAAAATATTTACCATAATATAAATATTTATAAAAAACACTAATATACAATATACATATTAGGTATATAAATACCAATATATACCTTATAATATAATATACATGTATAAAATGTACATTAAATAAAAACATTATTAAAAATAATTTTAGATAATATACTTATATGTATAGAAAAATATATACAAAGATACTATATATGTATTCCTATATATATATATATATAAATATATAAAAGTTAACACAAAACAATATATACATATACACACCACAAATATACATATATTCGAACGTATATAAATACATGGAAACAAATTAGTAAAGTAAATAAGCACATACATCGAACAAACTAATATCAACGAACATGGATAATATATCAAATATAAAACATTTAAAACATACGAAATACAAGACTGGAATTAAACAGAAACAAAAGGGCAAGGACCAATAAATATTTAAAAACCTTATATATACATATTTATAATACATGAAATATAAATATATATATTATATATAAAAATATGAACCGAGGTAAAATATATATGTGTATATACATACTTCTTATATACGATATTAATATACAATACATAAAGTAAACTACTTTATATAATAATAATAATAGTAATAATAATAATAATAATAATAATAATAATAATAATAATAATAATGATGATGATGATGCATGAACAACATGAAACTAAAGATTAAGGACTAAGATGCATGACTATTTAATTACAAGGCATGAATAATACATATTAATGGACTAAAGTGAAACATATATAAAACTTGAGGAAATAAACGTAAATTAGCGGAAATAAAATGCTAAAAATTAAATGCAACAATAATAGTTACTAAATTGCAACAAAGCGAAAGTTAAAAGCTACAAATGAAACAAAAGAAAAACGATATTAAACAAGGACAAAAGTGGAAGCGGGAAAGGAAATGAGGGACTAGAAGCATAATTAGACCCTTAAAAAAAGGGATCCTTCCTTGGTAATCGGGTCGCGCGGGTCGGGTAAAATCAAAACGGCGCCGTTTTGGGCAGTGTATAGGCGCCTAAAACGACGCCGTTTAAGGGTTGCCAGTTTAAAACTGATATACGGTAATTTATGGTTATTTCGAATCAAAACCAAACCCTAATATTTTGTTTCTTTCTCTCAACCCTTTCCCTCTCAACTCGACGGCGGCGCCACCAAGGGGCAATCACGCTCGTCGCCATCACCGTTCATCGGCAAGGGCCTCACGGCGGCCTTAACCGGTCAGGTAAGCTTCTCACCTCTTTTTGTTTTGATTCGAATGAAAAAAAGAAATTTCAGACAAAATAAAAGAAAGATGGAATTTTAGCTTCGAAAAGCTCTAAAAATTTTATTTCATTCCTCCTTATACAACTTTTTTCAGACCCGAAATCTCTCCCTATTTTTCCTCTCTTTTTCTTTCGAACTGAGATTTTTCAGATCTGACCCCCTCACTGAATCTCTATTTTTTTCTCTAATCCAACCCTAAAACTGTTTTTTTTCGAACCACTGACCCCCCTCTATTTGTTTCGGGTTTTTGGTTTTTATAATCAAAATTTTACACAAAAAATTATATCTTTCCCCTTTTGATTGACTGCAGCAGATCTGATATGGTGATGGCTTGCCGGATTTTGCAGATGGTAGGTCGGCTAGTGGGATGATTGGGTCGGCTGCTTAGGATTAGAGATAAGGGTGGTCAGATTTTAGTTTAGGTTAGACTGATAGGTTAGATTTTAGGGTTGATTTAGTTTGGGATTATTTAGATTTGGTTCGAAATGAAGGGGACCCGTTGATGGCTTAGACGGCGGCGGTCTAGTGAGGGAGGCGGCGCGGCGGTTGAAGGCATAGGCGGTGGATGGAATATTAGGGTTAATATTTTAGGGTTAGGGTTTTTTCTAGTTCGGGTCGGATTATCAGACTGGGTTGGATTATGTGTTAACAAATTGGGTTAGGGTTGGTTAGGGTAATGGGTTTGGTTGTAAGGGGTTTGGGTAAAAATTGGGTCTGATATTGGTTTTGGGCCCAGACGTAAATTGGCTCTTACAGCTGCCCCTCTTTGCTCATTATTGTGCAACGACAATGAAGCAAAGACTAAAATAGAGCCAATCAGGTCTGGTCCAGCTGAGCTTTTCCTTCTTGACGCGTGTCCTCTTTCTTCGGCAGATCTTCTTTCTTCGATGCATGTTTTCTTTCTTGTCTTGGTTGATCCATCTTGTCACTCTTGGAGAAGCAAATTCTTTTGAATGGGGGTGGGGAAACAAAATGAGTTCGGCTTGCTGCTTCTCTTCTTCTGTGCCGATCTTCTGTCTTTGATCGTCTGTCTTTAGTCTTCGGTAGGCCTTCGATCTTCGCTCTTCGAGGATGTTGAGTTCTTCGATCAATCTGCTCCTCTACTTTCTGGGTTGAGACTTACTAAAGCACAATGATGCTCAGTCGAAAACAAATACATTTTTGCTCGCCATTTTCTCTTTCTTTTTTTCTTTTTTTTTTGTTTTTTTGTTTTTTTGTTTTTTTGTGGAATGAGTGACTCGTTTCATTGGAAGTTCAAGGAGATATGGTTGGGTGATCTGCTCCATTGGAAGTTCAAGGAGTAAAGATATGAGGTTGTAGTTCCTCTACTATTGAATGGGTGACCTGCTCCATTGGTAGTTCAAGGAGATAGGGTCAAGTGATCTACTCTATTGGAAGTTCAAGGAGTAAAGATATGAGGTTGTAGTTCATCTTCTATTAGATGTGTGACCTGCTCTATTGGTAGTTCAAGGAGTAAAGGCCTGAGGTTGTAGTTCCTATGCTATTGGATGTCCCGCTCCATTGGTAGTTCAAGGAGATAGGGCCGGGTGATCTGCTCCATTGGAAGTTCAAGGAGTAAAGACCTGCGTTTGTAGTTCCTCTTCTTTTGGATGGGTGATCTGCTCCATTGGTAGTTCAAAGAGATAGGGTCAGGTGATCTACTCCACTGGAAGGAGTAAATATCTGAGGTTGTAGTTCCTCTGGTCCCTTAGAAGTTCAAGAAGAAAGGTTCAGATGTTGTTCTTCTGGTCCATTGGAAGTTCAAGGAGAAATGTTCAGATGTTGTAGTTCATTTGCTCTATTGGAAGTTCAAGGATAAAGGTTCAGATGTTGTAGTTCATCTGGTCCCTTGGACTTGTGTTAGTACTCATTCCGCTGCCACTCCAGGGAGATGAGACTAACGTATCTTCATTTCATTCATTTTGAATGTCTAAGGCCTCCTTTATGGGTTCGTGCCTTAGAGATGTTTGAAAAAGATCCTTTAAAGACGCTCATTTAGGTTTTCACCTTGATTTTTATTTTTATTTTTCTTTTCTTTTCTCTCTTTTTTTGTTTTTTGTTTTTTTGTTTTTCTTTTTTGTCCCTTATTTATTTATTTTTATTTTTTTCAAACAAAATATTTCTTGATTACATCTGAAGTTTGCTCCACTGCAACTCCAGGGAGATAAACTAGGTCAGGTCCATTCTGCTGCCTCTTCAGGGATATGAACTCTTTTTGGTTCTCATTCCGCTGTCACTCCAGAGATATGAGATAAATATGATGAAGTTTGTTCCACTGCTCCTTCAGGGAGACAAACTTTATGTCGGGTCTATTCCACTGCTTCTTCAGGGAGATGAACTCGTCTTGGTTCTCATTCTGCTGCCACTCTAGGGATATGAGATAAGTATGAAGAAGTTTGTTCCATTGCTCATTCAGGGAGACAAACTTTATGTCAGGTCAATTCCACTGCCTCTTCAGGGATACGAACTTGTCTTGGCTCTCATTCCACTGCCACTTCAAGGAGATGAGACATATGTGATGAATTTGGTTCCACTGCTCCTTCAGGGAAACAAGCTTTATACCGGGTCCATTCCACATCCTCTTCAGGGATATGAACTCGTCTTGGCTCTCATTCCGCTGCCACTTCAGGGAGATGAGACAAATGTGATGAACTTTTGAATGTCTCGAACCTCCTTTTGGGTTCGTACCTGAGATATTTAAAAATCTCTTTTTTCAAGGCGCCCGTTCAAGTTTTCACCTTGTTGTTTTTTTCATTTTTCATTTTTTCTTCTCTTTTTCTTCTTTTTTTATCATTTATCATTTTTTTCTCTTTTTCTTTTCCTTTCTTTTGCTGTTCTCTCTTTTTCCTTTTTTTTTCTTTTTCTGCCCCACCTCTTTGTGTCAAAGATACTTGGAACTTGTCAGGAATAATCTGCTCCCCTCACTCCTGTCAAGGATGCTGGAACTTGCTGACAGTGATCTGTTCCTTCGTCTCAAGGATGCCATACCACTTTTGCCCCATTCCTTTCTGCCAATGATGCTAGAACTCATTGAAAATTTCACTTTTTTATCTATGAATGCCTAAGGCTTCCTTTTCGGTTCGTGCTTTGGATATTTCAAAAAGGTTTTTCAAGGAACTCTTTCAAGTCTTTGCTTTGATTTTATTTTCTTCTTCTCATTGAGGGATCAATCTCTTCATGGTTCGACTTTCTTTCTTGATTTGAGGATTCACCGTATCTGATTCATTCATGTTTTTATATATGGCAGTGTATATGCACTTGTTGATGAATGCACCCTATTTTATGGTGTATGTATGCAATTAACCTAAATGCTTGATGCATAGACGAATGATATGCAATGCAATTGATTATGGCTTGACTTTAAAAGGAATGCCTCGTGACTCTAGTTGGTCATATCAGGCCTCTTAGCATTTATTCCCCAAGTTCTGTTATATTGGAAAGGTCGACCTTGTCGAATGATGCCCTAACCTCTCTCAGGTTTGATTGTCTCTTTTGGAAATCACCTCATCAGGCGAGTATCAACTTTTGAGTGTTTTGTTTTCCTGAATCCTAAGTTCTATTAATCTCACTATTCTAATTCTGTGATGTTTGTGGACAATAATACCTCACTAATGTTCCTGTTCTTCGACCCAACATACCAAGTTTGCCTTATTTTGGACACTTAGGGTGAGAAAGTTTTACATACAAAAACTTGTGAAAATAAGAGTTTTTCATGCAAAAAACTTGTGTAGATTTTAAAAGAAATTATCAAATTTTTCAGAAATGTGAAATTTTAAAATCAAAATTGAGTCACTCAAATATCAAGTGCTAAAAGTACTCTTTCTTCAAATTGATAAGGAGCAACCCGAATGAAACATGTGTTTAGAGGATAGCAAGGGTTGCAGTGACACAAGCACATGCGAAGTCTTTTCTGGGCTATTAGGCTTCTGAGAAGAACATTTCCCATACCTAATTTGTACCCCCATTTAAGTGGCTCCTTGATCTCACTAACTCACCATGCTCCATCCTTCCCTTATTTGGTGTCAATTAGGCACTTGAAGTTTGCCGTTCCTTAAAGAAAGGTTAATCTTTATGGGCGGAATATAGTCTGAAGACAAAACTCAAACATCCATATATGATCAGAATGGTCTTTATAGGCTTGTAATGTAGGCTATGGCTCATGGGTATGCAAAAAAGGATATACAGACCCAAACAAGTGTTTAAGGGTAATGAAACCAATAATCATTTCTTCTTGGCGAACTATCACTTCTGCACTTGCAATTTGGATGTTCTTTGATGAAATGCTTTTTTTTCTTTCATTATTTGGATCGCTCTAGACTGCCCATTTTTGGGGTTTTCACCCTAGAGTTCATTTCCTTCCACGTTTAGAAAAATAGAACTGTGGAATATTTTGCAATCCTGACCAAACACTGATTCTTGCCTCTGCTTGAGAATAACCAATCCTCCAAAGCTCTGGCTTTTTCTTTTATTGCACTTTTTGACTTAGAGTTTTCTCCCATGATTGTTTCAGCCTTCTTGTTGGCAATTTTCAACTTGATTTGATCAGCTTCTTTGAGCATAAACTTTTCTTTCACTGGCCTCTTCTAATGTTTCACTGACCATTGCATTGAATGTGTCTGATCTCACTTCTCGACCTAATTGAGGTGTTATCCGTGTAGCTGATCAAGATCGGGTGGCTTTTATTTGCAGACAAAATTTTCGCCTTCTTTGCCCTAGTGTGGGGGTGATCCTTAGTTTGGGTTATATAAAAAAAAGAAACGATCAGGCTCAAAGGGGGACACAAATGGATATTTTCTTATTTGTGAAAAGAATTGAAGGAATGCCATTCGTCTTCTCACATACGGACATCTAAGTAGTCTTCAAGGGGTAGAAGTTTAGGGTCAACACTCTATTCAAGGACCTTAAACAACAAATGCCTGATAGGGGAATTCACTCAATGAGATCTGCCCATTTTCTAAACTCTCGTTTTGTTCTTTCTGTCTGCCTAAGTAGAACAAAAAATGTTCACATTTGCTGTATCCTTGCAACATTTGCTTTCTCTTGGACATAGGCTGTCGAACTTGATCATTGAATTTGAATAAAAGGTATTCTTACAATTGAAATTCAAGGACCTGATAAAAAATGATATGTACATATGTTTGGTAAAACAAAAAATCAACTCATATCAATGAACAAAATGTTTAAAGAATCAAAGAATATGAATTGTTTGTCAAATGGAATGTAAAATAAAGTTTATTTTATTAAAATAGGTAAATAATAGTTTTGGCAAAAGCTCTTTATCATTTTTTGAAGGAAACTAAACTCACCCAGTGCATGAAAAAGACAAACTTCTCTCATTCTGAAGTTACAGCCAGTCCAAAAAACTTGCCCCAATTTTCTCTCGACTTCTTTCTAGGGGACCATTTTTTTACACTCTACTTAGAATGATCTAATCCTAAAATGATGGGTTTAATTGGGCCTAAGGTTGGACGTCCTAGGGTAAATTACCAAAATTGGTCTATGAATGCAAATGCAATGTATGTGCTGAACATGTTATGTTGCTGCAAGTACAAAATGCAATAATGATACAATGCTGAATGTAAGTATGAATACAGAAAAGTGGTTGATTCTTGAGTGGCCATCTTAGAAAAACTTTCATAAAAGGTCATGTTACATCAGACATTAAAGTTACAGATAATGTCGGGCCCTAGTGCCTAGCTTCTGTAACTTCTCTAGGAGCCTAGCCAACTTCTCGCTTTATTTTGGGAGCTCATCATTTTGACTCAATTCTGCTACTGCATTAGCCAACTCTGTCACTAGTTGGGAAGCTCTTCGTGCTTTAGCAATAATATCTTGTGTGCAGTTGTCTTTTTCCTTTATTTTTTTGAAGACTCCTGAAGCTGAAGACTCAATTTCTCATTATTTTCTTTTAAGGCTTTCTTGAGACCTTCCACAAGATCTTTATACATCATTATAATTTTGTTATGCTCTTCCACTTGCTTCTTTAGCCTTTGAACTTCAGCCTGGCTATCTTTAAGTTCAGCAACGATGTCTCCGCTTAAACGTATACACATGTTCAAGGCCTCAATCTTGGCTTGACTATTTCTTAGGTCTTCCTTGAGGGCAAGGTATTGACTTTCCATTGTTTGCAGATTATAAGACAAGGTACTAGCTCGTTCTTCGTTGGCCTTAGAACTCCTTTTTCCAAAACTCGATATCTTTCTTCAGGTCTTTAATCACTTCTTTCCATTGATCAGGAGTGTCACCCAAACCAACATTTTTAAAGGTCAAACGAAGCTCCTCATAGTTGTCTTGTAAGCTCTTCAATTTATTTTTAGACAGTTCATTTCTTTCTTCGATCCACTAGCTTGAGCGTCATGTCTCAAATGGATCTTTTTATTTTCTTCAAATTTGGACTCATTCGGCTCCATAGCTGTTGGGTGAACGGTAGTTGAACCATATTGATTTTCTTTCCCGAATTTCCGCATATTGCACTCCAAGAGGTTCTGAGCTCAACGCTTGAAGGCGGTACAGTTTTCAATTGAATGCCCCATAATTCCAGCATGATACTCACAACGAGCTTCAGCGTTATACCATTTAGGGTAGAGGTTGCAGAGGTGTAACGTGACATGGGACCACCAAGCGTGCCTCCAACAATTGTAGATATAGCTCTCCATACGATATGGGTATAAGATCAAATGGGCCATTGATTCTTGGCTTCTGGACGTTGGCCGACGATGACTTAGAGAGTTGGAAACTAGAATTTGAACTCTCTCCCGGGTACTGGATTTGGCTCATCTTCGTATGCTTTGGCGCAGTATTGGTTAAGCTCTTGGAAGCTTTGGGGATTCCTTCTTTAAAGCTTAGTAGCCCTTCTTCGACAAGGCTTATGACTTTGTTCCTTAGAGCTCCGCATTTTTCGGTACTATGACCCGTACCTTCCACATGATAGTTGTATCTAGCTTTGTTGTCATACCCTTTAGGAAAATGAGGCTCTTTTGGCTTGGATTGGACTGGAGTCACAAGACCCTTCTTGACCAGTATCAGGAGCAGATCTGTGTATGTCATCAGAATTTGAAATGCCTTCTTTTTATCTTTCTCTTCTCTGGCTTTTCTTTGGCTCATCTCTAATATCTTTAAAATTGAAGCCTTCATATTTTCGGGTGTCTTGATGTTGATTGTAACGGTGCACCGACCTTTGGGTTTACCAGAATCATCTTGTTCAGGTATAAGGTCCTCATCGACAACCATCATACTTTGGCTTTTATTCAGCCCATTCTTTCTCTCATTGTGCATTATACTTTTTCCTTTTTCGCCATATCAATCATTATACTCATCATTTCAGCCATTTGTCTTTTCAACTCTTGTACCCCACTCATCTCGGTATTGGTGTAGGCATGCTCTGGTACGTGTGAATCTTAGAAGAAAAACTTCCTATCCCCTCTGGTGTTGCTTCAAGGCATTGCCCTATATCTGTGGTCTTGTCTATCTGATCACTTGACCCTTTCATTATGAAAGCTTCCTTAATCGTAGATCACTCGTGAATCAACGCCTTTTTATGTCATGCATATGCAATGCAAAAAGACAAAAACATAGAAAATAGAAAATTGGTCAGTATAGGTGTAATAAAAAATAAAAACAAAATAAGTATGTAAGTACTGAAGAGTAAATTTGTACAACGTACCCAAGCATGCATTTCTACCCGGCATAAACAAAGTCTTACCCGCCATGATTTCTACCCGGCATACTTTTATTGCAAAAAGAAAGATCCTACCCAGCATGGTATCTACCCGGTACAAAATGAAAGATCCTACCGGCATGGTATCTATACGGCATATTATTCATGAAATAAATCAATAGAGGATACAAAGGGTTAGAAGCGTTTCTCCTTTGAACTTTTAACGGGTTCTATTTCTAGAGCAAAGCACCTATGGTCCATTACACGTGGTTCGGTTCTAGGGAAGGGTACCTGAGTTGTCCTCGCTGTCCCTTACTAAAGGTAGCAAGGCCCCTAATCCTCACCCATTATAGGTTTCAAACGGACCAAGTTCAATTCAGGGGGACACATCCCTTATGCCTATACGGAGGTAACCCACACGAAAGCATATCCCAAAAGCGATTCACCAATCTATACGGTGGTAACCCACACGAAGGCGGTATCACACTTTCACTTAAAATGGACGGAGCTCGAGTAGAAAGCTCATGGAATGCAATGCAAGTGCACTGTGTGTGAGGAGAAACTCTCAAACCTTTGACACCCTATTTCTATATTCACCTATACTAAGCGGTAAAAAATAAAACATATATATATATATATATATATATATACAGAAAAATGAATAAATAAATAAAATGCATATCCTATTAACTAAAGACAAAATCATACTTTAAATTAAAATCGAATTCGTAAATTTCCAACACTAAGACTAAAAATATTCGACTCGTGGCTTGACTCTCTTTTATTTTAAAAGGTCCCCAGCGGAGTCGCTAGCTGTAATCACCGAAATCCGTCTGGCGCTCTCCTTTAATTTCGGTTTTAAAATTTATTTTCGTGTTATTTAATTTTGAAAAAACCCACTCGGTCTGGAATTAAAATATGGAGTCGCCACCGATCATTTTAAAAATGGTAGACATGACATTGATAAAACCAGAGATAAAAATTTAGGGTCCGGGAGTCGGTTATGGATAGGGAAAGATTAGCACCCTCATATCACCCAAAATTGGTATCTAGTCGATTATTTAATGTCTTGGTATTGAAAATTACGAATTCGATTGAAATTTAAAATACGATTCTTAAATGCAGGAAAATGTTCTAAATATTTAAAGAAACGTTATGTTATTTAGAATAACCGAGAAATTCACTCCCCTTTACGTCCGGGAAATGGTTTCTAGATTTTCTAAATAAAAGAAAATTCCCTTAAATATTGTATCCTAAAATGGTAAGATATTCTTTTGTTTAGGGGGTTCGAGAATTAGTGTTCCGGGCGTAAAGGGATGCGACCTTCTCGATACCCCTAAACAAAAGAATATCTTACCATTTTAGGATACAATATTTAAGGGAATTTTCTTTTATTTAGAAAATCTAGAAACCATTTCCCGGTCGTAAAGGGAAGTGAATTTCTCGGTTATTCTAAATAACGGAAAGTTTCTTTAAATATTTAGAACATTTTCGTGCATTTAAGAATCGTATTTTAAATTTCAATCGAATTCGTAATTTTCAATACCAAGACATTAAATAATTGACTAGGTACAAATTTTGGGCGGTATGGGGTGCTAATCCTTCCCCATCCGTAACCGACTCCCGGACCCTAAATTTTTAATCTCTGGATTTATCGGTGTCCGGTCTACCATTTTTAAAATGATCGGTGGCGACTCCATATTTTAATTCCAAACCGGGTGGGTTTTTTCAAAATTAAATAACACGAAAAGAAATTTTAAAACCGAAATTAAAGGAGACCGTCGGACGGATTTCGGTGATTACAAGAATGATTTCACAGTTTCAGTAGATGACTTGGCTTTTCTGTTTATCTGGTGAGTGTGATGCTCGATGAAGATGTCGGTCGAAAGATGTTTAGTCTAACAATGGAGACACACTCATCTTATTTATAGGCGAAAATAAGACTATTGTATACCCCTTTGGCCATTAAGGATCACCTCTTTTGGCTATTGTGAAGTGAGATTTCTTGGTTTCAAGGCCTTTAGGCACATCAAGTTGTGGTATTTGATTTTGGAAAGCCTCGGGCGCAATCTCTTTTGAGACGTGAACTTGAGAGTCAGTCAATATTCCTTCAACTTCTGATGTCGCAGTAAAAAAACTTGTCATTGATTGAGTGATGATATTGGCACAAATGTCTTTAAATAATGGAGCCAAACATATGGTATTTATTGAGGGACAGCAGTTGTTCTGTTTCTATATCTAGTTTTTGTGCTCATTCATGGTTCATGAGTGAATAATGGTGGCATATGCTATTGGGATTACTTCAGCCATTTCTGGGATCGTATTGGTTCTTTTGAATTATTTGACATAACATGCAAGCATTAGTCTAACGTATTTACCTTCCGTTATTGAAGTTTTGTTTTTAATATTTTTGGAAGCTGAATTTATTTAAGATGGACTTCATACAAACTTCTCGTGTGAATTTGTTACAATCCTGATCAGGGACTAAAATGTCTGTTTTTGGCAGTGCCCAGGAGTTTCAGGTTGCTAGAAGAGCTTGAGAGGGGTGGAAAGGGAATCGGTGATGGGACTGTTAGCTATGGGATGGACGATGCTGATGATATATACATGCAGTCATGGACCGGGACTATTATTGGCCCTCCTAACGTGAGTCTCTCTCGCTCGCTCGCTCGCTCACAATCTAATTGATAGTCGGCGCACTTGTGTTTCTGAATTCTAGTAGAGAGACTAATTTGTTCGTCAACCTATAGCACAGAAAATCGACTTGCTAATTATTGTTCTGTCCCATGCAACTTTAATGAAGTTACCACTGCTTTTGGAAACTGTAATTAATAAAGATTCCTCGTAATCCACCTAGTGAGTTGATATCTTGCTTACTTCTTTATGCATGTCAGACTGTTCACGAAAGACGCATATACCAATTGAAGCTGTTCTGTGGCAAGGATTATCCAGATAATCGACCAAGTGTGAGGTTTCTAACGCGGATAAATATGACCTGTGTAAATCAGGAAACCGGAGTGGTAAATTGCCAGGTTGAACCTTCCCTTTTCCCCATGCTTGCTAATTGGCGAAAGGAGTATACGATGGAGGATATATTGACTCAACTGAAGAAAGAAATGATGTCCCCACAGAACAGGAGGCTAGCTCAGCCTCCTGAAGGTGTGTAGATATTCTAATTTCTTCGTATTCACAATTTTTTTAAGCTTGCCTCTTTGTAAAGTGAGTTTAGTTATTGAGGATTCTCGAATTGTTCTATAGAAAGTATTGGTTGTTGCATGGAATGGTAGATTATGGTTATTCGCATATATTTCAACTGATATTGTTTGTGATATATTGATTCGCATATCTTTGATAATGAGCAAATTGTACCATCAAACCTTATTAATTCCAACAATGTTTATGTTCTGTGCATGTTTTTGCTTAGTTTCTTCCATAATTTCTGTTCTTCCTAAGCTTATTACATGAATAAACTGATAAATTCAAATGTTGATATAAACATGGTACTTACATTTTTATCTTAATATTGTATTTAGAAGCTTCGTAACCACTGAATCTTTGTCCATTGGTATGATTAGACCAGCCTAAAATATGGTATTTACATTTGTATCTTATCTTTGAAATAATAGAGGATAATTTATATTTTAAATCACTAAAACTTAGCATTCACCTTCGTTACACCACAAGCTTTTCATTTAATCAAATTACATCATTCAACTTTAATTATTTATAAATTAATTCACTTATGTTGATACCATTAAATAATTCTTATGAAAAAACAATTGAAATTGTGACATTTATTTAACATATTTTTCACATATCATCAATAGATAATGTTTAATCGGCAATTTAAATATTTTTTGTTAGGATTTATAGGAAGTTTAGTTATTTTTCTTTTAAATTTATTTAAATGAAATGTTTTGAAAAAATCTTACCGAAAATTATTAAAATTATCAATTAAACATTATTTGATGATGATATGTCAAAACATGTTAAATAAAACTATCAATTTTAACTTTTTTTTATCAGAATTAGTTAATGATATTAATATAAGTGACTTAGTTTATTAATAATAAAATTTGAATGATGTAATTTGATTAAATTAAAGGTTTATAATGTAAATGAAAGTAAGCGTTAAATTTAGTGATTTAAAATATAAATTACTGAATAATAGATCAGTCTTGCACTCGACATGTTAAAAATAGTGCTCTTAATTTATTTTTTTGACATTGCTCATTTTTTTAACAAGTCAAATTTTAATTGTCCATTCGGTAGGTGTACCATGTACATACATTTTCAAATTTATTCATTTATTTTAAATATGTTTTATGTCATATCTAAATTGACAAATAATGCCTTGATGATAATATTGAAGGATGAACCTGATTGATACAACATTAATACATTAAGGGACTCAATTAAATTATTTTGATGCGTTAAGGACTAATTTGAAATCTATTTGATAGCTTGAGGATGCACTATGCAATTAACCAGATATAATGATGTGATAAAATTGGGCCCAAAATCAAAATTGGGCCCAATCCTTTTTAGTCGGCCATCTGTACCATAATTCCACGTGTCCCTTATTTCTTTTAAAAAATAAAATAAAATAAACCGGTTGTCCATTTTCTTCCTTCTTGCACGCTAAGAAAAGGACATTCGAAGCTTGCGTCCTCAAAGGCCAAAGCTAAAAAAAAAATTCAAAACCTAAATCAGATTCAACAATTTTTGTCCAATTTTCCCGCAAAAATGGCTCTAGAATGGGTAGTGCTAGGCTACACCGCCGGCGCCGAAGCTATCATGTTGCTGCTCCTCACAGTTCCAGGCCTCGGCGGACTCCGCAAGGGTTTGATCGCCGTCACACGCAACCTCCTGAAACCGTTCATGTCGGTGGTACCTTTCTCCCTCTTCCTCCTCATGGATATATACTGGAAATACGAGACGCGACCTAGCTGTGACGCCGAGTCATGCGCTCCTTCCGAATATCTCCGTCACCAGAAATCAATCATGAAGAGCCAACGCAACGCGCTTCTCATCGCCGCCGCACTTATTTTGTACTGGCTCCTATACTCTGTTACTAGCCTTGTTGTTAAAATCGAGCAGTTGAACCAGCGACTCGAGAAGCTTAAGAATCGCGATTGAGATAAGTGATGTGAATTTTAGATCTGTTGTATTTGGCGTACTTTCCCTTTTCTTTTTAATAATCATTTGTTTGAATTTCCTCATGGATGTGTTTGGATGATTTGGAATGTTTATCTTACGAGAATTATATGATTTTATTATTGCATCTCTGTTTTTCAATTTATGATTTGATTAAAAAAGGAAGTTAAGGTTTTGGTTCAAATTACTGCTATTGTTTCAATATTGAGAACTGCTTCTGGAGATGAGATTTAGGCTTTTTACTAATTTCCTTCTCCCTGGCCCA
The DNA here is from genome assembly GCA_019671005.1 of Hibiscus mutabilis. Taxonomy (NCBI): domain Eukaryota; kingdom Viridiplantae; phylum Streptophyta; class Magnoliopsida; order Malvales; family Malvaceae; genus Hibiscus; species Hibiscus mutabilis. The sequence continues at coordinate 18,152,807 of CM033736.1, read as the reverse complement.
ATATCAATTAGAACAAGCTGATTATCGTTCGGAATTTAACCATGCAAGGCTAGATGATGATCGAATGGAGGACATAATTGAATACTCATCTATAGCTCTAAGAAATGTTTGAAATATGCATTTGAAACTAGGCACTGGCTTTTTATTCTAGATGGTGTTCAAGTAGGACAATCGCCTCGCTATAGTTATTCATTCGTGAATGAAGATGGTGCCTTTCGGCTTTCACCGAGTTGGCTTCAAGTCTTTATCAGTAAGCTCATTGTTTTCGGACTCTACTCCATTGGCGAATTTCTCTGTTTGCCCGAGTTCTGAGACCTTTGCTAATTGCTATATCATCTTGTACCTTCTGATCTTAAATTCATGAATCATGATGACTTTTGAAGCTGCTGACCATGGTCGAACTTGGTACTTTCAGAAAGGAATGAAAATCCCTTCCTGATGCTTGCATTGTTCCGGTAAACTTAGTTAATCTCTTTATATATGGATGATATCTGTTTGACTGCCCATCGGTTCGAGGAAATGTTTGAATCTAAAACCACAAGTTGGGCTAGAACCGTGTGGTGTTCGGCAAATGCTGTACAAAAGCTTCTTTGTCTGGCTAATGGGTAACCATAAAAGGCTTGAGAGTTTGCTTAGATGCCACTTGTGCGTTCGTTTTCTCATTCTGTAAATTTACTGAGAATATATTCAAAAACTTGTTAAGAAATTTCTGTTTTTTTCTTTTCAATGTGAATTGAACATTCTAATTTCGCAAAGCTATCTTGAATGTGAATATACTAATATAATCGGAGCGAAAGTTGATTAATCGGATTGGAAACTCAATTAGGTTTCTTCTTGACGCACAACATCAACCACCACCCTGTGACTTTAGGACAAGAGACTAACTTCTCTCTTCTTCCAACAAAAGAGAGAATACCCTCTCTCATCTCCTTTATGAAGGTCCCCATTTTTTCTTTCTAACACTCATCATGGATTTTGGGTCACTATCCTCTCCGTCCAAATGCCTAGGTCACTATTCTTTTAGTTCAAATCAGAAGTTTGGACAAAAATTCAAAAATAATATTATGTACTTTTCTACGTAAAAAAACTAGGTTTTAACTTTAACAATTGAAGCCTGACTATTTCTCAATTTTTAAAAATATATGTACTTATATAATGTATATACTCAATATAAAAATTAAAATATTTGTCTAATATTTCATCAAAAGATTAAAATAAAGATGAATTAGATTACGATGGTTAGTCTAAGTGATATATCGCTTAAGTAGATATCGAATTTAAGGTTTTGTGTTAATAAAATTTCTACCGACAGATTTCTACCAAAAATGTGTCAAGACAGAATACCGAGAGGGAAAAAAATAAAATATGGATTGGACGGTTGGACCAATGTGTCTTTGAGCCGGACAAATTAAAGAAAGTAAGGCCCGTATACGTGGTGGAATGTGATTGGTTAAATTAGCGAAATCGAGGCTGTTGGAACAGCGTGTATATCGTTGGAACTTGGAAATCTTCTAACAATTCCAGAATTCAACTCCCAATGGCATCTCTCTATTCTTAACGGACAAAAAAAGTCAAAGTCTTGTCCGAACTCCGAGGTAAAGGCAACCCCCACCCACCCATAGCTACAGACACAGAACTCCGCTATCATTGATTTTCTCTGCTTCTTATTAATCATCGGTTTTATTTATTTTGTTCATTATTAATTTTTCACACATAAAAATATATATAAAAATAATATAAAATAATTAAAATAATAATTTTATTTTAAAATTTAAATTTTATTTTATTAAAAAATTAAAAATTTGTATAAAAAAATATACTTTATAAAAGTTATTTTTTTAATAAAATATTTTAAATAAGATAATTTCAAAACACAAAAAGTAAATATTGAGTGGAATACAATTTTTTTGAGATTATTTTGATTACCCTTTTCTCTACATTATCTGTTATTTTTAGAATCATCGTGTTGTTATTGTTCATTTGATCATTGTTGTCATTATCATTCAGATTTGGATCATCAAACCAAAAGAATAATACCCAGAAAACACAAACAATGGCCATGAAAGAAAAATGGAGTGGATTCATTAAGAAAGTCAACAACCAGTTTTCATCCTCTGGGAATTTCAAGGGCCAAGGTCGGGTCTTGGGTTCTTCTTCATCTGAACCCGTTAACCCAATCCATACCCGCCCGACTCCTCCTCCAAAGCCTATTGCTCCATCATCATCGTCTTATTCTTCCTCCTCCTCCTCGAATTCTAAGCCTTCTTTGCCCTCGAAACCGACAAATTCCGATCAAAACAAGCCCGTTTCCACCGATAATCGGAAACCGGAGAATGGGTTTGATCCTTACGGTTCATTGATCACTTCTAGCAAGGTATCCAAAAACGGGTTCACCTTGGATATGTTGGAGTGTCCGATTTGTGGTGCTCCTTATAGGACAGAAGAGGAGGTATCTGAACATGTAGAGATTTGTGTCAATACTAATCCGTCCGGTAGAGAAGGCGGTGATACCGATACAGAATCGAACAGGAATGAGTTAAAAGATTCCTCGAGGGCTCAATTGGAGGTCTGTGTTGGTTCGTATCTTTCAAGGAACCCACCGGAAGGATCGGTTCAGGTTGTTCTTAGGTTGTTGAGGAACATAGTTAAGGAACCTGGGAATGACAAGTTTAGGAAGATCCGAATGAGTAATCCGAAGATAAGGGAAGCAATCGGTGAGGTTTCCGGGGGAGTCGAGCTCTTGGAGCATGTTGGATTTGTGTTGAATGAAGAAGGAGGAGAAATGTTTGCAGTCATGGATGTTCCGAATAAGGAGAGGACTGCCTTGATTAATAGGGCGATAAAGCTGTTCGAACCAGGGAAGACGGATGATGTTATGACCAGTGATAGCGAGAAAGAGGAAAAGGTTGAGCCAAAGAAGATCGACAGACAGGTAAATGAATTGTTTGCTGATATGTGCATGTTTTTGCCACTTCCATCTTTATGTACATTGCCATATAGCCCTTTGCCTATGCATTTGGAAATCGGGTTCTACCGTTTCTATCAACTTTTCGGACAAGGAATGAATTGTATGCCATTCTAGGTGTATGAACTCGCCCTGCGTTCTGTTCGATAAACTCGGCCATATTGCTTCCGGTTTGATTGTTTCATTTCTCTGTTTTTGGTTGTTTTTCTGTAAACTTGTTTGTTATTTCAATTGGTCATTACTAAAATATGCAATCGTTTATGGTAGCATATATCTCGAACTCAGAACATGAGTTGTGTCCTTATAGATCCGGATCTTCTTCTCTGTACCCGAGAGTGTAGCAGCGAAAATCGAGCTACCAGATTCTTTTTACAACCTATCAGCCGACGAGTTGAAAAGAGAAGCTGAATTGAGAAAGAAAAAGATTGCGGAATCCCAGCTCTTAATCCCTAAATCTTACAGGGAAAAGCAGGCGAAAGCAGCCCGGAGGAAGTATAGAAGAACAATGATTCGCATTCAGTTTCCCGATGGAGTCGTTCTTCAAGCCATTTTCGCCCCTTGGGAGCCAACTAGCTCTCTCTACAAGGTTAGTCCTCTTGTCTAAATTCCTTTTAGTTTCTCCATTTCAGTTATCTAAAAATGAAAGTTGAGACCACCTCAAAACATTATACTAGTCTGTTGTTTTGGGACATTAGCAGTACCGGTTTCGTTTATGTCCGGTGTCGCATCCATAAGTTCAGCTTGCATTGAGCTAAAATTGTTTAACCTTTTATCACATTTGTAAGCCTGCCTGCATGCTTAGTTTACATTCATCCTGTTGGAAACGTGGAATGATTTTGTGTTCTTTATCATCTCCAGTTTGTCAGCTCATCACTGAAAGAACCCTCCTTGGAGTTCGAGCTATTAGATCCGGTACTCGTTAAACGACGAGTGATCCCTTCTTTTCCGGCAGCAGGCCAGAAACCCCGGACGCTAGACGACGAGGGTTTGGTCCCTTCCGCACTTATCAAGTTCAAGCCTTTCGAAACCGATTTGGTCGTCTTCACAGGGCTTTCGAATGAACTCTTGGAGATGAGTGAACCCCTTGTAACCAATTGAAACATATGGCTCAAACCATTTACCTTTTAGATCCACTTTTCTCTATCAATTGAGAAAAAAACCATAGCATTACTTCAAATTCTTTCATTGCCACATGTAATTTTTCACTAAAAGCCCGATTTTTCCTCTATATTTGAGATGTAGTTGATTAGAGAAGTTGTCAAAATGGCCTGAAACCACTTGTTTTTTGCTTTTAATAATAATGTTTTATTCGGATTCAATTCATAATAACATACCAAATTTGTATAAAGAATCACTTGTTGAGTGAACTATCGATATCTTTGGGGGAATTTTATTTATTTATTTGATTAAATTGATGATCGGAATCTTATTATAAAAATTGGGTTTTGCACATGTTAACCGGAAAACGGACCAGCCGGTGAAAAGAAAATAAAAGTATCAAATAAACAAGAACAAAAAGGAAAAAGTAAAATATGAAAGCCAAAAGAAAAACCAAAAGCTTTCTAGGAAGCTGAAACGATCAGCAAAACACTGTCTGAGGTCAGAGCTCAGGTAGATGAGCCAAGATTCGAAAATTGATCAAACAGACGGGAAACAACAGCAACAAATCGGAATAAAATAAGAACATCTCCGAAACAAGTAAACTAGCCATGGGGACGGTCCATTAGCGATCACGATTCACTGCCTCCTCAATCTAGACCATACGAGAGAGGAAAGAGCGACCAGCCCTCGCAAGGGTATGGGCCGCATAATTTAGACGGCGGTTCACAAAATTGAATGAGAGGTATGTAAATTTCTTACCTAAATGGTAAATGTCTCTAATTAAGGCACTAACCGTAGATCTATCAACTGTAGGTTTGCTAACCAAAGTATCCATTGTTGTTCCTCAAGAATAACTGGCAGGAGGAGTTGTAAGGCAGATAAAACTTGTTGAAAGAAAGGACAATTTGATGCCAGATGGTAAACAGATTTCGGTGGCCCATTGCATAATTTACAATCCAGTGGAACATACAGCTTTTTTCTATAAAGATTTACTGCAGTAGGGAGGAAATTCTTACATAAACACCAGAAAAAGATCTTGATTTTAGAGGGCAGAGTTGCAGACCAGATTGTTTTAAAAAGATTAGAGATTGCCTGGTGAGTAGCACTATATGTCCCATCGGAATAAGCAGTTTCCCCAATTAGAGTCCGATAACTACTCTTCACATTGTACTGACCAGTTCGATCAAATCTCAAGGTTAGCATACCAGGCTGAGAAGAGAGAGGCAATGGGATGCAAGGGATATACTTGGCCTGATCATGAGGGAAAATGGACGTAATCTGATCTACATCCCAAGTATGTGGCTGTGCATCAATTAGATCAGAAACTGTAGCAACATTGGGGTTAAAATGATCAAGACTCACTCTACCATTTGTAGCGTGAGGGACCCAAGCATCTTTCCAGACATTAATTTAGGTCTCATCCCCAACAATTCGGCCAATTCCTTGAAGAAGTCCTCAGCAGCATCAGATGTTTTTCCAAGTATACGATGGGCAAGCTCTTAACTCAGCCTCCATAAACGTTTTAGTGGGAAAATAATGACCTTTGAGAACTCGTGCTAATAGAAAGTCTGGCCGAGTTAAAATATTCCAACCTTACTTAGCCAAAATGGCTGTATTGAATTTGGCTAGATTACGGAAACCCATACCTCTATTAGACTTAGGTGAGCATAAGTCATACCAACAGGACCAGTAAATGCCCCTTTTAGTCCGCTATTTCTCCACCAAAATTTACTATAAATGGCTTCAATATCCCGACATAGAGATACTGGGAACAGAAAACATTGCATTGCATATACCGGGATTTCTTGCAGGATCGATTTTATGAAGACTTCCTTACCTCCATCGAAAGGAATCGTGTATTCCAGCTTTCAGATTTTTTTATGAGTTTTATCACGGAAAGCTGCAAAAGCTTGTCTTTAATTATGACCCACCATAGTGGGCAGCCCAAGGTACTTTTTTAAATTCGAAGAAATTTATACTCCAAACATACTAGCAATGGTGTCCCAAATGTCATCAGTAACATACTAGCAATGGTGTCCCGAAGCATTCTCATAAACTGAAAGCAAGTTTTTCAAAGTTGGTGCACCACTAGAGGATGCTTCACCGAACAATATACAGTCGTCACTGAATATTAAATGTGTGAGAGAGAGAATGAGCCGCATGAAGTAGAGAGAATAACCCTTCGGCGCAAAAAAAATTGATACAGGCTTAGAGGGTCACCCTGCCGGAGTTCACAAGAAGGCTAAAAAGGTTCACCAGGCATACCATTGAAAATGACCGATTAAGAGACAGTGGTTACGCATTCCATTATCAAATAGACTCATTGGGAGAGAAACCCATAGCAAGCATCACTTCCTGCACAGAAGGCCACTCAACTCTATCATAAGCCTTAATCATGTTCAATTTAAGGGCGAATAAACCCTTACGGCTAGCTTTCCTCATTTTTAACGAGTGTAAAACCTCATAAGCGATTAGCATATTATTAGTAATGTGATGGCCCGGTACAAAAGCTTCATGCGTCTCATCTATGCAGATATTCAGGAACTGGCAAAGTCTGTTAAAAATAGTCTTAGCAATGATTTTGTATAAAAAAATTGCAAAAACTAATAGGTCTAAACTGGCTTAGAGAAGTTGGAGTTTGAACTTTCGGAATAAGAACTATATTAGCTCTATTAATAATGCTCAAATCTGACCTGTTATTAAGAAACTCCAAACAAAAAGAGGATATTTCTTCTTTTGATAGAATAGCGCCAAAAAACCATCACCCCCGGAAGCTTTCAAGGGTGTCACACCATGTATTGCAACAAAAAATTTTGACCCAAAAAAAGGCTTCAATAAACTCATGTTCATCTTATCAGAGATGGATGGTTGAATATTCTGCAAAATCTGCTCAACCCCAGTTCCTGCAGAGCTAGTGAACAAACTCTGAAAAAAAAAAGAATTTGCTAAATTGGCCATCTCCGATTCATCACTGGTAGTCGAACTAGTATTATCAACAAGGGAATTGACTCGGTTTACCTTTTTCCTATGTGAAGTCCATTTGTATAAATAAATAGTATTACGGTCGCCATGTCTGAGCCAATTAGCACGGGCTCCCTGCTCCCAATAAATCTCTTTGTCCGCCTCCAGATTAAGTGCAAGTTTCACCTCTGTTAATTCAGCAAGCACTATATCGTCCGGGTCTGAATCTGACAGATTATTTAATTTCTCCTTTAGGATTCGAGAATATCTTTTCCTTTGTAGCTTATTAGTAATACTCCATTGTGAAAGGGCCTAACCAAGACAGAAGAGTTTTTCTGGGAGGGTATCCGAGCATGGGGTCCAAAAATTTTGAATTATATTCTCGCAATCTGGCTCTAAAGACCAATTGGCGTCAAACTGAAATGGATATGGCAAGTTACTATGGGGCAGATATCTTGAAGTAGTAACTAAGATTGGACAATGATCGGATATGGTGTGCGAGAGATACTGCACATGAAAATCTAAAAATAAATTCCACCATGCCGGGTTAGCAACATCCTGGTCCAAACGTTGTCGAACCAATGTCGGAACTTGGAGTAAAAGTTTGAGAGGGCTAACTTAAATTTTTAAAAAATTTGAAGATTTAAACAAATTTTTTTTAAAAAATTGAAGGTTTAACGAAAATTTTTAGTAATTTCGAGAAATTTAACAAAAAAAATTTAAAATTTGAGAGGGAACTTAATTAAAAATATTCAAAATTTTAAAACTTAATATGAATTTTTAAAAATCTTGAGGGGGCTAAATTAAATTTTTTATGAAAAAAATTCGAATTTACCAAAATTTTGTGGGGCCGTGCCCCACTAGTCCTTCAATTGGTTCCGCCACTGTGTCGAACAATATTATTAGCCAATCTGTCCCTCTTCGAAGTATACCAGCGCCCACTATACCCCATATCCTAAAGATTACAGGCACGCAATGAAGAACGAAAAGCTTTCACTGGACCCCCTCATTTTTCCTCGACCAACATTATTTCATTGAAATCTCCTACCACCATCCAAGGTGCATCATGAACAGGGGAAGAGATCGAAGCAGATTCCAAGCTTGTGATCGCGGACTTTCAACAGGGTTCTCATAAAAATCGGTGAGCCTTCAAACTCTATTAAACTCAACTTCGGTGGCAAGGACATCAATACGTCGAATCGAAAAACTTTGGTGCGAAACCACCACACCTCTTGAGACCAGGCCAAAGACAGATCACCTCGAGATCCCTCAGCACTAACATCAATTTCATTAACAAAACCACAGTTTCGTTTGAATTTCTCCATTCTTATATTAGATAACTTTGTTTCCATAAGAAACAAAACATGGGGACTAACTTCTCTCAGCTTATTTCTGAGAGCTTTCCCCAAACCACGGATGTTTTAACTTAAGATTTTCACTGTTGACGACTGGCTTGCATCACAGAGCTTGCCGATAATTTGAAGGAGACAACATTCAAATCTTTTTGCGCAGAAAATCTTGGTGGAATAGAAGTCACACATGGACGTTTTAATCCCTCAGCATTTGCAATAGAATCCGTATCTTCACCTAAATTCATTTCAGTATCAAACCCATGATTAGGGCTCAATGAAGACATGTGGGGGAAGACAATGTAGACATGTGAGGGACACGACTCTCAAAATTCTACTTAAAGATGTTAGAGGGTTTAAGGTTGTCACTAGGGCGGAAGATAATGGAGACATATGGGGGACACGACTCTCAAAATTTAGAAAATTATAATTTAGACCCTTAAAGTGTTTTAAAAAATTAATTTACTCCCTTCAATTTTTTTAAAATTTAGATTAAGTTTTATTTTTTAAAAAAATTTTTAATTAAATCCCTCTCACAATTTATAAAAGTTCTTATTAAGCCTCTCACAATTTTAAAATTTTTAGTTAGACCCCATTTTAAAAAAAAGTAAATTGAACCCTCCAAAAATTTTAAAAATTCAAATTAAGTTTTAAATTTTTTTAATGTTCTTAATTAAATCCCTCCCATAATTTTTAAAAGTTCTCATTAAGACTCTCAAAATTTTAGTTAGAACTCATTTTTTTTAAAAAAAATATATAAATTGAACCTTCAAAATTTTTGAAATTTTTTAATTTAAACCTCTACTTATTTAAAGTTTTAAGTTGCCCCCTCAAATTCTATCACCAAGTTTCGCCACAGATTGTGACCCTATCAAAGAGAGACATCTAAAATTGGTAGCTAACTTAAACTCACTTGTGCTTCAAAGAAGGGTCATGTTGGTGATCTAAGTCTAAAAAGACTCCCCCATTTCATGTCCTGTATACTCTCAAAACTCCTAAAAGATTTTAACATTTTTATATTTGATTTAGTTAGACTTGTACACCATTGTTGATAAGACCCGTGTGTAATGTTTTGATGGGCTTAAATGATCAACCGAATTCGTCAAGAAAAGTGAATTGGCCTTTGAGTTATTGTAGTGGAAGCAACCAGAATTAAAAAATTTGCATAATGGTTTATAGTGATTCGACTTCTAAATCAAGTCTACCCCCACTACCTTAGCTATCTGCACTAAGAATTTTCCACAAATTCACTAATTTGTCTTTCCTTTTTCTAGGCTCAAGGAGATAACATGTACAACCCAAGACTTATACCCCAAAGTCTTGTCTATCTCTCTCAAAGAGAAAATACAAATTGGAAAACAAAGAAAAACCTCACAAGGAAAATATGTTTGCAATCTTAAGTTCTCACCCAAAATCCTAAACACTTGAGCAAATGTGACAATTTGGCTCACTAGTGTTTTTTACAAGAATTATGACAATTTAAGTGCAAAACTTGATTTTTCAATACATGGATGTTGGCAAGTTGTTTCTTGTTGTTCCATGGCTACTTGAAGAGGCCTTTTAAACTCTTTAAGGAGTTTGTAGTCGTTACTAGCTGTTGGAGACTTTATTTCCAACAATAAATGCAGTCTGAGCATGTTAGTATCGGTAGATGGGCTTCGGGTATTGGTACCTACCTCAAAATAGAAAGAGTCGTTTGACATTTTTACACTGGGTATCTGTACACGATACATCTATATCAGTACAGGTCCTTGAGTATCGGTACAGCTAAAGCCGTAACGGTACTCAGTTTGGCTACTAAAAAAGTCAAAACTTGAGGAATAAAGGGTGTATCGGTATGGAGCAAACGGGTACCGGTACGGTTGAGTGAGTATCGATATCGAGGTAAGGGTATCGGTACTCAAAGCATGTTTTTAACACTTGGGCTATTTTGAAAGTATTTAAACATGTCACAAATTCTTTGAAAACTCTTTAAACATATTTTCAAGTTAATGGACTTTTAAAATATTTTTACAAATTAGTTTAAGTCTAAAAATATTTTTCATTTTAAGTTATAACAAAATCAATATCTCAACATGTTTGGTATAATTATCTCGTACAATTCAATATTATCTTCTTTAAATATAATAAATATATTCAAAATTTCTCCAGTTTTAAGTAAGTTTTTTCATATTCAAACCTGAATCTCTACGAATAAAAGATTTTTCTAAAACTTTGATACTATTATGGTGACAATACCAATTATTATGTATTGAGTTTCATCTATAAAATAGTATCAACATTACGAACAAAAAACAGGGTAAAGTACACAAATGATCATTAAACTATTTCTAAAAATACAAAATGGTCACCAATTTTTTAAAAATTTTGGTCGCTGTGCAGTTAACTAGGAGATGTGACAGTTACGAAAATTTGTATAATAACATATTTAATCCTCAATATTTACACATTTAATCAATTTAGACATCAATAATGAGGGTTAAATTATGAATAAATTGATTAAATGTTTCAATATGGAGGATTAAATGTTATATTATTTGAATTTCTGTAACTGTCACACCACCAAATTAACGACAGTTAATGGCTCATTGATCATTTTGTAACAAAAACTAAACTTTAATGCCTATTATGTAACATTTGAAAGTTTGATGACCATTTTGTACTTTTAGACATAGTTTAGTAACCGCTAGTGTACTTTACCCCTCTTATATTATAAAGGGGCGTTTGGATCACGAAAAAGATTATTACCACGGTAATAATCTTTTTCAGAATAACATTCCCTTGTTTGGTTTGAGAGCATTCCCCTTATGGAGTAAGTCTTTTCCCAATAGTGTAACTTTCCCCCCTAAATGGTGTGAATGACATTCCCACCAATTTCTTAGGTATTTGTCAATTCCCACCTCTTTGGATTATATTTTCCCTAAGTTAATAAATTTTGTTCATATTGATCCTTTATTTGAATTTTTAAATAGATGATTAATTATTTGTCGTGTAAATTAATTAAATATTTTTACTCAATGTTAATTTAATATTTAAATGGTGTTACACTTATTTAAATATTGTTTTAGTATTTAATGTATTTTTATTAATATTATATTTATGATGTTTATATGTTATCTGTTGGATTGCATATTGCTTGAGAATTAATAAGTTAGTAGTTGATGTTTTTAATTTTATTCTTTGATTTATAAGATGTCTATCATGTTATAAAATATTTAAGTAGGTTAAATTTATGATTTAAATTTTTATCATTATTTTAAAACTTCTAGATTTATTTTATTATTTACTTTAATTTATTTGACAATCTGTCATAAGTAATAAAAAAATTAAAAAATTGAACATATTAAACATTTACCATTTAAAAATTCAAAAAATTATTTTAATAGATAGTAATGAAGATATAAAAATATAAAAATTATTTTTAATTTTTTAATATAATAGTTATATTAATAATGAGATAAATATATAGTTTTTGCAAATTTTAGATAGTATAACAAAAATAGTTCTATAACTTTTAATGTAGATAATTTTAACTTAATATTGAAAGTTTAACATGTTAGAAACAAAATACAACACATGGATAATTTGGTAAATTTTACTTCTAGGTAATCTTATATTCCTCTAACCAAACACAATAATCTTACATTCCTACCAAATAAACCAAACAAGGTAATGTTACATTCCGGGAATCTCATTCTCAGAGTTAATCTTACATTCCATGAACCAAATGCATCCTAAGAGGTCTAAGTTTAAACTTAAAAAAAAATAATTCAAAATGATAAAATTTTAAAGATTTATGAGATGTTTAAAGAAAACAATATTAAAAAATGATAAAAAGAAGTGTGAACATAAAAACCCTAGATGAGTGAAAAACCTAGTACGTTAGACTCGTCCCAGTTGGGGTCAGGAGATGTTTTGGGGGTCCACCTGCGTCGTCGTTGCCGGTTCTGTGGAGGCCTAAACCCATTTCTAGTACGTTAGACTCGTCCCAGTTGGGGTCAGGAGATGTTTTGGGGGTGCAATCATGGGAGTGGACTTGGAAGAGCTTGTTTTTGCCAATGCAATTGCTAAAGCCACAGTTATTCCGGATGAGGTTATGTATGAACCGAATGTGACTTTAGACCAGAATGGCGGTGGACCATCTCCGGTGAGGGTGACCAGTAAAGACAAGGGTGTGTCTTACGCTAGCATGACCGTAAAAACTTTGTCAAAGAGTAGTACTGCTTTTATTGGCTGTAGTTTGAGCAACGACAATGTGGTTGTCTTGGATGATGATTATGTTATTGATCGCACTGGTCCCTACCCTTCTATTAAATTCTCTGACCGTGTGCATGACCAAATTGACAGGAATATGCAGAACTCCATTATCGTTCGGCTCTTGGGTCGTGCGATTGGTTATAGAACTTTGGTCTCTCAAGTACATGCTCTATGGAAACCTCTTGGTAATATCCAACTGGTTGATCTTGACAAAAATTATTTCTCGCACGATTTGATAATGAAGGTGATTAGACTAAGGTATTGACTGAAGGCCCTTGGACTATTTATAGGAGTTATCTCACCATACAACCATAGAATAGGTCTTTTTCTACATCGGAGAAACACCCATCACATGTGGTGTGGATACGACTTTCGAGTTTGCTATATCGATATTATAATCATGCCTTTTTTAGTCTTATTGCTACGGTGGTTGGTTGTGTGGTTAAAATAGATGGCAACAATGAGGAAGGCGAGAGGGGTAGATTTGCGCGCATTGTGGTTTTAGTTGATCGTAATAAACTGCTCCTTCCATGTATTGGCATTGATGGTAGGGTTCAAAAGTTGGAGTATAAAGGCCTAAACCAGATTTGTTTCAGTTGTGGAGTTTATGATCACTCTAAGAAGATTTGTGTGCTTAATAATGTTTCAGTTACTTCGACATCGGCACTAGCTACTGAACCAGTATCTTCGAGGAAAGTGTTTGCTTCGAAACCAACTACCGTTAAACCGTATGGGCCGTGGATGATGGTGGATTCTAGGCATCAACGTTATTCAAAGAATTCAAGTTTGTCGAAGTCTCCAGGTAATAAGGTTAGTAGTACTGATGTGGCTGGAGGCTCTTAGTTTTCTATCTTGGCAGGAGAAGGTGATAAACATGATATTGAAACCAGTTTGCCGGTGAATATGGTTGAGACGATTAGCCTTATCCTTACCTCTAGGGTTCAAGAACGTACTGTATCACAGAGGTCGAAACCTGGTGTACAACACAGTAGAGTTACTCTAAACGCGGCTTATTTGACTTCCAATCTGGGTAAAAAGAAAAATTCTTAAACACGGGTAGACAATGCACCGAAAGTTATTCCGTAACATCCATTTCCCGTATTTATCACCAAATACGAGTCAGTGATGTTACTAACAAAGATTAAACCCTTATATTTTCTTAATATAGAAAATTGGCAGCCTGCACTGCCTTTACTTAAAAATTTATAATTTTTTTATATACACTGAAAATTCGTTCTGAAATTTTCTAATTAAACTAGATTCATTAAGCTTTCTAACCATATAAATTATTAGCTTAAATTCATTACACAAAAATTCAAATAAATCCTTAGATTCACGTCACAGCCCAGAATTTCAAAAATTCTGCTACCCTGTTTTCTGACATTTCGTCGAATAAAAATTCATAACTTTTTACATACAACTCGAAATCAGTCACCGTAAATTTTGTAAGACAAATTTTAGTTCATACAGTTAAGATTCGCTGTCTAATTCCAATTGTGGAATTTATGCTGATTTTTTTCGAACACACTGCTTTTGCATACATTTCTGGGTAGATTTTTAAACTTTCTATCTTAGAATCCATATTTACTAAAAACTTAGTCCATTACCATTTATAACCATAATAGGACTTACTAGGTTCATCATCCATATTCAACAACTATTAACCCACCATATTTAGTGATAAGTTATTACAACCCCACTAATTATACATGCCATCTAGTACATTTCCAAAAGAAAGGATGGATGTCATTACATTACTATGAGTATGGAGATATATCTCCCAAAATATGAAAGTGATGCTCGGCTACTCTTCACTCGAAGCTCCTTCAAAACCTACGCATGAAAGTCATCATACGCTAAGCAAATACTTAGTGAGGCAACAACATTTAATTCAAATGCAATTTAACATAAATATCAATATATTATAGTGACAATGCATATGATCACCTTCCATTTTATGTATTTTAACATATATGACATGATATATATATATAGTAACATATTACATGGTAATAACCTTGATTCTTACCAATACCGTTGTCATATTCATCATCGAGCTTTCAAGCCTTTTTAACCCGTTTTTCAATTCATTTAGCCCAAGTATTGAATTAAGGAAATTTTTGGTACGCGAGTCATCCCCCTTATACTTACTTGAGTATAGTATATTAGGTGCACTTTACTGGAAGCGCTTAACACTGAAGTGTTTTTGTATACTTACCGGAGTATACAATTATTAATTATTTTGCACTTTACCTAAAGTGCTTATAATAAATTGCACTCTACCGGGAGTGCTAAAATGTTTATACAGTTGTTTATGACTCTATGGATATCCAACTATACTTTTAATTTTCTATCTCATACTTTGGGATTTATATCAATCATGATCTCATAAATGGCAACATATATACATATTAAGCAATTCATACGTAAAATAACATTCCATGGATAAGTAGTGATCCATGCATCTATTCTCAATTCTGGACATATTTTTAACACGTCAATTATATAATGAATGACATAAAAATCATGCTATGCATGCATTGCACTCACCTTGACACTTTCAAAGTTATAATTTATACTAGCCTCACTAAGCTCGATTGCACTTTCTATCTTCTTTCTTCACTCGTTTGTACTCGAACTCGATTGTTATTTGTTTGTACATTAAATACATGACACAAGCAACCTTAAGTACATGTCCAACCTTTACTAATACATGTACATACCAATATGGAAAAAATTAATATTTTCAACCAAGTACTTCTTTGTAACCACCATGCTCCCAATACTTTAATCTCATCTCAAATTATACATTACAACCAATAGTTTGATAATCTCCCTTTAAACACTAAATTCTTTCTCTTAGGGTTTATAAACTAAAATTTGGAAACTTCAACATTTCATATCCATTTTCAAAAATATTAATTCCAAAATGATCATTGTAGCATAGCAAACAACATACCCATGATTCTTGAATATTTTCCAATTTTTCACTTATTTCACCCAATTTACACAATTCACAAATTGGTCCTAAAATGATGTTTTCTTCAATCCAACAACATAATTCAACTTAGAAAACATCATTCTAATCAAATCCATCATCAAAATAATTTTTACAAAATTTCCCCTAATATTCTTCAGTTTGCCGAAATGGTCCCTATAGGTTTTCCAAGAAGTTTTCATCTTTTCAAGCATCTAAACAATACTACAACACCATTTCCAACTTGATTAAGCCTTAAAACATGAAATCTTAACATGCTCTTCAACCACCCTAATCATCAAACTCAACTTAGAGACGTGGAAACTAAGCAAAACTTATGTCAAAAGATAGAGAATTCAAGGGAGATCAATTTCTTGTTTCATGTCTCTAGCCAAAAATCAAACAAATCAAGTCAAAAATTGAATTGAAAATTTCTTACCTAGTCCCCTTGAGGTTTCGACAGCCTTGGAGAAAGATGAACACAATTCCAACTTTTTTCTTTCTTTGATTAATGCCAAATGTCTTTAAATTTGGCTATATAATAATAAAAATCTCTAAAATAATCAAATGACTATTTTACCCTTTAATTATAACTAATCACCATTCAACACCTACGCTTTATCTTCTTCCATAATTAATTTTCATTAAAAAGTATAGGTGAAATGTCAAAAATGCCATTAATGAAATAATTTATTTTCAAAAATGTCATTCCATCACCTATACAAAATAATGAATAGAATCGAATCTAGACTGATTTAAAAATGATTCGAACTTCGATGCTACGCTCTTCGGGTCTTTTTAAGACTTCCTTCAAATTTTCATAAAATTCTGAGCTCATACGATTACCCGAATTACACTTAAACTTTAACCGTAATTTCCCAATAATAGAAACATCAGATCAAACAATAGTTTTTATATTTGATCCACATCCTTAGATGATCTATCTATTTATGGAATAAAAATAATTTTTAGGAAAATTACCGTGTTGGTCCTTGAACTTTTCTCAACTTTTCACTTTTATCACCAAACTTTAAAACTTTACGTTTTAGTCACTGAACTAAAACCACTAACTTTTGATTCTTTACGTTTTTGTCACTAATCAAATAATGGGATATTACAATTTTCCCCCTAAAAAAATTTGTCCTCGAATTTTTAGATCGTACATGGATTAAACAAATGTGGGTACTGTTTTTTCATTTGTTCTTAAGTTTCCCATGTGGCTTCTTCCACTTTGTGGTTTTCTAGAGCACCTTTACCAATGGAATCGATTTGTTTCTCAATTTCTTCACCCCATGAGCTAAAATCTTTACTGGTTCTTCTTCAAATGTCAAATCAGGTTGTATCTCAACTTCCGCAGGTGAAATGACATAACAAGGATCCGACCTATATTTGCGAAGCATCGATACATGAAAAACATCATGAATCTTGCTCATTTATGGTGGTAAAGCCAATTGGTACGCCACCAGTCCAACTCTTTTCAAGATTTCATACGGACCAATAAATATGGGACTAAGCTTCCCTATTCTTCCGAATCTCATTATTTTCTTCCATGATGAAACTGTCAAAAATACCTTGTCTCCTACCTGATACTCAATATCTTTTCTTTTTAAATCTGAATAAGCATTTTGTCTATCGAAAGCTACCCTTAGATTATCTCGAATTATCTTCACTTTTTCTTCTACCTCTTGAATCAAGTTAGGCCCGATAATCTTGCAGTCTTCTAACTCAAACCAATTTAATGGTGTCCTGCATTTTCTTCCATATAAAGCTTCATACGGTGCCATTTTAATACTTGACTGATAACTGTTGTTATACGCAAATTCAGCCAATGGTAAGTACTTTTCCCACGAACCTGCAAACTCAATGACAAACGCTCATAGCATATCTTCTAAAATCTGAATTGTCCTCTCTGATTGTCCATCAGTTTGCGGGTGGAAGGCAGTACTAAAATGCAATCGAGTACCCAATGCTTCCTGTAGTGCTTTCCAGAATCTAGAAGTAAACCTGGGATCTCTGTCAGACACAATGGAAATATGAACTCCATGTAATCTAACAATCTCTGGAATATACAACTCTGCATATTTATTCAAAGGGAAATCTGTTCTGACGGGCAGGAAATGTGCGGATTTGGTTAATCGATCCAAGATCACCCAAATTGAGTCTTTCCTACTTGGTGTCAATGGTAATCCGGTTACAAAGTCTGTAGTCACTTTTTCCCATTTCTATTCTGGAATAGCAATTGGTTGAAGTAACCCTGATGGCACTTGATGTTCTGCTTTAACTTGCTGACAAGTTAAGCATTTAGACACGAATTCCGTTATAGCTCTTTTCATTCCTGCCCACCAAAAACGGCTCTTCAAATCTTGATACATTTTATTTCCTCCCGAGTGCATCGTTAAAAGACTATAATGTGCTTCTGTAAGAATTTCCTTTTTCAATTCATCATCTTCAAGAATATAAGCACGTCCTTTATAATATAAACATCCATTGGACTTTACTTCGAAGTCTGAAGATTCTCCCCTTTCAGCTTTTTTATTTTTCTCTAAACAATTTTCATCTGTTTCTTGTAATTCTATTATTTTGTCTATCAAAGTAGACCTGATGTTCAGCTTAACAGGTAGAGCACCATCATCCAAAATTGATAATTGAGCATTCGATATCCGCAGGGCTGAAAACATTTTTCGGCTAAGTGCGTCTGCCACCACATTAGCCTTTCCTGGGTGATAATCAATAATTGCATCATAATCCTTAATTAGTTCAATCCATCGCCTTTGTCTTAGATTCAGCTCCTTCTACGTTAAAAGATATTTCAGGCTTTTGTGGTCTGTGTATATATAACATCTTTCACCATATAAGTAGTGGCACCAAATTTTTAAAGCAAAGACAACCGCAACTAATTCCAAATCGTGAGTAGGATAATTCCTCTCATGAGTTTTAAGCTGCCTAGAAGCATAAGCCACCAATTTCCCGTCTTGCATAAGTACACAACCCAAACCATTATGCGATGTATCACTATACACCACAAAATTCTTACCCGATTCAGGTTGAACTAACACCGGAGCTTCTGTCAAGATTTTCTCCAATCTTTCAAAGCTTTCTTGACATTCTTTAGTCCACATAAAAGGTACATTCTTCCTGAGCAATTTGGTAATAGGTGCAGCAATCATTGAGAAATCTTTCACGAACCGGCAGTAATATCCTGCCAATCCGAGAAAACTTCTAACCTCTGCAACATTTTTAGGAGGTTTCCACTCCATGATAGCTTGAATTTTCTGAGGATCGACCTGAATTCCTTCAGCTGATACTATATGTCCAAGAAATGTCACATCAAAAGACAAAACTCACATTTAGATCATTTGGCATATAATTTCTTCTCCCTCAAAATCTGAAGAACTATTCTGAGATGAACATCATGATCCTCCTTGGTTTTAGAATAAACCAAGATATCGTCTATGAATACCACTACAAACTGGTCCAGGTATGGCTGAAAAATTCGGTTCATCAAATCCATAAATGCTGCTGGGGCATTAGTTAATCCAAATGGCATCACCATGAATTCATAATGACCATATCGAGTCCTAAAAGCCATCTTTGGAATATCCTGCTCTTTAATCTTCAATTGATGATAGCCCGATCGAAGATCAATCTTAGAGAACACTACTGCCCCCTTTAATTGATCAAAGAGATAATCAATTCTTGGCAATGGATATTTATTCTTTATCGCCACTTTATTAAGTTGACGATAATCGATACACAATCTCATCGATCCATCTTTCTTCTTTACAAATAATACAGGTGCTCCCCATGGTGATATGCTTGGTCGTATAAAACCTCGATTCTGCAATTCTTGTAGCTGTTATTTGAGTTTCTGGAGTTCAGCAGGTGCCATACAATACGGTGCCATCGATATGGGTGTTGTACCAGGTAACACATCAATTCCAAATTCTACTTCTCTATCTGGAGGTAGTCCTGGTAATTCTTCTGGGAATACATATGGGAATTCCCGTACCGTAGGTATATTTTCTATTTTCACTCCCTTCTTCAAGGTATCAATTTTGGGAGTTGGATCTATTTCACAACCACCCATCAACATTTTATTCGCAACAACAGCCAAAATAACATCACTACGATGATTCAGCTTCTCCCCCACGAATATTATTCGTGATCCATTTGGTGCCTTTAAAATTAATCTTTTTAATCAGCACTCCACCACAACATCATATATAAATAACCAATCCATCCCCAATATTATTTCGAACTCACAAAACGGTAATTCTATAAGGTCAGCAGGGAAATCCACACTCTGAATTTTAATGAGACACTGACGGGAAATCCTCTTAACCTTAGCACTCTGGCCTAACAAATTCGTTGCTACCACCTCACTCTTAATTAGTTCTACTGGAATGTTTCTTTCTAGTATGATTCAGAACTAATATATGAATGAGAGGAACCATGATCAATTAGTGCAAAAATAGGTCTATTAAAGAGTTCAAGCATACCTGATATCACATCAGTATCATCTTTACTCTCTGTGGTCTTGATATTATATACACGAGCATGAGCTTTGCCTTTCAGATTTGATACAACTTCCGATGCACCTTGATGGGAATTCCACCCTCGGTTCCCTTTATTTCTCTGAGAAGCAGCCACCGATTGATTCTCATGTAATTCTGGACATGCTCGTTTGAAATGACCCGACTTCCCACATTGATAGCACACTATCTCTGGTGCATACCAACATCGACCAGGATGTCTTCTTCCACAAGTCTTGCATTAAGGTCTATTCCAAAGTCCATCACATTTACTTCCACTAGTTTTATTGTGGACTTGCTTGGATTTACCTGCAGAAGAATTCTTCTTTACGGACGACATCGACCCAACTGATCCTTGCTGCTGAAAACTTTACCCCGTTTAGACCAAGGTAAAACACTGGGGCCTCCAGGTCGCTTAATTGACTGTGTTTTCTTCTCAGAAGCTTCTTCTTGTTCCACCCTTTCCATTCCTTTAGCTCGGTTAACCGCCACTTGAAGTTCAGACAAATCAAGAGTAACCAAGACTTTCTTATACTCCGGATCTAGGCCTCCCGCAAATTTATTAACTTTGTGCTTCTCAGTCGGAATGAGCTCTGTAGCAAACCAGCTAAGCTTATTAAACTCACACTCATACTCATATATCGATCTGCCTACTTGCTTTAGATTCATAAACTGAGTCCTCATATCCTCGATAAAAACATCACCAATGTACTTGTCTGGAACTCTTTTAAAAAGAATTCCCAAGTAACTCATTCCCGAGGAATCTGAGCAGTAATGATGGTCCACTAAATTCGAGCAGGCCCCATCAGAAGTGATGTTACACCTTCCAGTCTTCCTTGATCATCACACCGGATAGAGTCCAACATAATTTTAATATCATTTAGCCAAAAGTTCACAGACATCGGATCAACATCAGAATCACCTCGAAATTCTGATGCCTTCAACTTCCTCAACTCCCTTGGCACTGATACTAGTTTCGGTCTATTTAAGATATCATCTAATGCCTGCAGGAACAATCCACGATCCTGAACCGGCATGTTTTGTTGTCCTTGTGCAGGTGCCTGACCTTGGTATTGCTCCTGAGGTACATTCTGATTTACCTCGTTACTTCCACTCGTCACAGGAACCTCCTGTTCAAATGCATGTCTAGAACCCTAATGGTCCGACATCTGAACAGAACATATTTTCAACAAGTTTCTTAATATAGAGTAGCATTACTAATTATAGAGCATCAGAGTATCTGCACATAATCATTAGTAATTATGACATCCTAATGGCATGTATACAATTCTCACTCATTTTAAAATTCAATTTCTATCCAGAATTGACTAAATCTGAGGCTCTGATACCAATAAATGTAACATCTATTTCCCATATTTATCACCAAATACAAGTCAGTGATGTTACTAACAAAGATTAAACCTTTATATTTTCTTAATATAGAAAATTGGTAGCCTGCACTGCCTTTACTTAAAAATTTATAAATTTTTTATAGACATCGAAAATTCATTCCGAAATTTTATAATTAAACTAGATTCATTAAGATTTCTAACCATATAAATTACTAGCCTAAATTCATTACACAAAAATTCAAATAAATCCTTAGATTCACGTCACAACCCAGAATTTCAAAAATTCTGCTACCCTGTTTTCTGACCTTCCGTCGAATAAAAATTCATAACGTTTTACATACAACTCGAAATCAGTCACCGTAAATTTTTTAAGAAACTAGACAAAATTTTTAGTTCATACATATAAGATTCACTGTCTAATTCCAATTGTGGAATTTATACTGATTTTTCGAACACACTGTTTTTGCATACATTTCTGGGCAGATTTTTAAACTTTCTATCTTAGAATCCATATTTACTAAAAACTTAGTCCATTACCATTTATAACCATAATAGGACTTACTAGGTTCATCATCCATATTCAACAACTATTAACCCACGATATTTAGTGAAAGTTATTACAACCCCACTAATTATACATGCCATCTAGTACATTTCCAAAAGAAAGGATGTATGTCATTACATTACTATGAGTATGGAGATATACCTCACAAAATATGAAAGTGATGCTCGGCTACTCTTTACTCGAAGCTCCTTTAAAACCTACACATGAAAGTCATCATACGCTAAGCATATACTTAGTGAGGCAACAACATTTAATTCAAATGCAATTTAACATAGGTATCAATATATTATAGTGACAATGCATATGATCACCTCCCATTTTATGCATTTTAACATATATGACATGATATATATATATAGTAACATATTACATGGTAATAACCTTGATTCTTACCAATACCGTTGCCATATTCATCATCGAGCTTTCAAGCCTTTTTAACCTATTTTTCAATTCATTTAGCCCAAGTATTGAATTAAGGAAATTTTTGGTACGCGAGTTATCCCCCCTATACTTACTTGAGTATAGTATATTAGGTGCACTTTACTGGAAGTGCTTAACACCGAAGTGTTTTTGTATACTTACCGGAGTATACAATTATTAATTATTTTGCACTTTACCTGAAGTGCTTATAATAAATTGCACTCTACCGGGCGTGCTAAAATGTTTATACAGCTTTTTATGACTCTATGGATATCCAACTATACTTTTAATTTCCTATCTCATACTTTGGGCTTTATATCAATCATAATCTCATACATGGCAACATATATACATATTAAGCAATTCATACGTAAAATAACATTCCATGGATAAGTAGTGATCCATGCATGTATTCTCAATTCTGGACATATTTTTAACATGTCAATTATATAATGAATGACATAAAAATCATGCTATGCATGCATTGCACTCACCTTGACACTTTCAAAGTTATAATTTATACTAGCCTCACTAAGCTCGATTGCACTTTCTATCTTCTTTCTTCACTCGTTTGTACTCGAACTCGATTGTTATCTGTTTGTACATTAAATAAATGACACAAGCAACCTTAAGTACATGTCCAACCTTTACTAATACATGTACATACCAATATGGAAAAATTAATATTTTCAACCAAGTACTTCTTTGTAACCACCATGCTCCCAATACTTTAATCTCATCTCAAATTACACATTACAACCAATAGTTTGATAATCTCCCTTTAAACCCTAAATTCCTTCTCTTAGAGTTTATAAACTAAAATTTGGAAACTTCCACATTTCATATCCATTTTCAAAAATATTAATACCAAAATGATCATTGTATCATAGCAAACAACATACCCATGCTTCTTTAATATTTTCCAATTTTTTCACTTATTTCACCCAATTTACACAATTCACAAATTGGTCCTAAAATGATGTTTTCTTCAATCCAACAACATAATTCAACTTAGAAAACATCATTCTAATCAAATCCATCATCAATATAATTTTTACAAAATTTCCCCTAATATTCTTCATTTTACCAAAATGGTCCCTATAGATTTTCCAAGAAGTTTTTATATTTTCAAGCATCTAAACAACAGTACAACACCATTTCCAACTTGATTAAACCTTAAAACATGAAATCTTAACATGCTCTTCAACCACCCTAATCATCAAACTCAACTTAGAGACATGGAAACTAAGCAAAACTTATGTCAAAAGATAGAGAATTCAAGGGAGATCAATTTCTTGTTTCATGTCTCTAGCCAAAAATCAAACAAATCAAGTCAAAAATTGAATTGAAAATTTCTTACCTAGTCCCCTTGAGGTTTCGGCAGCCTTGGAGAAAGATGAACACAATTCCAACTTTTTTTCTTTCTTTGATTAATGTCAAATGTCTTTAAATTTGGCTATATAATAATAAAAATCTTTAAATTTGACTATTTTACCCTTTAATTATAACTAATCACCATTCAACACCTACACTTTATCTTCTTCCATAATTAATTTTCATTAAAAAGTATAGGTGAAATGTCAAAAATGCCATTAATGAAATAATTTATTTTCAAAAATACCCTTCCATCACCTATACAAAATAATGGATAGAATCGAATCTATACTGATTTAAAAACGATTCGAACTTCGATGCTATGATCTTCGGGTCTTTTTAAGACTTCCTTCAAATTTTCATAAAATTCCGAGCTCATACGATTACCTGAATTACACTTAAACTTTAACCGTAATTTCCCAATAATAGAAACATCAGATCAAACTATAGTTTTTATATTCGATCCACACCCTCAAATGATCTATCTATTTATGGAATAAAAATAATTATTGGAAAAATTACCATGTTGGTCCTTGAACTTTTCTCAACTTTTCACTTTTGTCACCAAACTTTAGAACTTTACGTTTTAGTCACTGAACTAAAACCACCAACTTTTGATTCTTTACGTTTTTTTCACTAATCAAATAATGGTATATTACATATTCCTTTGGTGAATGGGGGAAGATATTGAGGTCGTTACCCGCGTCGTTGATCATCGTTTAGATAAGTATGTTGCGGTCTTGATTGTTGAGAGTACTTGGCGTAAGGCTGGCTCGACTGGGTGGAAGATTGTTAAGCCAAGAGGCTCTGCTGGTCGTAACTTGAAAGATGCACGTCGGGGTCTCTAAATCAGGAAGCCGACAGAGGTGAGGTCTCCAACAATAATGAATGTATCAAAATGAGCTCAGGGTTTAGCGATGCAATTAACGTTGGCTAATGCCAATGAATGCACCAGGCATGGTACAGTAAATAAGGGTTTTATGCTGGCTAATAAATATGTTCCTATAACTGATATTGTGGCTGGGCTGGTCACTAATATAGCAAAAGATCCGGCAGAAGCTACCGGTAGTGATGAGTCCCGGTATTCCATGGAGCAGTTAGCTCTCTTTCTTTTCAATTTGTTCATGATGACTAATTTATTATTTTGGAATTGTCAGGGCGCAGCTAGTGCCTTTTTTCGCAGGATTTTCAAGTCTTTGGTTGGGCTAAATCTTCCGACAATTGTTTTTTTGTTTGAACCTCGGGTTAGTAGAAGACGTGCTGATCGGGTGGTCGCTAAGTTAGGTTATTTGTGATCATTTAGAGTAGAAGCTGAGGGTTTTGGTGGAGGATTATGGCTACTGTGGGATAATGCGATTGGCATGGAGGTCTTATTTTTTTCTTCTTATTTTATTCATGGGAGATTTTGTTCTGCGAAGGTTTCTTGGGTGCATTTCACGTCTGTGTATGTTAGCCCTCATGAGTCTCAACGTAAACATGTTTGGAGCAAGCTTGAAGAGCTGAATACGGGTGCAGATATTCCTTGGGTTGTTGGCGGAGACTTTAACATCATTTTATCTCGTGATGAGCGTCGAGGTGGTTTGGTGCATTCTTTTGGTGGTAGCTGTTTATTTGAGGATTTCTTATATAATGCAGGGTTTATGGATTTGGGCTTTCGTGGGAAACCTTTTACTTGGAGCAAAGGGGATTTGTATGAAAGGCTGGATCGTTGTGTGGTAGATTCGTGTTGGAATGATCACTTTTCTGATTCTCACGTGCTTTACTTAGATAAAATTGGGTCAGACCATAGACCATTATTATTGAGACTTGCGGATTATCATAGCATTCAGTTGAATCGCCCCTTCCGCTTTATAGCTGCTTGGCATGAGCACCCGTATTTCCAAGAATTCCTCTTATCCGTTTGGAAGACTGATTGTTCTTTGAAATCTAATGTGAGAAAGTTTCAGGAGGAGGCTACTTTGTGGAACGTGAATACTTTTGGTCACATTGGGCAGCGAAAGAAACGTCTTATTACCTATTAATGAGGCATTGATCGCTCACTGCATATATCTTATTCTGAGTTCTTAAGTACTTTAGAGAAACAGTTGCATTGTGAGTTGGATGAAGTCCTTGAGCATGAAGAGATTTTTTGGAGACAAAAGGCGTGTTCCGATTGGATAGCGCAAGAGGACCGTAATACTAAATTCTTTCATCAGTCCACCCTATCTCTCCGACGAAGGAATACTATTTTGGCTTTAATGTTGGAAGATGAAACCCTCTGTTATGATCAGAGGGAGTTAGCCGACATTGCCCTTAATTTTTATCTGCAGTTATTTTTAGTGAATCATCGGCCGGGTATGATTATGGTCACCGTGGCCTTTTTCCAAAGGTTTCAAGGAATAAATTAGAATTATTGGATATACCGGTCACAGATCTAGAGATTAAGAATGCGATTTTTGACATAGGGCCATTGAAAGCACCCGGAGTGGATGGTCTTCAACTGATTTTTTCCAACAGAATTGGTCTATCGAAGGTGATTTTGTTTGTATGCTTATTCGTCAGGTATTTGTAACCAGTACGGTACCGTCTGATATCAATGAAACTCTGTTAGTGCTCTTACCGAAAGTACCTTCTAAAAAATGAGTCAATTTAGGCCGATCAGCTTGTGTTCGATCATTTATAAAATAATTACAAAAATCATAGTGAATCGTTTGAAGTAGTTAATGTCATATTGGGTCTCCGAGAATCAGACTAGTTTCGTGCCGAAGAGAGCCATAACTAACAATATCATAATTGCACAGGATGTGATTCACTCTATGCTGTAGAAATCTGGTGGGAAGGGTTAGATGGCTATCAAAATAGATTTGGAGAAGGCCTATGACCGTTTGGAATGAGATTTTATCGATGATACTTTGCAGGACATTGGAATTCCGGATAGATTGCTTATGCACTGCGTTTCTACGGTTACTACACGTGTTCTGTGGAATGGATCCGCGACCGAGGCATTTGTTTCTAGCAGGTGGATCAGTTGTCACCGTACTTTTTGTGTTATGCATGGAAAGGCTTGCCCAAGCTATTCAAGTGGAAATTAGCCGCGGAGTGTGGAAACCTTTTTGTACGTCCAAAAGGAGCCTTGGGATTTCTCATTTGTTCTTCGCGGATGACATGATTCTCTTTGCAGAGGTATTTATTGATCAACTAGATTTGATTCATTCTGTTATGTCTGAGTTTTGCGCCGTCTCTGGTTTAAAAGTTAGTATCCCTAAAACCAATATCTTTTTTTCTAAGAACGTTTTGATGCTTCCTTTGGTTTTCAAGAGGTATCTGACCTTGGGCGATATTTGGGAGTTCATTTAATTCATAAAAGGGTGACGACGACTTCATATAAGTATTTGGTGCAAATGGTACAAAATAAATTAAGCGGTTGGAAGGTGAAGTCTTTATCCTTAGCTGGGCGAATCACATTGGCAAAAGCTGTGCTTCAGGCTCTTCTGAATTATACTGTGCAAACGACTATAATCCCTAAGAGCACATGCCTTGAAATCGAATGCCTCATACGTCGCTTTGTTTGGGGTGTTTTGGAGAAGGGTTCTAGGACTCACCTTATTCGTTGGATGGATGTTTGTAAACAGACAGTGCAAGGGGGCATTGGTTTTTGCCGTTTAGATTCACATAATGATGCCTTTACTATGAAAGTGCCTTTTTAGCTCCTTACCAAGCGCAATGCTTTGTGGGTTCATTTTTTGCAGGCTAAATATAAATGCCCCAATGGTGTTTCGAGTGTCTTACGTAACCGAAATTGCTCTTCGCTTTGGAAAGACTTAAGTGTTATCTAGTCTGATGTTCGCAATAATGTGTTATAGAGTATTGGTCACGAGCGTGAGGTGAGCTTTTGGTCTGATGCTTGGGTCCCTGAGTTAGGGCCATTAGTTGATCATGTTATATAGGCTATTCCGCAGCAGCTTCTCCATTTGAGGGTTGCGGATATGACCTTAAACAATGGGGAATGGCGTTGGGATGTGCTTCAGCCTTTGCTGCCATATGAGGTGTTGTTACACATTGCTGCTGTCCCTGGTCCGTGTACAGTAGTTTTGGCGAATAACTTAAGCTGGCAAGTAAGTAAGGAACCAAGGATCGTCGTTTCTTCATCAAGAGTGCCTACACGCTACGCTCCTCTTTGATGTTTGGTCCGCATGATGTATTATGGAAGCTGGTGCTGAAATTTAGGGGTCTCCAACGTATCAAAATGTTTTTATGGCTTGTTTGCGAGGATAAGTTGATGACTAATGCAGAGAGATATCGGAGTCACTTTGCTGTGGATGAACGATGCCCCATTTGCAATGCAGATCGAGAGGATGTTGATCACCTACTTCGGCTGCGTCCCTCGGCTATGTTGGTCTGGTTAGGAGTTATCAAGCAGGACAAGATATTGGAGTTCTTCTCCATTGAGTTTCGTGAGTGGATTCGTGTTAACTTGTCAAAACCCAATTATTTTGTGACAGACGGCAGTGACTGGGACCTTCTATTTGGTGTGATTTTATGGAATCTTTGGTCATATTAGAACTCCGTTGTTTTTTCTAACCCCCTTGAGGACGGGAGATCTATTATGGATAGGAGCCCTCATCTTCAGCTACTTTCTATTCAGGCTCTTACTTGTGCTTCTGTTGCCAGTTCGGTTAGAGCTTTGATCCCGCAGCATGCGATGTGGTTACCTCCTGCAGCTGGGTGGTTTAAAATGAATTTCGATGGCTCAAGGGGGTTCTTGATGGACGCGCCACTTGTGGCGGTCTCATCCGAGATGCGACTGGTGCTTGGAGATTGGGTTTCGCCAAATTTATCAGTGTATGTACAGTTGTGGAGGCTGAATTGTGGGGCGTGCTTGTTGGCCTTCGTTGTGCTTGGAATTTGAACATCTCTAAGATTATTGTCAAAGTTGATAGTAAGAAGGCTCTCCGTCTTATTCAAATTGATTGTCGCGGGCAAGGTGTTCTGGGCATTGTGTTGCATATATTGGAAATGTGTGTTGTGAAATGCTCAAGTCTAGTATCCCACATTGGGTGGAAAAGTACCTTGAGTTTGGTTTATATAGAGATCTTTATAGCTATTTTTTGTTGAAGAGTAGTAGACAAGGCCCTTACACGTGTTGCTGCCATTGGACAGCTTGGTTAGTGTTTGTGTTCTGTGTGCATTTTATCTTTCTGTGGAAAATTCGGAAAAATTCTTTTGTAAACTGTTTAACACTAAAAATTATTTTCTCTAAACACGAAACGTTGAGGTAAATAATTATTGGCATGTTTTAGTTGTTTTTACAGCTATCCTTATCCCAATTGTCTTTACAGCTATCCTTATCCTTCAATGTTCAAAAGTGTTGAATCTGGACTATTTCATGTCCAGATTCATTCTTCACTTGGCAGTTGTTTTGAAACGTTTTTAAAACGTGTTTTAAATGGTTTAAATACAAGGATAAAGCTGTCTTATCTTCAAAGTGAATTTATGGTTTTAACCCTATATTTTCATCTATAAATAGGAGTTTTCTCAGCTCATTTTCAATCATCCAAAAAATACAAAACGAATTCTTTTATCACTCTCTGCCCAGCTTACTATTTTTCAAGCTTTCTCACGAGTTCTAGAGAAGAGCAATACCATCGTTCTCTACTCTAAACTTTGCGTGTACAAACTTTAGAGCGTCCGTGTTAACATTGGAGGACAATCTGCCTGTAGCAGCAACTACGCAGGTTGTGGCGAATCTGTTTCTAAGGCAGTGGTGTTTACCACGACACGATTCAACTTACTTTCCGGTTATATTTTCCTAATTCACAGTCAGTGCTAATGCCTTGTTTTGCAATTCTTATTTCCAACAATTTAGAAACAGAATTCTTACTGCAAATGACGAACCAATCGAGCAAGCTTGTTCCTGATATTTCTAAGTTGGATGCACTGGATGGGTTCAATTACCGGAGGTGGTCACAAAGAATAATGACATTCTTTGAACAACTCGACCTTGACTATGTCTTTGATCCGATCATGACCATCTCAGCCGATCTCGAGATCTTTGCTGATGCCATCATAACCAATGAAGATCTCGCAGTTGTCCAAGTAAATAAAGAGAAATTTCAAAAGGACAACAAGACAGTTCGAGGTCACCTCTAAGTCATATGTCAAACAAATTGTTTGATATGTTTCACAAAGAGAAGAGTGCCAAGCTAATTTGGGATACTCTCGAGATGAAGTACGAATCTGACGACGCTGGAATTAAAAAATATATAGTCGGCGAATGACTTAAATTCCAAATGACAGACGAAAAGCCAATATGGAGCAAGTACATGACTATGAGAAGTTGGTGTCCGACATTCTTTCTGAAGGAATGAAGATGTGCGAGGTGCTACAAGCCAACGTCCTGATCGAGAAGTTACCCAAATCCTGGTTTAACTATCACAATTCTCTCAAACACAAAAAGAGAGACATGACGATTGTAGAACTGGTGGCCCATATGAAGATAAAGGAGGCAAATTTATCTCAAAACCAAATGAGATAATCAATATGAAATTTATAATTTCATTAATGAGAGTCCTACTTAAGCTCATAGATGGGTTTCTTTAATTTACATATCATTGATATTGTATCATAAGACACAACTCTATGATAGATATTTGTTTTACTCCCACTGAACTTGTAGTGCATACAATTGTCAACCAAATTTATCTCAAAACCAAATGAGATAATCAATATGAAATTTATAATTTCATTAATGAGAGTCCTACTTAAGCTCATAGATGGGTTTCTTTAATTTACATATCATTGATATTGTATCATAAGACACAACTCTATGATTGTACCATGTAATTTGTTGCTTCAATGTCACCATTGAAAAACACAAGCTTAACATCCATCTTATGTAGCTCAAGATTAAAATAAGCAACAAGCATCGTGATTATCTTAAAAGAGTCTTTCAATGAAACTTGAGAGAAAGTCTCCACAAAATAAATATATTCTTTTAGAGTATATCCTTTAGATACAAGACATGCCTTATACTTATCTACATTTCCATTTGCATTCCTATTGATTTTAAATATTTATTTACAACCAATTGGTTTGCACCTTCAAGTAATGAGACAAGTTCCTAAACTTTATTGTCTTGCATAAAATTATACTCTTCTTGAATGACACCGATCTACTTGTGAGAGTTATAACTTATATGGTCTGATAAAAAAATGATTGAGTCATTTCCTATCATTCTATTGTTGCATTTTCTTTTTTTGAAGAAATACAATACCATAATCCATAATAGTATTTCATCTTCCTCTCGTGGACCTCTTTAATGACACTTATTTTTTTAAAAGGTTGTTGAGTTTGTTCTTCTGAAATAATTACCTTATCTTGAATGAGAGTTGTTCAACATTGTTTTGTTGAGGTGCTTGATTCACTTCTTGATCAATGATAGGTATGAAAACCTAAACATCGTCAAAAGTGATAATAGAAATTAAATTATAATCTGATTCCTCCTCAATAGCAATGTATCTAACCTTATTTCTCCCTCCAAACTCAACATCCTAAAAATGTTATAAATCTCTCCTTAAAATTATCCTAATTGTAGGATCATAAAATTTATTGAAGTTTAATTTCTTCACATGTGTCCTAACTTATACAAAATAATAAACACTTTGTAACTTATTGTTGTTTCTTTTAAGTAGGACCCTTAGCAATTTTATTCTAATATATTTTTTATTGCCCTTATTCTTAGAGACACTAACTAAATGAGCACTAACCAAATGAGTACTTTTACACTTATAATGCTTCAACCTTTCTTCCTCTTTAACACAATGAGAAATGAGCTCAATTAGAGTCTGCTTCTCATTTTGACAGTTGTAACCGTTTTTTAATTGGTTAAACTGTATAGGAACCGGTGCCAAAAGCATAAGAACAAACAATTGCTAGAAAGTTCGATCTTATGTGCCTTAAATTTTGAAGCAATATTAAACATTTTCATAATGTACTCCCTCACATTTCCTTAACCCTTATACTTCATAGACATCAAAGAAGGCATAAATGATGTCATCTTAACCTTAATGTTTTGGGTAAAACATTTCTTAATTTCTTCAAGGAAACCCTTAATATGAGTAATCTCTTTAGATTTCTTTTTACTCCTAAAGACTTATAGAATGTTATTCATTATAATGATTAGACTCGTGTGATTTGAACAATCTCACCTCTCAAAATCCCTTTTATGGGTGCTTACCCTGGTTAGAGGTGCAAGTTATTCTTCCCTTAGTGCAAAGTCTATGTTCATACAACCAAATGCTATATGTAAGTGTCTTTTCTATTCCTTGAAACTAGTTTCACTAAACATGAGTGTATAATGTATTTAACAGATATTGTGACAGCAAAGATAAATTACCTAAATAGAAAACAAAAATAAGCAAATAAAATAAAAACAAGCTCTCATAAATATTCATAAGTAAACAAATAAATTCAAAATAATAGCTAGTTCCCCTCAAGATACCAAGCACAACGTTAATATCAAGTCTTTGGACAGTAATATTAACTGTAAGCGATACTCTTGTTGTAGCAATCAAACATTGACAATAAATTATGTCAAACAATAGATTAATCTTTGGAGTAACATATTGCTTACATAAAGTACCTTATAATTGTCACATATTTAGCGCCACAATTGTCGTTGTAATTCTGCCAAATATTAACTTTCCTTTGGGTCAATTAATAAACGCATGAATTATAAAAACCCATAATTATCTTAATATTTTAAATAAACTAATCTACACAAAAGTGGTCACTTTGGTGACATTATGTTTCAATTAATATATTAAAATATTACACATCCGAAGCCAAAATATGAATTTAATTGTTTCAAAATATTTGTCTTAATTTTATCTTTAAATCAAAATATAAGATAACCAAAATAATAATAAATTTGAATAAAAGTAAACCTCATATCAAGATATCGGACACTCCATTAATATTTCATCTTTGGACAAAACATTAACTTGCAAGTGATATCTTGGTACAGTAATCAAACGTTGATAATAAGAACATGTCAAACAGAAATCTTCCTTTGGGCCGATTTCATGCTCACATATAAAACTGAATAATTATCACATGTTTATTACCACAGTTGCACATGTAATAATATTAATTGTTAACCTTCATTTGGGCCGATTAATACTAACATAATTCGACTTACATGCACAAAACCTTCTATATATTAAAATAAAATAATTTCTACAATAGAGGCCACTTTGGTGACTTAATGCTTCAATTAATTTATCTTAAAATATATAATATAAATATACCGATATTCAAATTTAAAATTTTGTAATAGTCAAAACTGAAATTTCTAAAAACACTTAAGTTTCTGAAATAACCCGAAATAAGGTTGTTTATATGGGACTATCAGAAATCGAAAAAAAACTGAAATCTTTGACTGTTTCTCAAAAAATTCCTTGAGCATGCATTTACCAAAATAAAACTTGAATTCAAAACAACCAATCTTTAACTTAAATTAAAAAATATCATATAAATGAATAATTCATAAAGTTGTCACATTAAACTTTAATATATCCATAATAACCTAATGATCAAAATTGAAATTCTTGATCAAAGTGAATAAAATATGAATTTCATAAGATTAATGGCATGCTCTCCAAAATTGTATCCATATGTTCATCGGATGTAATTATACATTCAATTTCTATCATGATAAAATCCTTAAAATGAAACACATAAAGAAAAGTATACCTAAAACTTCAACATCAATCTTTAATCAAATCAAAATCCCAAATCAATATATAACTAAACATAAACATTGGAGTGATTCAATACCAAACAGAATTAACAAAATATCAATTGTCAAATATGAGTTTACAAAGTCAAAACCAACTTTTTTTTACTAAACTAAACAGACTTTAAATAAAGTAACATCAATGTAGAATTTATAAAGGGTAGACTTCACATGCCCATGTTCATTACTAACCTTTAAATAGAAAACCTAACTTTATCATGACTCGTATATTAAAATAATCTTATTAACAAATCGATTAGAAACATCAAAAGCAAATAAATTTTCACCACTAGTTAAACATAGATTGCCTTGAATTGCACAGAAACATGTACTAAACTGAATGAATTGAAAATATGAACATTTAAGGTCGTCATTATCCCTTTTCTTAAAAGATGCGCATATGAACATTTAGTTATTAGTTAAACTCTGATAATCCTTTATTTGTGTTTTTACTTTTCACAGTGCAAGATACTAGATTCTTGAAGTGGCACCAATCACTGTGGAGACGATATCTTTTATACTATAACTTGCAACGTGTATACTTGCACAATTGCGTAGCACTTATTATTACGCGCAACACTAGTCCCTACAATTTAATTTTTAGTCAAAATTGCCCTGTATTTATATTATTGGAAATTTAGTCCAATAATATTTTTGTTTAGTCTAGTACCTAAAATTTAATTTTTAGTTGAAATTGACCCCTATTCATTTTTTTTGTAATTTAGTCTAATATTTTTAATATAATGATATTTTTGTCCATGCTAGTCCCTAAATTTTTTTTAACCAAAAATTAATCCCTATTTTTTATATTTTTGTAATTTAGTCCACTATTTTTAATATGATGATATTTTTTGTTCATGTTAGTCCCTAAAATTTTATTTTTCACTGAAATCGACCCTTATTTATTTCTAATTTTTGTAATTTACTCTAATATTTTAGATAACGATGATATTTTTGTTCATTCTAGTGCCTAATATTTATTTTTAATGTGATTCGTGTTCGTGAAAGGCGTTAAATAATTCACTCGAAATGACCCAACTCAAAGTCTATCGACTATTTGTACCAAACTCAAACTTAATACGAATTCGAAACCCGACCCGAAATGAAACCGACTTGAAATTACCCGACCTGAAGTCTACCCGAGCCCGAATTAACCTGTCAATTAACTGATTCGGACCCGAACCGTTTTGACCCGACCTGAAATGAACCCAACATGAAACTGACCCGCACCCGACCCGAATCGAGTCAAAACATCAAATCGACCTAAAATGAGATGTATCCGATTTGACCCGACCTGACAGAACCTGACCCGAAACTCCTCTGATTACCTATTTTTACATCCCTAGTCCTAGGTCTTTCTTTAACTTTTTTTAATGTTTAGTTAAAACCTTAAAAGCCGTCCATATTAATGGAAATCAATTCTAAAAATATCATATAAATGAATAATTCATAAAGTGGTGACATTAAACTTTAATATATCCATAATAACCTAATGATCAAAATTGAAATTCTTGATCAAAGTGAATAGAATATGAATTTCATAAGATTAATGACATGCTCTCCAAAATTGTATCCATATGTTCATCGGATGTAATTATACATTCAATTTCTATCATGATAAAATCCTTAAAATGAAACACATAAAGAAAAGTATACCTAAAACTTCAACATCAATCTTTAATCAAATCAAAATCCCAAATCAATATATAACTAAACATAAACATTGGAGTGATTCAATACCAAACAGAATTAACAAAATATCAATTGTCAAATATGAGTTTACAAAGTCAAAACCAACTTTTTTACTAAACTAAAATGGACTTTAAATAAAGTAACATCAATGTAGAATTTATAAAGGGTAGACTTCACATGCCCATGTTCATTACTAACCTTTAAATAGAAAACCTAACTTTATCATGACTCGTATATTAAAATAATCTTATTAACAAATCGATTAGAAACATCAAAAGCAAATAAATTTTCACCACTAGTTAAACATAGATTGCCTTGAATTGCACAGAAACATGTACTAAACTGAATGAATTGAAAATATGAACATTTAAGGTCGTCATTATCCCTTTTCTTAAAAGATGCGCATATGAACATTTAGTTATTAGTTAAACTCTGATAATCCTTTATTTGTGTTTTTACTTTTCACAGTGCAAGATACTAGATTCTTGAAGTGGCACCAATCACTGTGGAGACGATATCTTTTATACTATAACTTGCAACGTGTATACTTGCACAATTGCGTAGCACTTATTACGCGCAACACTAGTCCCTACAATTTAATTTTTAGTCAAAATTGCCCTGTATTTATATTATTGGAAATTTAGTCCAATAATATTTTTGTTTAGTCTAGTACCTAAAATTTAATTTTTAGTTGAAATTGACCCCTATTCATTTTTTTGTAATTTAGTCTAATATTTTTAATATAATGATATTTTTGTCCATGCTAGTCCCTAAATTTTTTTTAACCAAAAATTAATCCCTATTTTTTATATTTTTGTAATTTAGTCCACTATTTTTAATATGATGATATTTTTTGTTCATGTTAGTCCCTAAAATTTTATTTTTCTTTAAAATCGACCCTTATTTATTTCTAATTTTTGTAATTTACTCTAATATTTTAGATAACGATGATATTTTTGTTCATTCTAGTGCCTAATATTTATTTTTAATGTGATTCGTGTTCGTGAAAGGCGTTAAATAATTCACTCGAAATGACCCAACTCAAAGTCTATCGACTATTTGTACCAAACTCAAACTTAATACGAATTCGAAACCCGACCCGAAATGAAACCGACTTGAAATTACCCGACCTGAAGTCTACCCGAGCCGAATTAACTTTGTCAATTAAGCGATTCGGACCGAACCGTTTGACCCGACCTGAAATGAACCCAACATGAAACCGACCCTTTAACCCGAATCGAGTCAAAACATCAAATCGACCTAAAATGAGATGTATCCGATTTGACCCGACACACTGTGCTCGACCCAAACTCCTCGATTACCTATTTTTACATCCCTAGTCCTAGGTCTTTCTTTAACTTTTTTAATGTTTAGTTAAAACTTAAAAAAAGCCGTCCATATTAATGGAAATCAATTCTAAAAATATCATATAAATGAATAATTCATAAAGTGGTGACATTAAACTTTAATATATCCATAATAACCTAATGATCAAAATTGAAATTCTTGATCAAAGTGAATAGAATATGAATTTCATAAGATTAATGACATGCTCTCCAAAATTGTATCCATATGTTCATCGGATGTAATTATACATTCAATTTCTATCATGATAAAATCCTTAAAATGAAACACATAAAGAAAAGTATACCTAAAACTTCAACATCAATCTTTAATCAAATCAAAATCCCAAATCAATATATAACTAAACATAAACATTGGAGTGATTCAATACCAAAACAGAATTAACAAAATATCAATTGTCAAATATGAGTTTACAAAGTCAAAACCAACTTTTTTACTTTACTAAACTAAATGGACTTTAAATAAAGTAACATCAATGTAGAATTTATAAAGGGTAGACTTCACATGCCCATGTTCATTACTAACCTTTAAATAGAAAACCTAACTTTATCATGACTCGTATATTAAAATAATCTTATTAACAAATCGATTAGAAACATCAAAAGCAAATAAATTTTCACCACTAGTTAAACATAGATTGCCTTGAATTGCACAGAAACATGTACTAAACTGAATGAATTGAAAATATGAACATTTAAGGTCGTCATTATCCCTTTTCTTAAAAGATGCGCATATGCTTCTGAGTCCTAGGTAGGGATGTAAAAAGTTGACCCGACCTGAAAACCCGACTGAAACTTGCTCGGGTCAGAACTTGGTTTGACCCGACGATGCGATGACCCGAAACCGATCTATAACCAACTGTTGTTGATCCGAACCCGAATTGAACCTGTTACTGTGGACCCGAAACTCGACCTGCACCCGACTAAAATGAACCCGAACCCGAGACTAACTTGAAAGATAACCGATATTACCCGACTGAATCGACCCGAGATCTGATTTTACCCGACATGTTTTAAACCCGACCTGTTAATTGACCTGACTTGTTTTGAACCCGACCTGTTGTTGACCTGAACTAATATTGACCTGACTTAATTTACCTAACATGTAATTGAGGAAGCCTATGATTTGATGTTTTGATGAATTTAAAGTGTTGCTAAATGTAAACTATTATTTTTTTTAAATCAATTTAAAGTGTTAAATAATCTTTTTGTTATATATACATATATAATCAATTAAAAATAGCAAAAAAAGGAAATATTGGATTTAGATATTCATTGGACACTACTAAGTTTGAAACTTTATTAAATAATTCAATGCTTAGTAATAATTCAATATGCTTAGTAACTCATTCAATATAAATTATTTGTCAAGGTTGAACTACTAAGTTTGAACTAAATTAAAGTTTTAACTTTCATGTTGATGTTATCATGTGTACAATTACATGTTTACATCCATATCAAATTTTTTTGTATAATTATATTTAATCAAAGTTTATTATATCTTATAATAATAATAATAATAATAATAATAATAATAATGTTTGAATTGAATTAACTCATTAAACTTAGAATCTAATTGAGC
Source organism: Hibiscus mutabilis (assembly GCA_019671005.1). Lineage (NCBI taxonomy): Eukaryota > Viridiplantae > Streptophyta > Magnoliopsida > Malvales > Malvaceae > Hibiscus > Hibiscus mutabilis. Next base: position 18,114,541 of record CM033736.1, on the reverse strand, counting down.
TAAACTAAAATATAGAAGCATAAATCACGGACATAATTAAGAGAATTTTAAAACTAAATGTGGAATTTTAATTAAATTAATCTAAGTTGGGACTCGATTGAATTAAACTAAAACAATTGGTTGAAAACAACAATTGGTAAAAAAAAGGAAAATACAAAATTTTGGAGGGAAATAAGCCACCCATTTTTTAGGTTTGACATTAATTTACTTTTAGTCTAAAAATTTGGAGGGATAAAAGCCACCCAAAATTTGGAGGAAATTAGGGAAATAAGCCACCCACAATTTTGGAGGGAATTAGTGGAATTTCTATTTTTGGTAATTTAGTCTAATAATATTTTTGTTTATTTTAGTTCTTACAATTTAATTTTTAGTCAAAATTGCCCCATATTTATTTATATTTTTGACAATTTAATCCAATTTATTCTAGTCCCTAAAATTTAATTTTTACTCCAAATTAACCCCTATTCATTTTTTTGTATTTTATTCTACTCCAAATTTCTAGTCCCTACATATATAATCAATTAAAATTTAAAAAAAAGGAAAGAGAAAAAAAAGCATATTTATGTTTTCTATATATTTATGTTTTCTTTTAACCAAATCACACTTGACACTACTAGGTATGGATATTCATTTGTCTTTTTTATTAACTTAACCAAATTTTATTGATTAATTTGACCAAATTTTATTGGGGAAGATTGAAAACTTTTTGTTGATTTGATAAAATCCAAATATTAGAAGGTTAACCATTTTCATTTTTTTAAATTCATAGTTGTAAATTATAATACCGTAATTTTTAATTATTGTACACAAATTAAAGTTGTTGATAAATAATTTTGATGAAAATAAAGTAAACTTGAGAGTATAATTATATATTTTAATGTTATAAATGGCGGAAAGAGTTTTTGAATGCCTTTGATTTCAATAAAATTATAATTATAATTATATATTTTAATATTATAAATGGCGGGAAGATTTTAGGATTTTGATGCTAATGCCATTGATTTTTTTCTTATAGGGTAAACAAAATGGTTGGTCACTTATATTTTATAATTTTTCATTTTTATTCTTTAAATTTTTTAAAAAATAATGTTTTGATCACTTATAATTGTTTACATTATGTGTAAGTGGATCATATATATATATATATATATATATATAATATTTTTAGGGGGCTAGGGCTTCGGCCAGACCCTTTTAAGGGTGCATTTATACTTAGGGTAAATATATTATTTTAATAATTTTATTTTTTATTTTAATTAATAATTATAATGTATTTAATTAATATTTAAATTAATTTCTAATTATAATTTATTTCATTAAAATTATTAATGTATATTTAATTTATTTAAATTATAACTTTAAATTAATATTTAATTAAAAATTAGAAAGTTAATATATTTAAATTACGGGATGGGATCCAGTTATATGGTATAAAACTCATTTAGTTTTTCACTCATTTATTAACATTATCCAACGGTCTAAAATTAGTGTAAAACTAAATGAGTTTTACACCATGTAAGTGGATCATAACCCTTAAATTAATATTTAATTTAATATTTAAATTCTTGTAATTTTAGTTATAATATATTTAATTAAATTGTTAGTGTATATTTAATTTATTTAAATTACAACTTTAAATTAATATTTAATTATAAATTATAAATTTAATATTTTTAATTAATATTTAATTTAATATTCAAATTATTATAATTTTAATTATAATGTATTTAATTAAAATTACTTGTGTTTGTAAGATATAGGGGTTGATATTTGGGGTTTAGGGGCAAATGTGTCAAGTTTAGTGTTTGGGGTTATGTGATTAGTTTATGGATTAGGGGATTAGTCTTGCAAGCAGCAATTATTAGTGATTGAAAGATTTAGGGGTTGAGGTTTGGGGTTTAGGGGTAAATGTGCAAAGTTGAGTGTTTGGGGTTATGGGATTAGTTAGGGATTAGGGGATTAGGCTTTCAAGTAGCAATTATTAGTGATTGTATGATTTAGGGGTTGAGGTTTGGGGTTTAAAGGTTTAATACATGTTTCAAGTTGAGTGTTTGGGGTTATGAGATTAGTTTAGGGGTTAAGGGATTCGGGGATTAGGATTGCACTTTAATTATTAGTGTTTATAAGATTTAAGGGTTGAGGTTTAGGGTTTAGAGGTATAATATATGTTTCAAGTTGAGTGTCCAGGGTTATAGGAATAGTTTAAGGATTAGGGATTTGGGTTGGACTTTAATTATTAGTGATTATAAGATTTAGGGTTTAAGGTTTGGGGTTTAGGGGTAAATGTTTCAAGTTGAATGTTTGGGGTTATGGGATTGGTTTAGGGAGTTGGAGTTTATTTTTTTCACATTAGTCCTTAAAAGTTTATTTTTAGCCGAAATTGACCCATATATATTTCTATTTTTGGTAATTTAGTCAAATAATATTTTTTGTTTATTCTAGCCCCTACAATTTAATTTTTAATCAAAATTGCCCCTACTTATTTACATTTTTGGCAATTTAGTCCAATAATATTTTTGTTTGTTCTAGTAGATAAAATTTAATTTTTAGTACAAATTGACCACTATTCATTTTTTGTAATTTAGTCCAATATTTTTAATATGCTGATATTTTTGTTCATGTTAGTCCCTAAATTTTATTTTCACCAAAATTGACCCTTATTTATTTCCAATTTTTGTAATTTACTCCAATATTTTTAATATGATAATATTTTTGTTCATGTTAGTCCCTAAAATTTCTATGACTTAAGGTTTATGGTTTATGATTTAGGGGCTAGTGTTAATTCTTTAGAGTTTATGGAGTAGTTTAGGGTATATGTTGTAGTTTATAGTTTATGATTTAGGGGTTAGTGTTAATGCTTTAGAGTTTATGGTGTAGTTTAATGTTCAATTAATTCCCTACAAATCTTTATTTAACCGAAATTAATCTTTATTTATTTTTAATTTGTGTAATTTAGTCCAAAATTTTAATATGATGATATTTTTATTCATTTTAGCTTATGGTTTAGCTTATGGTTATTGGTTTATGAAATTAATTTCGATTCCCTAAGGTTTATAGTTTTGGGTTTAGTATTAATGGTTTATGGTTTAGTTTAGGGCTATTGATTTACGAGATTAATTTCGATTCAACTTTCTAATTTATGCATTTGAATTTGAAATCAAAGCTTTATGTGTACAATTAAACTAAATTAAAATTTTAACTTTCATGTGTAAAATTACATGTTTACATCCAAATCAATATTTTATGTATAATTATATTAAATTAAAATTTATATGGTATAATAATAATAATAATAATAATAATGTCTGAATGGAATTAACTTATTAAACTCAGGATCTAATTGAGCTAAATTAAAACCTAGAAGCATAAATCGCAGACATAACTAAAAGAATTCTAAAACTAAATGTGGAATTTCAATTAAATTAATCTAAATTTGGACTCAATTGAATTAAATTAAAACTTAAAATTGAAAAATTAGGACTTAAATAAAAAAACATCTAAAGTCAAAAGTGCTAGAAAACAATTGTCCCTAACCTAAAAAAATAAGGCGGGACTACTTTCCCTTAGGGGTGTGCATTATTCGATTTTAACCGAATTAACCGACCAAACTGAATTTTTTCGGTAAATTCGGTCGGTTAATTTTAGGTAAGTTCGGTTAACGGTTAATTTTTTTTTTGGAAATTCGATTATCGGTTAATTCGATTCGAAATCGGTAATTAACCGAATTAACCGAAACTAGTATATATTAAATATTATATATATATATTACATATATTTATTTTTGGTCATTGAACTTTTAAAAATTATAAAATGATCATTAAATTTTTTGATATATTATAAAATGTTCATTAAACTTTTATCAAATTAGTATAAAATGAAAGTTCAGTGACTAAAAAGGTCATTTTACCATAATTTAGTGACCAATTGTGTAATTTACCCAAAATTTTATAACAGATTTCGGTTAATTCGAAAACCGACCGAATTAGCCGAAATAATTTCGGTTCGGTTAATTCGGTTAAGGGTAATTCGGTTCGGTTAACGGTTAAAGTTCTGAAAATTTCGGTTAATTCGGTTCGGCCACTGACTGAATTAACCGAATGCACACCCCTACTTTCCCTGATTTCCTCCCGCCTTTCATTTTAATTAAAAAAATAGATAATTGGTAAAAAAAGATAGGGAAATGACAAAATTTTATAGGGAAATAAGCCACCTATAATTTAGGTTAGAGATTATTTACCCTTTAAGTCATGTTGTGTTTTAAATGTTACATTTTAGTCCTAACATTCACTTTTAAGTTTTAGTTTAATTCAATTTAGTCACAAGTATCCCTAATTCAATTTAATGATATATTTTTGATAATATTAGTCCCTAATTTTTTAACTAAAATTGACCCCTATTTATTTTAAATTTTTGTAATATAGTCCAATGTTTTTAATATGATGATATTTTTGTTCATTATAGTCCCTAAAACTTTATTTTTAGCCGAAATTGACCCATATATATTTTATTTTTGGTAATTTAGTCGAATAATATTTTTGTCTATTCTAGTTGATAAGTGTTCAAAAGTACTATTTTCTTACCCTTTTTACTCATATTATTGTTAGACTTAGGCCCATATTAGTTGCATAATTAGCCATTCATGCATTAATCTATGTTTCCTTCCACCGTTGAGCTTGATTACATAACTTGGTAGTTTTTTTATGGGAAAAGATGTTGCTTTGGTGTGTTTTGTGTGTATGTGCAGGATCACTTGCCAAAGCAAGGCTAGAGCTAGTTGCCAGGGCAACGCATGAAGGAGACACCGAGCTAGTTGCCAGGGCAATGCATGAAGGAGACGCCGAGCCAGTTGCCAGGGCAATTGTCGACAAGAGCAAAGGTGATATGGTAGTCGAAATTGATGACTAGACAAGCCCAAGATGACGTGGAGCAAAGCCCAAACCCAAAGGAATTTGATTTCCATGCAGAGATTAAAGAAGAATTAAATTCCAAGAAGATAGGAGAAGTTCTAGTAGGAATACAATTATAATAAAGAATTATATTCTTTAAAGATAATTTAATTCCAACTTAAACTTCTCCTCAAAGAAGGACTTTGGCCTAGCCCTATAAATAAGATGGAGATTTCGAGAAGAGATAGAGAGCAAGAGAGGGGAATTTCGACAACTCCAAGAAGGGCAAGAGGAGAGAATTTTCGACAAGCATCTAGGGCAAGGAGGATTTTGACAAGCCTCCTTCTTCATCCTTTTCTTTCTTGTTCGATTGGGTTCATGCTAGGGATTAATTATCTTGTGTTTCTTTGGAACCTAGCCATGAACTAAATCTACTTGGCTATGGTTATTGTGTTTTGTGGTTGTGAGAAACTATTGGTTTTTGTTTAGGTAATAAGAGTTTGCACTTTTCTATTTCAAGGTTTATTCATTCTTGGTTCTTATTCTTGTTTGCGAGTGAATTGGGAGAGGATCTCGTAACTTTATCTATTTATCTAATATCGGGAGAGTTAGATTCAAGAAACGAATGAATATGATCTTTATTCAATCTATTGATGGTGAAGATTAATCTGGCTTAGGAATAAGTTAAGGATTTCAACGGCTAAGAGGAGCGCAAGATTGGTTGTTGTTCACCCTTGATTCACGCAGGGATGTATTATCAAGGCATGCACAAGTAGCTAGAGTTTTGACTTAGGGATAAGAAGAAACCATTGAAGAACGCTCTGCCGAACCTTGAAGGTTGCTGCCCAGACGCCCAAGTAGTTGCCCAACTAGTTGCCCAGACAACCATCGATTAGTTGCCAAGGCAACCCTGTTGTGCAAGTTGCCACGGCAACTAAGTTGCCCGTGCACTCTTTTACCAAGACGATCCAATCGGCTATCACACCTCAACTCACGATAACCTGGCCTATCTCTCTCTCATTTGATCTCATATTTTCTTTTACTTTATTGCTTTCTAGTTTAGTTATTAGTTAAACTCTGATAATCCTTTATTTGTGTTTTTACTTTTCACAGTGCAAGAGACTAGATTCTTGAAGTGGCACCAATCCCTGTGGAGACGATATCTTTTATACTATAACTTGCAACGTGTATACTTGCACAATTGCGTAGCACTTATTACGCGCAACAAATTTTTGGCGTCGTTGCCGGGGATTGGCAAAAGCGACTTTGTTTTTATTTTCTTGCACTTTCTTTTTATTTTTCTTGTTTAAAATTCAAAGGGCTAACAAACTTTGGTTTTGCATTGGTATATGACCAGGGCGAGACTGACTTCACCAGAATATCCCTTTGATCCAGAAATCGAACGAACCTTACAAAGACTTAGACGAAGGATAAGAGTAGCAATGGCTAATCAAGACGACAATATGAATCAAGATGTTCCAGCAGGAGGAGAAGTGATTCTTGCACGAAACAGAACTATTCGAGACTATCTTGAAGAAGATCTAGATGGACTTAACCCAGGAGTTGTTGCACCTGAAATTGAAGCCGACCACTTTGAGTTAAAACCGATAATGTTTAATATGATCAACACAATAGGTCAATTTGGCGGCTCAGCAACTGAAGATGCACGACAACATCTGAAATCTTTCCTCGAGATTTGCAACTCGTTCAAGATACACGGAGTCACCCCCGATGTATTACGATTAAGATTATTCCCCTATTCACTGAGGGATAGGGCGAAAGCATGGTTGAATAGCATTCCTGCCGGATCAATAGCATCTTGGACTGATCTTTGTCGTGATTTCCTTGCTAGATTTAATCCTACAAATTTGACTGATAAGCTTCGTAACGACATTACTTCTTTTCGGCAGGCAGATGATGAATCCATGTACGAGGCTTGGGAGCGATATAGAGAACTTCTACACAAATGCCCCCTACACGGAATCCTGGTGTGGACTCAAGTAACAATGTTTTACAATGCCGTGAATACACCAACAAGGATGATGCTAGATGCCTCGGCAAACGGCATACTCCTAGATAAGTCACCGGAGGAAGCAATGCAAATTCTAAATAGGCTGGCCAAGAATGATTATCAATTCCCATCTACTAGAAGATGAGGAGTTAGACGCCAAGCCACAATACATGAACTAGGATCATCAGATTCAATTTCGGCACAATTGGCCACTTTAACCAAGATGGTCCAGAACATGCAAAAACCAAACAACACACATGAAGTCAAGGTAATGGATTCTTTTTGTGAGTTATGTGGTGGTAACCATAATTCTTCTGAATGTATGCAAAATCCGGAATCCAGCTTCTATGTGGGGAATTACAATCGGAACAACAACGTAATGTCCAATACATACAATCCAGCTTGGAAGAAGCACCCAAATTTTTCATGGAGTAATCCCAACAATGCTCTAAACCAGAACAATCAGAATGCACAAGCATCGGGATTCCAGCAGAATATGTCACGGCAACAGTTGCCACAACAACAACCGACGACATCTAGTTCTTTGGAAAATTCTCTAAATGCTTTTATGATGAAAACTGAATCTTATATGGCTGAGAATAGTAACTTCATAAAAAAGAATGATGCTTTTATTAACAGACCGAGATGAGATTGCAAAACCAAAAGGCGGCAATCAAATCATTGGAAAATCAAGTCGGACGGTTTGCTCAAAAATCGAACACTAGACCGCAAGGAGGTTTACCTAGCGATATCTGAAGTCGCAAGAGGAACGGCCATGAGCAATATAAGGCGATCACCACTAGAAGTGGCCAACAACTTAGAGAGGTTCAAACCCGCTCGTCAAACAAAACTCCACAAAAAGATCAAGACGAACCTAGCGGCAAAGCCTCAGATGCTGAACCAGGAATTGCCGCGGCAACTGGCAATAAGCATGCCTCGGCAATCGAATATAAAGACGCCTCGGCAACTTGTGAAAAGCATGCCTCTGCAACCCCAGTTGATAACGCCTCGGCAACTCCAGTTGTGCCGGCAATGCCGTCAATCAGGTTTCAAACCAATGAAAGGATCGAAGATATCCGACTTCCACCACCATTCCCACAAAGGTTAAAGCGACAAAAGCAAGAATACCAATTCAAGAAGTTTCTTGATATCCTAAAGCAAGTCCACATCAACTTACCATTGGTGGAAGCAATTGAACAAATGCCAAACTATGCCAAGTTTCTTAAGGACATTGTGTCCAAGAGAACAAGGCTAGGAGGGTTTGAAACAGTTGCCGCAACAGAGGGATGCATGGCAATGTTGCACAATCGTATGCCACCCAAGTTGAAGGATCCCGGAAGTTTCACAATACCCTGTTCTATCGGAAATCACTATGTCGGGAAAGCATTATGCGACCTTAGGGCTAGCATAAACTTGATGCCTAAATCAGTTTTCCAGAAACTAGGAATTGGGAAGGCAAGACCTACAACAGTTATGCTACAGTTAGCCAACAGATCCTATGTGCATCCAGAGGGAAAAATCGAGGACATACTGGTAAAAGTTGATAAATTTATTTTTCCCGCTGACTTTATTATTTTGGACTGTGAAGCAGATGAGCATGCACGCATCATTCTCGGGAGACCATTCCTAGCAACAGGGAGAACCTTGATCGATGTTGAAATGGGAGAACTCACAATGAGGGTGAATGACCAGCAAGTTAAACTAAATGTGTTCCAAACACTAAGGCATGCCGATGATCCAGAAGAATGTCAACTTCTTCATGCGACGATAGAGTTTAACTTCGACGAGGAATTTAGTTGCCTCGGCAACTACATTGCCGATCAAGAGGAACCTGAGGAGTATGAAGAACCGGTCGATGAAGAACAACAAGAAGAGGCAAATTGGCTAGTCAATCGACCAGGTACATACTTTGAACCACATGATTACTCAGGTAAGGAAGGTAAACTCGAAAAACCCTCTATTGACAACCACCAATTCTTGAGTTGAAACAACTGCTAGAGTAACTAAAATATGCATACTTAGGAACCGATAATACATTACCTATAATTATTTCTTCTAAGTTACAGCCTGAGCAGGAAAAGAAGCTGATCAAGATGTTGAAGCTACACAAAAAGGCAATAGGGTGGATAATTGCCGACTTGAAGGGAATTAGCCAGGCAGTGTGCATGCACAAGATTTTGTTGGAAGATGATCACAAACCTTCAATTGAGGCCCAGAGGAGACTGAATCATGCCATGAAAGGGGTTGTAATGAAAGAAATCATCAAGTGGCTTGACGCCGGCATTATATACCCTATCTCTGATAGTACATGGGTAAGTCCGGTACAATGTGTACCGAAAAAGGGAGGTATAACGTTGGTAAATAATGAAAACAATAAACTCATTCCAACCAGGACTGTGACCGGTTTGAGGGTTTGTATGGATTATCGAAAGCTAAACAAAGCCACTAGGAAAGATCACTTCCCATTACCCTTTATTGATCAAATGCTTGACCGTCTTGCACGTAAACCCTTTTATTGTTTTCTTGATGGTTATTCAGGTTACAATCAAATTGCCATAGCACCAGAAGATCAAGAAAAGGCAACCTTCACATGCCCATACGGTACTTATGTCTTCCGAAGGATGACGTTCGGATTGTGTAACGCCCCGGCAACCTTCTAAAGATGCATGATGGCGCTCTTTTCAGACATGGTCGAAGACTTCCTTGAGATCCTCATGGATGATTTTTCTGTTTTTGGTAATGACTTTGACAGCTGTCTCAGCAATTTAGAGAGGGTGTTGGCAAGATGTGAAGAAACGGATTTAGTCCTTAATTGGGAGAAATGCCATTTTATGGTAGATGAAAGAATAGTGCTCGGCCACAAGATTTCATCCAAGGGAATTGAAGTAGACAAAGCCAAGGTGGACGTGATCGAGAGATTACCCCCACCAAGTTCGGTTAAAGGAATCCGAAGTTTTCTCGAACATGCAGGTTTTTACAGGAGGTTCATTCATAATTTTTCTAAAATCACTAAACCCTTGTGTAATCTGCTTGAACAGGATAAAGTCTTCGATTTTGATGATTCTTGCACCCAAGCATTCGAAACCCTAAAGAAAAAGCTTACCTCAGCACACATTGTCATTCCACCAGATTGGACGCTACCTTTTGAGCTCATGTGTGATGCAAGTGATTTCGCGGTAGGAGCAGTCCTAGGCCAACGCACAAGTAAGACCTTCCATGTGATATACTAAACTAGTAAAACTCTTAATAGTGCTTAAGTGAATTACACAACAACGGAGAAAGAGTTACTAGTTGTAGTTTTTGCATTTGACAAGTTTCGATCCTATTTGATTGGTACAAAGGTAATTGTTCATACGGACCATTCGGCAATCAACTATCTATTTGCTAAAAAGGATGCCAAACCTCGTTTGATTCGTTGGATATTACTTTTACAAGAATTTGATATTGAAATTAAGGACAGGAAAGGAACAGAAAATCAAGTGGCCGATCACTTATCACGTCTGGAACGCAATAGGGAAGAGGACGCGGATCTAGAGATATGCGATGCATTCCCGGATGAACAACTTTTAGTTGCCTCGGTAACCATAGAAGCACATGCCTCGGCAACCCTCGACGCCGCAGTAACCCTCGACGCGCACGCCTCGGCAATTTTGAGAGCAGTCGCCACGACAGCACATGCCTCGACAATACCCTGGTACGCGGATTTAGTTAATTTCCTTGTTTGTGGTATTTTACCTTATGTCATTACTCACCAAGGGAAGAAACGGTTCCGCCATAATGCTAAGCATTACTTTTGGACGAGCCTCTTTTGTTTAAACAATATGCAGATCAGGTTATACGCCGATGTGTCCCTGAAGAAGAGCAACAAAATGTACTCCGGCAATGCCATTCTTCACCCTATGGAGGACATTTTGGAGGAACTCGTACCGCGGCTAAAGTTTTGCAATCCGGTTTGTATTGGCCAACATTGTACAAAGATGCCCAAGACTTTTACAAGCAATGTGATCGTTGCCAGAGGACGGGCAATATCTCTAGACGACATGAGATGCCGCTCTAGAACATCATCGAGGTGGAATTGTTCGATGTGTGGGGGATCAATTTTATGGGACCTTTCCCATCTTCATTCGGCAACCTCTACATCTTACTTGCCGTCGACTACGTGTCTAAATGGGTTGAGGCAACTGCAGTTCCCAACAACGATTCCAAGACCGTGCAAAGATTCTTGCAGAAAAACATATTTACACGGTTTGGGATGCCGAGAGCAATTATCAGTGACGAAGGCAAGCATTTTGACAACAGACTAATTGCCAAGATGTTGCAACACTTCGGCATATCAGACAAGATCGCCATGGCATATCACCCACAAACCAACGGGCAAGCAGAAATTTCCAACCGAGAATTGAAGGGTATACTCGAGAAAGTTATAAATCCCTCTAGGAAGGATTGGTCATTAAGACTAGATGACGCACTTTGGGCATATCGCACTGCATTCAAAACACCCTTAGGTATGTCCCCCTTCCGACTTGTCTACGGCAAAACATGCCATCTACCGGTGGAAATCGAGCACAAGGCATACTGGGCAATCAAGACCGTGAATATGGATTGGGAAAGTGTCAGACAAAAGCGTTTGTTGGACCTCAATGAGATAGAAGAATTTCGTGCACTCACATATAACAATGCACGAATCTACAAGGAGAAAACAAAGCGATGGCATGACAACAAACTATTGCCACGGTAATTCACGCCAGGCAACTAGTTCTCTTATTTAATTCTTGGCTAAAACTTTTCCCAGGAAAGCTGAAATCAAGATGGTCGGGACCATTCGAAGTCGTCAAACCATTCTCCCATGGTGCTGTGATAATCAAGTCCATCTCTGACAACCATGAATTCAAAGTTAATAGACAAAGATTGAAGCACTACAATGGTGCCCATGTGGAACGTAACAAAGAAGTGGTCACCTTAGGAGATGCATGAGCATGCTCTCCTTTCAATATTTTCTTTTTCTTTTTTCTTTTTATTTCTCATTTTTTATTTTTTGGAGATATTTTATTTTTCTTCATTATCTTTAGTTTTCAGGTTTTCTTTGTTTTCTTTTTCACAACAAGACTCACAACCACCATGCTAAGGAAATTTCCTGCCGAGATCCTTGCCCCGGCACCTAATGAAGTAGTCGCCATGGCAACCACAAAAGATGATGCCGCGGCAACCTACATCGTGCCTGCACAAGCTGACGCCACGGCAACCAACCCTGAAGATGCCACGACAACCAAAGCTAAAAACATCTCGGCAACCACTACAAAAGCCAAAGGTAAAGCACCTATGCCCGAATCAACTCCTACGAAATCATTTTCTGATTTTTCAGATTCGGAAGAGTCCCCTATTGCACCAACAAAGACCGCACCAATTGAATCCTCCAAGCAAAAAGCCAATGACATTGATGAAGAGGACGATGAGGACAACCCCGTACGAGGATCGATTCCACCACCGACAACAAGAAAACAACCATCACGTTCAAGCAAGAGAATCAAGACACCGACCAAAAGGAAACTAATCATCTACGATGACGAACTCTCGGAGTAAGTCCTCGTTTGCATTTTATTTTTTCGTTATTTTTATTTTTCTTTAATGCATGCATTGAGGACAATGCCTCACTCGAGTTTGGGGGGGATTGTTATTAGTAGTTACCATGTTTAGTTACATTCATCTTAAGTATTACATTTAGGATACATAAATTGCTTGCCATGCCTTTAATTGGAACAAGAATTGCTTAGATTTGATGAATATCCGATGATGACTTTGCCAATGCACTTAATTGATAGAATTTTTATTCTAGGATAACCATGGAAAAACTTAGAATTTTACTATGATGCTAATTTTGATGAAACACTGTTGTGGTTTGATTGATTTAAGGAATTCTAGTGAACTTAGGTTGATAATTAACAAATTGGAGGATTAGAATAAAAATTGGATGAATGCTAGAGGTGCCCGAAATTGGCTCTAGCATGTGCTAAAAAAATTGATCACTAGAGGTGCCCGAAACTGGCTCTAGTATGTGTAAAAAAGAATTTGATCGCTAGAGGTGCCCGAAACCGGCTCTAGTCGAATAAATTAACTTAAGAAAACTAAAAACAATACACTAGAGGTGCCCAAAATTGGCTCTAGTTAAAACATGTTAAAAAGAACCCAATAAAGTAATTTGAAAACCTATTGTTTGCATAGAATCTGAAAAATCAACTTGCACACAACTCCGCACACACTCACAAGCATTATAGTTTGATTCCGAGTAATTCTTAAGTTTTCTGGAAAATAAAAAGCCAATCATACTTTGTGCTCCGGTTCAGAGAATTGAAATCAAGTTCAAAGCTAAGTTTGTGAAAATTGAAGTCTTGACAGGTAATTATGAGTTTGCATTGCTTGAGGACAAGCAATAGTTCGAGTTTGGGGGTGTGATAAGTGTTCAAAAGTACTATTTTTCTTACCCTTTTTACTCATATTATTGTTAGACTTAGGCCCATATTAGTTGCATAATTAGCCATTCATGCATTAATCTATGTTTCCTTCCATCGTTGAGCTTGATTACATAACTTGGTAGTTTTTTGTGGGAAAAGATGCTGATTTGGTGTGTTTTGTGTGTATGTGCAGGATCACTTGCCAAAGCAAGGCTAGAGCTAGTTGCCAGGGCAATGCATGAAGGAGACGCCGAGCTAGTTGCCAGGGCAATGCATGAAGGAGACGCCGAGCCAGTTGCCAGAGAAATTGTCGACAAGAGCAAAGGTGATATAGTAGTCGAAATTGATGACTAGACAAGCCCAAGATGACGTGGAGCAAAGCCCAAACCCAAAGGAATTTGATTTCTATGCAGAGATTAAAGAAGAATTAAATTCCAAGAAGATAGGAGAAGTTCTAGTAGTAATATAATTATAATAAAGAATTATATTCTTTAAAGATAATTTAATTCCAACTTAAACTCCTCCTCAAAGAAGGACTTTGGCCTAGCCCTATAAATAAGATGGAGATTTCGACAAGAGATAAAGAGCGAGAGAGGGAAATTTCGACAACTCCAAGGAGGGCAAGATGAGAGAATTTTTGACAAGCATCTAGGGCAAGGAGGATTTCGACAAGCCTCTTTCTTCATCCTTTTCTTTCTTGTTCGATTGGGTTCATGCTAGGGATTAATTATCTTGTGTTTCTTTGGAACCTAGCCATGAACTAAATCTACTTGGCTATGGTTATTGTGTTTTGTGGTTGTAAGAAACTATTGGTTTTTGTTTAGGTAATAAGAGTTTGCACTTTTCTATTTCAAGGTTTATTCATTCTTGGTTCTTATTCTTGTTTGCGAGTGAATTGGGAGAGGATCTCGTAACTTCATCTATTTATCTAATATCGGGAGAGTTAGATTCAAGAAACGAATGAATATGATCTTTATTCAATCTATTGATGGTGAAGATTAATCCGGCTTAGGAATAAGTTAAGGATTTCAACGGCTAAGAGGAGTGCAAGATTGGTTGTTGTTCACCCTTGATTCACGTAGGGATGTATTATCAAGGCATGCACAAGTAGCTAGAGTTTCGACTTGGGGATAAGAAGAAACCATTGAAGAACGCTCTGCCGAACCTTGAAGGTTGCTGCCTAGATGCCCAAGTAGTTGCCCAGGCAACCATCGATTAGTTGCCAAGGCAACCCTGTTGTGCAAGTTGCCACGGCAACTGAGTTGCCCGTGCACTCTTTTACCAAGACGATCCAATCGGCTATCACACCTCAACTTACGATAACCTGACCTATCTCTCTCTCATTTGATCTTATATTTTCTTTTACTTTATTGCTTTCTAGTTTAGTTATTAGTTAAACTCTGATAATCCTTTATTTGTGTTTTTACTTTTCACAGTGCAAGAGACTAGATTCTTGAAGTGGCACCAATCACTGTGGAGACGATATCTTTTATACTATAACTTGCAACGTGTATACTTGCACAATTGCGTAGCACTTATTACGCGCAACACTAGTCCCTACAATTTAATTTTTAGTCAAAATTGCCCTGTATTTATATTATTGGAAATTTAGTCCAATAATATTTTTGTTTAGTCTAGTACCTAAAATTTAATTTTTAGTTGAAATTGACCCCTATTCATTTTTTTGTAATTTAGTCTAATATTTTTAATATAATGATATTTTTGTCCATGCTAGTCCCTAAATTTTTTTTAACCAAAAATTAATCCCTATTTTTTATATTTTTGTAATTTAGTCCACTATTTTTAATATGATGATATTTTTTGTTCATGTTAGTCCCTAAAATTTTATTTTTCACTGAAATCGACCCTTATTTATTTCTAATTTTTGTAATTTACTCTAATATTTTAGATAACGATGATATTTTTGTTCATTCTAGTGCCTAATATTTATTTTTAATGTGATTCGTGTTCGTGAAAGGCGTTAAATAATTCACTCGAAATGACCCAACTCAAAGTCTATCGACTATTTGTACCAAACTCAAACTTAATACGAATTCGAAACCCGACTCGAAATGAAACCGACTTGAAATTACCCGACCTGAAATGAACCCGACCTGAAGTCTACCCGAGCCCGAATTAACCTGTCAATTAACTGATTCGGACCCGAACCGTTTTGACCCGACCTGAAATGAACCCAACATGAAACTGACCCGCACCCGACCCGAATCGAGTCAAAACATCAAATCGACCTAAAATGAGATGTATCCGATTTGACCCGACCTGACAGAACCTGACCCGAAACTCCTCTGATTACCTATTTTTACATCCCTAGTCCTAGGTCTTTCTTTAACTTTTTTTAATGTTTAGTTAAAACCTTAAAAGCCGTCCATATTAATGGAAATCAATTCTAAAAATATCATATAAATGAATAATTCATAAAGTGGTGACATTAAACTTTAATATATCCATAATAACCTAATGATCAAAATTGAAATTCTTGATCAAAGTGAATAGAATATGAATTTCATAAGATTAATGACATGCTCTCCAAAATTGTATCCATATGTTCATCGGATGTAATTATACATTCAATTTCTATCATGATAAAATCCTTAAAATGAAACACATAAAGAAAAGTATACCTAAAACTTCAACATCAATCTTTAATCAAATCAAAATCCCAAATCAATATATAACTAAACATAAACATTGGAGTGATTCAATACCAAACAGAATTAACAAAATATCAATTGTCAAATATGAGTTTACAAAGTCAAAACCAACTTTTTTTTACTAAACTAAACAGACTTTAAATAAAGTAACATCAATGTAGAATTTATAAAGGGTAGACTTCACATGCCCATGTTCATTACTAACCTTTAAATAGAAAACCTAACTTTATCATGACTCGTATATTAAAATAATCTTATTAACAAATCGATTAGAAACATCAAAAGCAAATAAATTTTCACCACTAGTTAAACATAGATTGCCTTGAATTGCACAGAAACATGTACTAAACTGAATGAATTGAAAATATGAACATTTAAGGTCGTCATTATCCCTTTTCTTAAAAGATGCGCATATGCTTCTGAGTCCTAGGCCTTTCTTTAACTTTTTTTTAATGTTTAGTTAAAACCTTAAAAGCCGTCCATATTAATGGAAATCAATTCTAAAAATTTTCTTAAAACCCACTGATGTTATGTATGATAGAAATCATGAATATTAATCACCATAAAACCCTAAAACTGAATTCATATATATTTAAACCTAAAATTTTAACCTCAATCTATAACCCATATATCAAATTAATATATTGAATTCGTAAAATCATGTGGACGAATCAATCCAAAATTATAGAAAATAAATTCATTCTCAATGATTCAACACGACGAGTCTCTGATGCCACTTGTTAGAACCAACCCATAATAGATATAAAATCTAAACCCTGGATCTATCATGTCAAATCATTAAGAACAATAAACCGAAAGCAAAAGTGTAACTGAATATATCTGTAAACTAGAAATCTTGACCATTGATGTTGAAAGCCTAAATCTTTTGGTATTGATCTTCCAAGAAGATAGGTTTACTCTTGACGTAAAACTCTCTGACAGGGAAAGAGAGAAGAACAAGTTAACCTATTTCTTGGGGACCACTACCTCTTTATATAGTTGATTTAATAAATCAACTATTAAGTATTTACAACTCTGCCCCTCATTGAATTATAAATACGTCTTATGGTATCTACACTTTTATTTCCATGACACTTTAATACCTATGACACAACTAACATAATTGGTCACTTAATTTTGTGCCATACTTTATAATAGCATCATACATTTTACGTATCTGCTCACAATTGCAGATTTTAATCCAACATAGGGATTATGAGTTTAGAGTTTAATGTTTTGGTAGATTTTGAGTTTTTTTTGTAAATTTTGGAAATTTCGGGAGTTTTTTTTTTTAAATTAGTTTTTTAGTATATTATTTATTTATACATTTAATATAATTTATAATATACATTTTTTTATATTTAAATGTTTTTTTATTATTTATATATTAATATATGTATATTAATATTATTTTTAATATATTTATATTAGAAATAATATATTTATATTATTTGTATTGAGTAATATTATTTGAGTAAAATTTTAATATACAGGCTGTGTAAAACTAATTTTACACAAGCCTGCATATTTACACCATACACCCTAAATCCTAAATTTCTAACCCTAACCCTAAAAACCTTAAACCCTAAACCTTAAACCTTATACCCTAAATTCTAAACACTGACCTTAAATTCTAAACCCTACAACCTAAACCCCTAAACTTTAAACTCTAAAATTAAAAGGCACGTGTAAACTAAAGTTTACATGGCCTGTGTATCAAAGTTTTTTCTATATCATTTATAAGATAAAATAAATTGAATTAATCTCAACTGCAGTTTGACATATATATTATTTGTGTTAGAAATAAAATAAAGATATTAAGTTGGCTTAGTGGTTAGGAGTTTGCCTTTGCTTTTAAAGATTCCAGGTTCAAATCACACTAACACATTGAAGGTTAAACTGATTTAAAAAAGAAGGGTAAACATCACTATTGGTCACTAAATTATTCCTTCTTTTTTGTTTTGGTCACTAAACTATTCCTATTTTTTTGTTTTGGTCACCAAACTATTATTTTGTGCAAAAGCGCTAGTTCACTATTGGTCACTAAATTATTCCTTCTTTTTTGTTTTGGTCACTAAACTATTCCTATTTTTTTGTTTTGGTCACCAAACTATTATTTTGTGCAAAATCGCCACTAGTGCTACGTTTTTTTCCTATATTGGCCACCAATCTATTGCTTCTTTCCTATTTTTGTCACTAAACTATTCATGCTTTCTTATTTTTTTGTAAGTTTTTTAACGATGGGTGACCAATATATGAAAAAAAGTAACATTAGTGACTATTTTGTCTAAAATAATAGTTTGATTACCAAAACATGAAAGCAAGAATAGTTTAGTGACTAATGGTGATGTTTAACCAAAAAAGAATACAGACCAAAAACAACTACCTAGATTCCAGTCAAATGTTATGGGCATTTTTTAGCATTATACCTTTGTAATTTCTAGTATTGGTATCTATGTTTACAACTTTTGACATGTTTGTTAACATCAATTAAGGTATTCCAAGTGAAATTTGGATGATAATATTTGTTAACAAAAGGACAAGTGGAACCAACGGAAAGAAAAAGAAAGAGAAAATGCGTTGAAAGGTTGTCTGTATACCGTAAGAGCAAGAAGTTGACAGAAACTATAATTCATTTATACTTTTAGTACTTGGCAAATACAACATGAATATTGCAAGAATAAAAAATAGACATGTTTATCAGTTCTGCACTCTCTAGTTGTACATCTAACTTCAAAATCGAAATTTGTAAATCTGTTACCAGCACAAGAAATGTGCAGAACACACAATCATCAATGGTCTAATGGCTCGACAGCGGTCTTGAAGAGAAGGATGTAAACCTTATTGATTGAAAAGTACAAGAAACCTCCTAGTGAATGTGTCACGTATGAACCGAAGCTAGTTCCCACGATGCAGTGCCAAGCAGGACCGTATGTTGAGTCGAATTCCTGAAAAAACCAATGGATCGTCGTGATGGTCAATTCAATATCATAGTAAAAGTTCAAAAATCCATAAAATTGAACTCCAAAAGATTTTATACTACATGCTTTTACCAAGCATTTAACTAGAAAATGAATCAAAGATCAACCTTATGTACAAGAACATACTAAACTACAATTTCCAAGTTAGTAGCTCACAAGCTGGCACCAAAACTATGTACAAGCAGATTCGTTATCATCTCCACAGCGAATGATCGGAAGACAACCAAATGCGCCAACTCTTCGAGACACAACAAGTAGTTACTCTAAGTCAAATGAGAGGTTACTCTCAAAGCAAGCTTATCATAATATTTTCAAACATTGCATAAATAATAGGTGATCAAATTCTATGAATGATATTAAGCTTGAGGAACACTTCTCACATGGACCATTAGCGCCCTCGGCAGCAATGAATCGAAGCTAATAAGCTACATCGTCTTGCAGTTGGAATAAGTTGTTAAGCAATGGGGTTTAAAGCAACATAAAACAATGGAATTCATATCAGCATTTACAAGTGGGATAAAAAATACAAAACGGTACAAAAAGGAAAAGACTAAAGAGAGAACCGAAAAGGGATAAATCATAAATGTGCAAAATTTAGCTTGGACAACTAGAAATAGAAAACTTAGGATCACTAATATATATAACTCCTATACAATATAATCAAAATAACCTTATAAATTCAACCATAACATTCAACCTTACCCAATATTATTTACCAAAAGACCATGCTAAAAACCAATTACACCAAAAAAGAAGAGCTAATTTATCCAACATGCAAAAGTTAAAATTGTGTTAACTAAAACAATCGAATGAGAAATCTAAACAAAACCATTAATTCTTCACGTGATAAAAAAAGAATTTAACCAAAGAATCACTGTACACATGAAAAAAAGGACGGAAAAGTTTGAATTTTTTAACCTTCTTAAGTGCAAGGGCTAGGCGTTTACTATCAAGCTTTCCGGGCATATAATCGAGCAGGTCTCGGGCACATTTAAAAGCCTTGTTTTGAATAGCTAAAGGCATATCAGAAGCTCTGACTTTAACATTAAGACGTTCAGTTTGATCTTGTTGTTCTATAGCTTTCTTCTTTTGAATCAAACTGCTCAAGAACTTGCTTCTCCTCTCTAACTCCAACTCCGCTCCATCCATTTTCCTCTTCCTCTTCCTCTTCCTCTTCCTCTTCTTTTTCT
This sequence comes from Hibiscus mutabilis, assembly GCA_019671005.1. NCBI lineage: Eukaryota > Viridiplantae > Streptophyta > Magnoliopsida > Malvales > Malvaceae > Hibiscus > Hibiscus mutabilis. The sequence continues at coordinate 18,094,352 of CM033736.1, read as the reverse complement.
CTCTCTTTCTTCGATTTCCCGATAATATAAGAAATACCCAGAAAAAAGTAGAGATTAAAGTAGCTAAAGAGCAAACCAAAGAGAAAAAAAAGTTCATTTATTTGCCAATTGGCAATGCTATGCGCGCCACTCGTTTGATGAAAAGCCTTAAAGGTTACAAAAGAGAGTAAATGTATTAAAAGAACAAAGCTATAATTGTTTTAAAAATACAAGTAAAATATTTGTTTTTTTTTAATTGTTGAGCTTGGGGTTGAGGAAACACGATTAATTAAAATATAGTTTTGATTGGAAAGTGGATAATGAAGTAATGAAAAATGATGCCCTACTTAAGTATTTTCATCATTGTACTTTGCTAAGATTTGTTTGGTGATTAGAAGAGTGAGATTAAAACTATAAATTTAAATTTTATGAATATGAATGAAAGAGCAGTTATGAGAAAATTTGTACCTAAAAGAATGTTTGATAATGTTCAACTCTAAATTTAATCGAAATTATTAAAGATGGGAATTAAAACAAGTCCTTCTCACTTAAACTTTTAGTAATTCATTTTTGTCCATATTATTGTTGATAGATTAGGTTAGTTTAGGATAAAAGATATTTCTTTCTCTCTCAGTTCTTAGGATGCTATACTTTTGTCTTTGAACAAATTGTGCTTTGTTTTCTTCTGAAGCAAAACTTATAGTGTACTACTCATCTTGATTTGACAATTTCAGAAATAAAGTATTTGGTCCTTGTCTTTCTCATTGTTAGTTTAGTAAGTCGTTTTTTAATATAAAAATATGGTTACATAAAAGTATTTGTTTGTAGGATGAGATCTAATTATATTATGTAAAATTTAATTAGTTTTATATTAATTTATGATTATTGGATGAGTAAAATAGATAGATGAGATTAAAAGTAAGATATGTGAAGATTATCATTTGAAAAAAAAGAGTAAAGAATTAATCCTACCCATCTACTTCACTTATCTAATCTATAAATTATTGTAAAATTAATTAAATTTTAAATAATATAAGTACATCTTAACTCTTTGTTTATATATATAATTTTTAACAACATACATTTTGCACACAAACGCATTCAAATTTTCTAAATAAACATTATTTTTTCCATTCGTTAAGTTCTAATATGTGGCTTTTTAAATTCAGATAAGCCATGGGTTTAATTGGCATTTTCTGCAGTCTCATTAGAATTGAATAACAATCATGATGCTGCCGTATCAATGGCGTTTCTTTTTTCTACGAAGGGGTCCCCCTATGGCCTAACTTAATTTCCCTGGGGGGCAAATGAGCGGTAATCACGGTGTCAAAAGTATGGTCCAATCTCCTGCCCCAACCAACACTCAAAACTCCAGAGCAGGTCCCTTCGTTTTCGCTCCTCTTCCATGCGCCTTCTAAGAATCTAAAGGGAGAGTTTCAGTGTCTTCAACTTTGCTCATTTCACCAACCTGACCATCCATTTGCTTTTACTGTATCAGCTTCGAAAAAATTAAGGGTGTAATCGAATCAAACTTTTAGCGAACCGTTTATAAATCATTTGACAAAAAAATTATTTATATTTATTATTATTATAATAAACATATATGAATAAGATTTTATGTTCGTTTAATTAAATAACCTAACAAAAAAAACTCTTTTGTTCATTTACATTTGTAAGCATTTGATACCCCAAATTACTTTTACTCTACTTTCCAAGTTTCATTTCACCCTAGCACAAGTACTATCATCGTACCGCTAGACTGTCAAAGACTAGCAACAAATTAAGTAAACTATTGTCGTTTTTTTTCTTTTTTCTTTTCACGTTCATTTTTTTTTGTTGTCGTTCTTTTTCTTTTATTTTTTCTTGCTCTGCTTATTTTGAATACTTTATTATTTTTTCTAATTATATATGTTCTATTTTTTTGATCGAATCATTTTTCTCTCATTCTTCTTCTCTTCTCTCGAATCTCTCTTTGTTCGTTTATATTGTGGCTTATGTTCGTTTACGTTCTTTCGTGTTTGTTTATCATTTTAATGAACGAATATCAATAAACTCATTCCTTAACAAATAAACACAAATAAAAATATTATTCATTTAATTATTCCTGTTCATTTATTTGTTTCATTAAAAATAAATGAACAACATAAATATATCTTCATTCGTATTTGTTCAAATCATTTACAGGCCTACGTAGATTCCCATTTTTATCAGATTATTTCCACCACTTTTTGTTCTATAGGTTTACAGTAACACCTTCAACTCTTACGTATTGAGTTGACAATGCCCCTGCGCTACTAAAATCAGACAAATTACACAGAGCCAACTGCCTTGAATTTGAGAGCTTCAAACTTTTACCACTCAAGCACTCCACGTATTCATCTAAATTCAACTCTACCCATTTCCACCAACCCTCTTCATTACAATCATTGCACATTTTGATCTAATGTAATATTAATATATGAAATATCTTATGATGGTCCTGTACTTAATTAAACCAAAAAGACCTGTCCCTCAAATTGGTTGGTTCCAGTATTTAGTCAACAAATCAAATAATGTTTAGGAAAACTACATATATATATATATATAGTATCTCACTTGTATTATTATTTTAGTACTCCAACTATTATTTTTAATAAAATAGTATTTAATGTTACATTTTTGTTCTGTTTTGATACTTCAACAGTTAAACATTAACGAAGATGATGATGTGGCTTAGTGTAATCACACTTTTAATCTAAAACACTTATATATTTTATCAATTTAGTCCACAATCTATCCATTTAAAACATCATTTTATTTTGGGGTAAAATTGCAAATTACCCACTTTTTTTCTTCTTCTTCCCCTCAATGATTGAACTAGAATTAAGGTTCCAAAACCCTAACTGTACGACAACGATAGTGGCTTGGCAGGGAAAGGCTTTTGGCGGCGCAACGATGACAACAACGCATAGACTCTCACAACAGTAACCAAACACTTTAGAATGATAATGGCAACAAAGTTTTCGGCTTACCCATTGCTCAACATGGAAGAGCGAACGGCGGTGTAATTACAACAAAGAAAGCCGAACAGGGTTGACGTTGTTACGAGCGAACGTCATACGACAAAGAGAAGTTATGACCATGGTTTTGCTCCCAACAGGACGAGGAACACAGTGATAGAAGTCGTGTCACTCATAGAAAACAACGACGGTGAGGGACTCCGATGGTTCACCAACGGTTTAGCTACCACTTCTCTCAACATAGTCGTTGACTTTGATGGAAGAAGAAAATTGGGTAATTTGTAATTTTATTTCTAAAAATTAAGATGATGCTTAAAATGGAAGGATTTTGAACTAAATTAATAAAATATATGTGTTTTGGACAAAAAAATGTGATTATACCAAGCTACGTCATCATCTCCATTAATTTTTAACTGATGAGGTACCAAAGCAGAACAAAAAACTTAACGTTAGGTACAATCTTGCTAAAAGTAATAGTTGAAGTACCAAAACAGTAACACAAGAATAGGTAATGTACTAGTTATGTAGTTTTCCCTAATTTTTAAGGGAAGCATAATGCTTATAATTCTTTGAATATAAAAGACCGCACAGTTTTAAGGTTAAGGTTAGGTCAAATTACATTCATCATACAAATATATATATATTTAAGATAAACTTATACATTTGACCATTGACTAAATCATAGGTAGAATGAAAAAAGATATGTGTTCAAATTTTAACACATATCTCATATTCGATTATTGAACAATACCTAGGGATAAAATCAGGATGAAATTTTGGAAGAGGTCAAATATAGATAGTACTAATAAAATGGAGTGTCAACTGTTAACTTATCAATTTAAAATTTAAAATTCAGTTTGAAATAGACGAAGATCTAATAAGTACTTTAAAAAAATTGGGGTTGGAACTTGAAACTTCATTTACATAATCTCAAAACTACTGAGAACTAAGAAATAGTTGACAAAAAATTTAGAGAATTAACAAAAATGAGCATAGCATAATCACATGATGAAAAATTCATACACAAAATATATTAACAATAATCATACAAAACATTCACGTTGTTGGAAAAAAAAAAGAAGAATAAAAGAGAAAAATAGTCCCCAAAAGCTAGAGAACTATATTACGAAAACCTAAGACAAAATGAACATTTTCATAGTAACCAGCAAATTGCAGAGAATGAAATTCAACAGTTATTGTTCTTTTGAAAAAGCCATAGGAAATTGCACTTTCTGGTCCAAATCCTATATGTCATCAAAATCATCACTTTCTTTTTCTTTTATCTTTTCATCCCATCTTCCACCACCGGAGGCACCGGTCCTTGCATTGCCCGTTGTCGGAAATTCTCCATGTTCGCATCCCATCCTACATGTACATGTAAAAACCATGTATTTTAGAGCCCAACGAGTGGTCCCATTAGAAAAGAGAATGATGTTGATCTTAAGAGATCCGGATTTATATTGATTTACCGATGAACATGTCGAAGCCACGGTTATTGAGCTCGCGGTATTCTTGACACAAGGCGCAGAGTTCGCAGAAAATATGAAGGCACCAGTCCGGGTAGGGTGTCTCGGCCAACGAGTATTGGTGCCTCAGTCTCGAGCGATAGAAGCATGAGTAGAAACAAGCTAGCCCCGAGAACCATAGGATTACCGAGTAAACAATTCCATTTGCTATGCATGCTGTATTTTAAGACGGTTTGATTAAATCCAACACACACACACACAATAATTTAAAGGAAAACGACAAATTTCATCATTCAATTTTCTTCCTACTTTTATTTTAATCACTGAAGTTTAAAATTTTTAATTTGACTAATGAACTTTTAATTTGCTTCAATTTTGGTCATTTTGCCATTAAGTATATGACTGGACATCTATCATTTTAAAAAAGACGAAATAACCTCAAAACTTTCTTCACTTTTGTGAAAGAACTATAATCTTAGGTTATCTTTTGATTTCTCAGCGATGGAGAATGTTCTTCTAAATTCCAACTGTGGGGAGGAGGAGAAGGAGAAAACGAGATGTATATCCTGATTTCACATTGTTCGGATGATGGATATTGTAGATCAAAGTGATTTGAGATTTTGTGAGTTTTAGGTTTTGAGTTGAGTTTCGCCTGTTTTAAAATGATTTTGATGAAATCTAAACTAATAGAGGGGTAGAAAATGATAAAGTGAGTTTATTGGTGTCTTGAGTGGTCAGAGAAGACAACAGATAATGGTGATTCCAACGTCGGTGTGAAATATGGATGATAGTGTAAAATTTTCATCTTTGGGGGAATGAGATAAAATAAAAAAAAAATAAAGGAAAAATGATGTGGATGACACGTAGCTGTTGTCGGCAAAATAAAGCCTACATCAGCACATATGATTGACATGTCACCCATGTATTTTTGATTTAATGCCCGAGTAACAAAAATAGGAGCAAATTGAAAATTAAATGATTAATTTGAAATTTTAAACTTTAATGATCAAAACATGTGAAAATAAAGTTGATTGATAATATTTGTAATTTACCTTAATTTAAAACATAAAATGAAAGAACGGGAAAGGAAGCTTACAGACTGATCCATGATCGACAATCTCAGCAATCTGCCCAAAGGTGACGCAAGGACAAAACATTGTGATGACACCTAAGCAAACAAAAACATTTCAATGATGTTTGAAACGAAAAAAGAAACCCCGTTTTTTGGGGTCCAGAAAAGGGAACTGAATTACAGTTTGGAATATCATAGCAGCAGTCACAGACTCCAGTGGACCAAAGGACTTTCCCGGTAGGGAGCATGTATTGATTCTGCATAGTGAATGGCTGGTTCGGTCCGGTGTTCGGACCGACAGGTGGTGGAGCCGGTTGCCCGTGTTGATAAGGTGGTGGTGCTGGCTGCCATTGTGGTGGTTGGTCCGTTGGGTACATGGCCATGCCTGTGCCTTTGTGTCTATATGTTTTCTTTTTGAGTTGCCCTCCTGATTTTCTGGGGAAAAAAGATTGATTGGTTGATCAATGTTGAAAGGCTTTGAAATCTAAATGGGGAGACACAGAAACCTATTCGCACGAGAACAGATTTCCTCTGCTCCCCTTTGTAGCCCGTATTAGTTTATTCTTCTTGAATATTTTATTTTCTTAGGACAGATTTCGTCAGCCATTTTTCTCTTTACAAACAGTTGGTTTTTAATGTTTTGTTATTTTATGTTGACGTGTGATAAAAAGAATCATTGAATGGGCACTAAAAGGGGCACCAAACGAGGAGGAGAAATGGTTCGAAATCTTTGCCAGACATGAACGAGGACCGAGAGATGACGTCGCCCTTGCTTGTAGCTGTAAATGTCTTAATCTACGGTCATTTGCAACTAAATTATATCGATCGTAAAAGTATAAAATGTAGTGGGTTGGTTGTTTATCTTATCTTTTTAAATATGAGATGAGAATTTTATTCTAACATGTCAGAATGTATTGGACAATAAGATCTACTTCTATTATTTTTAGGACAATTATTTCATGCATAAGCACTTGTGGAAATTTTGTTTGCACAAGCGCCCTAACTTTAAGATTTAAGGAATTTTTTAGGGTTTAGTAGTTTAAGTAGAGTAGTTTTGAATTTAGGGGTTGTTAATAAAACTTTAGATTTATGGTTAAAATTTAGGGTTTATAGGTTAAAACCTAAATCCCTAACCATATTATCCTAAATTCTAACCTTAAACCCTAAATTCTAACTATAAACCCTAAATTCGTAACCCCTACACTATAACCCCTAAATTTTAAACCTTAAACCCTAAAGTTAAGGCGATTGTAGAAAAAAGTTTCCACCACCTGTATATGTAATAATAATCCTTATTTTTATTGAACAATAAAAGTAATTATATGTGTTGTTATCTAATTAGAAGACATATTATTTGAAAACTGACATGTATATGTATTAATTGTACTTACTCGAATAGTTGTTAATGATACTTTCATTGTACCCAAGCTTTTCTTTTTTTTTTCAAAACCCTAGCCGTTCTCTCCAAATAATAGTATAATTTATCTTTTTTTTTTTAGTTTTTGATTCATCGGCCGTGGCCATTAGTTTTAGCACTAATAGCCATCACATGTAATTTTGTTTTTCTTATTTTTTATATCAAAATTTTGTTTTTTTTTATATTTCGATTTTTTTAGTTTTTTCTCTGCCTTGTAGTACGTTTTTTCTTTGTCTTGTGGCACGTTTTTTTTCTGTCTTGTGACACGCTTTTGTCTTATGGCACGTTATCTCTACCGTTGTGGTAATATGCGTTCGTGGATATGTTTTTCACGACGCTCTGCTCTGATTTGCAGATTATCGGTGGTATTCAGTAGTTTTATTTCTTTTTGTGGTTCGTTTGCTGATGCAGCCAGATCTGTTTTACGAAGCACCCTCCAAGATTGTTGGTTTTACTCACCACTCCTACTTCAATCCTAAAGCGTGTAGGTGGATAGGGACAAAGTCTTGCTCTTTGATTCTATTTTTCCAGTGTTTCATTTTTATCACTGTTTTGCAGCCCACTGGACATGTTTTGCTTTTTATTTTTTTATTTAGATCTATTGTGTTTTGTTATTTTTATTATAATTTTATTTTTTAGACTGTTTCTCTGTTTTGAGTTTTAATAAAATTCAGCGGGCATATTATTCAAAAAAATAGTTGTTAATGATGGTGACTAAAATGAAGCTTTTCTTGACAATAATAATTTCAACGATTTTTTTTTAATTTTGATGATCAAAATATAATCGTCTTAAAATTTTAATGATCAATTAATAAAATTTACCTTGTCTAAATAGTATTAAATTTTATTCACAATGGAATTTGAACCTTATCCTAAAACTTATAAGACATTTGAGTAAATGTCATGATCTTACAGTATTGGCTGGTCAGTAATCCGTGCGATACTTGAATAGAATGTTTTCTAGACAAGTCAATTCTTTTTCATGACTATTACCTATGAAATTATTTCATTGATGTCATCTCATGATTCTGTGAGTATCAAGAACTTTAATAAAAGATCTTGTAAGATGTAACGAACACTAGAATCCAACTCAACAATTCGACAACTAGCGTAATATGTGGGGTAGTTCTGGGTGCGACATGCTATAGTGCGGCTATAGTACGGTATCAACCTAAATTTTATAAAATACGAAACTTAAAATGTTACCTACTAACCTAAAATATTATATTTTTTATAACATTTTAAGTTGATGGTCTCACGACAATTATCGATATTTATAGACAAATTTCGATACTTACAAAAACCTAAAATATTATTAGAAGTTATAAATATCGATACTCAGAACTAAGTTTCGATACTTAACCATCCCAATGTTGTGAATCCACTGATGAATACTGGCCAGAATCGACCACCAAATACGAGGTTGCAACATCGCACTATTAAACTAGCGTGCTACCACACTCGACTCCGTTTCATCAACGAGTTCTCCCTTCCCAGCCCAGCCTGCTTGTATAAATAAGTCTAAAGCAGTTTTAATGGCCAATAGATCAGCTACCACTATCCCAATACCACCCGAAGGGCCAGAAAAAATAGCCCTGATAACGCCACTGTCAGTGCAAAGAATGCCTCCACAACCAGAGTAGCAAAGCCAGCCACACAAAATTTCAACGAGCTTTGAGGAAAAGGTTTACTACCAGGGAAAAAAGACAAGGGATTAACCCACCACCCATCCCAAACGTCCTTCTTTCGAAGCCTGAATCCAAACTCACCCTAGCTAACTTGTTCTTACCCTTCGAACCTCTCCTCGAATTTTCACTATCTTTTGGATCACCATAGCAGGAATCTCGAATAGAGATATGTAATACAGTGGGAGAGCAAAAAGAATCGAACTAATCAACACCACTCTACCAGCAAAAGATAACGAATTGCATTTCCAGCCCGCTAATTTAGCTTGTACTCTCTCTCAACAACCAGATCCCATGACAGAACTCGCCTAGGGTCCAGCTCCTAGAGGAATCCCAAGATAAATAAAAAGGTAAGGATCCTACTTTGCAACCGCAGCTTTGAGCCAAACTATCGGTCAAGTCCGAGGCCACTCCAACACCCACTACTCTTGATTTCCCAAAATTAATACTCAGACCTGAGCTAACTTCGAAGCAATGAAGGATGCGTTTCACATTAGACAAATACTCCACTTTTGGCTGAAGGAACAAGATGGTGTCGTCCGTGAATTGGATGTGAGAGGACTGGTTTGGGATGTTGTTCTTCATGCCTCCAATGACCCCTTCCGAATCTTCACGTTCCAACAATAAGTGAAGAACTTCCGTGACTATAATAAAAAGGAAAGGGATAAGGGATCCCCTTGACGCATTCCTCTCCTCATTTTAAATTCTTTCGTTGGTGAACCATTCACGAGAACTGAAATTTTAGCCGAGGAGATGCACTCCCAAATCCACCCCACCATTTTACCCCAAAGCCCATCATGCCTAAAACCATATCAAGGAACTCTCATCTCACACAATCAAATGCCTTCGAGAAGACTAGTTTCACAACCACACCACCAGTATCAACCGATGCCTGATGTGTGCTTTGAGACTTAACCTATTGATTGAGAAACAAAAATGAAAATTGTCCAAGGGAAAAGAAATGATGGTTTCATATTTATATGGCTTTTGGTGTAAGAGGCCCTCAAAATTTTTGAAAATAAAAATTAATTAAGCTCTTGAACTTTTTTGCACTCAATTAAAGTCATTGAACAAAGAAATTTAATCCATTAAGCCCTTGAACTAAGAAATGTAATCAATTAAGCTCTTTGACCAATTTTGACCATTAAATATTGTCAGGTTTTTGGATCTATTAGTGTAGTGCGTCGTATCACAGTGTTTCCACTTGACATTTTCGAAAAATTTTTTATTTTATTTATAAAATTCTTTAAAAGTTCTAAAAATTTTAAAAGACTTATAAAATTTATAAAAAAATATTTTTTAGAAAAAAAATCTGTAAATGCAACAAGATAGAACTGTAGTATATCATGTGTCAACAATATTTAAAGAAAAAACTGTCAATATTTAATAGTCAAAATTGGTCAAAGGGAGTAATTGATTCAACTTCTTTGTTCGGGGGCTTAATTGATTAATTTTTTTTGTTCAATGGCTTAATTGAATGCAAAAAAAATTAAGGGCTTAATTGATTTTTTTCAAAAGTTTATGGGCTTCTTTAACCCTTAAGCCTATTTATATATAGGAACCATGAGCATTATAACACAAGAATCTTCCCAAGTTATTAGAAATAAATTTAGACATCAATAATGGGGTTAAATTAGAAATAAATTGATTAATGTGTCAATATGAATGATTAAATGTTCTATTATTCAATTTTGTGTAACTATCACGTCACCCAATTAATGACAATTAACGGCTTAGCGACTATTTTGTAACAAAAACTAAAGTTTAATACTCATTATGTAATATTTGAAAGTTTGATGACTACTTTTGTATTTTTAGAGAGTTTAGTGACTATTTGTGTACTTTACCCTAAAAAATAAACCATATCATTAATCATCTAATTATTATTATTTTTCTACTTTCATCGTCAATTTATTTCTTTACAATTTTTTTAAATAAAAAAATATTTTTACGTACCTCATTAAAACTTTTCTAAATTTAGTTGGAGGAAAAAAGTTTATATGAAAATAATGAGTTCAAACGAGACAAACCTCGACAACAATTGCATACTTATGAACACAAAACAACAGAACCAAATCTAAAACAAGCAATCCTGGAACTAACTCCAACGGTGGGGAAAGAAAAAAAGAACCTCCAAAGTATCAAGCCGCGCCATCTTTATTAGTCCATCAGCTACCTTATTGCGATGTCTACGAACATGTTGCACCCGAATCACTCAATTTCTATTGTAATGACCCGTAATCAGACCCAAACAAATAACTCACTTACTCATACAAACCCGACCCGGGTCTAAGCCCATGACCCGACTCAAGAAGCTCAAAACTCTAATAACAAAATCTTAACCCTAGCCGCCACCTCCTCTGCCGAAGCCGTCGTCGTTCATCCTTGCCGCCGGCCACCAAAACCCTAAACTAAATTATCCCCAAATATATCATCCCTAAACCAAATCAACAAAACCCTAAAATAAACAACCCTAAACCTACACTTATCCTCTGCCAAACTGACCACACCCATACCCCTAACCTTACCAACCCGACAACATCCCCAAAGATCTGGATTACAACTACAAGGCAGATCTGCATATTAAAAAAAGGAGGAGTTTTTATTACTTTATGTAAAAAACCGGTTATATAAATCGAAGTGAAAACAAAGAAAAAGGGGGGACCTCTGGAAATCTGAAAAAACAATAGTAAGAGAGTCTTGAGATAAAAAAAAAGCATATCTGAGTGGGGGTTTTATTTTGAAAATTGTAAAAAAAAGAGAAAAACGAATGTAAAAAAATTAATAAAATTTCAAAGAAGTTCTGAAGCAAAATCCTTCTCTTGTTTTCAAAATCCCAAAGCCAACTTTGTTTCGTTTGTTTGAAGTTTTAAATCGAATTATTTTGTTTTAAATCTCGAACTGAAATCAAAGGGGAGATTTCATGTTTTTTACCTACGATTTGGGGTTAGGGCTTAACGCCCTGAGGCCGCCGTGGTTGCCTAGCCGTCGCCGCGAGGTTGCCTAACCTATGAACGGCGCCAAAGAGTGATATGAGCGCCGCAGTCGAGTTGAGTGTTGAGAGAAGAGGCTGAGTATTGAAAGATTAAGGTTGAGAGAGTTTAGGTTTAGATTTTTTTTTAGTTTTAATCTGGTTTTAAAAAAAATATAGCCTATTTTAATGCTTTAAACTGACCCCTTTAAAACGACGTAGTTTTGAAGCGACTCGACCCGCGGTGACCCGGATACCCGGGGAGGATCCGCGCATCCTTCAATGGGTTAATTACGCTTAAGGTCCCCCTTTACTTTCCCGCTTTCACTTTTGTCCAGGGTCAAATTGTGTTTTCGGTCATTCCCTTTCTTCCTGCTTTTCTCTTTGTTCCTTATTTTTGTTTTTCTTCATTTCTAGCACTCCAGTTTGCTTTTCATGATAATTTGGTCACCTGTTTTGTGTTCATTTAATTTTCAGCACCTTTATCTATTGTCATTTAATTTATGCCCACGTATGTCGCATTTTGTTCATTCCAGTCCCCTTTTTATATTATTTCATGCCTTGTAACTTAGTATTCATGCATTTTTAGTCCTTAATCATTAATTCTATGGTGTTTAATATGTATTAGTTTAATCATGCATTATTATTATATACATATAATATATTATTATATAAAGTAATTTATTTTGTACATATTATATATTGATATAAGATATAGGTGTATATATATATATATGTTTTTATCTATGTCACTTTTTTTATACATAATAACATTATTATTATTTTTATATTATGTATATGATTTTATGTTTATTTGTAAAAATATGTATAGTATTTTATTATGTTGATATTTTATTTATACTTTTATCGCATTGTATTTATTTATGTTTGCCCTGTTTTAAATCGCATATCGAGATATATTAATTGTCAATACGGTGCCCTTTTATCCGAGCGTAAACGGGGCCAGTATTAGGCATAGTGATAATGGTTGGGCGTTTACTCTCGAATAATGGGGCCTTTAAAATCTACTCGCATTTATAACCAAATTTTAATTTAATCGTTACTTTAATCTGGAAAGTTTAATATTAATAAAGTGGTAATTATTAAAGTACCAATTTTGGGCGGTGTGGGGATGCTAATCCTTCCCCATTCATAACCGACTCCCGAACCCGACATTTTGAAATCTTTGGTTTTTACGGTGTTCGGTCCACCTTGAGTGGCCGGTGGCAACTCCATTTTTAAATAAAACACGGATTTTATAAAACTCCACGAGGAAGACATAATTTTCAAAATAAAAAAACACCACATTTTTTAGCGAGAGGGACATCGCTACATATGACGACTCCGCTGGGACATTTTTTGGTTTTCAAAAATAAAAGAGAGTCAAGCTTTTTAAATAATTATCGCTTTACTAATATTGGAAATTCTAGATTAAAATGACTATTAAAATAACATTATGTTTTAATTGCGCATTTATTTTAACGCATTTAAAATTTGGCATATAAACCCGTCCTTTTAAGTGGGGGGAAAACGCTAATACTTTCGTGAGGATATCGTTCCTCTGTGCAGGCCTAGAAAGTACCTTCGGGGCTCGAGTACCTTATGCTTTCGTAAGGATATCGTTCCTTCGTGCAGGAATAAGCGAATGGGTCCCCCTGAATTGAACCCGGTTGAAAGGAGCCTCTAATGGGTGATGACCGGGGGCCTTGCTACTCTTAGTAGAGGACAACAAGGACAATTCGGGTACCTCTTAGCACCAAAAATGCATATAGTAAGCCGTAGGAGCTAACCCTTTAGAGCCATGTGAAACTCTGCCCGATTAGTGGTCACCCTATTTCGGCTCTAGTGCCTTATTTCTTGTTTATGTACAATTTTTTATTACTCTATTTTTGTTATATTTATCATTTGTTTTATTTAATCATTTTATTTGATAATAACTCGTTTCATCTTTATTTTATTCTCATCGCATCGATTTCATCTACATCATTGCACAACATCATCACAATCTTAATTTTGCATTGCATTCACATAAATCATTTTGCATTTAAGACACATTTTGCATATAGATGCATCAATTTTAAAATTGGTCATCGGGATGTCCTGCGTCATTAATACCAGAGAAAGCAAAGTCGGCAAATTCAACACCATTACCAAACCTCCACAAGAACTCAGTCTGGAGGCATCTCTCGACAAGTGCCAAATTCCAACACTCACCTTTCACTCCCCATCACCGAAATTAACCCACCGCCTTTCATCCTTCAGAAATCATTCACACTCACCATTTCCAACTGAAAACACAATAAAGTTTTTTCCATCCCCACTACCATCGCTACCCATCAACCAAAATACTCGAATAGAGAACCCCTCATTTCACTGCCCGAACCCTTATGTTTGAGTCATTTTGAACTCTCAACTTACCATCACCCGACAACCAAGCCCTTCAACTCTACCATTCTACCCAAAGCCATTCAAAAAAGCCGAGCAAACCTTTGCTACCCTTCTTTTGGAATCATACCTCCACGTCCCAAATGCTAAACACCAATTGCCATCTACATCGTTCCACCTAATCCGAAAGTGATAAGCGGCCAGGAACCAACATGACAAATCATAAACCCAACTTAAGAGGCAACGCAACGCGTTCACGAGAGCACTAAAAGTCATCCAAAAAGGCGACAATGCAACTCAAAGTTGAAACATGCTACAAAGGCATTCCCAGAACAATATGTAAAAGTTTGGGGGGGCATCCAAACAGGAAAATGAGTCCAAAGAAGATGTTCGAAGCCGAAGGAGGTTGGGGCACCGCCACATAGAGGACCAAGATCCCGACATGACCAGTCGAGAGTTAGGGGCATCCCTTTGAAGACAAAAAAAAATCAAAAAAATCAAAAGTAAAAAAAGTAAAAATGAAGAAGAAAAAAAATGAATGAAATGAAAAATCAAAAGAAAATTTATCAACTTTCATCGCCCGATCTAGTCTCTCCGCTGATGGAGTGGCTATGTCCAAGCCGTCATCCTCAGATCCTGTTCTCTGCTGACAGTGTAGCCGATTCTAGGTCGTCATTATCCGATCCAGTCCTCCGCTGATGAAGTGGCTAGGTCCAAGCTCCCGTCGTCCTCAGATCCTACTCTCCGCTGATGGTGTAGCCAATTCTAGGTCGTCATTATCCGATCCAGTCTTTCGCTGATAGAGCGGCCGAGTCTAAGCTCCCGTCGTTCTCAGATCCTACTCTCCGATGATGGTGTAGTCGGATCCAGGTCGTCATTATCTGATCCAGTCCTCCGCTGATAGAGTGGTCGGGTCCAAGCTACCGTCGTCCTCAGATCCTGCTCTCCGCTAATGGTGTAGCCGGTTCCAGGTCGTCATTATCCAGTCATCCGCTGATGGAGTGGCTGGGTACAAGCTATCGTCATCCTTAGATCCTGCTCTCCGCTGATGGTGTAGCTGGTTCCAGGCCGTCATTATCCGATCTAGTCCTCCGCTGATGGAGCGGCCGGGTCCAAGCTCCCGTCGTCCTCAGATCCTGCTCTCCGTTGATGGTGTAGCCGATTTCAGGCCATCATTATCCGATCCAGTCCTTTGCTGATGGAGTGGCTAGGTCCAAGCTATCGTCGTCCTCTGATCCTTCTCTCCGCTGATGGTGTAGCCGGTTATAGTTCGTCATTATCTGATCCAGTCTTCTGCTGATGGAGTGGCTAGGTCCAAGCTGTCGTCGTCCTTAGATCCTGCTCTCCGCTGATGGTGTAGCCAGTTCCAGGCCGTCATTATCCGATCCCGTCCTCTGCTAATGGTGTGGCTGAGGTCCAAGTTGCTGCTATCCTGCTTCTCTGCTGATGGTGCAATAGGGTTCCAATTAATGTTCTGCTTCTTCGTTGATGGCGAGGTAGAATCCAAGTTACGGTTCGATCTTACCCCTCCGTTGATGGTGTGGTTAGATCCAAATTTACTGACTTTCAAATTCCCTTTATTAAAGTTGCAGCCAAAAAATTG
The DNA here is from genome assembly GCA_019671005.1 of Hibiscus mutabilis. Taxonomy (NCBI): domain Eukaryota; kingdom Viridiplantae; phylum Streptophyta; class Magnoliopsida; order Malvales; family Malvaceae; genus Hibiscus; species Hibiscus mutabilis. The sequence goes on along the minus strand of CM033736.1, from coordinate 18,078,775 downwards.
AAAAAAAAAAGAAAAAAGAAAAAGAAAAAATTCAAAAATTCAAAAGCAAAAAAGGAAAAAGAAAAAAAGAAAAAAAAAGAAGAAAATGAAGAAAAAAGAGAAAAGAGAAAAAAAAAGGAAAGAAGAAAAAAGAAGCAAAAAAAAGAAAAGAAAAAAGAAGCAAAAAATGAAAAAGAAAATCAAAATGAACTTTCAATTCTTTGATCCTGTCTCTTTGTCAGAGTTGTAGCTGGATCAAACATCGAAATTTTCATCCATCGGTCTTGCCTCTTCGTCAGTGTTGCAGTTGGGTCGAATTTTGTAGACCCTGATTCTTCGTCGGTGTTGCAGCTGGGTCGAATCTTCTCTAGGTATTATCATCGTCAATAACATAGTGAGCCGCACTCATTTTGCTTCCTCAATAGACAGCCCCCTATTTTGAAGAATTTTGCTTCCCAATAGTGACAAGGTTGATCAATCAATACAAGAAAGAAGACATGCGTCAAAGAGAAAGAAGATCTATCGAAGAAAGAAGATCTACTGAAGAAAGAATACATATGTCAACAGGGAAGAAGCTCAGCCAGACCGGACAAAACGGGATATTTTTAGTCTTTGCTCTATTGCCGTTACACGACAACAAGCAAAGAGGAGCAACTGCAATGACCCGTAACCAGACCCAAACAAATAACCCATTTACCCATACAAAACCGACCCAGGTCCAAGCCCATGACCCGAACCAAGAAGCTCAAAACCCTAATAACAAAACCCTAATGCCATTAACCCTAGCCGCCACCTCATTTGCCGAAGCTGCCGTCGCCACCGTCGTTCCTCCTTGCCGCCGGCCACCAAAACCCTAAACTAAATTATCCCCAAATATATCATCCCTAAACCAAATCAACAAAACCCTAAAATAAACAACCCTAAACCTACCTTTACCCTCTGCCGAACTGACCACACCCATACCTCTAACCTTACCAACCTGGCACATCCCCAAAGATCCGGGGTTACAACCACAAGGCAGATCTGCATATTAAAAAAAGGATTACTTTATGTAAAAAACCGGTTATATAAATCGAAGTGAAAACAAAGAAAAAAGGGAGGCCTCTGGAAATCTAAAAAAAAGCAACAGTAAGAGAGTCTTGAGATAAAAAAAATAGATCTGAGAGGGGGTTTTATTTTGAAAATTGTAAAAAAAGAGAAAAACGAATGTAAAAAAAGTAATAAAATTTCAAAGAAGTTCTGAAGCAAAATCCTTCTCTTGTTTTCAAAATCCCAAAACCAACTTTGTTTCGTTTGTTTGAAGTTTTAAATCGAATTATTTTCTTTTAAATCTCGAACTGAAATCAAATGGGAGATTTCGTGTTTCTTACCTACGATTTGGGGTTAGGGCTTAATGCCCTGAGGCCGTCGTGGTTGCCTAGCCGTCGTCGCGAGGTTGCCTAACCTATGAACGACGCCAGAGAGTGATATGAGCGCCGCCGTTGAGTTGAGTGTTGAGATGAGAGGTTGAGTATTGAAAGATTAGGGTTGAGAGAGTTTAGGTTTATATTTTTTTAGTTTTAATCTGGTTTTAAAAAAATATAGACTATTTTAATGCTTTAAACCGACCCCTTTAAAACGAAGTAGTTTTGAAGCGACCCGACCCGCGGTGACCCGGATACCCGGGGAGGACCCGCGCATCCTTCAATGGATTAATTATGCTTAAGGTCCCCCTTTACTTTCCCGCTTTCACTTTTGTCTAGGGTCAAATTGTGTTTTCGGTCCTTCCCTTTCTTCCTGCTTTTCTCTTTGTCCCTTATTTTTATTTTTCTTCATTTCTAGCACTCCAGTTTGCTTTTCATGATAATTTGGTCACCTGTTTTGTGTTCATTTAATTTTCAGCACCTTTATCTATTGTCATTTAATCTATGCCCACATATGTCGCATTTTGTTCATTCCAGTCCCCTTTTTTATATTATTTCATGCCTTATAACTTAGTATTCATGCATTTTTAGTCCTTAATCATCAATTCTATGATGTTTAATATGTATTAGTTTAATCATGCATTATTATTATTATCATCATCATCATTATTATTATATACATATAATATATTATTATACAAAGTAATTTATTTTGTACATATTATATATTGATATAAGATATAGGTGTATATATATATGTTTTTATCTATGTCACATTTTTTATACATAATAACTTTATTATTATTTTTATATTATGTATATGATTTTATGTTTATTTGTAAAAATATGTATAATATTTTATTATGTTGATATTTTATTTATATTTTTATCGCATTGTATTTATTTATGTTTGCCCTGTTTTAAATCGCATATCGAGATATATTAATTGTCAATGCGATGCCCTTTTATCTGAGCGTAAACGGGGCCATTATTAGGCGTAGTGATAATGGTTGGGTGTTTACTCTTGAATAACGGGGCCTTTAAAATCTGCTAGTATTTATAACCAAATTTTAATTTAATCGTCACTTTAATTCGGAAAGTTTAATATTAATAAAGCGGTAATTATTAAAGTACCAATTTTGGGTGGTGTGGGGATGCTAATCCTTCCTCATCCGTAACCAACTCCCGAACCCGACATTTTGAAATCTCTGGTTTTCACGTTGTCCGGTCCACCTTGAGTGGCCGATGGCGACTCTATTTTTAAATAAAACACAGATTTTATAAAACTCCAAGCAGAAGACATTATTTTTAAAATAAAATAAAACAAAATAAAAAATACCACATTTTTTAGTGAGAGAGACATCGCTACACCTATGCCTCAGCTCACGAAAATATCATAGTAACGTACAAGAACACGGGTTATTAAGATCATTCCTCAACAACCGCAACGCATCCAAATTATCTATTTTAAGAATAATTCGGCGAAAACCAACGTCCCAAACATGTAATAATCCTATATCGGCACCCATAATTCAACTTCTAAAATCAAGCAAATATCAATCAACTTAGAAAAGCCACTTCACCAACTAACGGTATGGTCCCGTAACACCCCCCACAAGTAGCCACCCAATCCAACTGCTTTCTCGCCCCATCGGTAATAAGCTTTAACCACCCCACATCAGGAGGCTCCCTCCGAACCAGACCCCTTTGAATGGTCACCAGCCACGCGAATGCAACTGGACCGCTTCCACCGCATGTACCGTCACCAAAACCAAATATCCGCTCCAATCAAGCACGGACCGTCAAACATCCACCCGACTTTCGAATTCCACAACATTTCTCTGTAACCACAAATTCCAAAGCACAGCCCCAAAAAAGCTATTCCAATCCTACTCTACAATACCATACCTACACGAAACCGACAGGTTAGCCACCACCCAATCCTTAATATCCAGAGAGAAAAATTCCTCCAACTGATCGGCTTTAATAATCTCCTGCCGGACCTGTAATGCAGGAGGACAAAATCGCAGAACATGAGATACGGTTTCCGATTCTGCACCACGAACAGCTACTATTAGATGTAAGCTCTCCTCATTGGCCATGATCTTACTCCTACACACAAGCCATAAGAAGATTTTGATTTTGTGTTGCCCTCGGAAACGATGAATAAACTTCCACGAACTGTCATCAACTCCAACACCGATCCCACATTGGACTCGATAAGCAAACTCGATGGTGAACTGAACATCGTTCCATCCTACCAAATCATGTGGGAGCGCAGGTTGTAGTCCACGAATGGCTGCCAAACGCAACAGGATTGTTTGCGGCAATAGATGCTGGAACTTTGACCAATTTCATTCCCCATACTAATGCGCCATTTCCGCCACAGGAATGTTGGCGACAAGCCTAGGATCAACATAAGACGGCAAAGGACCTATGTTTCTCACCCACGGATCAAACCAAAAGTACACCGTACGACGGTTGCCAATATTCGAAACAATGTTGTTCCGTGCATCCTCCCAAACAACCACTAAGCCCTTCCACCAAATACGAGACCCATAGCGACAAGAAATCGAGCTAGGTAACTCACCCGATACGATTTCTTTACAATTTTTTTTATATAATTGATAATATTTAATTTATTAAATGACTAATTCATATCAAATATTATAGAGATTCATTTTGGAATAATCCTTCTAATTCAGTTGCTCCATCCCAACCCAATTTATTGTCTCTATTTATATCCAAACACTAAAAATAAAACGTTAAAAAATAGAATTAGAATTTAGTATGTAGAATGTATTTTTAGTGTTTAGGATTTATAATTTATAATTTAAGGTTATAGTTTAAGATTTAATATTTTAATGTTGGGACATAAAAAGAGCATAAAAAAGGACCGGAGATTTAATATTTTAAAAAGTGTATGCATTATATTTGTAATATCTTTTATTGTAGTTAATAAAATTTAGATGTCATTATTCAAAATAAATGTTATCGTAATAATATTTGAAAAGTCATGATCTACCAACTGATGCATCGAATTTTGAGTAGTGATGAAACGCTTACAGTACTTCAAATATGAGAAATTATTTCAACTTCAACAGCCATGTTACTTGTTTGCCGAATACTTCAACTCTTAATTTCAAAGACAAAAAAATCAAATTCTGATAACATTAAGAACATCACATTTCAACTTATCAACATCTCTTTAAAGCAGTGGCGTAATCCAACTTTATGTAATGCTTTCTGGCCAATTCCTTTTATTGAAAGCAACATTATCTTTTCATGCCGCTTTCCATTACTGGAGCCGGTGGCATCGGCATCGGCACACCTTGGTTTTGCTGGCCCGCCATGTTCCCATTCCATCCTACGTATTCCCAAAAGAAAAATTAATTGAACACATTTGTTAGCGTTCCAAATCCAACAGTGTATATAATAATCCAATAACGATTACCGTGATACATGTGGAAGCTACGGTTTCTGAGCTCGCGGTATTCTTGGCACAAGGCGCAGTCCTCGCACCAGAAATGGATGCAGAAATCATTGCAACGACGCTGTTCCAACATGAACTCTTTCCTCATTCTGGAGCGATAGAAGCAGGAGAAAAAGCAAGGGCACCCCGTGAATATTCTGATGACTGCGTACACTGCTGCACATACTTCGCAAGCTGCCAACATGTTTCAAAATTAACCCCACAGGCCATAGGCCATGCATACAAAATATTGGGAGTCAATCATGAGAGAAAATGGTGAGACTTACGGACTGATCCACGGTCGACGATATTAGCAATTTGTCCAAAGGTGATACAAGGAAACCAAAACGTGATGCAACCTACGAAATTAGAGTTGAGTCAAATCGATATAAGAACATTACAACCAATGGGAGCAGGGGTGATAGGGGCTGCACCCTCTCAAATTTCAAATTCTCATTTAATTTGTATTTTTTTGTATTTTCTATCAATTATTTGAGTTTGCATTCCTTAAAATTTTATAATTTCAAGCGCCTCAAATTTCAAATATAACCAGGATCTACTTGTGTGGTGGGAGGTGTTGTGGCCCCCTACCCCACACATACAAAAATATACCTTTATTTTAGGCTTAAGGGGTAAGTTTGCCCATAAATTAAACTCAAATCAGCAATTTTAGCTATACCTTTTAAATGAATCAATTTTACCCTCGAAGTCATGTAATTGTATCAAATTTCCCCTTCACATTTACTTTTGGTGATTTGAGTTTCCTTCAAGGTAAAATTGATACAATTAAATTATTTCGAAGACAAAAATTGATGCAAATAATTAACTTTGATGGCGAAATTGATGTAATTAAGAAGTATGGATAACATTGCAGATTTAAGTTTACTTTATGAGAAAATTTACCACTAAAACCATTATTTGCCATATTAAATTGAAATTTTTATTAGATAATTAAGAATTTACCCCCTAATTTAAAAAAATATTTTGCCCCTCAATATCAAAGTCTAACTCCTTCCCTGAATATAACTCTTTGTACCCATCTCTAGATGGGAGTCACATTTAAAAGGAAGAAAAGCTTACAGTTTGGAACATCAGAGAAACAGTCGTAGAGTCCCGTCGACCAAGGGACCTGGCCAGCCGGTGGCGTGTAGTTTGGGGAAAGATATTTGTAGTTCGTTGACGCAACGGGAAAACCGGTTGCCGGAGCTTGTTGAACAAGGTGATTAGGGTGTGCAAAATTTGGTTGGACAGCGGGCTGCATGTAGTTTTGGGTAGGATATTGGTAGTTGGTTGCGGCAACGGGGAAACCGGTTGCCGGAGCTTGTTGAACAAGGTGATGAGGGGCTGCCGAGTAAGGTTGGCCAGCCGGATACATGTAGTTTTGGGTAGGGTATTGCTGGTATTCCATTGATTAAGTTTTCTGAAAGGGTGCATTCAATAATACGTTACGGTTCAACCATGGACCATGCAACCTAATCCCTTAAAACTGCTTGCTATTGTCACGGACCGCAAGCCCGCGACCGAGACAAGTGCAACCATGGAAGCCCATGCCTATCTCTACAGCATTTTGGGCTTGCCAAATGACCCAAGTAAGCTGGCCAATTACCATGGTAAAATGAGCAAGCAGAGTATTTACCATGGTGAAATCCGATAAGGCATCTCACTTATCATTTATGTGATTATTTGTAAAGATAATTCTCACTTTATCTCTTATTTAAAATTCAAATGTTGAGGATAGGATAGGCTCTCATCTGGACCGTTGATCCATTGTAATCTTGACCGTTGATTGTACTTTGAGCTCTCACTATAAAAGGAGGCTCAACCTGTGTCATTTCATTCATTCATTCATCACTTGCTTGAGTTTGTAAGCTTTTACCCGAGTAATACAACTCAGTATTCACTCACTTTCTCTTGTTCTTTTGCCATCGCTTTTCTTTTGTTCCATGAGTAGTTTCTAAGTATTTCTACTTAGGAAGTTTCGAGTGTGACTTAGCCCGATTTTCAGCCGAGAAAGCGGCTAAGGCCGCGCGGTTGTCTAGCGTAAGACTAGCCCCGTGACAAGTGGTATCAGAGCGAAGTTTTCTTTGAGAAGTTGCTGATTCGAGATGGCACGTGATGGAGAGAACACCTGCAGTGAAGAATGGTGCAGAGGCCACGGTGACAAATCCAAGAGGGGTTCGTCGAAGGACGTGATCACATCGATCCAGGGAAGGGTTACCAAGCTCGAGGAGTCTATGGCGGAGGCCAAGGCGACGCTGGAACCTTTGGAGTCAATGGATGTTGAGAAGCTGAGTTCGTTGGATTTCGAGATGCTCGAGTCCTTGGAGGGAATTCAGGATGATGTTCAGGAGGCTCTTAATGGGATGGATGTGAAGATGTCTACGCGTGGCGATGCCTTAGAGGCCATGGTGGTTGCTCTAAGGGAGGAGGTTGAGGAGCTCAAGGCAAAGGGTTCCAACTCCGAGAAAGATGAACTGAAGAAGGAAGTGAAACTGCTTAAGACAGAGTTGTTTGTGCTGAAAGCGGCGATTGCGAACAGCACGACTGTTGTAGTTTCTAGAACCTCGGGAGATATCCCCAAACCAGAAAAGTTCAAGGGGACGAGGTCCGCCCAGGAAGTGGAGAATTTCCTTTGGGGAATGGAGCAATACTTCAAAGCCATGGGCATCGAGGAAGATGCTAAGAAGGTAAGCTTTGCAAGTATTTACTTAATTGATCTTGCACAAACGTGGTGGCGACGTAGGTGCGAAGATGTGAAGCGTGGAAACACTGCCATTGAGACTTGGAAGGAGTTCCAAGATGAGTTCAAGGAACAGTTCTATCCTTTGTATGCTGAAGATGAGGCACGGTCAAAGCTGAGGCGACTTAGACAAGATGATGCCAAGAATTTGAGGGACCATGTTCGAAAGTTCATGGAGTTGAGTTTGCAGGTCCCGAGCTTGACTGAAGAGGATGGGTTTTTCACCTTCGTAGATGGGTTGCAACCATGGGCGAAGATGGAGTTGCAGCGACGGGGAGTGACCAAGCTCTCTACTGCCCTGACTACTGCCGAGTCCATCATTGAGATTGGGCATAGGAAACCTGACTCCTCCAAACCAAAACCGAAGCATAGAGGTCATGGTGGAGACAAGGAGAAGTCAAGTCGATCCGACAAAGATTCGAGTGGCGGGAATAAGCCTTCGAATGGGAAACATGCTGATTCAAGGGACAAGCAGCATGGCAAGTGTTACCATTGCCATAAAGAAGGGCATATTGCCAGGGATTGTCCCCAAAAGAACAGAATTGCTAACGTCAAGGAGACAGTTGATGGCGAGGCTCTGAAGCTTGGCTCCATCATTAGTACAATGGAGGTCAAGAAGGGTCGAAAGAAGAAGGGGTTGATGTTCGTCGACATCACTATTGCGGGCCAGAAGTTGAGTGCACTAGTTGACACCGGTGCCTCTGAACTGTTCATGTCCGAGCAAACTGCCGAGAAACTTGGCGTTACTATCGAGAAGTCCAATGGATCTATCAAAACAGTGAATGCCAAGGAAGTACCGATTGCGGGAGTCGCAAAGGGAGTTCAAATTGACATTGGAGGTTGGACCGGTAAGGAAGCCATCAAGGTAATCCCACTCGATGACTTTGATTTTGTGCTTGGGTTAAGTTTTCTAGACCGGATCAACGCTTTCCCTGTTCCTTTTGCGAATTGTCTATGCATACTAGATCCGAAGCATCAATGCATTGTTCCAGTGAGCCGAGGGTCAGGAGTAGGTGCAAAAGTTCTATCCGCAATTCAGTTTTCAAAGGCGGTGCGCAAGGAGGAGCCGACCTTCCTAGCAACCTTGGTGTGCGATGAGCCTGTCGCAACTGAGGGAGTCCCCGATGAGGTGGGGCAAGTCTTGGTGGAATTTGCAGATATGATGCCTGCTGAGTTGCCAAAGAAGTTGCCTCCGAAGAGGGATGTTGATCACAAGATTGAGCTTGTGCCAGGAGCGGAGCCCCCCGCTCGAGCCCCTTACCGACTAGCCCCGCCTGAGTTAGAGGAGATGCGCAAACAGTTGAACGATCTCCTAGATGCCGGGTACATCCGCCCATCAAAGGCACCCTACGGTGCGCCGGTGTTGTTCCAGAAGAAGCACGATGGGTCCCTACGGATGTGCATCGACTACAGGGCTTTGAATAAGCTCACAGTGAAGAACAAGTATCCGATTCCTCTCATTGCGGACTTGTTCGACCAGCTTGGTGGTGCAAGGTGGTTCACCAAGTTAGACTTGCGATCGGGCTACTACCAAGTCAGAATAGCCGAGGGTGATGAGCCGAAGACAGCTTGCGTGACGAGGTATGGTTCTTTTGAGTATCTAGTGATGCCTTTCGGCCTCACGAATGCTCCAGCTACTTTCTGTACCCTGATGAATAAGGTGCTACAACCGTTCCTGGACAAGTTTGTTGTAGTCTACCTCGACGACATCGTCATTTACAGCAAGACATTGGAGGAGCATGTCGAACACTTGCGGGAGGTGTTCAAAGTCTTGCGGGAAAATGAGCTGTATGTCAAAAAGGAGAAGTGCTCATTTGCCCGACAAGAGGTTCCTTTCCTTGGCCACATTGTTGGAGGAGGTATGATCCAGATGGACAAGGAGAAGGTTCGAGCCATTGAGGAATGGGAGGCGCCAACAAAGGTAACCGGGTTGAGATCTTTCCTGGGGTTGGCGAATTACTATCGGAGGTTTGTCAAAAGCTACTCCAAAATTGCCGCACCGTTGACCGACTTGCTGAAGAAGGACAAGGCGTGGGATTGGGGATCGGAGTGCCAGAAAGCCTTTGATGAGATCAAGCTCGCCATGGTGAGTGAGCCTGTCTTGGTGTTGCCAGATTACACCAAACCTTTCGAAGTTCACACTGATGCATCCGACATTGCCATTGGTGGGGTCCTAATGCAAGAGGGACATCCGGTTGCATATGAAAGCCGGAAGCTCAATGAGACCGAGCGGAGATACACAATCCATGAGAAGGAGATGACAGCGGTGGTGCATTGTCTACGCACATGGAGACACTATGTGCTTGGGTCCAAGTTCGTGGTGTACACCGACAATGTCGCCAATAGTTACTTCTTGACTCAGAAGAAGTTGTCCCCGAAGCAAGCTCGTTGGCAGGAGTTTCTTGCCGAGTTCGACGTTACTTTGGAGCACAAACCAGGGAAGGTGAACTTCGTGGCCGATGCCCTAAGCCGAAGGTATACCATGGAGTTTGCGAGTTTGCCAGAGGGACCGATGCTGGAGCGCATCAAGGAGGGATTGACACATGATCCGACGGCCAAGTCATTGATCGAACTTGCCAAGGAGGGCAAAACCCGGAGGTTTTGGCTAGAGGGAGGCTTGTTGTTTGTTCGTGGACGTCGCCTCTTTGTGCCTCAGTTTGATGGAATTCGAAAGGAGCTCATGAAGGAATGCCATGATTCCAAGTGGGCGGGACATCCGGGGATACACCGGACATTGGCCTTGATGGCGGAGCATTATTATTGGCCACACATGGGCAGTGATGTTGAAGCCTATGTGAAGACTTGCCTTGTGTGCCAGCAAGACAAGATCGAGCAGAAGAGTCCAGCGGGGTTGTTGCAGCCTTTGCCAATTCCGGAGAAACCATGGGTAAGTGTTTCCATGGATTTTATAGTCGGTTTGCCAGTTGTTGACGGAAAGTCTAGTATTATGGTGGTCGAGACAGGTTTTCCAAGTATCGACATTTATCCCAAAGACCCAAGGTGTGTCCGGCTAAGGAAGCGACTAGGCTTTTTCTCAAGCACGTGGTGAAATCTTTGGGGTGTTCCACAATCCATTATCGTGATCGGGACCACGAGGTTCACGGGAGGTTTTGGACGAGTTGTTCAAGTTGTTGGGCTCAAACTTGAACTTCTCGACAGTGTCCACCCGCGCAGACCGATGGGCAAACCGAGAGAGTGAATGCACTCGTTGAGATCTACTTGAGGCACTATGTGAGTGCTACATCTCACTTATCATTTATGTGATTATTTGTAAAGATAATTCTCACTTTATCTCTTATTTAAAATTCAAATGTTGAGGATAGGATAGGCTCTCATCCGACCGCTGATCCATTGTAATCTTGACCGTTGATTGTACCGAGCTCTCACTATAAAAGGAGGCTCAACCTGTGTCATTTTTCATTCATTCATTCATCACTTGCTTCAGTTTGTAAGCTTTTACCCGCAGTAATACAACTCAAGATTCACTCACTTTTCTTGTTCTTTTGCCATCGCTTTTCTTTTTGTTCCGCAAAGAGTTTCTAAGTATTTTTACTTAGAAGTTTTCGAGGTGACTTAGCCCAGCTTTTCAGCCGAGAAAGCAGCTAAGGCCGCACGGTTGTTCAGCGTAAGACTAGCCCCGTGACAAGTGGTATCAGAGCGAAGTTTTGCTGAGAAGTTGCTGATTCGAGATGGCACGTGGTGGAGAGAACACTGCAGTGAAGAAGGGTGCAGAGGCCACAACTGACAAATCCAATAGGGGTTCGTCGAAGGACGTGATCACATCGATCCAGGGAAGGGTTACCAAGCTCGAGGAGTCTATGGCGGAGGCCAAGGCGACGTTGGAACCTTTGGAGTCAATGGATGTTGAGAAGCTGGGTTCGTTAGATTTCGAGAGGCTCGAGTCCTTGGAGGGAATTCAGGATGATGTTCATGAGGCTCTTAATGGGATGGATGTGAAGATGTCTACGCTGCGGGCGATGCCTTAGAGGCCATGGTGGTTGCTCTAAGGGAGGAGGTTGAGGAGCTCAAGGCAAAGGGTTCCAACTCCGAGAAAGATGAATCAAGAAGGAAGTGGAGCCGCCAAGACCGAGTTGTTTGTGTTGAAAGCGGCGATTGCGAACAGCACGACTGTTGTAGTTTCTAGAACCCGGGAGATATCCCCAAACCAGAAAAGTTCAAGGGGACGAGGTCCGCCCCAGAAGTGGAGAATTTCTTTTTGGGAATGGAGCAATACTTCAAAGCCATGGGCATCGAGGAAGATGCTAAGAAGGTAAGCTTTGCAAGTATTTACTTAATTGATCTTGCACAAACGTGGTGGCGACGAGGTGCGAAGATGTGAAGCGTGGAAACATCGCCATTGAGACTTGGAAGGAGTTCCAAGATGAGTTCAAGGAACAGTTCTATCCTTTGTATGGAAGATGAGGCACGGTCAAAGCCGAGGCGACTTAGACAAGATGATGCCAAGAATTTGAGGGACCATGTCCGAAAGTTCATGGAGTTGAGTTTGGTGTCCCGAGCTTGATGAAGAGGATGGGTTTTTCACCTTCATAGATGGGTTGCAACCATGGGCGAAGATGGAGTTGCAGCGACGGGAGTGACCAAGCTCTCTATCGCCCGACCATCGCCGAGTCCATCATTGAGATTGGGCATAGGGAAACCCGACTCCTCCAAACCAAAACCAAGCATAGAGGTCATGGTGGAGACAAGGAGAAGTCAAGTCGATCCGACAAAGATTCGAGTGGCGGGAATAAGCCTTCGAATGGGAAACATGCTGATTCAAGGGACAAGCAAAGCATGGCAAGTGTTACCATTGCCATAAAGAAGGGCATATTGCCGTGGATTGTCCCCAAAAGAATGTAATTGCCGCCGTCAAGGAGACAAGTTGATGGCGAGACTAGCGAGGCTCAAGCTTGGCTCCATCATTAGTACAATGGAGGTCAAGAAGGGTCGAAAGAAGAAGGGGTTGATGTTCGCCGACATCACTATTGCGGGCCGGTTGAGTGCACTAGTTGACACCGTGTGCCTCGAACTGCTCATGTCCGAGCAAACCGCCGAGAAACTTGGCGTTACTATCGAGAAGTCCAATGGATCTATCAAAACAGTGAATGCCAAGGAAGTACCGATTGCGGGAGTCGCAAAGGGAGTTCAACTTGACATTGAGGTTGGACCGTAAGGAAGCCATCAAGGTAATCCCACTCGATGACTTTGATTTTGTGCTTGGGTTAAGTTTTCTAGACCGATCAACGCCCCTGTTCCTTTTGCGAATTGTCTATGCATTCTAGATCCCAAGCATCAATGCATTGTTCCAAAGTGAGCCGAGGGGTCGAGTAGGTGCAAAAGTTCTATCCGCAATTCAGTTTTTTTCAAAGGCGGCGCGCAAGGAGGAGCCGACCTTCCTAGCAACCTTGGTGTGCGATGAGCTTGTCGTGAATCGAGGGAGTCCCCGATGAGGTGGGGCAAGTCTTTGTGGAATTTGAAGATATGATGCCCGCTGAGTTGCCAAAGAAGTTGCCTCCAAGAGGGATGTTGATCACAAGATTGAGCTTGTGCCAGAGCGGAGCCCCCGCCGAGCCCCTTACCGACTAGCCCCGCCGAGTTAGAGGAGATGCGCAAACAGTTGAACGATCTCCTAGATGCCGGGTACATCCGCCATCAAAGGCACCCTACGGTGCGCCGGTGTTGTTCCGTAAAGAAGCACGATGGGTCCCTACGGATGTGCATCGACTACATGTGGCTTTGAATAAGCTCACAAAGTGAAGAACAAGTATCCGATTCCTCTCATTGCGGACTTGTTCGACCAGCTTGGTGGTGCAAGGTGGTTCACCAAGTTGACTTGCGATCGGGCTACTACCAAGTCGTAATAGCCGAGGGTGATGAGCCAAGACAGCTTGCGTGACGAGGTATGGTTCTTTTTCGAGTATCTTAGTGATGCCTTTCGCCTCACGAATGCTCCAGCCTACTTTCTCAGACTCGATGAACAAGGTGCTACAACCGCTCTCGACAAGTTTGTTGTAGTCTACCTCGACGACATCATCGTCATTCTACAGCAAGACATTGAGGAGCATGTCGAACACTTGCGGGAGGTGTTCAAAGTCTTGCGGGAAAATGAGTTGTATGTCAAAAAGGAGAAGTGCTCATTTGCCCGACAAGAGGTTCCTTTCCTTGGCCACATTGTTGGAGGAGGTATGATCCGAATGGACAAGGAGAAGGTTCGAGCCATTGAAGAATGGGAGGCGCCAACAAAGGTAAACGGGTTGAGATCTTTCCCGGGTTGGCGAATTACTATCGGAGGTTTGTCAAAAGCTACTCCAAAATTGCCGCACCGCTGACCGACTTGGTCAAGAAGGACAAGGCGTGGGATTGGGGATCGGAGTGCCGTAAAGCCTTTGATGAGATCAAGCTCGCCATGGTGAGTGAGCCTGTCTTGGTGTTGCCAGATTACACCAAACCTTTCAAGTTCACACCGATGCATCCGACATTGCCATTGGTGGGGTCCTAATGCAAGAGGGACATCCGTTGCATATGAAAGCCGGAAGCTCAATGAGACCGAGCGGAGATACACAATCCATGAGAAGGAGATGACAGCGGTGGTGCATTGTCTACGCACATGGAGACACTATGTGCTTGGGTCCAAGTTCGTGGTGTACACCGACAATGTCGCCAATAGTTACTTCTTGACTCAGAAGAAGTTGTCCCCAAAGCAAGCTCGTTAAGGGAGTTTCTTGCCGAGTTCGACGTTACTTTGGAGCACAAACCAGGAAGGTGAACTTCGTGGCCGATGCCCTGCCAAGGTATACCATGGAGTTTGCGAGTTTGCTGAGGGACCGGCGCTGGAGCGCATCAAGGAGGGATTGACACATGATCCGACGGCCAAGTCATTGATCGAACTTGTTAAGGAGGGCAAAACCCGGAGGTTTTGGCTAGAGGGAGGCTTGTTGTTTGTTCGTGGACGCCGCTTTTTGTGCCTCGTTTGATGGAATTCGAAAGGAGCTCATGAAGGAATGCCATGATTCCAAGTGGGCGGGACATCCGGGATACACCGGACATTGGCCTTGATGGCGGAGCATTATTATTGGCCACACATGGGCAGTGATGTTGAAGTTTATGTGAAGACTTGCCTTGTGTGCCAAAGCAAGACAAGATCGCGTAAGAGTCCAATGGGTTGTTGCAGCCTTTGCCAATTCCCGAGAAACCATGGGTAAGTGTTTCCATGGATTTTATAGTCGGTTTGCCGCTTGTTGACGGAAAGTCTAGTATTATGGTGGTCGAGACAGGTTTTCCAAGTATGCGACATTTATCCCAAAGACCCAAGGTGTGTCCAGCTGAGGAGGCAGCTAGGCTTTTTCTCAAGCACGTGGTGAAGTAATCGGGTGTTCCACAATCCATTATTATCTGATCGACACGAGGTTCACGGAGGTTTTGGACAGAGTTGTTCAAGTTGTTGGGCTCAAACTTGAACTTCTCGACGAGTGTCCACCCGCAGACCGATGGGCAAACCGAGAGAGTGAATGCACTCGTTGAGATCTACTTGAGGCACTATGTGAGTGCTAATCAGCGTGGATCGACAAAGCTGTTAGATGTGGCCCAGATTCTCTTACAACTTGCAGCGGAGCGAGGCGACAAACCAGAGTCCGCTCGAGATTGTAACCGGGCAGCAGCCGCTATACACCAAACGCGGTTGTGACCGGGTACCGGGGCCTAGTCCAGCAGCCTATCATTTTGCCAAATGGTGGCATGAGCTTTATGACTTAGCCCGTGCATGCTTGCGCAAGGCGGGAAAGCGGACCAAGAAGTGGGCAGATCGAAAGCGTCGGGATGTGTACTTTGAGGTTGGTGATCTAGTTCTTGCCAAACTGACTTCGATCTTGCGCAACCCAAATCACAAGGGGCTTGTGCGACGATATGAGGGGCCATTCAAAGTTGTGAAGCGGGTAGGCACCATGGCCTATCAACTAGAGTTGCCGCCAACTATCCGAGCTCATCCGGTGTTTCATGTGAGTTTGTTGAAGGCATATCACCATGATGAGGATGATCCAGATCGAGGCAAATCACACCGAGCGCCAGTCGGAGTAAAGGTCTCATACGAGAAAGAGGTAGAAGCAATCCATTCAGAGAGAGCCGTTCATCAAGTGGGAAATCGACCAAGGCATGAGTACCTTGTTCAATGGAAGGGTCTTCCCGAGTGTGAGATGAGTTGGGAACCAGCCGATGCCTTATGGCAATTCCAGAGCAGATCGACCAAGACCATTCTAGCCGCGCGACGAGGGCGCCGCTAGAACTAGTGGGGAGAATGTCACGGACCGCGAGCCCGCGATCGAGACAAGTGCAACCATGGCAGCCCAAGCCTATCTCTACAGCATTTTGGGCTTGCCAAATGACCCAAGTAAGCTGGCCAATTACCATGGTAAAATGAGCAAGCAGAGTATTTACCATGGTGAAATCCGATAAGGCATCTCACTTATCATTTATGTGATTATTTGTAAAGATAATTCTCACTTTATCTCTTATTTAAAATTCAAATGTTGAGGATAGGATAGGCTCTCATCTGGACCGTTGATCCATTGTAATCTTGACCGTTGATTGTACCGAGCTCTCACTATAAAAGGAGGCATTCATTCATTCATCACCAGTTTGTAAGCTTTTACCCGAGTAATACATTTCATTCATTCTTGTTCTTTTCATCACTTTTGCTTGATAGTTTCTAAGTATTTTACTTAGGAAGTAGGTGATACAAGCCGAGAAAGCGGCTAAAGATTCACTGACACTATGTACTCTTGTTCGGGTGATTTGCCGGAAGGGAACGCGATGCAAGGTAACATGGAGGAAGGCCATCAAGCGCCGCAGAGGAGTTTTGGTGCCCCTATTTATACCCGATTTACATTAAAAATTTAAGTTTAGGATTTAAGATTAAGTTTTAAGGTTAGAGTTTATGACAAGGCCGGTCATGGGGCAGGTCGAACAGGTCGATCGCCCATGATTCTATTTTTCCTAATTTTTAATACTTAAATAATTATAATAGAAAATACCTCAAAATTTGGTTATAATATTAGATAGAGACATCCACTTTGGGCCCTAAATAATAAGTAAAAGAAATAATTATTTGGTTATAATATTAGATAGAGACCCCCTTTTCCCCAATTTTTACTACTTAAATAGTCATGGTCTAATTTGATTATAATACTTGTTATTAGAGGCTCAATTTTTTCCCTAATATTTGTTATTATGGAACTACTCTCAAAATTCATATTTTCAATATTTGTTAGTAAGGGTCTATTTTTTCAATATTTGTTATTTGAGACCCAATTTTTTTTTATATTTGTTATTATGCACATACTCTTAAAATTCAATTTTTTTCAATACTTGTTATTTGGGGTCCAATTTTTCAATACTTGTTATTAGAGGCTCATTTTCCCTATATTTGTAATTATGGGCTACTCTTAAAATTCATTTTTTAATATTAGTTATTAGGGGTCTATTTTTTAATACATGTTATTTGATGCCCAATTTTTCTTGATATTTGTTCTTAGGGACCTACTCTTAAAATTCAATTTTTTCAATACTTGTTATTTGGGGTCTAATTTTTTTTCCATACTTGTTATTTGGGGTTCAATTTTTTCAATATTTGTTATTGGGGTCTAATTCTTTTAATGCTTATTATTAGAGGCTCACTTTTCCCCAATATTTGTTATTAGGGGTGTCGCGACCATTTTTGAAATCGGGGTGTGTAAAAATAGCCTGATGATCGATTTTTTGTAAAAATAAGGTTTTTAGCCATTTTTAATTTAATCTTGAAAATTTAGGGTTTTTTCATATTAAATTAGATTTTCCTTTATTTGTCCTTAAAAAACATTTTGGAGTCACCACCGATCACTTCGAGGTAGACCGGACACCGAAAAAACAAACCAGATATTCTATCTTAAAAATCGGGTTCGGGAGTCGATTACGTGTAGGGAAGGATTAGCACCCCTGAGAACGTCAGTTACCGGTACCTTTAATTTTACGTGGCATTTTGGAATTTCAAATAATTATCAGAATTTAATTTATCTCATAATTATTAATTGAGTTTAAATTCCAAATGTAGATATCCTTTTATAAGGAAATTCATTTTTGTTCGAATATGAGATTAAAAGCACCCCATTAAGTGGTACCCCTATTCATATTTAAAAATGAATTTCCAACATAAAAGGTTTTTAATAAATGTCCTTTTATTGTCTTGTTGATTTTAAGTATTAATCCTAAAAAGGCTCTAATTAATTAGTTATTTAAAACTATGAATATTAATTAATTTAATGGCTTTTATGAGAAAATGCCAATTTCTTGAACACCTTCCATATATTTTAAAGCCTTTAAATTAATCATATTCCTAATTAATTAATCATTCTAATTAATTAAAGTTCTAGTCCTAATTAAGGTTCTAACAATTTATTATGTCATTATTATAAGTGAAAATGTATATTAAATATTCACCTTTAAAACCAATGTTGAGATAACACTCCATTGTAAATAATGGAACACCATCCAAATTTGGGTCCCAAAGGTTTTATTTAATATACACTTAATTATCTACAATGTATCTTAATTAATCATTTAATTTTAATTAAAGAGTTAATATTCAATTTTAAGTGAAATATGTATATTAAGTATAATTTATTAAAATCCATATTGTGATAACACGCCATTGTAAACAATGGAGCACCATCCAAATTTGGGTTCTAGAATTATATCTAATATAAATATAATTACTACAATCATCTACCATATTTAGTTATTGAACCCTAATTAGAAAACCTAAACTAGAGGCTCTATTAATTAAAATTAGATGGTTAAATTATGTAACATGCAAAACTACATGCTTAATTTTAAAATAAGCATCAAACATACATCATAAAAGGCAATTTAATTTAATTAAAACAATTAAAGAATGGACTGTATTGAAAACAATTAAAACACAAAGCTTCTTTTTATTATTATAGGGACTAAAATGAAACAATTACAAGACCTAATGCCCAATTACAAAACTCTAGGGATTCAATTGAAACAATACAAATTTTAGGGATACAACTATGGGAAATTGGGGATCAAATTGAAAGAATTACAAAGTTTAGGGCTCAATCTAAGAGGAAATGGTGACTAAATTGAGAAGATAAAAAAATAAGGAAAAAACCAAAGGGGATCCGGACAAAGGTACGTGGGTCAAGAGCCCGACCTGTTTGAAAATGCGCGGGTCGTCCTTGACCTGACTCCAAAACAGCATCGCATGGTTCATGCTATAAAAGCCTCATTTTCAGCCCAAAATCATTCTTTTCCCCTCATTTTTTAGAACACACACTCTCTCTTGCTCTCAAATTCTCTATGTCTCTCTCTCTTACAAACACCCCATTTCCCAGAAATCCCTAACCGAAAGGATCAAAACCATAGGTTTTGGTTGAACATTCAATGTGTTCTTCCAAGAATACAATGAACAAACCAGATCACGACAACAGTCCGTCGTGATCTCTGCCGCCCAATCTTTCGTCGTTATGCTTCAGTCACCATAAGCCATTCGTCGGCCACTGGGACTCGAATCACGACCGCTGCAGGCGACGTCGGTGAATATCCGACAACCATTTCGGCTACAGCCTAAACTCCGATCATCCTCTTCCCCTCTCCGGCCATCGTGGTGCAATTTTATGCCACCACAAGACGATTTTCGGCTGCGCCCGCCTTCGTGACCGATATCATTCGAACCCAAAAAACATATTTTCCCCTAAAACCCTAGATCTACCCAGATCTAACATGATCTACACTTCTTCCCCGGCCTAGGCTACCCGTAAACCCCCTCTTCAACTCCGACCACAATATTCCAGCCAACACTTTTTTCCCTCTTTTCATATTTTTTGTTTTTTTTTCCTTATTTTGGTTTTAAAACTAACATATCTAATTTTTATTACAGGAAATCTAAAGGATCGGAGAGGAATATACCTTCTGATGGCGGTTTTGCAACTCCGGTGACCTTCTCAGGCGACCTCTCCTCCGGTGGGCGCCTCTTCAGTTTCCCATGACTGTTCGGTTGCCGAGGTGGTAAGCTTTCTCCCACCTCCTTATTAATTATTTTATTTATTATTATTAGTATTATTTAATAGTTTAATTAATGGTTGTCACTATTAAAATCTGATATTTCTCTCTCTGCCTTTATATAGCGGTCATAGTGCTGACGTAAGCAAAGCCAGCTGGTGATGAGAAAACACACAATTCGTGTGAAGGGCTTTCAGACCAATAAGAGCGTGCCACGTTGCACCTTTAGGCGGGAAAATGAGATATCCAATTAAATTGTGTTTGTTGGGCTGGATGTGGGTTGTAAATGAACTATAATTGGGTGGGAAAAATGAATATCAAATTGGTTTTGTATTTTCAACTAGGCTTTTTAATTTGTATTTGGGCTTTGGAATTTTAGAATGTAACTTGGACATTATTTGGACTGTTTGGATATTATTTATGGTCTATTTATTTATTTATTTATTATTATATTTATATATTTTTGGCCTTATTTATATGTATGTTCGAATATCCCGGATAAAATACGGGTATTACAGTTGCCCCTCTTTGCTCATTGCTGTGGAACAGGAAGTGGGCAAAGACTGAAAAGACAGAGATTTTTTTCGAATCCACTGGCCATCTTCTAAACTACCGAAGCTTGAAGTTGTTCTTCTCTTTTCGAAATTCTTCAACCTTCTACCAAACTGTGGATTCTGAAGCTGTTCTTCTTATTATGAAATTCTTCATCATCCAAGGCTTGAATTGCTCCTGACATTCTTTATCTCTTGAGGTTTGAAGTTGTTCTTCTCATTATGAATTTCTTCATCCCTCCGTCAAATAATCTATCTTTCTGCAAAGGTGTCGAACAAGTGAGTTATTCTTCTTATTCTTTTGCCCAAATTAATCGCAAAGTCTGAAATAGCTCTTCTCATTATGAACCCATTCATTCCTCTTGGTCATGCCGATCTACCTCTATACAAAGGTATCAAACAAGTGAGCTCTTCTCATTAGGAATTCTTCTTTCTTCTTGAAACCATTGATCTATCTCTGAAAATGAGTTGAATAAGCAAGCTCTTCTCATTAGGAACTTCTCATTCTTCAAAAAGGTGAACTCTTCTCATTATGAGTTCTTCACTCTTTCAAAAAGACGAACTCTTCACATTATGAGTCCTTCATTCTTTGCTGGATGAACTCTTCTCATTAGGAGTTCTGTGGCGAATTCTTCTTTTTAAGAATTCTTCATTCTTTGCTAGGCGAGCACTTCTTATTAGAAACTTTGCAACGGACTCTTCTCATTTGGAGTTCTTCAATTTTCCTGGTCCACCTCTCTGTAAAGGCGCAAACAAGTGAGCTCTTCTCATTAGGAACTCTCATCATTCTTCAGTAACGAACTCTTCTCATTAGGAGCTCTTCAACCTTTCTTGGCGTGTTCTACTTATTATGAACTCTGAATTGTTTGATGGTTAAGCTCTGGATTCTAGAAATACTGATTCTCCTCTCCTTTGGGGAACAACTAATCCTGTAAAAAGAAACATCATCAATTAGTTTGAATTCAATCTGAGATAGCATGAAATATTTTTAATTTCTCGCTTGAAGCACTGACTTCTCTAATGTGATTGTTTTCAGTCTTGATCTTTTTGTCTGAAGCTCATATGAGATCTCATCTCTTGTTCCTCTTTCTCTGTTAATCAATTTCTTCTATGCTTTGAATGTATATGACTGACTAAACTGAACATCTTCCTCATCTGCTCGTTGTTGATCTATCTGGCCTTTCAATCAAGTAGCATAGACTTTCCTCTTTTTTTCTATTTTCTTTATTTTCCTCATTTATTCTTTTTTCACATTTTTCTTTTTCTTTTTTTTCTTCTTTTTCTTTCTTCTTTCTTCTTTCTCTTTTTCTTGTTTCTTTTTCATTTCTTTCTCTTTTTTCTTTCTTTTTTTTCTTTTTTCTTTTTTATATCTTTTTTTCTTTTTTTTCCTTTTTTTTCATTTCTTCTTCTTTCTTTTTTTGAAAAGTCAGCCCAACATACCCTATTATCTTATTTTGATAGCCCTCAAAAAATTCTCATCATTTCCACAGGTGTCAACCCAAAGGACTTAACATCGTGCCCGTAGTAAACAGAGTTTTTGCTGAAAACCACTTCTTTAAACGAAGCAATCTTGCTAAAACCTGCCTCCATAAATAGAATATTTATTGAAATCTGCCTTCATAAACAAAATGTCCTGCTGACAACCACTTCTGTAGGCAAAATACTTGTTGAAATCCGCTTCTACAAATGTAGCCTCATACTGGAATTTGCTTCTACAAGCAGCATGTCTTACTAAAATCTGCCTCTATAAGCGGAATATTTATTGAAATTTGTCACTGCACCGAATATCTTGATATCCGCCTCTACAAATGGAATATTTTAGATAGATTCACCTCTGCAAATGAAATATTTTAAGGAAATTTGCCATTATAAACGACATGTTTTGGGATCTGCCTCTACTAATAGAACATCTTAAGATCCGCCTCTGCCAACAAAATATTTTTGAGAAGTTCGCCTCTACAAACGGAATATCTTGATATCCACCTCTGTAAACGAAATATCTTAAAGAAATATACCTCTGTAAATAGAATATTTTAGGGAAATCCGTCTTTGTAAGCGAAATATCTTGAGATTCGCCTACGTCAATAGAATATCTTGAAAAATCCACCTCTGTAAGCGGCATATCTTGATATTTGCATCTACAAGTAGAAAATCATGAATTTATATATTTGCTTTCTTACAAACACGACTGAAATCTTTGTTAGATCTATTTCTCTAAGATCTATGATCGCTCTTTGTTGGATCTTTTTCCCCATGTTTTCTGTTCATTCCTTGCTGGATCATCCACTTCAAGATCTTTATTCATTTTTAACCGGATCTTTTCTTTGAGATCTCAATTTTCTCTTGCTTGAATTTACTTTTCAAAACTCAAAACTATAAATTGATTCTTGTCTTTTCTGTAAATTCCTGACAAAATATGCAAAAATGCTTTGAATACATGAATTAGCATGCTTCTATTTATGGTTGCCTAACTATATGATGTATGAATATTTTTAATTGATAACCACTTATGCGAACTTTCATTTTCAAAGAAACTGCAAATTTCTTCGCTTTGACTTTCATTGAAACTTCTTCTACTGACAACATAACCCATCTCACACTCAGGTTCAATCTTTAGGATCTCTACATCTTTTGCTCTAAAGCGCATTTTCAGGTTTTCACTTTAGATTTTTCTTTTCTTTTTTCTTCTCAAGGCGCCCTTTAGGGTTTTCACCTCGATTTTTCTCTTTTTTCCTTTTTTTCTTTCTTTTTCCTTTGCAACAATGTTTTTCTTTTATTCGTTCTGATGGAACTTTCCTTGCCTTCATAGATATCACATGGACCCTTTTGTTGCATCTCACCATGCATTTCCCAACATTTGAATACTGGAGACCACTCTTTTCTTAGAAAGTCGCTCTTGCTATATCTTCATTCAGCTTTTTGAAAAAATTCTTTATCATAACTCTAAAAGAGATTATGGTTCACTGTTGATTTTAGCTTGCAAATCTTGTTTACCAGCATTTAATGTTCTTCTGTAATGTTCTTTTTGCAACATTGCCCCATTCTGGCTTGACTTTGACTACTATCTTTGCTCACATTCGCCTCATTTCCTTGCTTTAGAATAGTAAAAACCCTCAACTGGTTGTTCCAACTGCATTTGCTCCCAAAAGATAGCTCATGTTCTTTCTTTTTGCCCAAAAATCACTTGTGTCATTTTTTTACAACTTTGTTAAATGTTTTTGACATTCGAAATTGCTTTTCCTCGTCATACTTTCATCATTAAACAAGTACCGAGGCAACCCCCTGTTCTACCTGCACTTAAAGGATTAATACATCATAGTAATACCCACAAAATCCTTTGCTTTTCTCATATCTAATCAATTTATCTGCCAGACGCTTGCTGAAAAGGTAAGTGAATGGCTCAAAATATTATTTTACTAGATTTGAGAAATTGGAATAATTTGATAAATCATGGCAAACATGAGAAAACAAAAATCAAGATTAGGCTCCTTAAATATTAAGTGCAATATACCATGTTCCATTGGAAACCACTATGTCGGGAAAACATTATGCGACCTTCGAGCAAGTATAAACTTGATGTTTAAATCGGTTTTCCAGAAACTAGGAATCGAGAAGGCAAGACCTACAACAGTTATGCTATAGTTAGCCGACAGATCCTATGTGCATCTAGAGGGAAAAATCAAAGACATACTGGTAAAAGTTGATAAATTTATTTTTCCCGCTGACTTTATTGTTTTGGATTGTGAAGCAGATGAACATGCACCTATCATTATCGGGAGACCCTTCCTAGCAACAGGGAGAACCTTGATCGATGTTAAAAAGGGAGAACTCACTGAGGGTGAATGACCAGTGTTGCGCGTAATAAGTGCTACGCAAATGTGCAAGTATACACGTCGCAAGTAATAAAGTGATATGAGTATCGAGTATCGTCTCCACAGGGATTGGTTTGGGCCACTTTGCTTAAGTTACTGCACTGTGAAAATAAAAACACAATTGATAATAGAGGTTTTAATTAACGAGAAAAGTAAAAACAATATACTAAAAGAATAGATGAAAGAAAAAGAGATAATAGGCCAGGTTATCGTGAGTTGAGGTGTGATAGCCGATTGGATCGTCTTGGTAAAAGAGTGCAAGGGCAACTCAGTTGTCGTGGCAACTAGCACAGCGAGGTTGCCTTGGCAACTAATCGATGGTTTCCTAGGCAACTAGCTGGGCAACTTCTTGGGCGTCTGGGCAGCAACTTCAAGGTTCGACAGAGCGTTCTTCAATGGTTTCTTCTTATCCCTAAGTCGAAACTCTAGCTACTTGTGCATGCCTTGATAATACATCCCTGCATGAATCAAAGGTGAACAACAACCAATCTTGCGCTCCTCTTAGCCGTTGAAATCCTTAACTTATTCCTAAGCCGGATTAATCTTCACCATCAATAGATTGAATAAAGACCATACTCATTCGTTTCTTGAATCTAACTCTCCCGATATTAGATAAATAGATGAAGTTACGAGATTCTCTCCCAATTCACTCGCAAACAAGAATAAAAGCCAAGAATGAGTAAACCTTGAATAGAAAAGTGCAAACTCTTATTACCTAAACAAAATCCAATTGTTTCTCACAACAACAAAATACAATAACCCCAACCAATCAAGTTAGTTCATGGTTGGGTTCAAAAGATATACAAAGAATAATCCCCAAACCATGAATCTAATGGAAGCAAAGAAGAAGAAGAAGAAATCGAACTCTCTCCCCCTTGCTCTCTTGTCGAAATTTCTCTCTTCTTGCCCTATGGGGTTGTCGAAATTTTCCCTCTTCTTGCTCTCTGGATTGTCAAAATCTCCTTTTTTATTTATAGGGCTAGGCCAAAGTCCTTCTTTGAGGAGGAAGTTAAGTTGGAATTAAATTATCTTTAAAGAATATAATTCTTTACTATAATTGTATTCCTACTAGAACTTCTCCTATCTTCTTGGAATTTAATTCTTCTTTAATCTCTGCATGGAAATCAAATTCCTTTGGGTTTGGGCTTTGCTCCACGTCATCTTGGGCTTGTCTAGTCATCAATTTCGACTACCATATCACCTTTGCTCTTATCGACAATTACCCTGGCAACTGGCTCGGCGTCTCCTTCATGCATTGCCCTGGCAACTAGCTCGGCGTCTCCTTCATGCATTGCCCTGGCAACTAGCTCTAGCCCTGCTTTGGCAAATGATCCTGCACATACACACAAAACACACCAAAGCAACATTTTTTCCCACAAAAACTACCAAATTGTGTAATCAAGCTCAACGTTGGAAGGAAACATGAATTAATGCATGAATGGCTAATTATTCAACTAATATGAGCCTAAGTCTAACAATAATATGAGTAAAAAGGGTAAGAAAAATAGTACTTTTGAACACTTATCACGCCCCCAAACTCGAACTATTGCTTGTCCTCAAGCAATACAAACTAACAATTACCTGCCAAGACTTTAATCATCAAAGACATGCTTCAAACTTGAATTCAAACCTCGGAACCGTGGCACAATGTATGATCACCTTTTAATTTTTCGGATAGCACAAAAATTTCCCAGAACAAAACTATAATGCTCGTGACAATGTGTGTGCGTAGTTGTGTACAATTTGATTTTCAAGATTCTATGTGAACAATAGGCTTTTATCAATTTAATTACCGGGGCATTTATTTTTATTTTCACTAGAGCCAATTTCGGGCACCTCTAGCAAAGTAAGCAATTTCTCATTTTATTTTAGTCGACTAGAGCCAATTTCGGGCACCTCTAGCTTTTATTTAATGTGCATTAAGTACTAGAGCCAGTATCGGGCACCTCTAGCAAAAAAGTGCAATTACTACTAGAGCCAGTTTTGGGCACCTCTAGCAAGAAATTAACTTTTAATTTTCAACTTAAAATTTACCCTAATTTTAAGCAACCTAAGTTCACTAAGTTTCTTTCAATCAACAAGCCACAACCGTGTAAAAATAATTCAGCATCATAGTAAAATTCTAAGTTCTTTTCATGTAATCCTAAAATTAAAGGTTCTTTCAATTAAGTGCAGTGGCAAAAATTCATCATTGGATATTCAACAAGTCTTAAGCAATTAAATCCAATTAAAGGCATGGCAAGTAACATATGCAACCTATATGTGATTGCTAAAGATGAATGCAACTAAACATGAAACTAACTAGAAACCAACACCCCCCCAAACTCGAGAGAAGCATTGTCCTCAATGCATGTAAGAGTGAAACAAAATTTAAAATAAACTAAATGAAATGAGTTAGTCGGAGAGGTCGTCACCTCTAGTGATAAGTCTCTTTCGTGCCGTTTGCTTGATTCATTTTTCAGTCGGTGGTTGAATGCTGGTACCGCGTGAATAGCATTGCTTTGATTTGATCCATGTTTGCCGATGCAGGTTCACTTGCATGGGCATCAGTAGTTGCCGAAGCCATTGTTGTTGCCTGGGCATCGCCAGTTTCTGTTGTGGTTGCTGTGGCAAGTAGTCGGTAGTGAATTTCCTTAGTATGGTAGTTGTGAGTCTTGTTGTGGAAAAGAAAACCTGGAAACTAAAGATAATGAAGAAAAATAAAATATCTCCTAAAAATTCCAAAAATAAATAAAGAAAAAAAATAACCGAAAATAATAGAAAGAAATAGTTCAAAAATAAAAATAAAAATAAAAAAGAAAATATCGAAGGAAGAGCATGCTTATGCATTTCCTAAGGTGTCAACTTCTTTGTTACGTTCTACATGGGCACCGTTGTAGTGCTTCAATATTTGTCCGTTAACTTTGATTTCATGCTCGTCGGTAATGGACTTGATTGTCACGGCACCATGGGAGAATGGTTTGACAACTTCGAATGGTCCCGACCATCTTGATTTCAGCTTTCCCGGGAAAAGTTTTAGCCGAGAATTGAATAAGAGAACTAGTTGCCCTGGCATGAATTGTCACGGCAATAGTTTCTTGTCGTGCCATTGCTTTGTTTTCTCCTTGTAGATTTGTGCATTGTTATAGGTGAGTGCACGAAATTCTTCTATCTCGTTGAGGTACAACAAACGCTTTTGTCCGGCACTTTCCTAATCCATATTCACGGTCTTGATTGCCCATTGGTTTGTAGGTGATATTGCACGTCCTCTGGCAACGATCAGATTGCTTGTAAAACTCTTGGGCATCTTTGTACAGTGTTGGCCAATACAAACTGGATTGAAAAACTTTGGCCGTGGTACGAGTTCCTCCAAAATGTCCTCCAAAGGGTGAAAATGGCATTACCAGAGTACATTCTGCTGCTCTTCTTCAGGGACACATCGGCTATGACCTAATCTGCACATTGTTTAAACAAAAGAGGCTTGTCCCAAAAGTAATGCTTAGCATCATGGCGGAAACACTTCTTCCCTTGGTAAGTAAGGCCATAAGGTAAAATACCACAAACAAGGAAATTAACTAAATCTGTGTACCAGGGTATTGCCGAGGCATATGCTGCCGTGGCGACTGCTCCCAAGATTGTCGAGTCGTGTGTGTCTAGAGTTACCGAGGTATGCGCATCCACGGTTGCCGAGGAGTCAAGGGTTGTTACAGCATCGAGGGTTGCCGAGGCGTGCACATCTGACGTTGCCGAGGCGTGCGCGCCAAGAGCTGTTGCGGCGTCGAGGGTTGCTGAGGCATGCACATCCATGGTTGCCGAGGCGTGAACATCCATGGTTGCCGAGGCAACTAAAAGTTGTTTGTCCAGGAATGCATCGCATATCTCTAAATCCACGTCCTCCTCCCTATTGCGTTCTAAACGTGATAAGTGATCGGCCACTTGATTTTCTGTTCCTTTCCTGTGCATTGGCCTAGGACTGTTCCTACCGCGAAATTACTTGCATCACACATGAGCTCAAAAGGTAGCGTCCAATCTGGTGGAACGACAATGGGTGTCGAGGCAACTGTCGAACTCATTACCAAAAACGAAAAAATCATCCATGAGGATCTCAAGGAAGTCTTCGACCATGTCTGAAAAGAGTGCCATCATGCATCTTCTAATGTTACTGCATATCTGAGAAAACTTGAGGAGGGTCGTTTCTGATACTTCTTATAGTCCATCCGTACCCTCTATCGGGTGACAATATTGCCCAAAAAGAGTTGGGCCAATGTGCTCCCAACTACTTCCTTTTGCATTACCATGGTGGATGTGTCTTTCTTTCGTGTTCCCTTGTAGTCCATGCATGCCCTCCACCTTGCTACTATTCTTGAAGGCACAAATATATTAATAGGAAAAATTATATCCATTCCCAACCATTCAATTACCTCATTCTTGTCGACTTCTATCATGATTGGATGTATCCTTTGTTGTCGTGGCGATTGCTGCTCAAGCCAATTGTCGTGGCAATCAGTTGCCAAAATTTGCTGTAAGTCAAGGGAAGAACCAATTTTCTGAAAAGCTTTACGAATCCAAACACCGTTTTCTTTTGGCCTCTCAAACATCTCCATCAGTAGAGATTTCGATGGCTTCAAATCTACCAACCTCGGTTCCTTAAGACATACCTGCAATGGACGATGTGAGTTTTTAAAGAATTTGAAAGGTTCAACCATTACCTGCTCATATTCCATTGGCAAAGTATTATCATCTCGTTGATCTTGCGTGTGGTCGTGTAATTTCCGTGGCAATTGTAGATGAGAGCAATCTACAGATTCCTGTTTCAACATCAACGTTGTAACCTTCTGGGCATCAGGTTCCTCAGAATTTGCTGTAGTATTGTTGTTCTCAGCTTCACTGAGTGTTGTCGCGGCATTGCTCTGTTCAGGCTCCTCAATCTTTGCCGAGGCAATTTGTTGTTCAGGCTCATCATGTGTTGGGCAGTCTCTCTCATTGACATCCTCTTGACTTTGAGGTTCTAGTTGTTCCCCACACATCGGAGAGCTTTCTTTGCATTGCTCCTTATCCTCTTGCCTTGGGACGTCAGTATCCCTAGGAATGAATTTTTGGTGCATGTTATCCATTACATACGTGGATCTCCCCATTTGATCTTCTGAATCCCCTAAGGTTGCATCCCACTGAGCTATCCTCGTATCCATAGATTTTTATAGCTTTCAAATCTCTTCAATTGATCCGTCAAGTCTAGCCAAGGAAGCTAGTAACGTTTCCTCCAAGGAATTGGAATGCTCTTGAAAAGGACTACATTGCCATGGCATATCTGTTGATGCGGCAAAATTGTTATGGTAAAATTTTTTTGAGCTTTTTGATCATACCATGAAGAATTTTGCTGCTGGTTCCCTCTATGGTCCTCCATGTAGTTATATGCACCGAAAATGTGAGGGCAATTTTCAAACACATGATGTTCTCCACACATAGCACAAGATTTTTCCACGGTATAAGTTCTTTGGGCTTTTCTCGGTTGGTATAGGTAATCATCAAAGGGTGCAAGAAACTCTTGATTGGATTGATTCATATCTTCCAACATCATCTCTCGAATAGATTGGCTTTTATTTCCCGACATGTTGATGTCCCTTAACTTGTAGCGCACCTAATTTTTTTTTATAAAACAAACAAAAAGAAAAGTTAGTAAAATTAACGGAAAAAAATGCAATAACAAAAACAACTAACACCAATTGCCAATCCCCGGCAACGACGCCAAAAACTTGTTGCGCACCTAAATTTTTTTCTTTTATAAAACAAACAAGAAGAAAAGTTAGTAAAACTAAGAAAAAAATACAATAACAAAAACAACTAACACCAATTCCCAATCCCCGGCAACGGCGCCAAAAGCTTGTTGCGCATAATAAGTGCTACGCAAATGTGCAAGTATACACGTCGCAAGTAATAAAGTGATATGAGTATCAAGTATCGTCTCCACAGGGATTGGTTTGGGCCACTTTGCTTAAGTTACTGCACTGTGAAAATAAAAACACAATTGATAATAGAGGTTTTAATTAACGAGAAAAGTAAAAATAATAAACTAAAAGAATAGATGAAAGAAAAATAGAGAATAGGCCAGGTTATCGTGAGTTGAGGTGTGATAGCCGATTGGATCGTCTTGGTAAAAGAGTGCAAGGGCCACTCAGTTGCCGTGGCAACTTGCACAGCGAGGTTGCCTTGGCAACTAATCGATGGTTGCCTAGGCAACTAGCTGGGCAACTACTTGGGCGTCTGGGCAGCAACTTCAAGGTTCGGTAGAGCGTTCTTCAATGGTTTCTTTTTATCCCTAAGTCGAAACTCTAGCTACTTGTGCATGCCTTGATAATACATCCCTACGTGAATCAAGGGTGAACAACAACCAATCTTGCGCTCCTCTTAGCCGTTGAAATCCTTAACTTATTCCTAAGCCGGATTAATCTTCACCATCAATAGATTGAATAAAGACCATACTCATTCGTTTCTTGAATCTAACTCTCCCGATATTAGATAAATAGATGAAGTTACGAGATCCTCTCCCAATTTACTCGCAAACAAGAATAAAAGCCAAGAATGAGTAAACCTTGAATAGAAAAGTGCAAACTCTTATTACCTAAACAAAATCTAATTGTTTCTCACAACAACAAAATACAATAACCCCAACCAATCAAGTTAGTTCATGGTTGGGTTCAAAAGATATACAAAGAATAATCCCCAAACCATGAATCTAATGGAAGCAAAGAAGAAGAAGAAGAAATCGAACTCTTTCCCCCTTGCTCTCTTGTCGAAATTTCTCTCTTCTTGCCCTATGGGGTTGTCAAAATTTTCCCTCTTCTTGCTCTCTGGATTGTCGAAATCTCCTTTTTATTTATAGGGCTAGGCCAAAGTCATTCTTTGAGGAGGAAGTTAAGTTGGAATTAAATTATCTTTAAAGAATATAATTCTTTATTATAATTGTATTCCTACTAGAACTTCTCCTATCTTCTTGGAATTTAATTCTTCTTTAATCTCTGCATGGAAATCAAATTCCTTTGGGTTTGGGCTTTGCTCCACGTCATCTTGGGCTTGTCTAGTCATCAATTTCGACTACCATATCACCTTTGCTCTTGTCGACAATTACCCTGGCAACTGGCTCGGCGTCTCCTTCATGCATTGCCCTGGCAACTAGCTCGGCGTCTCCTTCATGCATTGCCCTGGCAACTAGCTCTAGCCCTGCTTTGGCAAATGATCCTGCACATACACACAAAACACACCAAAGCAACATCTTTTCCCACAAAAACTACCAAATTGTGTAATCAAGCTCAACGTTGGAAGGAAACATGAATTAATGCATGAATGGCTAATTATTCAACTAATATGAGCCTAAGTCTAACAATAATATGAGTAAAAAGGGTAAGAAAAATAGTACTTTTGAACACTTATCAAGCAGCAAGTTAAACTAAATGTGTTCCAAACACTAAGGCATGCCGATGATCCAGAAGAACGCCAAATTCTCTATGCCACGGCAGAGTTTAACTTCGACGAGGAATTTAGTTACCTCGGCAACTACATTGCCGATCAAGAGGAACCGGAGGAGTGTGAAGAACCGATTGATGAGGAACAACAAGAAGAGGCAAATTGGTTAGTCAATCGACCAAGTACATACTTTGAACCACTGGATTACTCAGGTAAGTAAGGTAAGCTCGAAAAACCCTCTATTGAAAAACCACCGATTCTTGAGTTGAAACAGTTTCTAGAGCAACTAAAATATGCTTACTTGGGAACCGATAAAACATTGCCTGTAATTATTTCCTCTAAGTTACAGCCTGAGCAGGAAAAAAAGCTGATCAAAATGTTGATGCTACACAAGAAGGCAATAGGGTGGACAATTGCCGACTTAAAGGGAATTAGCCCAGCAGTGTGCATGATCAAGATTTTGCTGGAAGATGATAACAAACCTTCGATTGAGGCCTAGAGGAGACTGAATCATGCCACAAAAGGGGTTTTAATGAAAGAAATCATCAAGTGGCTTGACGCCGGCATCATATACCCTATCTCTGATAGTACATGGGTAAGTATAGTACAATGTGTACCGAAAAAGAGAGGTGTAATGGTGGTAAGTAATGACAACAATGAACTCATTCCAACCAGGACTGTCACCGGTTTGAGGGTTTGTATGGATTATCGAAAGCTAAACAAAGCCACTAGGAAATATCATTTCCCGTTACCCTTTATTGATCAAATGCTTGATCGTCTTGCAGGTAAACCCTTTTATTGTTTTCTTGATGGTTATTCAGGTTACAATCAAATTCCCATAGCACCAGAAGATCAAGAAAAGACAACCTTCACATGCCCATACGGTACTTATGCTTTTCGAAGGATCCCGTTCGGATTGTGTAACGCCCCGATAACCTTCCAAAGATGCATGATGGCACTCTTTTCAAACATGGTCAAAGGCTTCCTTGAGATCTTCATGGATAATTTTTCCATTTTTGGTAATGACTTCGACAGTTGCCTAAGCAATTTAGAGAAGGTATAGGCAAGATGTGAAGAAAGCGATTTAGTCCTTAATTGGGAGAAGTGCCATTTTATGGTAGATGAAGGAATAATGCTCGGCCACAAGATTTCATCCAAGGGAATTGAAGTAGACAAAGCAAAGGTGGACGTGATTGAGATATTACCCCCACCAAGTTTGGTTAAAGGAATCCGAAGCTTTCTTGGACATGCAGGTTTTTACAGGAGGTTCATTCATAATTTTTCTAAAATTACTAAACCCTTGTGTAATTTGCTTGAACATGATAAAGTCTTCAATTTTAATGATTCTTGCGCCCAAGCATTCGAAACCTTAAAGAAAAAGCTCGCCTCGGCACCCATTGTCGTTCCACCAAATTGGACGCTACCTTTTGAGCTCATGTGTGATGCAAGTGATTTCGCGGTATGAGCAATCCTAGGCCAACACACAGGTAAGACCTTTCATGTGATATACTATGCCAGTAAAACTCTTAATAGTGCTAAGGTGATTTACACAACAACGGAGAAATAGTTACTAGCTATAGTTTTCGCATTTGACAAGTTCTGATCCTATTCGATTGGTACAAAGGTAATTGTTCATACAGACCATTCGATAATTAAGTATCTATTTGCTAAAAAGGATGCCAAACCTCGTTTGATTCGTTGGATATTACTTTTACAAGAATTTGATATTGAAATTAAGGACAGGAAAGGAGCAGAAAATCAAGTGGCCGATCACTTATCACGTTTAAAACGTAATAGGGAGGAGGACGCAGATTTAGAGATATGTGATGCATTCCCGGATGAGCAACTTTTAGTTACCTCAGCAACCATGGATGCGTATGCCTCGGCAACCCTGGACGTCGCAGCAGCTCTTGACGCGCACGCCTCGGCAACCATGGATACGCATGCCTCGGTAACCCCTGATGCCTCGACAACCATGGATGCGCATGCCTCGGCAACCTTCAACACCGCAGCAGCTCCTGACATGTACGCCTTGGCAACCATGGACGCGCATGCCTCAGCAACCCCTAACGCCTCGGTAACCATGGATGCGCATGTCTCGGCAACCCTCGACGCCGCAGTAACCACTGATACGCATGCCTCGGTAACCATGGATACGTATGCCTCGGTAACTCTAGACGTACACGCCTCGGCAATCTTGGAAGCAGTCGCCATGATAGCACATACCTCGGCAATACCCTAGTACGCGGATTTAGTTAATTTCCTTGTTTGTGGTATTTTACCTTATGACCTTACTCACCAAGGGAAGAAGCGGTTCCGCCATGATGCTAAGCATTACTTTTGGGACGAGCCTCTTCTGTTTAAACAATGTGCAGATCAAGTTTTACAAGCAATGTGATCGTTGCCAGAGGACGGGCAAAGTTAATTTTGTAGGAACTCGTACCACGACCAAAGTTTTGCAATCCGGTTTGTATTGGCCAACACTGTACAAAGATGCCCAAGAGTTTTACAAGCACTGTGATCGTTGCCAGAGGACGGGCAATATCTCTAGACGACATGAGATGCCGCTCCAAAATATCTTCGAGATAGAATTGTTCGATGTATGGGGGATCGATTTTATGGGACCTTTCCCATCTTCATTCAGCAGCCTCTACATTCTACTTGCCGTTGACTACGTGTCTAAATGGGTTGAGGCAGCTGCAGTTCCCAACAACGATTCCAAGACCGTGCAACGATTCTTGCAGAAAAATATATTTACACAGTTTGGGATGCCGAGAGCAATTATTTGTGATGAAGTCAAGCACTTCGATAACAAACTCATCGCCAAGATGTTACAACGCTTTGGTGTATCTCACAAGATTGCCACGACATATCACTCACAAACCAATGGGCAAGCAGAAATTTCCAATTGGGAATTGAAGGGTATACTCGAGAAAGTTGTAAATCCCTCTATGAAGGATTGGTCAGTAAGACTAGATGACGCACTTTGGGCATATCGCACTGCATTCAAAACACCCTTAGGTATGTCTCCCTTCCGACTTGTCTATGGCAAAACATGCCATCTACCGGTGGAAATCGAACACAAGGTATATTGGGCAATCAAGACCGTGAATATGGATTGGGAAACTGCCGGACAAAAGCGTTTGTTAGACCTCAACGAGATAGAAGAATTTCGTGCACTCGCCTATAACAATGCACGAATCTACAATGAGAAAACAAAGCAATGGCATGACAAGAAACTATTGCCGCGACAATTCATGCCAGGGCAACTAGTTCTCTTATTCAATTGTCGGCTAAAACTTTTCTCGGGAAAACTAAAATCAAGATGGTCGGGACCATTCGAAGTTGTCAAACCATTCTCTCATGGTGCCGTGATAATCAAGTCCATCACTGACGAACATGAATTCAAAGTTAACGGACACAGATTGAAGCACTACAACGGTGCCCATGTGGAACGTAACAAAGAAGTGGTCATCTTAGGAGATGCATGATCATGCTCTCCGTTCAATATTTTCTTTTTCTTTTTCTTTTTATTTTTAGGAGATACCTAATTTCTTCATTATCTTTAGTTTCCAGGTTTTCTTTTCTTTTCCACAACAAGACTCACAACCACCATGCTAAGGAAATTCACTGCCGACTACTTGCTACGGCAACCGCAACAGAGGATGCCCCTGCAACTACCTCAGCAGTTGCTACGGCAACAGAAACCTCTGATGCCCAGGCAAGTGAACCTGCATCGGCAAACATGGATCAAATCAAAGCAATGCTATTCACGCGGTACCAGCCACAAGCATTCAACCACCGACCGAAATATGAATCAAGCAAACGGAACGAAGAAAACTTATCACTCGAGGTGACGACCTCTCCGATTAACTCATTTCATTCAGTTTCTTTTAAAATTTGTTTCACTTTTACATACATTGAGGACAATGCTTCTCTCGAGTTTGGGGGGTGTTGGTTTCTAGTTAGTTTCATGTTTAGTTGCATTCATCTTTAGCAATCACATATAGGTTGCATATATTACTTGGCATGCCTTTAATTGGATTTAATTGCTTAAGACTTGTTGAATATCCAATGATGAATTTTTTCCACTGCACATAATTGAAAGAACCTTTAATTTTAGGATTACATGAAAAGAACTTAGAATTTT
This sequence comes from Hibiscus mutabilis, assembly GCA_019671005.1. NCBI lineage: Eukaryota > Viridiplantae > Streptophyta > Magnoliopsida > Malvales > Malvaceae > Hibiscus > Hibiscus mutabilis. The sequence continues at coordinate 18,043,114 of CM033736.1, read as the reverse complement.
ACTATGTGTAGCGATATTTTTTTCTCGCTAAAAAAGGATTGGTTTTATTTTTTGGAATTTTTTTTTCCGCGTGGAGTTTTAGAAAACCCGCATTTTATTTAAAAATGGAGTCGCCACCGGCCACTCAAGGTGGACCGGACACCGTAGAAAACCAGAGATTTTGAAATATCAGGTTCGGGAGTCGGTTACGGATGGGGAAGGATTAGCACCCTCACACCGCCCAAAATTGGTACTTTAATAATTACCGCTTTATTAATATTAAGTTTTCCGGATTAAAGTGACGATTAAATTAAAATTTGGTTATAGGTGCGAGTAAATTTTAAAAGCCCCGTTATTCGAGAATAGACGCCCAACCACTATCACTACGCCTGATACTGGCCCCGTTTACGCTCGAATAAAAGGGCACCGAATTGACAATAATATATCCGAATAAAATAAATACAAAGCACGAATATTAAAACATAAATAAATACAATCATATATATAATATATAACATGTGTATTAAATACATATACATAAAAAAACTAGAACATAGGAAACTATATATATTATAATGTATATGCACTAGAATATTATAATAACTATACAATATGCTTTACATAATACTAGTGCTATAATATATTTAAGTAATAATATTTACACAATACGATGAATATATATATAGTATAATAAAAACATCTAAAATATATATATATAATATAATACATATAATATAAAACTAATTGCTATATAAACATAAATATGTAGTGATATAATATAAATATAAAAATTTTCTAAAACTTACGCATGTATGAAAATTAAAAAACTATATCACATATATAAGGAAATATACTAATTAATATACACACAAAGAAAACATTTAAAGTATAATATATTAACATTTACTAATTACCATACATGTAATACATATAACAAAGAAACAACTAAATATATATAGTATATACGATACAAGGAATTAATGACACAAAGGAAAGATCAGTGACTATATTAAACAAAAGGAAAGTTAAGATGCATAAGTTAAATAAAAAAGAAAAAAAGAGATGAAATCAAAGATGGTGTAAAAAAGGGGAGCAACGTAGTGATTATCCCATTTAAAAACCAATTTAATACATTCCCTTCATCTCCCACACAGAGCCGTCTCATCTCCCTCTGTTTTCATTTGACAACTTACATTCTCAACTAAAGGGGTGAGGATAAAACGACAATGGAGAGTTTTTTGGTGATGGTCGGATGATGGTGGAAAGCTGTGGTGAGCTCGGGTTTTGAATGGCAGTGGGGTTTAAGTTTACTTAGAGACCAGTTTTGGTTCAAGAGGTGAGCTTGGTTTCCCGAAAATGATGGAGATTTTTCTCACGGAAAAGCTGGTTCGGTGAAGTGGTGATGGAGATGTGATCAAGGGAATTGAGAAGATGAGAGCTTGGCTTCTTCGTTGATGGATTTTTTTTGTTCTAAAATAGTATCCAAAGAAAGTGTGGAGTATCAGTGACCGGTTGCTTCTTCTTTGTTTTCCTTTGTAGTGTAGTTTTTGAAGTGGATCAAGAGGGAAGGTTGAGTGGAGTGTGAGAATGAAGAATAGGGAATGGGTGTGGGTGCAAGGGTGGCAGGGTGTGAGGGCTGCAGGGCATGGCCAAGGGATGGCATGCCTTGCTTTGATTAATTTGCTATTTTTATTTGGTTCGAATATAATTTGTGGTCCGGACAAAAAATGGGTATTACAGCTGCCCCTCTTTGCTCATTGATGTGTAACATGAATAGAGCAAAGACAAAAGAATAACCATTTTTGTCCGATCTGGCTGAACTTCTTTCCTTTTGACGCGTGTCTTCTTTCTTGTTTTGGTTGATCCACCTTGTCACTCTCGGGAAGCAAAGCCTTCAAAATGAGGGTTGTTTGTTGGGGAAGCCAAACCGAGTTCTACTTGCTACATTATTGATAATAAGCTAATACCTAAATAGAGTTTGACCCAGCTGCAACACCGACGAAGAGACAGGGTCTACAAAATTCGATCCAGCTGCAACACTGACGAGGAGGCAAGACCGATAGGTGAAAGTTCTGATGTCTGATCCAGCTACAACTCTGACGAAGAGGCAAGATCAGAAAACTGACAATTTTTCTCTTTTTTTCTCTCTTTCTTTTTTTTGTTTCTTTTTCTCTGTTTTTGTTTCTTTTTCATTTTGTTTCTATTTTCTCTTTTTTTTTCTTTTTTGATTTTTCTTACAACATTGATAAAACTTGAAAGTTGGTAAATTTTGACCAAGCTACAACTTCGACGAAGAGGCATGGTCTAAAGTTAGTAATGTTGATCCAGCTACAACACCGACGAAGAGGCAGGATCAAGAGTTAGTAAATTTGGTCTAGCTACAACATCGACAAAGAGGCAAGACCGGAAGTTAGTGAATTAGGTTCAGCTACAACACCGACAAAGAGGCAAGGTCTGAAGATTTGATCCAGCTACGACACTGACGAAGAGGCTGGATCAGATAGTTGTTCTTTTTTGTGATCAAGCTACGACTCTGACGAAGAGGCATGATCAGAATTTGGTTGAAAGCTCATTTTTTTCATTTTTTGTTTTTTCTTTTTCTTTTTCTTTTTCCTTCTTTTTTCTTCTCTTTTCCTTTTTTTCTTTTTTCTTTCTTTTTTCTTTCTCTTTTTTTGAGATACAACATTGATACAACTAGAAAGTTAGTAAATTTTGACCAAGCTACAACACCGACGAGGAGGCATGGTCTAAAGTTAGTAATGTTGATCCAGCTACAACACCGACGAAGAGACAGGATCAAGAGTTAGTGAATTTGGTCTAGCTACAACACCGACGAAGAGGCAAGACCGGAAGTTAGTGAATTTGGCTCAGCTACAACACCGACGAGGAGGCAGAACCGAAAGTTAGATTTAACCAAGCTACAACACCGACGAGGAGGCAAGGTCTGAATATTTGATCCAGCTACGACACCGACGAAGAGGCAGGATCATATAGTTTTCTTCTTCTTTTTCTTTATTTTTTGATTTTTCCTTCATTTTTCCTTTTTTTCATTTCATTTCATTTCTTCTTCATTTCTTATTTTCACTTTTTTCTTTTTGATTTTTTTCTTCTTTTTTCATTTTCATTTTCATTTTTGTTTTTTTTTTCTTTTTTCTTTTTTTCTTTTTGGATTGGTTTTTTAGCTACAATTATAAAAAAGGTAAACTTCGAGTAAAATTTAGGTCTAGCTGCAACACCCTCGAAGATGCAAGACCTAGATAGGATTTAATCTGCAACACCACCGATGGAGGCAAGATCTTCATTAAGTTGGCGTACCACCACTAACGAAGGCGTGACTTGTAAGATGTTGGGTAACTGCGCCACTGACGGCGAAATAATTTCTTTTTGAAAAATTTGTCTGGCTTTTCTATCGATAAAGGGCATGATCTAGAAAGAATTTTTGTTAGCATCCGTCACACCATCGTCGGAAGAATCAAATTCTACAAAAGAAAAAACATTGGTCAGTAATTGTCAAAGATTTTGTCGCTGATACCTTTTATTTTGGGTGTTTCCATCTTCTTCGTGTTTGTCATCCTTCAAGACTAGGGTTGGCCTTCTTGTCATTGCCCCCATGTCGAGGGTACTCGATCTTTTTCCTAGACCTGTTATGTACAAGCAAGATTGCATGAATGTATCTAATGCATGTGTCTACCCTAAATGCATGGTGACTTTGGTGTATGCACTTAATCTAGATATACGACGTTTGCAAGATGAATGCAACTACATGCATGAATGTGGCATGATTTTTCGATCCTCAAAGGGATGCCCCTGACTCCTCACTGGTCCCGTCAGGATCTTGGTTTTTTTGTATGTGCCCCAACCTTGTCTCGGGTTCGATCAGCTTTTATCTGAGTTGATGCCCCAAAATTTTGTTCATTACATGACATCATCTGACATTGTTCTCGTAATATTTTTGAAACTTTAGGGTGATGTATTTTGGATATTCAAGACTTAGATATGAACAAAAGATGTTTGCATTGCTATTTGTAGTTTCGATCCCTTACAAAATACTCTCACCACTATTGTACTTAAGTTAGTGAGGTTGGTTTACAAAAGGTATTACTCTGAAAGTGATAAAAACTACAAGGGGACCTACTATGGTCAAGACAGTGCAATACTTGAGATGGATTAAAACATGGTCCAGTTCAAAAAAACCTTCAACACCCTCAATTGGCATCTTCATGCTTCGGTAAAGGGTCTTTGCTTGTAGCCGTTCTTGTTGAGTTATCAAAGCTTACCACCCCAAGCTTAATGAATTTTTCCACCAACTTTTTGAAGCCGAAGCAGTTTTCAATGGTGTGGCCAACCTGCCCCGCGTGATAATCACATTTTGCATTGGGATCATACCATTTCGGGAAGGGAGGTTGTATTGGATCTCGGTAAAAGGGTGCCACCATGTGGACATCATATAGCTGCTTGTACAATTCTCCATAAGAAACTGGTAGTGGAGTAAATTCTACGTTTTCAGTGTTCTTCCTCTGACCAGAGCCTTGGCTTGAGGAACCGTGAGCACTTGGCATGGCCTGAGGTTGCACAACTGTGACAGGCTTAGAATAACTGGCATTATAAACTCCCGCAGAGTTTACTTCATGATCTTTCTTTGCATGGTAGAGCTTTTTCTGGGATGAACTACCTCCTTCATCAATTTTGCCAGTCTTGACGGCATTCTCAATGAGCTCCCCGGATAGCACGAGGTCAGAAAAATTGGTAGTCGCGTTGCCTATCAAGCGACCCAAGATCGGACCCTCCAAAGTTTGTACAAATGTAACCACCGTCTCCCTCTCACTGAGCGGGGGTTGGACCTGAACTGCTATGTCCCTCCAACGCTGAGCGTATTGCCTGAAGCTTTCATTATGCTTTTGTTTCATCTGTTGTAACGTCCAACGGTCTGGCATCATGTCATTGACGTATCAGTATTGCTCCAGAAAAGCTTTTGCTAAGTCTCTCCAGGATTTGATATGATGTCGGCTCAATTGATTATACCATCGGGCAGCAGATCCCGATAGACTGTCTTGAAAGCAGTGAATTAGTAGCTTGTCATCTCGGCCATATCCTTTCATCTTCCGACAGAACATAGTGAGGTGAGCGCGAGGACAGCTTGTTCCGTCATACTTCTCAAACTCTGGGACCTTGAATTTAGGAGGTAAAACCAAATCTGGGACAAGACTGAGTTCATTGGCATCGAATCCACTGAAGGTATCTTCTACTCCCATAGCCTCTAGCTTATCTTCGAGTCTCTTACATCGATCTTCGATTTCCTTTGAAGCTTCTACCTTCGGTTTCTCGATCTCAAACAGATGATCCATTTCTGAGATAAAATTTTTAGCTTGATTGACCCCGGTCTTAACTTCTGATGCAGATGGATGATTTATAGGGATCGAAGTACCGGCCTGGTGTAGATGAGACTTTCCCCGTGAAATGATCACCTGGGGTTGAGTTTCTGGCTGTATCCTGGTTTGAACGGGCGTGAACCCCGGAGGATACATAAGATCTTCGTCCCCGGCAGTGGGTCTAGGATTTGTAGTGGGATTTACAACAGAGGCCTCTCCAGGCTCGGGAAGCTTCAATCCTAGCATTTGTGCCATTTGGCCTAGCATATCTTGTTGTGACTTTGCAAGTTGTTCCCTCATATCCTGTTGGACTTTCGCCAACTGTTCCTCAACCTGTTTGGCTATGTTCGCTTGCAATTCTTTTTGGTCTTGCTCGATTTTCTTCAATCTTTCATCGTTCGCCATCTTTGTTTTGTACCGGGTCTCGTATGGATGCTGAGCTGACTGATCTTCTGCTTTATCCAGTATCACTGTCATAGGGCATCCCTAGAGTCAGTTTTCTTATTTTGAAAATGAATGTATATGCATGCAAAATGTGTCCTAAATAGATGCAATGCAAAATCAAGATTGTGATGATGTTGTGTAATGATGCAGGTGAAATCAATGCGATGAGAATAAAATGCAACGAGTTAGCACCAAATAAAACGATTAAATAAAACAAATGAAAAATAGAGTAATAATAATAAAAAAATTGTACATAAACAAGAAATAAGGCACCAGAGCCTAAATAGTGTGACCACTAATCGGGCAGAGTTTCACATGGCTCTACAGGGTTGGCTCCTACGGTTCACTATATACAGTTTTGGTGCTAAGAGGTACCCGAATTGTCCTTGCTGTCCTCTACTAAGAGTAGGAAGGCCCCCGATCATCACCCATTATAGGCTCCTTTCAACCGGGTTCAACTCAGGGGGACTCATTCGCTTATACCCATACGAAGGAACGATATCCTCACGAAAGTATAAGGTACTCGAGCCCCGAAGGTACTTGCTAGGCCCATACAGGAGAACGATATCTCCACGAAAGCATTAGCGTTTTCCCCCCACTTAAAAAACGGGTTTATATGTCATATTTTAAATGCGTTAAAATAAACACGCAATTATAACCGAATGTTACTTTAATAGTCACTTTAATCCGGAATTTTTGATATTAATAAAGTGGTAATTATTTGAAAAAAGCTCGACTTTCATTTGTTTTTGAAAAACAAAAATTCCCCAGCGAAGTCGCCATCTGTAGCGATATTTTTTTCTCGCTAAAAATGATGTGTTTTATTTTTTGGAATTTTTTTTTCGCGTGGAGTTTTAGAAAACCCGCATTTTATTTAAAAATGGAGTCGCCACCGGCCACTCAAGGTGGACCAGACACCGTAGAAAACCAGAGATTTTGAAATATCAGGTTCGGGAGTCGGTTACGGATGGGGAAGGATTAGCACCCCTACACCGCCCAAAATTGGTACTTTAATAATTACCGCTTTATTAATATTAAGTTTTCCGGATTAAAGTGACGATTAAATTAAAATTTGGTTATAGGTGCGAGTAAATTTTAAAAGCCCCGTTATTCGAGAATAGACGCCCAACCACTATCACTACGCCTGATACTGGCCCCGTTTACGCTCGAATAAAAGGGCACTGAATTGACAATAATATATCCGAATAAAATAAATAAAAAGCACGAATATTAAAACATAAATAAATACAATCATATATATAATATATAACATGTGTATTAAATACATATACATAAAAAAACTAGAACATAGGAAACTATATATATTATAATGTATATGCACTAGAATATTATAATAACTATACAATATGCTTTACATAATACTAGTGCTATAATATATTTAAGTAATAATATTTACACAATACGATGAATATATATATAGTATAATAAAAACATCTAAAAAATATATATATAATATAATACATATAATATAAAACTAATTGCTATATAAACATAAATATGTAGTGATATAATATAAATATAAAAATTTTCTAAAACTTACGCATGTATGAAAATTAAAAAACTATATCACATATATAAGGAAATATACTAATTAATATACACACAAAGAAAACATTTAAAGTATAATATATTAACATTTACTAATTACCATACATGTAATACATATAACAAAGAAACAACTAAATAAATATAGTATATACGATACAAGGAATTAATGACACAAAGGCAAAGATCAGTGACTATATTAAACAAAAGGAAAGTTAAGATGCATAAGTTAAATAAAAAAGAAAAAAAGAGATGAAATCAAAGATGGTGTAAACAAGGGGAGCAACGTAGTGATTATCCCATTTAAAAACCAATTTAATACATTCCCTTCATCTCCCACACAGAGCCGTCTCATCTCCCTCTGTTTTCAATTGACAACTTACATTCTCAACTAAAGGGGTGAGGATAAAACGACAATGGAGAGTTTTTTGGTGATGGTCGGATGATGGTGGAAAGCTGTGGTGAGCTCGGGTTTTGAATGGCAGTGGGGTTTAAGTTTACTTAGAGACCAGTTTTGGTTCAAGAGGTGAGCTTGGTTTCCCGAAAATGATGGAGATTTTTCTCACGGAAAAGCTGGTTCGGTGAAGTGGTGATGGAGATGTGATCAAGGGAATTGAGAAGATGAGAGCTTGGCTTCTTCATTGATGGAGTTTTTTTTGTTCTAAAATAGTATCCAAAGAAAGTGTGGAGTATCAGTGACCGGTTGCTTCTTCTTTGTTTTCCTTTGTAGTGTAGTTTTTGAAGTGGATCAAGAGGGAAGGTTGAGTGGAGTGTGAGAATGGGGAATAGGGAATGGGTGTGGGTGCAAGGGTGGCAGGGTGTAAGGGCTGCAGGGCATGGCCAAGGGATGGCATGCCTTGCTTTGATTAATTTGCTATTTTTATTTGGTTTGAATATAATTTGTGGTCCGGACAAAAAATGGGTATTACACTATGATGCTGAATATTTTTTACACGGTTGTGGCTTGTTGACTGAAAGAAACTTAGTGAACTTAGGTTGCTTAAAATTTGGGTAAATTTAAAATTGAAAATTAAAAGTTAAATTCTTGCTAGAGGTGCCCGAAACTAGCTCTAGTAGTTAATGCACCTTCTTGCTAGAGGTGCCCGAAATTGGCTCTAGTACTTAATGCACATTAAAGAATCGCTAGAGGTGCCCGAAATTGGCTCTAGTGAAAATAAAAATAAATGCCCCGGTAATTAAATTGATAAAAGCCTATTGTTCACATAGAATCTTGAAAATCAACTTTTACACAACTAAACACACACATTGTCATGAGCATTATAGCTTGGTTATGGGTAATTTTTGTGCTATCCGAAAAATTAAAAGGTGATCATACTTTGTGCCACGGTTCCGAGGTTTGAATTCAAGTTTGAAGCATGTCTTTGATGATTAAAGTCTTAGCAGGTAATTGTTAGTTTGCATTGCTTGAGGACAAGCAATAGTTCGAGTTTGGGGGTGTGATAAGTGTTCAAAAGTACTATTTTTATTACCCTTTTTACTCATATTATTGTTAGACTTAGGCTCATATTAATTGTATAATTAGTCATTCATGCATTAATTCATGTTTCTTTCCATTGTTGAGCTTGATTACATAACTTGGTGGTTTTTGTGGGAAAGGATGCTGCTTTGGTGTGTTTTTGTGTGTGTGTGCAGAATCACTTGCCAAAGCAAGGCTGGATCCAGTTGCCAGGGCAATGCATGAAGGAGATGTCGATCTAGTTGCCAGGGCAATGCATGAAGGAGATGTCGAGCTAGTTGCCAAGGCAATTTTCAACAAGGAATAAGATGATATGGTAGTCAAAATTGATGACTAGATAAGCCCAAGATGACGTGGAACAAAGCTAAATCCCAAAGGAGTTTGATTTCCACGAAGAGGTTAAAGAGAAATTAAATCCCAAGAAGATAGGAGAAGTTCTAGAAGGAATTTAAATATAATAAAGAATTATATTCTTTAAAGATAATTTAATTCCAACTTAACTTCTTCCTAAAAAAAGACTTTGACCTAGCCCCATAAATTGAAGGTCGTGCTGTCAACTCCAAAGGAGGAGAGAGGAGAGAACTTTCGATAAGATCAAGGGTAAGGGAGATTTCGACAAAGCTCCATCCATTCTTCATCTTTTTCTTTCTTGTTCAATTAGGTTTATGCTAGGAATTCTTTATCTTGTGTTTCTTTGGAACCTAGCCATGAACTAAATCTATTTGGCCAAGGTTATTGTGTCTTGTGGTTGTGAGAAACAATTGGATTTTTTTTAGGTAATAAGAGTTTGCACTTTCTATTCAAGGTTTACTCAATCTTGGTTCTTATTCTTGTTTGCGAGTGAATTGGGAGAGGATCTCGTAACTTCATCTATTTATCTAATATCGGGAGAGTTAGATTCAAGAAACGAATGAGTATGATCTTTATTCAATCTATTGATGGTGAAGATTAATCCGGCTTAGGAATAAGTTAAGGATTTCAACGGCTAAGAGGAGCGCAAGATTGGTTGTTGTTCACCCTTGATTCACGCAGGGATGTATTATCAAGGCATGTACAAATAGCTAGAGTTTCGACTTAGGGATAAGAAGAAGCCATTGAAGAACGCTCCACCGAACCTTGAAGTTGTTGCCCAGCCGCCCAAGTAGTTGCCCAACTAGTCGCCCAGGCAACCATCGATTAGTTGCCAAGGCAACCCCGCTGTGCAAGTTGCCACGACAACTGAGTTGCCCTTGCACTCTTTTACCAAGATGACCCAATCGGCTATCACACCTCAACTCACGATAACCTAGCCTATTCTCTCTCATTTGATTACTTATTCTTTTACTTTATTGCTTTCTTAGTTTAGTTATTAGTTAAAACTCCTATAATCTTCTACTTGTGTTCTTTTACTTTTTACAGTGCAAGAGATTAGATTCTTGAAGTGGCACCAATCCCTGTGGAGACGATATCTTTTATACTATAACTTGCGACGTGTACACTTGCACAATTGCGGAGCACTTATTACGCGCAACAGCAGTCATCTTCAATCAAGGAGCTCTCCCGAATCAAACTTTCATGTCACCGAAAATGTTGATGGCGGTCTATGGCGACTGGTTGTTTCTTCTACCGTTTTTATTTGTTTATCCCCTTTCATATTAGGGTTGATTGTTGGGCTTCGTTTGCCTTGATCTGTTCCGGCCAAAATTTGTTTATCACGTTAATTGTGTTTTTTATGAAGAGAAATTTTCTTTTGAGGAAAAAGGTTTTATATTTTATTTATAGACTGAGAAAATCAGTTCAAAATTGTTTGTAGGTAGTGTTAGTTTTGATTTTTTTGGCATTTTTTATTTGATAAGAAGATTCAACGTCAAACCAAAGTCCTTGGACATGTGACCAAAGTTTTGGTTTGTATTTTGACGGGTCTAATATTGTGGTTAGTGAAAAACCTTTTGGTTAAGGTATTAGCTTATTCGTTTCATAAGACAAGATATTTTGATCAAGTCTATGACTCCTTATTCAATCAGTACATAATTGAGACACTTTCAGGTCCTCCTAGATTTAATACATCCACCCTTTCGGGTGGGACAAGAGATAAGGACAATAATGTATCTGCTTGGAGTATGAAAGTTTGATGAAGTTAATCCACTATAGAGCTCTTTCAACTCTAGATGAGCAGATCCATGATTCAGCCTTTGGAGACAAATCTGCAAGACAAATTCTAAATGAATGTGAGCGAAAGTTGCAGCAAGGAAAATCTTCTAGAATGTTGCTAAGCCGAGATCCAAGTATCTCCAAGAGTCACATTCACTATGCAATTGTAGCGATGTCCCCTTTTTCTCATCGCTAAATAAAACGAGTCTTTTCGAAAGGTGTTTGAAAGGTGTTTGTGATTTTTTTGATATAAAATATTTATTCCGTGGGGTTTAAAAGAAACTGCATTTTAAAAAAATGGATGGAGTCGCCACCAGCCACTTAGGTAGGCCGGACACCATAAAACCAGAGATTCAATAAATGTTGGGTTCGGGAGTCGGTTACGGATGGGGAAGGATTAGCACCCCCACACCGCCCAAAATTGGTACTTTAATAATTACCGCTTTATTAATATTGGATTTTCGAGATTAAAATGACGATTATTTTAAAATTCGGTCATAATTGCGAATAAATTTTAAGGGCCCCGTTATCCGAGAGTAAACGCCCAACCACTATCACTACGCCTGATACTGGCCCCGTTTACGCTCGGATAAAAGGGCACCGCATTGACAATTTATATCTCGATATGCAATCTTAGTGGAAAAAATATAAAACATGGCAAAATATTTAAATGCAATAAATATTGACATAACAGAATACTAATCTAACATAAATGAAATACACCATTAAAATACACATGTACATACCAAGCTTAATATCAGATAAAAGCAAACTTAACATGCCACAATAACAAGGTAGGAATAATTACATATATAGACGAACAAATATTTCAAAAAGACATATATGCTAGTAATAAAACATATTTCAACATATATAGAACAATATATTATACATAAAAGAAGACGCACTAACACGTAACCTAAAAGCCAAGAAAACATACAATACGTACAAAAATACAAAAACATGCCGTTTACGAGTCAAATAGAACATAACATGCTTTAATACGAATAACCGGATAAAAAAATATACACAACTATCGTAAGCTTAATACACATATACATTTAAACATAAAATACAAGGCATATACGAGGGATATAAAATAAAACAATAGAATACATCAACATATACGACTATAATACGAACATGAGTATTTACAAAGAAACAGGACTAAAATGAAAGAAAAATAAAAGTCAGTGGCAGAAATTAAAGAACAGCAATAGGCAATTTAAGGACTAAAATGCGAGGTAAACAGAACCTACAAGGGTCAAAACTGTAATTAGACCAAGGAGCAGACCCAAAATGAAAAGTTCAAAAACGCGGGATGGCTAAAGGCGTAATTTTACCATTTAAAAACTGATTCAGTGTAATTTAGGGACTAGATTGTAAGCTTTTGAAATATCAGGGGGACTGGGATTGTAATTATACCATGCGGCGAGACAAAAATAAAAATATTAGAAACGCGGGGGGATTAAGTGTGTGATTTACCCATTTCAAAAAATAATAACACCTATATAAACCCTATTTTTAGACCGAAACCAATTTTCCCCTCATTTCTTTCATTTTCAGTTTTGAAATCCAAACCTCGTTCTTATTTTCTCTCAAATATCCCCAAGAAACTCAGAATCCGGTGGTCGGCCGCCGTGTTCTCCGCCGCCGGCCGCCGCTAACCGGCACCGACGAGCTTCCAAAACACACCGAAATGACCCCCGTTTCACCCTCGACATGAATTCGTGGTTGGATTCAGAGGATACACCCCTATTTGCCCTAGATCTAGAAAATACGAAACAAAAAAAACATTTTTAAACCTAAAATCGAAACTACCAGGGGCCTTCCCCTTTCTTCAGTTCACCATCTCTGGCTTGGGGAAGCCGAAAGGCTTGTCACTGAGGAAGGGAGACCCACGGACGGCGACGGTAAGACCTCTTCTCTCTCTTTTTTTTTGTTTATCTCTTTGTATGTGCATGCAAAAAAAACAAATAAGAAAAGGAAACAAGTGTTTACCACTGGACTGACTTTCGATTATCACTTGACTGGTTACAATTTTCAGTTTTTTTGTTACAAGATCTCTGTTACCCTTCCCCTCTTTCGTTACAAAGTACTCGTTTCATATATATGCTTCTTTGTTTTGTACAAGTTGTATACTTGCTTTTTCAGATCTGGACTGACAAACTTGTTGCTTGTTGTATTTGGCATGTTCTGAGCACGGTGGTTGAAGATCGGCATGGTGGCGGTGTGGGTGTTCTGCCAGCGGCCAGATGCGTTTTCGGCCGTTAGATTAGATCTGATCTAACGGTCGAGATGGCTTGAAGGACGAACGGCCTGGATGAAGCCTCGATTTGGTGAAACGGCTTCAGATCTTGCCACGTGGAGCTTCGCAGTCGAGGAGTCAGAACGCGTGGGGCTCACGCGCGCGTGGGATATCAAAGCGTCCGCGCGTGGCACTCGAACGGTCCATACGTGTGGAACACGCGGCTGGCAGATATTTTGGCTTCTTGGTTGGATCGTGGCCGTTGGATCAGATCTTGATCCAACGGCCCACAGTCACCTGCACACACAGTTGTAATTAGATAAGGTTTGGGTTTGGGCCAACCGGGCCTTGTAATTATTTGTAATTGGACTTGGACTTCAATTATTTTATTTGGTTTTAATATATATATATATATTAGATTTCATTTCATATCAGCCCATTAATAATAATATAATTAGTATTATAATAGCAATACACATACATACGCAAATGTATACTTATATTATACAAACATTAATTAATATAACATTCTAGCATACGTACGTATAATCATACACATAATTGACTTAACATCTTTACACATTAAACAAATACACTCGTACTAAATAGATACGTACGCGACATACATACTACCTTAATACGTATACATACATAGCTTATAATATACATGCACACCACACCTTATATATATATTAGTAATACTCATGCAAACAATAAACATATAATATAATAAATATACATGCAACACTAATATGTATTTACAGGTAAAAATGAGTGATTACAGTTGCCCCTCTTTGCTTGTTCTCATGGAATGGGAAACAAAGCAAAGATTCATAAGCACTCATTTTTATCAGACTTCCCTATTTGTAGCTTTGGAAAAACGTGTTCTTTTGGACATCTCCGCTCTTCCTTAGCTGAATCTTCGGGCTTGTAAGTTCTTCCTATATAGAGCTTCGTCACCATCCAATCTTGGAGCTACAGGCTCTTCCTATATAGAACCTTTCGCTCTGAAACCTCGAGTTATGAGTCCCTCGTATATAGAACCTTTCACTTCGAGACTGTAAAGCTTGGAGTCCTTCCTATATAGAACTCTTTGCCTTCAACGCTGGTTTCTCCTATATAAAACCTTTTGCGCCGCTTGATGGATTCTTCCGACTGGGAGTTCCTCCTATATAGAACTGCTAGTCTTCAAACCCTGGAGCCGTCAGTCTTTCCTATATAGAACTTTTGGCGTCTGAAATTTCAGAGCTACAGGTTCTTCCTATATAGAACCTTTCATTCTAAGACAGTGAAGATCGGAGCCTTTCCTATATAAGACTCTTCGCTTTTGACACAAAAGGTTTCCTATATAACCTTGTGTCATAGGTGAATTCCTTCGACTGAGAGTTCTTTTTGAGATTCTGGATTTAGGGTTCTCCCTCTATGGAACCTTTCACTGGGGCTTGAAAATACAGGTTCCTTTTTTTTTACGAGGTTGTTGCCATTTTTGGACCTACGCTACTAAGACTACCGCATCATGCCCAAAGGACTTATTTATGGCCCGAAGGACTTATCATCATGCTCGAAAGACTTACTGATGGCCCGAAGGACTTACCGATGACCCAAAGGATTTAACATCTGGGTCTTACGCCGTTATGGCTGCCGTTCTTTAGGGACTCACGCCGCTATGCTGCCGCATCATGCCCGAAGGACTTACTGATGGCCCGAATGACTTATTACTGTGCTCGAAAGACTTATTGGTGGCCCGAAGGACTTAACATCGTGCCCGAAGGACTTACCGATGACCCGAAGGATTCAATATCTGGATATCACACCGCTATGGCTGTTGTTCTTTTGGGGACTCACGCCGATATGCTGCCGCATCATGCCCGAAGGACTTACTGATGGCCCAAAGGACTTATTACCACGCTCGAAAGACTTATTGGTGGCCCGAAGGACTTAACATCGTGCCCGAAGGACTTATCGATGAACCGAAGGATTTAACATCTGGATTTCACGCCGCTATGGCTGTGGTTCTTTTTGGGGACTCACGCTGATATGCTGCCGCATCATGCCCGAAGGACTTACTGATGGCCCAAAAGACTTATTACCACGCTCGAAAGACTTATTGGTGGCCCGAAGGACTTAACATCGTGCCCGAAGGACTTATCGATGACCCAAAGGATTTAACATCTGGATCTCACGCCGCTATAGCTGTGGTTCTTTTTGGGGACTCACGCCGATATGCTGCCGCATCATGCCCGAAGGACTTACTGATGGCCCGAAGGACTTATTACCACGCTCGAAAGACTTATTGGTGGCCCGAAGGACTTAACATCGTGCCCGAAGGACTTGCCGATGACCTGAAGGATTTAACATCTGGATCTCACGCCGCTATGGTTGTGGTTCTTTTGGGGACTCATGCCGATATGCTGCCGCATCATGCCCGAAGGACTTACTGATGGCCCAAAGGACTTATTACCACGCTCGAAAGACTTATTGGTGGCCCGAAGAACTTAACATCGTGCCCGAAGGACTTATCGATGACCCGAAGGATTTAGCATCTGGATCTCACGCCGCTATGGCTGTGGTTCTTTCGGGACTTTGGTAAATTCTTAGATAATTCTTCAAATACTTGTTTAGGAACAAGCAAAATTGACATGCCCCTATCTAATATGATGCATGTAATGTTGTGCTTTCTTTCTCCTCTTTTTCTTTTTTCTTTGTTTCTTTTTCTCTTTTTTTTTCTTTTTATTGTTAATCTTATATCCTGAAAAGTCATTCTTCGGATTTCTCTATTTCCTTTTCTTTTGCGGTATGCTCAATTTTGATCTTCATTTCTGTCAAATTTTGCTCAATGGGCATCTGCTCTTGTTCTTTTGCACGAGCACACACCTTTCTTCTTCGGGGTCTCTGCCTGCTTCACCAACAAACACTATATCATGCGTGTGCAGAGATTCTTACTATTCTTTCTGTTCTGCATTGCCCCATTCGATCGTGCTCGGCTATCTTCCAGTTCTTTTGACCCAACATTCTGAGTATTTGTTAATTTCATCATCGGGGTGAGCGAAATGCTTCTTAACCTCAATCTTCTTGTTGCCTCTTGACGGACACCATTCATCGATCTCTGTGCTTTAATTCTTTGGAGACTCACTGTTTACTTTTTACCATCCCCTCACTTTGTAAGCTCATTCTTGTCATGTTTCGTCCTTCATTTTCTTGAACCAAACAAGGCATCGTGGCTGGAATTTGCTTCTTGTTCTTGAGCTGTCTGACACATATACCTCTGTTATCATCTTTATTCTATGTATTGTGAGGTCATTTCTGGTTAGGGGCTCCAATAGTATCCACAACCTTGTGTTCTGGATCTTACCCCTGAAGTAATACATGGAAATTTTTGTTGCTTTAACTTGTCAATTTGCTGATTGGTGTTCCACTTAAGGGTATCATTTAGATTAACATACAAGATTTTGAAAACACAGCATAGGAGCTCTGGATATCATGTGCAAGAGTGGCTTAGATTCAACCACTTGGTAATTCAAAGATGTGAAGTCTTCCCTGGTGACTCGGTTCATCCTCATGATTACCGCGTTGCTGCAGAGTGCTACTCTTTCTCAATTCTCATTATCTACTCCGCCCCCAAAAGGGTAGGCTTGTATAACCACTTGAGCGCAGAAATATTACTCTAGGAATAGAGTTCTGGGTGGTGCGAGTCTTAATTTTTCCATGATATCGCCTATTTTCTTTCTTTTCTTTTTTCCTTTTTTTTGCTTTTATCATTATTTGAGGAAATCAATTCGTCACAGTCCTTTGTCTTGAGGACAACGATGGAGTAAACAACACTGCCCCAAGTTACTCGGCATAGTCACGATTTGAAAATATTACCATCACTCATGAAGCTAAGGTTTCTTGAATTGGGTGATGTAACTCCACCCTATCGCTTCAGCGGAGTGCCTCAAAATTTTCATACTCTTATCCGAACAAGCCTATTACCAGGTTTCGAACATAGGAGTACTTTTTATTATTATTTTCATTTTTTTATTTTCATTTCTTTTTTCTTTCTTCTCTTTTTCTCTTCCTTTTTTTTATTTTTTCTTTACTACCTAGAAGATTATGCCTAGAGTTTCAATTTCAAGCAACTCTACATGGTTGACATTTAGAGCTTTTCGTCCTTGAATATCATCGAAAGAGTAATAATCTCGCTTTGCTGACCAGAGTCCGGTGGGGAAGATCACACATCATCGTTGTCACGACATCTATCTAATGTCACACATTGCAATTGATATCCAGCGTCTTACAACAGCGAGAAAATATCTATGTGCTTTCAAAAACATTATATGTTAAGCGAAATGTGTTCTTTATTGAAAATAAAAATCAACAAACATGCCCCATCACAAAAAATCTTTGCCACATGGGGGCCACATAGAGTTGATTCCTTGTATTACTTCAGGAAGGTATTTTAATGTAGAGACATCTATGGCTTCTTCAGCACTATGTAGATTTGCTTCTCATCCTTGGTCTTCCACTGCTTGATCAGCTCTTGTGTCAGGGTTCCATCATTGACCAGCTTCTTGATTTCCTCCAGTAAAGGTCTACATTTTATGGTGGGATGCCCCGGTGCCCCCATATGGAATTCGCATGTGCTACTCGAGTCAAAACTATGGGCATACGGATCAAGTGCAATCTTCATCGGCCTAGGAACAAGATAGTGACCCTCTACCAGATGAGGCCAAATGTCTGAGATAGATGTCCCAAACACTTCCAAATTTGCGCTCATCTGAGGAATTTTCCTTGACGACCCCGATTTGTCAGTCTGTATCCTTCTTTTACGGCCACGCGAACCTTGGAGATGACATTCATTTACCTCTCCATCCTTATCTATCTTATCTTCGCTTCGGTTCTTAGACTTTAGGCCCAATTTTCCTTCTTTGATTGCATATTCTATCCTCTCTCCAATCATCATGAAATCTTCGAACCCGTTTCTCGATTTCTCAAACATTACATCGAAGAAGGGAGAGGGAAGCGTTGCATGGAATAGGGGAGTCAACTCTTCTTCCGCTATAGGGGGCTGGACTTGGGTCGCCAGACATCGCCACCTTAATGCATATTCCCTGAAGCTTTCACTTGGTCTCATTTTCTCATTCTGAAGAAACTATCGACAGGGTGCTAAATCTAAAGCATATTTGTATTGATCCAAGAAGGCATTAGCGAGGTCACCCCATGACCTAACTTGGTTTCTGTTCAAACGGTTATACCACACTGCTGCTGGTCCTATCAGGCTATCATGGAAATGGTGGATCAACAATTCTTCGTTCTTCATGTATCCTTCCATTTTTCTACAAAACATGGTTAAATGAATCTTCGGGCAGCTGGTTCCGTCATACTGCACAAATCCAGGAACCTTGAAATCTGGAGGAATGACCAAATCAGGGACTAGGCAGAGTTCCCTCGTATTGAAAACATTTATCTTCTCTTTCTTCTTAAGCTCTTTCTCGATTTTTTCTTCTAACTGGTCAAGCCTCGACTCTTCAATTCGTTCCATTTCCCAACTAATTCTGTCATCGAACCCCAAGTGTTAAATGATGAAGTGCCATGCGATGATAAAATAATGCAAAGAACGTGATGCAAATGCAATGCATGAATGCAATAAAGCATTGATTCCGCAAGTGATTTGTCCCTATAGGACATCTTTCATTCAGACCAAGAGGTTTTATTACATCCGGTATTAGGGTTTTACAGATAGCGGTGAGCCCTGGCACCTAATGTCTTGACCTCATTCAATAGTCCCGTCAATTTTCCTTCGCGGTCCAATGCCAGATCCATATTCTGGCTTATTGGTGCTGCTTCATCGGCTAAATCTACTACCTGTTGAGCTACTTGTCGGGCTTGAGTCGTAACCATCTTCATGTCCCGGTCTTTCTCCCGTATTGTTTGCTCGGCCTTTTGTAGCTTAACAGTCATTGCCCCAGCACGGATCTCACTGGTATGTAAAGCAGTCTCGAGCCTCGCTATATGTTCTTTGAGTGCTGCGTTTTCCATTTGAAAGGCTTGTGATTCATTCCTTTCCTGGTGCAAACTTGATTTCAGGATATCTTCCATGGCCAGACTGTTTTCCAACTCATTTTGGAGAAAGTCGCGTTGGCCCTCAGCTTCTGTGATAATGATCTGACTTTATTCTTACTATTCTTGCATTTCTGCTTCCAGCATTCTGAACCGTTCCTCAGCTGAATCATACCATAGACCCACTCTTTCGCGGTGTCACCCAGACCAAAACTCTTGAATTCAAAGTGCACCTTCTGGTACTCGTCTTGTACATTCTTTAATTTCATGCTCAGATTGTGCCTCTCATGTTCGAGCTGACCGCGCTTGCGTGCAAGTTCACCTTTTGAGACGCTTTTATTCTTGACTCCTAATTTTATCCCGCTTGAGTGACCCACTTCTGTGTTATCCGAACCTTGGGCTGGGTATTGACCTTCCTTCGACTTTGCCCCTCGGGCAACGGCTGGCTGGCTGAAGAATCGGGGTTGTCCGTCTTCGAAATCCAAAATTCCCATTCTAATAAGATCTCGAACTCTGTCCTTCAGGGCCCTACAATTTTCAGTGTGATGACTCGAATCGCCTATGTGGTAGCTGCACCAGACACGACTGTTGTAATCTTTCGGATAAGGAGGTTTTCTTGGTACAAACTTCACTGGTATGATAAGGTTCCTTTCGACAAGCAACGGAAGTAACTCGGTGTATCTCATGGGTATAGGATAATGTCTTCTGATGTCATTAGATTCTCGAACTTCCCCTGGTTTTGCCTCTGTTCCCTGGGTATCTTCCCCAGATATGCTACTTGTCTGCTTCTTGAGATTGATCACAAAGGGATTTGATTTGTCATATTTAACGGTGTTATCTATTTTGACATTCTGACCATTCTGTTCCACATTTTGCTCCCCGACCGAATCTTTTCTGAGTTCGACATGCTGCTTGCCTTTCATCATGGCATTCATCTGGTCCATCATCTCGGACATCTGCTTCTTTAGTTCTTGTATTTCATCTTGTTTGTCCCCATAATTGACACTGCTTACCGAAACTGTTCTGAAGTCCTTGAATGATTCTTCTTCGGCTGTCCCCGGTCTAGTCTCGGGATGGAGCTTTGGGATTGGACCCCCTTCCTTCAGGTCAAAGAACCTTTGGTCCATCGTGAACAATCTTCTATTATGGGAGAAATCACTCGGGAATCAATGTCCACACTAGAATGTGAATGCAATGGTATGCAAAAACAAAGCAAAAAGAAAACAAGTCAGTACCGGACAAAAATGATAAGTACATAATAAAAGGGTAAATTAAATGCGATAAGCAAATAAGGCAATCCTATTTACATTCCATCTAAGACACCTAGGTTATCCGCATGGTTCTAACAGGGTGGGTTTCTATGTGTTCTCTATATGCAGTGTTGGTTCTAGGAGATACCCGAATTGTCCTTGCTGTCCTCTACTAAGAGTAGCAAGGCCCCCGATCATCACCCATTATAGGCTCCTTTCAACATGGTTCAATTCAGGGGGACCCATTCGCTTATGCCCGTACGAAGAAACGATATCCTTACGAAAGCATAAGGTACTCGAGCCCCGAAGGTACTTGCTAGGCCCATACGGGAGAACGATATCTCCACGAAAGCATTAGCGTTTTCCCCCCACTTAAAAAGATGGGTTTATATGCCATATTTTAAATGCGTTAAAATAAATGCGCAATTATGACTGAATGTTAATTTAATAGTCACTTTAATCCGGAACTTCCAATATTAGTGAAGCGGTAATTATTTTAAAAGCTTGACTCTCATTTGTTTTTGAAAAAAACAAAAATAGTCCCCAGCGGAGTCGCCATCTGTAGCGATGTCCCCTTTTTCTCATCGCTAAATAAAACGAGGATTTTTTATGGTGTTTTTGAAAGGTGTTTGTGATTTTTTTTATATAAAATATTTATTCTGTGGGGTTTTAAAAGAAACTGCATTTTAAAAAAATGGATGGAGTCGCCACCGGCCACTTAGGTAGGCCGGACACCATAAAACCAGAGATTCAATAAATGTTGGGTTCGGGAGTCGGTTACGGATGGGGAAGGATTAGCACCTCCACACCGCCCAAAATTGGTACTTTATTAATTACCGCTTTATTAATATTGGATTTTCCGGATTAAAATGACGATTATTTTAAAATTCGGTCATAATTGCGAATAAATTTTAAGGGCCCCGTTATCCGAGAGTAAACGCCCAACCACTATCACTACGCCTGATACTGGCCCCGTTTACGCTCGGATAAAAGGGCACCGCATTGACAATTTATATCTCGATATGCAATCTTAGTGGCAAAAATATAAAACATGGCAAAATATTTAAATGCAATAAATATTGACATAACAGAATACTAATCTAACATAAATGAAATACACCATTAAAATACACATGTACATACCAAGCTTAATATCAGATAAAAGCAAACTTAACATGCCGCAATAACAAGGTAGGAATAATTACGTATATAGACGAACAAATATTTCAAAAACACATATATGCTAGTAATAAAACATATTTCAACATATATAGAACAATATATTATACATAAAAGAAGACGCACTAACACGTAACCTAAAAGCCAAGAAAACATACAATACGTACAAAAATACAAAAACATGCCGTTTACGAGTCAAATAGAACATAACATGCTTTAATACGAATAACCGGATAAAAAAAGATACACAACTATCGTAAGCTTAATACACATATACATTTAAACATAAAATACAAGGCATATACGAGGGATATAAAATAAAACAATAGAATACATCAACATATACGACTATAATACGAACATGAGTATTTACAAAGAAACAGGACTGAAATGAAAGAAAAATAAAAGTCAGTGGCATAAATTAAAGAACAGCAATAGGCAATTTAAGGACTAAAATGCGAGGTAAACAGAACCTACAAGGATCAAAACTGTAATTAGACCAAGGGGCAGACCCAAAATGAAAAGTTCTAAAACGCGGGATGGCTAAAGGCGTAATTTTACCATTTAAAAACTGATTCAGTGTAATTTAGGGACTAGATTGTAAGCTTTTGAAATATCAGGGGGACTGGGATTGTAATTATACCATGCGGCGAGACAAAAATGAAAATATTGGAAACGCGGGGGGATTAAGTGTGTGATTTACCCATTTCAAAAAATAATAACACCTATATAAACCCTATTTTTAGACCGAAACCAATTTTCCCCTCATTTCTTTCATTTTCAGTTTTGAAATCCAAACCTCGTTCTTATTTTCTCTCAAATATCCCCAAGAAACCCAGAATCTGGCGGCCGGCCGCCGTGTTCTCCGCCGTTAACCGGCGCCGGCGAGCTTCCAAAACACACCGAAATGACCCCTGTTTCACCCTCGACATGAATCCATGGTTGGATTCAGAGGATACACCCCTATTTGCCCTAGATCTAGAAAATACGAAACAAAAAAAACATTTTTAAACCTAAAATCGAAACTACCAGGGGCCTTCCCCTTTCTTCAGTTCACCATCTCTGGCTTGGGGAAGCCGAAAGGCTTGTCACTGAGGAAGGGAGACCCACGGACGGCGACGGTAAGACCTCTTCTCTCTCTTTTTTTTTGTTTATCTCTTTGTATGTGCATGCAAAAAAAACAAATAAGAAAAGGAAACAAGTGTTTACCACTGGACTGACTTTCGATTATCACTTGACTGGTTACAATTTTCAGTTTTTTTGTTACAAGATCTCTGTTACCCTTCCCCTCTTTCGTTACAAAGTACTCGTTTCATATATATGCTTCTTTGTTTTGTACAAGTTGTATACTTGCTTTTTCAGATCTGGACTGACAAACTTGTTGCTTGTTGTATTTGGCATGTTCTGAGCACGGTGGTTGAAGATCGGCATGGTGGCGGTGTGGGTGTTCTGCCAGCGGCCAGACGCGTTTTCGGCCGTTAGATCAGATCTGATCTAACGGTCGAGATGGCTTGAAGGACGAACGGCCTGGATGAAGCCTCGATTTGGTGAAACGGCTTCAGATCTTGCCACGTGGAGCTCCGCAGTCGAGGAGTCAGAACGCGTGGGGCTCACGCGCGCGTGGGATATCAAAGCGTCCGCGCGTGGACCACACGCGCGCGTGGCACTCGAACGGTCCATACGTGTGGAACACGCGGCTGGCAGATATTTTGGCTTCTTGGTTGGATCGTGGCCGTTGGATCAGATCTTGATCCAACGGCCCACAGTCACCTGCACACACAGTTGTAATTAGATAAGGTTTGGGTTTGGGCCAACCGGGCCTTGTAATTATTTGTAATTGGACTTGGACTTCAATTATTTTATTTGGTTTTAATATATATATTTTTTAGATTTCATTTCATATCAGCCCATTAATAATAATATAATTAGTATTATAATAGCAATACACATACATACGCAAACGTATACTTATATTATACAAACATTAATTAATATAACATTCTAGCATACGTACGTATAATCATACACATAATTGACTTAACATCTATACACATTAAACAAATACACTCGTACTAAATAGATACGTACGCGACATACATACACCCTTAATACGTATACATACATAGCTTATAATATACATGCACACCACACCTTATATATATATTAGTAATACTCATGCAAACAATAAACATATAATATAATAAATATACATGCAACACTAATATGTATTTACAGGTAAAAATGAGTGATTACAGCAATATATAGTGCATTAATCTTTGCCTTAAACTACTTTCAGTGAGTTGTAAATGTCATATGGTTTTGTCTTAAAACATGTTGCAATCACTTAATTTGACTTTGACGGATGACTTGTAAGTTTTACAATATTAAGTGTTTGGCTTGTGTTCTTATGAATACATGCATCGATGAAGTTTTATTTCATCACCATACTACTAATAATTGTCTTCTTAGGTTCATCTCATTAGAGGACATTGGACGTTTTCTACAAGAAGGCGAGGCTTTGAAGACAGTGAACCTCTTCGAAGGAGCATCTGAAAGCAAGACAATTAGCAAGAAAGCCCTCAAGAATCTAGTGGCAATAATAGGGAATCCATGCTTTGCAGTATTGTGTACTCCAAAATTTTATATATATATATATGCATGTTGTTATGAATTAAACCACAAATAAGACATTCAATTAGCTCCAAACCTTTCCTATTGGATGCTTCAGTATTATAAAAAAAATATAGGCAATCAAATGTTAGATATGCACATATTCATCCCCTTAAGTTTCAGCAAATAACGGCCAATGTGACATAAAACTTAGTATGATATAGGTAACAAGATTATATGATCCTCATAAACTAAATTATGTAGTATATATCCTGAGTTTTTAATAAGTTGAATGTGGTGCCCTTTTCCTACTTACAATATAGTGCAATTTCAACAGATTTGATTGATCTATTTTTGGAAAAAAAAAATAGGACTTGCTGTGCAAAATTTATTGCATTTAAGTCCGGAAACAAAACCTTTATTGTGATGCATTTCAATCTTTTAGGACGTAATTATATCCAAGGGGCACACTTTCTGCTTGCAACTTGTTAGGTATTAATTAATGAAATTAAATCAGTAGTTGCGATGGGGTTCAAGGGCACCCAGTTTTGTCCAACAGGCTCATACGCCCACTCAATTCTGGCGACTGTTGACTTGTTTCCTCCATCTTTGAATCTACTGTCTGAATTCGTCCAATTGTTCAACTTTTCTTATACATGTCCATCTATAAATAAGGGCTTCTCCAGTTGCCAAAATATCCACAGAAATAAACCCAAATTCATTCTTTTGATACCCTTTGCTCTCTGCTTCTAGCTCATTTTCATAGCTAAATTCCTCAACCATGAACCCATCAAAGCCTCAAGATGAAGCTCCTTGGTCCGTCGGATTCTGTGATTGTTTCTCCGACATGAAAACTTGTAGGCCCTTTCTCTTTCTTCAGTTTCAGTTCTGTCATTTCATATATATGCGGTGCGTAAAATGATACAGCTTTAGTAATTTCTCAAGTGATAATATTGTATGTCAGTGGTTGTACCTTATTTTTTTAGTTACATTTAGTATATTTTCCTAACAAAATAATGAAAATAATGTGTGACAAAGCTTGATCATGTTTTTTATGATTTATTAATGAGATATTAAATTAATTGTTTAAAATAATGATATATATTTTTGCTCTGGGCCCTAAAACTGTCCGAGACGACTCTTAATATATGAATTCGCATTTAACTAAATTAATGACCATTTTATGAACTTCAGGTTGCATTTCTTGCTGGTGTCCATGCATCACCTTTGGCCAGATTGCTTAGATTGTTGACAAAGGGTCAACTTGTAAGTAATTCATTCAAGTATGCAGATATACATACATACATGCACACATACATACCTACATGCATGTATGTATGTATGAGAAATATCTAATGAACATTGTTGAAATGGTGCAGCGTGTGGGACAAGTGGGGCACTGTACACATTAATAATGTTCATCACCGGATACCCATGCTTGTACTCTTGCTTCTACCGTTCCAAGCTGAGAGAACAGTACAAGCTGAAGGGAGGCGGTTGTGGTGATTGCTTGCTCCATTGTTGCTGCGAAACCTGTGCTCTCACCCAAGTGTATCGCGAGCTCCGGAACCGTGGATTTGACATGTCTATCGGTACATATATAACTACATGAAACCCTCTTAAGTATTAAGATTGTTTATATGAATCAACTTGATCAAATTACTCTGCAAAACTTTATGGCTAAAGAATGAAATCTCACTGTTGCAGGGTGGCATGCAAATGTGGAGAACAACCAAGGGCTGGCAATCGCTCCGGTGGTGGAAAAAGGGATGAGCAAATAGATAATGATTGATGTATTGATACCATTTATTATTCTGTTAATTAATATGTTTTTTTCATCAATGTGTGCATCCCGTAATTTGTATTCTCTTTTTAAACATTAATTTCGTTCTCCTTTCCATAATTGGATTATTGCTGTAATTTTTAATTTTGAGAATGGAAACATATGATTGTGATTGTTTTTTTTTCTTCTAAGCAATATATTTAAATTATTATTAAAGATAAGCAAATCACAAAAGTGATTGCAGGAAAATTACATATCCATCCAATCCATTTATATTAGTAAATTTCTTTTTGAAAGGGCAACCGCACCCAATCTATTATCTAAATTTTCCATTCGTCTCTGTTGATGGTGCTGGTAATAAGACCGAACGTGATTAAAAAGAAAAATATTAATTTTGGATTTGCAGTAAAGCACGTAATGAAAATAAAATGTTATTGGACATGTTTGGCAATTAGTAGATAATTGATAGCTGATAGTAGATTACATTAGCTGATAACTGATAGTTGATTGCATTAACTGATTTGATTAGCGGATTATATTAGCTGATTGTATAAAAGTGTTTGGTAAAATTAACTGATAGTTGTTTGATTATTTAAACAAGCAAAATGACATATTAGGACATGACTATATTCAATACTTGTTTGAATAGTTTAGTAATTATCAATATTTTATATCTATTAATATTAATTATATTTATGAAAATTAAATTTTTATAATATTATTAAGCATATATGAAAGATTTATGTAGTAATTTATTATTTATATAATTATTTTTTATATGAAACGGATTATCCCAATGAGCCTCATTAAAAACCTCCCTAACCTAAATGGAGGAAAAGAGTACCCATTGAGATAATTACAAGAACAAAAGTATCAAAAGAACAAACCAGTACAACCAAAACGAAGCAGCCAAACATGCTAACAAAATAAACTAACGAACACTCCGATCAAAAGTACATAAAGCAACCACTTCCGCCGGAGGGTACGCGAAAGTAATTTCCCTAAGAGCACTATCTCGAGACATCCAAGCCAAAGCATCTGACACTTTATTCCCCTCACGTCCAACATGCAGAACTCGCACAATCCACTCCCGAGCAATGAGCTCTTTAACTCGTAACACAAGTGCACTATCCGCCAAGGCTAAACTCTCACCATGAAGAATTTGAACCACTGTCTTGTTATCAAGTTCCAACTCCACTCGTTGACACCCAAGCCTCCAAGCATGCAACAGAGCATCATGTGCCACCTATATTTCAGCAACAATCACTGAACACACTCTATGTTCTTGAAGAATCCAAAGAGCCATCCTCCCAAAGCATCCCTTAGCACCCATTTGATCGAAGCTTTATGATCAATGCCCCCCAACAACTCCATCTGCATTAACTTTCAGCCACCCCCCATTCGACTTTGTCCAAGAAATCCTCAGCTGCCTCAACCTACCCCAACCATCCGGTACTGATTGAACGTCTATTAGAGCACCACACAACCTTCGACAATAAGCAACAATATCCCCGGCATCCTCATTTCCACCGTTAAACACAAAGGAGCACATGCGCTTCCATAAAGCCCAACAACCAACTGTAAACATCACACTCCATTGAATCCCAACATTCTGCGCCTGGCTTACTATATGCAGATTGAACATCACCCATTGATCGAACGGTTGGGCAAAAACTTAAGCCTTCGATTGGGGTGAATAAATTGTTCCCACACAGCCCTCGAACGACCACAAGAATGCAACACATGATTAAGGTCATCTTCCCCCTACATACAAATCAGACATGAACAATCTACCGTGATATGATGACACTTGCATTCAGCATTGATTAACACACGCCCATGCAGCAAAAGCCACATAAACGTGCGCACACTCTGCGAAACTGACAAACGCTACACAAAACCCCAAATATTTGGCTGATTAGCATGAGCAGGCTCAGACAATGCATTATAAACCAATTTCGTCGTTAAAATTCAATCATTATTCTACCTCCACGATGGCACGTCCGGCCCAAAAGTAGCATGTGGGGGAACAACGCACGTAAGACGCAGCACCATGTCATGATGTAACACGTTCTCTAGCCACGCCCAGTTCTAATCCCCGAATTGGGTAACCATCGCAGCTACTGAAATACGACCATGAGGGTCAGTAAGAAGACAATACTCCGCAAGGGGCTCAGACCCCTCTAGCCACACGTCCCACCAAAATTTGTATACCACCATTCACGGATTTTCCAACAGATGCTATGTCGAATATCCTCCCAAACACTGACTAATCCCTACCATAACCATGATGCATTAGGCCATGCAATACTCGATGGAACCCTCCCACTCCACTTATATTTCTCACGAAGCACACGAACCCAAAGTTTGTCTTCATTCCTAACCAACTAAAGACCAATCTTCATTAAAAGAGTACTATTATGGTGTTGTAAATCACATAACCCAAGACCCCCAACCTCAAGCGGTTGTTTAACCGACTCCTACTTGATAAGCGCTATCGCTTTCGACCCCCAAACAAACATGCGTATCATCTTCTCTATTTTATCACAGATTCCTTTGGTAGCCAAGTAGCTTGCATAACATATGTAGGAATGGCCTGTAGCACCGCCTTGGCCAAGGTAATACGCCCTGCCATGGATAAAGTCTTCGCCACCCAACCAGAGAGCCTTCTCTCAATCTTTTCAAAAAGAAAACGATAAGTATCCTTGGTTACCCTTTTATGCAAGAGAAGAACACCAAGGTACGTACCTAAGTCTTCCACTTTTAAAAAATCGAAACTGTTAGCAAGATCAATTTTTCTATCAGAAGCATAATTCCTTAAGAAAAAAATCTGAGTTTTATCCATACTAACACGATGACCTGAACATGCAAAAAACTTGTTGAGAACCTCCTGAACAGTAGCAACCTGATCTGGCGATGCTTTCATAAATAGAACAAAATCATCGGTAAAAAATAGATATGACAACCCTGTACCATATCGAGAAAGCCGTGTCTGTTTCCAAGAATCATCCTCCATTCGACAGTTAATCGCACGAGAAAACCTCTCCATGCACAACACAAAAAAGGTACAGAGACAGAGGACCCCCTTGTCTAATGCCTCGCGAAGGTTTAAAATTATCCATGACCTCACTATTTCAAACGATTTGCGTGGACACAATAGTAACACATTGCATAATCCAGTAGACAAACTGTTCTGGTAAACCCACCTCAATTAACATCTCGTGTATAAAGTCCCACTCAAGTCTATCATAGGCCTTTTCGAGGTATACTTTTATCGCCATCCAAGGAGTTGCATCTCATTTTCTGCTCATGGTATGGGTTATTTCATATGCAAGAACAATATTATCTGTAATGTTTCTACCCAGGACAAAGCAGGTTTACGTTTGCGATACCCATTTAGGAAGTAAAGGTTTTAGTCGATTAACGAGGATCTTGGTCAAAACTTTGTACAACACAGTACACAAACTGATTGGGCGAAACTGTCTGATGCTCCCAGGGTTAGGTACTTTAGGAATCAACACTAGGAGAGTTCTATTGGCCACAAAAGCAAGCTGGCCAGTATCAAAAAATTAACAACAAAGTGATACACTAACTCACCCACCAAATCCCAATTTTTCTAGAAGAAATTAGCATGAAATCCATCAATACCGGGAGCTTTTAACGGATCCATACTAAACACAACTGCCCTGACCTCCTCAAAAGTGATAGCTCTCATCAAACTCTATTGTTGTGCTTCAGAAATTATGCGAAAACCACATGTAAGATCTGAACAACTCCCTATCGTGGTTCGGCGGTAAACAGATCAGTGAAGAAGCTAATGGCATGTTGTCGCACCTACCATCATCCGAGCACCATTCCCTATTGTCTAACCAAAGCGAACGAATCCTATTACGTTATCGGTGGTGCAACGTCGAGGCATGAAAATTTTGTATTTATTTCCCCTGTACAATCTATTTACTCTTAGATTTCTAAAACCTCAAACTCTCTTCTTGTACCAGAATAGAATCGAGCTTCTTCTTAACCGTATCCTCTAACCGGTGTAAAAAAGGGTTACTCTGATTAGCCAATGTCATCTCAACACCCCGAATGCGAGCAAGTAACCGAGCCTTACGACATCTAATGTGCCCAAAAACCTCCATATTCCACTGTCGGTTTACCACATAAAAATCAGCAAGACCTTCAAAGATCGGCACATCTCTATTCCATTTTTCTTGAACTAATCGGTCGAAATCATCATGGTCGTTCCATGCTCCAACGTAACGGAATAGACGATTCCCTCTCATAGACTCCTCAGGATCTATAATAAGCATAATTGGCATGTGGTCTGACCCCAGCTGGTGCAAATATTCAATCTCCGTCAAAGCAAACATCTCATACCACCTAGAATTACATAGACCACGATCAAGTCTTTGGCTCAGATTCCCCTTCTCCATGTAAATCTTGGCCCGATATAACCTATATCCAACAAACCAGAATTATACATAAAATCACGGAAGTGCGGACATACCTCCGTTGCGACCCACTTGTCTTTCCTTACTACTACAAATAGCGTTAAAATCACCGCCAAGCATCCATGGCCATTGACCACAGGATCAATCACTTTAAGTTGATTCTAAACCGACTGCCTACGGCCAGCATTAGGACTAGCATACACAAACATAATGAAGAAAGTGCGGTTAGAGTTTGTCTCAACACAAATGCTATGTAAAAATTGGCTGGTCACCGCTATTATATCAATCCTCAGAATGTCCTTCCAAAGAACCCAAATACCACCGAAAAAGCCTGTAGCCTCCACCCTGTAAGAAAATTTAAAACTAGATCTCTAAATAAACCTGTCAGCCTCTGCCCTACTCACCCGCTGCTCCATAATCGACACCACATCTGGATTTTGAGCTCTTAAAATTAATCTAAAATAACGGTTAGATTAAAGGCCCCGGGTGCCTTGAGCATTCCAAAATATGACTTTAATCATAACAAAGAAATAAATGGAAGAATAGAGACCTTACTAAGCCTTAGGATCTTCAACACCATCAAAAGTGTGGTTATCACGCCACTGCACCTTCAACTTAGCTACCACCGCTTCACTATTATCGTGTGCATTGCTATTTTTAGAAGTTCCTCATTCCGTTAGAGTTTTAGCCAGGTTCGATGCCCACTCACAAACAGAAATAGGTTTCTTGCTCGACTCCTCACCCTTCTTTCATTTCCCATTCTTGCGACTCCCACCACCAGTTAAAGATAAGGCTCTAGACACTTTTTTCGAGCTCGCCTTGTAGATTGGTCCATAAGAGGCCTTACCATTAATTTTCTTCAAAGGCTTACGTACACCATCGTCAACCACATGAACCACGGTGTGTTTATTCACTTGTAAAGAAGTAGGCTCTGCCACAACCTTATTACTCGAGACTACCTCGGTAATCACATTATTCACCTTCGCCACAGTCGAAACCACATCTTCCCTGCTCGGCTCCTCCACACACTCTACCAAGTTAACAGTCGGATCCATGATCGAATCCTCCTTAGGCAGACTCGATCCCTGCGACTGATCGCCCTCTATACTCTCGACCATCGGATTAGATGTCAGTGGTCGCTCCTCAATCGAAACCACACCCTCCGTACCTTGACCATTACCCGAATCAACAGCCAAAGTACATTCCTGCTGAAAACCAACTTTGTCCTTTCTAACCCCACTAGTACCTGCCGTGTTCCCACAATCCTCAACCCCAACCAGAACATTAAAACGAGAACCTCCATCTCTCGTGGCTCTTCTGTTCTCTCCCCTATACAATTGTTGAGCAACATTTGTACGGCATCGTCGCCTCTCAACCTGCATCCGAGGGCCATAGACTTCTTTCTCAGACGACTGATTACTAACTGAGGGTGGAGCCTTCACAGCTCTGGCACTAACCGACGAGCAATGATCTTTAAAATGACCGAATTTACCACAGCTAAAACATATGTTCGACAACCCTTCATATTCAATCGTTTGATGTCTCCTATCAATAATCACCCAGGGACTAAAGGCTTATTCAAATCAACAACCACTGCCAATCTAGCAAATTGACCCCTTCTTTCCTCAGTAGTATTAAAGTCTAGCCGTACCACCAACCCAATCAAACTAGCAATAGCATTAAAGAGATTCTTCGAGTAATACATGTATGGCAAACCCGGTAATCGAACTCAAGCAAGGATCTTCTGCGGATAATCCACTAACGTTGAAAACTCACGTGACCACGGCTGAACTGTTAAATAGCCTCCATAAACCACCCATGGTCCCCCTAACAAAACTCGATCATAGTCATCTTCCATAGCAAAACGGACGAGGTAGTATTCATTATCTAAATTGATAATATTAATCTCTCCCATAGGCGACCAAAACGTGTTAATTCTATTCTTGAGCGCTCTGTACCCAATTGACTTCCCCAGGAGTCGCACAATTAGAGATTTCGATAACTTCTCATCAATTTCTTGATGAACTCGATCAGAAAATCTAATCTCTGGGACATTACCTTTACGGTCAACAAGAACATCATCCCTCAACAACTCAACATCAATATCAGCAATGAAGTTATCTCTTTGTTGACTGTCGATCGAACCAGCCACCATATTCCTGAAAGATGCTTTCGAACCCTCCAAAGATTTCTCCAATTGCACCACTGCATCGAGCGTGACCATGTCCTCACTTCCTGGACCAACCAGTGGTTTCTCAGATTGCACCACCGACATCTCAAGATCCATCCGATCTGATGACACACCCCTTCAGATCTCGCGTAACCCCCATCAATGGTTGCTAGCCCTGGCCCCATCTGGCGGCCGTCTAGACGGCTCTAACACAGCCTCATGTATTTCGTTTGTTGTTTCCCCGTGAATCTCGGAGCTCATATTTTTAGGTTTTTAAATCTATTTATATAATTATTTTAATACAATTTAATTCATTATTAAATTTAAATAAACATATAAATATATGAGAATAAAAAGAAAAAATTAGATGGTGAAGAATTAAAATAGAAAATGTTAAACTTAGGTTATTTGGAAATTTTTGGTAATTATTAAGGGTAAAAGAGTTTTTACAACTCTTATGTCAAACCTCTAATTTCAAAAAGCTCTTATTACCAATTTTTCAAAATTAGATGTTTTACCTCAATCCGCTATTCACCAAACATCCTAGTTAGCGGATTTGACTGGTCAAATCTCTGATTTTAGCTCAAACTATTGTTTACCAAACATGACTATTGTATTTTATAAATTTGAATCATGTTAGACTAATTTTTAAAATTTTATTAAAGGTAAAATTTATAATTAAAAACAAAAAATTGAATGTCGTCACGAATTTAGTAACTAAAATGCTTAATTTAGTAACCGGAGTGAGTAATTAAAATGGTTGGATTATGCTGAATTTAGTAAGACCCGTTACATCAATAGTTTAAATGCTTAATTGAGTATAAAAAAATTTAAAAATTAATTAATTTTTTAAAATTCAAGGTCTTACTTCTTTCTCTTCTTTTAATTGATTTTTTTTTTAAGTTCAATGGCTTATTTCATCCATGAGCCTTTTAGAAACAATAATACACAAATATACTTTCTAACTTTTTTTGAACAAACTTTCTAACTTCTTGTTTACCTTTATTTTATCGATTATTATTTTGTCCTCTTTTTTCTTTTTTTTTAAATAGAAAGGTTTTTAATAAGACAAATGATGATTATATTTGATTTTTTCATCAATAAAAATTATATATTTATCGAGTAAAAAAATTAAGAATAAAAAAATACCACTTATTAAACAAAATAATAAAGTGCAATATGGGGAAGGATTTGTTTACAAGAAAAAAGAAATAGAAATTACAGTCGTAGAGGATAACATCTGTAGCGATCTCCCTTTTACGCGTGTTTCGCTAAAAAATATTTTTATTTTATTTTGTTTTGAAAATAATGTCTTCCGTTGGGTTTTTTTAGAAAAATCGTGTTTTATTAAAATATGGAGTCGCCATCGGCCACTTAGGTAGGCCGGACACCATAAAACCAGAGATTTTTAAAAATGTTGGATTCGGGAGTCGGTTACGGATGGGGAATGATGAGCACCCCCACACCGCCCAAAATTGGTACTTTAATAATTATCGCTTTATTAGTATTAAACTTTCCGGATTAAAGTGACGATTAAATTAAAATTTGGTTATAAGTGCGAGTAAATTTTAAGGGCCCCGTTATTCGAGAGTAAACCGATAAACCACCATCACTGCGCTTGATACTGGCCACGTTTACGCTCGAATAAAAGGGCACCGCATTGACAATTAATATCTTGTTATGTAATCTTAGAAAACAAAACATACATATACATCAACATGATATTAAAATATATAAAAAAAGAAAATTACAAAATTAAATAAAAATAATAAAAAGCATGAACATGGATAACCTAACACATCTAAAAAAACAAATCATGAGCAAAGAAAAGAAGAAAGACATGCTTTCCGATACGATATGTATGACATTCTATAAAATATGAAGCTAAAATAATAAATTAAAGCAACACATTAACATACATACTGACTAATGCTTAATATTTAACACATAACACAATTTACATGTTTTAAAGAAACATCATGAAACTAACATACAACAAAATTACTACCACATTAACCTGTAACCCTAGATGCAAAATAAAAAACATAATAGAGCACTTGTATACACGCGGAAAAAAACTAAATTAAACATGATCACATACTAAAATACGCATACAACACGAACAAACAAACCAAAAGATGCATTTGCATGATAATATACATGAAAGGAAACATGCATGAATAAACACGACCAAGACGATACATATATATAAAAAGAACGAAACGGACCTAAAAACATGACTAAACTTGCCATTAGCTACCATGTAATCATAATATATAGAATGAACAAGCAAAGGAAGCATGCTAATGTCGGCACAAATAATACGAATTAAAATAAACAGAACATACAAAAGACATATAACATGAACAAGTAAATTAAAACATAAAACATGGTAAAATACACCCAAAAAACATAAATAAACAACATGACATAAGCCAAAACATATATAAATATAAATAATGCTGGAAATATAATAAAAGAGGAACATGAATGCTTAAAAGGAAATGGGACTGAAATGGAATAAATTAAAGCAAGATAACATAAATTAAAACAAATGAAAAACGATTTCGATACGGGATTGCAAACTGAATGAAACTTGAAGGGACCAGTGCTGTAAAATGCCCAAGGGGCAAGCCTGAACTGCAAAATTCAAAAATGCGGAGTGGCTTAACGGGTAATTTCACCATTTAAAAATTGATTTCATTTTAATTAGGGGTGAAATTGAAAAGCTTTAAAAAAACAAAGGGGGACCAGGGTGGTAATTAAACCATGCGGCGAGCTTAAAACAAACAAAAAAACAAAAACACGGGAGGACTAAGCCTTAATTTACCCATTTATTTTTTTGTTTATAAATACCCCTTTTGCCCCGGTTTTACAATTTTTGGCACAAAAAAAATTTAGTTCTTAAAAATAATCATCTTTGTTTAAACATCCCCCCAACCGAAACCCTAGAAGAGCAAAACCATTCAACAACCACTCTGGCCGCCGCACATCGCCATGCCTGACTGGTCTCAGGTGAGGCTTGGCCTCACGGCCGCCTCAAACCATCCCAGACCGAAGGCTTCCGACCACCAAACCCCTAAAAAAACACTGGAAACACGCTTTTAAAACCAAAAAAAGTTTCAAACTAAAGCCCTCCCTCTGTAAAAACTAGATCTTAACCCGATTCACCCTCGGAAGAGATTATCATCGGTGAAAGAATCGAATAGATCAGGTAAAACCTTATTAATCTTTTACTTTCTCAGTTTAATATTTGCATGCATACTTGAAGAGAAGGGAAGGAAGAAGTTACCACTGGAATTTGTTTGTTTTTTTCTACTTTGTTTGAATCTGATAACCATGTTTACAAAAGTGGCTAGATACATTATATGCTTTTTTGTTTTGATTTCGTTTGGTAGGAAAGAAAATAAATACATATTTTTTGTTTGATTTGGTACTGACACAATATTTTTTCCATGTTTTTCTCTTTCTGATGTCTCTAGTGTTGTGGTTGAGAGCCGATGAAGAACGATATGGTGGAGGTGTTTACTTTATCAGATTCGTTCTCGGCCGTTGGATCAAATATGATCCAACGGCTGAGATGGCTTGAAGAATGGATGGCTTCGATGTGATCTGTAGTGGTGGAACTGCATGGGAGGATGCCACGTGGCGGATGGTAGCTAGACGGTCTTGCACGCGCGAGTGAGAAATCAGATGAGCAGTGCGTAGAGTCTTTGAGCTTCAATCATAGCCGTTGGATCTAAAGCTGATCCAACGGCTCTCTTGCGGTTGCGCATACAAAGAAAGAAATTAGGGTTCAGACATCTTTAATGTGTATTAGGGTTTCTAGTGGTTGGGCCATTTGTTTTGGGTCGGTAATTGTTTGGGGCCCCATTTGTAATTGGACTGGACTATTAATTTTATTTTGGGTTTTCAATATACAGTGAATTTAATTTTAATTCAGTCCAACATAATATACTAATAATAATAATAATAATAATAAATACATACATACACATACGCACACATACATATAATAAACTGACAGATATACAATCATGATATACGTAATACATCCTTAATTAACATAGTATATAAACATATATAACTAGCATAACATACCAACATATTAGCCTATTCACACATAATTAGTAATTAGTATAATCACACGCATTACCATATATAAAGTATAAACACACATAGTACACATACATCACATAATATTCATTCTATACACACACATCACGCATATATTACATACATATTAATAACACCCATACACGTAAACATGCAACAATAATTAGTTATTATATTAGTATGTCGCTCTATTATCAAACACAGATAAAAATGAGTGATTACAGTTGCCCCTCTTTGCTTGTTCTCGACGAACGGGAACAAAGCAAAGATTATAAGCACTCATTTTTATCCGACTTCCCTGTTCATAGCTTCAGAGTCGCGTGTTCTTCTGGAACTCTTTGTTCTTCCTTCGGGTCCTTGAGCAGTATGCACCTGAAATTAGAGATCTTGGTCTTAAGAAAGACGATCCTTACGAAAGGATTAAACTAAGTTAATTTTAGGAAAAATATCCTTATGGAAGGATAAATTAAGGAATTAATTTTTAGAAAAATATCCTTAAGAAAGGAATGAATTAAGAAATTCGATTTTAAGAAAAACATCCTTATAGAAGGATAAATTAAGGAATTAATTTTTAGAAAAATATACTTAAGAAAGGATTGAATTTGATTTTAAGAAAATCATCCTTATGGAAAGATAAATTAAGGAATTAATTTTTAGAAAAAATATCCTTAAGAAATGAATGAATTAAGAAATTCGATTTTAAGAAAAACATCCTTATGGAAGGATAAATTAAGGAATTAATTTTTAGAAAAATATCCTTAAAAGAGGATTGAATCTGACTTTAAGAAAAATCGTCTAGACACTACGAGGAATCCATCCAAGGTGACGGCTCGAACATCTAGTGACATTTTTCTCTAATCAATCCTTCTTCTTTTTCTTTCTTTTTTCTTTTTCTTCTTTCTCCCCTTTTTTTCTTTTTCTTCTCTTTTTTTTTCTTCTTCTTTTTCTTCTTCTTTTTTTCCTTCTTTTTTTCTTTCTGTTTTTCTTCTTCTTTTTTTAGGGTAACCATCCTTATGAAATGATCCAACTAAAAAAGTTGATTTTTAAGAAAAGCATCCTTATGAAAGGATTCCATTAAGAATTTGGTTTTTAAGAAAAACCTTAAATGATACCTTGGTTTTATCCGTCTAGAAATCCATCAGAGTGGCGGATCGAAAATGTTGACATTTTCTCTGGTTAACTGATCTTCTTTCTTTTCTCTATTTTTCTTTTTTCTTTTTCTTCCTTCTTCTGCCCTTTTTTAGGGAATGAAGCATTCAAGCACGTGTCTTCTGGATCGCTGTAGAGGTGCACGAAGTCTTTGCTAAAGTCATGTTCTCGGAAACTATCTGTTTGTCTTCCTATATGAATGTTTTCCAATTAAGGATGATACATAAGCATACCTTATGATGTAAATATGCATATGTTCACGTAAAATGCTATTCTCGTGATTGTTAGGGATGCAAAGGTGCAACTTATTCATGTAGACTCATAAAGATGCATTGATGCATGAATCTTTGTCACAGTCTTCTCAGACATCTTAATACTCAAGTCACCACTTGCTGGTTAGGTAAGCTTCGTCATGTGACTACAACCATTAATCATTCTGATACTCCAACAGCTTTTACCCCTAAAACTTTTTTGTTCATTCCTTGTTCAACCTTTCAGGTCAAATGACCTCAGTCAACATCATCTCTTTACTCAATAAAGTCTTTTATCTTCTTCATTAATCAAAATCTTTTGAATCATCTGACATCTCGAGTCTATTCTGACCTGAATTCTTATAACTATCTCTGTTGTTTCACAAGCAATAGTGCCCCACTGATTTTGGACTCGAAATCTTTCTTGTCTTTGACCCATCATGCAGAGTCTCTATCTGTCTCAACATCGGGGTGAGCTAAAATGCCCCAACTCCCCCAAACCCATTTCTGAGTTCAATCTATGTCTTTGTACTTAAATGAAGTACTCTAAGGGGAACTGAATCTATGTCTCTATGCTTTAAAACTTTTTTTTGATGTAAAGAGGCAAATTGCCCGTGCATCCTCTAAAAAGAAATTGGATTTTGAAATGAACGGCAAAATTTTGAAAAGATCAAACACTATTCCTTTTTTGGGCTAATGCTTGATCAAAAAGTTTCGACAGTCGTAGTGATACGTCAAATCGTATACCCTGAGTATCAAGTGCAAGAACGACATTGAGACAACTTACCGGCGATTGCCCCCCAAGCATATCATGTATATAGGGGACCTCAAAACTGAATTGTTATCTGAAAATGTGAAATACATTCTGAGTTATTCTGGTTTTTTTGGCTGGGTTAAGACCCTATCAGATAATTATCATTTTTTGGCTTATTTCCTTTTTGTTTGGGGAATTCAACTCATCACATTCCTTTGGCCCGAGAATAATGATGGAGCAAACAATAATACCCCGAATTACTTAGCATTGTCATTAGACGAAAATATTACCATCACTCATGAAGCGATTTTTCTTCTCTCCTTTTTTCTTCTTATTTTCTTTCCTTCTTTTTTTACTCTTTTTTTTCTTTGTTAGATGGTGCATTGCCATCTTATCGCTTCAGAGGAGTGCCCCAAAGTTGCCACACTCTTATCCGAACAAGCCTATTACCAGGCTTTGAATGTGCTTGTTACCAGGCTTCGAACATTGGAGTACTTTTTCTTAGGATTTCTTCT
Organism: Hibiscus mutabilis; assembly: GCA_019671005.1. Taxonomy (NCBI): domain Eukaryota; kingdom Viridiplantae; phylum Streptophyta; class Magnoliopsida; order Malvales; family Malvaceae; genus Hibiscus; species Hibiscus mutabilis. Next base: position 18,003,634 of record CM033736.1, on the reverse strand, counting down.
CTCATTCATTTTAAACGTGGAGGATGCCCTTTTTTAGTAAATTATGCTTAAGTGGGGTCATTAACGATTGACCAAAATAACTCGAAAGGTAATTACAAATTCGTCTTCTCCGTAGCCTTTGATTTCCAATAGATGCAGGTTGCTCAAAACCAATCACCTAGGTTAAAATGATGTCCCTCATGCAATTGATATACAAGGACACAATGCCGGATACATGTATTTTCTGTGCAAAAACATGAGTATGCATATAGAAAAACAAAAACTAACCCCTACCGATGAGTGAAATGTTTTAACAAATCGAAGAATAAAAATCGCTTGATAAACGTGCACAAAAATGATATGCGAAAGAACTTTCATTCACAAGACATATGCCCCTACAAAGAGTCTTCACTACTTTTCAGGCCTAAAATAGTAAAGCTGACTTCGCATTATCTTTGAAAAGCATGAAATCTAGTTAAACAGCTAACTGGGAAGTTAGCACCTCCCCAAAATTCACGTCTGTCATTGTCCTTAAAACTTTAGATGACCGGCTTCGATCAAACTTTGGACCTTATTTTTTAGAGCTCCACAATTTTCAGTTGTGTGGCCCGTACTCCCCAAATGGTAATCACATACCGCATTGACATCATACCCTACCGGATATAGAGGATCTTTTGGCTTGGATTAGACGGGGGCTAGCAGCTTCTTTTCGATAAGCATCGGAAGCAACTCAGTGTAGGTCATAGGAATGGGATGGAATACCTTTGCAGGTTTTACGTATCGTGAAGACTGATTGCGAGGACGACCCTGGGGCTGACTGATTGGGCGAGTACTCACCATATAAACATGAGAATCTTCTTCCTTTTGAGGAACTGTGCTACAGGGATCTCTTATCTTCCCCTTCTTAACTACATCTTCAATGCGCTCTCCAACCATGACTAAGTCTGCAAAGTTGTCGGCATGGTGCCTTACCAGGCGATCATACAACACTCCCTTCAAAGTATCCACAATTATGGGAGTAATTTCACTTTCTTGAATCGGGGGTTGAACCTAAGATGCCATATCTCGCCATCGTTGAGCATACTGACGGAAACTCTCATTAGGCTTCTGCTTTAAACCTTGCAACACGAATCGATTTGGGGCCATATCTGTTATATACTTGTACTGTTCTATAAAGGCTTTTGAAAGATCCTTCTAGGACTTGATGTCTACCCGACTCAATTGATTGTACCACCGGATGGCTACCCCAATCAGACTATCCTGGAAGCAATGGATTAATAGCTTTTCATCTTTTGCAAAAGCAGTCATCTTCCGGCAATACATGGTAATATGCTCGAAAGGACACAAAGTTCCATCATACTTATCAAAACCAGGGGTCCTAAACTTCGGTGGTAAGACAAGGTCAGATACTAGGCTCAGATCACTGACGTTATTCCCTGGCTCCTCTACAGTCTGCATGGCTTTGAATTTTTCCTCCATGAGACGAAACCTTTCTTCCCATTTCTTTTCCACTTTATTTCTAATTTTCTCGACCAAGTCCAGATCCGGCACCTCTTCTTCGTAGAATGCCCTTGTATCCACGGGTTAGCTTTCGGATGCTCCTACTTGATAAATAGTAGATACCCCTAAAGGGTCAATATATATTCTCCTAGCGGGACTTAGCGCCTCTGGTGGAACTTTGCTGTGAGATGCGGTACATTCTGGCTCTTGGGCGACTTCATATTCAACATTTTCTTTCCCAAGGCTTTTTGCCAGCAATGTAGTTATGTCGGATACTATCGTAGCTTGCGATTGAGCGATCTGATCACTGAGGCTCTGTTTGGCTTCATCGAAGCGTACTTCCAAATATTTTTGCCCCTTTTCCAAACTGACTATTCTGTCTTCCATTAGTTTTCTTTGGAACCGAGTAAAGTATGGATACAGAATGGTTGCGGCTTATTTTAGTATCACACACTGCCACAATGTTTACACTATTAATATTATTGCAAAAAATAGATGAATGTATGTATAATGATGCAAATGCCATGATGCAATGCAAGAATGTATGCAAATACATGTATTGATTCCGCAGGTGATTTGTCCCTATAGAACATATTTCATTAAGACCAAAAGCTTTCATTGCATCAGGTATTAGGATTTTACAGATAGTGGTGAGCTCTAGCACCTAATTTCTTAACCTCATTCAGTAGTCCCGTCAGCTTTCCTTCGCGGTCCAACGCTGGATCTATATTCTGGCTTATCGGCATTGTTGCATCAGCTAAGTCTGCTACCTGTTGGGCCACTTGTCGCGCTTGAGTCATAACAATCTTCATGTCTTGGTCTTTCTCTTGTATTTTCTGCTCGGCCTTTCGTAGCTCGACAGTTACTTCTTTGAAACTTTCATACCCGGCCTGCTTGTATGCTTCGGCACGAATCTCGCTGGCACGTAAAGAAGGTTTGAGCCTTTCTATCTGTTCTCTGAGTGCTGCATTTTCCATTTGAAGGTCTTGAGATTTCTCTCATTTCTGCTGCAAACTTGATTTCAGGATCTCGTCCATAGCCAGACTGCTTTCCAACTCACCTTGGAAGATGTCGCGTTGGCTCTCAGCTTCTTTCAGCTTTTGTGACAATGATCTAGCTTTATTTTTACTAGTCTTGCATTTTTGCTTCCAGCGTTCCAAATCGTTCTTCAGCTGAATCATGCCATTAACCCATTCTTTAGAGGTGTCACCCAGGTCGGTATTCTTGAATTCAAATTGCAACTTCTGGTATTCGTCTTACATACTCTTCGATATTTTACTCGGATCATACCTCTCCTGCTTGAACTGGCCATACTCGAATGCAAGTTCATCTTCTGAGATGCTTTTACTCTCGGCTCTTGAATTTCTCATTTGAGTGATCCACTTCTGTGTTACCCGAACCTTGGACCGGGTGGTGACCCTTCTTCAACTTTGCCCCCCGGGCAATGGCTGGCTCATTGTAGAATCGAGGTTGTCCGTCTTTGAAACCCAAAACTCTCATCTTAATAAGATCATAAACTCTATTCTTCAAGGCTCTACAGTTCTCAGTGTGATGACCCGAATCCCTCATGTGGTAGCTGCACCAGATACGACTGTTGTAACCCTTCGGATAAGGAGGTCTCTTTGGTACAGACTTTACCGGTACGATAAGATTCTTTTCAATGAGCAACGGAAGCAGCTCGGTGTATCTCACAGGTATAGAACTATGCCTCTTTATGTCATTTGATTCTATGGCTTCTCCTAGCTTTGCTTATGTTTTCTTGGTCTATGCCCCAGACGTACCACCTGTCTATTTCTTGAGACTGATCACAAAAGGATTCAACTTGTCGTATTTAACGGTGTTGTCTATTTTAACATTCTGACCATTCTGTTCTACATTCTGATCCTTAATCGATTCTTCTCTGAGTTCGACAGGCTGCTTACCTTTCATCATAGCATTTATTTTGTTCATCATCTCGGCCATTTGCTTCTTTAATTCTTATACTCCACCTTGTTCGCTACAAGTACTGACACTGTTTGCTGAATCTGATCTAAAGCCTCTGAACGATCATTCTTCTACTGTCTCTAATCTAGCCTCGAGATGGAACTCCGAAACTGAACCTCCTATCGTCAGGTCAAAGAACCTTTAGTCCATCATGAACAATCTCTATTGTGGGAGAAACCACTCGGGAATCAATACCCTATGTAATGCAAATGCGATGATATATGTGAAAAACAAAAACAAAAGAGGAAACAAGTCAGTACCGATTAAAATAAATAAATACACAAATGAAAGGGCAAATTAAATAAGATAAACAAACAAAACAACCCTATTTATCCCATCTAAAACACCTAGGTTATCAGAATGGCTCTAAAGGGGTAGGTTTCTATATGTTCTCTACATGTAGTGTTGGTTCTAGGAGGTATCTGAATTGTCCTTGTTGTCCCCTACTAAGGGTAGCAAGAACCCCGATCATCACCCATTATAGGCTCATTTCAACCAGGTTCAATTCAGGGGGACTCATTCGCTTATGCCCATACGAAGGAACGATATCCTCACGAAAGCATTAGCGTTTTCCCCCACTTAAAAAGACGAGTTTATATGCCAAATTTTAAATGCGTTAAAGTAAACTCGCAACTATAACCGAATGTTAATTTAATAGTCACTTTAATCTAGAACTTTCGATATTAGTAAAGCGGTAATTATTTGAAAAAGCTCGACTCTCATCTGTTTTTGAAAAAACGAAACATGGTCCCCAGCGGAGTCACCATTTGTAGCGATCTCCCTTTTACGCGTGTTTCGCTAAAAAATATTTTTATTTTATTTTGCTTTGAAAATAATGTCTGCCGTGGGGTTTTTTAGAAAAATCGTGTTTTATTAAAATATGGAGTCGCCACCGGCCACTTAGGTAGGCCGGACACCATAAAACCAGAGATTTTTAAAAATGTTGGATTCAGGAGTCGGTTACGGATGGGGAAGGATGAGCACCCCCACACCGCCCAAAATTGGTACTTTAATAATTATCGCTTTATTAGTATTAAACTTTCCAGATTAAAGTGGCGATTAAATTAAAATTTGGTTATAAGTGCGAGTAAATTTTAAGGGCCCCGTTATTCGAGAATAAACCGATAAACCACCATCACTGCGCTTGATACTGGTCACGTTTGCGCTTGAATAAAAGGGCATCGCATTGACAATTAATATCTTGTCGTGTAATCTTAGAAAACAAAACATACATATACATCAACATGATATTAAAATATATATATAAAAAGAAAATTACAAAATTAAATAAAAATAATAAAAAGAATGAACATGGATAGCCTAACACATCTAAAAAAACAAATAATGAGCAAAGAAAAGAAGAAAGACATGTTTTCCGTTACGATATGTATGACATTCTATAAAATATGAAGCTAAAATAATAAATTAAAGCAACACATTAACATACATACAGACTAATGCTTAATATTTAACACATAACACAATTTACATGTTTTAAAAAAACATCATGAAACTAACATACAACAAAATTACTACCACACTAACATGTAACCCTAGATGAAAAATAAAAAACATAATAGAACACTTGTATACACGCGGAAAAAAACTAAATTAAACATGATCACTTACTAAAATACACATACAACACGAACAAACCAACCAAAAGATGCATTTGCATGATAATATACATGAAAGGAAACATGCATGAATAAACACGACCAAGACGGAACATATAGATAAAAAGAACGAAACGGACCTAAAACATGACTAAACTTGCCATTAGCTACCATGTAATCATAATATACAGAATGAACAAGCAAAGGAAGCATGCTAACGTAGGCACAAATAATACGAATTAAAATAAACAGAACATACAAAAGACATATAACATGAACAAGTAAATTAAAACATAAAACATGGTAAAATACACCCAAAAAACATAAATAAACAACATGACATAAGCCAAAACATATATAAATATAAATAATGCTGGAAATATAATAAAAGAGGGACATGAATGCTTAAAAGCAAGATAACATAAATTAAAACAAATGAAAAATGATTTCGGTACGGGATTGCAAACTGAATGAAACTTGAAGGGACCAGTGCTATAAAATGCCCAAGGGGCAAGCCCGAAGTGCAAAATTCAAAAACGCGGAGTGGCTTAACGGGTAATTTCACCATTCAAAAACTGATTTCATTTTAATTAGGGGTGAAATTGAAAAGCTTCAAAAACAAAGGGAGACCAGGGTGGTAATTAAACCATGCGGCGAGATTAAAACAAAAAAAACAGAAACGCGGGAGGACTAAGCCTTAATTTACCCATTTATTTTTTTGTTGTCTATAAATACCCCCTTTTGCCCTGGTTTTACAATTTTTGGCACAAAAAATTTTAGTTCTTAAAAAACTCATCTTTGTTTAAACATCCCCCCAACCGAAACCCTAGAAGAGCAAAGCCATTCAACAACCACCCTAGCCGCTGCACATCGCCATGCCTGACTGGTCTCAGGTGAGGCTTGGCCTCACGGCCGCCTCAAACCATCCCAGACCGAAGGTTTCCGACCACCAAACCTCTAAAAAAACTCTGGAAACACGCTTTTAAAACAAAAAAAGTTTCAAACTAAAGCCCTCCCTATTTAAAAACTAGATCTTAACCCGATTCACCCTCGAAGAAGATTATCATCGGCCGAAAAAATCGAATAGATCAGGTAAAACCTTATTACTCTTTTACTTTCTCAATTTAATATTTGCATGCATAATTGAAGAGAAGGGGAGGAATAAGTTACCACTGGAATTTGTTTGCTTTTTTTTACTTTGTTCGAATCTGATAGCCCTGTTTACAAAAGTGACTTGATACATTATATGTTTTTTTGTTTTGATTTCCTTTGGTAAGAAAGAAAATAAATACATATTTTTTGTTTGATTTGGTACTGACACAATATTTTTTCCATGTTTTTCTCTTTCTGATGTCTCTGGTGTTGCGGTTGAGAGCTGGTAAAGAACGGTATGGTGGAGGTGTTTACTTTGTCAGATTCATTCTCGGCCGTTGGATCAGATCTGATCCAACGGCTGAGATGGCTTGAAGAATGGATGGCTTCGATGTGATATGGAGTGGTGGAACTGCATGGATGGTAGCTGGACGATCTCGCACGTGCGCAGCGCGTAGATCCACGCGACAGATAAAGGGTCTTTGAGCTTCAATCATAGCCGTTGGATCTAAACATGATCCAACGGCTCTCCTGCGGCTGCGCATACAAAGAAAGAAATTAGGGTTCAAACATCTTTAATGTGTATTAGGGTTTTTAGTGGTTGTGCCATTTGTTTTGGGCCGGTAATTGTTTGGGGCCCCATTTGTAATTGGACTGGACTATTAATTTTATTTTGGGTTTTCAATATACAGTGAGTTTAATTTTAATTCAGTGCAACATAATATACTACTACTAATAATAATAATAATAAATACATACATACACATACGCACACATACATATAATATACTGACACATATACAATCATAGTATATGTAATACATCCTTAATTAACATAGTATATAAACATATATAACTAACATAACATACCAACATATTAGCCTATTCACACATAATTAGTAATTAGTATAATCACACGCATTACCATATATAAAGTATAAACACACATAGTACACATACATCACATAATATTCATTCCATACACACACATCACGTATATATTACATACATATTAATAACACCCATACACGTAAACATGCAACAATAATTAGTTATTATATTAGTATGTCGCGCTATTAACAAACACAAATAAAAATGAGTGATTACAACATCTACTCAACTCCCCGGCGGCCTAACTAATTTTCACGTGATTAATAGGTTTGTCTTTTTGTTTTAAAAGAAACTTTAGTAGAATGTGGCTAATTACCTAAACTTTATGCACATTGATAAGTATTAAGTAGGACTATTAATTATAATAATTTCCCTAAAATATTATTATTTATATTTAGTTAAATTTCAAAATATTTATATTTTCTCTAAATGTGCATAGAATTCTTGTATTAGAAGGACAAAAATCTTCTAGACGTTTTCAGTGCCCTTTTTATGCCACAAACACTAAAAAATAAAATTTTAAATTCTAACCTTAAATTTTATATCCTAAACTCCACACCCTAAAAATACATCTTACCTTAAATTTCCTAAACCCTAACTATAAACCCTAAATATAATTTTTAGTGTGAGGGTATAAATAGAGACACTAAAAAGGTAGAAAATTTCTATTCGTATTAGAACCTAACAACTAATTTCAGTGAAAAGAAGATGTTGTTCACCCAAGAGACCAAGTTCAAATTGCTTTGCATGTATTGTTTATATGCGTTGTCAAGGGGTTAAGAATATATATGTACAAATACTATTTTGTAATCACCCTAAAACTAATAAAAATATATTTCATGGATTATTTTAAAATTTTAATTTTAATTTTTATATTTTGTATATTTACTTGAGAATTATAAAAAAGATACATTAACTTTTTAGTCATCTAAGCATATATAATTGCTATCAATTTGCGGGAACAGATCACATTGAAGGGGAGGGAAAATTGCCCCTAACTTTAAATGATTTAATTGTATTTTAGGCCATTAATAATTTTAAAACTATTAAAATTTATTCCTCATCTCACCCAAAAAATTTTAGTTTATTATTTTTTCCCGCTAAGCCGGTGAATATTTATTTATAAAAATTAAACTCAAAAAGGTAACCATAATTCAATAATAGTTTATTGTTTTTTAACTCTTTTAGAATAAATTAATGAAATTAAGCTTTGATTCCTTATTTTTCTGATTTAATTATTTTTAAGATCTTTTAATTTTAAAATTAATGAAATTAAACTATAATTCTCTTAAATTTTTTTTTTCCAATATTTGTTATTAGGGGTCCCCATTTTTTCAATATTTATTATTTGAGGCCCAATACTTACTGATATTTGTTATTAGGGACATACTCTTCAAATTTATTTTTTAAAATACTTGTTATTTGGGGTCCAATTTTTTCAATACTTGTTATTAGAGGCTCAATTTTCCCAATATTTTGTTATTATGGGTTACCCTTAAAATTTATTTTTTTTTCAATATTTATTATTAAGGGTCCAATGTTTTTCAATACATGTTATTTGATGCCCAATTTTTCCTGATATTTGTCTTAGGGACTTACTCTTAAAATTCATTTTTTCAATATTTGTTATTTGGGCTCCAATTTTTTAATACTTGTTATTTAGGGTCTATTTTTTTAATTAGAGCCTCATTTTTTCCAACATTTGTTAGTAAAGGCATACTCTTAGAATTAAAATTTTTTAATATTTGTTTATGGCATATTCTTAAAATTGTTTTTTTAAATATTTATTATTAAGTTCTATTCTTAAAATTTAATTTTTTTCAAGACTTATTGTTAGAGCCTAATTTTTCAGTTCGCCCGGGCCTTCAAAATCTCATGACCGACCTTCTCCATTCATTTCAATATTAATCGACTTGTCTGCTCATAATTCACTCCTGACTTCATCCCGTCAATGTGAGCTTTAAGAAATTGGTGGGCAACTGGAGAGTGGCACATTGTTTATTTCTTTTGCAATTGGCAGCTTTAAAAATGCAGCCGGTCCCCTGGGACGAACGAGTGGCCTTTGTAGAAGACACCGAAACACGCAATCAAGTCTGGCGGCTATTAGGTAACTTGTCTTCGTCCATATCTATAAATAAGGGCTTCCTCAGTTTGCAAAAGATCCATAGCAAGAACCCTAATTCATTCTCTTCGTGCTCTCCTCTCAGATTTAACCTAATTTCCAATACAAGTTTCCTCAACCATGTCAAAGCCTCAAGATGAAGCTCCATGGTCCGTCGGATTCTGTGATTGTCTATCTGACATGAAAACTTGTAAGCCTTGCTTCTTTCGTCTTAAATATGTATATGAATCGGTTTTTGCTTACATTTTTTTATATGTTTTGAACCTTCAGGTTGTACTGCTTGCTGGTGTCCATGCATTACTTTCGGACAGATTGCTGAGATTGCTGACAAAGGGTCGACTTGTAAGTGATTCAATTCTGAATTTGGGATCTTATAATATCAAATTTGCAGGTAATTAATGTTGAAAAAACACTGTTTCGGATGATGCAGCATGTGGGGCGAGTGGGGCATTATACGCATTAATATTGTTCATCACGGGGTGTCCATGCTTGTATTCTTGCTTCTACCGATCCAAGCTCAGAAAGCAGTATAACTTGGAGGGCGGCGGTTGTGGCGACTGCATGAGCCATTTCTGGTGCGAGACTTGTGCCTTGACTCAAGAGTACCGTGAGCTCAAGAACCGTGGGTTCGACATGTCGATCGGTTGGCATGCAAATGTGGAGAAGAACCCGGGGCTGGCAATGGCTCCACCGGTTGAAAAAGGGATGAACAGATAGATGGATTGTTACGTTCATGCCATCTTTTTTATTCAGCTAATTGGATGATTGGCACGGCTTGCGATTTGAATTTGAAGATGTATGTATGTTTGTGAATTGTGATTGTCAAAGCATGTTGATTTTAAGTTGTTTCTGTTGATGTTAGATATTCACGAGGAAGGGTGAAAATCGAAATAAAATTTGTAGTAATTCTCTTTTATACATGCATTGTGTTTGGTATATAACAATCAATGTCAAGAAAGAAAATTATGTGAAAGTTACTTGGCAGTAGTAATTCAGAGTATTCGCAATGCACCGAATGAAGACGTTTAATTGATAGTAATTTTTACAATTTAAAACAAATGTTTTGGGAAGATAATAAACTTACAAATGGTACGGCAAAATTAACAAGGAATATTGAATTGGTTTTTTCAGATTTTTTAAATCCACCGAATATTTTATTCTTACATTATCGTAAAGATCACTCACTAGTTACATTACCTAGCCCTAACATTGTTAGGGATGTTAATTGGACGGGTAAGTGTGAAGGGTTTTTCACAAATTCATCCCCGCTAAAAAATTTTATTCTCATCCCCGTCTTGCAACTCACTGCATGTACAAAATTTAAAATCATCTTCGTCCCACAACCCACAATACTAAAATCATTCTTGCTACTAATTATGTGTGTCCTATGACACAACTAATCCTTACTAAATTCGCCCCGTGATTTAGTTCATATAACATATTTATGAGTAACAGTTAAATAAATAAAAACTATTTTTTACGTAAAAAATATGAAACATCTTTCTTTTAGATTTTACCAAGCATTCGACATTATTTTAACTGTCACCATTTCAAAAAATAATAATAATAATAAGTCTTCACGACCTTTGAATGGATGAGAATTGAGAAATCGTAATTTCGTGAATGTTGTGTTTTTTATTAAAAAATCGCAGTCAATTTAAATTGGGTATTATGAAAATTATTATTTTAATATTTTTAAATATATTTATTATGTATGTTGCGGGTGGGGATAGGGCGAACGGGTAGGGATGGACAAGAAGCTTTGGATGGAAGAACTTTGGCAGAAAGGATGGTAGAGGGAATTTCGTTATGCAACATAAGAGTGAATCCTAAGGAGTTAACAAAAAGATCGGTGAGACAAGTAGACCACCAGGGAAACATGTGGCTGAGTCAAGAGTGCATATAGTAGGTCCTGTTGAAGAGGACGATCTCTGGAAGCTCAAAAAGTGCCTGGTGGGGGTGACGACCACCGTTTGCAGTTTAAGAAGTATTCGGTTGAGAATGCAGAAGTGGGGATTAGGAGATGTCAAGATTCAGAGTCTTGGGGGAAAACGTTTTTAATGACCATCAAAGACGAGGACCTGTTCATTATGCTGGAAGACCTTGGCTGGTCGTACTTAAAGGAAATCTTTGTGGAGGTAAATTTTTGGTCGGAATCTCTGGACCAAGTAGAAAGAGCGACGTGGATTGAAATATCAGGCTTGCCTCTCCATTGCTAGAACCTGACCACCTTGAAGAGGGCAGCTGATATTTGGGGGACCTGTGAAGCACTCGGCGAGAATGCTAATCATTCATTGGATTGCGAAAAATTCTTCATGCTAATCTCTACAAAAGTAAGGAGGAGAATTGAGGAGTCAGTTGGGATCTTGGTAGGTAATACGAGATATGAAGTCAGAGTTTTAGAGTTAGGTTTTGTAGATAATTCAATGGAAACAAGGAAGATGGAAGAAAACCTATTCCCTGAAAAGGATATTGATTCACGAGGTAGTGATAGTGATTCAGATTTCTCTCAAGAATCAAATGAGGTTCAGTCGCCGGCGGCAGAGGCTACCAAAAGGTCGAGCAGGAAGAAGAATGATGGCATAGTAAATGCCATGCATGTTGGAAATGACCACGTGGAGAATGCCCGTTCAGAGAGTGAAAGGCTATCAAATGACGTGGCGGGATTGGAAAGTGTTGATCCTAAGGGTTATTTCTGGACAGCCGAAGGTGTCAGAAAGCTTTAATTTGTAACTGGAAGTGCAAAAGACGTAGAATATTGAAGAGCATGTGGTTATGGTAGAGGCGGCGCATTTGGTCTGCGTTACCTGAAAAAGACCATGAGGTTATTTCTTTGAGGATATATCATTTATGGGCCTAAGGCCATCTCAGGGTGTATCAACACACAGCCCAGTAAAGGACAATAACTCTTCTTGAGTCACGGATGCGGATGAAAGAAATATTAAGACTACTCTAGAAGGGGAACCATCTGGATTCTCTGAAGCAGTGGCTGGGGAAAATTAGAGTGAGGAGGAAGACGAGGGGATCTTGTTCCTGAATCTAGTAGAAAGAGAGAAAGGAGATACGGGTCTCTCCTGGATTTTCAAGATAAAGCATTGTTTAATTTGGAGAGGAAGAAGAGGGATAGGGAAGTCCACAGGAGTAAGTCGAAATCGAAGAAGAATCCCCAGGTATCTTTAGAACTCTCAGTCAGATCACTTTCCGACACTAACCTTCCGGTTAGGTGGGACTTGGCAACCAAGGAAGCAAGGAAGGCGCTAAAGTTGGGTAAGAAGCTAGGAATTCACATTGAAGGAAATGAGATTGAGGCGGTTCGAGAAATAACGACTCTAGAGCAGAAGTAGGTGTTGAGCTAGGGTACAAAGGGTAGAGTCTGTGAGCTTAACTATCGGGGATGAAGGTTCTCACTTGGAATGTCGGAGGTTTGGGGACGATGGTAAAATCCTAGCAGTAAGTCGAGTAATGTTTAAGACCGGAGGTGAAATGTTTAACTAACGTATAGAGGATACTGAGGTATTCCGAAGTAGGTATTAATTTTGGTAAGTCTTGTATTATGGGCATTGGAGTTGAAGATGAGATGGTTAATCGTTTGGCAGAATGTTGTGGGTGCAAGATTGGTATGCTCCCTTTCTCCTATTTGGGTATTCCGTTGGGAGCGGATCCGAAGAGAGTGGTGACGTGGGATCCGATTATTGATAGGTTCCAAGCGAAACTGTCTAGCTAGAGGAGTGGGAAACTGGGAATTTATTATTCGCCAGAAGAGCGACGCTCATTCATTCGATTTTATCTACACTCCCGCTATATTATATGTCCCTGTTTGAAGTCCCAAGAACGGTCATTCATAAAATATAAAGGCTTCCTTTGGGGGTTTTCGAATGGAAAAGCTAAGATGGCGCGAGTAAGTTGGAGAAGGGTGTGATTGTCGCAGAATAAAGGTCGCGCATGGGCTATAAATCTAAATGCCAAAAACAGTGTTCTCCTTGCCAAATGGGGTTGGCGTTTTGCAACAGAGAAACAGGCTCTTTAGAGGAAACTCACATTATCGAAGTATGGCTCTCCACCCTCGTATGACTTGATTAATGTCTGAAATCCTAAAAAAAATGTTTGTGGTATGGCGAGGCATTGTTAAAAACTAGGAAAAAGTTGATGTGCGCAGGTGGATGAACTTTGAGTCCTTTAGGTGGCTCGTGGGAGATGGGCGGTCGGTGATGTTTTGGGTGGATATTTGGTGTGAGGATAAGCCTTTGAGATGTTCGTTTACTAGGTTGTATCAATTGGCTATAAACAAAGGGATCCTTGTTGCCGAGTTAAGTACAAATGATAGCTTGAGAGGGGTATAATGGGACAGTCTCTTCTCTCATCCTCTCTTGGATCGAGAAAAGCTCATGGTGATGGAAATGGAGGCCTTGGTCTGTAATGTTAAGATTGTTTCGGGAGTCTATGACAAGATCATATGGATTCATGATAAAGCGGGACACTTCTCGGTGAAATGACTCTCACATTTGATTGTGGATTCGGAAGTGGAAGACCCGGAGTTTAATTTCGGTAAACTTTGGAAACTAAAAGTGCCTCCTATGGTTAAAAATTTTATGTGGTTTGCTTAATCTCTATCGAATTCCTACTAAAACATTCCTCAAGAATCGGGGGGTGAACTTGTTGGAAGATGAATGCCTATGTAGTTAGTGTGGGAATGCTTTGGAGGATTCAAATAATCTCTTCGTGGAATGCCCTTTTGTTACTGGATTCTGGAACCAATTCTGCCAGTGGTGGGAGGTGAGCTGGGCAGAACCTTTAAATGTCTCGAGTCATTTTAATTTCTGCTTCAATGTACACTTTATTGGAAAAACGAAAAGTGTATGGCCAATTAATATTGAAAGTGCTCTGTGGAGCGTATGGATTGCCCGTAATGAGTTGGGTTTTAACAATAAGTTGACCACGATGGAAGATATCTTATTTATCTCAAAGTTAAGATCGCTGGTTTGTTTAAAAGCAGTGGATAATTCTATGACCAGGAATCTTGAGGACTGGTGGTCGAGTCCGCTGCGTTGTGGTTCTGAAAGAACACTCAGAATAGGGGGTGGCTACCTCCGACAGCTGGTTTGGTAAAGTTTAACGTTGACGGAGCAGCTAAGGATGGTTGTGCAGGTTGCGGAGGGGCTTTACGCAAGGAGGATGGCATTCTTAGAGCGTTATTTTCAGGCCCAATGGTAGGAAATGGTTCCGATTACGCTGAAGTGGCAGTTATAAAATTAGCATTGGAGGTGTTCGTGGAGGCTGATTGGGTCAGTAAGTCTTTCTTGCAGGTGAAATCCGATTCTAAAATCGCCATAAACTGGATCTCAAACCATCTACTTCGCCCGCGGAGATGATGGCCAATGTTACTGGAAATAGATAAGACTCTCGAAGCAGGTTGGTCAAGTTTAATTTTCACATGTTTCAAGGTTCGGGAATGAAATGGCAGATTGGCTGGCTAAAGACGGGATGAAAAGAAAATTGATGTTTAAAGTGTGGTGGTAAAGGAAGGTCATTCTACTAACTTGTGCGAGCCTTTGGGTCTGCTTTATGCTAGTGTTTTATGGATGTAGTTTAGGTGAGAGCTGAAGCATGGTGGAGGTTTGTTTTGTTTTTCAGTATTTGGAGTGTGCCTGCAGTTTTATAGTTTGCTGGGGAAAGTGTTTGAGGGGGCAGAGCTCTTGGTATTGTATGCCTTTTGTTTTCATGAGTCGATTTGAGTGCATTTGAGAAGTATGCTAGTTATGTTTCCTAGTCGCGTTATTTAGTTGTGTTTGGGTTTGATAACGAGTTATGTGTATCTGTGGTTTATCTTTGTACTGTCCTTGAACTGTCCTATACTTAGGTGTGCTTATACTCTTTTCTTTCATTTAGGTATGGGAAGATTTTTAACGAGACATACACCTTAGATTATTTACTCCTAATAAAATTAAAGTTTATATTGAGAAAAAAAAAGTCATATTTACGCTTGTTCCACCACCCATGATAGGTCTGATTTTTGTCCTCATATTTGCCCCACTACCCATAAAAATTGGAAAAAAAAAATTGATACACAGGTTGTATAAACTTTAGTTTACATGTGCCTTTTACTTTTAGGGGTTAGGGTTTTAGTTTAGGGTTTAAGGTTTAGGGGTTTAGGTTGTAGGGTTTAGAATTTAAGGTTAGTGTTTAGAGTTTATTGTATAGGGTTTAAGGTTTAGGGTTTAGTTTTATAGGGTTAGGGTTAGGAAATTAAGATTTAGATTTGTATAGTGTAAATACACAAGCTTATGTAAAAATAATTTTACAGAGCATGTGTATCAAAATTTTACCCTGAAACTTTCCGTGTCTCCATCCAATTCTGTGGGAAATGAGGTGAATCCCTATGAAACCTGCCCCACTTACATCTCTAAGGTTTTGCTTGGTATGGTATAAATAAAATTATATTTTATTTTAAGACATTACTTCATAGAGTTGAAAAAGGAAAGGAAAGAAAATTAACCTTTAAAAATTCATATTTTGAACTTCATATTACTCTGCAAAATTTTATTGCTAAAGATGAAATCTCATTGTTTGTATTGATACCATTTATTATTCAGTTCATTGATATGTTCTCTCATCAATGTGTTTATCCCCATAATTTATATTCTATTTTTAAAACTTAAATTTGGTTTTCCTTTCCATAATTGGTTTATCGTTGTAATTTTGTAATTTCGAGAATGAAGATATATGATTGTGATTGTCAATATATATATATATATATATATATATTTATAAATTATATGTATTATATCTAAGAGAGCACTAAGCTGTTATAAGAACTACAAGAGCATCCTTATAAAAAATTAGATAATCAAAATATCCCAAACTATACAAAGATGAGAACTTACACTATCAATCTTACATATACGCTTACCATAAAGCTTGATTTGCACTACTTTACGAATAAAATAAAAAATTTCTAACTTAGTCCTAACTTGATTTACAAATAACCTTCTCTCTCTCCGCCCAAATAAAGTAAGTAAAAGCATTCCATGCTAACTTTAAGATGAAGGTAATAAATTTACCCTTGAGACTTGCAACAGCCCACACATGGAACCTTATTATTCTTCAGTTGATATCATAACTGATTAACTTTTAAATTGAGCTAAATGCTTACAATGAAAAAAGAAATTTGAGGGTATTTTAGGCTTATAACTTTTAAAAAAAATTAATTGTCTCTAAACTTTTTTTTTTGCATTTAATTAAGTTTCCGAACCAATAAATTTAATCAATTAAGTCCTTTGACTATTTTAATCATTAATTTTTGACGAATTTTTTTCTTGAGATGTTACTATCATGCGACTCACTATTGTTCTGTCATGTGACATTTACAGATATTTTTTAGAAAACTATTTTTTTATTTTTTTATGTTTTTTAGAATTTTTAGAATTTTAACAAAAAATTTAAAATAAAATAAAAAGGGTAAATTACAAATTTCATCACTCAACTTTCTTCTCACTCCTATTTTGATCACTAAACTTTAAAAATTTTCAATTTGCTCACCCAACTTTGGACATTAAATTTTAATAGGCAATCTACCGTTATATTAGTAACTCGGTGATGACATATTTTTTAATGTATATTTAAGCCACATAGGATTCCAAGTTAGAAATCAGAGTAAAAAACAAAATCTCCCTTTTAGAATTTTAAATCCCTAACCCTACCTCTCCATAACCCAATTTTTGTATCTAATTTCAGATTCAATTGTCAAGTTTTGAACGATAGTTTCACATTAAAAATTTTCAGGATGATGATGATGATTAAGAAGATTAAATCTTCATAGAAATCACCAGTAGTTTTGTGCACATCCCCGATGGCGGTGATGCGATGAAGAAGAAGATGGAGATTAGAACGAGGATGAGGAGGGGGATGAAGAGGTTAACTAAGAAAATCAAACCGGGTATATCAATCAAATTTAACTAAAAACAAAGAATCAAGACCGTAACTATATCCATCAATAATTAAAATTCAATTCAAAAAAATTAAATAAATAAATAAAAGTATATAAGAAAACTTGTAGAAAAACTTGAAAACTCTATCCAAAAAGAGTTATCAGAGGGGGGGAGCTCAAAGAAACCACTTAGGCAACACAAAGAAGGACTTAGGGAGAGAGAAAGATAATAATTGAAAAAGGGGGTGGTTGCCTCTCGACCTCTTCTATTGGTTATTTTGAAGGACGAAAAATTGGTAGAATTTGGGTCACTGAAAAATGGACAGAATTTGGGTTAATTTGATTTGATGGGAAACGATGATTATGAGCAGAATGAAAACAAGAGAAGAAGAAGATGATGCGAGCGGGATTTGGGTTGATTTGGACAGAGGGAGAGAAAAAGAAGAAATATGAAAGGAATTTTTACTTTTTATTTTTGTATAGATTCAAAACGACGTCATTTAATGATTCTTGTAAGGACTCAAAACGACGTCGTTTTAATGTGTCATTAGGCTGCCTGTCATGTCATTACATTGTTTGTGAGTTAACGGTTGAGTGATTAAAAATAACGTAATGTCAAAGTTGAGTGATCAAATTAAAAAAATTTAAAGTTGAGTAATCAAAATAAAAGTGAGAAGAAAGTTGAGTGATAAAATTTATAATTTACCTTAAAAAATTATGAAAATGTCAAGTGATAACACTGTAACATTGCACCAAATACCAATCGCTCTAAAGAAATTGTTAGATTTAACAGCCAACGCTGGTCAAATGGGTGAATTGATGAAATTTTGAAGTATAGGATTTAATTGGGTGAAAAAAATTTAGGGCTTAATTAGGTGAAAAAAATTAGAGCTTAATTAATTTTTTTCAAAAGTTTAAAGGCTTATGATACCCTTAAGTCAAAAATAAAAGATTAGATTTGGACAAGTAATACAACATGTGAGAAAAATAAAATGTCATTATAATTTATAATTTTCAATCTTATTAAACTCGTTTTTTATATGGATTACTAAAGATAAAATTTATAATTAAAGAGAATGAAAAAGTTTAAATGTCATCACGAATGATTATCCATTTTCTCTGATTTTTAACTCTCCCGATAAGAATTGGAACACGTGATTTGAATGGTTGAATAGCATTCAGTTCAGTAAGACTCATTAAATCAATGGTTATTCGAGCATTCAATACATGTAGAATTTTACAAACAATTATACTCAAACTATACTTCTAACTTCTTCAATTTTATATTTTAATTATTAAAAAATACAACTTGATGAACAAAATAATAAAACGGGGGAAAATGAAATTACAGTCGAAGACAATAACCTCTACCAAACTGCCCGGCGGCCTATTCTATTTGCCGCATGATTCATGGATTTTTCTTAGAGAAAAATTTCAATATACAATCTTGTAAACTTTACTTTTTAGTTTTAGAGGTTAGAAATTTAGTTTAGGGTTTAGAGTTTAGGGATTTGGGTTGTAAGGTTTAAAATTTAAGTTTAGTGTTTAGAATTTAGGGTTTAAAGTTTAATTTTTTAAAATTTAGGTTTAATTTTGATTTATTAGAATACGGTTAAATTAACTACAACTTTTTGTTTTAAAAAAATAACTACAACTTTATGCACATAGATAAGTAGGACATATGTCTATTGATTATAATCATTTTCCTAAAACATGTTGGGCAACTCGAGAGTTGCACAATGTTTATTTCTTTTGAAACCGGTAGCTTTAATTTTTTTAACTATCAATGCTCGATAAATTGACCTATTAATCTATATTAGGTTTTGCATAGCCCCATTATAGAGACTAGAGGTGAGCATTCGATCGAGTCTAGTCAAATAAAAAAAATTCAAATTAGTTAAGTAGAAGAGTCATATTTATTAATTTTTTAGTCGAGTCGAGTTGTTTAAGTTTCTATTCAAATTTAATTATAAGCATTTATAATGTTATGGTACTAATTAGTCACAATTTTAATGATTTTATATAACTATATACAATATATATATATTTCTTCATATTTTTTTCACATGTGATACATATGAGATAGAATTGAGAGACTCGACTCAAACTTAACAACTAATACACTAATTACTAAACATTTTAAATTATTCGAATTCCTATTTTTATAACCCAAAATTTATTTAAAATATATATGAGTCAAATTTATGAAATTACAAGTCGAGTCAAGACGAGTCAAGTACTTTCACATCGAATACGTCGATGTAGTCACCTATTTTATCCACCCATTTATTTGAATTTATTTTTGTATATATGTACATGGAAATGTAAAATATAAAAATATATAAACCTAAAAAAAAACAAAAAAGGGAATCTATTAGTGAAAAGTCCATTAAAGAAACTCAAGTACATAAATAAGGGCTTGTTTGGCCCAAATTTAATCTAAAAAAACCCTAGAATCTAATACATGAGCAACCACCTTTATTCTGGATTAAAGCCTAGAAATCCTAGCCCTTTGTCCTAAGCGTCGCACGCCTCAGCACCGTCCGATAGAAGGATATCCGATGGTCCAGATTGCATGGAAAAGCTTCACAGGGATCGCCACTCGCGCGTGGCCGTCACGCGTTCGACCTTTGGCATTTCGTTTGGCCACTTGTCTCCCCGACTGAGCTGCATTCAACGTCGGCAGCCACATTTCGCCGCAGCCGCCACCGCGCTCATCCATTATCACTCTCGATCGTGCGATGCAAGTAAAAAAGAAGGGTTAGCATTCAAATCTAAGCAAAGAAAGAAAGGAAATGAATTGGAATAAAGTAAATATGGGAAGGAATCGGCCAAACATGGTGAAAATCCGACAAAATCGAATCAAGTAATATCAGGCAAGAATCGAAGCCAAATCGTAAGAATCAAATCTCGTAGATGCTAGGGTTTTTGAATCCTTGTTTATACGCATTGTAATAGGCTATAAAAAGCCTTGAATTCATCCGTTGTAACACACGAATTTTACAGAAGCAATACAAGCACTTTGGTCAAAATTTTTGAGGTATTTTCATACCTAAAATCTTGTATTTATTTTTTTTCTACATACATATATAATTTGAATCAAAAGAGGGGGCGTGGATTACAGTTCGAGTCGCCAGAGAAAGAAATCGCCATCACCAACGGAATCATGAGATAAAACGGAAAAGAGCCACCATCGGCGAGCGATGGTCGGCGAGGATCCACTACAGCAAGCATGATGAAGCATGACGGTCCCTAGCTGAAATCTGGGTTGTTGTGGCGGTGTTCTTCATTTTCATGAAGAACATCAAGAACATTTCAGAGGATTTTTGTGAGGCTCGTTTGATCCATTTAGTCAAGGGGAGAGAAAATGATTTGTGTTTCTTCAATTTGGGCTTTATACTCGACCCTTGGACCGACCCGAACCGATCCATGCCATACATGACCCGCGCTCCTCTTTCGCTAGATTTACACTTTTGCCCCACTGTTTGCAATTTCTTCACTCTAGTCTTTTTTTTTTTTCAACTTTTAAAATTTTATTTTATGCAAATTAACCCATGAGTTTGCTTATTTCATATTAATTGTTCTTATATATATATTATATGTAATTTTAATACATCAATATTTTAGGGTAAATAGATCCTCTAACTAATGTAACTTTCCATAAATAAAACTTAAATAAGATAATATAAAATGTACACTTTAGGTTATAATTCTTTAAATATATATAAATATGATTAGGGTAATTTAAGTCTAATTGTAGAGATTTTATAAAACATAGTTGTTAATACCATAAGCTTAGGTCCTTTAAAATAGTACTCATCAAATTTATCCGGTAAATTCTTTTATATAATTTAATCAAACCTTTAATTAAAATTCATCAAGTAGAGCCTTTTAGGGTTAGTTTCCTTAAACACTTATTAATTAATATTTTAGTTTTTTTTAAAAAAATTAATAAAGGCTAATAAAACATCATTAAAAGAAGATTTTCTTCCATCATGAAAACAAAATGTTTTCTCAATTAGGGTTAGTTTTTCCCTAGCCGTTAGGGAAGGTTGAAACTCATATGCAAGACTATATTTTCGGATTTTAGGGATTAATGTCTCAATCCCCTTGCGTCTAAATTGACCCGGTTTCCTTAGCCGTGAGCAAATTCTAGTCACTTTTAGAACTCTAAAGATTTTTACATTAATCTTTGCACGCATGCATTACAAGAAAAATATTAGTGATCAAGTAAGCGTCGTTCTTACGGGCGTTGTGGGGTACTAATCTTTCCCCACACATAACCGTGCCCCTAAACCTTCAATTTGGTTTGTTTTTAGGTTTTCGTCCGCCTAATACAATAAAAGGGACCGGTGGCGACTCCGTTATCACAATAGAATAATTCAATTTTTTTGAGTCAAATCAAATTTTATACGCCCCTAATAAGGACAACCGTCGCAACCCAAACGAGTAGCTTTGTTAATCGATGCAAGTTAAAGGACTAGTTGCAAATGCAGCCGGTCCCCTTATATGGACGAACGAGTGGGAAGTGGGGAAGAAGACACCGAGACACGCATTCAAGTCCGGCGGCTATTGACTTGTATTAGGCAACTTGTCTTCGTCCATATCTATAAATAAGGGCTTCCTCAGTCTGCAAAAGATCCATAGCAAGAACCCTAATTCATTCTCTTCGTGCTCTCCTCTCTGATTTAACCTACAAGTTTCCACAACCATGTCAAAGCCTCAACATGATGCTCCATGGTCTGTCGGATTCTGTGATTGTCTATCTGACATGAAAACTTGTAATCCTTTATTCTATCGTTTTAAATATGTATTTGAATCGGTTTTTGCTTACATTCTTATGGACATTTTCATATATGTTTTGAAATTTGAACCTTCAGGTTGTACTGCTTGCTGGTGTCCATGCATTACATTCGGACAGATTGCTGAGATTGCTGACAAAGGGTCGACTTGTAAGTGATTCAATTCTGAATTTGGGATATTATAATATTAAGTTTGCAGGTAATTAATGTTGAAAAAACACTGTTTCGGATGGTGCAGCATGTGGGGCGAGTGGGGCATTATACACATTAATATTGTTCATCACGGGGTGTCCATGCTTGTATTCTTGCTTCTACCGATCCAAGCTCAGAAAGCAGTATAACTTGGAGGGCAGCGGTTGTGGCGACTGCATGCGCCATTTCTGGTGTGAGACTTGTTCCTTGACTCAGGAGTATCGTGAGCTCAAGAACCGTGGATTCGACATGTCCATTGGTTGGCATGCAAATGTGGAGAAGAACCCGGGGCTGGCAATGGCTCCACCGGTTGAAAAAGGGATGAACAGATAGATGACGATTATGATGGGATTGCTACATTCATGTTATCTTTTTAAACATAATTAATCCGTTTGCTTTTACATAATTGTCACGGCTTGAAATTTGAATTCGAAGATATGTATGTTTGTGAATTGTGATCGTCAAAATATGTTGATTTTAAGTTGTTTCTATTGATGTTAGATGTTAGGGTGAAAATTGAAATAAAATTTGTAATAATTGTGGTTTATATATTCATAATAATGTTCATCTTGAGACACACTATCAGTACAAACATTTTAATCTCAACGACTTAAATATACGTTATTACAGCAACAATTAATGCGGCCAGCCACTATGATAACTGTTGTGATGGACACTCACTCTGTCAAGAACACTTTTCATTGTCCTGAATGTGTTATATGTGGCAAAACCCTGTCAACATCTGGCTATTGAAGGACGTAATGAAATGTGGCCCTGATGGGCTATCCCCACCTATAACGGAGGCTCATTGGATACTTGGGGCCAAAAGATTAAAATTTTCTTTTTATTTTGATTTTGCACTCACTACTTAAAATCTAAGCACACTTGAAACTTGGCAATGATATTTGAGCTTTGCCCAAAGCAAAAAAGGATACAATCTTTATAGTGTACAACTTCAACTTTTTTTCGTTAATGGGGGAACAATTGGAATCTTTTAAATTCAAAACAATAGGGCAGGGTGACCAATTTTCGCACACCACTTCCACTTCATAACCTTTCCTTTTACATTGTTGCGTGGAGGGAAACGAGATTCAAGGGTGCGCTGAAAAGAATGCCAACAGTCCCACCAGCGGCGCGTTGATGTACGTTGTGGGCTCCGACTCTTGAAAATAAGGTCTCGAATCCGGAAAAGCATCTGATATATTAGGCCCACCCACCACTGCTCCAACTAATAAATTCGGGTTCGGATTCGGAGTCAGAAAATATCGTGACCCAGCTTTACAGCCGATCCGAGCCGGGTGGACCGCCACCGATGGCAACGAGCTTCCCCTGTGATGAATCCTCCGAGGGAAGCGTGAACCGTACCCAACCATGTAGGACATCCCTAGTGGATTATCTCCAAGAATGTAGTCCACCTAAAATTCCAAAAATTATTAGTTTGCATGGGTCCTTTTACTATTTATATGAAGAAAAAAATCCAAAATCACGTGAGGGATTTTATTATTCTAAATGATCGGGGTAAATTGCACAAGTCCCAAAATTATAACCATCATTCTAAATTGGTCCTTAAACTTTTAAATATTCCAATTTCATCCTTAAACTATTGTTCTTTAAATTGATCCTTAAACTTTTGAATGTTTCTATTTTATCCCTAAACTATGATCCTTATTCTAAATTTATATTCAAAGTTTTGAACGTCAATATTTGCATGAAAATTAACAATTTTATAATGGTTTTATTAGCATGGATATGATTGGTGGTTACTGATATTTTGGGAAGGAATTAGAATGATTAAAAATTTGAAGATCAACTTACAATGAGAGTCATAATTTAATAATAAAATTAAAATGCTCAAAAGTTTATAGACCAATTTAAAATGAGAATCATAGTTTGAAGGTGTGTAATATAATTAACTCAGATCATCATACAAATTAAACATTTCTATAAGATAGCTTACATAGTGATATTTATCATAAAGACAAAATCTAGCCGTTGATTTTGTCTCATCTAGGATATGGTTCCCTTCACTTTGAAGGGGGGTGATGTGTACAACTAATTAACATAAAAACAAACAAGAATGTGAGCATTACCTGGCGTTTAGCCAACTGTTTGAGAAGGGCAGGGGAAGCTGATCTTTCACCACATGGCACCACCTTGTTAGCGTGGCTTAGGTAATTAGAATATGCCAAGATTAGGAAAGACAGCGACGTTACATGCTGCATGTTACTCCCTCCGGGTTTGAAGATCAGCCCACCTTTTCCCATAAAAAAACAGGGTTAGTTTCTTAATTAGAAGCTAATTACAAACCTAATCATTATTTCCATCCATGTTTAATGTACAAAGAAAGAAACCATTTGTCTTTACCAGGAGAGTATTGAACTTGAGGGTGAGAAATTCCAGGCAATAAAGAACAAATGAAACCATCAGCATTTTGCTTGAAAGACTCGAAATACTCGGCCTTTCCCATCAGCACTTCCTGTGCACCATCGATAACAACTTGATCTTGTTTTGTCATATACAAAGTTCATGCACATAATAGGAATTCTAACTCGAGGGGGTCAAGTATAATATTTTAAAAATAGAGGCAAAAGCCTCTCCCATTATATGAGTACTTCCGTCCCTGTGCGTATATTGTTAAATGTGAAAGATAATGGGGTCAGCGTGGTAGGGAACCGTTGCCCCCTGACTTTAGGCACATGCATGTAGCAGTATACTGATTGGGGACCCATTACCCACGAGAAATAGATCTCAAATACTCAGATGACTTTGGTTTATGATTGAGAAACAGAGTACAGCCCCATACCAACCTTAAATCCACTCCATCAAAAACACTGATTTATATATATTTTTTAGTATTTAAAGAGAATGTCCAGATTGGGTTTGTCAAAGCATAAATCATGCTTCACAATTCACATGCATGTGCAATGATCATACACCCTTTTCTATAATTTTTATGCTAGAAAGTATGGTAATCTAACTACTAACCTTCTTTGGTTTAAAAATCCAACATTTTTTTTCTCGTGAACTTGAAAAAAAGTCCAAGATTTCACAGCTTGCAAGCTGTTTTCAGTTGTGCTAAAAGTCTTTGAAAGCAGGGAGCCTCAGAAATAGGGTTGGAAAGTCAGGGGCAGACTCCCCACAAAATGTGAGGTCCACCCAGAAAAATGATCAAACTTATTCCCCCAGCCACGTGACACTGAGCCATATTTTCTACTAATAATACTAATATTCCTACATTCCCCAACAAAGAAACTGCACCAGATAAACATTATTATACTAAACAAATTAAAAGTAGATATATTGATAAGCACACAAGCATATGTAGATTATGCAATGATTAGAATAATTAAAACATAATCCAGGGATTAATTAATGGCGCTTACCTTGGAAATGAGGACGTTGATCCCAGCATGCTTGTTATCCCAACCAAACTCATTAATGGTGTCTCCAGCTCTCAACACGACCTCGTTTTTCACTATGTATTCTCGGTATCCGCGCCTCCTTGAGGCTTTGTGCAACCAAGCAGCTGCCCACAGCAATTCGTCCTACAAAAAATAACATAATCATTTTCATATATGTTTTGGATATAATAATCCAACGGGTCATATTGACTGTGGAAAGGAAGTTCAATCTGACCTGGTAGCCGTTCACGTCGCAGTAAAAAGGGCAAACTGCAGCGTGCAGGCTGCTGCTATAGGCACCCCGGTGCTTGTCGGCAAAGTTGAACACCTACAGTAAAATTCCATTTTCACCCGTCTAACGTTCATTTTCTCCGCCATAGTTCTACCATTATACACAATAAATTGAACTCTACCAGAGTTTTACCATTAATGGAGTTTTTCCATTAATAATAGTCTTTTTAATAACAAGCACATATATTATAGAGACAAACTGTTCAAATTCAGATTTAGTGATAACAACATTCCCTAATAGCGACATTGTACTGTTAATAACATTCTCTACCCATGACTCAAGGGTATAGTATTAAATTATATCCGCAATGCAAAGTAACAGCCGCATCGTAATAGTTTTAGAAGTCGTTGCAACATTGCAGCTGCATTCAAAATCATAGTTATTTTTTTTAAAAAAATCACCCCACAACCACCGCAATATCTACAACCACGACCACAACCACAATTCAATACTATGTTTTAGGGTACATTAGCAACTTACCATGGTGAAAGGTAAAAAATATACCAGTTTTGACGGGGACAATGTTAAAATAACTTGATTTTTACCGAGGAATTTTCTAAAGTTAACATTTATAGTAAAAATGATAAAAATATATAGTAATTGTTATGGTGAGTGACAGTGACGTACCCTAACGGCTCGATTGAGGAGCAACCTGGAATAAGCGGGATCACGTGACCTGAACAGGATGGAAGCGGCGGCCAATGCAGCGGCGGTTTCGCCGGCGACATCCGAACCATGATGCGCATTGTCGATTTTATACACCGTGCGAAGCGTGTCCATATCCTCCGGCCTCTCCCAGCAGCTATGATCCGAGAACGCATCTCCGACTTGTACGTACACCACTCCAGGCTTCGACGTTGCTTTCAACAGATAATCCGTCGACCATTTGACGGCTTTCACGGCGTTCTTTAACTCCAGCCCCATGTTCCTCCCGAAATCTATGATACTCCAAGCTAACAGAGTCGTCGTAAAAGCCATTGGGAAGCCAAACTTCACGTTATCTCCGGCGTCATAGTAACCTCCGGTCAAATCAACCTGAAAAAACAGGAAATATCAAACGCCATGGACGATTTAACTAGACATTTTCAGAAACAAAAATGTACAATGCCGGAAGTGAACAAGTACTCCGGCAGTAGAGCCGTCGCGCAATGCCGAGTCGCGGCGCCATTTGATGCGTTGGTCCGGAGGGAGTCTACCGGATCGTTGGCCTTCGAAAAAGAGAATGGTCTTTCGGAGGGCATCGCGGTAATCGTGGAAAGCAATGATTGGAGTAGCAAGGAGGAGTAAAGCAAACGAAACGGCGAAAACTGCCGGGAAAATTACCGGAGACGAGAACAATTTTCGCGCCATTAGTTACTTGTTCTACTTTAACTAATACTGCTAAGTAAAGAGTCAGGCCAACGTGGTTTTTTATACTAAAAAATGTCAATGGATACCAGAGTGTGAACCATTGGGGACATACCACGTGGAGAAACATGACTGGCAGAGGTTTGGATTCCAATGCCTTGACCGGGTTAATTGCTGGATCGGACAATTTGGGTCCGAGTTTGGCCCGTCCGCTCGGCGGTGTGAGGGAAACTTATTAGTGGTTGACACGTGGATAGAGGTAAGGGATGTGGGGCAACGTGGAACGTCCGATGATGTATTGAAAAAATCGGCGATATGGTTTTGTTGACGATTTGGGCATGTGAGTGTCGGTTGGCCGCTGGCAGTTAAAAAGGTTTGGTCGAATAGTATAACGTTTGATGTCTTTAGAAGATAAAATCAGTTTTTGTAATAATTTTTATAAAGTTTTACTATTAATTAAAATTCGATTCAGTTTGATTTAAGTTCGTTATAAATATGAATCCTATAG
The DNA here is from genome assembly GCA_019671005.1 of Hibiscus mutabilis. NCBI lineage: Eukaryota > Viridiplantae > Streptophyta > Magnoliopsida > Malvales > Malvaceae > Hibiscus > Hibiscus mutabilis. Next base: position 17,975,985 of record CM033736.1, on the reverse strand, counting down.
TTTAATAAGAGTTGCATTCACGTGTTTATAATTGAATCAATTCAAATTGCACAAATTCAGATTTTGCAGGAAAAAAAAAGAATGAGGTAGGTGGTGGTAATTATGGTGCATTACCATAGTGTTATTGTAACACTTAGACGTCAAAATGAAACAAAAACGTGAGATAAGTTGATAGATAATATATGATATGGACCTCTAATCAAAATGGTTGGTTTTGTGTTTCAATGTGACAATATTAACAATGATGTTCCGATTTTATGAACACGACCCACTTTTTGATAAAAGATTACTTTATAGATTTTGACAAGGTTCACTACGACTCGATAAAATTATTTTTTAAGATTTTTTTGAATTAAAATGATAATAAATAAAATTAAAAAGTCTTACAACTAACTGGAACTTAAAATATCTTTATCTAAAAACTGTAAAAGAGACTGAGGGTGTGTTTCAAAAAGGATCATAGTTCTGTGAATAGGATCAACAAGTTTCGCCATTGCATCGGCAGGGGAGTTTGTTCGTCATGAGATCCAAAAGAGTGATGTACTCCACGCTTCCTCACGAATTTTAGCGGTTGCACGAACAAGGGCTATTCAGCTGATAGCCGCATCTGGGTGGTTTAGTAGCTTGACTGCCTCCTGTGAATCATATTGCACCATTAGTATATTTTTCATCATCGATGACGACATGAATCTTGAGCCGATCGTTGACTAATAATTTTATTTTGTTTTTCTTTCTTTTTTTTTCCTCTCTTCTAGTCCTAGATTTTATATTATATTATTTTGTTTAATTTAGCCTTTCTTTTCCTTTTTGTAGGAAAATAGTGAATTGTTTTGTATGTTCTTGTGGAACGTTATTTTTTGATTAAGTTGAGAGATATGTGTATTTTCAAGGCAAATGTTGGGATTGAAACTCATACAAGATAAGGTAATATAAGCATCATTGACCACTCGGTCAATTAATAAACATCCTTGTAATGCATTTTTTCCCCTAAAGGTTGGATTTGTCGCTGCTCTCAAGATGACGCTTTATTATGTTATTTTGTTGACCTATCCCTACTTTGGACCTTCAGGCTGAATATTAATAAACATTCGCAATTATCGAAGATATGTCATAGTTGATTTGTAGTAATGTCAGTTCTTCAACGACTCGTAATTGTTATATGTAGTTTCGATGTTCATGTTAATGGTGTTTATCCTTTATCACTGACAATAATATTTGTTCATATATATCATCAGTATGAGTTATTTAGTTGGATTTTAATTCTTTCTCTGTTTAATTAGTGTTTGTTGTGATAATTTTTGGGTAAACGTCTCAATTAATTATTTTTATTTCATGAACTTTTCTCGTAATTTTAAATATTTTTATTTAATAAAACTAATGAATGAGATTCTCTAATTAGTTGAGTGGTAAAAATATTCATCCACTATCATTTTGTGTGGGTTCAAATTCTGACATTAAAGTAGTGACGTTTTAAAATCTAAAATCATTTTTTCTGACTTTTCTTGAAAAAATTAAATTTGGGGTTATTAAAAATCATATTTTTTTAAAAAATAAAGACTGAAGTCGCCACCGGTCACTTGGTTAGGTAGACCGGACACCAAAAAACAACCAGAGATTCTTACTTTTAGGTTCGGGAGTCGGTTACGTGTATGAAGTGTTAACATTCCCACCACGCCCAAACTTGGTACCAAATCAATTATTATTTTATTAATATCGAATTTTGCCAGTTAAAGTGACATTAAATCAAAATTTGGTTACTCATGCTAGTTCATTTTAAAGGGTTTCGGTGTTCGAGGAATAAACAAAAGACCACCACATACTTCTTAGATACTAACTACGTTTATCCTCGAAAAAGGTACACCGCATTAACAGTTTATATCCAGGTATGCAACATAATAATGACATGTATGAACAAATCAATAATACTAACATAAACATATACATGAATAAAGATATGAACACAAACAAATGGTGACATAGAATAAAGGCATGAATGAGTAAAAAGGGAACGAATATATGTACATATTATAATAATATATAAACCATATTATATTTTTAATATCTATATAAAAATATTATAATATATATCAAAATTATATAAATACGTAAAGAAGACTATATATAATGTATGATATGAAAAGTAATATAACATAAAACAATCAAAACAAATGCATGTTAGTGAAATTACAAATAAATGTGCATGACATATACAATATGTACATATAAATATTAAAACCGTATATACATATAGGAAAACATGATACAAAAACCATAGTATATATATAAAGAAGCAAATGGAAAAGGGGACTGAAACGGTAATTTTACCACTAGTCTCAGGACTTAATTAAAAACATGAATCAAATTAAAGGGACAAAAAAGAGGATTTAGCTTCTGGAAACGAATTAAAACTGAAATAGGGACGGGATTGAAAGCTTTTCTAAACTTCAGGGACTATGGGCGTGATTTAAAAAAATAAAATGACCTGGAGAGTAAATATGATGGGGCAAAAGGATTTAAATCGTAAAAAACCCCTTTCTAAATGCTTGATATAAAAGCTAAGTTTCAGAAGAAAAAAAATCATTTTAAAAAAAAAAAACACAAACAACTCTCTGTAATGTATGATATGAAAAGTAATATAACATAAAACAATCAAAACAAATGCATGTTAGTGAAATTACAAATAAATGTGCATGACATATACAATATGTACATATAAATATTAAAACCGTATATACATATAGGACAACATGATACAAAAACCATAGTATATATATAAAGAAGCAAATGGAAAAGGGGACTGAAACGGTAATTTTACCACTAGTCTCAGGACTTAATTAAAAACATGAATCAAATTAAAGGGACAAAAAAGAGAATTTAGCCACTGGAAACAAATTAAAACTGAAATAGGGACGGGATTGAAAGCTTTTCTAAACTTCAGGGACAATGGGCGTTTATGAATTTTTAAATTTAGGTGGAGCATCGCCGTCGCCAGAATCTGAAAAATTTTAAATCAAAAAAATTCTTCCCTGTTTTTTGAAACCTAAACCGATCTTTAAATCCCTTAAACGTAAAAAAATATTCCTTTACTAATGTAACCCTAGATCGAAGAGACTAAACAAAGGGAACATGAATCAATGTCGTTCATCGGCGCACCACCCTCGGTCATTAAAAACGATGGTGGCCCGAAACCAAAAAAGTATAACTTTTTCTCTTTTAATATTTTAATTCGAATCAAAATAAAGACTAGAAATTTACCTCTGAAATGCATGAGATTTTTTCTTGTATTGATTGTAATCTGTCATTCTAATAGATTTTTCCCGGATATATATATCCGTTTTACATGCTTGCCAAATAAAAAAAAACCTAATCTATATTGTTGATGATGATACTCTGATAATCTCCATTTTTTTTATTGTTTTTCGTCTTGCATGGTGGTTGGAGAGAGCCGGTGGTCGTACGGTAGCGGTGCGATCTCCAACGGTAGCGTCACGTAGACGGAGAATATGGAGCGACTTAGGCAATTGTGGGAGATAAAGCGGTGGCGGTGGCTTTCACGCACTCATGGGAGCTGGACAGTCATCTCTTCTAGCATCTAGACCGTTGAATCAGATCTAATCCAACAATCGAGATTGGGCTGTACAGAATAAAAAAGGGCTGTTATGTTAACATATTAGGGTTTCTTAGTTAGGTTTGGGGCTTTAATGGGCCAGATACGTAAATTATATGTACTTGGGTTCATAAAATTGTAAGTGGACTATTTATTTAATGGACTATATAATATTAAAATTGGGCTTTTTATTTATTTAATTTAATTAAGTTAATAATTTTTTATTAACTTTCTAATTTTGTTCGATAATAATAATAATAGTAAATAATAATAGAAAACTAATAATAATAAGGGTAAACTACTCATGTGACCACCGAACTTTTTGGGCGTACCCATTTTGACCACCTAACTAGGCAACTCGTCAATCAGACCACCAAACTTTTAAATTGGTCATATTTTGACCACTACTGTTAAAAAACTAAATGAGGGTGATAGAGGGGTGACGTGCCAATTAACATAAATACGTAAAATTACACATTTGGTCCATGTTAGTTACCTATTATACCAATTTGATCCTAATTTTAATTTAATTAAATAAAATTAATCAACCAATCAGATGATGACACATGTCATCACCCAATTGAATAAATTTACTTAAATTTTAATTTATTTAATATTTAATATATTTTCCCTCCAATTAGGTGGTGACAAGTGTCACCACCTGGTTAATGAAAAATTAAAGAGGAATGGAAAAAAGGCATTGAAGTGGATTGAACTTGGGACCAATAGGGGTTATACCAACACCTTTATCACTGCACCAACCTACTCTTGGTAATATAAATTATACCATTTTATATACATATCTTATAATGCAGTAAATGTTAGGGAAAAATAAGTAGAAATGGTTGAAATGAGACTCGAACCTAGATCACTTGGGATGTATAAAATCACACAAACTATAAAACCAAATCAAATAATTAATTAAAAACAAAACATTTTAAATATGTTTAAAGTAGTTATTAAAGCAAGATTTAAAATGAAAATAGATTTATGAATTTTTATTTTTAAATTAAATCAAACATTTAAAGTAGTTGATAAATATTCGCTTTAATTTAAATATGAAAAATATTAAATATTCGATTTAAAAAATCAAACAAAAGAGGTCCAATTCAAAAGTTTGGTGGTCTGATTGACGAGTTGCCTAGATCGGTGGTCAAAATAAGTACACCCTAATAGTTCGGTGGTCATCTGAGTACTTTACCCTAATAATAACAACAACAACAACAACAACAACAACAACAACAACAAAAACTGGACAAAATTAGTAATTACAGCTGCCCATCTTTGCTCATTCTTGTAAAACAAGAATAGAGCAAATATCAAAAGCACTAATTTTGTCCTACTTCTCTATCTGGATCTCGAATCACCATGCACTGGAGGTCCTTCTGATGGCCCGAAGAGTCTTGACTGGAAATGTACTGGTTGCCGAAGCTTGAAGCTATTCTTCTTGTTACGAAATTCTTTAATCTTCTGCCAAAGTTTGGAGTTTGAAGTTGTTATTCTCATTACGAAATTCCTCATTCCTCTACCAAAGTTGCCGAAGCTTGTAGCTATTATTCTAATTACGAATTTCTTTAATCTTTTTCCAAATTTTGGAGTCTGAAGTTGTTCTCCTTATTACAAAATTCTTCATCCTCTGAGGTCCTAAGCTGTTATTCTCATTATGAAATTCTTCATTCCTCTACCAAAGTTGCCGAAGCTTGAAGCTGTTCTTCTCATTACGAATTTCTCCAATCTTCTGCTAGAGTGTGGAGCTTGAAGCTGTTCTTCTCGTTACAAAGTTCTTTATTCTCTAAAAATATGGTGAGTTCTTCTCATTATGAACTTTTAGTTCTTTGTATTTAATGATTCCTATCAAAATAGACAAATAAATTAATGATATGAGTTAGCATGCCCCTAACTTAAGGATGGCTAACTACACATGATGCATGAAATATGCAAACTGAGAACCACTTGGGTGAGCTTGTCTTTTGGGAAGCTCGAGATTTCTTGTTTCAATTATTCTTTGAAACTACCAATGTTAAAGCAACATATCTCACACTCGGGTTCAAACTTCAGAACCTTTGTATCTCTTCTTCCTCCCTTTGTATCTCTTCTTCCTCTTAATCTTCACTTAACTTCTTGAGTTCTATCTTTGAAGTATCTTTGTTATTGATTGGTCATCTTCGTGCCCCAACAAAATTTGCCCCAAAGTTTTGTTGTTTACTCTTGTTGTTTTTGAGTAAAAGTTTCAACTTGTTCAATAGTCAGAGTGCTCAGGCTCTGTAACCTCCATTGTATATGAGTAAAAGTTTCAACTTGTTCAAGAGTCAGAGTGCTTAGGCTCTGTAACCTCCATTGTATATTCTAATTTGAACTCTTAAGTACAAATGATCTTTTCGCGTAGACAATGGCGTCAGACTAATTTTCTTGTTCTTGAATCCATGATGCAAAGTTTTACCCGTCTTTGAACACTTAGGGAGAGGAAATGCCTTAAAATATTTTAATGCAAAAACTTATGAAGATGAGTTTAAAAAATCTTACGCGGAATTTATTTTAAGTTCATGTAAAAATCTTATTCAGTGTTTGCCACTCTTTCAAAATTTAGGGCGAAAAAAAATACTTTAAGCTCATTTCAATTCAAAAACTTATGAAGATGAGCTAGGAAAAATAATTAAATTTTTGAAAAAGGTAAATTTTCTTCTTCTTCTTTTAAATGAGATCAAAGTTAGGCACCCAAATATCAAGTGCAAGAGCGACAATGAAATGACTTACCGAGGATTTCCTCAAGCATATCCTATGTCTAGGAGACCTCGAAAGCAAAGTTGATATCTGGAGATGTAAAGTACCTTCTAAGTTAGTTTGTTCTTTAACCAATTTAAATTTACCTTTTGTAAGTTTCACCTTTAAATTATTGTTTCTTTGTCTTATTTCTTTTTTATTTGCGAAATTCAACTCATCACATTCTTTTGGCTCGTGATAAATGATGGAGCAAACAATAAAACCTCGAGCTACTCAACATTGTCATGATTTGAAAATATTACCATCACTCATGAAGCTAAGGTTTTTTACTTGGATGGTGCATTGCAACCTTATTTGTCCTATCGCTTCAGCGGAGTGCCCCAAAGTTTCCACACTCTTATCCGAAAGTACCTCTTTACGAGGCTTCGAACATTAGATTGCATTTTTATACCTCGAGATTTCATCTCTTTTGTTTTTTGACTTTGTCAGGACTTGAAAAATCACTCATGAAGTCAAGATATAGAGTAGATAGAGTATAGTTACCTTATTAGACACTTAATCTTGAGGCTAAAGCGGAGTGCCCCTAGATTTCTCCTTTTTTTACCTTTTCTTTTTAAATTGTGGAAGATTATTCCCCCAAATGCATTATAATGTCCTTATGCGTGGTCATTATTGACTAACCAAATTAAATCGGAATGTAAGGTACATATTCGCCATATTCGCAACTTTCGATTTCCACTAGACATAGGCTACTCGAAATTAATCGTTGAACTTGAATCAAAGTCACTCTTGCAATTATTTTTTAGGTTTCTGATAAAAATGATATGTACATATATGTATGGGAAAATAAAAACTATCTCATACAATGAATGAAATGTTTAAAGAATCAAAGAGTATAAATTGTTTGCCTAAAACCAAATATCATACAAAACAATCATCATTTGATTCTTTAGAGAAAACATTACATATTCCCTTACAAAATACTTTTACTACTTTGGGCCAAAAGCATGATAATTAACTACAAAGATTTCTTTAAAATGATACACAAAATGCAGAGGATATCAACAACATAACATAGAAAATGATGAACAATAAGATGAAGTTTTTGTACATAGCAAACTCCAGACAACTGGTATTGTCTTTCATTCAACAAAATTCTTCGATCCTCCTCGAAAAACTCGATCTCCTTATTTTCCATCATTTTCTAGATCAAATGTTTAAATTCTTTGTAGTGTTGTATCTTGTGTCCTCCTTCTTGATGATATTCACAAAATTCTTTTCCAGCTTCCCTATTAATCTCCGAATTATGTATGATCGGCCTGGCTCTATGCAGTTGCTCGTACACCCAGCTCAAAGGGGACTTGACTTCATCCATGCTTTCCAATGTCTTCTTAAGACACTATTTGTAACACCCATTTCTCGTATTCATCGCTGAATAAGAGTTAGGGATGTCACATGATACTTGTAAAATAATTCTTTAATATTAAGAAAATCTTATCTTTGACTGTAAAAATAGTTAATCGCATAAAATTTAAACTTAATAATTTCACATTTAATTTTGAACCTAGATTCAGGCAGCAACTTAACAGTTTGATCCATTAGCATATAAATAATAAAACTGCCTAATTTAAAATCATTCAGGTTCTGAATAAAATACGATTCATATCAGAGCAGACTTTACATTTTACTATACATGCCGACTAATAAATATCAAACAACATAAAAATTCTATTACTGATACTAATGTACCTATTTTCAATTGATGATGTTCGCTAATGCTCCTTACTCCCAACACTTCTCTTTTCCTACGCGTGAAACAATCACACGCTAAGTATAACTTAGTGAGGCATTATAAATAATCATAAAATAATTATCAAAATAAATGAAAACATGGTTAATAAAAATCATATCAAATATTTCATATACTTATAAACAATCACATATAAGAAATGGTGAACTTCATATACATTTACTTTATAATTAGCCCAAGAATTTGTATAAAGAGAAACTAAAGTATGTAAGGTCGATACTCCTTGAGTACTAGTCACCGAAGTGGTGATAACATATAGACACATAAAGTGCCGAAAACATATAGACACATAAGTGCCGAAAACATATAGATCCGAAGATCGGTGTATAGCTATATTGTAGTCCTTTACTGGTAGACCTCTAATGGCATGCCACTATACTGTAATCTCTATCATAAACTTGGGCAAATAATTTCATATAATTGACTTGTAAATTATCATTTGATAAATGATTCATATATCACCATTATTCAATAATAACTTATCAAAATAAAACATAATAGGGCAATTCATGTACTAACATTTTCCCTTTGCATGTGAATCATCATATAACTTATAGAAAAACCATGTTATCATTTTAATAAAATCAAATAAATAGAATTTATAAAAGTTTACTAAAATACATTTCAAAACATATAAATGCACTCACCTGGGCCATTTATTATCTTGCCTCACTAAGCTTACTCATTAATCTTTTTGTTTCCATGAATGCTTGTACCTTCCCCAATATTTCTTGAAAATGTAGAAATCAATCGAACATACTTATTACTATACACTTACTTAATTCGAGTCTAACATTGCCAAATAAAATACTAATGTTTGCTATGAATCTCATTTTGGGTCCTTAGTGACCATTTTGAACATTTGACAACTATTCATGCCTTAATTTTCAATTCTTCCATTTTAATCCTTTGCTTTCTCATTCTTGCCAAAATGGTCCTTTTTCATCAATTCAAGCTAATTTGATCACAATTTCAACAATATACAGATCAGTCTCCCTTCAAAATAAAATTTCCAAAACCTTGCCCTTATTTCTTCAAATAGCCGAATAGGTCCCTAAACTTTTTCAAATATTCAATTTGGTCCCAAAATGCTAAAATAAGCTTCTAATATCACAATTCCACTATTTTCATCACCAAAATAATTTTGAAAAATTAGTCCTTAATTTATTGGAAATGCCAAAATGGTCCTCGACATTTCTAAAATATATAATTTGGTCCCAAATTGTCAATTCAAGCTTGAAACATCATTTTCTATTCATTTCCATCATCAATTAAATTTTGACAATTTAGTCCTAAATTTTCTTCAAATTTTCGAATTAGTCCCCAAAGGGAATTTGACCTTCAAACATCAAAATTGAACTTCCATCATCAATATAATGCTTCAAACATCACAATCTAACCATTTTCATCCTTAATTCTCAAAACCCTAACAAATCCCTAAATTCAAAATTAGGGTTTATAACTTTCAACATGAATTTAACTTGATTTCAAGATTATTTTCATCACCACTAAGCTTAATTCATCATCTACTACTTGAATTCCATAAATTTCCATGAAACCCTAATTTCTCTCTCTTCAAACCCTAATCCAAAACTTCATAATTCCATGCAATTTTACTATCAAAACGTAGAGAATGAAGAGTAGATCACTTTACCTCAAACAATTTTTGCTTGAATCTTGCTCAAAAGCCTTGAGAAAATTTTGCTATATTTTCTCTTCTTTCTTTCTTGGCTTTCGAATGATGTAGGAAGAAGATGAACTAATTTTGGTTCATCTTTGACTTTTTATTCCTTATTATAACATGTTTTTGCCATATGTAAATAAAAAAATCCCATTTAACTAAATAAAAATTACATCTAGTTCAAATTTATGTCATCCCATTACTTTTGAACTAGATTAGTTCTTATACAACTGGTCATCATCATTAAACAATCATAAAATATTATTTATGATTTTTGTTCGATCTAATTTCCCGATTTCACCTTCTACGATTTTTCCTTTATCGAACTATCAACTCTAATCTGGGAATCATATATTTCCCTAATTCCATGAATAAATTCATTTTTTCATATAAAATCTTCCTTTTAATAAAGTCAAACTTAGAAATTTGGCTCAATCCAAAAATACCGATAATTACCCGAAATCTCTATCGGGTAGCATATTTCTTGAAAATCCTTCATTAAGCATTTATACGAATCTTTCACATTTCTTCTGAGTCCTTTTTACAAATCAAAATACTGTTATGTGACACTTCCCAAAAGGTCACCCAAAACTTTTCTCTAATCTGAGCACGCTTAACAATTTTATTCGATCAAAATTTTATATTTTCTACTACATTATAACCTCCAAAACTATTACCAAAATCCTTATTCTGATCGAATTTATCCTCATACTGAATAAAAATCATCTTTGGGAAAATTTACACATGGGTCCCTAAACTTTTACCAATTTTTCATTTTGGTCACTAACTTTTATCTTTTGTCATTTTAGTCACTAAGTTAGCCTTATGCCAAAACCTTAGTACTAAATGACCCTTATATAACTTAGTAAAATTTTTTGGGGTATTACATTCTTCCTCGATAACATTGACCCTTCGCATATCGTGATTAGGCAAAGGGTTTGCTGCTACATTCTGGGAGTCAAAGTTTAGAACTCATGTATTGATCAAGTTTTGGACCACCTTCTTAAATGCCTTACAATTGTCGATATAGTGCCCAGTGATTCTTTCGTGGTACTTGCATTATGCCTTAGTGTCACACCATAGAGGGTACGGGGGTTGTATTGGAGTGAGATGATAAAGGCGAACCAAATCGGTCTAAAAAAGCTTAGGGTACAATTCACCATAGGTTAACGGTGTGGGAGTAAAGGTCTTTTCCTTCTTTCTTTTTGTTTCTCTTCCATTGGATCTCTGTGAATTTGTCGTTGATGACTTTGATGTGATCACAACGTTACTAGGGTTGTGAATACTCACGTTGCTTACTTTATTATCTTTTTTCTGAAACTTCTATGAATTTTCGTCAGTTTTAAGCTTGCCACTTTTGAATGCGGCCTCAATTGACTTTGATGTATTTACAAACTCGGTAAAACTTAGGGGTGTATTATTGATTTTTTTTTCTCATAGAGTGGACCTTGCAGTGTATCTACAAAAATACGGGTGATTTTGTTCTCTAGAATGGGCGGTTGGACTTGCACCGCGATATCTCTCTATCTTTGGGCAGATTGTATGACATTCTCATTATGCCCCTGAGTCAATCCTTGTAGCATTATCCTATTAGGGACTATTTCTTTTACATACTTGTATTGTTCATTAAAGATTCCTGGCAGGTCCTTCCATGACTTCACATTGGCCCGGCTGAGTTGTGCGTACCAACGGGCGGCTGCCCCGATCAGACTATCTTGGAAGCAATGAATAAGCAATTTTTCATTCTTCAAGTGTGCCACCATCTTACGACAATACATGGTCAAATGAGCCCAAGGACAAGTAGTCCCATTATATTTTTCAAATTCAGATACCTTGAATTTGTGTGGGATGACCAAATCAGCTGCTAGGCTTAACTCCATAGCATCAATTCCATAGTTGTTGGTGCTTGTAACATGCTGACTCTTTCTTCCATTTGGAGGCAATGCTCCTCGAACTTTTTTTCAAACTTTTTCCTCAATCTTATCTCTATTTCATTGATCAAATTCAAATCTGAAACTTCTAGATCTGCCTCATTCTCGAAACTATGTGCTACGTCGACCGAATTATTAACTGATGCCCCGGCTACTGGCATTCTTTAGAACTGACCCTTTTGGTTGAATCTTTGTATAGGACGAGTTCCTACCTAGGTCTTCTATATTGGTATTTCCTCTATAACTAGGGTCTTTTCGATCTCTCTTATCCCCAATAGTGTGGTAATATGGGTTATAATCTCATTCTGAGATCGCTCAATCCTTTGCTCAATATTACCCAAGTGTTCCTCGATATCCTTTTGGGATTTCTCAACATTAGCCAATCTGTCTTCCATGATTGTTGTTTGAGAATGTGTACCGTAGGAGTGTGGAATGATTATGGCTTAAACTTGCTGTCATGACATTTTCCACAATTAATCCTGTCATCTTATTAATTAATGCATAATATATGCTATAAAATACATTAAACAAATCATAAAATACCATAAAATAAATGCGAGAACGAATGCAAAAAAAAAGCGTTGATCCTATGGGTGATCACTCTAGAATAACTTTCATCGAATATAAAAAGGTTCTCTTTACAACATGTTCTTCTACAGATAGGTTTTAACTCTAACTCCAATTCCTTGATCGCCTCAAGTATTCGAAAGAATCCCGGTCTCTCTTTTGTCTCAAAGGTGATGAATGGACAAAGAGCTTTAGTTTTCACGGCTAACATCTTCGAGGCTTGGTTACTTCTTGTGTTTGGACCAATGTCGAACATTCATGTTTTCATCTTCTTACTTGAGATACCTTCCATTCGTGATGAAAGATTTCTAACCGAGTAATCAATTTGAGAATCAACCTTTTATGTCATGTAATGCAGATGCAAATGAAAATGAAAAAAGTAAAAACAAAACACAAGAAGAAATAAATTAATACTGGATAAAATAAATAAAACGATGTAGTGGAAAAATAAACAAAGCATCAAAAGATACAACATTATTTGCATACCATCTAAGACACATATGTTATTCACATGGCTTTAAGAGGGGTGGGCTTTCTATGTTATCTACATACAGTTTTGGTACTAAAAGGGTACCCAAATTGTCCTCATTGTCCCCTACTAAGGGTAGCAAGGCCCTCGATCATCACCCATTATAGGCTCATTTCAATTGAGATTAATTTGGGGGGACCCATTCGCTATGTCCGCATGGGGAAACAATATTCCCATGAAAACATAGGTTATTCGAGCCCCGAAGGTACTTGCAAGGCCCATACGAAGGAACGATATCCTCATGAAAGCACTAGCGTTTCCCCCCTACTTAATCAAGTGGGTTTTTATGTCAAATTATAAATACGTTAAAATAAACTCGCATTTATAAACAAATATTAACTTAATTGTCACTTTAACTCGCATCTTCTAATATTAATAAAGCAGTAATTGTTTTTTGGTTTGACTCTCTTTTTTTGTAAAAACAAAAATTAAGTCCCTAGCGGAGCCATGCTGTAACGACGTTTTAAAATCTAATATCGTTTTTTTTACTTTTCTTCAAAAATTTGAATTTGGGGGGATTTATTAAAAAATTGTATTTTTTTAAATAAAGACTGAAGTCACTACCGGTCACTTGGGTTAGGTAGACAAGACACACAAAAAAACCAGAGATTCTTACTTTTAGTTTCGGGAGTCGGTTACGTGTGGGGAAGTGTTCGCACCCCCACCATGCCCAAACTTGGTATCAAACCAATTACTATTTTACTAATATCGGATTTTGCGAGTTAAAGTGACATTAAATCAAAATTTGGTTATACATGTAAGTTTATTTTAAAGGGCTCCGGTGTTCGAGAAATAAACTAAAGACCATCACCTACTTCTTAGATACTAGCCACGTTTATCCTCGAAAACGGAAACACGACATTAACAATTTAAATCCTGGTATGCAACATAACAATAACATATGTATGGACAAATCAATAATGCTAACATAAACATATGCATGAATACATATATTACTTTTCATATCATATATTACATATAGCCTTCTTTACGTATTTATTTAGTTTTGAAATATATTATAATATTTTTATATAGATATTATATAATATGGTTTATATATTATTGTAATATGTACATATAATGTATGTATCATATAAATAATATAAAGTTATAATATATATATGTATAATAATATGTAACATAGCATATATATACATATATATATAAACCTAAAACAATCAAAACAAATGCATGTTGGTTAAATTACAAATAAATGTGCATGACATATACAATATGTACATATAAATATTAGAACCGTATATACATATAGGAAAACATGATACAAAAACCATAGTATATATATACAAAGACTGAAAATAAAGAAGCAAAGGGAAAAGGGGACTGAAACGGTAATTTTACTACTGGTCTCAGGACTTAATTAAAAACAAGAATCAGATTAAAGGGACAAAAATGGGATTTGGCCAATGGAAACCGAATTAAAACCGAAATAAGGTCGGAATTGAAAGCTTTTTTTAAAATTTTAGGGACTACGGCGTGATTTAAAAAAAATAGAATGGCATGGGAAGTAAATATGCTGAGGCAGAAGAATTTAAATCATAAAAAAAACCCTTTTTAAATACTTGGTATAATAGCTAAGTTTCCAAAAAATCATTTTTACTTTGTTTTAAAAAAACCACAAACAACTCTATGAAGAGAGTTGAAGAACACCTTCAGCTCCGCCGTGTATTCATTCTCCACCACTATAAATTTTTAGATTTCGGTGAAGCGCTCTCGTCGATATCAAAATTTAAAAAATTTTAAATCAAAATAATTCTTTCTCTTTTTTTGAAACTTAAACCGATCTTGAAATTTCTTAAACCTAAAAAAACTTTTCCTTCACTGATCTAACTCTATATCTAAGAGACTAAACAAAGGGAAGATGAACCGGTGAAGTTCATCGGCACACCACCCTCGGCCATCAAAAACGATGGCGGCCCGAGACCAAAAAAGTAAAATCTCTTTTGTTTTATTATTTTAATTTGAATCAAAATAAAGACTGAAATTTTACCTCCGAAATGCTTGGGATTTTTTTCTTGTATTGATTGTAATCTACCCTTATAATAGATTTTCTCGGATATATATCTGTTTTACATGACTGCCAAATAAAAAAATAAAACTTAACCTAAAGTGTTGATGATGACAATCTAATAGTTTCCTTTTTTATTGTTTTTCGTCCTGCACCGTGGTTGGAGAAAACCGGTGGCCGTACGGTGGCGACGCAATCTTCGACGGTAGCACTACATGGACGGAGAAAATAGAGCGATTCATGCGCGTAGGCGCTTGTGGGAGACAAAGCGTTGGCGGTGGCTTTCACGCACGTGTGGGAGCTGGGCAGTTATTTCTTCTGGCATCTGGACCATTAGATCAGATTCGATCCAACGGTCGAGATTGGACTGCGCAAAATAAAAATGGGTTGTTAGGTTATCATATTAGGTTTTCTTAGTTAGGTTTGGGGCTTTAATGGAGATATGTAAATTATATGTACTTGGGTTCATAAAATTGTAAGTGGATTATTTATTTAATGGACTATATAATATTAAAATTGGGCTTTTTATTTATTTAATTTAGTTAAGGTAATGGTTTTTTTAACTTTCTGATTTTGTTCGATAATAATAATAGTTAATAATAAAAAAACTAAAAATAATAATAATAATTAAAATCAGACAAAATTAGTGATTATAATTAACATTGTGAATATAAATTTTATTCTAGTATAACCAATAAATAAAATAAATAGAGATTCACTAATTGGTTTAGTGGCTAAGAATGTTTATATTATCCATCTTGTATGAATTCGAATATCGATATGAAAATATAATACCTCTTATTCAATCAAAAAATAAATAAACTAATAAATGAATTTGAATAGCTTGTACTAGATTCTTCTAAACAATGATAACAGTATTGACAAATTAAACTTTTATTGAAGTTCAAAACCCGAATGAGTATTATTAGTATCTCCCCCTCTTGGTTTTTTTCTTTTTCTTTCTTTGCCCCCTATTTTTCTTACATTAAATGCATAAAAGGTAAACAAAAAGTCATGGATAAGGAACCTGAGAAACACATTCTGTCTGTGATTGAAAATGTTAATCCATCTCCACCCTATGATAAGTTAAAAACAAATATATATATATATATATAAATGAATAGAAGTTTGTTCAGTTTCGTATTAGATTTGTATACTAATTTCAGAGTTGAGTTAGCTCCGACTCGGTTTCAAGACAAAATTTTCAAAAATTATCTTTTTCATTTATAACATTTCAACTCGAAATTTTATTACAACTTTGTGCTGAAAGTATGTTATGTTTGTGTAATTAAAGATATGTCAAATTATTTTTTTTTGACAAATTTTAATCCTCTAGAGAAAAAAAGTGGTGCTCCTAATTAATTAAGGGTATGAAGCACAGGTACGGCATCTTATGGCCGTCCTGCGTACCAGAAACGTTTCCAGTACGGGTACGGGTACGGAGTGGGTACGGCACGGGGACGTGCCGGGGACGTACCATGTTAAAGGGGTGCGTCTGAAAATCGATCGGGGACGTTGGGAGACTTTCAGGGACGAAATTTGTGTTACAAGAGCGTACCCAAGGTGTTAAATCCCGACTATAGTTACCAAAAACGAAAAAGCTGCCCACCGAGTGGCGAATCAAGAACTTAAATGAGAAAAAACAGTAAGAAAAAAGAATATAGTTGAAGAAAGGAAGAAGAAGAACAGTCGAAGAAGGCTAGTTGGAAATGGGTTTTTAAAATGAAAGGTTTTAGCATTTTATTATAATAGTTTCAGCTTTTATTTCTCACCACTTGAATTAAAAGTAAAAGCTAGCTGTCATGCAATTTAAAACCTATCCATTTATGCTTTTTGTTTTGTTTACCGATGCATGGTAAATATTTGCCTAGACTTACTTTAAATGACCCTGTTTTTAGTCAGTTGTAAGCCCATAACTCTGTACATTTACTATTTTAATAAAAGATCAAAATTTTCATTTAAATTATAATGTAAAGTTAAATTTTCATTTAAATTATAATGTAAAGTTAAAATTTTCAGTTGTAAGCCCATAATTTAAATTTTAGTCTTTATTGTATATGAATTTTAATAATTTTTTATTATATATATTAAATTTTATTTTATATTTGTCGTACCCTTGCCGTACTAGTACCCTGTAATTTTAGAAATTGTAGTTTCATGTCCCCGTACTCGTCCCCGTATCCGTATTTGTGTAACTTAGATTATAAGGGAACAAAGATGAGCAGCTTGGCCAACCGACCAAATAAACTTGCTCTCGCAATCATTTTACTGTTACTTCTTAATCTCCCTGCTAATTCAGAGCCGATATTGTGACTAATATCAAATGGTGAGTTTTTAGGTATCAGATTAATTGACTAAATGCTGAGATAAAGGTTGTCAAACAACCAATAATGGCAAAACTTTAGGGGCCAAAAGGGAAAAAAGCCAATAATGAAGGCACATGAACTCAGAAAAGAAAACGAAGGTCAATGGGGCAAGAAAATTTGGTAATGAGTGAGGCCATGTGCCTCTCATCTATGGAATTTCACATGGTGTGGACTGTGGGGGACCTATTTTGTTTAGTCGATAAGGTTTTCCATCATTTAAGCCTTCCCCTTTTTGCCATTCTAATGAAGATAAGAAAGTATGGGGATCGGTCTGAGCAAATGTGATTGACAAAGGCAAAAACGTGATTCCACTGCTTCCACCTCATGGCAAGGTCCGTTTCTAGTGTTCTCGCAACGTGAAAGCTTTCATGTTATTCCGTCGAGAATGGGACCTAGTAGGGGTTAAGGGATAATACATAAATATGCAGGGGATAACTTTATTATTTATATATTTTTAACGAAATATATAGTTTAGAGATAAAAAAGATTGTTGATTGAGAGCAAGAGCTAGGGTGAGCAAAACTCGACTTGAAAAAAATAATTTTTTTTATTCGAGTCGAATTTGTGTAGGAACTCGAAAACTCGACTCGACTCGAATACATAAACTTGACTCGAATGGAAAAAATCAAATAAAGTTTGAATTACAAAATATGACGTGTCAGCTCGAATAACTCGAAATTTTTTTACTCGACTCGGCTCGATCAAACGCTCACCCCTAGCAAAAGCTCCTCCCACTTATAGGCTAGGTCGGTCACTGATCGAGACATGATGCCAAAAAATGTCTCTAAAATTTTACTGAATAATTGCGTTGGTCCCTATTCTTTTTTTTTTTGAAAAACTTTAACACTCTATGTTTCATTTTAGATCAAAATGACTCCTACATAAATGAAAAACTGTTAATCAGCTAACAGTAAATGACTTGAAATGACGTGACAAATCTATATGGCAGTGCTGTTAGAACCAAACCATAAATTAATATGAAATTTAACCTAGGATCTATCATGTCAAATCATCAAGAATAATAAACCGAATAAACTGAATGCGGAAGCGTACCTGAATTTATTGATGGAATGAAAACCTTGAATCCTTTAATGGAGATCGCCTAAAAGATGGTTGTGATCTTCCAAGAAGATAGGTTTTCTCTTGATGTAAAACTCTCTTTATATAGTTGATTTTAATCCTACAAGTTAACCTATTTCTTGGGGATCACTACCTCTTTATATAGTTGATTTAATAATCAACTATTAAGTATTTATAACTCTGTCCCTCATCGAATTATAGATACATCTTACGGTATCTACACTTTTATTTCCATGGCATTTTAATACCCATGACATGCCTAACATAATTGGTCACTTAATTTTGTGTCATACTTTAAAATAGCAATATACATTATACATATGTGCCTACTATTACGAATTTTAATCCAACAATCTCCCACTTGGGCAACATATGTTTCCTGACAAATGTATAACCTTATGAGCTCAAAAATTTGCTATTATATAATAGGTATTCTGTAACAATCTCGCCCATCAACTATATCCATATAGGATCAAAGCAGCCTTTGTCGTATCAATCATGACAAGACCTATCAATGGTCACATATACAAATATAGTCAAATGAAATAGATCAATCATGGATGCGTAGCATGGAAAATTACATGAAATGTGAACCAAACATGTCTATTTCCAACTGGTTCTCCTAAACCTTAGCGAGATCAAACTTTATTGAATTCAGAGTGTGCATAAACCAAAAGAACTTTATTTCTGCAGAAAATAATCTTAAAATATCTTTAAACTGAAGTAACCAAAATTGTGTCTAAAACGAATGTGCATTTTTCAAAATTACAAACTCCCACTAAAATTGTATATCCTTAAATAACATTACACCCACATGAGTAGTGTGCAAATGAAAGACCTAGGGTGTCGGTTTCTTAATAAGCACGCAATTATGGAGTTTGTACCAGCATGCTCTATAGACACACAACCACTCTGAATTTTCTTTAACAACTAGAAACTTAATATTTATGTGCTTCAAATTTAAGTGTTCATATTGTTTATGGAATAAATGAATGCATATTTATTGTCACAAAATAACTGAAGTGGTCTTTCTATTCAATCTATAATTAGCAGCCCTTGTGACAAAATTCTTTTGCATCAATACTCTAATAAAATCAAAGTCTGTAAACTTGATGATCTCTAACTTACCAGAACTCTGATATGTGAGCATGTAATTTTTTTGTTCTTTAAACATATCTTATAACCCTATTGGCTACTATCCAATGGTTCAAACTAGAATTGCTTAAATATCTGTCTAACATTCCAACAATGTACACAATATCCGAACGCATACATACTTGAACATAAATTAGATTCTCTATAGCTTATGCATATGGAATCATTTGTATTTTCTAAATTTCAAGGTTACTTTTAGGGAATTGTGTAAAACTAAATTTGTCTTCTTTAGCAATATGAGTATCACTTGGTTTAGTCCCACTGAACTTGTAGTATATACAATTGTCAACCAAATTTATCTCAAAGCTGAATGAGATAATCATTATGAAATTTATAATTTCATTAATGAGAGTCCTACTTAAGCTCATAGATGAATTTATTTAATTTACATATCATTGATTTTGTATTATTAGACAGAAATCTATGATTGTACCATATAATTCATTTCTTCAATGCCGTCATTGAAAAATACAAGCTTAACATCCATCTTATGTAGCTCAAGATTAAAATAAGCAACAAGAGTCATGATTATCTTGAAAGAGTCTTTCAATGAAACTTGAGAGAAAGTCTCCACAAAATCAATGTCTTCTTTTAGAGTATATCCTTTAGATACAAGACATGCCTTATACCTGTCCACATTATCATTTGCATCCCTCTTGGTTTTAAATATCCATTTACAACCAATTGGTTTATACCTTCAGGTAATGAGACAAGTTCCTAAACTTTATTGTCTTGCATAAAATTATACTCTTCTTGAATGACATCAATTCACTTTTAAGAGTCGGAACTTTTATGATCTGATAAAAAATGATTGAATCCTTTTCTATTATTCCATTATTATCCTTATTTTCTTGAGGAAATACAATATAATAATCTCGAATAGTATTTCTTGTTCCTCTATAGACCTCTTTAATGACACTTGTTTTTTTAGGTTGTTGAGTTTGTTCTTTTGAAACAATTATCTTATCTTGAATGAGAGTTTTTCAACATTGTTTTGCTGAGGTACTTGATTCACTTCTTGATAATGATAGGTATGAAAACCTAAACATTGTCAAAAGTGATAGTAGGAAATAAATTATAATCCAACTCCTCATCAATAGCAATGCATCTAACCTTATTTCTCCCTCCAAACTCAACATCCTAAAAAAGTTATAGATCTCTCCTTAAAATAATCCTTATTGTGGGATCATAAAATTTATAGCCCACGGATCACTCAAAATAACAGAAGTAGTTCATCACTTTTGAAGTTTAATTTCTTTACATGTGTCCTAACTTATACAAAAGAATCAATACTTTGTAACTTATTGTTGTTTCTTTTGATTAGGACCCTTAGCAACTTTATTCTAATATATATTTTTATTTCCCTTATTCTTGGAGACACTAACTAAATTAGCACTAACTAAATGAGTACTTTACACTTATAATGCTTCAACTTTTCTTCCTCTTTAACACAATGAGAAATAAGCTCATTTAAAGTCTATTTCTCCTTTTGACAGTTGTAACTAATTTTGAATTGGTTAAACTGTATACGAAGCGATACCAAAATCATAAGAACAAACAATTGTTAGAAAGTTCGATCTTATGCACCTTAAATTTTGAAGCAATATTAAACATTTTTCATAATGTACTCCCTCACATTTCCTTGACTCTTATACTTCATAGACATCAAAGAAGGCATAAGTGATTTCATCTTAACCTTAATGTTTTGAGTAAAACATTTCTTAATTTCATCAAGGAAACCCTTAATATGAGTAATCTCTTTAGATTTTTTTTGCTCCTAAAGACTTTTAGAATGTTATTCATAATGATCATTAGACTCATGCGATTTGAACAATCCCACCTCTCAAAATCCCTTTTATGGGTGCTTAACGAGGTGAGAAGTGCAAGTTATTCTTCCCTTAGTGCAAAGTCTATGTTCATACAACCAAATACTATATATAAGTGTCTTTTCTATTCCTTGGAATTAGTTTCACTAAACATGAATGTTGAATGTATTTAACAGATATTGTGACAGTAAAGATAAATTACCTAAATATAGAACAAAAACAAGTAAATAAAATAAAAACAAGCTCACATTAATATTCATAAGTAAGTAAATAAATAAATTCAAAATAATGACTAGTTCCCCTCAAGATACCAAACACAACATTAGTATCAAGTCTTTGGACAGTAATATTAACTGTAAGCGGTACTCTTGTTGTAGCAATCAAACATTAACAATAAACTAAGTCAAACAATAGATTAATCTTTGGACTAATGTATTGCTCACATAAAATACCTTATAATTGTCACACATTTATTGCCACAATTGTCGTTGTAATTCTGCCAAATATTAGCTTTCCTTTGAGCCAATTAATAAATGCATGAATTACAAAAACCCATGATTATCTTAATATTTTAAATAAACTAATTTGCACAAAAGCGGTCACTTTGGTGATATTATGTTTCAATTAATCCATCAAAATATTAGACATTCGAAGCCAAAATATGAATTTAATTGTTTCAAAATATTTGTCTTAATTTTATCTTTCAATCAAATTAAAAGATAACCCAAATAATAATAAATTTGAATAAAGGTAAATCTCATATCAAGATACCGGACACTCTATTAATATTTCATCTTCGAACAAAATATTAACTTGCAAGTGATATCTTGGTACAGTAATCAAACATTGATAATAAGAACATGTCAAACAGAAATCTTCCTTTAGACCGATTTATTGCTCACATATAAAACTGGATAATTATCACATGTTTATTACCACAGTTGTACATGTAATAATGTTAATTATTAACCTTCCTTTGGGACGATTAATACTAACATAATCCGACTTACATGCACAAAACCTTCTATATTTTAAAATAAAATAATTTATACAATAGAGGTCACTTTGGTGACTTAATGTTTCAATTAATTTATCTCAAAATATATAATATAAATATACCGATATCCAAATTTAAAATTGTGTAACAGTCAAAACTGAAATTTCTGATAACACTTAAGTTTCCGAAATAACCCAAAATAAGGTTGTCTAAATGGGGCTATCAGAAATCGAAAAACCGAAATCTTTGACAGTTTCTCATCCTTAAACATGCATTTACCAAAATTTTCATTATAAACTTAAAGGAAAGATTCAATAATGATCACATAAAACATCGAAATTGAATGCATTTAATACTTAATTTCATAAACCATCAAAATTGAATTCAAAATAATCAATTTTTAACTAAAAGCCAAAGTATTATACTAAAGATTCAATAATGATCACATAAAACTTTATTAATACTATATACTTTTTCCAAAGATCAGAACCAAATTAATTCAATAATTCAAGCATGAGTTATTAAACGTAACCCGAATATAAAGCTTCGAAAGCTAACCTGATTATAAAGTTTCTAAGTCACGGGAAATTCACCACGACAAAACCCAAGTTAAACTTTGTATTTTCTTTCTAAATTACTAACAACCAAAACTAAAATTCTGATCAAACCGAATCAAATATATATATATATATATCTCATTACTTTATTAACTATATGCAATTACTAATTGAAGCAAAATCAATACAAAGTCCACACTTAAAGCATATTGTTCCTAATAAATCTAAAAAGAAATCATGATATAGGGTACAAATATTCGTGACTAGTAAAGAAACCCTAAATTTAACCGAAACTAAATATATAGATTAGGGTTATCGTACAGAAACAACCAAAGCAAATAACATATAAATTTTGAATTTGCAATTGTTAGATTGCATGAAGAAAACGTCCACAACTTGTTTTAATCCAATCACAACCTTTTTTTATACTGCCGCAAAAACAAAATTTGATCAATAAAAATTAACCCTAAATTCCATAGAGAAAGTAATGGAAATTGATGCGACGCTAAGCAGTAAATTTCATATATATCTTTAATTGAAGAACAAATAAACAAAACATAACCATGCTCTTAAACAACATAACATTAGTCGGCAAACCCTAAAACCTTGTTAACGAAGGATTAAAACAATAATGATTGACGCAAAAACATAACAACTTACTAACGAATCAATCTAGAAAACAATTTATTCTCAATGATCCAACATGACGAGTTTCTGATGCCACTTGTTAGAACCAAACCATAAATTAATATGAAATTTAACCCAAGATCCATCATGTCAAATCATCAAGAATAATAAACCGAATAAACTGAATGCGGAAGCGTACCTGAATTTATTGATGGAATGAAAACCTTGAATCCTTTAATGGAGATCGCCTAAAAGATGGTTGTGATCTTCTAAGAAGATAGGTTTTCTCTTGATGTAAAATTCTCTGATGGGGAAGGAGAGAAAAACAAGTTAACCTATTTCTTGGGGACCACTACATCTTTATATAGTTGATTTAATAATCAACGATTAAGTATTTATAACCCTGCCCCTCATTGAATTATAAATACATCTTATGGTATCTACACTTTTATTTCCATGACGTTTTAATACCCATGACACGCCTAACATAATTGGTCACTTAATTTTGTGTCATACTTTAAAATAGCAATATACATTATACATATGTGCCTACTATTACGAATTTTAATCCAACAAGTGCATGCTGACATAGCAATGTCATATAGATAAATGTGTTAACATGATAGAATGACACAATAATCAACAAAAAATTATAAAACTATATAAAATTATTTTTCTACCGACGTATCATTATGTCAAGTCATTTCAAGCTAGTTATCATTAATTGACTAACATTTTTCATCCACGGAAGAGACATTTTGACCCAAAATAAAACGTTGTCATATAGATAAATGTGTTAACATGATAGAATGACACAATAATCAACAAAAAAAATTATAAAACTATATAAAATTATTTTTCTACCGATGTATCATTATGTCAAGTCATTTCAAGCTAGTTATTGTTAATTGACTAACATTTTTCATCCACGGAAGAGACATTTTGACCCAAAATAAAACGTTGAGAGTTAAAGTGCTTTAAAAAAAAGAATAGGAACCAAAGTGACTAACTAGACAAACGTTAGGGGAGTTTTTTTGACATTACACCATCTGTCAAAGACACTGTACATTTAATTAGACATATTTTTTGAGAAGATGATAATGATTCATGACAATATCGTTTTAGATTTGAAATTCATTTGTAAATGGAAAAATTAATTTTCATGATATTTTTTAAATAATAAAATTGAATTTTGTTAGAATTTAGTGTTATTGAATTATTTTTATTAAAAAAATATAATGAGAAAAAATAATGTAGCAATTTAGAAAATAAAGGTAGATATGATTTAGTAAAAAATTTTTTTGGAACATTTAGATATGGTCAACTTTCAAAAGTTGAAATGGAGAGATATGCGGGCGAAATAGCCTCACAAATGTGCATTAAATTAGGCCCATTAAAGAAACTCTATTCATAGCCTTTTATGGGCTAACATTAATTTATTTGGGCTTTAAATTAGAATTTCCAATTCTCTTAGTTTGGATAATTATAAAACAAAACATAAATAAGCATAAATAATTGGAAATTTATTTTATACATTGGTAGTGGAAAAAAGTGAGTTCTAACATTATTATATGTCTTATTTAGGTAGTGACGATTCTGAATAGGTGTAATGAGAGCGATTGCAAAAGAGCTCTCACCACATAGACTAGAAAATAGGTCAAGTTAAATCCTTTCTAAGAAAAACTAGAAGTTAGGTATAGATTAATGACAAAACATGCAAAGAAAACATTTTTTTTTTTTTTTGTATTTCATGAGTTTGAGTCATGCTGGACTCTTTTTTTATTCATAGAGAAAGTAAAATGTTATTATATCTAAAGTTCCCGGTTTTTACTCTTAAATTGAGCGTCCCTTACTTTTCTTTCGGATTATAATTTAGAACTCATTTTAATAAATTACACAAGACTCTTTAAAATTTTGAATTATCCTAATATTTAGAGTTTAATATTTTAGGATCATTCAAATAGGGTTTAAGGTTATAAATAATACTTTTGTAGAATTATTTCTACCACTAATAATGTATTAAATAATAATTCTAATTAATTTAGGGCAACACCCAAAAACTTAATTTAGAAGGAAAAGAGGGGAAAATATGTATTCTTTTAAAAGCTTAATTTTTTTTTTGTCTTTTCAATTCTATCAAACAACAAATTGAAAGAAAATTGTATTTTTTCAACTTTTTCATTCTTTCTTGTGTGCTAATTTTCACTATTTCTACGAAGCACACCAATAGAAAAGAAAAATTAATTTATCATCTTTCCACTGTTCTATCTCTTTAATATTTTATATTTCCAATTTTCTATCCACTCTACCAAGCAAACTCTTATGGTCTAAAAAACCATCCGATTTAATTTGATTAAATTGCTTATTAGGTTCCTATTAGTTATGAAATTAGATAATTCAAGCTTTAATCCTTACTTTTCGGTTTGAACCCTTCTTATGTCCATGATAATTTAGAAATTAGTAAAATTAAGTATTGTCCCTCATTCTTTTCATCTAAATTCTTAGGTTCTTTCCAGTTTTGAAACTAGACAAACTAATATATGATTGACTTGAGGGTATCGTATACTCTTAAACTTTTGAAAAAACTCAATTAAGCCCCTAAACAATTTTACACCTGATTAAAGTCTTGTACTCTAAAATTTTATCAATTCACCCTTTTGGCCAACTTTGAATGTTAAATCTAATAGTTTTTTTTTGACTAGTTGGTGCAACATGTCGTGCTACAGTGTTTTCACTTGAAATTTTCAGAATTTTTTATTTAATTTAAAAAATTCTTCAAATGTTCTAAAATTATAAAAAATTATAAAAATTATTAAAAATAGTTTTCTAAAAAAATTGTAAATGTCACATGACAGAACTGTAGTGATCACATGACAGTAATATCTCAAGAAAAAAATCCTCAAAAATTGATAGTTAAAATCGTTCAAAAGGCTTAATTGATTAAATTTATTGGTTTAAAGGCTTAATTAGGTATAAAAATAGTTCAGAGGCTTAATTATTTTTTTTCCAAAAGTTTAGGGGCATAAAGCACCCTTAAGCCTATATGATTCTTATTTTTTGGTTTAAATACATTTTAGATCCTATCAGTTTCAAAATTAGACGGGTTAGACCTTGACTTCAATTTTAAATTATAAATGAATGGCCTAATAATTAAGCTTGACCCCATTCTATTACTACTTATATATGTGTGATCAAACTTTTTTTTTCCTTTGGGATGTGGTGGGAATCTGAAAATGCCTAAACATTCTACATGCTTGTTCTAGCTCTAGCATGTTCGTCTCATCTAGGCCTTATAGGGTCTCACAAAACTCTTTCGACACTTCACATTTCTTCACTTCTAAATTCAACCCTAATCACATGAACAGATTCTCAATGCTATATCAACCCTAAAACCCAGTTAGCAAAGTCACCTCTCCACTCTCGAAAGCAAGAGACTCAAGCAGGACGAGAATGGTTGGGGCGGGGCCCTACCATCTGTTAAAGCAGCAGCAAATAGTGCACGCTTTGCTGGAGTGGCGGAAGGAATAAAAAACAGCAATAGCCAATAGGCAATGTGTGTTAAAGCTTTTCAAACTTCCGGGATCGAAGCTGGATCAAACATAAGGAGCAGTGAAGGACTAATTAAATATTTAAATCAAAAAATTAAAAGATACAAAAATTTTACTTGACTAATATTTTAACTGAAAATTACTTAAAATGTTATTATATCAAAAAAATTGAAAAGGACAAAAATCCTTCCACCCCAAATATAACTTCGTCCCTAAACCCCAACATAAAAAAACCCTTCCAATCATGATATCGACTTAAGAATTTATATTGATTTTAAGTCTTAATTTACATCACGTTTTAAATTTAAATTGTGTATTATCCAACTATATATTCTTATATATAACAAGTATGATCCGCAAAAATCAACTTAATTAGTGGTGTAGTGATAAAAGATATGTGTTTAATTTTAAATCTTTATATGTATAATATTTTTTATAGTTAACTTCAAGTTAAAGGCCTCTTTTATAGCAAATATAAAGATTAGAATAGCATGTATTATATGAATTACTTAAGGGTAAACTACACGGGAGACCATCGATCTTTGGGGTTAGTGTTGAAATGACCACCGATCTTTCAATTTTGTCAAAATGACCACTCAACTATTGATATGGTTCCAATATAGCCACCAGCCGTTAAAATCTAACGGAGAGGCTGTCGTGGCAGTTAACAGAAACTTGTATAATTACACATTTAGTCCCCACGATTTTCACATTTAATCAATTTAGTCATAGTTTCAATTTAATAAAATAAATTAATTATTCAATTAGGTGGTGACACGTGTCACCACTTTATTGGAAGACTTTATCTATTTTTATTTAATTAAATTAATTTAATTTCCTCTTCCAATCAGATAGTGACACGTGTCACCACCTAATTGGAGAGAAAAATCAAAGCATTGCACAAATGTAATTGAGGGGAATCAAACCCATAATCCCTTGGGTGTAGGGGGAAAGCCTCTTCCACTAGGCTAGGCACATATTAATGACATGAAACAAAAAATTTAGTATATGAGTTATATGATTGTTAATGCCATGAAAAAAGAATTAAATGTGATTTTAGGGGATTCAAACATGACACACTTATGATGCATAAAAACATCTAACCCAAAATTTTATAAGCCCTAAACCCTAAAAATTTTATAGACCCTAAAACCTAAAAAATTATGAACCCTAAACCCTAAAAATTTTATAGACCCTAAAACCTAAAAAAATTATGAATCCTAAACCCTAAAATTTTTATAAACCCTAAACCCTAAAAGTATAGTTAGTGCACGATTCAAAAAATCTCTAAACCCTAAACTCTAAAAAATATAGTAAGTGCACGATTCAAAAAATTTATAAACCCTAAACCCTAAAAATTTTATAAACATAAACCCTAAATATTATTAATTAAGTTAAAAATCATAAACGTGCACTAACTATAATTTTTAGGGTTTAGGATTTAGGTCCATAAAATTTTTAGGGTTTAGGGTTTATAATTTTTTAAATCATGCACTAACTATACTTTTTAGGGTTTAGGATTTAGGGTTTAGAGTTTTTTAAATCTTGCACTAACTATAATTTTTAGGGTATATGGTTTAGGTCCATAAAAAGTTAAATCATGCGTTAACTATAATTTTTAGGGTTTAGAGTTTACATATTTTTAGGGTTTATAAATTTTTTTAAATCATGTACTAATTATAATTTTTAGGGTTTATAGTTTACATATTTTTAGGGTTTATAAAATTTTTAGGAGTGTATAATTTTTAGGGCTTAGGGTTTTAGATTTTTAGGGTTTATGGTTTATAAAAATTTTAGGGTTTAGGGTTTATAATTTTTTTAAATTGTGCACTAACTATATTTTTATGGTTTAGGGTTTAGAGATTTTTTAAATCATGCACTAACTATAGTTTTTAGGGTTTAGGGTTTATAAAATTTTTAGGTTTTAGGGTATATAAATTTTTTAGGGTTTATAAAATTTTGGGTTAGATGTTCGAATCCCCTAAAATCACATTTAATTATTTTTTTTCATGGCATTAACAATTATATAACTCATATATTAGATTTTGTGTTTCACATCATAAATATGTGCCTAGCCCAGTGACAGAAGCTTTTCCCCTACACCCAAGGGAATGTGGGTTCGATTCCCCCCAACTACATTTTTGCAATAATTAAATTATTTTATTAAATTGAAACTATGACTAAATTGATTAAATGTGAAAAATACGGGACTAAATGTGTAATTATACAAATTTTTGTTAACTGCCACGTCAGCCTCTCCGTTAGGTTTTAACGGCTGGTCGCTATATTGGAACCATATCAATAAGTGAGTGGTCATTTTGACAAAATTGAAAGATCGGTGGTCATTTCGATATCAACCCCAAAGATCGGTGGTCTCCCGTGTAGTTTACCCATTACTTAAATAATCTACAATTTGGCTTAACGATTAGGTTGCAAGGCACGGTATTTTGTTATGGACCATCAACAGTGGACGTGCTTTTTGAGCAAATTGCATGTTTTGTTTATATATTTTAACAAGTATGATTGAAGTGCAGAGGAAGGTGGATCATTGTTAGGGTAGTTCAAGGCACAATATTTTGTTATGAACCATCAACAGTTGGTAAGAATTTGTGTAAGATCGTCTCATTTTAGCTGTATCGTAAGGGTTTTTCACCCTAGAACTACCCAAAAATGATCCATCTTCTTCTACGAATTTGTGCGGCTAAAATGAGGTGATTTTACACAAATTCTTACTTAGTTGGTAAGAATTTGTGTAAGATTGTCTTATTTTAGCCGCATCGTAAGGGTTCTTCACCCTAAAACTACCCAAAAATGATCCACCTTCCTCTACTAATTTGTGTAACTTCACAAATTCTTACAATCTATACAAATTCTTACTAGGTTATAATGTAAGAACTTGTGTAGCCTAAGGTAAAATCTATACAAATTCTTATTCATTTGATAAGAATTTATGTAGTTACACAAATTCTTACCAGTCTTACATAAATTCTTACTATTTTTTTGTAAGAATTTATGTTGCCGCATTTTATGCGGAAGTTTTTAGACTTTCCCTCATTGTTGCGGCTGCTTTGCCGTCGGTGCCAAGGATGGACCGAGGGGATGAAGGGATGGTTGCCCCCTAAAAAATTAAAATTCATATATGATTAAAAAAATATTTAGAATTTTTTTATGTATTTTCAATTAAAAATATATTTTTGCCCCATAAAATTCTACAAGTTCATTCTCATAAAATTTTATAAATTTATCCTCTAACATAAAATTCTGCGCCCGTCCCTAATAGAAACTAATGGTCAACACTTAGACCCAGTGTCCACTACTCCACTTATCTTTGATTGCTTGGTGGATGCACCGCCTCCAACCAGCCGCAATTTGAAACTAAAAAAATAAATATTTTCTTCAAATGCGGCGGTTACACACTTGCATGCGCCACTTTAAATATTGGGGTCGAGTGGCGACGGTGGACGGAGAGGTTGAGTGGTGGAGGATGATGCTGAAAGAAATAATGATGAAAATGAGTCGGGAAAGGGATTAAATTGTTGAGATATTTAAATGTCTAAGGTTAAATTGTTGAGATATTTAAAGATTAAGGAATAAATGTGTTGGTCCATTAATTTTATTAATTGTTATGTCATTGTTCATTAGGGGTGTATACGGTTCGGTTTTGGTTTAATTCGGTAAGCTATTTTAATAACCATCTGTTTTCGGTTCGATTAATCTCAATTTTCGATTTTTTTCATATTAACATTAATTTTTGAATTTTTTTATTTTATTTTGACAAAATAACTTTATTTGATGAATTTTAAACATTAAAAGTTAGAATTTTAAAGTATTTTTCATAAATATTTATTAAAAACTTAATTTTTAAGTAAAAATAATAATTAAAAATGTATCTATAGTATTGTAAGTATAAAATACTCATTTTTACATTATAAAAATAACTATAAATTAAATAAAAAATCAAATTCGGTTCAATTCGGTTCGATTCAGTTAACCACGGTTCGTAAACTTATGAACCATAAACAGTCCAAACGCCTCGGATCGACTTTCGGTTTTGCGGTTAACCATGCTCAGCCCTATTGTTCATTACTTTTTAAATTTAAAAAATAATATGCTTGAGATTCATTAATTGGTTTAATAATTTAAAATACTCATATTATTATATTTTGTAAAGATTCAAATTTTGATATGAGAATGTAATATATATTTATTTAACCAAAATAATATGACATACTTATTACGCTTTTAAGTTTTTACTATTTACGTAATAAAATAGAAAATAAATTAAAATTTCAAACTTAATAAATAATGATTTATTTATAAAAATTGTTGCATGATTAAATCATTATTCTTTCATTACGCAGAGAACTGAAAAGACCTCTATCAATAGTCAAAGGGATAAATGTAAATAATTAATAGTGAGAGAGATAAATGTATAATTAATTTTTTTTTAAAAAAAACTATGTTTCAAAGATTAGAAAAAGTATCAATTCACAAGCGAAAGCAATAGATAAAATGAAAAAAATATGTTTAAATCCCTTAATAATTATAAAAGGCTTAAGGGCTACTTTTGTTCCTGTAACAGACTTAATTTATTGTTTCGCCCCTATAGTATTTTCGTATAAATTTAGCCCCTAAACTAGTCGAGTTGTATCATTGTTTGCCCCTTGACTAAACGAAAGCTAACGTTAATCGTTACGGTGATGATATGGCAGTCAACGGTGCTGATGTGGCAGCCAATGTTTTATTAATTTTTATGTTTTTTTAATATTTTCTTAAACTCATGTTTTTTAAAAAAATTAATTTTGCCCTCGTACTCAACTAGAAAATCAATTTTGCCCTCAAACTCGCTCAAAAAATCAATTTTGCCCCTCTGCCACGTCATCTTTACACGTGGACTGCCATGTCAGCAACGTAACGGCCAATGTTAACTTTCGACAGTCAAGGGACAAACAGTGATGCAATTCAACTATTTCATGGGTCAAATTGATGCGAAAATACCGTAAACGATAATTGGGACTATTATAAGGGCAAAAGTAGCCCTTAAGCCATTATAAAATTACAATTTAATAATGGCAACATTATATTTTAACCATCTAAATTGATTTTTTTATATTGTAGTCCCTTTAAAATTGTAAAATTAGAAGTTGATACTGAGATAAAAAAATGGTAAGTTGATAAAATTTTATTTTATTTTCTTATAAAAAATATAATAAAGTTCTTGGAGATTTTTTTGGTTGTCTTAACGATAGAAATTATAATCCGAACATTGAACATTAGGAATGTTTATGATAGGTTAACAGTACTATTTAGTATAAACGACTGATTAAACGTTAGTGGTTATTAATCATAGCCTGATAAGTGAGAAAAGGTTTTAACTATTTCTTAACGGTTTAGTTACAATTTAACCTATTATAATTTTTTTAAATGTTCACTACTTATTTTGAGAATAATAAAATTATCTTTATGATAAATATTATATTAAAATTGAAAAAAACTAAAATGGAGAGATTCTAAACACAAACTTTATACTTAATTAAAAAAATGCCTATATGATAACCTATGAGTTAATCATTAACCATATATTTTAGTGGTTCGGTTAACTAAAATTGTTCAACCTTAACAATTACTGTATTAATTAACATATAAAATGTAAAGGATATATCATTAGTTGTTACGGTTTATTTTGCACGAACACCCTTAACTACAATGGCATTCTTGTAAATCCACTAAACAATAAAGGCCAAGAATGTAAATGAACTCTCCACCGAGGAGGTTACAAAAACCAGTACCACACTGATCCTCACTCACTCATCCCCTAAGGCCTAAGCCACGGAAGCAACCAACCACCTTGCGCTCGGCAACTCGAATCCCGAAATATCTTCTTCTTCTTCTTCTTCGTAAAACAAACCATGAAATCCCTCTTCATTGCAGTCCTCTTCTTCTATCTCCACCCACTCCCAGCCCTCAGTTCCGCAGACTACGACGCTAGCAGAACCGTCTCAAACGCCACCGATTTCCTCCGTACAAGCTGCTCCGCCACCTTATACCCCGCCTTTGTTACGCTTCCCTCCGCGGCCACGCCAACGCCATCCGACAAGACCCTGCTCGTCTAGCACGTACCGCCATTGGCGTCAGCCTCTCCAGGGCCCGTCACATGGCGGCCTTCGTCTCTAACCTCTCCCGCGAAGCCAACCCACGAGCCAGAGCCGCCTTGCACGACTGTTTCTCCAACATGGGTGACGCCGTGCATGAAATCCGATGATCCTTAAACCAAATGCGGAAGCTGGTGGCTCCGGGTTCGGAGTCTTTCAGGTTACAAATGGGGAATGTCCAGACGTGGATGAGCGCCGCTCTGACGGACGAGGATACGTGTACGGATGGGTTCGAGGATGTGGACGACGGACCGATGAAGACGTCGGTGTGCGAGAGGGCGGCGAACGTGAAAAAGTTCACGAGCAATGCGTTGGCACTGGTTGATAGTTATGCAGAAAAGGGTACGAATTAGTTGTTTAATATATTATATTATATACTCCCCCACAAATAACGTAACTTATATTATTTAAAATTTATTATTGATAAAAATATAAAAAAATATATTTTAAAATTTTTAAATTAAGTAGATTTTAAATATATATTTTATCAAATTTAATTATTTAAAATATTTAATATAATTATAGTCAAAATTTATAAAATTTGACTTTTAAAAAGTTAATAAAAAATATTATTTATAGGACAGAAAAAGTAATATTTAAAATGTATAATTCTGATCATGTCGAATGCTTTGTTTAATTTCAACTCTCTTTTTTTTTTTCTGTACTGTACAGTTATTTTAAAGGGTGTATGATTTTTTTTTCTGGGTAATTTTGAATTTTACGGTTTTATATCTTCGATCTTTTCTGAGAATAATTTGCTTAATAATTTTTCTATAAAAATAGTATGTTTTGTAATTTTTTTTTGTCTTGATATAAATTTGTTCTTTTTTTAAGTTGCATTGTTATTGTTTCTCGGGTTGGTGATTATTTAGTTATTTTATGAATATACCCTAATTTTGGTCTTTTGAGATTGTTCTCTCAAATTATTTGATGCTTGCAATCTCCCTAAATATATTGTAGTTGTGATAATCAGGTTGTTTACGCTAGAGGCACACTATTATTATGTTAGTGTGGCGGATCTAAAAATATTTTTTAAGGTGGGCACACATATATTAACATCATGTTCAAATTGGTTCATTATTATTTAACGTGTTCGAACTCGGTTCTTTTAGCTTTCACGAACATATTCGCTTAGTGTTGTAGCGATGTCCCTCTCGCTAAAAAAGAAAGTGGTTGATTTTATTTGGAAAATATTTTCTTCCGTGGGATTTTCATAAAACCCGTGTTCTATTTAAAAATGGAGTCGCCACCGGCCACTCAAGGTGGACCGGACACCGTAGAAAACCAGAGATTTTAAAATATCGGGTTCGGGAGTCGGTTACGGATGGGGAAGGATTAGCACCCCACACCGCCCAAAATTGGTACTTTAATAATTACCGCTTTATTAATTTCAAACTTTCCGGATTAAAGTGACGATTAAATTAAAATTCGGTTATAAATACGAGTAGATTTTAAAGGCCCCGTTATTCGAGAGTAAACGCCCAATCATTATCACTACGCCTGATACTGGCCCCGTTTACACTCGAATAAAAGGGCACCGCATTGACAATTTATATCCGAAATGCAATCTTAAAATAAGGCAAATATAAATATATTACGATGAATACTAACATAATAAAAGAGTAACATAACATAAATAAAATACTAATCTAAAACATACATACATAACCATTAATTTAACACATAAATAAAAACAAATCTAACATAAATAAAATACTAATCTAAAACATACATACATAACCATTAATTTAACACATAAATAAAAACAAATCTAACATAAATAAAATACTAATCTAAAACATACATAAATAAATATTAATCTAACTCATGAATAAAAATAAATCTAACATAAATAAAATATTAATATAAAACATAAATTTAAAACATACTAATCTAAAACATAGATAAACATACAAATTAAAAACACAATTTTAAATTAACTACTACTTCATTAAAGTATGAAAATTACAACATAAATAAAAAGGAAAGAAAATATACCTAACTAGGAGTTCGAATGACGAACCCCGACTGGACCCCACCGAGATCTACCACGACCTCTCCAAAAATATTAACTAGACCGGACCTAAAATAGGACCCCGATCGAACCGACTAGGACCGAGGGGACTGCCCCTTGGCCCTGGGGTAGCCGAAAGCACTGCTCTCTTATTTGGCTACCCAGCCGATTGCCTTAATTGCTTCTTCAAATTCCAATCTCAATTGCCTATTTATAGGCATGTAAAGGGGTGGGGTGGGTGACGTGGAGCCTTGTGCTCCACTCCCCCCTTTTTTATTATTAATTTTTTTTACTTATTTTTAAGATTAATAATATTATTACAACAATACTAAAAATACTAAAACCCGGACAAAAATGAGTGATTACAGTTGCCCCTCTTTGCTTGTTCTTGTGAAACGAGAACAAAGCAAAGATCAAAAGCACTTATTTTTGTCTTATCTGGCTAAACTTCTCTCCTTTTGACGCGTCTTCTTTCTTTGGTAGATCTCCATTCTCTTCAGCGTATGTCTTCTTTCTTGTTTTGGTTGATCCACCTTGTCACTCTCGGGAAGCAAAGCCTTCAAAATGGAGGTTGTTTGTTGAGTAAGCCAAACTGAGTTCTACATGCTACATTATTGGTAATAAGCTAATACCTAAAGAGAGTTCGACCCAGCTGCAACACCGACGAAGAGACAGGGTCTACAAAATTCGATCCAGCTGCAACACTGACGAGGAGGCAAGATCGATAGGTGAAAGTTCTGATGTCTGATCCAGCTACAACTCTGACGAAGAGGCGAGATCAGAAAACTGGCAATTTTTTCTTTTTTCTCTCTTTTTTTCTGCTTTTGTTTCTTTTTCATATTTTTTCATATTTTTTCATATTTTTTCTTTTTTTTTATTTTTTCTTAGAACATTGATAAAACTTAAAAGTTGGTGAATTTTGACCAAGCTACAACACCGACGAAGAGGCATGGTCTAAAGTTAGTAATGTTGGTCCAGCTACAACACCGATGAAGAGGCAGGATCAAGAGTTAGTGAATTTGGTCTAGCTACAACACCGACGAAGAGGCAAGACCGGAAGTTAGTGAATTAGGTTCAGCTACAACACCGACGAAGAGGCAGAACCGAAAGTTAGATTTGACCAAGCTACGACACCGACGAAGAGGCAAGGTCTGAAGATTTGATCCAGCTACGACACCGACGAAGAGGCAGGATCAGATAGTTGTTCTTTTTTGTGATCAAGCTACGACTCTAACGAAGAGGCATGATCAGGATTTGGTTGGAAGCTTATTTTTCATTTTTTTTTTCATTTTTTCATTTTTTTTTCATTTTTCTATTTTTCTTTGATTTTTTTCTTCTTTTTTCTTTTCTTGATTTGTTTTCTAGCTACAACATTAATAAAGAAAACTTGAAAATCAGTAAAGTTGGATATATCAACAGAGAAACAGAAATATTAACTGGAACCCTACTACACCATCAACGGATAAGTAGGACAGCAGCAACTGAGACCTAGCCACTCCATCAGTGGAGGACTGGATCGGATAATGATGACCTAGAACCGGCTACACCATCAGCGGAGAGCAGGATCTGAGGGCGACAAGAGCTTGGACCCGGCCACTCCATCAGCGGAGGACCGGATTGGACAATGACGACCTGGAACTGGCTACACCATCAGCGGAGAGCAAGATTTGAGGACGACGGGAGCTTGGACCCGGTCACTCCATCAGCGGAGGACTGGATTGGACAATGACGACCTGAAATCGGCTACACCATCAACGGAGAGTAGGATCTGAGGGCGACAAGAGCTTGGACCTGACCACTCTATCAGCGGAGGGCTGGATTGGACAATGACGACCTGGAACCGGCTACACCATCAGCGGATGGCAGGATCTGAGGACGACGAGAGCTTGGACCCGACCACTCCATCAACGGAGGATTGGATCAGATAATGACGACCTGGAACCGGCTACACCATCAACGGAGAGTAGGATCTGAGGACGACGGGAGCTTGGACCCGACCACTCCATCAGCGGAGGATTGGATCGGATAATGACGACCTGGAACCGGCTACACCATCAGCTGAGAGAAGGATCTGAGGACGACGAGAGCTTGGACCCGACCACTCCATCAGCGGAGGATTGGATTGGACAATGACGACCTGGAACAGCTACACCATCAGCGGAGAGTAGGATCTGAGGGCGACAGGAGCTTGGACCCGGCCACTCCATCAGCAGAGGACTGGATCGGGCGATGAAAGTTGATACATTTTCTTTTGATTTTTCATTTCATTTTTCGATTTCTGATTTTTTTGACTTTTGATTTTTTTTGATTTTTTTGATTTTTTCAACTCTATAATAATTTTTTTCTTTTTCTTGAACTGTACAAAGAAGTAAGACTCGAGAGAAAAAAATAGGTCTGGTTGCACCGTCAACAGAGAAACAAGACCTGGATAGAAATTCGATCTGCTTGGGAAAAGGTTCAGATCTGTTGCACCATCAACGAAGAAACAAGATCTTCAGGATATCTATATTGTTGCACCATCAGCGGTAAAGCAAAATCTGGAAATTGTTGGCCTATCAACAATGACGAAGGCAAGATCTGGAAAAAGGGTTACTTCTGCTGCTCTACTGGCGGAGGGGTATGACCTAAAATGAATAAACATTAATCAGTAAATGTTCACAAAATTTTTCACTGTTACCTTTTATTGATGTTTCAACATCCTCTTTGTGTTCGGCCTCCTCTAAGACTAAGGTTGGCCGTCATGTTGTTGCCCCCACGGTTGAGGATGTTCGGTCTCTTTTTGAACCTGTTTGTAAGCAAAAATGCATACATGATTTTTATGCCTAAATGCATGTGTCTATCTTAAATGCATGGTGATTTTGGTGTATGCACTTAATATAAATGTATGACGTATGCAAGATGAATGCAATCTAAATGCATGAATGTGATATGATTTTTTTTGCCCTCAAAGGGATGCCCGACTCCTCACTGGTCCCGTCAGGATCTTGGTTTTTTGTATGTGACGGTGCCCCAACCTCAACTTGGATTCGATCAGTCATCTGGGTGCATGCCTCACCATTTTATTCATCCCTATGCCATCGTCTGAAACTGTTCTTGAATTTGACACTTTGAGTGTGGATTCTGTTGCCCCCTAGGTTGGGTTTATAAATTGTGTTGGTTCATGGTAGTTTATTATTTTTTGATTGGGTGCAATTTTGCAGACTGTGGTCAAAGATGCAAGAGTTTGACTCGGAAATGAAGGCTGGACCTTGGCAAAGAATGCCCCTGGACTGGGACCTTGTTAGAGGCACACTATTTGTAAAAGATGTGGGGGTGCTTTTGGACATGCCCCAAGATCAAACTTTTGTAAGAGGCTTTGTAAGGTGCTAGATAGACCATCTTTGTTGTATTTAATGGGGCAACCCGAGGATTAGTTTTATTATTCTGAAAATGAATGCATGCAAAATGTGTCATAAATCGATGCAATGCAAAATTAAGATTGTGATGATGTTGTACAATGATGTAGGTGAACTCAGTGCGATGAGAATAAAGTAAAACGAGTTAGTACCAAATAAAATGATTAAATAAAACAAATGATAAATATAACAAAAATGGAGTAATAAAAACTGTACATAAACAAGAAACAAGGCACCAGAGCCTAAATAGGGTGACCACTAATCGGACAGAGTTTTACATGGCTCTAAAGGGTTTGCTCCTACGGCTCACTATATACAGTTTTTGTGCTAAGAGGTACCCGAATTGTCCTCGTTGTCCTCTACTAAGAGTAGCAAGGCCCCCGGTTCAATTCAGGGGGACCCATTCGCTTATGCCTGCACGAAGGAACAATATCCTTACGAAAGCATAAGGTACTCGAGCCCCGAAGGTACTTGCTAGGCCTACACGGGAGAACAATATCTCCACGAAAGCATTAGCGTTTTCCCCCACTTAAAAAATACAGGTTTATATGCCAAATTTTAAATGCGTTAAAATAAACTCACAATTATAACCGAATGTTAGTTTAATAGTCACTTTAATCCGAAATTTCTGATATTAATAAAGCGGTAATTATTTGAAAAAAGCTCGACTCTCTTATTTTTTCGAAAAACAAAAATTTCCCCAGCGGAGTCGCCATCTGTAGCGATGCCCCTCTCGCTAAAAAAGAAAGTGGTTGATTTTATTTGGAAAATATTTTCTTCCGTGGGATTTTCATAAAACCCGTGTTCTATTTAAAAATGGAGTCGCCACCGGCCACTCAAGGTGGACCGGACACCGTAGAAAACCAGAGATTTTAAAATATTGGGTTCGGGAGTCGGTTACGGATGGGGAAGGATTAGTACCCCCACACCGCCCAAAATTGGTACTTTAATAATTACCGCTTTATTAATTTCAAACTTTCCGGATTAAAGTGACGATTAAATTAAAATTCGGTTATAAATACGAGTAGATTTTAAAGGCCCCGTTATTCGAGAGTAAACGCCCAACCATTATCACTACGCCTGATACTGGCCCCGTTTACACTCGAATAAAAGGGCACCGCATTGACAATTTATATCCGAAATGCAATCTTAAAAAAAGGCAAATATAAATATATTGCGATGAATACTAACATAATAAAAGAGTAACATAACATAAATAAAATACTAATCTAAAACATACATACATAACCATTAATTTAACACATAAATAAAAACAAATCTAACATAAATAAAATACTAATCTAAAACATACATACATAACCATTAATTTAACACATAAATAAAAACAAATCTAACATAAATAAAATATTAATCTAAAACATACATACATAAATATTAATCTAACTCATGAATAAAAATAAATCTAACATAAATAAAATATTAATATAAAACATAAATTTAAAACATACTAATCTAAAACATAGATA
Source organism: Hibiscus mutabilis (assembly GCA_019671005.1). Taxonomy (NCBI): domain Eukaryota; kingdom Viridiplantae; phylum Streptophyta; class Magnoliopsida; order Malvales; family Malvaceae; genus Hibiscus; species Hibiscus mutabilis. Next base: position 17,935,909 of record CM033736.1, on the reverse strand, counting down.
AACATACAAATTAAAAACACAATTTTAAATTAACTACTACTTCATTAAAGTATAAAAATTACAACATAAATAAAAAGGAAAGAAAATATACCTAACTAGGAGTTCGAATGACGAACCCCGACTGGACCCCACCGAGATCTACCACGACCTCTCCAAAAATATTAACTAGACCAGACCTAAAATAGGACCCCGATCGAACCGACTAGGACCGAGGGGATCGCCCTTGTACAGGGTAGCGAGAAAGCACTTCGCTCTCTTATTTGGCTACCCAGCCGATTGCCTTAATTGCTTCTTCAAATTCCAATCTCAATTGCCTATTTATAGGCATGTAAAGGGGTGGGGTGGGTGACGTGGAGCCTTGTGCTCCACTCCCTCCCCTTTTTTATTATTATTTTTTTTTACTTTTTTTTAAGATTAATAATATTATTATAACAATACTAAAAATACTAAAACCCGGACAAAAATGAGTGATTACAAGTGTTTGCAAACATGTTTGTTTAGCCTTTGCGAACATAAACGACTGTGTAAGACGATGTTTATTTACAACGATGTAAATAAGTTATCAATGCAAACATTAGTGAATCGGAAAATAACAGTGTAAAAAACTTGCCCACCCTGACTATATGGTGAATCTGCCACTATGGTTAAAACGTATGTAGTTTAAGATTTGTTTAAAGAGCATAAAATAATGTATTCTGTTACAACTTATAGAGACGAACCTATATAACATCTAAATAATGTGGACAACTTTATGCAACAATTTCCCCCCATGTCATGGGGATTGAGTGCAATCGTGCATAACGAAGGGAGGAAAGCATACCATTCACGCTAGCCATAAAAGCAAATTAGTGAATCAAAAATCTTCAAATTACAATTTACAAAGCCATGTGATATATAATACCGACAATGCTACAATAAATTCGAAACAATCCAATTTGTGTCTTTTACCAATTTATATTCAATCAATAAAAATCAAGCACAAAAAATGAATGTCTTTGTTAATTGATTCAATTAAATTAGTATAAATAATAATTAATTCAAAAAGTCATATTTTTACTTCTACTCTCAATTAATTTAATCTCTAACACAATCGTTTAAAAAAAATCTCTAACTCAAAACTCAAAGTTAAAAAAGAAAAAAAGGTAAACATAAATTAATAAAAAAATATAATTATTATATTCTTATTTGTATTGTTACAGTTGTAAGAGAGGGAACAAAAAGTCTTAAACTCTTAGAATCTTACATAACAAAATTTAAATAATAATTAAAATATATTTCTATATATTGAATAAATGAATAATTTAAAAATAATAAAATACATACCTTCAGTCTTGAGAGTCTTGAACTTACAAAATTAAGAGTTTTATGTTTGATGAAGAAAAAACGTCAAAAGTAGAAGTTGAAGTCGCAGAACCCGAAGATTTTTTATTTTTACTGAGCTTCTTCTTCTCTTGTGATTGGTTATCATTTTTTGAGCTTTTATGTAGGACTAAACTCAAATGAATTATTTGTGGACTCTTAAGAAAGAATGAGTTATTACTTAAAGACATCTTTAGTCAGTATTTTATTATAATTTATATGTGAGTGAGATAAATAAAATTTCAAGTCGTGCACAAATAAAATTTCATAACATTTCAGGGTAGGCACAAATAAAATTTCATAACATTTCAGGGTGGGCACAAATAAAATTTCAAGATGGGCGCTATCAATAAAATAAAAGCTAATAGTATTGATAATGTTATTCTTCACCAATAATAGTGATATTTGTTTTTTTTTTCTTGAGTTGTTTGGTTAAATTTTCTACAACTTTCTTTATTTAATAACTAATTTTTATTATTTGGTGGTTTTAAAAAATAACTATTTTTTATTATTTGGCGGTTTAAAAAAATAATTCGGTAGTATGATTAATCTATTTTAAAATTTGTATTTTTTCTCGAATTATTATTATTTTAAAAATATTGGAGTTGTCATCGTGTCGTCAATTATCAAATCTCAATACAAACAATGGACAAACCATTTTTAAGGGAAATTTTGGACGACTCATAACCCCTCTCTTCTAGAGTGTGTGTATATATATATATATACTCAAAAGAAAAAGTGTATATACATATGGAAACAAATTTGGACCACTAGATTATTACCGAAAAAAAATAAAAAAATAAATCATTTATTTGCATTCATCCAACGGTTCAAGAAGGTGTAAAGTAATTAATTTTTACACCTTATAAGTGAATTATATTATCACAAGAAAAAAATATTAGTCATTTATTTATCTTCATCCAATGATTTAAAAAATGTGTAAAAGTAATTGGGTTTTACACAGCGGATCCTAACCCTACACACATATATATACTTACACCATGTAAAATTCAATTAGTTTTACATTGTTTTATGACCATTAGATAGGTGAAATGAATGAATAAGATTAAACACTATGTAAAACTCAATTTGTTTTACACTAATTTATGACTGTTGAATCCATTTACAATGTGTAAAACTCAATCACAAGAAAAAAATAAGAAAATAATATTAGCCATTTATTTACCCCTCCAACGGTTAAAGCAATGTGTAAAAGTAATTGAGTTTTTAAAATTCATAGTTTTACACGATTATTGGATCGTGAGATAGGTGAAATGGATGGCTGAGATTAACTTCTTACCTTTTTTTTCAAGTAATAATCTTCACATAACCCACTGTTAATCCCAGCCATCCATTTCACCCATCCAACAATCTAAAAAACGTGTAAAAGTTAAAAAAAACTCTTACACTTTGTAACTAGATCATGTCTCATATTTACACCATGTAAAACTCAATTAGTTTTATACTAATTTATGACCATTAGATGAGTGAGATAGGTGGATGAGATTAAACACCATATAAAACTCAATCTGTTTTATACTAATTTATAATTGTTGGATCCACTTATACTGTGTAAAACTCAATTACTTTCACACATTTTTTGAACAGTTGAATGAAAATAAATAAATGGCTAAAATTATTTCATCTTTTATCCTGTGATAATTTTTTATTTTTCTATTATTAATCTCAACCATCTCTTTGCCTCCATCATTAAACTAGTTTATTTTTGTTTTAAAACACCGTGTCTAAAATAAACACTTTATCTTAAAAATACTTTTAAATAACAATTTCAAGCACTAAAATTTCAAAATAACTTTTTAAAAATATTTTTACACAATATTTTTTAAAAGAAATAATAAACCATCTGAAACAAAATTGAATTTAGTAGTAAAAGAAAATAGGATCGAATTCATAAACACTAAAGTTATTATAACTGAATATATTAATGAACATGTTTTTTTACAGTGTTGTGTGTGCCTTATATTGTGACATGTGAAAAACAAATCATGAGATTTAAATTGATTAAAAAATAATTTAAATAAATAAAATACTAAGCAAACATAACTAAATTTAGCATTGCTTTTGAACATGGTTTTTTTATACTCCTTTTAAAAAGTGCTTTTAAATTGTTTAATTTAAAATTTAAGTATTTATTATTGTTGTCAAAAAGTGTTTTTTATAAAAATAAACGATTATTTTAGACATAATATTATAAGTAAAAAAGTTAATTTTTTGACAAATACTAATTCTAATCATAATCCTACTTATAGGGGAAAAGGAACTATAGGGAAAGAAAGAGTGCTCTTACTGGGTCTAGAGCCCACCTAAGGGAATATGAGAGAACAAAGATGAGTAATTTGACCAATTTATGACTATTATATATAAAAATATTTTAATGGGGGTTAGGATATAGTTACACAGTGTAAGAGTTTTTAACTTTTCATTTTTTTGGATCATTGAATGAGTGAAATAAATAACCGAGATTAATAATATGTTATGTGAAGATTATCACTTGAAAAAAAAAGGTAAGAAATTAATTTTTCTTATCCCTTTCACCCATCCAACTACCACTAAAACGTATAAAACTATGAATTTTACTAGATCTTATCCCTTTTTATGTATTAATTATATTTCTCTTCGAAAAGTGCTTCTAAGATCCAGCTTCAAGTACAATATGTAGAGTATTATATTTGTATGCCGACTTTTGGTTACAATTATGAGGTTCCACGACATAAATTACAGAACAGTTAAAAAACAGAAGATGAGAGAGCACAGCAAGATAATGTGGGGTTGATTCATGCTCGGATTCGGTGTCTGCAGCAAGATAAAGAGAGCAGCGATACGAGGGGAGTCCCGAGACTCGGGGATAGCCTGGAAAGATTGGGTCGAAAGGAAAGCGAGACAAACACTTGGTGGGTGTTCATGTCTTGGCTATATTCCCCCGGTTAGGACCAGCTGCCTTATCATTGGGTTCACGAGACACACTTACTATACCATCCTTCTATTTTTTCACTCCTTCAATTAAATCAAACATTGGGTTTGGGTCCCAAACAACTTTCAGACCTTCCACAAACATACATATTTCAACTGTCAACAATTATCTCAAAAAAAAAAAAAATCAACAACTGTGTTTACTTTTTGTATTTTAATGGGTTATGTAATAACTCATTACTCATAGGGTGTTGAGTTTGATATGCTTTCACATAATATATATATATATATATATGAATTTTTTTTGATGTACCTGTATAAACTTTATTTTATATAAACCGTCTATTTTGAGGTTTAAGGATCTGATATAGAATTCAGGGTTAAAGTTATAGATTTATATTTCATAGTTCAAACAGATAGAATTACACATCATGTGTATCAAAAAATTATTCGTATATATATATATATGAGTTAGAATCCACTTACGTTGTATAAAATTCAATTACTTTTATACTTTTTTGGACAGTTGGATGATGGTAATAAATGGCTAAGATTATTTTATTATCTTTTTTCAAGTGATAATCTTCGCATTTTCTATTGTTAATCACATCCATCCATTTACCTTCATCCAACGATCCAAAAAAAGTGTAAAATTTTCAAGTTTTAGACAATGTAAGAGGATTGTATCTCTCTATATATGAAGTCTAGTAACGTTATTTGTATTTTTAGCAAGTATCCAATGGTAAAAGACGCTGTATTTTCAAGTAGAGAACCTATTTAGAGAATATACCATTGAGAGGAACGATCAAGAACTTCAAACACGTATAGTGAAAAACCGCAAAGTATACAAAATAAATATTATCTGATGCACTGTTAATAAAAAAAATAAAGAAACAATTTTGAGATGGTGTCAAGTGTTTCATTATATATTTTTAAAATTTTAAATATATTTAAAATGATATTTGATGTCATCTTAGTATTTTATCTGTAATAGTGTATCATAGGGGTTGCTTATTGAGTTAAGCTTCTTGCAAACAACTAGAGCTTGCTCGACTCGGTTAATGCTCGTCTCGAAATCGAACTCGAATCGAGATCTTAGCGAGTCAAGTCGAGCAAGGCTCAACTCGACTCGTCAAGTTCGTGAACAACTCGTTATTTTTTAATAATTTCTTTTATGATTTTTTGGTGGCTACCTTAAAAAATCATGTTCTAAGAAATTTAAATAATAGTTGAAAACTCTAGAAAAGTTTAGTGAATTGCTAGGTAATTTACCCATACAATTTTGGTTTCAAATTTTCCAAAACATTTTGTATTTCCCGAGAATTAAAAAATTAATTTGTACTAATAATAAATTAAATTATAATAACGAGTCTTTTCTTTTTTATTAAGGTATTTCTTTGTTCTAAATATTATAATTGCCCTAGTATGAGCTCCGAATCGTCAGGAAACTTTGAAAAGCATGTTGCGCAGCATGTGGTTGCGCCAGCGGGTAAGCCACCAGATTTTGTGATGAATGGGGTCATGGTGAGTAGCGACGCGGCTGATGGTGGGAGTATGGAATTGGAGATGGCCACTCCAGAAGAAAGATCGGCTGGTGTTGAGTTGGAGAGGATGGGGGAGATACCGGCAGACGTGAACATGGTAGTTGCAATCGATATGGCTCTGGCTGTTGCACCGACCAAGCCTTCGTTTAGGGATATGATACAAGGAACTACTGGTGAGGTACATAAGGATAATTTATAAGCAACTTGGACGTGGAGATCCAGGAGGGTGATGTGATGATTGCTCGTGCTGGAGTGGTGCCAAAAATTTGATTCTCTGATCTGGTGCATCAGGAGATTAATGCGAAACTATCGAAATCCTTGATTGTACGTCTACTGGGAAAATCAATTGGTTACCGCGCTTTAAAGAATTGCATCCATGCTTTGTGGAATTCCAGGGGTGAGGTGAATCTAATTGACCCAAATAATGATTATTATCTTGTTAGGTTTGCCATGGAGGATGACTATGAGAAGGTTTTATCGGATGGTCCATGGATGGTGTATGGGAGTTATTTAACAGTGCAACCATGGTCTCGTGAGTTTTCTACATCATTAGAGTATCCTAAATAAATCCTTGTGTGGGTACGATTACCCGGGTTACCATACAGATACTATTTCAATAATTTGTTTCGAGCCATTGCTAGTCTTCTGGGTAAAGTACCGCGTGTGGATTTCAATACTACGGAGGGCAAGCATGGCGTTTCGCATGATTGGCAATTATGGTATGTAACACCCCCTTCCCGTGACCGTACACTGATCACGATTCAGAAATGTCACTACTTTAAAAATAGTCTTTTAATCCAAAAACCGGGGTAATTTAAAATTTTAAGACAAATTCCCAAGTGGTCACCCATCTTGAAATTTCCATAATTCAAGCACGCTTAACTTTATCTAATTTAGAAATAGAATAATAATTTAATACCCGATAGTAAAACTTTTTACGTAAATAATATATTCATATCAAAATATATATAATAATAATAAGCAGTATAAACGTTTAACATCTATGGAAGGTTTATAAGTCCATAACATACCCGATTGAAATATTTAATCAAAAAGACATGTTTAGTTAGTACATACCACTATTTACATTCATAATAAGGATGTCATAAGTATTGAAATAAGATGTCGATTTATGTCTCCTCATAGAGAAGGTGATGCAAAGTTCTACTCCTACTTCCGTTTACCTACGTGTATAACAAAAATACACGCTGAGTATAACTCAGTGAGGCATAAGATAAGTAACATATATAAAATACCTTGTAATGTATGACACTTTTCAAAAGCATGATAAACTTTTAAATCATATAATCTGTAATGCAGGAATATCTATGCAAGAAAGCATATAATTATCCTATAAAATCATATAGTCTAAGGTAAATATCAAGAGACTAGTAAATGAGTCGTGTACTCCCAGAGTACTAGCCACTTCCCTTAGGGACGAGGCGACGGTAACGAGCTCGTAGCAACCCTTAGGTGCAAAAGGTAGACACAATTAAGTGTCTGGCAATAGACATATATAAATGTCAACGATAGAAATACAAGGTGTCAGACACGTAAAGTATCGAACGGTAGATACAATAAGTATCGGCGGTAGACACATAATGTGTCAGTGTAGCTACTAGAATCTTATGGTATGCCACATTACTGTAATTCTTAATATTATACTACCAATGGCAAACATTTAAGACAATTCTTGCAAAATGGCAAGTAATCCAAATACGATTCATACTCTTACATGTTCTATATCTTTCATGGTACACATGCCATTTGAAAACTGTATGAAATAAATCATTATCTGTATATCATGCTATAAAGCACGTGTGATCATAAAAATACCACAATCTTTAAATTAGTAAAATAAAATATCATACCAAAAACATGTCATGCTTTATAAAAATCATTACCTTTTTGGTAGACTTATCTCAAGTCTTCCTATAATATGTATGTTACTAACATACATTTAAAAATATATATGCACTCACCTTAGCGTTGCAATGTAGTAGTCTTTACTATTCGATATTACTCCCAGACTTTTTCCTTTCATTTTTTACCGTCACAACTTTGATTTATATCGGAATCTACAGTAAAATAACATATACCATTTCAAGTATATGTTAGTACATATTCATACCATACACAATAAGGGAAAGTAAATAAATATCTATCCATTATATGGAAAATTGATCTGATGAAACTTTCTATATTCGAATCGCAAATTCCCATACTTTTCTTTAAATCTCCAACTTTTCCCAAGAATTTATATTTTAGTCCCTAAGGACTCTTTTAAACTTCCAACCAAAATTTTCAAGTCTAAACCTTACATTTCTCATCCTTTACACTTTCGGACCTAAACTTTAAAAATTTGCACTTGGGTCCCTAAAGTAGCCGAATATTCAATTTAACCCAAAAATGTTGATTTAAACTTCAAAATCAACATTTAAATCATTAGACTTAATTTTCCAACATAATATACCTCAAATACAAGCTCAACATCAAATCCCTAAACTTTTCAAAATTTACATTTTGGTCCTTAGTGCCATCTAATTAGGGATTTTCATTCAAAACACCTTAAATCAACATATACAACAAATCTTCCTTCAATCATGTTCCAAAATCCCAAACTTTAATATAAACCCTAATTCTTTAGTTTTCAAGAACATGATCATTTCTTCATCCAAATAACAAAATCAAGCTTATAGAATATCATTCTCATCATTTCCATCATCAAAATAAATTTTTCCATAATTTCCCTTAATTTTCTCAATATTGCCGAAAAGTCCCTAATCAATTTTTCATGGAATTTTCATCACTTCTAACATAGAAACAATATCACAACCTTATTTCCAACATGAACAACCTTTAAAACATGATATTCCAACATATCCTTCATCCACCCTAATCACCAAACTCAACTTAAGAACATGGAAACCAAACAAAACTTATACCAAATGATAGAGAATTCAATGAAGAACAATTTCTTATTTCATATCTTAACCCCAAAACCAATCCAAAATACTTAAAAATTGAATTGAAATTTGCTTACCCCTTTCTTGGAGCTTCACGGCAAGAGAGAAAGATGGGAGAAAATTGCTTACCCCAAATGGCATATTAAAACCCTTATTTAAAATAAAAATCCTTTTAATGGTCAAATGACTATTTTACCCTTGAATTATAACTAATAACCCACCAATACTGGCATAGTCTTATCCTTAATAATAAAAAATATTCATAAAGTAGGGATGAAAAGACCATTTTGCCCTTAATGCATCAACTTATCTTCAAAAATGCCATTTTCAACTACTACACCAAATACTGCATAGAATCAAATTTAAATCGAATAAAAACGATTCATAAAACACAATATCATATTCTTCAAGTCTTTCTAAGACTTCCATAAAATTTTCATAATTTTCTGAATTCGAATAATCATTCGAACTAATTACCGAAACTTATCCTTTTTATAGCTTTCCACACAAATCCTGTATCAAAAATATGATTCCCACCAAAATTCATATACCGGGATAAACTATTCATTTTTGGCATAAAAATAATATGTGGGAAAATTACCATTTTTGGTCCCTAAACTTTTCCCAACTTTTCCCTTTAGCCACAAAACTTTAAAATTTTACGTTTTAGTCACTAAACTAAAACCACCAACCTTTGATTCTTTATATTTTAGTTACTAAGCAAATATTGGGGTATTACAATTCTCCCCCTTAAGAAAATTCGTCCTCGAATTTTCAAAACGTACCTGTTTTAAATATATGTGGATATTGTTTTTCCATTACATGCTTAGCTTCCCAAGTCGCTTCTTCCACCTTGTGATTACGCCAAAGGACTTTCACCAATGGTATTTACTTGTTCCTTAATTCTTTGACACCATACTCTTGTATCTTCACTGGTTCTTCTTCATATGTCAAATCTGATTGCAACTCAATTTCCTCTGGTACAATCACATGTGATGGATCTGATCTATATTTCTAGAGCATTGAAACATGGAAAACATCATGAATTTTACTCATCTCCGATGGAAGAGCTAACTGATATGCAATAGGACCAACCTTTTTCAGTATTTCGTACGGTCCAATATATCTAGGACTTAACTTACCCTTGCGGCCCATAGCAGCTTCAGTCTCCTTTCGTGAACCCACTCTAGATGATCATGCAGATCCACGGCCTCTGCCTCTTTGCATTCCAACAGATCTTTCAATTTGAATCTACATCTCATCTCGATATGGACAATCACGTACAAAATGTCTAGTTTTTCGGAAATATGCTCCCGTGATCATCCTGCACTCCCTATAATGTTTTCGGTTACAAATCTTGCATTGGGGAGGTCCTTGTTTCATTCCAGAGCCTTTCACTGATGTTGAGGTGTTTTTGGACTTTCCAGCTTGACTTGATTGTCCTCGAGGTGTTGAAAATCCAGATCTCCCCTGCTGCGAATATCCTTTACCTCGCTTAGATGATCGCGAAGTAAAAGTTGTTTCAGCACTCATTTTCTGACTCTGCGATTCTTTTTCAGCCTTCTCTCGAACAATCTCCATTGCTTTAGCTTTATTAACCGTTTCTTGAAACTCCCTGGGAATAATTGCCATCAGCACCTCTTGGTATCTGGCATCTAATCCATTTATGAAGCTATCAGTGATGGCTCTCTCGCCCGGTAGCAATTCAGAGGCAAATCTACACAATCTATTAAACTCGCATACATATTCATACACTGAGCGATCTCCCTGTTTAAGGTCCAGGAACCGTTGTCTCATCTCCTAGATAAATGCATCTCTAATATATTTCCTCCTAAACTCACGGAGGAAAAACTGCCAATTCACCTCTTCTCGAACATGAGCAGTGACATTATTCCACCAAACCAGTGCTTGCTCTCTCAATAAGGAGACAACTCCTTCCAGCTTTCCTTGATCATCATACCCAATCCGAGCCAACATTGTCTGTATGTCATTCAACCAGAAATCTGTCGACATAGGATCCCCATCAATGTCACCTTTAAAATTAGGAGCCTGCAGCTTCTTTAACTCTTTCAGAACAGAAATTCGAGGGGGTCTATTAAGTATCGCGTCCAGAGCTTGCAGAAATGTACCCCGGTCTTGCACCAGCATTTCCTGTGCAGGTGCACCAGCCTCCTGTTGAACATGCTGCTGTACTTCATCCCCTACTTCTGGAGCATTCACAGGCCCTATTTGTTGAGTAGCATGTTGGGATCCGATTCCTTTTGACATATGTACTGATAACATATACTTAAACTAATAAGCAATTGCATCAATCAAAAAAGTGTCATTTTCAACTAAATACGACATCCTAGTGGCATGTACACACTTTGACATTTTTATCAAATTCAATTTAACTCCAAAACTGACTAAACCTATAGCTCTGATACCAATAAATATAACCAACCCCTTCCCGTGACCGTACACTGATCACGAGTCGAAAATGTCACTACTTTAAAAATAGTCTTTTAATCCAAAAACCAGGGTTATTTAAAATTTTTAAGACAAATTCCCAGGTGGTCACCCATCTTGAAATTTCTCTAATTTAAGCACGCTTAACTTTATCTAATTTGGAAATAAAACAATAATTTAGTACCCGATAGTAAAACTTTTTACGTAAATAATATATTCATATCAAAATATATAATAATAATAAGCAGTATAAACGTTTAACATCTATGGAAAGTTTATAAGTCTATAACATATATTTAATCAAAAAGACAAGTTTAGTTAGTACATGTCACTATTTACATTCATAATAAGGATGTCATAAGTATTGAAATAACATGTCGATTTATGTCTCCTCACAGATAAGGTGATGCAAAGCTCTACTCCTACTCCCGTTTACCTACGTGTATAATAGAAATACACGTTGAGTATAACTGAGTGAGGCATAAGATGAGTAACATATATAAAATACCTTGTAATGTATGATACTTTTCAAAAGCATGATAAACTTTTAAATCATATAATCTGTAATGCAGGAATATCTATGCAAGAAAGCATATAATTATCCTAAAAATCATATAGCCTAAGGTAAATATCAAGAGACTAGTAAACAAGTCGTGTACTCCTAGAGTACTAGCCACTCCCCTTAGGGACGAGGTGACGGTAACGAGCTCGTAGCAACCCTTAAGTGTAAACGGTAGACACAGTTAAGTGTCGAGCAATAGACATATATAAATGTCAACGGTAGACACACAAGGTGTCAGACACGTAAAGTGTCAAACGGTAGATACAATAAGTATCGACGGTAGGCACATAATGTGTCAGTGTAGCTACTAGAATCTTATGGTATACCACAATACTGTCATTCTTAATATTATACTACCAAGGGAAAACATTTAAGACAATTTCTGCAAAATGGCAAGTAATCCAAATACAAATCATACTCCTACATGTTCTATATCTTTCATGGTACACATGCCATTTGAAAACTGTATGAAATAAATCATTATCTGTATATCATGCTATAAAACACGTGTGATCATAAAAATGCCACAATCTTTAAATTAGTAAAATAAAATATCATACCAAAAACATGTCATGCTTTATAAAAATCATTACCTTTTTGGTAGACTTATCTCAAGTCTTCCTATAATATGTATGTTACTAACATACATTTAAAAATATATATGCACTCACCTTAGCCTTGCAATGTAGTAGTCTTTACTATTCGATATTACTCCCGAACTTTTTCCTTTCATTTTTTACCGTCACGACTTCGATTTATATCGGAATCTACAGTAAAATAACATATACCATTTCAAGTATATGTTAGTACATATTCATACTATACACAATAATGGAAAGTAAATAAAGATGATATTCCAACATGAACAACCTTTAAAACATGATATTCCAACATATCATTCATCACCCTAATCACCAAACTCAACTTAAGAACATGGATACCAAGCAAAACTTATACCAAATGATAGAGAATTCGATGAAGAACAATTTCTTATTTCATATCTTAACCCCAAAACCAATCCAAAAAGCTTAAAAATTGAATTGAAATTTGCTTACCCCTTTCTTGGAGCTTCACGGCAAGAGAGAAAGATGGAGAAATTTCCAAATTTTCTATTTCTTAATTATATGCCAAATGGCATATTAAAACCCTTATTTAAAATAAAAATCCGTTTAATAATCAAATGACTATTTTACCCTTGAATTATAACCAATCACCCACCAACACTTGCATATTCTTATCCTTAATAATAAAAAATATTGATAAAGTAGGGATGAAAAGACCATTTTGCCCTTAATGCATCAACTATCTTCAAAAATACCATTTTCATCTACTACACCAAATACTGCTTAGAATCAAATTTAAATCGAATAAAAACGATTCATAAACCACTATATCATATTCTTCAAGTCTTTTTAAGACTTCCATAAAATTTTTATAATTTTTTGAATTCGAATAACCCTTCGAACTAATTACCGAAACTTATCATTTTTATAGCTTTTCACACAAATCTCGTATCAAAAATTCGATTCCTAGCAAAATTCATATACCGGGATAAACTATTCATTTTTGGCATAAAAATAATATATGGGAAAATTACCATTTTTGGTCCCTGAAATTTTCCCACCTTTTCACTTTAGCCGCCAAACTTTAAAATTTTAAGATTTGGTCACTAAACTAAAACCACCAACCTTTGATTCTTTACATTTTAGTCACTAAGAAAATATTGGGGTATTACATGGTATTTCTTGATAAGCCGTTGATTTTGGGGTTATTTATTGATGGTAAACATCAACCAATAGAGTATGAGGGTTTGTCGATCATATGTTTCGACTGTGGGAAATATGGTTATTCGAAGGAGGTTTGTAGTCCTTCGCTTGGGATGAATGGAGCGCCTAAGCTAGTTGAAACGGCTCTGCCAGCTGAAATAGATTTGTATGGTCCGTGGATGCAAGTTGAATGAAGGAGACATCGTGCGAATATGGCAACTAGACGCGAAACTCATGAGAAAGTAGCGGCTACTACGCTTGTGAGATTCCGCTTTTAGGCGTTGCATGACATATCTAAGGAGAATTTGGCCGCTGCCAATAGGTGTGGACAACCATAAGAAGGTCTTGGTGGACGGGCAGCAGGGAGATCGGATGACAGCCACAAGTCTCGACCGATGCTGTGTGTTGATACAGTGGAAAATAATATTGATAGTGTAGGTCGGGAGGGTTGTATGGGGTACACGAATGATGCTCAGGAAGGGGAAGGTGGTGGTGACATGCCTATGGAGACCGCATCAAATGAGGCTATGCCTAACCCGATGTCTCAGGCCGTAGGGACAAAGACCGTAACTCCTATTTATGTACAAGTGGTGGTTGCCCGTGATAAGGTAGTATTGGCCTCGACATCCTTGAAACTGGATAAACATGTTGCGATTCGTGTTGTGGAGAAAGGGGTGAAGCATATTCCTAAGGAGTCGGATGGGAAATCATCGTATGGTCATATTCGGAAGGCCAGTACTAAGGCATTGAACCGTAATAGCACAGTGATCGCTAGGTTGCCTTAGAAAAATAAGAAACAAAGAAAGCCCAGGGAAGTTTCTAGTAAGCAAGTGGTGATCTCTAATTGGGTTACGAATATGACCCAGGATTTGACTAGTTCCGGTTCATCTGTTGAGTATAGTATGGCGAAGGAAAAGAATGCGAAGGAAGGTACACAGTCTAATGTATAGTGGATTGATAATTCAACTTTTGAAGAAGAACGACGTGCTCATGATTAGTGGTTTGCTATGCTGGTTTTCTTTTTATATTATTTTTTAATAATTAAATTTATTTTTTTGGATTTCTCAATATACTCTAGGCCTTGATTTTAATAGATACTTTAGATTGCTTTTGAGTTCGCAGGTGCCAGATATTATTGCTATTATGAAACTGCGAATGAGTGGAGTGATTACGGATAATTTTATTCACAGGTCAGGGTTTGAGTATTCTTTTCGAGTGGAGGCGACTGGGTTTTCTGGTGGCATTTGGATCATATGGAAAGATACTATTTATTTGGATATTTTAGCAGTGTTTAATCAATTCCTACATGGGGTCTGTATGAAAACGAGCACTAGGCAAAAGTTTTTGTCACTTTTGTCTATGCGAGTCCTGATTATAGCCGAAGAAGTCTTTTGTGGGATCAACTTTGTGCACTTGATCCTGGAAATGTGTGTCCATGGGTCGTGGGAGGTGATTTTAAAGCAATTTTTAGCATAGATGAGCATATGAGAGGGCCCTACCGTAGAACAGGTGTGTGTGCAAAATTTTGTAATTTCTTGTTTGAATTTGGGCTTCTGGATATGGGGTTTAATGGTCCACGGTTCACCTGGAAGCCTGGGGATCTTAGCCAGAGGTTGGATCGATTTCTTTGTATGGCCGATGGTATGAGATTTTTGCTACGACTGAAGTAACTCATTTGCCGAAACTAGGGTATTATCACAGGCCTATTTTACTTAGCACCGAGATCGACAGGAAATCTATGGGTACTCGGCCTTTTCAGTTTGTGGTAGCATGGAATGAGCATCAAGATTTTGAACGACACCTCAAAAAAAGTGGAATAGTATGCTACCTATGTTCAATAATTTTTCTGAGTTCCAAGAGGCTACTAGTCGATGGAACAAGGATGTTTTTGGACATATTGGATGAAGAAAGACGAGGTTATTGGCAAGGATTTATGGGGTTGAAATGTCTTTAGATCATTCTAGAAATCATTTTTTGATTGATTTAGAGGCTGCTCTCAAGAGAGAACTAAATGAGTTTTGGCGCAAGATGAAAGTCTATGGTTCTAAAAGTCCCGTAGCAAGTAGCGTATGCATGGAGACCAGAATACAAAATATTTCCACGCAACAAATTTGAGTAGACGGTGTCATAATTTTATTAGAGCACTAAAAGATGATAACCGAAATTGGTGTTCGGATGCAGATACATTGCGAAATAATACGGTTGATTTTTTTCGAGAAGCTGTTCACGGCTGAGCCGCGCTAAGCCACGTTGCCGTATTTCTGCGGTGGTTTTGTACCTTTGTTAGATGATAATACCAATCCTTTGGTGAGGCCGATTACCCTTGAGGATGTAAGGAATATGGTATTTAGTATGGATTCGATGAAAGCTCATGCGTCGATGGTTTTCATGCCAATTTTTTCAAAAGAATTGGGAAACTATGGGTGATTCCATTCTTCTTTTTGTTTGTGATTTTTTTTAGAATGAGGAACTCAGTATGGCTGCTAATCGTACACTTCTTATGTTAATTCCTAAGGTGTCCAAACCTGAGAGCATTCGCCAATTTTGACCAGTCAGTCTTTGTACGGTAATGTATAAGGTAATTACAAAGATTTTAGTTAATTATCTAAAACCACATTTACCGAATTGGGTTGCACAAACACAGAACACTTTTGTTCTGGGAAGACAGATTACTGACAATATTATTCTAGCGCAAAAGGTAATTCACACGATGAGTAGGAAACAGGATGCAAAGCCGTGAATGGCAGTAAAAGTTGATCTTGAGAAATCCTATGATCACCTAGAGTGGAGCTTCATTCATGAGACTCTTCAAGAGTTGGGCTTGCCAGATCGTTTTATCTGGTAGATCATGAAATGTGTATGTACGGTTTCTACATAGATTATTTGGAATGGTGAAGTGCGGGATGCTTTTATTCCATCTTGGGGTATTCGCCAGGGAGATCCTCTATCGCCATATCTGTTTATGTTATGCATGGAGCGCCCATCTCATGCTAATCAAAGGAAAGTAGGTGAGGGTTCATGGAAACCAATTCGCTTTACTCGCCAAGGTATTAGTCTATCATATTTATTTTTTGCCGATAATCTAGTTCTCTTTGCAGAAGTTACTGTTGATCAGATGGAAGTTATGAAGGATATTTTGTTACATTTATGTGCTTGCTCTGGTCATCGGTTAAGTGTAGCCAAAACACAAATCTATTTCTCGAAGAATTGTGCAGATGATAGACATTAGTTGACAGCAGGCATGTTTGGGGTTGAAATTGTGGGTGATCTTGACATGTGCTTAGGCTTGCCACTTTTGCATCAACTAGTTATACGAGCTACATATCAGTTTTTACTTGACAAAATTAAAGGTCGTCTTTCTAGATGGGCGGCTAACTCTTTATCACTGACGGGTAGAACCACACTTGCGGAGGTAGTACTCCAAGCGATTCCTACTTATGTAATACAAACTTCTTGGTAATCGGAAGGAATTTGCGATTCGATGGAAAAGCTAATCAGACTGTTTTTGTGGGGGACATCGAATGGTAAATCGTCAATTGCACTTGTTAAATAGAAAAAGGTGCAGTTACGTATTGACATGGGCGGATTGGGAGTGAAAGAACTAAGTCGACATAACAATGCTTTGTTAATGAAAATTGCATTTCAATTGGTTACGCCTGTGGATAAAATTTAGGTACGAATTCTGAAAGAGAAATATAAATGGACGAGGGTTGTACCTATTGATATCTGACGACCTAATTCCTCGAGGTTATGACAGGGGCTTAGCAATTTGTGGGCGGATGTTCGTATGAGTGTGTGTTGGCAGATTCGAGATGGTTGGAAGATATATTTTTGGTGGTCAGTATGATAGATTTATCAGGAGAATATGACTGGGCTCGGCTACAGCAGCTGCTGTCACAAGATATGTTGTTGCGTCTTGCATGCATGGTACCGCCTCGGGCGAGTCTTGGGTAGGATAGACCAGCATGGAGGTGGACTGAGACTCAGTCATTTACTACAACATTGGCTTATAAGGCACTTTCACAACCATTGGCGGATGATGGACATGGATTACGGCGTATGATATGGCGAATGAATGTTCCGCAACGAGTAAGGACCTTTTTGTGGTTATGTTTGCATGGTAAAGTCTTGACTAATATGGAAAGACAACGTCGGCATCTCACTTAAGACGGTATGGATTTACTTTATCCGTCAAGATATGCAAGTAAGATTCTTTATGGGCGATTTTATTTCATGGCTTTATGGAAATTTAAGGGGTAGCGGCCAAATCCAGCAAGCATATAGTAATTGGAGTAGTTTATTTGTAATTTGTAACACCCCAAAAATACCCCCAATTCAAAAACCTAATTTTGAAATCCCTATATTCAAAATCCTAGAAATTGGGAATTTAAACTTAAAACCCTAATTAAAAATTTAGAAATTTAAATTGAAAACTCTAGCTTAATTTTATGATTAATTAAATTTAATCAGATTCGGTGACTTAATTTGGAAAATTTAGAATTTGAGAGCTTTTCTAAAAAGTGGATTAAATATGAAACCCTTAGCTTGCTATTTACCCATATTAGTAGGGTATTTAACTTAGTTCAACCCTAAATCCCCTGCAATTTTATTCACCTACGCAGTCGTACATTCCCCTCTCTATCTCTCGAAAAGTTTAACCCATCATTTTTCTATGCTTTTTATTTTGATCAAACCCTGGTGAGTCTCTAGCATCGCACAACCTTAACTGTTATTTTTCCTCTGTCTCGTGGATGACACCAACTTTGAAGAAGACGAATTACCACCCCCTTTCGCCTATTCGATCTGACCATGCACGTACCAGAGAACTACACGTGAGTATTCTTTTAGTTTAGTATTAGTATTTTTATCTTGGTGGCATAGTGATAGATTTTTAATGTAGAGTTTGATATCGTAGGTTCCGATTCAGTTAGGCCTAGTGCTAGATCTGAACGTGAGAGGTATTCTTTGCGGCATTAGAGCTATTGCTGTTTGAGGTGTGTTTTTCTTCTGGTGCTATAAATGAATGGTTTTTATATGGTTTTATAACTTGCTTGATTATGATCTGCGTTATGGCTTGTATGGTTGACATCATATGCATGTGATTTTAGAATGTGTTTTTAATTATGATTTATGAAATATTTGATTTACGAAACATCGAAATTTATAGAAACCAAGATTTATGGATTTATGAAGTATGTTTATGGAATATCAGATGGCAAACGAAGTGAGGAGGTTATGTGAATCTTCTTTATCTTTGGTGGACGTAGTTGGGTGCATTGCATTTTGCTTGTGATATTGTACCATTTGTTTTATGTTTTAAAGAATTTTAAGAAAATATTACTATGTTTTATGGTTATGATTTTCCTTGCACTTTAGAGACACACTAAGCTCTTTAGCTTACTCCCCCATAGTTTCCTCTTCCAGATATCTTTGGACTTTAGGCAACGTGGTATTTGGAGGATCTCATCTTTTATCCGATTACTTTATTATTGAGTACGAAACTATTTTTAGTTATTCAGATCATTATTTATTATTTTGATACATTGATGTAATTTTAAACTTTGAGACTAATTATGTTTTAGGATTGTTTTTAGCATCAATTTATTATGTTTTTTTATTATTCAGATATTTTTTATATATTCAGATATTGATTATGATATTTGCCAAATTATTTATTATAGACATTTATTAAATTATCATTACATGTATTCTTTTTAAATTAAAGTATAATCTTTAAAATTTATTTCCTTGAGGGAAAAGTTTTCAAACGTGACTTCCTAGAGTCGACCTTTTTTCTAGGTCGGGTTTAGAGGGTTACATTTATTGGTATCAAAGCCAAGTTCAACCCTCGGATTGTGAGGCTTACATAAAATTTTAAACAAAAATAATTTTTGCATGCATATTAAATATTTTTTGGTAAAATGAGATTTTCTAATAAATATATTATTTCAAAAAAAAGTAAGATATATTTTGGAATAGAAACTCCAAGTACCAACTCTAATTCTAGGATTATTTCCTTTTGTAGATAGATTACTATGCCACCTTTTATGTTGAAGAATGAGGAATTCAGAACGAAGATTTTTAAGTTGTGTCATTTAACTTTTGGGATCTATCGCTAAGTTTGGAAATTTTGAGGATGAACTTCCTTTTAAGGGTGAGAGAGTTGTAACACCCCAAAAATACCCCCAATTCAAAAACCTAATTTTGAAATCCCTAAATTCAAAATCCTAAAAAATAAGAATTTAAACTTGAAACCCTAATTAAAAATTTAGGAATTTAAATTGAAAACTCTAGCTTAATTTTAGGATTAATAGAAATTAATTAGATTCGGTGACTTAATTTGGAAAATTTAGAATTTGAGAGCTTTTCTAAAAACTGGATTAAATATGAGACCCATAGCTTGCTATTTACCCATCTTAGTAGGGTATTTAACTTAGTTCAACCCTCAATCCCTGCAATTTCATTCACCTATGCAGCCGCACATTCCCCTCTCCATCTCTCAAAAAGTTTAACCCATATTTTTCTATGCTTTTTATTTTGATCAAACCCTGGTGAGTCTCTAGCATCGCACAACATTAACTGTTATTTTTCTCTGTCTCGTGGATGACATCAACTTTGAAGAAGATGAATTACCACCCCCTTCGTCTATTCGATCTGACCATGCAAGTACCAGAGAACTACACGTGAGTATTCTTTTAGTTTAGTATTAGTATTTTTAGCTTGATGGCATACTGATAAATTTTTAATGTAGAGTTTGATATCATAGGTTCTGATTCAGCTAGGCCCAGTGCTAGATCTGAATGTGAAAGGCGTTCTTCGCGGCATTAGAGCCATTGCTGCTTGAGGTGTGTTTTCTTCTGGTGCTATAAATAAATGGTTTTTATATGGTTTTATAACTTGCTTGATTATGATATGCATTATAGCTTGTATGTTTGACATCATAAGCATATGATTTTAGAATGTGTTTTTAATTATAATTTATGAAATATTTGATTTACAAAACATCGAAATTTACGGAAACCGAGATTTATGGAATTTATGGATTTATGAAGTATGTTTATGGAATATCAGATTTATGGAATTATGTTTATGAATTTGAGTTTCAAACATCATATATGTATGAGCATGGGTAGGGATTTGTACGGGGAACTTCAGTGGTTTCACCTTTCGGGCTGAGTTCCACTTCGGATGGCGGATGCAGCAGGGAGGTTATGGGAACCTTCCTTATCTTTGGCGGACGTAGTTGGGTGCATTGCATTTCGCTTGTGATATTGTACTATTTGTTTTATGTTTTAAAGAATTTTAAGAAAATATTACTATGTTTTATGATTATTGTTTTGCTTGCACTTTAGAGACACTAAGCTCTTTACCTTACTCCCCCATAGTTCCCTCTTACAGATATCTTTGGACTTTAGGCGACGTGGTATTTGGAGGATCTCACCTTTTATCCGGTTATTTTATTATTGAGTATGAAACTATTTTTAGTTATTCAGATCATTATTTATTATTTTGATACATTGATGTAATTTTAAACTTTGAGACTAATTATGTTTTAGGATTGCTTTTAGCATCCATTTATTATGTTTTCTATAATTTAGATATTTTTATTATATATTCGGATATTGATTATGACATTTGCTAAATTATTTATTATAAGATATTTATTAAATTATCATTATATGTATTCTTTTTAAATTAAAGTATAATATTTAAAATTTGTTTTCTTGAGGAAAAAGTTTTCAAACGTGACTTCCTAGATTCGACCTTTTCTTTTAGGCTGGGTTTATGGGGTTACACAATTGCTATTTGGGCTATATAGAAGCGACGGTGCATGCATGTGTTTAGGGACGACCGTGAAGGCTTGGAGATATTGTCGATTATATTCGAAGAATGTGGGATGACGTAAATTGCAACCAAGCCCACGATGTGCGGAGTAACCAGCTAGCACAACCGAGGCAAGCTATTGCACAAGTGACAGTGTCGATTTGGAGAGCCCCGAGTGCTGGGTAGGTACGCGCCAATACCGATGGTGCGGTAGGTGGTCCAAGTAATAGGTCTGCTATCGGTGGGGTGATTCGAGATGATGCTCGTCCTTGGATCTTTGGTTTTACCAGGAGTTTGGGCATTTGCTCAGTGCTTGTTGCGGAGTTATGGGTGGTACATGATGTTATCAGTCATGCATAGCGGCTTGGCTATCGCCGGGTAGAGTTGGAACTTGATAATGTGAATGTGGTCCAAATTCTAAAGGGTGAATCAAGCACGCTTGCGGGAGATGTGATTGTTGCTAACTTGCTTGCGGTACTTTAGAGGGATCAGGAAGTTTGAATATTCCATATACGTCATAGTGGCAATGTTGTGGCTGATGCGTAGGCTCGATCGGTTCGGGGGATGGATGTCAGTGAGATTCTGCATACGCAACCACCGTCGGGGATCCTCTCGCTGCTTACAGCGAATCAGAGTCTAGATTATTCTTTTTATAGTTTTGATTTGAAGGGTAGTATTTGTTTGGTGACTTGAACAGTTATGTGATTCTTGTGTAAATATTACTACAAGTACATTTTTTCTCCATTTAGGTTTAGGGAGGTTTTTAACGAGGCTTGTAGTGATATCCCTTTTTGCATAAAAAAGGTATTTCCTTTTTCTTTTATTATTACTTTATATATAAAACTAGAAAAGGGAAAAAGTCTTCAGTTTCCACTTTCCATATAAAAAAATATGATTGAAAGTTAAAAACCCTAAAATTCTTAAGGCATTATCTCCTTTGTTGTTCATCCTAGATTGTTGAGAAACTAAAAAGAGTCTCACACTCGAACATCGACTTCATCTCTAACTCGGTCATGACAGATTCGTTTATTTATCTCCTCAAAATCACGTTGTTTCTGAATTTCTATGTTTATATTAAGCTCTAATAGTATCACTAGATTTTACCTATATTTAAAAAATAAGGTAAGAATTTTGGTGAGCTTAACGAGCAACGAGTTGAGTCGAGCAACAAGATTTTTTAACGAGCACGAGTTAAGCACTACTTAACTCGCGATCGACTCGCTCGATAAGCACCCTAGTGTATCAAATATTAGTTCAAAAAATAACGAGTAAACCGATATTTTACCTTTAGCTCCTTCATGAGTTAACCAGAGACATATGAAGCCATATTTGAAGGAAATTGGTCTAGTGCGAATATTACACTGCAAATCTAACATTTTGCCCAGTAATAGTAGCATCATATGATGAAAATCTAGCCCAATATTTGTGGTCTAGCCTTGTAGAAATCTGGGCTTACCCTCCTCTAACTATAAACAAACTACTATTTTTTATTAAATTGAAAGGTATTATATTCTTATACCGGGATTCTAACTCATACAAAATGAGGATAATCAAACTACTATTTGATGATTAGAAATTTTTATTTAAATTTAATAGAGTTAATTATATCACACGTCTTTAAACTATAACTTTCATTCTAAATTGATCCCCAAACTTTTGAATATTCCAATTTCATCTTCAAACCGACTCTCAAACTTTTGAACATTCCAATTTCATTCCCAAACTGTGTCTTTCATTGTAAATTGGTCTACAAAATTTTGAACATTTTATTATCATTTGTCTTCCTCAAATTATTAGTATATGCTAATCATATTTCATGTTCATAAAATCATTATAAAAATTGTTAATTTTCATGTAAACACTTATGTGTATTATTTAATAATATAATATGACATAAATGATAATTTGAGGGTGGAATTAGAACATCTAAAAGTTTTGGGATCAATTTGGAATGAGGGTGATAGTTTGGGGATAAAACTAAAACATTCAAAAGTTTAATGACCCATTTAAAATAAGAGTTATAGTTTGGGTACATGTGTAAATAAGTGCCCAAACTATACCCTTTTTCCAGAAAGGAGCCTAAACTTTGTTTTGGGCCAAATAGGTGCCTAATGATAAGTGTTCAAAAGTACTATTTTTCTTACCCTTTTTACTCATATTATTGTTAGACTTAGGCTCATATTAGTTACATAATTAGTCATTCATGCATTAATCCATGTTTCCTTCCATCGTTGAGCTTGATTGCATAACTTGGTTGTTTTTGTGGGAAAAGATGCTACTTTGGTGTGTTTTGTGTGTATGTGCGGGATCACTTGCCGAAGCAAGGCTAGAGCTAGTAGCCAGGGCAATGCATGAAGGAGATGCCGAGCTAGTTGCCAGGGCAATGCATGAAGGAGACGCCGAGCCAGTTGCCAAGGCAATTGTCGACAAAGAATAAGGTGATATGGTAGTCGAAATTGATGACTAGACAAGCCCAAGATGACGTGGAGCAAAGCTAAATCCCAAATGAGTTTGATTTCCATGAAGAGGTTAAAGAAGAATTAAATTCCAAGAAGATAGGAGAAGTTCTAGAAGGAATATAATTATAATAAAGAATTATATTCTTTAAAGATAATTTAATTCCAACTTAACTTCCTCCTCAAATGAGGACTTTGACCTAGCCCTATAAATAGATCACCAAGCTGTCAACTCCAAAGTGGGAGAAGAGAGAATTTTCGACAAGCATCAAGGGCAAGGAGATTTCGATAAGCTTCATCCATCCTTCATCTTTTTCTTTCTTGTTCAATTAGGTTCATGCTAGGAATTCTTTATCTTGTGTTTCTTTGGAACCTAGCCATGAACTAAATCTGTTTGGCTAAGGTTATTGTGTCTTGTGGTTGTGAGAAACTATTGGATTTTGTTTAGGTAATAAGAGTTTGCACTTTTCTATTCAAGGTTTATTCATTCTTGGTTCTTATTCTTGTTTGCGAGTGAATTGGGAGATGATCTCGTAACTTCATCTATTTATCTAATATCGGGAGAGTTAGATTCAAGAAACGAATGAATATGATCTTTATTCAATCTATTGATGGTGAAGATTAATCCAGCTTAGGAATAAGTTAAGGATTTCAACAGCTAAGAGGAGCGCAAGATTGGTTGTTGTTCACCCTTGATTCACGTAGGGATGTATTATCAAGGCATGCACAAGTAGCTAGAGTTTCGACTTAGGGATAAGAAGAAACCATTGAAGAACGCTCTGCCGAACCTTGAAGGTTGTTGCCCAGACGCCCAAGTAGTTGCCCAACTAGTCGCCCAGGTAACCATCGATTAGTTGCCAAGGCAACCCAATTGTGCAAGTTGCCACGGCAACTGAGTTGCCTTTGCACTCTTTTACCAAGATGATCCAATCGGCTATCACACCTCAACTCACGATAACCTGGCCTATCTCTCTCATTTGATCTCATCTATTCTTTTACTTTATTGCTTTCTAGTTTAGTTATTAGTTTAAACTCTTATAATATTCTATTTGTATTTTTACTTTTTATAGTGCAAGAGATTAGATTCTTCAAGTGGCACCAATCCCTGTGGAGACGATATCTTTTATACTATAACTTGCGACGTGTACACTTGCACAATTGCGAAGCACTTATTAAGCGCAACAAGTTTTTGGCGCCGTTGCCGGGGATTGGCAATAGCGACTTTGTTTTTATTTTCTTGCACTTTCTTTTTACTTTTCTTGTTTAAGATTCAAAGGGCTAACAAACTTTGGTTTTGCATTGGTATATGACCAGGGCGAGACCGATTACACCAGAATATCCCTTTGATCTAGAAATCGAACGAACCTTACAAAGACTTAGACGAAGGTTAAGAGTAGCAATGGTTAATCAAGACGGCAATATGAATCAAGATGTTCCAGCAAGAGGAGGAGTGATTCTTGCACGAAACAGAACTATCCGAGACTATCTTGAAGAAGATCTTGATGGACTTAATCCAGGAGTTGTCGCACCTAAAATTGAAGCTGACCACTTTGAGTTGAAACCAGTGATGTTTAATATGATCAACACAATTGGTAAATTTGGCGGCTCAGCAACTGAAGATGCACGACAACATCTTAAATCTTTCCTCGAGATTTGCAACTCGTTCAAAATACACGGAGTCACCCCCAATGTTTTACGATTAAGATTCTTCCCCTATTCACTGAGGGATAGGGCGAAAGCATGGTTGAATAGCATTCCTGCCAGATCAATAGGATCTTGGACCGATCTTTGTCGTGATTTCCTTGCTCGGTTTAATCTTACAAATTTGACTGATAAGTTTCGTAACGACATTACTTATTTTCGGCAGGCAGGTGATGAATCCATGTACGAGGCTTGGGAGCGATACAGAGAACTTCTACACAAATACCCCCTACACGGATTCCCTCCCAGTGTGGACACAAGTAACAATGTGTTACAACGCCATGAATACACCAACAAGGATGATGCTAGATGCCTCGGCAAACGGCATACTCCTAGATAAGTCGCCGGAGGAAGCAATGCAAATTCTAAACAGGCTTGCCAAGAATGACTATCAATTCCCCTATACTAGAAGAGGGGGAGTTAGACTCCAAGCCACAATACATGAACTAGGATCATGAGACTCAATTTCGGCACAATTGGCCACTTTAACTAAGATGGTCCAGAACATGCAGAAACCAAACAACACACATGAGGTCAAGGCAATGGATTCTTTTTGTGAGTTATGTGGTGGTAATCATGATTCTTCTGAATGTATGCAGAATCCGGAATCCAGCTTCTATGTGGGGAATTACAACCGAAACAACAATGTGATGTCCAATACATACAATCCAGCTTGGAAGAAGCACCCGGATTTTTCATGGAGTAATCCCAACAATGCTCTAAACTAGAACAATCAGAATGCACAAGCATCGGGATTCCAGCAGAATATGTCATGGCAACAGTTGCCGCAGCAACAACCGACAACATCTAGTTCTTTGGAAAATTCTCCAAATGCTTTTATGATGAAAACTGAATCTTATATGGCTGAGAATAGTAACTTCATAAAAAGAACTGATACTTTTATTAACAGGACCGAGATGAGATTGTAAAACCAAGAGGCGGCAATCAAATCATTGGAAAATCAAGTCGGACAGTTTGCTCAAAATCTGAATACTAGACCGCAATGAGGTTTACTTAGCGATACTGAAGTCGCAAGAGGAACTGGCCATGAGCAATGTAAGGCGATCACCACTAGAAGTGGCCAACAACTTAAAGAGGCTCAAGCCCGCTCATCAAACAAAACTCCACAAAAAGATCAAGACAAACCTAGTGGCAAAGCCTCAGATGCTGAACCAGGAATTGCCACGGCAACCGGCAATAAGCATACCTCGGCAACCGATGATAAGGATGCCTCGGAAACTTGCGATAAGCATACCTCGGCAACCCCAGTTGATAATGCCTCAGCAACTCCAGTTGTCCCGGCAACGCCGTCAATCAGGTTCCAAACCAATGAAAGGATCGAAGATATCCGACTTCCACCACCATTCCCACAAAGGTTGAAGTGACAAAAACAAGAATATTAATTCAAGAAGTTTCTTGATATCCTAAAGCAAGTCCACATCAACTTGCCATTGGTGGAAGCAATTGAACAAATGCCGAACTATGCCGAGTTTCTTAAAGACATTGTGTCCAAGAGAACAAGGCTATGAGAGTTTGAAATAGTTGCCGCAATAGAGGGATGCATGGCCATGTTGCACAATCGTATGCCACCTAAGTTAAAGGATCCCGGAAGTTTCACAATACCTTGTTCCATTGGAAACCACTATGTCGGGAAAGCATTATGCGACCTTGGGGCTAGCATAAACTTGATGCCTAAATCGGTTTTCCAGAACTAGGAATCGGGAAGGCGAAACCTACAACAGTTATGCTACAGCTAGCCGACAGATCCTATGTGCGTCCAGAGGGAAAATTGAGGACATACTGGTAAAAGTTGATAAATTTATTTTTCCCGCTGACTTTATTGTTTTGGATTGTGAAGCAGATGAGCATGCACCTATCATTCTCGAGAGACTATTCCTAGCAACAAGGAGAACCTTGATCGATGTTGAAAAGGGAGAACTCACAATGAGGGTGAATGACCAGCAAGTTAAACTAAATGTGTTCCAAACACTAAGGCATACCGATGATCCAGAAGAATGCCAACTTCTTCATGCCACTACAGAGTTTAACTTCGACGAGGAATTTAGTTGCCTCGGCAACTACATTGCCGATCAAGAGGAACCTGATGAGTATGAAGAACCGGTCAATGAGGAACAACAAGAAGAGGCAAATTGGCTAGTCAATACACCAGGTACATACTTTGAACCACTGGATTATTCAGGTAAGGAAGGTAAGCTCGAAAAGCCCTCTATTGAACAACCACCAATTCTTGAGTTGAAACAGTTGCCAGAGCAACTAAAAAATACATATTTAGGAATCGATAATACATTGCCTGTAATTATTTCTTCTAAGTTATAGCCTGAGCAGGAAAAGAAGCTGATCAAAATGTTGATGCTACACAAGAAGGCAATAGGGTGGACAATTGCCGACTTGAACAGAATTAGCCTGGTAGTGTGCATGCACAAGATTTTGTTGGAAGATGATCACAAACCTTCAATTGAGGCCCAAAAGAGACTGAATCATGCCATGAAAGGGGTTGTAATGAAAGAAATCATCAAGTGGCTTGACGCCGGCATTATATACCCTATCTCTGATAGTACATGGGTAAGTCCAGTACAATGTGTACCGAAAAAGGGAGGTATAACGGTGGTAAGTAATGAAAACAATAAACTCATTCCAACCAGAACTGTGACCGGTTGGAGGGTTTGTATGGATTATCGAAAGCTAAACAAAGCCACTAGGAAAGATCACTTCCCATTACACTTTATTGATCAAATGCTTGACCGTCTTGTAGGTAAACCCTTTTATTGTTTTCTTGATGGTTATTCAGGTTACAATCAAATTGCCATAGCACCAGAAGATCAAGAAAAGACAACCTTCACATGCCCATACGGTACTTATGCTTTCCGAAGAATGTCGTTCGGATTGTGTAACGCCCCGGCAACCTTCCAAAGATTCATGATGGCACCCTTTTTAGACATGGTCGAAGACTTACTTGAGATCTTTATGGATGCTTTTTTTGTTTTTGGTAATGACTTCGACAGCTGCCTCGGCAATTTAGACAATGTGTTGGCAAGATGTGAAGAAACTGATTTAGTCCGCAATTGGGAGAAGTGCCATTTTATGGTAGATGAAGGAATAGTGCTCGGCCACAAGATTTCATCCAAGGGAATTGAAGTAGACAAAGCCAAGGTGGATGTGATTGAGAGATTACCCCCACCAAGTTCGGTTAAAGGAATTCAAAGCTTTCTTGGACATGTAGGTTTTTACAGGAGGTTCATTCATAATTTTTCTAAAATCACTAAACCCTTTTGCAATTTGCTTGAACATGATAAAGTCTTCGATTTTGATGATTCTTGCACTCAAGCATTCAAAACCCTAAAGGAAAAGCTTACCTCGGCACCCATTGTCGTTCCACCAGATTGGACACTACCTTTTGAGCTCATGTGTGATGCAAGTGATTTTGCGGTAGGAGCAGTCCTAGGCCAACGCACAAGTAAGACCTTCCATGTGATATACTACGCTAGTAAAACTCTTAATAGTGCTCAAGTGATTTACACAACAACAGAGAAAGAGTTACTAGCTGTAGTTTTCACATTTGACAAGTTCTGATCCTATTTGATTGGTAAAAAGGTAATTGTTCATACGGACCATTCAGCAATCAAATATCTATTTGCTAAAAAGGATGCCAAACCTCGTTTGATTCGTTGGATATTACTTTTATAAGAATTTGATATTAAAATTAAGGACAGGAAAGGAAAAGAAAATCAAGTGGCCGATCACTTATCACGTTTAGAACGCAATAGGGAGGAGGACGCGGATCTAGAGATATGCGGTGCATTCTTGGATGAGCAACTTTTAGTTGCCTCGGCAACCCTCGACACCTCGGCAACCCTTGACGCGTACGCCTCGGCAATTTTGGGAGCAGTCGCCACGGCAGCACATGCCTCGGCAATACCCTGGTACTCGGATTTAGTTAATTTCCTTGTTTTTGGTATTTTACCTTATGGCCTTACTCACCAAGGGAAGAAGCGGTTCTGCCATGATGCTAAGCATTACTTTTGGGACGAGCCTCTTTTGTTTAAATAATGTGCAGATCAGGTTATACGCCGATGTGTCCCTGAAGAGGAGCAGCAAAATGTACTCCGGCAATGCCATTCTTCACCATATGGAAGACATTTTGGAGGAACTCGTACCGCGGCCAAAGTTTTGCAATCCGGTTTGTATTGGCCAACATTGTACAAAGATGCCCAAGACTTTTACAAGCAATGTGATCGTTGCCAGAGGGCAGGCAATATCTCTAGACGACATGAGATACCGCTCCAAAACATCATCGAGGTGGAATTGTTCGATGTATGGGGGATCGATTTTATGGGACCTTTCCCATCCTCATTCTGCAACCTCTACATTCTACTTGTCGTCGACTACGTGTCTAAATGGGTTGAGGCAGCTGCAGTTCCCAACAACGATTCCAAGACCGTGCAACGATTCTTGCAAAAAAATATATTTACACGATTTGGGATGCCGAGAGCAATTATTAGTGACGAAGGCAAGCATTTTGACAATAGACTTATTGCCAAGATGTTGCAACGCTTCGGCGTATCACACAAGATTGCCACGGCATATCACCCACAAACCAACGGGCAAGCAGAAATTTCCAACCGGGAATTGAAGGGTATACTCGAGAAAGTTGTAAATCCCTCTAGGAAGGATTGGTCATTAAGACTAGATGACGCGCTTTGGGCATATCGCACTGCATTCAAAACACCCTTAGGTATGTCCCCCTTCCGACTTGTCTATGGAAAAACATCCCATCTACCGGTGGAAATCGAACACAAGGCATATTAGGCAATCAAGACCGTGAATATGGATTGGGAAAGTGCCGGACAAAAGCGTTTATTGGACCTCAACGAGATAGAAGAATTCCGTGCACTCGCCTATAACAATGCACGAATCTACAAGGAGAAAACAAAGCAATGGCATGACAAGAAACTATTACCGCGACAATTCATGCCAGGGCAACTAGTTCTCTTATTCAATTCTCGGCTAAAACTTTTCCCAGGAAATATGAAATCAAGATGGTCGGGAATGTTCGAAGTTGTCAAACCATTCTCCCATGGTGCCGTGATAATCAAGTTCATCACTGACAAACATGAATTCAAAGTTAATGGACAAAGATTGAAGCAATACAACGGTGCCCATGTGGAACGTAATAAAGAAGTGTTCACCTTAGGAGATGCATAAGCATGCTCTCCTTTCGATATTTTATTTTTATTTATTTTTTTATTTTTATTATTTTCGATAATTTTTTTATTATTTTTTTTTGGAACTAATTATTTTTTTCGATTATTATTATATTTTTAGGATAGATTTATTTTCTTTTTTATGTTTTTAAGTTTAAGAATCCCTTTACACATCTTTATTTATTTTCTTTTATTAGTTTATCTTTAATTTTAATCCTTATTTGATTTGTCTTTGAATTGTAGGAAAAAAGTTCAAAATAAAGAGGAATTTTGATCCAAGAAAGAAAACATCTTCAACAAGGAAATTAATGGGTTGAATCTAAGGCTTATATAAAGCCTCCAACTTACCCTAATTAAACCCCCTAGCCGTCACCCTTCCCCTAAACCAAAACCCCATTTATTTTCTATCCAAAATTAAATCCCACCCACCATATTTACTGCCTATATTTTCTATATAACCCATCACCCTTAACTTCTAAGAAACTTATTCCTACTTTTCATCTTG
This sequence comes from Hibiscus mutabilis, assembly GCA_019671005.1. NCBI lineage: Eukaryota > Viridiplantae > Streptophyta > Magnoliopsida > Malvales > Malvaceae > Hibiscus > Hibiscus mutabilis. The sequence goes on along the minus strand of CM033736.1, from coordinate 17,904,625 downwards.
CAACTCTTTAGTTTCTTTTATTTCTTTTTTTTTGTTTTTACAAAACTCGCAACCAAGATCATCCATGGCATCCAAAATTAAATTTTTGGTTCATCCAAGTTCCTCCAAAGAACCAAGATACAAGAAGTTTCCTACACCGGTGGTTCAAGAAAGATTTCACTCCAAGTTTGAAAGCTAGAAGATTTACGAAGAACAAGGCTTTGAATACTCCAACTCTTATCAAGATTTCAGCCTTGAACCATTCATCTTCAAGAGGATTGCACATCAAAAGTGGCAAATCTTTTGCCATCTATCGGAACCGGGTAACATCTCATGGGTAAGAGAATTCTATGCTCACTCACCTAACCCGGATAATCCTTATGTTTTTGTTCGTGACAAGGCCATAATCATAAGCCCCGAAAATGTCAACACCTTTTACGGGCTCTACATTGAGAAGGACAAGCATCAAGCCTTTGTTGATCAAATCACGCCCAAGCAACTCGACAAGGTGCTTCAAGAATTCACTCTACCGGTAACTCATTGGAACGACGGTAAATACAAGGGCACGGTAAATCGCCTTCGGCTTAAACCCAAGGCAAAACTATGGAATAAGTTTATTAAAACTTCTTTAATGCCTACCACACACAATACTACCGTTGATATACCACGTTTTTTGCTCATACATTCTATCTTGCATAATCGCATCATTAACATTGGAAAAATTATTTGTGATGAGTTTTTTGTATGTAGCTCAAAAGATAAGGGTTCTCTTTTCTTCCCTTGCTTAATTTCTAATCTTTGCAAGGAGATGCATGTCCCAAGTGAGTCCACCGATGAAAAGGCCCTACCAAAGTCCGGTTGGAATCAAGCACAAATCCGAAAGCTAATAGGAGAGGCCCATCGGCAACAAGGAAACAACCATCGCATTCAAGCAAGAGAATCAAGACACCAACCAAAAGGAAACTAATCATCCACGACGACGAACTCTCGGAGTAAGTCCTCGTTTGCATTTTATTTTTCGTTATTTTTATTTTTCTTTGATGCATGCATTGAGGACAATGCCTCACTCAAGTTTGGGGGGATTGTTAGTAGTTAGTTACCATGTTTAGTTGCATTCATCTTAAGTATTGCATTTAGGATACATAAATTGCTTGCCATGCCTTTAGTTGGAACAAGAATTGCCTAGATTTGATGAATATCCGATGATGACTTTGCCAATGCACTTAATTGATAGAATTTTTATTCTAGGATAACCATGGAAAAACTTAGAATTTTACTATGATGCTAAATTTGATGAAACATTGTTGTGGTTTGATTGATTTAAGGAATTCTAATGAACTTAGGTTGATAATAAAAAAAATTGGGGGATTAGAATAAAAATTGGATGAATGCTAGAGGTGCCCGAAATTGGCTCTAGCATGTACTAAAAAATGGATCGCTAAAGGTGCCCAAAATCGGCTATAGTATGTGCTAAAAATTTATCGGTAGATGTGCCCGAAACCGGCTCTAGTCGAATAAATTAATTAACTTAAGGAAACTAAAAACAAAACACTAGAGGTGCCCGAAACCGGCTCTAGTTAAAACATGTTAAAAAGAACCCAATGAAGTAATTTGGAAACCTCTTGTTTGCATAGAATTTGAAAATCAACTTGCACACAACTCCGCACACACTCACAAACATTATAGTTTGATTCTGAGTAACTCCTAAGTTTTCTGAAAAATGAAAAGCCAATCATACTTTGTGCCCCGGTTCTGAGAATTGAAATCAAGTTCAAAGCTAAGTTTGTGAAAATTGAAGTCTTGGCAGGTAAATATTAGTTTACATTGCTTGAGGACAAGCAATAGTTTGAGTTTGGGGGTGTGATAAGTGTTCAAAAGTACTGTTTTTCTTACCCTTTTTACTCATATTATTGTTAGACTTAGGCTCATATTAGTTACATAATTAGTCATTCATGCATTAATCCATGTTTCCTTCCATCGTTGAGCTTGATTGCATAACTTGGTTGTTTTTGTGTGAAAAGATGCTGCTTTGGTGTGCTTTGTGTGTATGTGCGGGATCACTTGCCGAAGCAAGGCTAGAGCTAGTAGCCAGGGCAATGCATGAAGGAGATGTCGAGCTAGTTGTCAGGGCAATGCATGAAGGAGACGTCGAGCCAGTTGCCATGGCAATTGTCGACAAAGAATAAGGTGATATGATAGTCGAAATTGATGACTAGACAAGCCTAAGATGACGTGGAGCAAAGCTAAATCCCAAAGGATTTTATTTCCATGAAGAGGTTAAAGAAGAATTAAATTCCAAGAAGATATGAGAAGTTCTAGAAGGAATATAATTATAATAAAGAATTATATTCTTTAAAGATAATTTGATTCCAACTTAACTTCCTCCTCAAAGGAGGACTTTGACCTAGCCCTATAAATAGATCACCAAGCCGTCAACTCCAAAAGGGGGAGAAGAGAGAATTTTCGACAAGCATCAAGGGCAAGGAAATTTCGACAAGCATTATCCATCCTTCATCTTTTTCTTTCTTGTTCAATTAGGTTCATGCTAGGAATTCTTTATCTTGTGTTTCTTTGGAACCTAGCCATGAACTAAATCTATTTGGCTAAGGTTATTGTGTCTTGTGGTTGTGAGAAACTATTGGATTTTGTTTAGGTAATAAGAGTTTGCACTTTTCTATTCAAGGTTTATTCATTCTTGGTTCTTATTCTTGTTTGCGAGTGAATTGGGAGAGGATCTCGTAACTTCATCTATTTATCTAATATCGGGAGAGTTAGATTCAAGAAACGAATGAATATGATCTTTATTCAATCTATTGATGGTGAAGATTAATCCAGCTTAGGAATAAGTTAAGGATTTCAACGGCTAAGAGGAGCGCAAGATTGGTTGTTGTTCACCCTTGATTCACGCAGGGATGTATTATCAAGGCATGCACAAGTAGCTAGAGTTTCGACTTAGGGATAAGAAGAAACCATTGAAGAATGCTTTGCTAAACCTTGAAGGTTGCTGCCCAGACGCCCAAGTAGTTGCCCAACTAGTCGCCCAGGCAACCATTGATTAGTTGCCAAGGCAACCCCGTTGTGCAAGTTGCCACGGCAACTGAGTTGGCCTTGCACTCTTTTACCAAGATGATCCAATCGGTTATCACACCTCAACTCACGATAACCTGGCCTATCTCTCTCATTTGATCTCATCTATTCTTTTACTTTATTGCTTTCTAGTTTAGTTATTAGTTTAAACTCCTATAATCTTCTATTTGTGTTTTTACTTTTTATAGTGCAAGAGATTAGATTCTTGAAGTGGCACCAATCACTGTGGAGACGATATCTTTTATACTATAACTTGCGACGTGTACACTTGCACAATTGTGAAGCACTTATTATGCGCAACACCTAACATTTTCAATGTTACTCAAATAAGTGCCCCGCCCTTACTGTCCGTTAATTTTCACCATTAACTTTCGTTTTCTGACACAACACGTGTAGCTTCTTATTCCAAAATTATATTTAAAGATAAATAGAAATTAATCCTAAATTTCACAAAATAGCCCAAAAGTTTGAAATCCCTAACACCCAAAAATCCAAATCCCGATTTGACCTAATTTTGCCTCTGATTGCCACATCGCCACCCATCACATCTGTCGCCGGACCTTCACGACAATTTACCCTACCATCTCGTCGTCAAAAATCGACCAACGCCGTGCGAAAAGCAAAAATTGTCAAATGGTTCATTCGAGTGATTCACGACGAACGTCTGTATAACAGACGATGAACGGTGCGTGGGTCATTAAGAGAGGGGAAGACACTTCATTCTGTCGCCGAAAAAGTGACCAACGCCGGTAGGAGTGGCCGAATTTTGGGAGATTTAGGGATTTAAGGACTATTTTGGGATTATTTGAAAATTTTAAGATATTTTAAAAATTCTGATTTATTTTAAAAAAAACAAGATTCAGAAAATGTTTAATACTGCCATGTGTCATATTTTTATTGGCTAACATAATTTTTTAACGGCTGTTAACGACAAGACACCTAAATGGAAACTTTGAAAATGTTAGGCATCTATTTGGCCCAAAAAATACTTTGGACATCTATATGAAAAAAGGTATAGTTTAGGCACTTATTTGCCACTTAAGCCTTAATATAATAATATATATTTTATTTATAATATAACTTATCCGACTAATTTGCGCGACATATGTAACACCCTAAAAAAATAAATAATAATAATAGTAATTTAATATAAGAAAAAAGATGCATAGAGGTTGGAAAAAAAGAGATTTGTTGTGAGGATGCTAGTTGTGGGAATCTATCCCACAACCTTAAACAACTAGGGCTGATCGCTTAACCAACTGAACTATAGAAGCTATTGGTGTTAAGTTTCCCCAGTTTTCTTTTATTTCATTATAATTCGGGTATACAAATTAAATAAAATTGGATTAACCTCCCCCCACCAACCGTATTCAATGCTATTTGAAACAAAATAATTAACCTTCCAGAATCATCTTCTTCACCTGACCCCTCACCTTTCATTGCCTTCTGCCACTTTGATCCACTCACTGTTGTACCGTGCTTGTCACCACCAGCATGAATCGAACCGTCGTTGAGTCTCAACCAAAACCCCTTAAGCCACTCGCACAACCATCGTTCTATTAACCGGCAATCAAATCTTGAAGCTTCGACGAACCTAGGGTAAGAGTCAGTTTTATATTCATATTTTTTGGCCACCATTGTCGACCGTTCACGGCGCTTTCACCGTGGTTAGCCTTCTCATGCTGAAACGATCGTTTTGCCACTGATCGGCCATAAACCGTGCCAGATTGGAGCTTTTGGTAAGTCAAGGTAATTTTTGTTACATTTTTTTGTTTGGTTTTGGGATGTTGTTTGTGGTGCATTGAGGATATGGTGAGAAAAGGGGAACAATGCATTTTTTTGGCTTTTTTGGCCATTTTAGGCCGCGCGTGGGCTTCACGGGCCATTTGGGGTGATTTTCGTCTGCCCTGGATAGTGGCCATTGAACCGGCCTGGCCAGACTCGGTCTAGTCCATAAATCGAACCGAGCTATCTGAACCAGTTTAAATCGGTTATAACATACTAGACTGTTAAGGCCCAATAACCTATACCCAACCCGTTTAACCAAGCCCAAACCCAAGCCTGCTAACCCGATCTAACCTAGTCTAGCCGAATCCAATCTTAGCCTGACTCGTTTGACCCGAACTCGTCCGAATTAACCCGACTGAGTCAACCTGACCGAGTTAACTTGTTTGAGTTAACTCATCCTAGTCAACTTAGTTGACTTTGACCATTGACTTTGACTAATGACATCAACATAATATCATGCATACATCAGCGTTGACTTTAACAAAAAGTCAAAATTTCCAAAAACTCTATTTTATGTTTTTCAACATCTTGAGTCCATTTTTGAAGTCCGTTTTGCAAAATTCTAACCCGAAAGCCTCCAAAATGGACCTTAAACCTGTGCATGCATTTTTATCAAGTATTTTTATTTAAGGGTAATCATAGTTGAATAAAGGACTGATAAAAATCTTTGTTGGCTAAAGGTACTCAAAGATCTCTCGATCATGCTTACGCCCAACCCAGCTCGTCTCGATCTATTTAGCCGCATAATCCCATAATGACTCGTATGGTTTTTAAATAATTAATAATCCTAGTGAAAACATAATTCTTATTGTAACTCTGATCTTTACCAATCTAGGTTCTAGCATCGCAGCTGAGCGTGGTTGCGGTGCCATTAGATTATCTGACCTACCTGGCTTTTTTGAGGTGTGTTTCTTGTGTGCTATACGACTGCATTACATATTGTTTAAATATTTTATTAAATGTTTTATTAAATTGATCATGTGCACATTACTTACATGTTAATTTCGCATAAACATAACTTGTTTTTGAATTTAAGCATGATTATATTGTAAGTTTGATGCATAAATATGTTTATTAATTATTGTACATTATAAGAATGCATGTACTGAATTACTAGGCTACTTGGGTTATGATATGAAGTTTATGAAGGTTCAGCCCTAATTCGGCTGGCAATTCTGCCCGTATAAGGTTCATATGCTTTAGCTAGGGTAATTTCGCCTGTAATCGGTTCTTTCGCTTCGGCTAGATTAATTCTTCCCAGACCCAAGGTATTCTCTTAGGATGGTACCCAAGCCCAATAGGCTCGGGTTAATGTTTGTATATGATACCGTTCTGGGGAACTGTATCCTAGAGATCGGATGAAGGGTAGATAGACTTACATGAAAACTTTGGATGCTCTTATAGCATGTTTTCAAGAAATGTTAGTTTATTTAAATTGTATCAAATATTTTTTATTTGCATTGTTGAAACATACTAAGCCCCCTAGCGCATACCCCAAATCTTTTTCCCTTTCAGATACTTTTGGATAGGCTTCCCAGACTTGGCACTTGGAGGATACACATTCAGCTCACATATATTTTGATGTAATGTTTTTATCTTCCAAACTTTCCTTATCGGGTGACATGAACCTATATTTTGTTATAGTATACTTTGCTATATTGACTGTTATGGTCTTGTGATATAATTATATTCTGATGAAGATTTTACTAATTTTCTTAACTTATTTATGCAAGGGATTACTTTATTACTTGATTTAGCTTTTAAACTTTCAAATAATTTTTATGGTCAAAATTTTTAGTAAGAAATGTGACTCCCAGAGTTGGACTTTATGCATAGGCCAGTCTAGGGATTACATTTGGTTGGTATCAGATTTTTTCGTTTTATAAACCCCAGACTGTAAATGGGTCCTAAATAAAATATTTTCCAAACACGTTTTACCAATAAGTTTAATAATGGCCATGTCATAGAGATTTATATGTTTATTTGTGTACGGTACTCTGGTGCTAGTTTTGACTCTAAAAATTACCTTTTTGTAGAGAGTTTTTGTTATGAGCACTCGTCGAGGATGTCGACTCGCTCGTAGGTGGGGTCAAGCAACAAGATTTGTCTATCATATAGAGGATCATGTGGTAGATCCTCTAACTTCTGTAGATCCTTCTTTTTCTCCAGATCTTCTCGCCCCTAGTTGTTTTAACATGCTGACCGATCTGCCACCTGCTCCTAGCATCAACATGATGACCATGATTAGAAGACCGGTTGTTTCTAGGATAGAGCCTATAACTGAAGTTACGGATGAGACCATGAGCAGACAGTTTCTCCAGTGATTCAGGGTATAGTCAGAGCATTAGGCATCACGCCTGAAGTTCCTATCTCTCAGACCCTGATTGCTAACGGGTAAAGACCTTCTCGAGATCTCTTAGTAGAGCATCGACTGAGGCTGAGAGCTGGTTGTATGATACTGAGAGACATATGGACCAGTTGGGTTTAGAACCAGCTAGAAGATATTTGAGAGCGGTGTCTATGATAGACCGGAATGCCCACACTAGGTGGGAGTCTGTGGTGAGCAGTGTACCCCAGAGAGGTTGACATGGGATTTCTTTAAAGAGTGTTTTAGGAATCACTTTTTGGGTAAGCAGTTTTTGAGAGAGAGGTGACAAGCATTTAAAGACTTGGTACAGGGTTCCATGACAGTGGCCGAGTATGAGTTATAGTTTCTTGATTTGCTAAGATATGGTACTGGTTTAGTATCTACTGAGAATGATAGATGCAATAAGTTCTTGGAGAGCCTTCGTATTGGGATACGTGATCGAGTGGCCACGCACCATGATGAGGTGTTTGAGGAGCTGGTGAATCGGGCCAAGACGGCAGAAGAGTGGATATTTTAGTAGCTAGTCAAAGCATTAGAGATAGTGATCAAGGTAGAGATAAAGATCGAGGGCAAGACTGAGACAAAGATCGATTCGGGATATCCTATAGCCAATGGAAGTTTCTCGTATACCCTAATAAAAGGGCTTGTACTACAGGATATTAGATGGGTGGTTCGAGTTATAGATCTACGACACCTTAGGGCCTAACTGTCAGTCGGGGTGGTTCATTAGGGTGTGTGGTTAATTAGGGTTCTCTCTTATACCAGTATGTGAGTATTGTGGTAAATTATACCAAGAAAAATATAGGAAGCTATCAGGTGTTTGCTTCCGATGTGGATTTATATAATATTTTCAAAAAGAGTGTCTACACCCACCTTTTGCAGATTGAGTATCGACTCAGACCCCTGGCCATTTTTAGACTCTAGCCCGTTCACAGACATCTGTTCAGACACCAGTTACAGGTTGTCATCAGGGTAGAGTTTCAGGATCTGCTGATAGATCTGATAGTAGGGGACGAACCTATTAGAGTAGGGGACCAGTCATGATTGAGGCCAGACAGTCCGTACTTGTTTATGCCACCAGACGTCATGATGATAGAGATTAGCCAGATGTTACTGCATGTATATTTACTATATATTCTGTTCCATAATTTTTATTGCTTGACAACGACTTCACCCATTCATATGTATCAAAATTTGTGTCCCAAGACCTTTAAATTCCAATTGAGATCATAGGGGATGTAGTTACTGTTATGAGCTCAGTGGGTCAATTGTGATTGTGGATAGGATTTTCAGGCGATGTCCCCTTGAGATTCAAGGGGAAAGCTTTCCAACTGACCGATAGAGCTACTATTAGAAGAGTTTGATTTGACCTTTGGTGTGGATTGGTTGATAGAGCATCGGGTTAGTTTAGATTGCAAACTTAAGAGAGCAACTCTGAAGACTTTTGATGACAGAATAATGGTTTTAGTAGAAGAGAGACGGGGGTATCTGTCTAATATAATATTTACCTTGATTGTCAACAGAATAATCCGAAAGGGGTATGAGACCTTTATTGCTTGCATTTTGAATACGAAGGGTTCTTTATCCAAAATTGAGGAAATTCCTACAATGAAGGAGTTTCTTGATGTTTTTCTCGATGAGTTACCTAGACTACCACCGTATAGAGACGTGGAGTTTGAGATTAAGACTTATCCAAGATCTGCGCCAGTTTCTATGAATCCCTACCGTATGGCTCCTAAAGAGCTTATGGAGCTGAAGATTCAGTTACAAGAGCTCCTTGATTGAGGCTTTATCCAACCAATCTCTTCACCCTGGGGAGCTCCAGTTTTTTCATTAAAAAGAATAATGGATCTCTCAAATTGTGTATTAATTACCGAAAGCTGAAAAAGCTGACGGTCAAGAATAAATACCCTTTGCCCAGGATCGATGACTTGTGCGACCAATTTTGGGGAGCTTTTATTTTCTCAAAGATTGATCTTCAATACGAGTATTATTAGCTGAAGGTTAAGGGTCTGATGTTGTAAAGATGACCATTCGTACCAGATATGGGTATTATGAGTTTTTAGTGATGTCATTTTGGATTGACTAATGCTCTTACCACTTTTATGGATCTGATGAATCATTTTTTCGGCCTTACTTGGATCAGTTAGTGGTGGTGTTTATCGATGACATTATGGTCCACTCTCAGTCTAAGGCTGAACATGTTGAGCATCTGAGAATTATTCTACAGACTCTCAGAGAGCATCGTCTATATGCCAAGTTGAGCAAGTGTGAATTTTGGCTTAGCTAGGTGACTTTTCTCAGACATGTGGTATCGGCTCGAGGTATTCAGGTTGATTCGAGTAAGATTGAGGCCATTGTGAGCTAGAAACAAACCAAGAATGTTTCTGAGATCCGCAGTTTCTTGGGTTTAGCTGGGTACTACAGACGCTTCGTTGAGGGTTTATCCATCATTGCTGCCCCTCTAACAAAGTTCTTGAGGAAGAATGATCCATTTATCTGGATTGATGCTTAGTAAGAGAGTTTCGAGAATTTGAAGACAGCTCTAACACAAGCTCCAGTTTTGACCCAGCCTGAGTTTGGAGAGGATTTCATGGTTTATAGTGAGCTTAGCACTCTAGACTGGGATCTGTTTTAATGAGGGATAAAAAGGTGATCGCTTATGCATCACGCCAGTTAAGACCGCACGAGTGTAACTATACTACTCATGATCTGGAGTTGGATGCTGTGGTTTTTGCCTTAAAAAATTAGAGACACTATCTCTACGGAGAAAAGTGTTATATATATACAGATCACAAAAGCCTAAAGTATTTTCTTACACATAAAGTTTAATCTGAGACAGCGCTGTTGGCTCGAGCTTCTTAAAGATTATGATTGTGAGATTGAGTATTACCCAAGAAAGGCTAACGTTTTTGCTAATGCTTTGAGCCGAAAGGCTATTTCAGATTTAAGGTTCTTATTGGCCAAGATGAGTATATATGATGATGGTACTTTGCTAGCTAAGCTTTAGGTTAAGCCAACTTTGGTCGAGGAAATTAAGGCTAAAGAACTTTTAAATAGTTCCTTAGTTTTTGTCATACAGCAGGTTAAGCATGGATCCATATCTGTTTATACCTTTGATCAGGATAGGGTTTTGTGTTTTAAGGGTCGTTATTGTGTACCAGACGATACCGAGTTGAAGCGGGCAATTCTCTATGAGGCTCATTGTAGCTCATATGCTATGCATCCCGATGGGGATAAGATGTACCGGAATTTGAGGTAGAGGTACTGTTGGGTTGGCATGAAGAAAGATATCTCAGATTATATGGCTAGATGTCAGACTTGTCAACAGGTTACGGCAAAATATCAATATTCTTCTGGTCTTTTGCAGCTTATTAGGATTCTTGAGTAGAAATGAGAACGGATCACAATAGACTTTGTTACCGGATTGCCTTTGACTCTTTCTAAAAAGTATTCTATTTGGGTGATTGTTAATCGACTCACCAAGTCTACTTATTTTATTCCTTTTTGGGTTAATTATTCTCTGGAGAAGCTGGCTAAATTATATATCTCGAAAATGGTCAGACTACATGGTGTGCCTTTGTCTATTATTTCTGATCGAGATTCGAGATTCACCTCCCAAATTTGGAATGCCCTTCAAAAGGCCTTGGGCACACATATAAATTTTAGTATGTCCTTTCATCCACAGACTGATGGTCAGTTAGAAAGAGTGATTCAGATTTTTAAGGATATGCTGCGGAGATGTGTGATCGACTTCTATGGCAGTTGGGAGAATTTTTTGAAATTGTCCGAGTTTGCTTATAATAATAGTTACCAGGCTAGCATCCGTATGGCACCGTATGAGGCTTTGTATGGTCGCAAATGTTGTACTCCTATCTGTTGGACTAGCTTATATGATAGGAAGACTTTGGGTCCTGAGTTGGTTCGAGAGATTGAGGAGACTATCAGACTGATTCGTGACCATTTGAAGGAGGTTTTTTCTAGACAAAAGTCTTATGCTGATCGGAGGAGAAAATATATTGAGTTTGAAGTCGGTGATCAGGTCTTTTTAAAGGTATCTCTATGGAAAAAAGTTATGAGATTTGGTCGCAAAGGCAAACTGAGTCCGAGATTTATTAGGTCGTACCGTATTTTAAAAATAGTTGGGTCTGTTGCTTATTAGCTCGAGTTGCCTCCCTAACTTAGCCGTATACATGATGTTTTTCATGTACCTATATTGAGACAGTACCATCCAGATCCGAGTCATATTATTTAGGTTTAGGACGTTGAGCTGAGGCCAGGCTTATCGTATGAGGAGGAGCATGTTCAGATTTTGGATTTTGATGATAGGGTACTGAGAAACAGACACATCCCTATGGTTGAGGTCCAATGGAGTAATCGTAGTCTTGTAGAAACCACATAAGAGACTGAGGAATCTATAAGGGAGCAGTTCCCACATCTATTCTGTTTAGGTATATTTCAAGGACAAAATTTTTTTAGGGAAGAGTTGTAACACCCTATAAATAATAATAATAATAATAATAATAATTTAATATAAGAAAATGATGCATGAAGGTTGAAAAATAAAGGATTTGTTGTGAGGATGCTGGTTGTGGGAATCAATCCAACAACCTCAAGCACCCAGGACTGATCGATTAACCAACTGAGCTATAGAAGTTCTTGGTATTAAGTTTTTGTAGTTTTCTTCTATTTCGTTATAATTAGGGTATACAAATTAAATAAAATTGAATTAACCTCTCCCTACCAACCGTATTCAATGCTATCTGAAACAAAATAATCAACCTTCTAGAATTATCTTCGATCCGCCTCACCGCCACGTCGTGCGTGTCACTACCATCACAAATTGAACGCCATCGAGCCCTGACCAAAACTCTTCAAGCTACTCGCACAACTATAGTCCTATTCATCAGCAATCGAAGCTTGAAGCTTTAACGAACCTGGGGTAAGATTCAGTCTTAATATTGTATTTTTCGGCCACCATCGTCGATTGTTCGTGGCTTGTCACCTTGGTTAGCCTCCTCGTATTGAGACGATCATTTTGCCACCGATCAGCAATCGAACCATACCAGTTTGGAACTTCATCGGAGTTCAGTGTCGTTTTTACTATTTTGGTAAGTCAATGTAATCTCTGTTACATTTTCGGTTAAGTCTTGGGATGTTGTTTGTGATGTATTGAGGATATGGTGAGAAAAGGGGAAAACGGTGCATTTTAGGCTTTTTTGGCCGCTTTAGGCCGCACCTAGGCTTCACGCGTCGCCCGAGGCAATTTTCGACCGCACTGGACGGTGGCCATTGAATCATCCTGGCTAGACCTGGTTCAGTCCATAAACCGTGTTGAGCAATTTGAACCAATTTAAACCGGTTATAACAGACTGGCCTATTAAGGCCCAATAACCTATACCTGACTCGTTTAACCAATCCCAAACCCAAGCCTGCTAACCTGATCTGACCCGGTCTAGCCGAATTCGATCCGAGCCTAACCCGTTTAACCTAAACTTGTCTGAATCAATCCGATCGAGTCAACCTGACCGAGTCAACCCGTTTGAGTCAACTCATCCTAGTTAACTTAGTTGACTTTGACTGATGATGTCATGTTGACGTCAACATTGACTTTGACTTTTATCAAAAAGTTAGAATTTCTAAAAACCCTTATTTTATATTTTTGACATCTTGAGTCCATTTTTGAAGTCTGTTTTGCGAAATTCTAACCCAAAAACCTCTAAAAAGACCTTAAACTTGAGCATGCATTTTTTATCAAGTATTTTTATTTAAGGGCAATCATAGTTGAATAAAAGACTGATAAAAATCTTTGTTGGTTAAAGGTACTCACAGATCTCTCAATCTTGCTTGCGCCCAACCCAGCTCGACTCGATCTGTGCAGCCACATGAACCCATAGGGACACGTATAGTTTTAAAATACTTAATTAATAATCCTAGTGAAAACACAATTCTTATTGTAACTCTGATCTTTACCAATCTAGGTTTCAGCACCACAACTTAGCATGGTTTCGGCGTCTAGTAGATTATCTGAACTACCTGACTTTTTTGAGGTGTGTTCCTTGTGTGCTATATGACTGCATTACATACTATTTAAATATTTTATTAAACTGATCATGTGCACATGACCGACATGTTAATTTCGCATAAACATAACTTGTTTTTGAATTTAAGCATGATTATACTGTAAGTTTGATGTATGTCCTAGTATCTGATATGATAAGTATGCTTTATGGTTACTATTATTAGATCATGAATATGTTTATTAATTACTGTACATTGTAAGACTGTATGTACTGAATTACTGGGGTACTTGGGTTATGATATGAAGTTTATGAAGGTTCAGCCCTGGTTCAGCTGGTAATTATGCCCGTATAAGGTTTCTATGCTTTGGGTAGGGTAATTTCGCCCGTATTCGGTTTCTAAGTTTCGACTAGGGTAATTTCACCCAGAACTAAGGTATTCTCTTAGGATGGTACCCAAGCGCAATGGGCTCGGGTTAATGCCTGTATATGATACTATTCTGGGGAACTGTATCTTAGAGGTCAGATTGAAGGTAGATAGACTTACATGAAAACTTTGGATGCTCTTATAGCATGTTTTTCACGAAATATTGGTTTATTTAAATTGTATAAAATATTTTTGTAACGACCCAGATTTCTGAGTCAACAATGGGCGTTGACTCGAGTCTTGGACCAATACGTTGGGTAGAATGTTTGGGTTATGTTGGGCCTTGTTGTTGGGCTTGGATGTGGGTTTGTGTTTGGGTGAGAGAGGTTTAATGGAGGGCAAGGGGTAATTTCCCCTCAAGGGGAGGCACAAGGCTAATGCCTTGTTTAATTTTCCTGCAAGGGGAAGGTGGATGAAGTCACCTTATCCACATCTATCTATCTCTCTCTCCCTATTCTCTTCTTCATCAAAATCCCACCCAAAAACATAAAGAAAAAATTGAGAACTTTGTGGTTGTTGTAAGGAATCTAGGATTTGTGGTCAAGGAAGAGTTAATCAGCAAGCACTGATCTATCCATCAAGGTGAATATCCCTAAAGTTGGTGGAGGTTGAGTTGGAAGCTTGGTTCAAGGAAGAAAAGAGGAAAAATCTTGGTTGGAGCTTCATTATGGGAATCTCTTGCTAAAGGTCAGTACATTTCTGACTCCTTCACTTTATGAGCATCCTAAAATGATTGCTTTGTTTGGTTTGTAGTTTTGGGTTGTATAGTTGAGGTTTTAGAAGCTTAAACCCCCATTAATGGTAAATCAAAGATGAGATGTTGATAAGGCGTAAAATGGATAGAAAACCACATATTATACTCTAAATAACTTGTAGGATCGTTTTGGGACTTAACCATGGAGGTTAAGGGTGGGATTGAGGAAATCCTGAGGTCCAAATTTTGAAATCTGGGCTCGTGTACCGATATGGGGTGGTAGCGTATCGGTACGCCTTTGTTATAAAGAAGACGAATTGAGAGGGGCATACCGGTACGCCTTTCTGCGTATCGGTACCCCTTGCATATTGAGGATTCTAGTAACGCTTTAGAGTATTGGTACGCTCGGGGCATATCGATACGCACTGTTGTATTGCATGGAAAGGCTTTATGTACCGGTACGCTGGGGTAGGCGTATCAGTACGGGTAAGGATCGATACGGGGCGATCCTAGTACCGATGTAGAGTATCGGTATGTCTCAGAGCGTATCAGCACAGGGCAAGGGCCAATTCTTTCGAACCTAGTCAACGTATCGGTACTCATGGGGGAGTATCGATACCTAGAGAGCAGTACCGATACTCACCCTAGAGTATCGATACTCGCTGGACAATCTGCTCAAGAAAGTTGAGTTCACGTCCGGGGGTTCTATAATTCGTGGTAAAGGGTCCGGTGGGTCCCTAAAGTTATAAAACACTCTAACTGAGAAATCGAGGTTAGTAGCCCGTAAGTGGATTAATGGCTAATGAATTGGTAATAGTTGGGTAAGTTGCTTGGATTAGTAATCCACAGGGATCCGTGGTGGATCAATTATTGCTACGTGGTAGCTTGGGGTCATTGTTGTGTGCTGAAGGGACGCCCATGTAGGCTGGTTGTCGTGAGTAATGAGATAATCTAACGAGAAAGGCGTAAATGAATCCTAAAGACATATACTAAATAGTGTAACAAACGAGTCATGCCTTGGAGCATTGGTAATGGTTGGCTGGATGCCTTTTATTTCTTGGTGAGATATATTTATGCTCAGGGGAGCATGTGGTATCGCATGAGTATTGGTTAGGAATTCGGATGTCCTAGAGTCAGTGCAAGGGCACTTAAATAAGGGGATGGGTACTCCGGGCTATGTGATCGAGTACATCCGACGTATCCACAGGCTATGTGATCTCGATGCGGTCCGAAACCTATCCTTAGGCTATGTGATCAGGATATAGAAATATAACTCGGGGGTTGTGTGAGCTCGAGTAACTCGAAGGGCTATGTAATCTCGAGTAACCTAATGGCTAAGTGACTTCAGGAAAAGACTACTTGTGACTATTGTGATCCAAGTATGTCTAGGACGTATCTGGGGCTATAGTGATCCGGATATGATCCTAACCCGACGGCTATGTGATCACGGGTAACCCAACGGCTGTGTGAGCACGTGATAAATAGTAGGGCTTCGTTGGCCATTAGGGAAAGTATGTTATTTACATTGTTGTATGGATAATAGATGTTGGCTATTTTACCCTTGGGCTATGTGATCAGGGCAGGGTTGTTACTCGATGGGCTGTGTGATCTCAATTATGGTCTAGATAGCCCTTGGGCTATGTGATTAGCATATGGGACGTAACTCAATGGTCAGTGGGACCTCGCGTATGGTAAGCCTTGGATGGCTAGGTAGACTTCTTACATAATAGTGGTATCTTGAGACAGTTGTAAGCTCTAGCTAGGGTAAGCTAGAAGATGATCCTTAGATGTTGAGAAGCCTTTCTGTGCACTCTTGATTATATTATCATGCATGCTTGTTTTATGATATTCATGAATTGTGGTAGAGTAGAAATGTACCACTAAGCTTTATTAGCTCAGCGTGTAGAATTGTGGTTTCTTTCGTGCGTAGGTTGACATGTTGCTTTTGAAGGAGCACATCGAGGAAGATTTCCCAGCACTGAGCCAATCTCATAGTACAATACTTGATGTGTAGTTTGGACTGGTTGTATTTATAGGACCTTACCACAGTCGAGTCTGTATTTTATTCTGATTTACTGTTATTTGTTCAAACGATGTATTTATTTGGAACTTATGTTTTGTAAACCCTTTTAATCTCATTATCTACGTGGATTTTATGGTAATGGATTATTTTGAGAATTTCCAACTTGTGGTTTTAAATGAGAAATTTTGATGGGTCGATTTTGGGTGACCCGAATGTGACGCTCTAAATCCGAGACGAGATCAGGGTGTTACAATTTTTTATTTGCATTGTTGGAACACACTGAGCTCTCTAGCTCATACCCTAAATCTTTTCCCCTTTCAGATACTTTTGGATAGGCTTTCCAAACTTGGCACTTGGAGGATCTACACATTCAGCTCACATATATTTTGATGTAATGTTTTCATCTTCCAAACTGCCATTATCGGGTGACATGAACCTATATTTTGTTATAGTATACTTTATTATATTAACTGTTATGGTCTTGTGATGTAATTATATTCTGATGAAGATTTTACTAATTTTCTTAACTTATTTATGCATGGGATTACTTTATTACTTGATTTGGCTTTTAAACTTTTAAATAATTATTATGGTCAAATTTTTTTAGTAAGGAATGTGACCTCCCAGAGATGGACTTTATGCATAGGTTGGTCTAAGGGGTTACAACATAATTTAAACTTAGAAAAAAAATTATTTGTTTAACCACTGGTATCCGATTCATTAGTCAATAAATCCGTATTGATTTGTAAATGCCTAATATACAGTTTTCTCCATTCACAATGTCATAATTTGAAACAATGACCTTACTTAAAAGACAGAACACTTCATCCCGCTGACCAATTGGTCAATCCATGAGCAAATCTATTTGAAACCTCAATTTAATCATAAATGTCATGATTAATGATATTTTATGCTAAAAGTACTTTTTATTTTTATTCAAGAAACAAACCAGTATTTTCTGTATAAAAACAGAAATCGGGTTAAAAAACGGTAAGTCTGGGGGTGCGGCATGTCTAAGGTACAGTTAAAAGACAACAAGTTTTGAAATTTGTTCTCAAACTGAAAATATTAGACTTCTTGATAACATTTTCGGGTTTTTTTTAGTATTTCTGCAAGTATCGATACTTATTTTGTAAGTATTGATACTTGATTTTTTTGATAAATTTTCAGTTTAGAATAAAGTTTTGAAACTTACAAAATAAGTATCGATACTTGCAGAAAAAGCTCAAGAAAACAACCAAAAATGTTATCAAAAAGTCTAACATTTTTAATTTGAAGACAAATTTCCAAATTTATTGTCTTTTAGTCACACCTTAGACATGTCGCATGTTAGACTCACCCAAAAAAAAACTACCCAAAATAGTTGTGTCTAAATTCTGGTACGATTCATCCATCAACGTTGATGGGTATAAAGATTCGACATCTGTTATGGCTCTTCTGCTAAAGTGCAATTGTGGTTACCATTTACAGTTATTATGAATTATGATTGCACTGGATATAAGAAGAAGAAAAAAACATAAAGTCGACGTTTGACTAAATAGTATACTTATCCAATTTGTATTTACAAAGCCGAAACGAAATAAATTAACCGAATTAACTCAGTTTAACCTACTATTTGCATCGATAAAAAGGAGAACTAATCATATCTCTTGTGTTCGAATGGGCAGTTCACTGATCTTAAATCTATTTCTAAGGTGTTTGCAGACTATTTTAGAGCCACTTACAATGAGTGTTCTACCATTCCTGTGACAAACTTTGTGGGTAATTTCAAGCTTCTTAACGAAGCCTTATCTACTGCGTTGGAAGCCCCATTCTCGGTTGAAGAAATTTGGGCTGCAATTTCTTCCGTAGATGGCTCTCGCGCTCCTGGTCCGGATGGTTTCAATTTGAAATTCTTCAAAAAAATTATGGCCAATAGTTAGAAATGGTGTAATGGATTTCTTTGAAGGGAATATAATGGATGAGTCCATTAACCACTCTTCATTTCTTTGTTTTCGAAAACTAAGAAACCAGAAGGAGTAGAGGATTATAGATCCATCAGCCTCGTGGGTAGCTTGTATAAGATTCTCGCTCGTGTATTATCAAAAAGGTTGGCTGGTTGTACCAAGGAAGGTGGTCAGAGAAACTCAATTTGCATTGTGGTCAATTGAAGGCATTCGTATATCTTTGGATCTATGAGGCTGGGGGACGTCGAATTCAGGTTCAAAAGTGTTCGAATGCCATTTCAAGGGTCGACCGATATAGCAAGGACTTAAGGTAATACAATAATACCTCTTGCATACTTTATGATACATGTTGGTTCTAGGCTAAAGTTTGTATGAGTACGATTAAGTGTACTTTTAACTCTCATTGAGTCAATTAAATTATGAGATAATAGAATGGTAATTTGGATAAGATCGAATTATTCGAAAGAGGAATTTAATAGACCGAAAGGACCATTAGTTAGAGTTAAATAATTTAATATTTGAAATATTTCGTTAAGAAATGATGATAATACACTCGAGAAATAAGAATGACTTAAATACCCCTAACAAAGAAAATATCCTAAATTTTTACACTCGATCTGATTAATGACTACTTTATATGAAATCCTCGTTCTATTGGAAAAGAATTCGGTATCAAGATTCAAATGTGTATGATAACAAACACCTGGAGATAAATTTACTAGAAGATTCTATGTATTCATGAACTGATCTAAATTACAGTAATGAATGAATTAATTGGAATGATAGAAATAACTAAAAAAACCTCAGGCACTGAAATTTATCAAATTAACTGAAATCATGGATAAACCCTCGAGAATTGAAATGAATGAATTGTTTGGAATTACCAAAAGTATCTTAATGACTGAAACACCCTTGGGCATCGAAGTGTCTGTAATAGCCTCGAATGCTAAAATGGCTGAAAATACCTCTAATAATTGGAATAAGAAATACCAGTAAAGCCAAACAAATAGACTAGCTTTGAAAGTGGTAATATACGACCATGTTTGTTAGTCATTTCAGATACTAATGTGATATTGGAAGAATACCATATGAAAGCATGTTCGATTTCTAGTAGTTCGTGCAGTGGTTAATTAGTAAAGGTGATCTACTTTGCAATACACTATAGTCAGTTCTGAGAAATGAATACTTAAGGTGTACTTATTTGATTGAATGGTTTACTTTGTATCTTCTGATGTCATTACTTAATACTGATTATTACTATTTTTATTATTATCACTGCTTAGACTGCTACTGGGTACCTGGGTATAATGAGAAGTGCCTGAAGGTTCAGCCTTGATCCGGTTGGTTATTTCGCCCGTATAAGGTTCCTAGTTGCGCTAAGGTAATTCCGCCTGTATCGGGTTCCTACGCTTCAGCTAGGGTAATTCCTTATGACTACTGTATCAGGTTCTTACACTTCGGCTAGGGTAATTCCTTATGACTACTGTATCAGGTTCCTCCGCTTTGGCTAGGGTAATTCCTTATGACTACTGTATCAGGTTCCTACGCTTCGGCTAGGGTAATTCCTTATGACTATTGCATCAGGTTCCTACGCTTCGGCTAGGGTAATTCCTTATGACTATTGTATCAGGTTCCTACGCTTCGGCTAGGTTAATTCCTTATGACTACTGTATCAGGTTCCTGCGCTTCGGCTAGAGTAATACATTCTGCATTTAGGCTTTTATGCTTCAGTTAGGACGATTCTATTGAACCTAATACACCCCTTTAGGTCAGCATCTACGCCCAATGGGCCTGGGTAAATGCCTTATAGATGCATTCTTGGAAAACTGCTTATTGGAATTCAAATGAAGGATAGATAAGAATTTAAAATAAACCGTAATTGGAACCTGTGGATACCCGGAACACCGTGATAGTTTTATACTATACCATGTATCTGTTTTACCTTACATGCATTTCTCTACATCATCATTTGGTAGTTTTGTATTACTGAGTTTTCTCAAACTCACTTTGTTTCACCATTGCAGGTTAAAGAAATTCGATTATAGATTTATGACCGATATCAGTTTGGATTTCCCTTGGTGTTGCGCGTGGAGTACGGTACCTATGTATTAGTGGGCATGTATGCCACGTTTTATTTTATGATTGAGTCTGTATTTTGTTTTCTGGATTTCAGTTTGTATACACGAAATTTTAATATAGTTTTAACATAAATGTTGTTTTACACATTTAAATGTATTTCTAAGAGTTTTCTTTTATTTTTCTGTGGGTCACTCCGGTGACCCCAATGTGACTTCCTAGATTTAGGTGTGTCGCATAGCTGGGTCTAGGTGGGTTACATTTATTTAACGCATTTCACGAACACGAATCACATTAAAAATAAATTTTAGGCACTATAATGAACAAAAATATCATCGTTATTTAAAATATTAGAGTAAATTACAAAAATTAGAAATAAATAAAGGTCAATTTTGGTGAAAAAAAATTTAGAGACTAACATGAAAAAAAATATCATCATATTAAAAATATTGGACTAAATTACAAAATATAAAAAATAGGGATTAATTTTGGTTAAAAATAAAATTTTAGGGACTAACATGGACAAAAATATCATTATATTAAAAATATTAGACTAAATTACAAAAAAAATATATAGGGGTCGATTTCAACTAAAAATTACATTTCAGGTATTAGACTAAACAAAAATATTATTGGACTAAATTGCCAAAAATATAAATAAATACAGGGTAATTTTGAATAAAAATTAAATTGTAGGGACTAGAATAAACAAAAATATTATTCGACTAAATTACCAAAAATAAAAATATATATGGGCCAATGTCGGCTAAAAATAGAGTTTTAGGGACTAGAATGAACAAAAATATCATCATATTAAAAATATTGGACTATATTACAAAAATTTAAAATAAATAGGGGTCAATTTCTGTTAAAAAATTAGGGACTAATATGAACAAAAATATACCCTTAAATTGAATTAGGGATACTTGTAACTAAATTGAATTAAACTAAAACTTAAAAGTGAATATTAGAACTAAAATGCAATATTTAAAACACAACATAACTTAAAGGGTAATTAATCTCTAACCTAAATTATAGGTGGCTTATTTCCCCTCTAAAATTTTGTCATTTCCCTCTCTTTTTTTACCAATTATCTATTTCTTTTTTTAATTAAAATGAAAGGTGGGAGGGAATCAGGGAAAGTAGTCCCGCCTAATTTTTTAGGTTAGGGACAATTGTTTTTTAGCACTTTTGACTTTAGATATTTTTTATTTAAGTCCTAAATTTTCAATTTTAGGTTTTAATTTAATTCAATTGAGTCTAAATTTAGATTAATTTAATTGAAATTCCACATTTAGTTTTAAAATTCTTTTAGTTATGTCTGTGATTTATGCTTCTAGGTTTTAATTTAGCTCAATTAGATCCTGAGTTTAATAAGTTAATTCCTTCCGAACATTATTATTATTATTATTATACCATATAAATTTTGATTTAATATAATTATACACAAAATTTTGATTTGGATGTAAACATGTAATTTTACACATGAAAATTGAGATTTTAATTTAGTTTAATTGTACACATTAAGCTTGGATTTCAAATTCAAATGCATAAATTAGAAAGTTGAATCGAAATTAATCTTGTAAATCAATAACCCTAAACTAAACCATAAACCTTAAGGAATCGAAATTAATTTCATAAACCAATAACCATAAGGTAAACCATAAACCACTGATACTAAACAATAAATCATTGATACTAAACCCTAAACCTTAAGGAATCCAAATTAATCACATGAACAAATAACACCATCTTTACTTTATTAGACTAAATTATAAAAATTAGAAATAAAAATGAGTAAATTTTAGTTAAAAACAAATTTGTAGGGACTAAAATGAATAAAAATATCATCATATTAAAATTTTGGACTAAATTACACAAATTAAAAATAAATATAGATTAATTTCGGTTAAATAAGGATTTGTAGGGAATTAATTGAACACTAAACTACACCATAAACTCTAAAGCATTAACACTAACCCCTAAATCATAAACTATAAACTACAACATATACCCTAAACTACTCCCTAAACTCTAAAGCATTAACACTAGCTCCTAAATCATAAACCATAAACCTTAATTCATAGAAATTTTAGGGACTAACATGAACAAAAATATCATCATATTAAAAATATTGGGGTAAATTACAAAAATTAGAAATAAATAAGGGTCAATTTTGGTGAAAAATAAAATTTTAGGGACTAACATGAACAAAAATATCAGCATATTAAAAATATTGGACTAAATTACAAAAAATGAATAGTGGTCAATTGGGACTGAAAATTAAATTTTATCTACTAGAATAAACAAAAATATTATTAGACTAAATCGCCAATAATATAAATAAGTATGGGGCAATTTTGACTAAAAATTAAATTGTAGGGGCTAGAATAAACAAAAATATTATTTGACTAAATTACCAAAAATAAAAATATATATGGGTCAATTTTGGCTAAAAAAACTTTTAGGGACTAATGTGAACAATAATAAACCCCAAATCCCTAAACCAATCCCATAACCCAAACATTCAACTTAAACCATTTACCCCTAAACCCCAAACCTCAAACCCTAAATCTTATAATAACTAATAATTAAAGTCCAAGCCGAATCCCTAAACTATTAATATAACCCTGGACACTCAACTTGAAACTTATATTATACCTCTAAACCCCAAATCTCAACCCCTAAATCTTATAAACACTAATAATTAAAGTGCAATCCTAATCCCCGAATCCCTTAATCCCTAAACTAATCTCATAACCCCAAACACTCAACTTGAAACATGTATTAAACCTCTAAACCCCAAACCTCAACCCCTAAATCATACAATCGCTAATAATTGCTACTTAAAAGCTTAATTATTATACCATATAAATCAATGGCATTAGCGCCAAAATCCTAAAATCTTCCTGCCATTTATAGTATTAAAATATATAATTATAATCATATTTTTATTGAAATCAAAGGCATTCAAAAACACTTCTCGCCATTTATAACATTAAAATATATAATTATACTCTTAAGTGTACTTCATTTTCATCAAAATTATTTATCAACAACTTTAATTTGTGTACAATAATTAAAAATTACGGTATTATAATTACAACTATGAATTTAAAACAATGGAAACGGTTAACCTTCTAATATTTGGATTTTATCAAATCAACAAAAAGTTTTCAATCTTTCCCAATAAAATTTGGTCAAATTAATCAATAAAATTTGGTTAAGTTAATAAAAAAAGTCAAATGAATATCTATACTTAGTAGTGTCAAGTGTGATTTGGTTAAAAAAAACATAAATATATAGAAAACATAAATATGTTTTTTTTTTCTTTCCTTTTTTTAAAAATTTTAATTGATTATATATGTTATACGTCAAGGGCAGCTGATGTAGGCATACTCCTACAAGATGCAGAACACGAATCTTAAATTTCAATTTCTGCGAAGACAATTATACTTAAAAACAATATGTATATCAGAGCTTGAATTGCAGAATAGGTGTGAATACATTGGAAATTTTATAGTTTAATTAAACCCAAACACCATTCTATTTGAGATTCAGTGAGTTCTAGATGTTAGAAGAAGCATGTCGTGCAAGCCTGAACACAAACCACTTTTTCTGACATTTGCAGTTTCCAATTTAAACTAAATGGGATTTGAATGTGGTTGCGGCTGCGTTTTCGGTCGCGGTGTTTTATTACGGTTGCAGATATAACAGATGTTATTGCGGTCATTGCGGACCGCTATTTTTCGCAATAGCAGTTTCGGACGGTGCCGCTACCGCTATATTAGCGGCCTCTATTGTGGTAGCGACCGCTATTTGGATCCCTTAAGATATCATAGAAGGAGAAAGAGTATTGTGTAATTTAGAGAGAGAATACAGGAACATTTCACCTATTCATTGCATCTTATAAAGGTTTCAAATGTAGAATCACCTTTCTTTAAGCTTTAGAGACATTAGCATGTTAGTTTTTTTTATGTTTATAACCTTTAAGTTGTAAGTCCAACATAATTGATAGTTTCCAAAGAACCAGCTGGACGCTTGCACTGGTAGAAATTGAATGTTCCAATAGAAAGCAGGTTAAAAACAATAAAAAAAAACAGCGCTCCTGGCAACTCCCTTCAAAGCAGAAGCAAAGTAAGGAATTGCATTGACAGCATTGGCAGCAATGATGGCAACTGAATCTGATGGAGTGACAAAGAACCTAAAAAGGAAAACAAGTTATAAGATCAAATTCTAGGAGGTGTAGTTATTATCAAGATTTAACTAAATTTCAATTTCCAGGATAGATGTGTACCTTTTCCCCAGTATCATGTTACAATCAGCATCACCATCAGCAGCGGTACCAAACTCTGGTGGCTCAACTTCAGAGTTCGATTTGCCCAATCCCATGCGAGCATCCAACTCCTTTGCATAAGTCAGATTGGGATCGGGATGCCCTCCTCCAAAATCCTCCTGGTTTGCATCAAGTCAAAGCATTAACAAAGAAAACTGTGACCTACTAAACAGAGATGCAACATATCATAAGTCCATAGATTTCTTCAAGTGCTTAAAAAGACCTTGGGTACACAGATCAACAGTGAGATTTCTTGTGCCCCAAGCTCTTCCACAAAAATGCGATGAGCATAAGTTCCAGCAACTCCATGCAGTGCATCATAGCTTCAATACAAGGTAAAAGGGTTACATTTTTTGGCCAAGAATTATAGGGAATTCTTGAAAACTAATAGTCATGTTCTTGAAAATAAAAGGTTTATCAACATACCAAAATGTAAACTTCGAAGAGGAAAGCAGCTTGCGGATAAGCTCAAAGTCAAAAATTGACCTGAACATAGAGGCAAAAGGATTTCGTATTTAGACTACTTGGAATACTATCAATGTTAAAAACTCCAATGAATTAATCAAGATATGAATAATACAAAGACAAATTATGGCACAACTCACAAGATTTAAATCAATGGAAATGATTTTCTAGAAGCTTTTAAGTTTCAATTTTAAATTGCAATAATAATAGCAAATTCCAATCAAAGGGGATACACAAGGATTCGAGAGAAGAACAAAGATCACCATTTGAATGATAGTGCTAGCCAATATATATTATGTAAAGCATTCACTTGACGAATAACTTACTTCATCAGTTTCACATAGTCACTTGCTGAATCAAAAACCTCAACATCAAACAGCTCCTCGGGGCCCGAAAAATTTGCAACACCCATTGTACTGATGTCTACCTGGATAATGCAACATGTTGACAAGATTAAGTTAAAGGTAGAAAGATGAAGAAAATTATTGTTCTAGCCCTAGGGAAGCAAGACAAACATTTGGTAGATCTTCAGCAATCAAGTATTCTGTTATCGTTTTTGTGTTCTCAAAAATCTTATCGGTGATGGCCTCTGGAGCAGGTCCACCATTTTCCATGTTGTATTTAATTCCAAAATCCTGCGATAAAGACAAAACCCAAAGCAATCATAAAATTTTCAGATGTTGCATGCAAAAAACGATTTTTAGAAATTAGACAAATTAACTTGGGTATACCTCATTAGGACCACCTGGATTATGACTAGCTGTCAAAATAAAGGCACCACTTGCTTTGGATCCCTGATATTTAAGTTTGTAAGCAAACCCTTTATATTGTCAAAACTAAATCATATTGAGTAGCTTCTAACAAGAACATGATACTGGAAAAGAAAATAAATAGATAAACAACTAGATATAAACAATAGGAGCAATGTTACTCACATCCACACCAACTCTTTCACGTATTACAGCTGATACAGCAGGAGTTGAAAGCAATCCATTTTGACCAACCCATACACGTCTTACTCCATTTGCAACTGACATTTTAATTATTATTTGTCAATTTAACACAAGACATTACCTCACTGGCCAAATTTTGTACAATGGCCAAGAACTTAGTACCAAATGATAACATCATTGAAGACATTATAATACAAGCAACCACTCAAGAAGCCCTTGGTTGCATCCATTTAGAACATATGACTTTGAATTTGGGCACCAAATTCCATCATAATGATTGGACAAACCAGAAAC
Source organism: Hibiscus mutabilis (assembly GCA_019671005.1). Classification (NCBI taxonomy): domain Eukaryota; kingdom Viridiplantae; phylum Streptophyta; class Magnoliopsida; order Malvales; family Malvaceae; genus Hibiscus; species Hibiscus mutabilis. Next base: position 17,878,169 of record CM033736.1, on the reverse strand, counting down.
CACTACTATACACGCTGTATTAAGTACATAAATAAACAAAGCTGTCAAAGAGTGACTGGATCCTAAGAGCAGGTTTATACAAGTTAAACTAGTCAAGCCGTAACACACTTAAACATGGCCACCTCAAGTACATTGGTAAGATGAAGGCTGAATCATTTAACATGACCAAAATACACTACAAAAGTCCATATAAAGAACAATTCTTTGCCATTGTCAGAAAAATCATATCAAAGAGCACCCCTTTAATGAAATAACAAGAAAAGTTTTCCCCATTCTAAGGTGATAAAGTTTCATGACATCCATCTAGATTCAAAATTGCAGTACCTGAATAGAATCCTTTGAGAAATAACGACCATCACCAGAAACAACAAGTGTCGAACCTACAACCATGAACAGAAATAAGAGGTAAGCCATTGTAATCCACTGAATGTATGCGATCAAGAAAATGAAGTATTGTTGCAAGTGGAATCAAACAAAGAAAATATGAATTGTCAATATCAATTTTCTGTTTTGATGATTCAAAATCATCTTTCAAGATAAGGAATGGACTTCCTCCAAAACAAAGTAATGAATTACCAAAAGAGCTGGTGAAAAACTAAAGTGGTGGAGTTGAATATGCTCTACAATCATTATTCCAACAACTTAGAACTGCATGTTGTCAGAGCATTAGATGAGGCTTCCGATGCTAGAAATTGAATTAGCAGGCAATACAGAAATGAACCATAACTGTGTACAATATGGTAAATTTTGCCAATATTCTTGGTGTTCTTATCAGGTGTTAGGATAAAGATCTTAAATAAAAGATGGTGCTCTTATTAAGGGTTAGATCTTAAATCTGAACCATACTACCGCAGTGCTCTCCTCTTTTAGATACAGAAAAATACTAGTAAACAGGTAGTGTGTATCTATCTGTTTCAAGGTTGGTATAAGTACAACTCTACTATTGAGGACCTGAGGTATAGCCACCTAAACCAATGTAGTCAAGAAGCATGCCTAGCAACTGAGGTGAAGGTGAAATTTGGAAAAAAGCTTTGCACCAGACAAGGGTGAGGCAGCTTTATCAAAGCCTACAAAGGCAAATTCCATTTGTTTTCTTCTCAGTGAAAAACTAAATTAAGAAAACAAAAAAACTAAGTGTCTTCTGAAAGTTGTGACTCTTTAATCGATCCCTCTAAAAGAATTACAAAAAAATTGGACTCGTAAAAATCCCCAGATTCTAAGAGCACGTTTAAAGAGTCACATTATGCCTCTAAATATTAGAAAATAAATATTACCAGGTACACTTAGCATACGAAAAGGCATAACATCAATAAAACCCCTACCTTTAACTTTCTCTGGTGTAAGGGCATTGAATGTTGACTGAACAAAGTTTTGCAAATAATGAGGTTGAACAAAAACTTTCACCTGGAAAGGTCAAAGCACCACAGTATACAATTTCAGTAAAGAAAATGGAACAGAAATCCTCCCAACATGCATATAAAACGGACATCAACAACGAAAGCAACTAATAATCTAATATACATATCATGCGTAAGAAAACTGTAGAGAATACTGGTCAAATCAAACAATATAATTAGTATCTTAAGAACTATTATCAAGTAGTATTTTTTTTTATCATCAGTTCGAGATTATTGAAACAGAAAATTGTACTGGTCAACAAACATCCATCAACCATAAACAATTATAGAATCATTCATATATAGAAATATAATACAAATATAGCTATTAATTAGAATGTTTTAAGCATTAGACTTCTACATGAAAAAAGAAAAGTAAATTAGCACCGAAAATGCTAATATTCCTATATTCCATCGGACTAAATATGAATCTATGAAAATGAATCTTAATAAATTACTAATATAGTTTAAGAGATCGTCTAATTAAACGAGGAGAGATTGCAGGCATCGATCAAACGGATCAAATTTGGTCAAAAATTTAGATCAGAGTGATGTAACACGAGAGATCAAGATATCTGATATCGATCGAACTAAACGGATTGAAGGAAGATTACCTTCTTACGGAGGCCAGAAGTTCCAGGCTTCTGGCCGTCGAAGGGAGTCGTTGAGACTTTCGAAACCTTGAACACCATTTCTTAGCTTTCTCGGTCAAACACGCAGCTCATATCAAATCAATACGAATCTTAACTCATAGATAAATCAAAGGGGGGAGGAAGTTGAAAATAAGGAGAGAGATGGAGCTCACTCGTTGGAGAGATCAAAGTGAAAATGCGTCACTTTGGAGAATAAGAAGCTGGCAGAAATGGGGAAGTGACTTATTGGTATTACCTTTCCAATTATATAATTTTATTTTTTATTTGTATTTTTAAGTGAAAAACACAAAAGCAGAAGCTTGGGCCATTAATAAATAGTCTTTGATATTTACATATTCTATTAATTTGGCCATATTTTTAATTAAAATTATTTAATAATCTTTCCTTCAATTAGTTCTAATTAAAAATAAAACCAAATCGATATAATTGTAAATAATGAAGGATTGAAGGCTAAATTTATTTTTTCAAAATAGAACTAAATTGATTGAATGTGTAAATATGGATGATTAAATATATTATTATACAAATTTTTTTAATTATCATGTCACTCCCTTAAGGTCGTAAACAACTTAATGACCATTTTATAATAGAATCAAATCTTTGATGACAATTTTGTAATATTTAAAAGTTAGGTAACCAAAATAAAATTTTTTATCATAGTTCAGTGACCATTTGTGAACTATATCTATTTTTATATAACTGTTACTATCCGATCTATTAATTAATTAATCTGGATCGAGTACTACGTAAACTCGTTATGGAAAAGACTCTCCTAGTATAATTTGTTCATTTATAATGTTACAATTTGAATCCTATCATTTAACGTCTCATCTTACTACTAACCGATTGTTGGTGCCTTAAATTATAAATATACGTAAAGTTTCTTTACAATCGATTTAAGATTAAAAGGAATTTTTTTTATTTGATTTCATTTATCTAAACATCCTTTTCCGAGTAATTGAATTAGATAAGTACAAATTATAGTTTTTTTTAGTATATTTGAAAGTTTTTCTATTTGATTTCATTTATCTAAGCCAATGAAATGAAGGTTATACTTTCGGTAGGCGACCACGACTTTGCTTAAAGTCCGCTGTTGTTTTAGCCATTTTACGTAGAGATGATAATGGATAATTAAAATACTATAACGGTTGATTTATAAATTTTTTATTATAATTAAAGCATATTATTTTTAAATATTGCTATTTAAATACATTAAAAATATAACTTACAAATCAACCGTTATACTATTTTAATTAACCATAAACTCTTAATTTTAGGTGACATCCGGGTAAATGAGACAACTTTCGAGAGTGGTTTTGGGCTTAAGGAGAGTACATAAATTTTTGAACAAACAAACACAAATGACTCCTTTCGATAAACCAATATATTATTGATAATTATTTCATGTTTTTAATTACTAAAGTTTATTCTTTAACTGAAAATTTGACACAAAATAATCCTTTCTCCTTTATTCCCATATACTCTTTTTAACAAATATCAGGCGTGCTCTCAAAAAGAAAACTTGCTGCAATATTTTATTCCAAAATGTTATCTATACAATTCATTTTTCAGCATAATTATCTGTAAAGTTTCTGGTAAATTTGGGGGAATATAAGATTTGGAAATAAATTTTATGGAAATAAAGACGATTAAAATTATTTTTTTACACCGATAGTTACATGCACCTTTTTATATTTAAAAATAATAATTAGATATTTAAGAGCGCCTTCTGTAGAAGGCGATATACATGATTTCAAAAAAAAATATCCAGTATTACCAGCTACAGTTGGCGACTTTTGTGTCTACTATAGATTTTGCCGTAGATTCTTAAAATTTGGAGGTATATGACTAATTTCATTTAAAAATAAAAATCTTACACTTTAATCTTAAAAATCTAAATTATAAATCCTAACCTCTAAAACTTAAACTTTAATCATAAATCTTAAATTCCAAACCCTACAATCTAGACACTTAAGTCATAAACAAAACTCTTAAACCTTAAATTAGATCTACTTATAAAAAATAAAATTTTCACTATTAGTAATTTTTAACTGAGATTCTGAAGAAGAAAAAAACTCTCAACCTTAAACATTTCAAAAACTTTTTTTCCCTCAAAAATTTCTATCCTAGTTCTCTTACAACGGGACAACTGTTGTTGTTTTTGGAGGCTGGCCTTTTTTCCTCTTTCTTTTTTATTTTTCATTTTTTTTCTCGCCTTCGTTGTTTTGATTTTTTTTTCTTTTGGTCGGTGTTTCGGTGCTCCCGTTGGCCATTCGTTGAGAGTCCCTCATACGACTTGTTTTTGGGTCCTATGTGACAAGAAAGAAACGTGGTTGCAACTGTAAAAGCGAGATTCATCTCTTCTCCCTCTATTTTTCTTCTCCTCAAACTAGTTTTTCAGTTTTCCTAATCTTGCAGTTCCTCTACTTCTTCTAGCGGCGATCAGGGTCTGTTGTTTTCACCAATGGTAACCATTTGGCATGTTTTTCCGATTTCTCCTCCTTCTCTCAGTCCATCTATCATTAGTGACGATCAAATCTCGACGCATGACTCATTGATGGCCAGGGTTGTAAACGAACCGAACGTTCAACGTTCGTGAACTGTTCGGCTGGAAGTTTATTTATGTTCGTTTATTTATTAAACGAACGAACATGAACGAAATTTTTTTTTTCGTTTAATTAAATGAACGAACACGAACAAATGGCTCATTCATTCATTTACGTTCGGTACTCTGTTCATTTATGTTTGTTTGTTTATGTTCGTTTAAATTTATTCACATATGTACTTCCCTCCTAGCAACTCATTATCCCTTTCATTTCACGATAGATTGAAAAAACCCTAAATTATTTTTGCTATGCCTTAAAAGTTCCACCTCACCCAAGCACGAGCACCACCGTCGCACCACTAAGCCGTGAAAAACTCTAATCTATTATTATGGTTTATACTCGTTTACATTCGTTTATCATTTGAACGAACGAATATGAATTAACACGAACAAGCTACATTCCTTAACGAACGAGCACAGACAATAAATTATGTTCGTTTAGTTGTTCGTATTCGTTCAATTCGATTACAGGCTTATCGATGGCTCCTTCATTGCATTTCTCCTCACGTTTCATCATCAGTGCTCCGATTGACATGCATTTAAAGACGGTGATGCTGGCGTTGTTATGCTCCGATTTCATGTTGGTTTTGGAGATTCTTTGCTCCAGTTGAGTTTAGGCAATTGATGTATTTAGATTTATTTTTGGATTGTATTGTGTTTCTTCTGTTGTTTCTATTCGTCTGTGTTTTCTGCATTTGTTTTTGTTGTAGCTTCTTTTGAAGCTGTTGTTTTCACCCCTTTTAGTGTTGTGTTTATATCTTTGTTTCTTGTTTGTGTTTATATTAAAAAAAATTAAAATAAATGAAAAAGAAAGACTCATCCGCATAAATTTTGTAAATTATAATTACCCACTATATAAATATTACAGGTCAAAACGCAACATAATTTAACGGATTTACATGGAAATTACGAGTCACGCTAAAACCTAAACCCTGTCTGAATACATTACAACACTCATTTGTTCTCGGTTCCCACAACAATTTCAAACCCCCAAAAAAAATTAAGATTATAAAAACCCCAAAAGCATCAATTAGTGAAGAAGAGAAGTCGCTTTTTTTCTTTAAGCTTAAGCTCTTTATTTGAAAAGCCAGGGTAGGTTACACTTTCGGCGGTCGACCGCGACCTCGCTTAAACCCAGGTGGTGGAGGGACAGCGGCCAGTGTTGTTTTAGCCATCTTAGGGGGACGTCCGCGTGGCCTTCGGGTGCTAACAATGGTTTTGGGCTTAGGCGGAGCTAATGGATCTTTGGGCGGACGACCACGAGGTCTAGGAGGAAAGACGACGGTGCCAGGTGGAAGAGGAGCTTTAGGCTTAGGCGGGCGGCCACGTCCACGCTTGGGTGGAGCATTGGGGTCGGGTCTCATGTAATTGTTCTTTAACATCACAATTTGACCGCCGTGTTTCATCTTGGCAAGGTGATGGGAAAGTAGAGTGGTGTAAGCCGCTGGGAGATCCGAGTGAGTCGACTCGATGTGCTTCGCTATTGTCGACTTATTCGACCCGGATTTCTCATTCAACGCATCTATGGCTTCCAAAATCATCTGCGAAGGCGAATCAAAACGGAAAATAAGCTGATATAAAACGACGAACAAGAACCAAACAAACTTTGGGGTAAAACTCAAATACCTGAGGATAATCTGGAAGTAAAGATTGTTGAGCTTGGGGTGGAGCTTGAGTATCATTATTGAAGGCAGCTTCCGCCATTGAAATTCGAAGCTCTTCTTCTCTTTCTTTTGTCTGGGGGAAAAGCGAGAGGAGAATGTGGGTTTAAAAGGAAAAGAAAACGGGAGGAAGAAGAAAGGTAGGAGATATGATCCAACGGTTGAGAATTGCTAATTTTCGGTTTACAACCAACGGTTGTGGTTTATTACCTATGAGATCACGGGGATTGGTGAGTTGGTAGGAAATATTTCAGAAGTCTGGATTTATGAATTTAATCGATTTGAAGAAAAAAATGTATTTTTTTGGTGTCTACGTTCTATTGGCTGCCAAAATTGTATTAAGACGAATGGGAGAAGGCCACGTGGGTTGGAATCGCGAAGGATTGAATTTAGAGGAATAATTGACTTTGAACTGTGAGGGGGGAATATAGACATGGTCGTACAGTATCGTAGACCCCAACATCGGTTGTCTCGCACTCTCTGTGTAGTTTTCGAATCCGAAGGTTATCCAATCCGTACAATTAAATGACTTTAGAGAGTGTTTTTGTGGATCTTCGTAAAGACGTCTCGGTGGCTGCATTTTACGTTATACAAATGGTCTTTCATATAGATGACAATAGAGTTATTCAGTTTGGGTTGATCAGATTATATTTTTAAAATTTAGATTATATTTAATTTTATTTTAATTTAGATCGGATCGAATCTTGTTTAAATTTAGTTTGAGTCTATGATAAGTTAGATAGAGTTTGAATTTAGATCGGTTAACATCAGATCGTTTGAGTTTCAGGTCGAGTCAATATGAAGTGGTTAGTTATGGATCGGGTCAATGTCGGATTGATTGGTTTTGGGGTCATGTCAATATCGAATCAGTCAATTTTTAGGTCAAGTTAATTGTTGAGTTGTGTATAAGTTCAATTGAGTATATATAGAATTATTATTGATATATTATTATAAATATGTCTTTTGTCGAATCATATACGAATATTGTCTTTTAAAGAAAGAAAGAACCATAAGATTACGGATTATTATCTCATACACCGACGGTCAAAACTTTAGGGATATTTGATTTTAGAGAATGGAGGCCGTTTTTGTTTTCATTTTTTTAAAAAATGAAAAACAGTAAAGAAAACGTGTTTGATTGAATTAAAAATAATTTTTAAAAAATAAAAACAAAAAATAGTGAAAATTTGAAAACAAAAAAGATGTTTTTATTGAAAATATTTTACGAAAATGGAAAATATAAAAATAAAAGTTTTTTATTTTAACGCGAGTTCAAATCCTTCTAATGCCATTTTTTTAAAACTTTGATTTATTTTCTAATATTTTATTTATTATTATTATATTAATATTTTCTAACTATATTTTAGTTTAATTATTTAATAAATTTTTTCATTTCTATTTTGAAAAGCTAGATACCAAACACATTTTTACTATTTTCATTTTTAAAAATAAGTTTCTATCTCTATTAACCAAACATGTTTTTTATTTTTTAGAAAACTGAAAATAAAAATAGAAAACAAAAAAATAAAAAAATAAATTTTCTAAAACCAAACGAACCCTTATTTTTTATAAGTAGATTAGTTTAGGGGTTTAGAGGTTAGGGGTTTAGATTATAGGGTAATTTAAGGTTTATGAATGAAATTTAGGGTTTATGATTTAGTATTTAAGGGCTTAGGGTTAGAGATTTCAATATTAGATTTTAGTCGTGGATTAGGCATATTTGTGTAAAAAAATTTAAATTGTCTGTGTATAAAATAATTGTCCTTAAATTATTACTAAAAATGGTGATTAACCAGTAATATAATACAAAACGAGAATAAAACATAAATTATTTTAGTATTTATCGCATTACTAAAAAAATAGACAATAGTAAAAATAACTTATTAGTTTATTTCAATTCAATTATCGGTTTAAAATCGAATCGATGTTCGGTTCGAATCAAATTTAGGTAAATTAAATTCGATTACCTTTAGTTTGAGTTGCTTTCGATTTGGGTAAAATCAGTACATATCCATATCGATCCAGCTAAAATTCATGTCAATTTTAATTTATTTCGGGTTTCAGATTAGTCATTATGTTTGAATTCATAATCTTAGATCGAGTAGATTGATTATTCAAATCAAGTTTGTCAGTTCTACAATCATCTATTAAAAATTTTATAAAATTAATGATGAGACACTTATAAAATTGTTGATACCTAATTTAGTAATTTAACTATAATTCTAATCGAGGCAAAAACAAAGGGGCGATAGTGGCCTTGGCCCTCCAAAATTGGAAAATTGCCTTATAAGCCCTTCAAAAATAATAATTTTTTACATTAATACAACGATAAATTATCTTTGACCCCGAAAATAGAAAAAAATGAATATATTCGACCTTCTCACAAATCCCAAGTAACATAACTGTACACCTTTACTTTTGTTAACTAATCATCCATTTAACATTTGAGTACTAAAGAAAAAAATAATTAACACGTTTATAATACACAAAGAATAGCCCAAAATTTCCTGCAAAACTTAACTCTGAATTGGGCGCTTTCCATGCGGGTCTGATCTCAAGGGGCTTGCAAGAGCTGATGTAGAAGCAGAAGCAGTATTAGTATTGAAGGTTGATCCAGACGAATGGGAATCCGAAAGACCTGACGTTCCGGCAGAGGAAGAGAATCCAGGAGGCCTGCGGGATCTTCGGTATCGAGTACCCGGAACACCGGGTCTCGTTGGCTCTTCAAGACTGCCAGATCTCTTTGACAGCAAAATAACAACCCGGCGCATGTCGGGCCGTAGTTGTGGATCACCTTGCGTGCATAGTAACCCTATTTGGATGCACGCAGCTACTTGTTCGGGGACTGCTGATGAGGCTAAGGCAAGGTCCATGAACTCCAAGCTTTTGCCTTTCTTGTAAAGCTTATAAGCCTGCAATAACAAGACCCCACAAAATGCTAGTTACCGAGTCTTTTCTCTTAGAACCTTGACTTTTCCATTAAGTTAATGTTTGCATTTCTTTGCAACTACAACTTTTTCTTTATGTTTGTTGATGTGAACAGGATGAACTAATGATTCCTACTTCAAACATGTGCAAAAGCTTAAATATGGCACATTTCCACTCGGAGATTCTTAGAAGTCCACATGACAGCAGATGTACATGGTGCAAGACTCTGGTGCACGTGGTCTTACAAGATAAACATGCAAAAACAGCCCACCATGAAAAACCAAAAGTTTATCTCGATTGCAAGAATGATCGGGTTGTAATATTTGTTCTTACCCAATCAAGTAGACCTTGAGCATCAACATCTAAGTTGAACGATGAGTTTTTCTGGCCACTTATCAGCTCCAGAACTACAACCCCGAAGCTGAACACATCTGCCTTTGCTGAGAGACGTCCGTTCCTAACGTATTCCGGTGCCATATATCCACTGTTTTCCAAAGATTCATAAAAATAACTCTGTTTAATAAAAAGTTTAGGACAGCGGAATGGACTATCATGAAATTCCAAAAGACCTTGTCATATTATCGATTAAAGAAGATGCTAGATGACATACTTGGTGCCAGCTACACGGGTGTTGACGTGTGTTTGATCCTCGGGGAAGAGGCGAGCCATGCCAAAATCAGCAATTTTGGGGATCCATTTATCATCAATTAATATATTGCCTGCTTTGATATCCCGGTGAATGATGCGATTGTGCGAGTCTTCATGAAGGTAGAGCAAACCCCGTGCAACACCTGAAATTATTTCATGCCTCCGCTTCCAGTCAAGCTCCGATTTTCTATTTGATTCTGCATGAAAAAGACCATCACCATCTTGATTATTACCACCACAAAAACCAAATAATTAATTCTGTTCCCATCCGTGAAAACTCGGTGCAATATATATGATCTTAGTGGCATCGAAGAGGATTAATTCCAATTGCGTAACCCAAAGATCATATAGTTTCTAAACAAGCAGCTAAAAATATTGAAAAATAATGGAATTGCACAATTATACTCTGTTCCGATTACTGGAATCTACTATGAAGCATAGATGCGTAAATGGCGAAAAACAAAAGCAGATAACAGCGAAGAAATTACAACTTACTGAAAAGAAGCTTGTCTAGACTCTCATTGGTGACGAACTCATATATCAAAAGCTTTTCCTGGCCATGAACACAGTAACCTAAAAGGTTCACAACATTGCGGTGCTGCACACGAGCTAGCAACCTAGCCTCATTCTCAAACTCCCTTTTACCCTGATTTGAGCTATGAGATAGCTTCTTCACTGCAATCTCTTTTCCATCATCTAGTTTCCCTATAGTTTAAGGAACAACAGTCAAGTTCGAGAAATTCCTTACCGTCTAGGTTGACTAACAAGAGAAATCAGCATTTTGAAACCAGAAAACAACTTAAGAGCAAAAAGATTGTAAAGCTTGGTAAAAGTTTTAATAACTAGAAAATGCAGGTTTAATGAACCAACTGAACTAACAACAAAATTTCAAGTTTTTGTGCCATTTCAATTATAAATTTGTATGCATTGCCTCTTGTTCTTAGCATTTGAGATTACACAAATCTAAAGGGGAAGCAGCTGAATGGTTTAACAGGGCAAGGCATTTTCAGTATTTGCTGTTTTTATGTTTTAATTCTGTGCAAAAGTTGAAACTTTGAATACCTAAAAAGTAGAAAATTGTGTACTCTAAAGAATCTATAACTATTCAGAGAACCAAGGGCAAACCAAGTTCAGCAAAAGTTTCTCCTCTATTTTCTAGGCAACCAAACAAGAGTTTCAGCGGTGAGATCTTACTTTATAAACAGGTCCAAAACCCCCTTCACCGAGCTTCTGAAGATGGTGGAAATTGTTGGTAGCAGCAACTAAAATCTCGAAAGGGAAATGCTTTTGCTTCTGTTGACCTATTTTCTGCAAGTCATCTCCATTCTGCCTATCTGATTCATAGACAAAAAAAAACCCAGAAATCACCAAACATGTAGAAAAGCATCAAACTTTTGTAATTTTCCCAATAAAAAAACTTGGTTTTTCATTTTACCTTTGCCTGGGTTGAACTTGAAAGGTTTGATTAGATTTTGAAAGAACTCCTTGGATTTGTTCATCAGATTTAGAAACTTGGTAATTCTGGAACTGAGGAACTAAGCACCATGAAATGAAAGAATTTTCTGAACCAAATTATAAGAACTAATAAATTCTTGGGGAAATATTGGAGCTTTAATAGTTGAAGGCGCAGAGCTATGCTTTCGTGTTCGTTTTCTTGGAGGGCACAAATAAGAGAAATTAATATGGATGAAACGTGTTGACTAACTCTTTGTAACTTGACTATTTCGATTATCATATGTATTTTCACCTATGTTGCAATACGAATATACAGATAAATATTTTAATAAAAATAAAAATAATAATTTTTAAAATTATAGATACAAGTACTAAAAAGGTACATTAAATATAAAAAATAATTTTTATATTTTAAAAAATTATAAAATTAAAAAGTCATAAAAATTATATTAGTATAATATCATAAATATTTATATAATTATAATTAAATTATGTGAGCAAAAAATAATCTAATATAAAAAAATAAAAATTTTAAAAGAATAGAAAAATAAGAAAAAAATGTACCTAAAATAAGAAAAAAAATTGTACGACAGTAACCGTGTTTTATAGGTTTTCACTTCCCATTTTTACCTTCTTCTATTAGCTTCCGTTTCTAACTTTTCCATCGCAAAACAATGATAAATTAACTGGCTTTCTTCTATCGTTCCGGCGGGTGGTCCTTGTACGCCGCCGCCGGTAATATCAAAGATCCCTGCTCCGCCTTTTCTCCCTTGTTTATTTCGGTAAAATTTTAAAGATAGAAAAGGAGTCTCTCCAGAACTTGCTTTTGGTGGGTTAACTCGTTCTCTGTCATCTTCTTCGATTTCGAGTTCAACGTTTCAGTGTCCCGTCGGCCGTCATAGTGGCTCTTAGTCGGAGTTAAAAAAATACGCTGAACTTGGAATCGCCATGATTTTTATGACTCTTTTTCTAATCAAAATTTATGGTTTTTTTATGGCTTTACTATGATAAAATCTATTTTTTATATCAATAGTCAGTTAAAAAATTCAATGGTGTAGTAGATCGAGACATTTCTGATAGCAGAATTTGGAGAGAAATTATATCATGGACTTAATTTATTATATCAATTATTATCTAACCAATAAAAATTAACAATTACACTATTTTTTATTTATGTCATTTTTTATTATATAATAACTTTAAAAAAAATTACTTTAAAGAAATGAGAAACCAAATCCTAAAAATTACTTAAAAAATATTAATAAAGATTTACTAGTTAAAAAAATAATATAAAAATAATATAGTACGTAGTTTTTATTGGTTGACCAGATCCATAATATAATTTTTTGAATTTAGTTTAAAGAAATGAGAAACCAATGAAGAAAGCGCAGTTACGTTGCAATCAGAATGGATGATTTGTCCACGTCATTTGTGCAAGCAAAGCAAGAGACGCGACAGGATAATTTTATCTCAAATATATTATTATTTTAAGGGTAAACTACATATTTAGCACATAACTTATTATCTTATTTCTGTTTTGGTACACCATCTATTATTTTTAGCTAAATGATATTTAATATTATGTTTTTATTTTATTTTGGTACCCCGATTGTTAAAAACTAATTGGGATGGGGGAGTTCCAAACCACCAACAAGCACTTTCTCGCCTTTTGTTATGTCCTAGGATAAGGTAGTGTAGGTGAAACTCCAATATTTCCCCCTTTTTTTTATCTCTCCACATAGCTCACGACCCTACACGAAGAAATCTCAAGTTAAGGTTGATGGTGGTTCAATGAAAAAAAAGGTTAGGGTTTCAGGGAAGAAGAAAGAAAAATGGGAGATTTTTTATTTTAACCCATATTTTTAAGATTATTATTAAATTGATAGAGTTTAGACCAAATTGATAGAAATGTATAAATTTTTTGGACTAAAACTGTTACTATCTCAATTAAAAATGAATCATGTCATCATATGCTAATTTTAACGGTCGGGGCACCAAAATATAATAAAAGCGTAACATTAGGTACTATTTTGCTAAAAATAATGGGCGGGGTACCAAAACAGAAACATAGTAATAAATTAGGTACAAAATATGTACTTTACCCTTATTTTAATTTGTTAGATATTTGTTTTTTATATAACTTAAATGAAAAATGTTTTGGACTTAAACAAATTTGCAAAAATATTTCAAAGTCCACAAAAATTGAAAAATATGTTTAAAATATTTTGACTTTGGACCTATATCGAATATACATTTAAAAGTCAACAATTAGCCAAAATTAGGTTGTTTAAGTGAAAGTTTCGAAACCTTCCCTATAAGGTTTTGAAACCTCTCGGGCAGAATGGCCTGGATTTGAAACCTTAGCAAAGGTTTCGAAACCATGGCCCTGTAACGGCTATATTTTACAAATCTTACCTCAAAGTTTCGAAACCATTATACAAGGTTTCGAAACTTCTGTGCAGGTGAGCATTTAAAGCACGACTTTATGACTTCCCAATGACTCTAATCAACTCCCAACGGCTAATAACGGTCAAGAACTCATTAGAGGACTTAAAGGGGACCTTCAAGCAGCCCTTGAATAACAAGAAACATCATTGCCAACATTCATGTAAGGAGAAAGTGTTTTTGAGCTTTTATTGTCAATTTTCTTTGTAGAACACACTTGTGAGCTTAATTGTTATATTTGCTCAAGTGTTAGGATTTGGGTGAGTGTTTAAATTACAAACATATTTGCCAAGAGAGTTTTTCATTGTTTGTCAATTTATTTTCTCTTTGTAAGAGAGTGTTTTCAAGATTTTGAGGTATAAGTCTTGGTTGTAAGGGTTATCTCATTGAACTTGGAAAAAGGAAAGACAAATTAGTGAATTTGTAGAAAATCATTAGTATGGATAACAAAGGTAGTGGAGGTAGATTTGGTTTAGAAGTCGGACCACTATAAATTATTGTGTCGATATTTTTATTACTTAGCTTTTCATCCACCAAAGCAAAAATTCAATTCACCCTCATTAGCTATTTTGGTTGATCGATTCGAGCCCAATAATTGGTATCAGAGCTTCATCTATATGTCAGATTACATCCTAGAGTCGATCCTTGAAGTGTTTAACCTTTCTACATCAATCGAAGATCATGGCGCAATCCATCGACAAGCCTCCTTACTTCAACGGTGTCAACTACTCCTATTGGAAGAATGAGATAATGTTCTTCATCAAAGCCAATGGCTATCATCTTTGGGAAGTAGTTCTTGATGGTCCGTTCGTTCCACAAAAAAGCAAGGCAGAATGGAATACAGAAGATCAAAAAAAGATGCAACTCAACGATAAAGCTATACATATCTTGTTTTGTACACTTGGACCCGATGAGTATGCAAAAACATCTTCTTGCTTGAGTGCCAAGGAGATTTGGGAAAAGTTTGAAGTCATTCATGAAGGAACCAATGAAGTAAAGGATACCAAGATTGGTCTTCTTAATCTTGAGTACAAGAACTTCGAGATGGACCCGAAAGAAGACATCAAAGCTATGTCCGATCGATTCTTCACCATTGTGAATGGACTTAAAGGCTTTGGAGAAGTGATTCTTGAGGACAAGCTTGTGAGGAAGTTGATTTATTCACTTCTTGATTCATGGGATTCCAAGAATACCGCAATCATTGAAGCAAAGAACATGTGTAACCCCCTAGATCGGCTTATGCATAAAGTCCAATCTAGGATATCATATTTTTAACAAAATCTTTTCACAAAAATGTTTAGAGATTTAAAATCAGAGTTGCTTAGTAATTAATTCGAACAAAAGTAAAAATTAACCAACCAAAATAAATCGTATTAAAATATAATACATCATAAACCACATAGGGCAACGTAATAAAATATTCAATAACAAAACATTGGCTCATTTCAGAGTAAACAAGACAGTCTGGAAGATAGAAATATTACAGTAAGAGTCGAGTGCAGAATATGTCGATCCTCCAAGTGCCAGATCCGGGGAGCCTATCCAAAATTTGAAAGGAAAAAGATTTCGGGTATGAGCTCGTGAGCTCAATGTGTTCTAACAATGCGAAAGTAAACAATTAATAAAATATCGGTTAAGTAGTAAACAATTCAGAAATCATGTTATAAGAGCAACCAAGGTTTCCATGCAAACCTAATTACCCTCCAACCGAACTCTAAAATACAGTTCCTCAGAGTAGTACGTATACATGCATTAACCTAAGCCCAATGGGCGTGGGTACCATCCTAAGGAAATACCTTAGGTCCAGTAAGAATCACCAAAGCCGAAGTGTAAGAACCTAAACAGTAGGAATCACCATAGCAGAAGCATAAGAACCTGAACAATAGGAATTACCAGCCAGATTAGGGTTGAACCTACAGTAACTTCATAATCTATCCCAAGTACCCTAGTAACAATCTAGGCAGTAATTCAAATATGTAGTAATTAAACAGTATTAACAGTAAACATAAGCAGACAATCATTTTCAGTAAAATAGTAACCAGAAAGCATGTTTTGATTCAGATATATAAAACAGTCATATTTGAATCAAAAAAAATATGATTTTATAAAAATCAGATTATCATACATGTACACAAAATTATTTCAAACAAACAGTCAAAACAGGTAATATAGCATATATGAAACACACCTCAAAAGGTTGAGTTGACAGACGGTCAACTGGGTACCAGAGCCACGCTCCGCTACGGTTCTAGAACTTAATTCAAAGAATTTGAGTTACTAAAAAAATTATGTTTTATCAGGATAATTCACTAAGTATTAAAAATCATACGAGTCACTATGGGTTCACACAACTGAGCAGATCGGGATGAGCTGGGCTGGGTACAAACACGATCGGGAGAGCATTGAGCACCTATAGCCAAATAATTGTTCATATCAGTCATTTATTCGATAGAAAAAATACTACATAAATTAACTTGATAACATACATGCTCGGGTTTAAGGTCAGATTCAGAAGCTTTCGAGTTAAAATTTTACAAAATAGACTTCAAAAATGGAATCAAGACGTCAAAAAATATAAAATAGAGGTTTTCGAAAATTTTGACTTTTCGATTCAACGTCAACGCTAGCGTCAACAGTCAAAGTCCACGCTGACGTTATCATTCAATAGTTAAAGTCAACGGTCAAAGTCAACGATCAGAGTCAACAAAGTTAACTTGGACAAGTTAACTCAGACGGGTTAACTCGGTCGGGTTGACTCGGCCAAATGGGTCAGGTTCAGATCAAGTTTAGGCTAGACCGATTCAGATCAGGTTAGTGGGCTTGGGTTTAGGCTTGATTAAATGGGTCGGGTATAGGCTATTAGGCCTTAACAACCTATCTGTTATAATTGATTCAGATCGGTTCAAATAGCTCAGCTCAATTTATAGACTAAACTGGGTCTGACTAGGTTGGTTCAAGTTAATTTACTTACCCAGAATTCTCACTACTTGCTCACCGAAAATGTCGCTGGAAGGCCTATGATGACCCTAAAATGCTCGAATTTGTCGGATTTTGAAAGCTCATCATCACATGAATTCAACCAACCCAAAAACGAAACGAAAACAAACCAGAAATGCACCGATTTTTACCTAAAATGCAAGGGATAGTCAAAAAATTTTGAAACACGGACGAAGCTTCCCTCGGTGTCAGAACAACTATCGGTTAGAGGAGTTTTATTCTCCTCACCTTGTTGATCTTGTCTGGATCGTTGACGCGCCCAAACGGTGACAAAGGCGGCTGAAATTAGAGAAAAACAACAAAGAGGTTTTAAGGGATTCTAACGAGGCTTAAGGTCGATTTTGTCGAAATCGAGGAGGCTTACCAGTGATTGGGTGGTAGGGTTAGGATCGGACAAGGTCGACGAACACGACGGCACCGGAGGTGTACTCCAGGAACTGGCAGTGGCTAAGATTGGGCTATGGCTGGATTAGGGAAGGTGGAGAGAAATTTCTGGATTTTTAGTTCGAATAGGCAAACTATTAATGAGGTAGGTGAAAGGTCAGTTGGGTTATTAAACCCGATTTAATATACTTCCCAAAAATATATCTTTAAGATATATCTCAGGTAATACTGTACTAAACTGAGCAATTGGCTCAGTGGTCTAGCACCCAAGAGTGTTATGGAGGGTGAGGTTGTGGGTTCAAACCCCACAACTTGCAATCTGTGCCTTTTTTAAACCGAATGTGTTACAACTCTCCCCCCAAAAAGAAAATTTCAGCCTCAAAATTTACCTGAGTTAAACTGATGAGGAAACTGCTTCCTCATAGATTCCTCAGTCTCCTAGGTAGCCTCTGCAGGACTACGATTACTTTACTAGACTTTAACTATAGGGATGCGTCTGTTTCTCAGGACTCTGTTATCAAAATCCAAAATCTGCACAAGCTCCTCCTCATATGATAAGTCTAGCCTCAACTCAACGTCCTGAACCTGAATAATATGACTCAGATTCGGATGGTACTCTGTCTCAACATAGATACATGAAATACATCATGAATACGGTAAAGCTGAGGAGGTAACTCAAACTGATAAGCAACATGTCCGACTCTCTTCAGAATACGGTATGACCCAATAAATCTACCCAAATCTTATAACCTTTTCCATGGAGATACCTTCAAGAAGACCTGATCATCGACCTCAAACTTAATATCATTTTCTCCTTCGATCAGCATAAGACTTTTGTCTATCAAAAACCTCTTTCAAGCGATTACAGATCAATCTAACATTCTCTTCAGTTTCTCGAACCAACTCAGGACCCAAAGTATTCCTATCATTTAACTTAGTCTAACATATAGGAGTACGGCATTTGTGACCATACAGAGCCTCATACGGTGCCATAGGGATGCTAGTATAGTAACTATTATTATATGCAAATTCAGCCAAGGGCAAAAAATCCTCTCAACTGCCATGGAAGTCGATCACACATCCTCGTAACATATTTTCCAGAATCTGAATCACCCTCTCTAACTGACCATTTGTCTGCAGATGAAAGGATATACTGGAATTCAAATGTATGCCTAAGACCTCCTGAAGGGCCTTCAAAAATCGGAAGGTGAATCTTGTATCTCGGTTAGAAATGATAGATAAAGGTATACCATGTAGTCTCACAATCTCAGAAATACACAAGCTAGCCAGCTTCTCTAGAAAATAAATAACTCGTACAGGGATAAAATGGGCTGACTTAGTGAGCTGATCAATAATCACCCAAACAGAATTTTTTTGGAAAGAGTCAAAGGCAATTGGTAACAAAGTCTATTGTGATCCGCACCTATTTCTACTCGGGAATCTTAATAGGCTGTAACAGACTAAACGGATATTGATGTTCTGTCTTAACTTGTTGAAAAGTTAGACATCTAGCCATATAATCAGAGATATCTTTCTTTATGCCAACCCAACGATATCTCTACTTCAGGTTCTGGTATATCTTATCCCCATTGGGATGCATAGCATATAAGCAATTGTGAGCCTTACAGAGAATGGCCCACTTCAACTCGGCATCGTCAGGCACATAACAATGACCCTTGAAACACAGAACCCCGTCCTAATCGAAGGCATAAACAGTTGTAGAACACTGTTCAACCTGCTATATGACAGGAAGTAAAGAACTATCCAAAAGTTGTTTAGCCTTAATCTCCTCGACAAATGTTGGCTTAACCTGAAGCTCAGCCAGTAAGCTGTCATCGTCATAAATACCCATCCTAGCGAATAAAGACCTCATATATAAAATAGCCTTTCGGCTCAAAGTATCAACAATGACATTGGCTTTCCTCGGGTGATACTCGATCTCACAATCATAATCTTTAAGGAGCTCGAGCCAACATCGATGTCTTAGATTAAGCTCTTTCGTGTAAGAAGATACTTCAGGCTCTTATGATCTGTATAGATATAACACTTTTCTCCGTAGAGATAGTGCCTCAAAATCTTCAAGGTAAATACCACAACAGCCAACTCCAGATCATGGGTAGGATAATTACACTTGTGCGGTCTCAACTGGCGTGACAAATAAGCGATCACTCTCTCATCCTGCATCAAAACATATCCCACTTTCTAGTGTGAAACATCACTATAAACTGTGAAATTATTCCCAGACTTAGGCTGGTCAGAACTGGAGCTTGTGTCAAAGCTGTCTTCAATTTCTCAAAACTCTCCTACTGAGCATCAGTCTAGATAAATAAAACATTCTTTATCAATAACTTTGTTAGAGGCCAATAATGATGGAGAAACCCTCAACGAAGCATTTGTAATACCCAGTTAGGCCTAAAAAACTGCGGATCTCTGAGACGTTCTTAGGTTGTTTCCAACTCACAATGGCCTCAATCTTACTCGGATCAACCTGAATACCTCGAGCCAATACTATATATCCTAAAAAATACTACCTCACTGAGCAGGAATTCAAATTTGCTCAACTTAGCATACAAATGATGCACTTTGAGAGTCTGCGAAATAATTTTTAGATGCTCATCCTGTTCTACCTCAGATTAAGAGTAAACCAGAATGTCATCAATAAACACCATCACAAATTGATCTAAGTAGGGCCGAAATACACCATTCATCATAACCATAAAGGCACCAGGGGCATTAGTCAATCTGAAAGCACCACTAAGAACTCGTAATGGCCATATCTGGTACGAATGACTGTCTTTGCAACATCAGACTTCTTAATCTTCAGTTGGTAATAGCCGAATCGAAGATTAATCTTTGAGAAAATAAAGGCTCCCCAAAATTTATCAAACAAGTCATCAATCCTAGTTAGAGGGTATTTATTCTTGACTGTCAGCTTATTCAACTTTCGATAATCGATACACAGTCTGAGAGGTCCATCTTTTTTTTTAACGAACAAAACTGGAGCTCCCCAGAGTGAAGAGCTTGGTCGGATAAAGCTTCAATCAAGGAGCTCTTGTAGCTAAATCTTCAGCTCTTTAAGCTCCTTACGAGAAAATCAGTCTTTGAGAAAATAGAGGCTCCCCAAAATTGATCGAACAAGTCATCAATCCTAGTTAGAGGGTATTTATTCTTGACTGTCAGCTTATTCAACTTTCTATAATCGATACACATTCTGAGAGATCCATCTTTCTTTTTAACGAACAAAACTGGAGCTCCCCAGAGTGAAGAGCTTGGTCGGATAAAGCCTCAATCAATGAGCTATTGCAGCTAAATCTTCATCTCTTTAAGCTCCTTACGAGCCACATGGTAGGGATTCATAGAATCTAGAGTAGATCCTAGATAAGTCTCAATCTCGAACTCTACGTCTCTATCTGGTGGTAGTCCAGGTAACTCTTCAGGAAAAACATAAGAAAACTTCTTCACTGTAGGAATTTTCTCAATCTTAGATAAGGAGCCCTTCGTATTCAGAATGAAAGCAATAAAGGTCTCATACCCCTTCCGAATCATTTTGTCAGCAGTCAAGGCAGATACCACATTTGACAGATACCCACGCCTCTCACCAACTAAGATAAATATCCAGTCGTCAGAAGTTTTCAAAGTTTCTCTCTTGGTCAAAATCAAGATTAACCCAATGTTCGGTCAACCAATCCATACCAAGAATCAGATCAAACTCCTCTAAAGGTAGTTCTATAAGGTCGGCTAGAAAGGTCTCCCCTTGAACCTCAATAGGAAATCGTCTAAAAATCTTATCCACAATCACTGACTGACCCATTGGGCTCATGACAGTAACTACATCTTTGATGGTCTCAACTGGGATTTGAATATCTCGGGACACAGATCTCGATACATAGGAATGGGTGGAGCCGTTATCAAGCAATGTAAAATATAGAACATAATATATGGTAAATGTACCTACAATGACGTCTGGCTCATCTCTGTCATCTCGGCGTCTAGAAACATAAACCAATGCAAGCTGTCTGGCCTCGATCAAGATTGGTCCTACACTCTGATGTGCTCGGTTTCTGCTATCAGACCTAGCAGTAGATCTAGATGCTCTACCTTGATAACGTCCTGTAATCGGAGTCTGAGTAGATGTATAAGAACGAGCAGGGGTTTGTGAAGATACTCGAGCTACAGAAGGTGGATGTGGGCAGTCTTTCAAGAAATGATCCAAACATCTATATCGAAAACATGCACCTGTCAACTTCCAATAATCTCCTCGATGTTAGTTCATATAGTGCTCAAATTTAGGCAGAGAAAAGAATCCCAAAGAATCACCAAGACTGATAGTTGGGCCCTGAGGTGCCAAGACCTGGAACTCGTATTACTCTTCTGAGGTCCTGAAGTACGAGCCCTTTTATCAGGACGTGTAGAAGACTTAGGAACAAAAGACCTCCTAGATCAACCTCGATTTCAACCTCAATCTCGATCTCTATCGCTTTGACTAGCTGCTAATTTCTCCATCTCTTCTGCAGTCTTGGCCTGATTTGCCAGGTCCTCAAACACTTCATCATGGTGAGTAGCCACACGATCTTGTATCCCAATACGAAGGCCATCTAAGAACTTATTGCAACTATCTTTCTCAGTGGATACTAAACTAGTACCACATCTCAGCAGATCCAAGAATTGTAACTCATACTCGGTCACTGTCATAGAACCTTGTACCAAGTCCTTAAATGCTTGGCGCATCTATCTCAAGAACCGCTCACCCAGGAAGCGATTCATAAAATTCTCTTTAAAGAAGTCTCAAGTCTACCTCTATGGGGCACGCTGCTCACCACAGACTCTCATCAGGTGTGGGCATTCTCATCCAACATAGACACCGCTTCCAAATATTTTCTAGCTGACTCTAAGCCCAACTGGTCTATATGTCTCTTAGTGTCATATAGCCAATTCTCGACCTCATTTGGTGACCCACTAAGAGATCCACAAAAAGTTCTGACCCTGTTGGCAATCATAGTCTGGGAGATAGAAACTTTTGGTACAATGCCCGATGCTCTCACTGCTCCCTGAATCAGCTAGAATAACTGTCTACTCAAGGTCTCATCTGTCACTATCGTCGATGGCTCAGAACTTGCCGCTGGTACTCCTCTAATTGGAGTAGTCAAACCAATACTAGGAGCAGGTGGCAGATCCATTGGGGCTGTAGGGCATCTAAGAGCAAGAGGATCAATAGGAATAAAAATTGGAGGATCTATCACCGGATCATCTATAGGATCAGCAAACCTATCGGTTCAAATTCACCCACGAACAGGTCGATGACCTTGACGGGTGCTCATATCAGAAAATATCTACAAGGATACAATTTAGGGTCAGAACTGGTACTGGAGTATTGCACACAAATAAATATATAAAACTCGGTGACATGGCCTTTCAAACTCATTTATAAATTGTTTTACGAAAATATTTCATTTAGGACCCATTCACAATCCGAGGTTTATAAACTGAAAGCTTTGATACCAAATTGAATGTAACCCCCTAAACCGACCTATGCATAAATTCCAAATCTAAGAGATCACATTTTTAACAAAAACTTTTCACAAAAATATTTAGAGATTTAAATCATAGTTGTTTAATAATTAATTCGAACACAAGTAAAAATTAACCAAACAAAATAAACCGTATTAAAATATAATACATCATAAACCACATAGGCAACGTAATAAAACATTCAATAACAAAACATATGCTCATGTCACTGTAAATAAGACAGTTTAGAAGATAGAAATATTACAACAAAAGTCGAGTGTAAAATATGTCGATCATCCAAGTGCCAGATTCAGGGAGCCTATCCAAAATCTGAAAGGGAAAAGATTTGGGGTATGGCTTGGAAGCTCAGTGTGTTCCAACAGTACAAAAGTAAACAATTTATAAAATATCGCTTAAGTAGTAAACAATTCAGAAATCATGTTATAAGAGCAATCAAGGTTTCTATGCAAACCTAACTACCCTCCAATCGAACACCAAGATATAGTTCCCCAGAACAGTATCATATACATGCATTAACCCCAACCCAATAGGAGTGGGTACCATTCTAAGGAAATACCTTAGGTCTAGTAGGAATCACCCTAGCCAAAGCATAGGAACCTGAACAGTAAGAATCACCCTAGCCGAAGCATAGGAACCTGAACAGTAGGAATTACCAGCCGGATCAGGGCTGAAGCTGTAATAACTTCATAATCTATCCCAAGTACCCCAGTGACAATCTAGGCAATAAATCAAGTATGTAGTAATTAAACAATATTAATAGTAGATATAAGCAGACAATTATTTTCAGTAAAACAGTAACCAGAGATAGTGCTTTCAGTTAGACATGAATCAAATATATAAAACAACTATATTTAAATCAGGAAAAATATGATTTTATAAAATTCAGATTATCATACATGTACACAAAATTATTTCAAACAAATAGTCAAAACAGGTAATATAGTACATATGGATCACACCTCAAAAGGTCGGGTTGACAGACGGTCTACTAGGCACCAGAGCCACGCTCCGCTGCGGTGCTGGAACCTAAGTCAAAGAATTTGGGTTACTAAAAAAATATGTTTTATTAAGATAATTCACTAAGTATTAAAAATCATATGAGTCACTATGGGTTCATGCGACCGAGCAGATCAGGGCGAGCCGGGCTAGGTAAAAACACGATCGGAGAACCTTGAGCACATATAGCCAAACAATTATTCATATCAGTCGTTTATTCGATAGAAAAATACTACATAAATTAACTTAATAACATGCATGATCGGGTTTAAGGTCAGATTCGGAAGCTTTTGGGTTAGAATTTCGTGAAACGGGCTTCAAAAACGGACTCAAGACATCAAAAAAATGTAAAATAGGGGTTTTTGAAAATTTTGACTTTTTGGGTCAAAGTCAATGCTGATGTCAGCAGTCAAAGTCATCGATGACGTCATCGGTCAACATTAAAGTCAATGGTCAAAGTAAACAGTTAGAGTCAACTAAGTTGACTTAAACAAGTTAACTCAGTCAAGTTGACTCGGTCGGGTTAACTCGATCGAGTTGACTCGGTAAAACGGGTCAGGTTCAGATTGGGTTTGGACTAGACTGGGTCAGATCGGGTTAGCGGGCTTGGGGTTTAGGCTTGATTAAATATGTCAAGTATAGGCTATTGGGCCTTAACAGGTCGGTCTGTTATAACCGATTCAGATCGGTTCAAATAACTCAGCTCGATTTATCGACTAAACCGAGTCTGACTAGGCCGGTTCAAGCCGATTCACTTACCCAAAATTCTTACCGTTTACTCGCTGGAAATGTCGCTGAAAGGCCTACGGCGACCCCAAAATGCTCGAATCTGCCAGATTTTGAAAGCTCGTCATCACCAGAATTAAACTAACCCAAAACAAAACGAAAACACTCCAGAAATGCACCAATTTTTAACTAAAATGCAAATGATGGTCATAAAATTTTGAAACACCGATGAAGCTTCTCCCAGTGTCAGAATAACGATCGGTTAGAGGGGTTCTATTCTCCTCACCTCACTGATCTCGCTTGGACCGTTGACGCTCCCAAATGGAAACGGAGGCGGCCAGAATCAGAGAAAATAACAAAGGGGTTTTAAGGGATTTTGACAAGGCTTAAGGTTAATTTTGTCGATACTAGGGAGGTTTATAGGCGATTGGGTGGTAGGGTTAGGATCAGACAAGGTCGACGGACACGACGACACCGGCGGTGTACGCCATGAACCGACAATGGCTAAGATTGGGCGATGGCCGAATTAGAAAAGGTGAAGAGAAATTTTTGGATTTTTAGTTCGAATAGGTAAACCATTAATGAGGTAGGTGAGAGGTCAGTTGGGTTATTAAACCCGATTTAATATTATTCCCAAAAATATATCTTTAATATATATCTCAGGTAATACTACACTAAAATGAGCACTTGGCTCAGTGGTCTAGCACCCAAAAGTGTTATGGAGGGTGGGGTTGTGGGTTCAAACCCCACAACTTGGAAGTCGTCCCTTTTTTTTAAAAAAAAACCCGAAGGTGTTACAACTTTAAGGAGCTCAAGCTTGATGAGCTTATAGGATCTTTGCTAACCCATGAAATGATGATGTCAAAGGAGAAGAAGAAAGAAGAGCAATGCTTTGAATATTTGAATATTGCTCTTAAATCCTCCACAAGCCAACAAAAAGATTCAAGTGGAGAGGAAGTGAAGAAGAAGAGATGACCAAGCTCTTCAAGAAGTTCACCCGATTTATGAAGCAAGAAAAAGAAGAACTAAGACATGAATCGAGAATGACAATGAGGGATCCCATTATTTGCTACGAATACAAAAAGCTGGGACACACCAAGTATGATTGCCCTTGACTAAAAAGAAGGGATTAAGCCATAAGAAGAAGGCATTTGTGGCTACATGAAGTGATAAAGAGGACTCCTCCAATGATGAGGTAGCCAACCTTTATCTCAAGGACATCAAAGAAGATTCAAAGGTAACTTCTAATTTATCTACTTCAATTTCATATACATTTGATGAATTACAAGATGCCTATGGTGATTTGGTTTTAGATTTTAAAAATCACATTTTGAAAAATAAGAAATTGGTTTCAAATTTAAAAGTTCAAAATGATTTGATTTCTAAAACCAAAGCTCAAGGATTTTGAGCAAAAGAATTTTAATTTACAAAAATTGCTTCAAAAAGTTTATGAAGATCATTCGATGATCTTATAAAAGAAAAAGATTTGATTTACAAAAAAAATTGAAAAGAAAAATGGAGATTGCTCCAACAATAATTTTGTAAAATCAAATTTTTTATGTTAGACAATATAGTTCTCCCTAGATTTTTAAATGGTAAAATGGTGAAGAATGTTTGGGTCTCTAAGGGACTAATTTCTTCAAACAAAAAGGAAGACAGTGAAAAATGGATTCATAAGGGGACTAAGTTATTTGGGACTAATGCCATTGGATCCAAAGCAATTTAGATATCAAAAATTACTTGATTGTTTACTTGTAGGTGTGTTTGAGCATTGATGAACAAAGTCAAATTTTGGAAGCTATTGACACACAAGGAAGAAGGACACTTGAAGAAGGAGAGACTTAACATCCTACCTTGGTTTAAGTGGTAAAATTTAGTTTCATGCAACTTGCTTGATCATGCCTATACTGCTTGATTTTTTGATGATGATCTAGCATGTTTGTATGACTCCATGTTGTGCATAATTGCATATAGTTAGAGGGAGTCTCAATTGCATGAGTT
The DNA here is from genome assembly GCA_019671005.1 of Hibiscus mutabilis. Lineage (NCBI taxonomy): Eukaryota > Viridiplantae > Streptophyta > Magnoliopsida > Malvales > Malvaceae > Hibiscus > Hibiscus mutabilis. The sequence goes on along the minus strand of CM033736.1, from coordinate 17,851,744 downwards.
ACATGTTTTTGGCCCTTTATGCTTATTTCTATGTCTATGACCATTAACTTGTAATGTTTTGGTTGAATTTGGTGAAATTCATGCTTTATGTGTTTTAAATGTTATGTTTTGAGAAGTATGTTGTCAATTTGTAGCAAAAATGATCAAAATGTGTATCTAGGACTTAATAGAACCTTTGTATGAACTTAAAACTAAGTTATAAGGCCTCTTTAAGTTGATTTTGCTGCAATTTCACCAGTTCATGCCTTCGATACTGGTATAGCCCATACCGTACCAATACGACCTTCAACCAGTACCGATACGGTCGGTACTTTTTTTTAGGGATAACTACAGCAATAGTCATAAAATAATTGCATATTGCATTATTTTTAGGGATAACTACAACAACAGTCATCGAGTTATTTCCACTTTTCTAATTTAGTCACTAAACTTTTTTTGGCAAAACTGTAACTAATGTTATTTTTTTCTATTTTGGTCACTAGTCGTTAATTTTGATCATTGACTTAACATAGATGATGACGTGACATCATACTTTTTAGTCTTTAAAATGTATACATTCTATCGTTTTGGTCCTAATTCAAAATAATTCAATAAATTATCAAATATTTTAAAATTCTAGTGCACTTAAAGAATTTTAAGAGAGAATTCGAATAAAATATCAAGAAAAGTTATGTCTTGATTTTATCTTAGAAATGGAGTGATGTTTAAATAAAGAAGTTCGGTGTGGGTGCTTTTAAATAGTTATCATATTGCATAAGGTCGATTAGAGCTGGCAAACTTGACTCGAGACCCAAGAACCAAACTGATTTACCTAAATTGAGACTCGAAATCAACCCGAACACGATAATCTAAATTTGATCCGAAACCCAAAATAAATCGAACCGAACCGAAACTGAACTGAATTTCAGTTGAACCGAAAATGGACCCAAACCGATTTCCAACCGAACCGAAGGCAATCCGAAATAAAGAAAATATATTAAAATAAATAAAGAAAGATGATATGTGAATTGTCACACAACTCACCAAAAAGCCAATATATACGAGTTATATAAAGTCATATGTAGGGTGAAAAAACCTAACTCGACCTGAAAACCAATCGATCTCCTATTAACCCGACACAGAATCTACCGACCTGAAAATAATCAACCCAAAATCAACCGACCCGACGCCTGAACCAAAATTACCATAAACTCGAACTAAAATCGAACCAGAATTGAAATAACTCGAACCGAAATAACTCGACTCAAACCCAAACCAAATAATTCGTTTGTCACCTCTAAAGTCGATCATAGAATCATGGAGTGTCTTGTTATGTGTTTTTTTCAAATAGACGTTATACTGCATAAGGTCAATCATAGAATCATGGAGTATCTTGTTATGATGTGATTTAAATGGTACATTTGGTAATAGCACGTAGAATTGATAGTCGAGTTGCCATGGATGTCATATATGTTTATTTGGATGTGATAGTAAAGACCTCCAAGTGAATCCCAATGTGATGTGCTAATGGTGCACATGATAAGCATCCAAGAGTTTTTCATTGGGTGAGCTATTTCATTGTGTCTTTTTTAATCTAATCAAAATGATTAATTTGACGAGTTAAATTAAATAAAATAATTATGTAACATTGAATTTATTCTCATTCTATTAAAAACCTAAAATCTTAATCTAGTTTTTAATCTAAATGAACTTTAATTACAAAACTAAAAAAAAATAAGATCTTCGTCCAAGAAAGTAGTCCGAAAGGGTAGAGAATTTTTTTTAACTTGATACATGAGTTTGAGACCATTTTTTTAATAGGGTCTACAACCTATGAGAGAGAAATGGGATATGTTTTTACTAGATACTGAATTTAGGACCTAAAGAGGGGAAAAAGATGTCAATGAGAGACTTGATCACTTGCTTGAACATTTGTTGACAATTTGAGACCAATTTTAGATCACATATATCCATTTTCCATAAAATAAATGAAAGCTAATTACCTTAACTTCATCATTATCATAATTAAGCTTTTAATCTCCGCCGAAAGTCGTTAAACCATGCCTTGATACAATCATTAGAAATCACAATTGCTTTCTTCTGCTACAAAAGTGAAGGGAAAATCATACTTATAAGTTTACAACTGCCTTCGAGTAATGAACACACGTGAAGTGAATAATAAACTAAACTAATAAACAGGTCTTGTGTAGGTATAATTTCGACCCACATGCTTACAGGGAAAGTTAAAAAAAAAAAACTTAAAATGCGGCTAAAATAAAGTAAATATAAATTTTTATAAAAAATAATAAAAAAAATAATATAAGATTGGGTAAAAACTTCGGTAAAATCAAAATTCTTGCTAACTGAATAAGAATTTGTATAACTACATAAATTCTTACTAACAGGTAATAATTTATGTGGATTTTGCTTTATGTAAAAATTTGTATAGCTATACAAATTCTTATATTATAACCTAAATTCTTACTATTTAGATAAAAATTTGTGTGAATTGTAAGAATTTGTATAATTATACAAATTCTTACTAACTAAGTAAAAGTTTATGTAAGATCGTCTCATTTTAACCACACTGTAAAAGTGCTTCACCCTATAACTGCCTCATGCTTAGAATTTTGTACATTGTGACACCATCATCGCCACACCCTGCGAATCATTTCAATAGTACCCAGATTCTAAATTTCTCTCTTTTTTTATATTAAAAGTTTGTATTCGACATCAATATTCGAAACATATTTTAAAACGATCATAAGACATAGTCATCAAATCATATTGATAAAGTTGAGTACATAACTATTTCTGAATAGAAAATACTTTGATACACAAGCTTATGTAATCTAAAATTTACACAAACCTTTTAATGTTAGAGTTTAGAGGTTTATGTTAAGGTTTATGTTGTATGGTGTAGAATTTAGAGTTTAAGGTTTAGACTTTAAAATTTAGGATGTTAAGATTAGAGATTTAGGTTTTAATTTTTTTAGTTTAAATATGAAGAGTTGTGTAATTTTTTTTACACAACTTTTGTATCAAAATATAATTTTTTTCTGAATTTAGACGGAGACAAAGCTAAAACGTAATTGTCGGGGACGGTATAAAGTTGAAAATTAAGAGTCTAAAATGTATTTTCATCACTATATTAATACAAAATTTTGTATCTTTTGAAAAGAATTAAACTATAAATTTATTATTTTGGGTCAAAATACAATTTTACCATTTTATTAAATGAAAGCTTGCAGTATCATGTAATCATGTTGCAACATTAACAAGATATAGTATTAGCTGTTAGACCAATGGAGCTTTGTTTTATTATTATTATTAGCATCGATTAATTTTAGAAAATACTTTGACACACGAGTTTGTATAAATTTTAGTTTACACAAGCATTTTGATTTTAGAGTTTAAGGTTTTAGGTTAGGATTTATAGTTTAAGAGTTTAGTGTGTAGGGTGTAGAATTTAAGGATTATGGTTAAAATTTAGAGTTTAAGATTTAAGGTAAAGATGTAAAATTGGGTACTCAGTCAGATTTTAGGTTTGGTCAAATCAGGTTGGGTCAAATTGGATTAGGGTTATGTCAGGTCAAGTTAATAGTTCGACTCGAATCGGGTTGGGTCTGAGTTGACTCGGGTTTGAGTCAATGTCGGGTTGGTTCCAACTCAAACTCGGTTCGGGTCAGGTCAATTTCAGGTCGGGTCAATATCAAGTTCAGTTCAAAACGGTTCGGGTCCAATCGGTTAATATTCAAGTTAATTCGGGTTCAGATGAAATTCGGGTCAGGTCATTCCAAATATCAGGTCAAGTTCAGGTTTGGATTAAATTCAATGAGTATATATATAAAATTATATTAAAAAATTAAAAATTATATGAATAATCTTTAAATAATATTAAATAACATTACACATCTTTAAAAAATTATGAATAATCTTTCAAATTTTAAAATTTAAAATCTTAATTCAATGAGTATATATAAAAATATTTTTTAAAAAAATTTAAATAACATTACAAATATCTAAAAATTATAAGAAAAATCTTTAAAAATTTTCAAATTTTAAATATCAATTCAATGAGTATATATAAGAATAATCTTTAAAAATTATTAAATAACATTATAAATCATATAATCTTTAAAAATTTAAAAATATAAAATCTCAATACAATAAATATATATAATTCTATTAAAATTTTAAAAAAATAAAAATTATATGCATAATCTTTAAAAATTATTAAATAACATAAAAAGTCTTTAAAAATCATTTTAAAAATTTTAAAATTTTAAAATCTTAATTCAATGAACATGTATATAATCTTTAAAAATTATTAAATAACATAAAAAATCTTTAAAAAATTATATAAATATTTTTTAAAAATTCAAAAATATTAAAATTTAAAAACTTAATTTAACGAGTATATATATATATAAGTATGTAAAAATTAGAATTTAAAAAAAAATATATGAATAATCTTTAAAATTTTTAATTTTTTAAAATTTAAAATCTTAATTTTATGTATATATATATATATATATATATATATATATTAAAAAAATTATTAAAAAAATTAAAAAATTAAAAAATTATATTAATAATATTTAAAAAATTTAAAATTTAAAATATTAATTCTTTGAGTATATATAAAATTATATTAAAATATTACAATTTTTAAAAATTATATGAATAATTTTTGAAAATTATTAAATAACATTACAAATCTTAATCCAATGAGTATATATATAATTATATTTTATCAAACATAAAACATTTTTCTTTTTTTAACTTTTTTTTACAGTCGCTCTCCCTCACAGTGGAAGAACATAATATTTAAACTTATTTTCTCATTTTTCTTGCAAACCAGACCTTCCACAGTGAAAGTTCCGCTTAATGTATTCATCATTATTGTAATTGATTTTGTGGTTTTGAATTGGAAAAAAGGGATGATGAGTATTTTCGTATGGTTAAAGATTTTTTAATTTCTAATTTAAAAGAAGAATCACTTCTAGTTTAATTGTTAATAGTCTTATATGTGCTCTTTTTATATATTTACTTTAATATTTATTGATATTGTTTGTTCCCTAATATTTTTGATTGCTTCTTAATGGATTCCTTATTTGGTTTTTGGAATTTATTAGTTGATCTATTGACTTTTAATTTTATATGTTCTAGTTATTTTGTTTAATTTTGCAGGTCGTTCCTGATTTGGAGAACCTGTAACATGTCGGGTCTGTAACAAGTCAGGTCAAATCAAATTTCGGGTCGTTTTAAATTAGGTTATATCAGATATATTTGTCAAGTTAATTTTAGATTCGAGTTCATATCAGATCAGGTTCAGTTATCAAATTATCGGGTTCGATTCAGGTTCGGATCGTTCCCAAGTAGGGTAAATTTGTTTAAATTTAAAATTTGAGATTTAGGTTTTAAATTTTATGAAAATTTTGTGTAATAAAATATAACTCATTAATTTATTGCAAAACTGGTGTCGTGTCGGCAAGTTAGGTGTTGTTTTATGCTTGAAGCAATAATCAATTCTGGAAAGCGATCTTTGCTTCTTAATCTGAATATAAAATCAAAATATTTTACTATTTCACTGTTTGTTTTTATACCTGTTCTGTTCCTTTACAGAACAAGGACAAAGAACAGCTCAAGAACAATATAAACACTCACTTTATTTACTTTACAAACCGATGCATGTAGTTTACAAGCAACTCAAATTTGCACCCAAATATGTCCAAAATGATGCAAATATGTAGTTTACAAAATGACAGCTTGGTGACGAAGAGTTGAATCCCACAAAAATTTTGGGATTACTTGGGACATTGAAACCTGGAAAATGCCAATCCGGAGATGACAGACTTTCGATTTCCAGTCGACCTCATCGAGATTTACCGCTTGTTGTAAATATGGAACTGTGTTGCCGCCTGTTTTGTCGATCGTTGCCGGTGTTGGTGTTTTTCTTTCCCTTTTCTAGTAGTAGATTTGCAGTGGTTAAGCAACTCCAATTGTGCATCCTATAATGATCAAGCATATAAAATCTTATGTATGTCTATGATATGAAATTATGAATACATGGAACAACTGAAGATTATGATTTACCGATTAGTTTTCCGAGTGTATTCTGATGAATTCGACTATGTAGCAGCATCTTCGATACTCCTTACTCGAAGTTCGACGTTCCTCAGATCACGAAGATGTAAAATCTCTTGAAGAAGATAGACCCCTTTATCTCCTTTCTTCAATGAGCTGATGCAATGTTTTACGAACTCCCTATCTGCATTGAGTGCTTGTAATCTCTCGTAAACATGATCAGCTTCTTCTTTGATACCGAGCTTTTTGGTCTTGAGTTCAGGTGAGGAATGTTGAAAGGCTACAGAATGGAAGCCGTTGTCGTGTCCATTTGATATCTTGTCTTCAATGTCTGCATCGGTGGCATCGAAAAGTGGGAGAAGTCTCTTTGCCTTTGCAGCCATGGGAACTATTTTGTCTTCGTGATGTTTCCCATTCACTCCCTTGAAGTGACCATTGGCAACTCCATTCGTTTTGTGGCCGGAATCGGGACTCTCGTGGAAGCCGTTACCAATACCGTTCTCTTCATAAAAATACTTGAAATGCTCCTCCGCCTCTTCATCATTCAACGAAACCAATTTCCGTTCCAAAACCTTGAGCTGCTCAAGAATGGATAGCCTCTCTTCCTCGATGCTAGCCAATGATTCCTCCAAATACAGGACTGCATCGGCAGGGGTATTTGGGCTAACATCCTCTCGAATTTGATGGATTTCGAAGCCATCTTCTTCCTTTGATTCATGATTTAAATCAACCGATACATCATCACTGTCCTCAGCATTGCTGCAAGATGCCGAACTTGTGCTCCGAGTGCTGTCGTCTTTCCTTCTTCTCAGCATTATCATTCTCTCTTTAGCCTCATAATCCATTACCTTCTTGTGATATATCTCGAGTTCCTTCTCGAGCTCTGCTTTCTCTTTCTCCCTCTTGACCATAAGCTCATTGAGAACCTCCAAGGCTTCCTGGTCATACTCGGATTGTTCTTCCATCATCCTCTGATACTGCAATGCTTCCATCTGCATTGTTGCTTTCTCTTCTTGAAGCCGATTTATCATTGCCATCGTTTGGCTTGCCGCCACCTCAGAAGCATTCCTCTCTTCTTCAAGCTCCCTATACAAAGTATTTAAGGCCATCCTTTCGGTTTTTAAAGCCGATTTCAACTTCTCAACGGTTAGTACCCCATCAGCACACTCAATGTCACTGAAAACACTTTCATCCAATGAATCTTCGGTTCCGAACTCTCTTCTGTCGAACAATAACAATTTCTTGTGCAACAGGTGGAAACCGCCGATGGAAGTCGGTGTATCGGGAACTTTATCTTCCTCAATCTCATAAAGATCAGAAGATAACGAGAAATGGTTTTTCATTGCTTGTTCACTTGTCTCAACTGTTGCAGTTCTAAACTGTGTTGTTTGTTCCTCTGCATCCTTGGAGCCTAATGCAAAGAAACACAAGATTAACACCTCAAAGAACAAATTATTCGAATTCAAAAGACATTCTAATATGAAATCAAGGTTTACCATGATCAGAACTGGTGCATTCATCCAAATTTCGCATTTGAAAATCTTCAATTGGTTCATTTGCTGCAGAAATTGCAGAAAATTGATAAATTGTTCAAATTGTTCAAATTGTTATACTAAATTGGATAAAACAAGTACCTTGATTAGCGTCTACATTGGTTTCCCCTTCCACTGTTGCTGCATTTGCTTGAACATCATCATCTTCCTCCTTCTCATTGAACTCCATTGATTCAACTACTGCAAGCTCTGCAAAACTGGTTTCATTTTCAATTTTAGTCTCATGGGCAGAAAGGGGTGTTACATTTTCAGCTGAACTGCAACTATTCTCCACAGCCAACTCGAAGTCGAAAACAACATCTCCATTATCAGAAACATCTTGATCTTCCTCTCTAAACTTGTAAATCTTCTGGCTTCCCTCAGCATCAGAATCCATTAATTCAACTGGAATCAAATGACAATCATCCCCCTCAATGTAAAACTCCAGATGCTTGGCTTCCATTGACAAAATCAAGTCTTCTTCTTCTTGATCATCAGCCACGAAATCTGATCTGATTCCATCTCCAGCTTCAGCAATTAAATTCCCTTTCCGGGGATTACCGCAACAACAACACTTCAAATTCTCATCGCCATTTTCCACCACTTCCGGCGGCGGCGAGGACAAGCAATCCCCACACATATCTCGAGATTCCGAAAGTCTCCGATGATTTGAGCAAAAACCCAGTCTAGAAATCTCATTGGCATGATCATCACACACAAGATCTCTGTAAGAATTCTTGTACTTTGACGGCTCAAAGACATGATCGAGCCTAGAACACCAAAGGCAGGGCCTTTTAAGACCAAAGTAATCAGCAAACTTCAGGATCAGATAAGAAAACAGGGAATTCACAAGGAGAAGAACGATCAGAATCCATTCTAGTAAAACATAGAAAAGAATAAGAGTGATCCTGTTAGTGTTTTTATGCAACAGAGTTGCGAATTTGTTGGCAGCCATTAATGAAGCTCTGTGTTTTCTGCTATGTACAGACTACAGAGAGATTTTAGAAGTTATCTAAAAGGACAAAACAAACATAAGAATAATATGGAAGAGCTTAGATTTCAATGAGAAAGAGAAGAAGATAAAAGGGTTGGGAGGAAGAGAGAGAAAGAGAATCATACAGCTTAAAGAAATGGGTGTTATATTTTAGACTTGGAAATCATAAAAGGCGGTTTGAACAGGAAAGTGACAGCCAAAGAAGACTAGAAAACCGAGGGAAAATAAATTCATAAACAGTCAAATTTTGGATGAAATTATTTACTCTCAAACAATTAAATTTAAAATTATTATATAATAATAATAAACCCTAAAGGTAAGTTGACCCTCAAATAAATTTAAATTAATAATGTTGTTCTGACTTTTTAATTACATCGTGTTTGTTTTTAAAGTCAATTAATTATATTAATTTTATCTTTAAAATAATTTAATTACATTAAATTTGCTTTTGAAGTATGGATGTATATGATTCGGTTCGATTTGGTAACAAAATTTAATAACACACCTATTTTCAGTCGGTTAACTTTAGCAATCGATTTTTTCACATCAACTTTAAATCTTGAGGTTTGTATTTTATTTTAACTAAAATAATTTTATTTAATAATTTTTAAACATTATTTGGTAAAATTTTAAAGTATTTTTCATAAATACTTCTTAAAAATTAATTTTTAAAGTAAATAAAAAATTGTTTAATAATTTATATATAATATATAATACTTTCTTAAGTTATTTCACTATTTTAAGTAGAAAATAACTATTTTTACATTATAAATGTTTAAAATTAATATAAATTAAATAAAATATAAATTTAGTTTTGTTCGGTTAACCACTATTTTTAAACTTATAAACAGTCCAATACTTCGTTTTGATTATTTAGTTTGACAAGCTCAGCCCTACCTGAAGTAAACTCAAATTACTAAAATTAAACGACTTCAAAGATAAATTCAATTAAATAATTTCAAGAATCAAATTGATGTAATTAAAAAGTAGAGACAAATTACTGATTTGAGTCTATTTCAAAAACAAATTTACCCAAACGTCAATCGAACTAAAACTCAATAGACAAAGAAGAAAAGTGGTAAATTTTCTTTTATGTTAAGCTTGAGCTTAATTGAAATGGGAATTTTAATGGAAGGGTTAAGGTGATCCAGCTATGGAATCCCCCAGCCATGGAGTCCATAAAGCTGGTTTTTCTTCTGTTTTGGGACAAACAAAAGGGAAGGTCCCACCAACCTTACCAGTGAGTTGGTGGAGACCACCTCTCAAAGTTAAAATGTGGGCTCCATTTTAGGACAGGTTGCTGATTCATGTCCCCGCTTCATTTAACTCTATTTTTCTTTCATGGGGACTTTTGATCTTTTACTGTGACAACTTATTCTTTACGTACACACCATTGACATTCCGTTTCTGGCTTTCGACTCATAGTATTAATTTACGTTCATAATAACATCGTATCGTAATAATTTTAAAAATAATCACAACATTACAAACCGTATTTAAAATTATAATAATATTTAAAAAATATTGCGCTACAACGTCCACAACCATAACATTACAACTGCATTCACGATTATCACCACAGCCGTAATTTAATACTATGTTTGGTCTCCATGTACTTGTTTCATAGATTACTCCTTTTTTTCTAACAAGATAATACGAGGTCATATTTTTATTTTAATTTATTAAAATGTAATACTATTGTTTCCAAATTTAATATTCATTTTTCTAGCTTTTGAATTTTGATTCAACTATTTGAGTCATTTATGGGTCGGTCCAGTCAGATTCAAGTTGGGTTTATGTATAAAATTAACACACTTTATATTTGTCCCAATGCGGTGAACATAGGGCGTGGCTTGTCACTGAGCCCGGCAATAAACATTTTACATTTCTCATCTTCCTTGATATACTCAGCACCATACTTATAATACTTACAGAAATTATGAATGTACTGCTCGACCGGTCGTCCACCTTGTTTGAGATGAAGGAAGGTACTATGCCTCTCTGCGAGATAGGACTTGCTAATATATTTCTTTCAGAATTTTCGAAGGAAGAACTCTCAGGTTACAGCTTCTTCAGGGACCGCAAGAATGGTAGTCTCCCACCAATAAACTGCTTCGTCTGCAAGCAGCGCAACGACACATTCCGACTTGTGCTCGTCCGAACATTGTAGCTGTTTATTCAGAATTCTCAATGTGCTATCCAACCAGTATTCAACAACTTCAGGATTATCATCATCTTGACCAGTAAAGGTCTAAGCTCGGTGTTGAGATAATTTATCAATAGAGGCCCGAGTGTAAGGGATAACAACTATAAAAGGTTGCGCAGTCGGCTCAGCTTTTATTGAAGTCATAAATTGTTTGAACATGTCAGCCATGTTCTGGTAGCATTCAGCTTGAGCAGTCTGCACTTCCGGCTTGATGTCCATTGCATGAAGGTTCTGCGGGTTTGGAGGGTCTCCCCTTATCTCCTCGCCATGGGTCGAAGAGCCGGTGACAGGCTCATTTATATGAGCTTCGTTAAAGTCAGACATATCTATAGTATAAAGGAAATAGATCAGGTTAGTCGGCAAGTCACTTTATACATAATAATTAACTCCTAGGTGGCAAATGCAATGTAATGACAATACAATAAACTTAAGTCTAGTCCTACAATAGACTAAACTCTAGCTTTGATACCACAAATGTAACACCCCCTTCTCGGCATGGTCGAGAGCTGGGTCGGAGTATGTTGCCGGAGTTCAATACGGTGATCGGTTCGATGTTTTAATCTTTATTCAACATTTTAATGAGTTAAAAGCAATAAGATATTCATTTCGGTGTCAATACATTACTAATTCAATACAGTGAAGCAGTGATTCGCGTTGTCGCTGAATTTTAGCCGTCTTTATTTTATTCGGTTCAGTTTACTTTGTATATGGGTTTCTATTATTATTATTATTATTATTAGATATAAAATCCAAAAAATAAAAAAAGAGTCCATTTATTTAAATAAAGAGTCCAATTACAATAAAGGCCCAAATTCGGCCCATTTTTATATATATATTATTTTTATTAATTTATTTTATTAAGGAATTTGGGTTATTCTTGCAGATCACACAAAATCCTTATTATGTCAAATATGAGAAGATTACAAGAGAACATGCTCGACAAGTATGGAAAGTCAAGTTATGGGCAAATAATTCCTTACTACGGACTTATGGCAAAATTCTAATAGGATCCAAAAAAATTTGGGACAGGGTGTCTTCTTAAGTATTGACCGTCTTTTAGTTACCTTTCCAATACATATTGAAACGCCTCAATCGGACGTTGGGAGCTCAAGATATGCTTGTTTTACTGAAGATAGGGCGTGCAGAAAAACCATATACAGGGTCAATACGAGATTTTGATCTTAATACGAATTTTCAATTGATTTATTGATTATTTGTAATTAAAATCAGGCTTATATACTTCCCTATTTGTTTAGGATTGTATTAAGTATGGTTTGATTCCTTTCCATGTATACCAAGCATAAAAAGGGAATATGCTTTAGGATTTTTAGGATTTTAGGGTTTTTGAAGCTTATAAATAGGCTTCATTCTATTGTAATCTCACTCACTCACTCACTCACTCACAACTCATCTTCTTACAACCACTCGCCCCATTTGCCACACTCATAGAAGCATATGAAAAGCAGTTTTATCTTGAGATTCTGAGCAATAAAAGTTTGAAGCCTTTGTTGAGGTATATTGTTTAGTTTTTTTATTTCTTTTATATAATTTTATTTTTTTTTTTGTTTTTAAAAGAAAAAGGGAAATGAAGTGTTCTTGGGATTTTGGGAGTTTAATCTTAAAGAACGTGTTTGGGGGAATGGTTTTATGTTTGTGAACATCCAAGTAATCTTTTAGGTGAAAAACAAGGGTTTGATTTTGATCCAAAATTTTTGAAAGGGGAATTATGAAGGGTATTTTTATTTTTGGTATACTTTTAATATTATAGATTTATGGGTATGATAGTATTTTTATGATAATATATATATTCTTTTTATATGCATTTTAATAGACATAATTTTTGCCTTATATATATGTATGATATGTTTCCTTTTAAACTTTCATACTATATTATATAATTTATTACTTCCTTTTATAATAGTATATGTATTATATTATACGCGTGTATATATGCACTTCTTTTTTTACTCTATAGTATTAATATTTAATATATGTAATCTATATTATTGTATAGCTATATTTTACGTACATATTGTAAATTAGTTTCGTATAATGTGTACTTTATTACGTATATTATTTATTTATTTATTTTATCTTATCATTTGATGCTTACTTATATATGTCATGCTTTGTTTGGATACATAAACTGTTAATGTGGTGTCATACCAAAATGAGATAACGGGTTAGCGCCAGAGATGTTGGCGGTGATTAAAGTTTATTCTTCGGATGGTGGGACCGTTAAAATAGAATCATATTCATAAATAGACAATAAGTTGAATTTTATACGAACTTGCAAATTCCGACATTAAAACATTTTGTAATTAGCTAGGTACCAATTTTTGGGCGCTGTGGGGTGCTAATCCTGCCCCACGCGTGACCGACTCCCGAACCCATTTTTGTGTTTTTTCGCAGACCAAAATTGTTGTTTTAATAAAATAAAACCGTTTTATTAAAATAACCCGTTTTTAGGTGATTCATTCACACCTTTTAAAAAGATTGGTGGTGTCTTCGTTGTTTTGTCTTTTATTTAAAAAACCGTCGGGACCCCTTAAAAAGGTGGCGCCAATTCGATACAAACCAAAATTATCAATTTGGGACCAATTTTAAACCTTTACAAGTTTTAGGGACTATTATATAATTTCAGTAATTTAGAGGTCTTTTCTAGAAATTAAACTTACCAATATGAAATTCAACCTGTAAATAGATTTTTATCCCAAACAGAGGTCATTTACCTAGTCAATTTAGCCATTTAATAAACAGTGACCATTTCATAATTTTTCAAAACTTGTCTTACAGGTTTTAACCAATTTACCTGTATCGGTACCAATACTCGAGGGGACGTATCGGTACGCCATGCACAATTCATATAATATCAGGTTTCAGTGACCAAGATGCGTACCGATACCCCTAAACACGTATCGATACGCTTATGATAATATCTATATTATTTTATTTGAGCTCAAGTTGGTATCGGTACAGGAATATCCCTACTGGTACGGGTGCCCTAATCCATAAATAGGGTTTAAAAGGGTATCGGTACCTACATGATTGTATCAATACCCAGCTACAGTAATTTACCAGTGTTAAGAACCCATACCGATACGCCCAAGGCAGTATCGATAAGCCTTGTTGACCTGGTCCAAAAATGCATACTCGTACCGATACGCCATCAACCGTATCGGTATGACAAGGTCTGCAATGACATACAATGTCCAATTCCTATGAAATTTTACAGGCAAGTTTAGTTAACTATATTCCACTATCATGCCAAGTTTCATAGTCATATGAATCCATTTAAATGGTTTTTACCTTCTTAGGCCAAATATGCATATTTTACCACCTTTAGCCAATTTCAAAACAACATTTTAGGCCTTTTATGCTTATACATACCATATGTAGCTTATACACAACAAAAAGGCTATAAGTGGTTAGTTTAACTACTTTGCCACCATTCTAGGAGTTTGTAAGGATAATAAACATTACTTTAGGCTTTTTGTGACTTGCTAAAAACCTTCAACCTTCCCGATCTCGCAATGATGACTTCTTTAACCTGAGATGCATGCGATGAAATGCGTTAGGCATACTTTGCCTAGTGAGGTAGTCATAAACAAAGTCAATAGCAATTGCATGCATTCCAAATCATGTCTTAACTATAACAATGCTATGAATCATGTATCATCAATAACAATTAAGGCTGGGCGTTCGATCGAGTCGAGTTGAGTAAAAAAAATTCGAGTTATTCGATTTTGCAAGTCCTATTTTACAATTCAAACTTTATTTGAATTTTTTTCAAATCTAGTCGAGTTTATAAAATTCGAGTCGAGTCTAGTTGAATCGACTCGAATTTTCGAGTTTCTGTACAAATTTAATTGTATACATATATTTCTTCATATATATTTCTATGTGCATATACTTAGGGGTGTACATATATATTTCTATATGCATATACTTAGGGATAAGCGATGCACATATTGATTCAAATTTTAATGACTTTCTATATACATATATAATATACATATATATTTCTTCATATTTTCACATGTGATATACATAATATATCATGTAGAGTTAAAAAAGTCGACTCAAATATGAAAACTGATCAACTAATTACTAAAATTTTCGAGTTATTCAAATTTCTATTTCATAACTCAAACTTTGTTTGAATTTTTTTCGAGTTGAGTCGAGTTTATAAAATTTCGAGTTGAGTCAAAACGAGTCAGTTTTTTTTTTGCCTTGAGTTTATAAAATTTCATAACTCAATGCAATAAACTTACAAATGCTTACCAATATTGCCTCCAAAGAGGTTTCGATGCAAAAATACCTTGAAACAATGTTGGCTATACAATATCCAATGTCAATAAAACCGAAAAAGGCTTCTAGCTTATTCTCGAGAACCCGACTACACTCACCTTGTTTTTCGAAGCTGCTATGGCTCTTGGATGACCACTCCCTTGCTCCTAGATTTATATGGAGATGATGAGACTTCTTTCTCCAACTCTTGAGCTAGGTAAAACAATAGGAAGTGTTAAAATTGATACAACGATATCAAAGTTAATAGTTAAACTTGAAATAGCCATTAGCTACTAGATATCCATGGATTAAAGCCTTGATGATCATGGGTTTAACTTAGGTGCTCAAAAGCTTCAACCCAAAATTATACCTCAATGATCTATGAAATTGATCAATTGTTTGGGGGATTTAGCTTACCAATTCAATGGCTATACAATGGAATCAAGAAATTGAAGAAAACTTGAGCTTTAGGATGACCAACGATGGATATGTTAGCTTAAAGGCAGGGAGGTGCTTGCTTGAGTAAGGAAGAAGATGAATTTAAGAGATGATGGAAATAGCTTAAGTGTTATAAAACACTTTACCTATTTAAAACCAAATTGTCGGTTGCTTACCCTCCCAATGAGGAAAACTTTGCAATAATATCATCTTTATTCCTTTTTAGAAAAACTAAACTATAATTATTTCCTGTCCACATTATCATGGGTGGCAAGAAGGTGAATCACCTTAAAATGGGTAAATTATAAAGGTGGTCCCTCATCTTTTCAAACTTTGGACTTTTGCTCCCAAATTTCTAATTTTTATAATTTAGTCACTAAATAACTTTCAATAAATTCAATAAGGTCCTTAGTTGATAAATTGACTCAATTAGAGTCCAATATTAATGAAATTGACCACATGGTCGAAGCCAATGCAATTTGGACCTTTTTTGTATAGTGTTTCCGATTACCGAAACTCAATTCTGACTAGACCGATTTTTAGGGTGTTACAATTAACACGGATGGTGCTCTTAATACTTTAGATGGGAGGGCTTCCGTTGGAGGAGCGATACGGAATTATCAAGGGAAGTGGTAATCGGGGTTCTTTAAGTTCATTGGCTGCTGTTCGGTGTTAGTCGCCGAGCTTTGGAAAGTGTATGTTGGTCTTGCGTGCGCTTGGGATATTGGTGCTAGGCGTGTGATCCTGGAGGTGGACAGTGGGGATGTGGTCCGATTGTTGAAAGCGCGAGAGGACATTCCAGGTTTCCCTTCGATCCTGTGATATATCTCGAATTTTTGGCAGCGTAAAAGGGAGATTCAGGTACAGCAGGTATCCCGGTCCGGCAACCGCGTCGCTGAACAGCTTGCTAAGCTGGCTGCTCCTTCAGATTTTGAAGTTCATCGCTTGCGATCTCCCCCGTTGGTGATTGATGTGTTGTTACGTGAAGATTGTCTTAGTTAGTTTGCTTATTAATTGCCTGCGATTGTTGTTTGGCTTCTCAATATGTTATTTGACTCTTAAACTATTATCACATGTACTCTTTTCCTCCGTCTAAGTTTAAGAAATTTTTTAATAAGGTACGTGATACTAGTCCCCCTATTTATAAAAAAAACTTACAAATTTGAGTTTATCTTAAAAAAAGCTTACAAATTTGAGCTTATGACAGATATAGTACGAGAATCTTAGAGTTCGAGCCTGACCCATGATTTAACTAAACCTAATATTTTTTGGATAAATATTTTGTATTTCTATTATCCAAGAAGCAACAAAAGCTGCTACCAATTATGTACACCGTCTCTTCAAGGGAAAAACCCCATGCTGTACACAAAAACTGAACCTAATATTTTTAAGAGAAAACTACATATTTAGTACTTCAATTATGCTCGCGTTATTGTTTTAGTACTCTAACTATTATTTTTGACAAAATGGTATATAGCTTTACGTTTTTGTTCTGTTTTGGTACCTCAGCCATTAAAACAAACAAAAGTAGTGACGTGACTTGGGTTAATAACAATTTTATTCCAAAAACTTATACAGTCTATCAATTTAGTCTAAAATACTATCAATCTAAACATTATTTTAATTTTTGGATTAAAATTGTAAATTTCTCATTTTCTTCTTCCAGTCAAACGTAATTTGTAATTTTACCTCCAAAATTAAGATGATATTTTAAATTGATGGATTTTGGACTAAATTGATCATATATATATAAGTGTTTTGGACTAAAACTATGAATATACCAAGTCACGGCATCATCTCCGATAGTTTTTAACGCCCAAGGTACTAAAACAAAAAAACGTAACGTTAGGTATTATTTTGCCATAAATAATAGTTAGGGTATCAAAACAATAACGAGAGCATAGATGGAATACTAAGTATGTAGTTTTCCCTATTTTTCTTCAAACCCTCTTAAATTTCAACCGAACATTCGAACTGAAACAAATAACTCAACCCTCGAACATATGTATATACATATATCAAAGCAAATTTTGTCAAATTATTTTATCTATTATACTGTGATTCGTTCAATAATCTTAATTGGTATTAGGTCTTGAGTTTAATACCGAAATTTATCCCCCTATTCCTTACCAGAAAGAATCTATCGCTTATAATTTCCCTAATCTTTTGAAGGAACCTTAATTTTTTTTTTACTTTGCCATAGATTTGCTTTAATCACGCTTTAGTGTCTAAATTCTGCACGAGTAGAAATAGTTGTACATTTTCGGTGCCCCTATTTATGACCCACATTAAAAATAGGTTTTAGGTTAGAGTTTAAGATTAGGGTTTAGAGAATTAGGATAAAGGGCATTTTTTAGGGTTTAGAGTTTACGGTTTACGATTTAAAATTTAAAATTATGACTTAAAATTTAATTTTTTTAGCATTGGAATACAAAAAGAACACCGAAAGAGGGAGGATTTTTGTCCATTCTGCACCCACCGACCTTTTAGCTCCTCTAGTCCCAACCCCAAATTAAAATTAAACAAGTAATTTAATCATTAAAATGATTTTATTCCACTAACAATAGGTTGGTTTAGGTAGATAAGATGCTATCTCCCTTAAAAAAGATTAGAGGTTAAAATATTAGTTGTGAATAGAAAAAAAATGGGTTAGGAGATCACCATATATTAGACCTCTTCAAAATATGATCTGAATTAATCAACCATTAATCGGATTTGATGGTTAAAAAAGATTTTATTCTCGCTTCCACTTTAATTTGTATGATCAAACTTTATGTAATTTCAATTTAAAGGCTTTATAGGATTCGATCATATCCGTCAAGTTCTTTTATTATAGAAACTGATTTAAATTAATCTTTTACTGTTAAATGGATTAATATAATTTACTAGTAAAATTAAAAGTATTAAATAAGACTAAATTTTATAATTCTGCGAAGTAAAAATTTTAATCAAACATATAAGGCGGTACTCTTTGTTGAAAACGTCAATTCTTAGGCAATTTGAATTTTATAAAACAAATGAGAAGAAATCAGTCTTGTTTTTCGCATTAAATCTTGCATTTATAAATGTTTCCACGGTCCAAGCTTAAGATAATTTGTCTAAAATTATGAGCCACCCTTCAACTTATTGATTTTTCAATCCAAAATATAATATTTGACAAGAAAAATAATCAGGATTAGAATAAAATTTTAAGAAAATAATTTAATGACCAAATCTTTATTTGTTTATATGCAAAGAGGGGGAGTAGATTTTCATTTATATAAATAGGATTTTTATTTATTATTAAAATTCAAGGTGATAAAAATGGTTGAATTGTGGTTTTGGTCCTTTTTACTATTTTCAAATTTCATTATCAGTTTATATACTTTAATTTGACATAATTTAATCCCCTGTTTTATAATGTCACTTTTAATCCAAATAGTTAACTACTCCGGTTAAAAGGGTGATATTTATTTTTCGGAAATAAACCCTTTTAACAAAAATTTTCTGTCAATATTTTAATCGGATTAACTATTTCAACCGACTAACGACATTCGCAATCGATAAATTTAATGTATGAATATAACTAAAATCAATTGGTACAAAACAATACATGGCAAGTCTTGAACCAGTCCCAAAACTATACCAAGAACACGTAAGCTGAGACTTTGTCATCAACCTTACTAGCACAACCAATGTCTCATTGACATTTTCAATGCGTAATTAAATGAAACATTTTCGTAAAATTTTTAAAATTATTTGTTCTCTAAATCATTAAATCAAAGGATATTGAGTGCGCTTAAATCTGCAATCTTTTAAATATCGTAACAACAACGATACTTATTGAATTAATACGCGCTTAAATCTGCATTATAAAAGTTTTTTTTCAGTGGCATGAGATTGGATTGACAAAAATGGATGCGACACATTTACAGTTTGCAGACGATTTAATTATCTTTTGCGGGGCCAGCCTTTCGCAAGTGCGAAATGTCAAAAGAATCTTGAGATGTTTCGAATTAGCAGCGGACTGAAGTTGAACCTAATAAAATCTGCATTGTTTGGAATAAATATTGAAGTGGAGATACTCCAGTCCCGGGCGAGTCTTCTCAAATGTTCAGCTGGAACCTTACCTACATCGTATCTGGGTCTTCCATTGGGGCACCCAAAAAATTCCCCCTTGGAAAGGAGTAAGAATAAATTTTCTCCATGGAAAGCTCAGCTTTTGTCGTTTGGACGTAGGGTAACTTTAGTGAAGTCGGTCATGTCAAATCTACCTATTTATTATCTGTCTATCTTTCGTATGCCAGTTTTTGTATCCCGAGAGATGAATCGATTGGCATGTAACTTCATTTGGGGCGAGCAGGACGGGAAGAGAATTCATTGGATCCGGTGGGAAACTTTATGCCTCCCCAAACACCTTGGTGGTTTGGGGCTGATAGATTTTAAATTAAAAAATAGTGCCTTACTGTACAAGTGGATCTGGAGATATGGAACCGAAAGAGATTTTTTGTGGAGGAAAGTTATCAATGCAAAGTATGATCGAGGGTGTATTTGCCTTCTGCCATCAAATGCTACAGATCATAATAAATCATGGCTATGGAAGGACATCGTCAAACCACTAAAATCAACAAGGGTTGAGTCAGACCCATTTGTTTCGAACATTTTGCTTCGTGTAGGTGATGGGAAAACACTGGATTTTTGGGATTCTAATTGGGCCAATAAGTCTTGTCTGAAATCACTCTTTCCCTGTATTTATGCCCTTGCCTTGAAAAAATATGGGAAAATTGTCGAATTTGGTCATTGGGACAACAATGAGTGGAAATGGGAGATTCAATTACGAAGGCCCCTCTTTGATTGGGAATTAGAGGTGTGGGAAGCTTTCCCCCAAACCTTAGCAGAAACCAGAATGGGTTGCATCCCGGCAGACTGTATTAGATGGTCGAAGTCCTCTTCTGGTATCTATTCAACAAAACACTTTCTCTTATTTTTATGACAGCAATGGACCAGTTGATCAATGCTGGGAAAAGTTTGGACTGTTATGGTTCCTTTCAACATTGAATGCTTCATATGGAAAATCCTTCATGGCCGCGTCCCCACCAAGGCAGCCTTGGTTAGGAGAGGAGTCTTAAGCATCCAGAATACCAACTGTGTTATGTGTTCAAGCGAGGAGGAGTCTTCAAATCACTTATTTTTCACGTGTAATTTCGCGTGGAAAATCTGGAATAAATGGAGGAACTTGTGGGGTGCACAATATGCTATTCCATTGGCGGCTTTTGATTTTTTCAATTCGTGGATGTGTAGTTGCCCAGCTGCAAATTTACAACCGTTATGGTTCATTGCGTTCTGTGCCATATCATGGTCATTGTGGCTATTCAGGAATGAGGTGATCTTTAGAGGTAAAAGCTTAAATGAAGTTATCGTGTTTGACACGATCTTGTTGAGAATAGGGTGGTGGGTGAAAGCAAAATGGCCTGAATCTAACGTAAGTATAAACGATTTTGTTAAGGATCCTACGGTTTGGTCTTTACCCAAGGCGACTAAAGTAGTGGTGCAGAAAGATGCTTGGTTAGCTCCCCTACCTGGCCAGGTGAAATTCAATACGGACGGCGCAGTGCAAGGGACTCTTGGACAAGCGGGTATTGGAGGAGTGCTGAGAAATCATCTGGGTACAATACTGGTTGAATTTTAGAGATCAATTGGCGTCTCGGATCCCGCTTCAGCTGAGTTAGTAGCGATAAAAGAGGCAGTTTCATTATTCACAAACTCACAATGGTCGAAAGAGTGCCACCTGGTCCTATAGTTTGACTCTACAAATATAGTTTACTGGATTATAAGACCTGATTGTGCCCCTGCTCCCTTTAAAAATTTGGTTTAGTCTTGTCTGGAAGTATGCAAGGATGTTAGCTGGGAAATCAACTTGGTGAACAGAAGCTCAAACTATGCAGCGGATAAACTTGCAAAATCAGGAATTAGTCATCGCATTGACCACCTAAAGATTGGATAAACTTCTGGAAGATTGGGCATCGAAATGAAATATAAGTGTAGATTGGCTTAAGGTAAAGTGTTCGAACCATCCGGCTTTAGTGGAGGAACTGGTGGCTCACGTATTAGTGGCTGTATCAGTCTCGAGAAGCGCTGCAAAACGTGGGATTTCGGGTTTATGGATCCCACCTCCTCTGGAATATTTGAAATATAATATGGATGGGGCAATAGTTAGGGATGGGGGTAGAGAAGGCATTGCTGGTCTACTTAAAGATGAGAAAGATGGAAAAGTATGTGGATCAGGCATACATCCAGATGCTTCAATGTAGAGGCAAATTCACTTGCGATAGAGGGGACTGGGTAATTGCAGGTTTCGGTTAGGGACTCCTTGTGAATGATGAAGACTTTGCTATTGTGGGAGGTGGTTATTTTGGGAGGTTTTAACTGGACTGTGTTTTGGTAATGAGGTCTAGGTGGGTGGTGCTTTTGCATGGCCATGTGCAGTCTGAACCCTGTGTGTTAGCTGCTGAAGTGTAGTATTTTTTGGTTTCGAAAGGATGGCTTGTAGACCTTGTTTATTGTATTAAACTCCTATCATTGATTCGATGTACTCTTTTTCCTCCATTTAAGTTTAGGGAAGTTTTTTAACGAGGCTCGAATCAATGTTTCCCTTATGTATGATTTTCTAAACTTGTAATCATACATCTACCTTTCAAAAAAAAAGCTTAACGAGAGCACCAACAAATGGATGAATAAATTTTAAAGTGGAGGGTCTTCTTTCGTACTTACCCTAATAACAATCATCAATTGTAGATTGAGAAAAAAGAGAGAATAATTCAAGTCAATTTTGGAATAAGTTAAATGCATTTGTTAATTTGGTTTTCCTTTAAATAGGATTAGAATGTTGAATTGTTGTTTAATGGGTTAAATTGAGCAAATTAAAGGTGTTGGTGGGGCTGAAATGCATGGACTAAAAGCAATACTAGTTGAACTAGATTGTAGTTTTTCCGTTGAGATAGCATCTGCCATTGTTGAACTGTCTAAATCAGATAACTATTTCAGCGAAATCTCTCCACCACCATTTATTTGTGTTGGATTTTTCTGGGGTTTTCCTTCCTTTGATTTATATTTAAAGTATCGAAGAGCGTGAATTTTAAGGGTAGAAATTGAGTGAGGAATATTTGAAAATTGTTGGGATCTAAATTGTCGGGATGAGGAATAATCGAAACTTTCACCTATGAAGATGGGGATAAAGGAATTTTCATTATCAAAGCTCAAATGTGGATGAGGATGAGGATGAGAATTACTATATCTGAACCGTAGGATAACCGAACCATATAAATAACTGTGGAGATCCCCGAAAAATATCCGCAAGGATCCTCGGCATTTTACAATTTTAAAAAAATATAATTAACTCTCATTTACATGTATATTTGTCTATCTTATCAATATTTCAATCTATCAAGATATTTGTGTTTTTGTTTAAACCTTATTAGGTTTGGGTGACCTCTCTATTAATTTACCTTTTTTTGTTAATTAAGAGTATATAATCTATTTATCCTCCTACTTATGTCGTTCATGTTACGCAAAAACATTGCTCCTCTTCAATCATATATTTAAGTGTATTGAGTATATGATTTTAAAATTGAAATCGACCATATATTTCTGTTAGTAAAGTAGTAAAATTTGTTTAATTTTTAGGATGAGAATTCCACGAAATCTGTAGGGATTCGATGGGTATGAGGATGAAAAAATAACCGAAGCATGTAATAGGGATTACCCAAAACTATACCCATAAATGTTGAGGAGCTACTTAGCTTAGATTGGGGGTCACCAGCCTTGGCAGTCTAAGGTTGTAGGTTTGGTTCCCACAACCAGCAACTTTTCGAGATATTCATATTCTCTTTTCTTAAATTGTGGGTTCAAAACGTAATAAAAGTAAAAAAATTTATTTATCCAAAAAAATATTGGAGACAGAGTGAGAAATACAAAACCGTCCCTTCACCGAGTGATTCCTACTCCTAGTGAATTTTAAAGCAAATTTTCTTATATTAATAAAAGAATAAATAAATAAGAGTCGATTTAATTTAATTAATACTATTTTCTATATAATATATAAAGATAGAATATTTTTAAACGTTTAATATCTTTTAATTTATAAACGGTGATTTATCCTCGTTTAAGTTGTGTCTAGAAGGTCGTTGTGCAGCTGAATGCGATGTATGATATGATTGCTTTAGTTATGGAACAAATCCACTCCCCAGTCTCCTGGAGCTTCTTCTGAATTTCTCCTTTGGAACGTCTCTTTTGAACATTTATACTTTTTAAAATTTGAAATTTATACTTCACTAAAATGATAATATAATAAATATTATGGACTTCAAATAATTAAATTGGAGAACAGAGATTAAATTTACAGATCACACGCTATATAAGGATTAATTACAAAATTTGACTTAACAAATTTGACTTAACTTGAAATAGTCAAAATTACCTATATGAAAATTATATTATGTGAAATTATATTAAAATGAATTTCAAATAAAATGGGAAGGACCAATATGGAAATTACCCAAAAGGGTAAATAAGATTTTTTTTTTCATTTTTAATGAGGACGGAAGCATGACTTTATGTTAAGGGTTGAACCTATAAGATTCTAGGGTTGAACCTATAAGATTCTAGGGGTGAACTTATAAAATTTTAAGAGTGCAAAAATAGATTTTTAATAGAAAATAACTAATTTTAAATTATATACAAATTTTAAATTTTCAAAGAGATTATTGCTCCCTCCAGTCCCTTTATCCATCCCTATTTTTAATGATAGGTCACGTGGCCCGCTATGTACCAATGTAGATACGCCTCTTGGGCGGTGGAGCTTGTGAATAACAGAAGAATGAATGGATTTTCTATCAAAGTATTTTATGAAAGAAAGCCATCCAAACCTCTTTCGCCAGACAAGGTTGTCAGCAGCAAACCAGGGATTCCCCAATCGGCTGTGAAAAAATCTTTCTCGGTTGTCAGAAATGGGAGGTCGTATAAAGATGTGCTGATGGAAAACCCTAGTATTCCGTTGGCTGAGCATGAACCGCTACAAAATGGACTCTATACGAAATACCAGGCTGACATGTGTACAATTAATATTTGATTTTGATATAACAAAGAATTTCAAGGACCAATTTATAAAATTGGAGAAATTTTTAAGTACTCAAAAAGACTTACAAATTAACAAGTATTCGAACTTAAAATTATTTCTTAGTCAAAAACTTAAACCCCAAATATTTTCTAAGTGTTTTTGTACTCAAATAGCCAAAATTGGTCCAGGAGTATCAATACGCCCTTAGCCGTATCGATACGGGTTTTACCTACTGGAATTCATTTTTATACTTAATGGCTATAAGGTACCAATACGCGTGAAGCCGTATCGGTATGCCATTCAACCTGGGAATCAATTTTGCCTTTGAGTATCGGTACGACCCTTGTGCGTACCGGTACAGGGTGTTAAGATTTTGTAAATCTTTTGCAATTACTATTCGACCGTTGCTTGTTAGTTTATTGGAATCACAAACTTTAAAATTTAGTTAATGCGTACTGATACCCTCTTTGGCGTATCGATACAATTTTCAGTTTACAACTTTCTTAGATTCCAATAAGTAAAACTGGTACCGATATGGCATGGACCATATCGGTACGCCTTTGTAAAATTGACTCATCGTATCAATATGGATTTTCGAGTATCAATACCCCTTTGTACAACGACTCTTTCTTCATATAGCAGCTACCGATATCGAAGCTCAAGTAACGATACCCTATGCTGGCAGACTGCATTTATTGCGGGAAAAATGAAGTCCAACAACTATAATTATGATCTTAGCTACCCTAACGGTTGGAAATCAATGATGGGGTATATAATCAAGTCTCTAAAGCTACAACAACAACAACTCATCAAGTCTAAAGCATTCAAGCACACATCCAACAATCTTTGAGCTATTAGAGTCAAATTCTTGTAACCCACTTGAGTGATCATATTTGTAATCCTTTGATTCAAGTTTGGGGTTGAGTGAACTTTGTAATTGGGCAAACATATCACCTTTGAGAGGATTTTTCAGTTTGCTATCTTTCTTCTTGTAAAAGAGAGTTTTCTCAAAGCTTTGGGGTAGAAGCTTTGAGTGTGTAAAGGTTTCCTCTTGAGCCTAGAAAAAGGAAGAAATTCTTAGTAAATTTGGGAAATTCTTTAGTGGGAAGCTAAGGTAGTGGATGTAAACCTTGTTACAAGGTTGAACCACTATAAATCTCTTGTGTCCAAATTTTCTATCTTTTCAATTTGCTTCTACCATTTTTTAAATTGCCAATTCACCCCCTCTTGGCCATATTCCATTGATTGATCATCCTAACAATTAGTATCAGAGCTACACTCATTAGAAGGATTAACACCCTCTTGAGTCGATCCTAAAGTGATTCAATCAATCTTTAATCATGCCATGGCCACTACTTCCAGCAACAACCTCTACGAGTCTCAATCTATCACTAAATCGTCTTATTTTAATGGGGATAACTATCCTTATTGGAAGAATCATATGAGGCTCTTCATCAAATCCAACGACTACCTCCTTTGGGATGTAGTAGAAGATGGATCGGCTATTCCGATGAAGAGATAAGGAGACCGACTCGTTCTTAAGTCCAAGCAAGAGATGACCGATAAAGATCGGAAGAAGTTGCAAGTTAACGACAAAGCTATACACATGATCTTTTACGCTCTTGGACCGGATGAGTACTCGAAGATGTCTTCTTGCACAAGTGCAAAAGAGATATGAGACAAGCTTGAAGTTACATATGAGGGCACCAACGATGTCAAGGAGACCAAGATTGGACTTCTCAACTTGAGTTATGAGAACTTCAAAATAGAACCGGATGAGGACATCACCAAGATGTTCGATAGATTCTCCGTAATCATCAACAAGCTTAAGGGCTTTAGAGAAGTCATTTCGGAAGACAAGCTTGATTGGAAGCTCATCTACTCTCTTCTCGAGTCATGGGATAAAAAAATAGCCGTCATCATAAAAGCCAAGGATCTCAAGACCTTAAAGCTCGACGCTCTTATGGGGTATCTTCTCACTTATGTGATAATAAAAAAAATAAGAGAAGAAGATGAAAAAGAAGAAAGTGAAGAAGAATAAGATATGAATTGCTCTCAAAGCTTTACAAGAGGAGAACGATTCTAGTGAGGAGAAAGATGAAGAATTGGCTATGCTAGCCAAAAGGTTTACTCGATTCACAAAATCCAACTGAGAAAGTTTCATCAGAGAGGGGATTTCAAGAACAAGAACAAAGAAGAAGAAGAAGAAAATGATCAAATAGTTTGCTATGAGGGCAAGAAACTGGGGCACATCAAGTCCGAGTGTCTCCAACTAAAGAAGAAGAGCTTGAAGAAGAAGAAAAAACTCAAAGATCATGTTGCTACTTGGAGTGATGAGGAATCATCCGATGAAAAGGAGCAAGAAGTGGCCAATCTTTGTCTCATGGCACTAGAAGAGGATCCTAAGGTAACCTCTAACTCATCCAATTTTGATTTTACATTTGATGAGCTTTAAGAAGCTTATGATGAGTTGCAAGAGGTATAAGATGAATTGGTTTTGAAGTATGAAGAACCATTTTTGAAAAACAAGAAAACAATTTTCGATTTGAAAAATCAAAATGATTCTTTATCCAAAATTGATTTGGAACTTGAGAAGAAGGTTCTTGATTTACAAAAAAAAAACAAAAAATAATTTTGAAAAGAAAAATCAAGATTTACACAATGTTCTTTCTAAAGTTCATGATGATCACCAAAAGATCTACAATAAAATCCAACCGAGACGTAATCCTTTGTTTGTAGGGGGAGAATTGCTACAAGGCCAAAGCTTCAAGTGAAAATTTGTGGTACCTTGATAGTGGATGCTCTAGACACATGACCGGTGACAAGAGTCGATTCTTGGAGCTAAAACGAAAGAGTGGAAGAGTAGTGACGTTTAATGACAACTCCAAAGGCCACATTAAAGGAATTAGTTCTATTGGTAATCACTCTTCTATACTTATTGACAATGTGTTATATGTCAACGGTCTTAAGTATAATCTTTTGAGCTTAAGCCAACTTTGTGATAAAGGTTTCAATGTGCTTTTTTATTTAAATGGTTGCAAAATTCTTAACATTGAAACTAACAAAATTGTGCTTATTGGTCATCGCCTAGGAAACATTTACATGGTACATTTAGATGACATTCATATTTCAAATGCATGTTTTGTTGCAAAAGATGAGCATGATTCATGGTTATGACAGAGAAAACTAGGGCATGCAAGCATGAGTGTTTTGAAAAAATTGATTTCTAATGATCTAGTAAAATGTTTGCCAAAAATAAAGTTTTCGTATGACAAAATTTGTGATGCTTGTGCTAAAAGAAAACATAAAAGAGTTTCTTTTAAACCTATTAATGATGTTTCTACAAGTAGAGTTTTATAATTGATCCACATGGATCTTTTTGGTCCTATTAGAACAATGAGTTTGGGTGGAAAATCATATGCATTTTTTTTAGTTGATGACTACTCTAGATTTACTTGGGTTCTATTTTTAAGTACTAAGGATGATGCTTTAGAAAAATTTATCACATTTTCAAAAGTAAATCAAAACAATGTTGGTTACTCTATTTCTCATATTAGGAGTGACCATGGAACCAAATTTCAAAATCTAGGTTTTGAAGAGTTTTGTAACTCAAATGAGATTAGCCATAATTTTTCTACTCCTCTCACACCTCAACAAAATAAGGTTGTTGAGAGAAAAAATATAAATTTAGAAGAAATGGCTAGAACCATGCTTTGTGAAAATAATTTGCCTAAGTATTTTTGGGAGGAAGCCATAAATACAGCTTGTTAAATTGTCAACCATGTAATGATTAGGCCTATTTTAAAGAAAACACCCTATGAGCTTTTCAAAAATAAAAGCCTAACATTAGCTATTTTCATCCTTTTGGATGTAAATGTTTTGTTTTAAACAATAGAAAAGACAATTTAGGCAAATTTCATGCAAAAAGTGATAAAGCAATTTTTCTTGGTTACTCTTTAAACTCTAAAGCCTATCGTGTATTTAACAAAAGAACTTTAGTAGTTGAAGAGTCTATACATGTGGTTTTTGATGATAACCTTCTTCCGAGAAAGGATACTTGTGATGATAATGATGTAGGAATTTTTGATGCCAATGATGGTGGAGGACAATCATCAAAGGTAGATGAAGTTCAATCAAAAGACTTAAAGGACAAGACTATAGAGGAAAAGGAGGTCACCTACCCAAGGGAGTTAAACTATATCAAAGGTGGTGAAAACTTGGGTACCTATTTTTCATCCAGACCCCAAATTATATTCGAATAACTTATCCTAGTTAAACCAAATTTAAAAAAATATTAAAATAGCGAAAAAGGGGGCATGACGCCCCATACCCTACAACAAATAGCCCCATTCCTTCATATTTCAACCCCCTTCCACCTTTATCCACTTTAATAAAGACACCACAATGAAGAGGGGAGGCAGATTGAGAACAAGAGTGCTCGACAGATTGAAAAAAAATGAGGGGGCATTTTTTCACTCTCATTTTGACTTTGAAGATACCACAAGTTTAAAAAGGGGAGAACTCACTACCATATTTAGGTTTGGTTTTTTTGTGTATATTCTTGGTATAATCCATTTTTATCATCTAATAGAGATGATGATTTTATTAGTAATCTTTTATTTATTTTTTGTTCTTATGTTTTTAATATATTTTATGTTCATATGCTTCTATATGTTGTTTGAATATATGTAGATTAATTCTTAGTGGTTGTCTAATATTTGTTTTGCAATCTTCTCATATATAAGTATGTGTATTTAGTTTTTTTTATCATGATATGTATTTGTTTATGGCTTTTGTTTTTTTTTTCAAGTATAGTATTCTATTTAATCACTACATATATAAATAAATACCTTTTTTTAAATAATAACATATATAAACTATTAACTTTAAATATATCTAGATATTTTTTATAGGTATATGTATTAAATATTTTACCTTAATTATTATATTTTTAAGTTAGATTAATATTTATGAATGTTTTAGAGTAGCATTTTATTTATGTTAGATTCATTTTTATTTATGTGTTAGATTAATATTTATATGTATGTTTCAGGTTAGTATTTTATTTATGTTAGATTAGTATTTTATTATGTTAGTATTTATTTATATTTTTATTGCATTGTATTTATTTATGTTTGCCATATTTTAAGTTGCATTTTGGATATATTATTGTCAATGCGATGCCCTTTTATTCGAACGTAAACGTGGCCAGCATCAAGCGTAGTGATGGTGGTCTTTCGATTTACTCTCGAATAACAGGGCCTTTAAAATCTACTCGTGCTTATAACCAAATTTTAATTTAATCGTCACTTTAATCCGGAAAGTTTAATATTAAAGCGGTAATTATTAAAGTACCAATTTTGGGCTGTGTGGAGGTGCTAATCCTTCCCCATCCGTAACCGACTCCCGAACCCGATATTTTTAAAATCTCTGGTTTTTATGGTGCCCGGCCTACCTTAGTGGCCCGTGGCGACTCCAATTTTAAAATAATACGGTTTTTTATAAAACCCCAATGGAAGACATTTTTTTAAAATACCCAAAAGACCTCAAACACCTTAAAACCTCATTTTTTTAGCGAAGACACTAAAAAAAGATCGCTACAGATGGCGACTCCGTTGGGGCACCTTTTTTTGGTTTTCAAAAATTAAAGAGAGTCGAACTTTTTAAATAATTATCGCTTTACTAATATTGGAAATTCTGGATTAAAGTGACTATTAAATTAACATTTGGTTATAATTGCGCGTTTATTTTAACGCATTTAAAATTTGGCATATAAACTCATCCTTTTAAGTAGGGGAAAACGCTAGTGCTTTCGTGTGGATATTGTTCCTCCGTATGGGCCTAGCAAGTACCTTTGGGGATTGAGTACCTTATGCTTTCGTGAGGATATCGTTCCTTCGTATGGGTATAAGCGAATGGGTCCCCC
The DNA here is from genome assembly GCA_019671005.1 of Hibiscus mutabilis. Taxonomy (NCBI): domain Eukaryota; kingdom Viridiplantae; phylum Streptophyta; class Magnoliopsida; order Malvales; family Malvaceae; genus Hibiscus; species Hibiscus mutabilis. The sequence continues at coordinate 17,821,195 of CM033736.1, read as the reverse complement.
TGAGTTGAAACCGGTTGAAAGGAGCCTACAATGGGTGATGATCGGGGGCCTTGTTACTCTTAGTAAGGGACATCAAGGACAATTTGGGTACCTCTTAGCACCAAAATTTCATGTAGAGAATATAGAAAGCCCACCCTTTTAGAGCCATGCAGATAACTTAGGTGTTTTAGATGGGATAAATAGGATTGCTCTGCTTGTTGCCTTATCTACTTCGCTTTTTATTATCTATTGAGTTTATTCGGTGCTAACTCATTTCTTTTTTTGTTTTATTTTATTTTTTACTTTACACATACTTTTGTTGCATTAGCATTGCATGACATAGAGGTGTTGGTTCAAGTGGTTTGCCCGATCAGAAATCTTTCATTTTTACCTTATTTACTTTAATTATTTTAATTTCAAATTGACCCATTTTTGTGATCACATCATAACTGTTCATTTTGGCATTCACTGCATTGCATATCATGACATTTTGATTTTTGCATTGGTGCATTCGCATATAGGACATATACTTTGTTTTTTACATGCATTCATTTTGAGACTGATCCTCGGGATGCCCTGTGATAGCAATATTGGGAAAGACGAAAGATCAATCGATTCAACATCCATATAGAGCAAGAAGTAAGACAAAGATGGCAAATGAAGACAGACTGGATATGATTGAGCAGAACCAGAAGACTTTGCAGGCAGATTTAACCCAAAAACTGGAGGACCAGGTAGCCAAAGCCCAGCAAGAGATAAGGGATCAGTTTGCGAAATCTCAACAAGACATACTCGGTAAATTGGCACAGATGCTCGGATGCAAGTTTCTTGAACAAAGAGAGGCCTATGCTATTGGCCTTGAGGTAAGTCCCGGCGAAGAAAATGAAGATCTTATATTTCCTCTAGGGTTCACCCATACTCAAGCTAAAAATCAAACCAACCCTCGAGTGGTAATTTCTATGGAAAAATCTCAACCACTTCAGGCCAGCGCCCCTATCTCGGCAAATTTGCCCGCCGCATCAGAAGCTAAGCTAGGGGGCAATCAGGCTGAAAATTTTGTCTCCGAGATGGATCGGTTGAATGAATCTAACAAATCAAGAAATGAGCCATCGAATGAGATCGAGGAGCGTTGTAGGGCTGAGCATGGTTAACCGCAAAACCAAAAATTGATCCGAACCGAAGCGTTTGGACGGTTTATGGTTCATAAGTTTAGAACCGTGGTTAATCGAATCGAACCAAATTGAACTGAATTTGATTTTTTATTTAATTTATAGTTATTTTTATAATGTAAAAATAAGTATTTTATACTTACAATACTATAGATGCTTTTTTAATTATGATTTTTTACTTAAAAAATTAAGTTTTTTAATAAATATTTATGAAAAATACTTTAAAATTCTAACTTTTAATGTTTAAAAGTCATCAAATAAAGCTATTTTGTCAAAATAAAATACAAAATTTCAAAAACTAACGTTAATATGGAAAACCGATGGTTACTAAAATAGCTTACCGAATTAAACTGAAACCGAACCGTATACACCCCTAGAGCGTTGCAAATGACTCGAAGAAAAAATGCAAGCCATGGAGATAGAGGATACCTTCAGTGGATTCGATGCCAGTGAACTCGGTCTTGTCCCAGATTTGGTATTACCTCCAAAATTCAAGATCCCAGAGTTTGAAAAGTATGATGGAACTAGTTGCCCTCGCGCTCACCTCACTATGTTCTATAGGAGGATGACAGGATACGGAAGAGACGACAAGCTATTAATACATTGTTTTCAGGACAGTCTATCAGGATCTGCCGCCCGATGGTATAATCAGTTGAGCCACCATCAGATAAAATCATGGAAAAATTTGGCTAGAACCTTTCTGGAGCAGTACCGACACGTCAGTGATATGGTACCTGATCGTTGGACTCTGCAACATATGAAGCAAAGCTTCAGACAGTATGTGCAACGCTGGAGAGACATAGCTGCACAACTCCAATCCCCTCTTAGTGAGAAAGAAACAGTAGTCATATTCATCCAGACTTTGGATGGTCCTATCTTAGACCGCCTTATAGGTAATGCAACTACCAACTTTGCTGATCTAGTACTGTCTGGTGAGCTCATTGAAAATGTCGTTAAAAGTGGAAAGATCGATATTGGTGGAAGTTCGTCTCACAAGAAGCCTTCGTATGGGAAGAGAGACAATGAGGTAAACTCGTCAGGAGTTTATAATGTCAGTTATTCAAAGCCAATGATGGTGATCCCTCCCAAGGTTACAAATGCTCAAGGTTCTTCAAGACAGGATTCGAGTCAGTAAAAGAACACTGAGAAGATTGAGTTTACTCCACTGCCAATTTCGTACGGGGATTTGTACAAAGAGCTGTTCAATGCTCACGTAGTGGCACCTTTCCACCAGGCCCTATTACAAATTCTATTCCCGAAATGGTATGATCTCAACGCAAGATGTGACTATCATGCGGGACAAATTGGCCACTCAATTGAGAATTGTTGGGGCTTTAAGAGGCTAATAGCGAGGTACATCAAGCTCAGTGTTGTAAGTATTAAAAATCCTGCAGGGTCATCTACTATCGGGAATCCCTTACCGAAGCATGAAGGTACCAATTAAGATTCTCGGTTACTAGATGTGGGGGCATGCCTTGTTATGACTCTTTTTGGCCATGCTAGTCGTCAAATTATTTTGACTATGACCAATAGGTCCCTTGTAGTTTTTACCTCTTTCAAATCAATACTTTTTGGACTAGTCTCGCTATCCTAAGCCCAAAGGTAGTGAGAATCTTTTGTAAGGGCCAAAACTACAAGTTTTAATGAAATATGCATTTTGTTTAGAAAAATATTTTGATCACACTCCTACCTAACCAGAAGCTAAAAAAATGATGGAAAATGACTTATACTGCTAAGAACCAAATATGGGGGCATTATGTTAAGATTTTCAAGTAATTTTCTATATGGGAATTTTGAGGGCATTCTCCTAAAGAGATTGACTTCAAGGAAGAAGATTGGACCTAAGTGAGACCGGGGCTTCCTTGTGAACAAATCCAATTGCCCAGCAGGACCAGTGGAAAGTCAAGGGCATCCCTTTGAGGGCCACAAAAAATGTCGTGTTCATACATTTAGCTGCATTCATCTTGTAAATCATTTTTTTGGAACACATTGAAAACCATCCTGCATTTAGGTTTAGTACATACGCCAAAGTCATGCATTGAAGATGCATTCATTTTTTGCTTTTATATAAAAATAGGTTCGAAGGAGAGATAAAACTTCCTCAACATGGGGATCAATTATACGATGGCCGACCTTCAGTCCTGAGGGAGACCGGATATACAAAAGAACTAGAACCTCTAAATAGATGATATTATCGACAAAATTTTTGAGTAATTATTAATTAATGTTTTTCTCATTTTGCAGGTCTCGTCTCTCTGTTGGTGGTGTAGCAGATCTAATATTTTAAAGATCTTAATTCGTTGTTGATGGTACAACAGATTAAAACTTCTTCCCAATCCCACTTTGCCGTTGATGGTGTAGCATATCAAAAGATCTAGTTTTTTCGTTGATGGTGCAACGATCGAATTTTTCTGTGAATCTAGTCTCTTCACCAGTGATGTAGCAGATCCTGCATTTTCTAAATCTCGTTTATCCATTGATGGTGCAGCAGATCAAATTTTTGTCAAGGTTTCGTTTTTTATTGATGGTACAACTAGACCAAATTTTTCCTCGGATCTTGTCTCTTCCTTATAGTTGTAAGTCAAGAAAAAATTTAGAGTAAAAAAATAAAAAAATCAAAAAAGTAAAAAAAAGGAAGTAAAAAAATAAAAAATGAAATAAAAAAACCAGAAAAAAATAAAAAATCAAAAGAAAATTATTCAACTTTCATTATCCGATTCTGTCTCACCGTTGATGGTGTAGATGGGTCCAAGTTGCTTTCATTCACCGATCTTGCTCTTCTGTTGAGGGTGTAGTAAGATTCAAGTTGTTGTTATTCGATATAGTCATTCCGTTGATGGTAAGGCTAGTTCGTTCCAAGTTGCCGATATCCGATCCTGTCACTTCGTTGATGTGGCTGGGGTCCAAGTTGCTGAAATCCAATCCTGCTCCTCCGTTGATGGTGTAGTAGGGTTCAAGTTGATGTTTTGCTTCTCCGTTGATGGAGTGGTAGAATTCAAATTGTCATCGATCTTGTTTCTCCGTTGATGGTGTGGCTGGGTCCAAGCTGCTGCTATTTATCCCGTTCCTCCGTTGATGGTGTAGTAGGGTTCAAATTAGTGTTCTGCTTCTTCGTTGATGGCGTGGTAGAATCCAAATTCTCCAATCCTGCCCCTCCATTGATGGTGTGGCAGGGTCCAAGTTGCTATCTGATCATGCTCTTCTGTTGATGGTGTAGTATGGTTCAAGTTAGTATTCTGCTTCTCCGTTGATGGTGTGGTGGAATAAAATTGCTATCCGTTCTCGTCCCTCTGTTGATGGTGTGGATGAGTCCAAGTTACTATCATCTAATCCTACTCCTCCGTTGATGGTGTAGTAGGGTCCAAGTTGTTATCTAATCTTACCCCTTCGTTGATGGTGTAGTTAGATCCAAATTTACTGACTTTTAAGTTTTTTTTATCAATGTATTAGCTAAAAAATAAAAATAAAAGCAAGAAAAATAAATAAAAATAAAGTGAAAAAATAAAAAAAATAAAGTGAAAAAATCAAAAAAATAAAAAAAGAGAAAAAAGAAAAAAAAAAGAAAAAAGAGAAAAAAAGAAAAAAAGAAAAAAAAGAAAATGAGATTTCAATCATTCGATCCTGCCTCTTCGTTAGAGTTGTAGGTGGATCAGATACCAGAACCATCATCCACCAATCCTGCCTCCTCGTTAGTGTTGCAGCTGGGTCAAAATTTCTTTAGCAATCACATCGTCATCAATAATGTAGTGAGTCGCACTCATTTTGCATCCTCAACCCCATTTTAAAGATTTTGCTTCCTCTAAAAGTGACAAAGTAGATCCAACAAGTCTAGAAAGAAGACATGCGCCGAAGAGAAAGAAGATCTACCGAATAAAGAAGATATGCACCGAAGAGAAAGAAGATCTACCGAAGAAAGAAGACACGCATCAAAAGGGGAGAAGTTCATCCAGACCGGACAAAAATGGTTATTCTTTTGTCTTTTTCTATTCCTGTTGCACAACAATGAGCAAAAAAGGGGCAGTTGTAATACCCATTTTTTGTCTGGGCCCCAAATTATATTCGAATAACTTATCCTAGTTAAACCAAATTTAAAAAATATTAAAATAGAAAAAAAGGGGCATGCCGCCCCGTACCCTGCAACAAACAACCCCCTGCTTTGCCCCATACCCCTACCTTGCTTCACCCACACTACAAGCCACTTCACCTTTCACCCTTCCTTCATATTTCAACCATCTTCCCCCTTTATCCACTTTAATAAAGACACCACAATGAAGAGGGGAGGCAAATTGAGAACAAGAGTGCTCGGCAGATTGAAAAAAAAAGAGGGGGCATTTTTTTCACACTCATTTTGACTTTGAAGATACTACAAGTTTAAAAAAGGGGAGAACTTACTACCATATTTAGGTTTGATTTTTTTGTGTATATTCATGGTATAATCCATTTTTATCATCTACTAGAAATGATGATTTTTTAGTAATCTTTTATTTATTTGTTGTTCTTATGTTTTTATATATTTTTATGTTCATATGTTTCTATATGTTGTTTAAATATATGTAGATTAATTCTTAGTGGTTGTCTAATATTTGTTTTGCAATCTTCTCATATATAAGTATGTGTATTTAGTTTTTTTATCATGATATGTATTTGTTTATGGCTTTTGTTTTTTTCATGTATAGTATTATATTTAATCACTACATATATAAATAAATACATTTTTAAGAAAATAATAACATATATAAACTATTAACTTTAAATATATATAGATATTTTTGATAGGTATATGTATTAAATATTTTACCTTAATTATTATATTTTTAAGTTAGATTAATATTTATGAATGTTTTAGAGTAGCATTTTATTTATGTTAGATTCGTTTTTATTTATGTGTTAGATTAATATTTATATGTATGTTTCAGATTAATATTTTATTTATGTTAGATTAGTATTTTATTATGTTAGTATTTATTTATATTTTTATCGCATTGTATTTATTTATGTTTGCCATATTTAAAGTTGCATTTCGGATATATTATTGTCAATGCGATGCCCTTTTATTCGAGCGTAAACATGGCCAGTATCAAGCGTAGTGATGGTGGTCTTTCGGTTTACTCTCGAATAACAGGGCATTTAAAATCTTCTCGCGCTTATAACAAATTTTAATTTAATAACCACTTTAATCCGAAAAGTTTAATATTAAAACGGTAATTATTAAAGTACCAATTTTGGGCGGTGTGGGGGTGCTAATCCTTCCCCATCCGTAACCGACTCCTGAACCCAACATTTTTAAAATCTCTGGTTTTTATGGTGCCCGGCCTACCTTAGTGGCCGGTGGCGACTCTAATTTTAAAATAATACGATTTTTTTTCTAAAACCCCAATAGAAGTCATTTTTTTAAAATACCCAAAAGACCTCAAACACCTTAAAACCTCATTTTTTTAGCGAAGACACTCGAAAAAGGATCGCTACAGTAACCACTAGATATTCTCTTAAAAATACATGTAAATTTGTTGCATTTATCTCATGCATAGAGCCTAAAAATATCAAAGAAGCATTAAATGATGATTATTGGATATCAGCTATGCAAGAAGAGTTAAATCAATTTGAGAGAAGTAAAGTATGGACATTGGTTGATAGGCCTAGTAATAAATCTACCATGAGAACTAAATGGGTCTTTAGAAACAAACTAGATGAGAGCGGTAACATAGTGAGAAACAAGGCTAGACTTGTTGCTCAAGGTTACACTCAAGAAGAAAGAATTGATTTTGATGAAACCTACGCACCCGTAGATAGAATGAAAGTTATTAGGATGTTTCTTGTATTTGCATGTTATCATGAGTTCAAGCCTTTTCAAATAGATGTTAAAAGTGCTTTTCTAAATGGTTTTATAAATGAAGAAGTGTATGTGGAACAACCACCAGATTTTGAAGATCCAAAATATCCAAACAATGTTTTCAAACTTTCAAAAGCTTTATATGGTTTGAAACAAGCTCTTAGAGCTTGGTATGAACGATTGTCAAATTTTTTAATTGAAAAAGGTTTTGACAAAGGAAATGTGGACACTACACTTTTTATTAAAAGAAAAGACAAAGACATTTTAGTAGTTCAAATATATATGGATAATATTATTTTTTATTCTACTAATGAGTTGCTTTGCCAAGATTTTGCTAAGTTGATGCAAGGTGAGTTTGAAATGAGCATGATGAGAGAGCCTCATTCTTTTTGGGGCTCCAAATCAAACAAAGGAAGGATGACATCTTCATCAATCAAGCTAAATACATCAAGGATATGCTCAAGAAGTTTGATTTGGAGAATGTGAAACCTCAAGCCACACTAATTAGCTCTTCTACAAAGCTTGACAAAGATGAATGAGGTAAGTGTGTTGATTTAAAGCTTTATAGATCAATGATAGGATCTTTGCTTTATCTTACCGCAAGTAGGCTGAATATCATGTTTAGTGTTTGCTTGTGTGCTAGATTTCAAGCTAGTCTTAGAGATTCACACCTACAAGCTTTTTAGAGAATCTTTAGATACTTTAAGGACACACCTTGTTTATGTCTTTGGTATCCGAAACTCATCGTTTATTTTGCATGCTTATTTGGATGTGGATTATGGAGGTTGTAAAATAGATAGAAAGAGTACCTTCGGTACTTGTCAATTTCTAGGTAGCATGCTCATATCGTGGTTTTCTTAGAAGCAAAATAGTGTAGCATTATCTACCATCGAGGCAGAATATATTCTGCCAGAAATTGTTGTGCTCAAGTCATTTGGATGAAGCAACAACTCTTAAATTATGAAATTGCTGTAGGTACCATCCCCTTAAAGTGTGACAATACTAGTGTCATTTGTCTCACTAAGAATCCCATCCAACATTCCAGAACCAAAGCACATAGAGATAAGGCATCACTTCATTAGAGATCATGTCTTGAAAAATAATGTTGTTCTAGAGTATGTAGACACCTTGAACCAATTAGCGGATATCTTTACCAAACCTTTAGACAAAGAGCGTTTTTGGTCTCTTAGGCGAGAGTTAGGGCTTACTAGCCTTTCTTGAACCTTAGACCCTTTTTTGGTCTTAAATTTTTCTTGAATTTGGTTGATTTCAATGCTTGTGTGATTTTGCTCCTATATGCATCTATTCATGTTGTTAGGGGGCGTATGTATCTGTTTTTGCTCATTCATATTGATCACATATCATACACATGCATATCGATTCGATTAAATTTGAATTTTTAGGTCCTTTGCAGCCAAAAATATCCTTTTTGGTCAAGGGGTATCGATACAGTGTATCGTGTATTAATACGGGTATCAAGGGTAGCTTTTCAGTACATGTGAACCTGTATCGGTACGGATCAGGGATCGGTACGGTTAAAACCCGTACTGGTACGTAGTTTTGGTACGCGTATTCAACATATCAGTACACGTGGCCGCTGGGTTTTAAATGAGCCATTAAATGGGTTTTCTTAATTTGAATCAAACCTAAACTCTTTTCCTAAAAACCCTAGGTCGAGTTCTCCTATTTAAACCCTTCAAATCCTTTAGTTTTACTCACAAATTATCAAAATTCTTTGGGAGCTTTTTGTTTTTAACATCAAATCCAAGTTAGCATCATCAAGCTTAGTGCTAATCATCCTTCATTCATCCATAACTCAAGGTATAAACTACATTTTTCTTAAATTTCTATTTCTATCATATTTGTATATTGTTTATGTTTTAAATTTATATTTTTAGTATGTATATAACTTTGTTTTCAAAAAATTTATAAAATCTTTTTCAAAACTAAAAATTTTTTGTTCGAATATAAAATTATACTTGTATATTTTTTCTTTACTTTTTCTAAATTTTATTTTTACCAAAATTTTTCTTTATACTTGTATATGATTTTAAACTATACAATATAGGTTTTTACACTACCTTGATCATTGGATTAATTTATTGGATTGAATATTGATAATTGTGCATACATTGTTTTTGTGGTTTAAATTTTGTTTTTCAGGATTTTATCATGGGTCCTAAGAAAAGAGCAAGAAATGAGATCGCATCTAGCTCTACCAATCCTAATCCTACCGAACCCAATCCCGAAAACAATGGTACAAGACCAAACCTTAACCAAATTTATCGTAAATATTTTAATGAACCGGGAAATCCAAATGCTTTGGATCATTTTAAACATTTTCAAAACTTTAAAATCCGCCGAGAACGTGTTGTTTCCATACCTTTTATGACTTCCGATGAATTTAATTTTTGTTATCTTGACTTAATGAGGGAATGAAAGTTCATTCATTTTTAAGTATACCGGTGTTCTTTACAAAGACTTTGTCCTTATTTTTTACTCTAATGCTCGATGTATTTATAACCAGTAGAAAACCGAGGTTATAGCACTCGAGTCTTACCTTATGGGAAAAACTTTTCGTCTTAATTCTAAAATTATAGCAAAACTTTTTGGGGATGGATGATACGAGTATAGATGATGAAAATGCTTTTCCTCAAATCAATGGTGGCTCCGTTACCGTACTTGATGCTCATGAATGTTTCATTCACTTCCTCATCACTTGGTGGTTTCGACCATTCAGTGGTAAGTAGTCTACTATTCGCCAAGTCGATGATTTTTGGCTCCACTGTTTCCGTGAGGGTATACGTCCAAACCTAGCCCAAATTATTTTTGTCGAATTGGTGTAACTTGTCCAAAACTTCTACACCTCCCTTGTCACCTCTTTCACCTATGGCACCGCCTTGAGCTATATGTTTCACAAGCTTGATATCGGTTGCTCTTATGATCTTGCTTTGCCTCTCACTGACCCTATTGATTCTCACTCTCTCCGGCGTGAAAAGTTCATCATTTACAATAGAGAACGGATTCATGTTGCGGATCTCCCTCGTGATGCACAACCCGATCCCGTAGAGAATGTCCTGGCGGCTCCAGTTGATCCAGTGGATTCGGTTTCTTAACTTTTCCTAGATGCTCTCATGATCTATCTTGATGGGAAGTTTGCCACTTTGGATGCAAATTGGATTCTAGCTTTGCTTCTTTGGATATTTGTTTCATTTCTTTAGAAGCTAGAGTTACCTCCATGAAAAATCGTCAAGCTTCAATGGACATGACCCTTACCGCGTTTCATGGAGAATGGGGTAGTCATGCTCTTGGTGATAATGGCATGGGCAATGACGATGAAGATGGGAATGATAAGGATGAAGACGCTTGTAACACCCTGATCCCATCCTAGATCCAAAGCATCACATTCGGGTCACACAAAATTGACCCATCAAAATTTCTCATTTAAAACCACAAGTTGACAATACTCAAAACGATCCATTTCCATAAAATCCACATAGATAATAAGATTAAAAGGGTTTACAAAATATAAGTTCGAATTAAAATACATTGTTTGACCAAAAAACAGTAAATAAAAATAAAATACAGACTCGACTATGGTAAGGTCCTATAAATACAACCAGTCCAAACTAAACATCAAGTAATATACTCTAAGATTGGCTTGGTGCTGGAAAATCCTCCTCGATGTGCTCCTCCAAAAGCAACATGTCAACCTACGCACGAAAAAACCACAATTCCGCACGCTAAGCTAACAAAGCTCAGTGGTACATTTCTACTCTACCGCAGTTCATGAATATCATAAAACAAGCATGCATGATAATACAATTAAGAGTGAACAGAAAGGCTTCTCAATATCTAAGGATCATCGTCTAGCCTACCCTAGCTAGAGCTTATAAATGTCTCAAGATACCACTATTTGTAAGAAGACCACTAAGCCATCCTAGGCTTACCTTACGCGAGGTCCCACCGACCATCGAGTTACGTCTCATACCCTGATCACATAGCCCAATGGTTATCTAACCTATACTCGAGATCACACAGCCCATCGAGTTACTCGAGCTCACACAACCCGTCGAGTAACAACCCTACCCTGATCGCATAGCCCAAGGGTAACATAGCCAATATCTATTATCCATACAACAACGTAAATAACATACATTCCCTCATGGCCAACGAATCCCTACTATTTTTCCTGTGCTCACACAGCCGTCGGGTTACCCGTGATCACATAGCCGTCGAGTTAGGATCATATTCAGATCACTATAGCCACAGATACGTCCTAGACATACTTGGATCACAATAGCCACAATGAGTCTTTTCCTGAGGCCACATGGCCAATCAGGTTACTCGAGATCACATAGCCCTTCGAGTTACTCGAGCTCACATAGCCCAAGGATAGGTTTCGAACCGCATCCAGATTACATAGCCCGTGAATACGTTGGATGTACTCGATCACATAGCCCGGAGTACCCATCCCCTTATTTAAGTGCCTTTGCACTGACTCTAGGATATTCAAATTCCTAACCAAAACACATACGATAACACATGCTCCCCCGAGCATCAATATATCTCACCGAGAGATGAAAGGCATCCAGTCAACCATTACCAATGCCCCAAGGCATAACTTGTTTGTTACACTAATTAATATATGTATTTAGGATTCATTTATGCTTTCTCGTTAGGTTATCTTATTATTCGAGGCAACCAGCCTATGTGGGCGTCCCTTCAACACACAACAAGGACCTCGATCTTCCACGTAGCATTAACCGATCCACCACAGATCTCTATGGGTGATTAAAGTGACCTACTCAATAATTACCAAGCCATTAGCCATTTATTTCACATACGGGGTTTAACTCTACATTTATCAGCTTTAGTATTCATTTTACACCCTAACAGACCCTTAGGGCCCTTTACCTCGAATTATAGAACCCCCGAACGCGAACTCGACTTTTTTGGGCAGATTGCCCAGCGAGTATCAATACTTCAATGTGAGTATCGGTACTACTCTCTGGGTATTGATACTCCTCCATGAGTACCGATACGCTAATTAGGTTCAAAGGAATTAGACTCCAAGCTGTACTGATACGCTCCGTACCGTACCGGTACGCATTATCGGTACTAAGATCGCCCCATATCGATCCACTCTCGTACTAGTACTCCTATATACAAGTACGGTACGGTAAGCCTCTCCCAGGCAATGCAACAGTACCGATATGCCCCTAGCATACCGGTACGCCAAAGTGTTACTAGAATTCACATTAGATGAGAGGTACCGATACACGAAAAGGCATATCGGTACGCCCCTCACAAATTGCCACTCTTATAACAAAGGTGTACCGATACGCTACCACCCCGTATCGGTACGCGAGCCCAGATTTCAAAACCTGAAGCTCAGGATTTCACCAATCCAACCCTTAACCTACATGGTTAAGTCCCAAATCAATCCTACAAGTTATTGAGAGTATTATGGGTGGTTTTCTACCAGTTTTACCCGTTATTAACGCATGATATATGATTTGCCATTAAAGGGGGGGTTTAAGCTTCTAAAACCTCAACTATACAACCCAAAACTATAAACCACACAAAGCAATCATTTTAGGATGCTCATGAAGTGAAGGAGTCAGAAATGTACTGACCTCAACAAGCAAAACCTGAAATGAAGCTCCCACCAAGCTCTTACCACCCCTCTTCTTGGTCCAAGCTTCCAAACTCAACCTCCACCAATTCCAATGATGCTTAGCTCGAAATAGAGATCCTTTAATGCTGATAAACTCTTCCTTAATGACCAATCTGAGATTCACACTCCACCACAATAAGTTTTCATCTTTTTCTTTGTGTTTGGAAATGGAGTTTGAAGAGGAAAGAGATAAGGAGTGAGATGGGGACAAAGTGACTTCACCCCTCTTTTCCCTCTACAAAAAATAACCAAGGCCATCAGCCTTTGTCTCCCCATTTATGATTTTACCATAATACCCTTTCTCAAAACTCATCATAAGCCAAGCCCAAAACCCCTAAACAAGCCCAACATAACCTGAACATTCGACCCAATGTATTGGTCCAAGACCCGGGTCAACGCCCATTGTTGACTCGAGAAATCTGGGTCGTTACAACGCTCTTTAGGCTTTTGCATATCATATCATATTAGGACTTAAGTTTTATGCACCTATGTTATTTTTTTTGAATTCCTATGACATTATGTTATTTGCTTTGGTTATGTTTTTATGCTTTAAGTTTGATTTATTATGTTGCTTTGAACAATGCTTTGAATTTATAATATCTATGTTGTTTCTTTATGCTTGGAATTCTTTATTACTTTACATCATGTCTTTATCTTTACCCATTGATTTTGATCTAACAAATAGGGGGAGAAGAATAAGATTATTTAAAAAAAGGTTTTTCAAAATACTATTTTTTAGCCTTAAAGAAAGGGGAGCAATTTCAAAAGACTTAAAATTTTATTTTGGGTTTTGTTATATCAAAAAGGGGGAGATTGTAAAACTAATATTTGATTTTGATATAACAAGGAATTTCAAGGACCAATTTGTAAAATTGGATAAATTTTTAAGTACTCAAAAGACTCACAAATCGACAAGTATTCGAACTTAAAATTATTTCTTAGTAAAAAACTTAAACCCCACATATTTTCTAAGTGTTTTTGTACTCAAATAGCCAAAATTGGTCCAGGAGTATCGATACGCCCTTAGCCGTATCGATACGCCCTTAGTCGTATCGATACTGGTTTTAGATACTAGAATTCGTTTGTATACTTGATGGCTATAAAGTACCGATACGTGTGAAGCCGTATCGGTACGCTATTCAACATGGGAACCAATTTTGCCTTTGAGTATCGGTACGACCCTTGTGCGTACCGGTACGGGGTGTTAAGATTTTGTAAATCTTTTGCAATTAATATTTGACCGTTGTTTGTCAGTTTACTGGAATCACAAACTTTAAAATTCAGTTAATGCATACTGATACCCTATTTGGTGTATCGATACAATTTTTAGTTTACAATTTTCTCAGATTCCAGTGAGCAAAAATGGTATCGATACGGTATGGACTGTACCGGTATGCCTTTGTAAAATTGACTCCTCGTATCGATACGAATTTTCGAGTATCGATACCCCTTTGTACAACGACTCTTTCTTCTTATAGCAGGTACCGATACCGAAGCCCGAGTAACGATACCCTATGCGGGCAGACTGCATTTATTGTGGGAAAAATGAAGTCTAACGGCTATAATTATGATCTCAGCTACCCTAACGGTTGGAAATCAATGAGGGGTATATAATCAAGTCTCTAAAGCTACAACAACAATTCATCAAGTCTAAAGCATTCAAGCACACATCCAACAATCTTTGAGCTATTAGAGTCAAATTCTTGTAACCCACTTGAGTGATCATATTTGTAATCTTCTGATTTAAGTTTGGGGTTGAGTGAACTTTGTAATTGGGCAAACATATCACCTTTGAGAGGATTTTCAGTTTGCCATCTTTCTTCTTGTAAAAGAGAGTTTTCTCAAAACTTTGGGGTAGAAGCTTTGAGTGCGTAAAGGTTTCCTCTTGAGCCTAGAAAAAGGGAAGAAATTCTTAGTGAATTTGAGAAAATCCTTGGTGGAAAGTTAAGGTAGTGGATGTAAACCTTATTAGAAGGTTGAATCACTATAAATCTCTTGTGGCCAAATTTTCTATCTTTCCAATTTGCTTCCACGATTTTTTTAAATTGACAATTCACCCCCTCTTAGCCATCTTCCATTGATTGATCATCCCAACAACATCACCATTCAACTATCTTTCTCTCCATGAGAATCGGAGTGGTTAAACCATTATTTTGTGGGTCAAATCAAAGGCATGTATGATGCCGAATTTGTTCAACAAGCACTACGGTCTAATGTGTTCAATGCTAAAGTGAGTGTTTGGTCTGGCTTTTATGTTATTATTCAGTGCTTAGAAGTTGAACAAGTTCAAATTTTTAGGGATCTTAAGAACTCCCTCTTGGAATCTTGGTTTGAGGACTTGGACACCATTGATCATTTTACGTCAATAAAAAAACTAAAAATATGGATCAATATCGAAGGTTTACCACTGTTTGCATGGCATGCTTTAGTGATTGAGTCCATTGTTACCAAATAGGGGAAAGTTATAGAGATTGGTAAAGATACTTAGGCTAGAAATCGATTCGATAGTGCTCACGTTCTCGCTAGGGTTAGTTCCATATCAGATGTTCCTTTATTTTCTTCAGTTTCAGTGAATGGGGATAAGTTCAATGTTAAGGCGTTGACAGCCGAGTTTGAGGATGACCGGTGCTGGTAAGATGAAGGGTTTCCGATGAATCTAAATGATGATGATGATAGCTGTTGCTTCGAAAATCCCCCACATGGACTTAATGGAATGGTGTCAGCGCAGTCTCACAAGGCAGATCGGAATATTCAAGCGAGCTATAAAGCTAGTGTGCCTAACACTGATCCTTTGTCGAATGAAGTCAACTCTGTCTGCAATCCAGTAGTAAGATCAGCTCAGGCGATGTCCCCACCTTTTGGGCCCACAGATCCAGAATGTCAGCACGATATACCTATTACTATGTCCCCTGGTAATTCGAATTCATCTTCGAGCTGCAGCGAGCCCATTGCTCCGGTGCTAGATAGAGGGATGAGCCTGTTTACGATAAAGCTCAGGTTTATAAAGAATGGCAAGAATATTTCGCCCTGGATTTTTAGGTCCAAACAGGATAAATTGTATTTTGGGGGCCCCTCTATCCCAACTGTCGATGTTGCAGATTTAGCCAACAAAAAAGAACGATCCTAAAATCTGGATTGTTCTAGTGGAGTCTATCTCGGTGGCAACCTTGTCATAGTTGTTATAGGGCTATTACTCTTTTTTTTAAAAATATATCTAATAAAATGTACTGTGCCGCAGTGTTTATACCTCAATATTTTTTTTTTTTTTGATGTGAGATGAATGATCCTACCTCTTCTCAACCGTGACACGAACCCTCTTGAAGGAGAAGCAAGAGAGACCTTAGAAGTGTGCAATTCGGCGAGCCTTTACTTCAAAGCAAGTGATAACCAAGTCTGCAAGAGATTTGTGGAAATGGAGTTGGTTAAGAGCGATGGTCAGCAATCGAGGTATGCCTAGTTCTACTTTGTGTTTTATTATAGATTAATCTATGAATCAGTGCTTTCTTGTGTCCTGAAATATAAGAGGCTTGGGTAAAATGGAGAAGAAAGCTTCGGTCAGAAGACTAATCTCTGTGAGCAAAGTCGGTGTTGTTTTTCTACAAGAATCTAAGTCGTAACTGGTGGATGTTAATGTGGTCAACCAAATTTGTGGCCGGCTTATTCTCCTTTGATAGGTTCTGCTGGAGGTCTAATCTCTTTATGGGATCCGAATGTCTTTGATTGCAAATCGTCCATCATCCACAAAAACATCATTTTACTGGTAGGGCAACTACAGATTCAATTCACAAGATTAAATTGTGTTCTGATCAATGTTTATGCGCCAAACGACTCATCAGAGAGGCAACTTGTTTTCTTTTATCTAAGCTCTGCAATTTCCTCTTTCAATGTGTCTATACTGATGGGAGGTGATTTCAATATAGTTCGGGCAGCTGAGGAAAGGGTGGGGTGAGTCTGAAAAGGAGTGATCTAAAGGTTTTCTCAGATTTAATTGATTCTCTATGTCTTACTGATCTTCCGATGTCTGGCGGAATCTATACCTGGTCCAACTATCGTGAGAATGTCTTCTTGAGCAGATTGGACTTGTTAATTTCTTCGAAAGTCCTCGAATCTTGGCCTGACATAATCCAACAAGTTTTCCCAAAAAAATATCTCAGACCACAATCCAATTTCCTTATCTGTGGTTCAACTGGAGTGGGGCCTTAAACCATTCAGATGGTTTGACCACTGGGCTGATGAAAAAGATTATGCAGAGATTGTACACAAGGTGTGTGGCAGCCTGTAGGGGCATGGAATTGGCAAATTGCTTCGTGGATGCAAAAAAATCTTCAAAAAGTTGGCTCTCTCGAGGTGGATTCAATTCCTGCTTTGGAGAGTAAATGCGATAAGCTAGAGGCGGATATTCTAAAGGCAAACCTGATTCTAAAATTTATGCTGAGTTACAATCCCTTAGAGCTAAGCTTTGGGAACGTATTAGAAAAAAAGAACGTGAGTGGCTGCAAAAGTTGAGATATAGATGGTTTGAGGTGAGATACAAAAACTCGAGATTCTTCTACATTGTGGCTTCTATCAGAAGAATAAAATTTTTATAGATACTTTAAAAGTGGGGAACACAATGTTTAGTGAGCCAGAGAAGATTAAAGAGGTTTAAGTTTATTTACAGTGCCTCATCCACAATCTAGACAGATTGATTAGAGTGCAATCTGAATTCCATGAGTTTTGAGGCTGCCAGTTTTTTAGAGAACCCATTTACAACGTACGAAATATGGTCTGCCCTTTACTCTTTTGATGGATCAAGAGCTCGGGGTCCCGACGGTTTCAACATGAACTTTCTCAAGCGCTTTTGGAATTTATTGAAAGATGAGATTTACCAGTTCTTTTCGGATTTCTTCTATGAAAAGCTTACAGATCATTCTTTTAACCACTCGTTCATAAGCTTTGTTGGCTGCATCTACAAACTTCTTGTAAAGGTGCTCGCGTTGCGTCTCAGTAGAGTCTTTAATGAAATTATTGGAGAATCACAATTTACCTTTTGCCCTGGTAAACAAATACTGGATTGCTCTTTTATTTCCAATGAAATCATCGACTATACTAAAAGAAGAGGTCGTGGGAGTTGTTTTCAAAGTGGATTTTCGAAAAGCCTATGACTCAGTAGATTGGGAATTTCTACTCTTCGTCATGAAGAAGATGGGTTTCGGGATCCGTTGGTGCTCGTGGATAAAGACATGCATCTCTTCAGTAGTGATATTAGTGTTAGTTAATGGCTCTCCTACTAAAGTCTTCTCAACCTCACGTGATCTTCGGCAAGGATATCCATTATTTCCATTTTTATTCAACATTGTTGCAGAGGCTCTTAGTTCCCTTTTCCACAAGGCTTTCCAACAGATTCTTCTCTGATTTTAGGATACGTAACAACTCTCTAGAAATATCTCACTTACAATTTGTCGACGACCTTATATTATTTTGTGGAGCTAGCGAATCCCAAATCAGAAATGTGGTTTGCATTTTGAAAGGGTTCGAGCTCGTTTCAGGGCTTAAATTGAATCTAAGCAAATCCAAACTCCTTGGTATAAATGTGCGTCAATTTTCCACTGCAAAAGTGAGAAGTTTCCATATGTTTACCTTGGCCTTTCCTTTGGGACAATAAAAAAATTCTACTCCGATTTGGAGGCCGATGGTGAATAAGTTCAAAAATAAATTTGCTGGATGGAAATCTAAGATGCTATCTTTTGGGGGCCGTATCACTCTAGTGAAATCTGTGATATCCAACTTACCAATGTTCTATATTTTAATCTTTCCAATGCCAGCGTCGAGAAGCTCTTATCCGTCCAAGCTAATTGCAAATTTCCTATGGGGCTCTTCAGACCGTAGAGCTATACATTGGGTGAAATGGGAAACGTTGTGTCTGCCTAAAGAAGCTGGGGTTTAGGCTTATTTGATTTCAAATCCAAGAACAAAGATATGCGATGCAAATGGATATGGAGATATAGATCCGAGCCGGACAGTTTGTGGCACAAGACCATTGCGGTTATATACGAATCAAATTCTCGTGCAATCATGGCTAAAAATCTCAATCTCTTCAATAAATCTTGGGTTTGGAGGACCATAGCTTCACAGCTTACCAGTCCTGACAATCCTTTCTCTAAAAACATTCGTCTAATTGTAGGAGACGGCAAGCGAATCCAGTTCTGGTCCGACATCTGGGTTTGGAACGCTGCCTTGAGAGATTTCTATCCCAGGATTTATGCCTTAGTTACTAAAAAACTGGGGTCATAGCTGAGTTTGGTGATTTTGTTAGTGGTCCTTTGTGTGGAAGGCTATCCATGGTAGAATCCCCACTAGAATAGAGTTTTCTAAAAGGTGCAGTCTAGCTCATCATTCTACTCCCTGCCCTCTGTGCTTGAAGGAACAAGAAACTATCAACCACTTATTTTGTCACTGTATCATTACATGGACGCTATGGCAAAGATGGTGGAGCTTGTGGAAGGTTTATTTTGTTGTCCCTGCCAACTTGCGAGATATGCTACTGCATTGGCAATCAATCCCAAAATCCAGATTTCATGCTCAGGTATGTGAGCTAAGTTTTTTCAGTATTATTTGGTCGATATGGGTCTTCATAAATGAGGTTATTTTTAAAGGCGCAAAGGTCGATATGGACCAATTATTTGACATATGCATGTTGAGGTTTAGTTGGTGGTGTAAAGTCAAATGGCCAAAATGAGAGTTTTTCCATTTCTGATCTCTCTAGATGCCCAATCAATTTTACTTCCATTAGTTGCAGCCTTGCTAAGCCGAGAATTTCCAATTGGATTCCCCCTGGGAAAGGAGCTTTAAAATTTAATACCGATGAGGCTGTCAGCGGCAGCTTTGGAGAGGTAGGTATAGGTGGTTGTTTACGGAACGAAAGATCGATGTCTTTGATTAATTTCTCTAAATCTATTGGTATAACTGATGCTTTGACAGCGGAGATTCTGGCTATCAAAGAAGCCCTTCTCCTGTTCAGCGTTTCGCCTTGGTGCAACAAATATAGTATTTCGTTTGAAAGTGATTGTCAATTGGTGGCGGACTGGTTGCAGCGGCCTCACTTTTCCCCTACTGTGTTCAAGCCTCTCGTCTTATCATGTTTGAGCATTAGTAAAGACTTCTATTGGAGCATACATTATGTGCCTGGAGAATGTAAATCCATGGCTGATAGCTTGGCTAAAAAGGGTATTTCGAGAGGGGAAGACTTAGTCGTATACGCTTCAATTTCAGTTTGGGAATGATCTAATTCTCTCATTGTATTCGGTTATAACTTGAGCAATTTTAAGTTCGCGTCCAATCTTCATAGGAAAAATTTTCAATTTGTATTTTGATTTATTTAAGAGTCACTAAATAATAACTCTACATGAATTTATTTCAATCACTAATATAATTGTACTTTAAAATTATTTCAATCACTAAGTTTTGATTCTGTAGTAAAGTTCCAATCTTTTGATCCAGAATCAAAACTTTTGTCCTCCAAATAATGGGTAAAATTCCCTAGTTAATGGGTAGCATTAACATGTTTTAAAGGCATTTCCTTTGATTAATCCATTCACATCGAGACTATGAATTGAGTTTTTATGCGTCGAGTTAAGTAAAAAAATTAATTTTTTTAAGTTGAGTCGAGTTTTGCTTATCCCAACTATTGAGCTTTATATTGTTGTGGAAGGGAAAGACCCCTTGTTCCACTGGTCGGATAGAATTTACTAGACTTTTGCTCTCGATATTTAATATTTAAAAGAAATTGAAATGCAAAAGTACATTTTCTTATATACATAAAGATAAATAATTTTCTTATAGTTAATTGAATCCAGATAACATGGCCACCAACTCTGAATGCAGATGATATGTGAAACAATCCCAATAAACTTAATTTCTCACAAGTATACTGATGGTTTTCACCATCAAGATTAATCCTCAAATTATTTCAATCTACAAAAATCATCAGAATATTTTACTTATAATAAAATACCTGTAATTGCGGTAAACCCAACTCATATGCAAGGCCACAGCCTGTGTTCTGATACTATACTCTCTAAATCCCATGTTCAAACACTTTGTTTTTCTTTTCTTTTCTTGTTTTCCCAGTCTTCTTTCCGGTTAGAACTCCTGATCGAAAAGCTCGTAACCGAGTGAAGAAAGTACCTAAAATCGAAGTCATTAGACTGGCAACTGGGAGCTGATGTTAACATACAGTTCATTCCAGTCCCATGTATCCATGTCTGGAGATACAACAGCAGCACCTACACCAGCTGCCACGACGAGTAAGGCCAATGCTTTTAGGCACACACGGCCTCGCGATAGTTTTCCCGATATATGCTTACAGTACTTGTCTGCATCCTGATACAGCGCCTGTGTAGCGGTATCCGACTCACTGGTCATTGCTACATCGCTCTGAAATCGCCAAATGAGAAAGGATAATCAGATCAAATGGTCTAATGATTTGGTATAAAAATGGTTGGCATAAAAGTCATGTGGCATCGGTTTATTTGTAGCACAGTAAGTACCTTGTTCCTAAAACTCTTGACAGTTTCCTTCAAAGAATCAAGACTGGTTAATTTTGCAGAGTGTTCTTTCCATTCGTCGGAAAGCCTTCTAAGAACACTAACGCTCGATTCGAGGTTGTCGGAATAAACCTTGTCCTGTTCACAGCAAGTGAAATATGAGAATAAATCAGTAGGAAGTCAATTAGAAAAGAACTAAAACATTCCTCCAAGTAAATGTTTGGTAAAAAAACTTAAAATAGATTATAGCTCACCCATTGCTTGTAGCATTCAGGGTTCTGGTTCAAACACCATATGACTACTCCGGCAGCTTCTTTCGATAACTCGGGAGACCCTGTTTAGATAAAAGATAAAGCTCAAGCATTCGCATCAATGAAGTGGAGGATGAAATGAAGCCGAGAAGACGGCAAAACATACTTTCTCCAGCTGCTTTGACAACAGAATTGAACATCTGTAAAGACATTTGTTTCATCGCTTTGCTTCCATGAACACCGGTAAGAGCCACTTCCTTGACTGTAGGATATATGGCCTCAAACCTTTCCGTCGCCTGCATCGATAACATAAAACAAACAAGAATGTGAGAACTGAGAAACTATAATGATTTAACATGTAAGCACCGAGACGGCATTCATGCTTACCTTCACTCGAGATGAAACAGCAGGGAAGGTAGCTCGCATTAGTATCTCAAACGAAGATGGTGGCACCAAACGTTCCCCTTTTCTAACAGCAGCATTTACTAAAACCGACCGAGCCTTCGAGACGGATAAGATCCTTCTCCAAGGAAAATAATTCAATAAACCTTGTGAATTTGAAACTTGCTAACAATATTAAAAATCGATCGAACTTTATAAAAATGAAATTAAAAAAAGCACATACTATAGAAGCCCTAATACCATTCAACCAGCTGTAAAATTTGATCTCTGGACTGTGGATTACAGTTTTTGCCAGCAAGTATAGGCAAGAGGTGATGTGCCCAAATGTACAGCCCCACAGGAAGATCTCCTTTGGATGCCTAGAGAGAACAATGTTGATGTATGAAATCAGATTCATATCAAACACGAAAGAGTAAGAGATCGTAAACCGCCTTCAGAACTTGTGTTTCAGTCGGAATTATGTTGTTTTCTCCATCTATTTACCTGAGCTATCATCCATACGAAAACGGGGAGCTTATCATGTCCTTGATATTTAGGAGTTCCTCTCAGCTTTGGCAATACACTAATAAAGGCATCAGGTTTTCGCCGCAATACCATTGCTAATGCCACAAATATACCTACCTGCAGAACATGTTTCTACATCGAACCCCATACGTTACCTCAAAAACCGATTCAACAGCAAAACTGCCAATATATTTTACCTTGGACTTTGCCGATGTCTGTTGCACACCTTTCTTGGAGCCCTTAGCACTTGCTTGTTGGGCTGCCAAGTCCTCAAGAATGATGTCTAAAGACCATAATACAAAGAAACCAAGTGTCTCAAGGGATTGTTGGCTGATCCAATCAACCGATGTCTTATAAACAGCATCAGAAATATGTGAAAGTGGTATCTGTTAAAGAACAAATGAACTACTTTGGTCAGGGGAAGAAAAGAGCTAAGCCGGAAAACAACAGGGAAGATACCACAGAGATTGGTCTGAAATTAACAGACCTGAGACTAATAGTTTCATATCAAGAGCATTGTAGGATAAGTTTAATGGTTAAACTGACAAAAACATCGGAATTCGATCGATACATTTACTTACAATTAAGCTAGTAAAACTAGAAAATTCCAATAACATTCCTAGCAAAACCATGTATTATAGAAAATTAATCCAGTTAAACCACAAATCAGGCGTTGGTAAAGGTTCTCAATTTGAGCATTCAGACATGCAGGAACATAATGCATGAAAATCCCCTTCCCTCAATAACCAAGCTAACATAATCAACAAATTGCAATTGTGACACTATCTAGATTAATCGATCAATGAGTCGGATATCGTGGTTTAACCAAAAAAAAACTCACATCAGCAAGCTTGGCGACAGTACTCTCCTTGAACAACTTCAACCAAGGAAACTGCCCCGCTACCACTTGCTGGAATGCCTTACCATAGAAATCAGCAAACTTTTGCATTTGGATTTCTTGCTGTTCGACACTCAATTCCTAATTCCCCAAGAAATAAAAAAAAAATTATATGATCAATCTATTTATTCAACCAATAGACAACGAAATTGATCACCTTTCGGTACTTACAGCAAGATAAACCGAGAGATCATAGGAATCGATCTTCACGGCGGCCTCTGCAACGGTAACCTTGGGCTTCTTTTGCTTCGCCTTCTTTTCCTCATCGTCCGGCTTCCCGTCAGACTTGACGCCATCCTGATCACTGTCAACGTCGTCGCCGGAATCGTCAAGGCCCGATTTTTTCTGCTTGACATTCACATTGTCCTCGATAACAACAACAGAAGCACCGTAAGCTCTTTGCGCTTCAAGGATCCGACTGCGACGTTCCTCGGCCTGTTGCTCGACTGAACGGAAAACACTGGACCTGGACGTGTCATTGGGTAGAGCTCCGCCTCCGTTATCGGCGTTGGTCTTGTTCTTTGTCTTGCGTTGGCGTTTGGGGTATGACACCTTCTGCCAGCCGTGGTCAACGTGGTTGGCTGTGGCGGTGGCGTTGACAGTGGCGGTTTCGTGAAGATCGACAGACTCCATTGTCGGAAAATTTGTGAGAGCGGGTGGTGATAGAGGAAACTGGTGTAACGGTAAATATATAAATAAGGAAATAAAAGGATAAAGGGAATGGATTATCAGGAATTAAGCAACGTAAAACGCGTAAATTCTTTTGCTGATTTTAGGCTGGCATGCATGCATGCATTGCAGACGGAGGAGAAACACTATTAGAGATTAATGGACACAAAATATCATTTGCTAAAAATTTACTTCGAATTAAGTAACGGTTAAATGAGATGATAAGGGTCTCTCAATTACAATTCGATCTTTGTTTTAGACGTATAATACTTTTAAAATTACCATCCATGTTTACTTTAAATATAGATCAACGTAACATAAAAAATTAATCATTAAATTCGCTAAGGTTGAATCCATAAAGTAAGGGGACATGTTAAGGTACGGCACCTTAGAGTGCGGTTAAAATGCGACCCTATAAAAATTCTTACTATTTTGGTAAGAATATATGGAGGCCTGAATAATAATCTAAATAGAACCAAAATTCTTACTAACTAGGTAAGAATTTGTGTAACTACACAAATTCTTATCAACTATGTAAGAATTTGTATAAATTTTGCCTTAGATAAGAATTTGTGAAACTACACAATTCTTATATTATAACTTAAATTCTTACCATTTGGATAAAAAATTGTGTAGATTCTAAGAATTTATGTAGTTACACAAATTCTTACTAACTAAATAAAAATTTGTGTAGAGCCACCTCATTTGGCCGCACCATAAGAGAGCCTCACGGGAATTGAATTTGAATTACACAATATACGTATCATTGAATAATTGTCAACAATCTCTAGAGCAGGTGGTTAAAGCTCTCAGTTGACACCCTCCCCTTCTCCTAGGTTGTGTGTTCAAGATCCAGTAGGTGCAAAATTTCTCTTCCTCCTCCCACTAGGTAGAAATTGTTCAAAAAAAGTATCATTTAATCATTTTCAATTATTTCTGCTGTGCAGCTTACAGTTCGCAATGAAAAAGTAAAAACGAGAGATTAAGGCCTCGTTTGTGGTTGTGACTAGTGATTTTAACGGCCGTTTGGCCCTCAACGGCTCGCCAAACGATCTTTGATTTGATCTCCAACAGACGTTTGCCCACCTTGTTTAGCCCTTCAAACGGGCGTTTCATAGAAGCTGAATTTCCCAGTTTTTTAGCACGGCCGTTTGGTCCCTCAATCTTGATTTCCAACCTCAATGACAAAGGAAGCTTAGCCAAACCTGAACCTGAGGCTCTATCAGAACCGGAATTTTGAACCTGAATGGCAACGGACACGGTCACAGATCGTGGCTTGGATTTGCTTAGTTACGTTTGGAGGCCTATAGGAGTTAAGTGAGCTCCTTAAATACATAGCAAAACTCTTCTAACATTATTTTCTCCATCCCTAAGATTCGAACATGACTTTTTACTTAAAGAAATTCGAACTCCTTTCCATGAATGAAGTCAAAAATATTATATGGGTTGAATTTGAGTTATTTTTATTGAAATCCGGCAATTGCCTGAGTGGCCAATGATGCTTATGTTGCCTCATTTTGTATAAATTTGAATCTCGGCATTTGCCTTAGGAATATAATATCTCTCTATGTAATAAAAAAATGCAATTTTATCATTGTTTAATTCAAATTTTTATAATTTTAAGGGACTAAACCATTAAATTACCATTTCAGTGGCAAAATACAATTTTACAATATTTGATTTGAAATTTTATAAAATCTAAAGAGATTAAAACACAAATTTACAATTTTGAGGAGAATACCTTTATTTGTCCCTCCCACCATCTTACCCCTTACCACTTTATTCAATGTGTTTCGATAGATATCAATCTTTTCGCATGCATTATTTACTTTGGTTTTTAAAACTTAAGCCTTGAGGTGTAAACTTCAAAGTCAAATAAACAATATAGAGTTAATTGCACCACATGTTCCTAAATTATGACTCTTATTTTAAATTAGTTTTTAAATTTTTAAACATTCACTTTATCTTCAAACTATAATCTTCATTCTAAATTGGTCCCCGACTTTAAAAATTTCAATTTCATCCCCAAACTACAACTCTCATTTTCAATTGGTTCCTAAACTTTTGAGTGTTCTAATTTCATCCCAAATCATCAGTATATTCTAATCATATTCCATGTTAAAAAATCATTGTAAAAAATTGTTAATTATCATCTAAACACTGATGTGTATTATGTAATAATATGATGCGTCATAAACTATAATTCAAGGATGAAATTGGAACGTCCAAAAGTTTAGAGACTAATTTAAAATGAGAGTTATAATTTGAAGACATGCAATACAATTAAATCATATAATTATAGTTTGGCTTATATTACAAATAGGTACCTACTGACCTTTTCATTTAGGTACATAAAGTATTTTTTTAGTCAAAATAAGTACCTAAAGTATATTTTGTGGACAAAATAGGTACCTCGAGTATTTTTCATCAAAGTAAGTACCTAAAGTATATTTTTTGGTCAAAATCGGTTCCTAAAGTATTTTTTTTGTCAAAATAGGTACTTAAAGTACATATATATTTCATCTAGATTCCTAAAAGTTATCATGTGACATTGATTAAAAATACATTAGGTACCTATTTTAACAAAAAATATATACTTTATGTACCTACTTTAACAAAAAAATATTTTAGGTACCTATTTCGATAAAAAATATATTTTAAGTACTTAATTTGATCAAAAAATATACTTTAAGTACTTATTTTGACAAAAAAATTATTTAAATATCTAAATGAAAAAAATAGTATACTTATTTGTGATATAAGTCTTATAGTTTCACCTGAGTGAACTTTAGACACGAGTTTGCTGCAAACGCTACATTCATAGTTGAAACCCTGCAGGCATGTTAATGTAATAAAGGGGGTATGCGCTGGCCGGTGTGGATTGTCGAACCAATCGGAGACAGTGGAGGGAAGGGGCTGACATTTTTATAATATTTTTGGATTCAAATCTCTGCCATGTTTCCTGTTTCTCCCTCCTTTCCTAATATTTCCATTCATCAACTTGCAAACATCTGCAATTTCAGTTTCATTTTTTTGCTGAGAGATGCCCATTAATGTCAGAAAACTCTGCTTCTTTCTTAAGTTCAATTCAACACTTCCATTAGTAGCTCAGATATATGTCTCTAATGATGTTATAGGCCAATTAAGTTAGATTAGGTGCAAGCAAAACTCAAATATTTTTGTTTTTTTTTTTAAATTTGGCTTGGATTTGATATAATCTACTCAATTTGAAAAAAAAATCACATAAATTTTGAATTATAAAATATGATCGAATAATTCAGTAACTTTAATTCCATTTTTTAAATAAATTTATTTATTTTTACAATCTAGTCTCTCAACTTTTTATTTTATTTAATTTGGTATGTGCAACACTTTATAAATTCTTTCTTTCCATCAATTCATTAACTCCTTTATATTACTATCAATATTTTGTCCATAAAATCTCTTCTTTAAAAAATTAATATTATAAATATGTTATATAATTATAGATAATATTTGAATTACTAAATAACATTACAAATCTTGCTCACACTTTGAAAATATATATATATATATATATATATGAAAAAATATATGTGTATATTATAAAAAATTTATTTAAATTAGAATCAATCAATAACAAAACATTTTAAATATTTATAATTAAATTTAAACATAAACTCAAAAAATTTCAACTAATTTAAATGTTAAAGTATAACTCTAACTAACTTGAATTATTTATATTTAATTCGATTGGATCAAATACTTACACTAAATTAAACAGCGTTTTCCGGAGTCACATGCAAAGACACGTGGGGGTTTTGGGATAAATAAACAAAAGAACTGAAGCAGGAAGAAGAGGCAGCCGCCCCTTGACCCTATCTCTCACTTGCATCAAAAGCAGTCTATTAAAATTCGTCTGCTTAGTGTATTAATAATTTTTCACTATTTTATTAATATTTATGTTTTATTTATAATATACTTAGCATAAAATAATTGATGAGATATAAAAAATAGACAAATTTAATTTTTAATTTAATTCTTAAATTTAATTTTACAACCAGATACTACAATCCGAATAAGCAATTTCAGAGATAAAAATATCATACATGTCCTTAATTTATAGCACCAATTGTATTATGATTTTTTTCTCAGCAAATGAGATTTTATTAATCGTAAAAAAATTTAAAATTTATATTGTATATCTCATTAAAAACTCACATCAAATGAAAAAAAAGAGTACACAAAAATGAGGTACAAACACCTCTAAATTTAGTACTAACATCACCTAACCCAATATGCCCAATATGTAGAGAACAATAAGAGACATATATCTCCCAAAACCGCAACACTACTCCCTAACAATACAAATGAATTATCCCAACTAAAGCAGTCCACACCTGAATAAAGATGTACTTCCACTACTCCACCGCTACCATCTACTAAGCTTAGCACCTTTACATCAAGCAAACTAAGC
The DNA here is from genome assembly GCA_019671005.1 of Hibiscus mutabilis. Taxonomy (NCBI): domain Eukaryota; kingdom Viridiplantae; phylum Streptophyta; class Magnoliopsida; order Malvales; family Malvaceae; genus Hibiscus; species Hibiscus mutabilis. Next base: position 17,792,832 of record CM033736.1, on the reverse strand, counting down.
ACATCAAATTTTAAATTAATCTCACTCCATTTAGTTAATCTACCTCATAAAGTTAATAATTTTTCTCAAGTATTTGTTAAAAAAGTGATCATCTTGCTCGTTTTTTTCCAACATTTATATATTTCTCATATTAAAAGTATATAAACTAAATGCAATATCTCGTGTAGCGGTGGATTTTGACAATATAATTTGGGAAATCCGCTTAAAATTTTTAAAATTTTTAGAGGTCTTAGTTAAAAAGTTTTAAAAATGTTGAGATTTGATTAATACCTTTTAAAATTTTATGAGTCTTAATTAAAAATATTCAAAAGAATTGAACAGATTAAGATTTTTTAAAATTTTGAAGGGTCAAATTAAATTTTTTAAGTATCAAAAATTTATTTTCTAAATTGAGAAACAGAACTCCATCTAAACCCATTATGATTCGACCATGATCTTGTGCAATATTGTAAAGATTTAAGGCGAGTGAGTACATATTATAGGGATGAGCAAAACTCGAATTGATTCAAAAAAAATGAATTTTTTTACTTGACTCGAGGCGAAAAAATTTAATTTGTCTTGACTCGATTCGAAATTTCATCAACTCGACTAAAAAAAATTCAAATAAAGTTTATGTTGTAAAATGAAAATCCGAATAACTCGAAATTTTTAGTTAGTAGATTGATTTTTAAGTTTGATTCGAGTCTCTCAATTTTTCATGATATATATACCGATATATAAAAATATGAAAAAATATATGCCACATGTGAAAAAATATAAAGAAATATATATACACACATCTTATATGATTAGAGAAAGACATTTAAATTAGAATCAAACTGTACTATAAAATAATAAACAGTTACAATTAAATTTGTATAGGAACTCGAAAACTCGACTCGAATTGAAAAAAATTCAAATAAAGTTAGAGTTGTAAAGTATGACACGTCAACTCTAATAACTCGAAATATTTTTACTCAACTCGACTTGATCGAACGCTCATCCCTAACATGTTATTTGTTGTTCCTAGATAATTTATATCATACAATCGATTTTTTTCTTCTGATTGTTATTGTCAATCTGATCAACGTCATCTTGTGATTCAACAACCAACAACTCATTTCGGACTATTAATTGATTTATATCATGTGTGTGGTGATTATCTCCGTTACAGAGATTGAATGAAAATGGAGGTTTAGGTTTAGGAAGAACTTGGGGAAAATGATGAAGAAGAAGAGAAACGGATTAACTTCTCAGAAAGTCTATTTTATTCATCAGGCACAATTAATTGAAAATGGGACACAACATACAGATTTATAATCATACAAAATAACCCACTAACAGAATAACCACTATGCCCGGTTAGATTAGTTGGTTACAAGGCTTAACCGACTTAACAATCTAACAAACTTAGATTAATATAGGCTTAAGGGTTTAATAAGCCCTTAAACTTTTACAAAAAATCAATTAAGTCCTTAAACTTTTTTTGCACCCAATTAAGCCCTCAAACTCAATAAAAAATCAATTAAGCCCCTAAACTTTTCTTGCACCCAATTAAGCCCTCAAACTCAAGAAAAAAAATTAATTTGGCCCTTTGGCCAACGTTGACCATTAAATTTAACGGGTTTTTTTAAATCTTCTTGACATATGTCGCAACAGGATAATGTCACTTGACATTTCTAAAAAAATTTAAATATTTTAATCCGAAAAAAATCTAAATATATATATATTTGTTTCAATTTTTATATATTTTTTCAATTTGTTTTTTTATAATTGTACAATAATATTTAATTTTTTAAAATATTTTAATCTTTTGAAAATTTATTATTTATTATTTATTATTTTTAAATAAATTTTGGAATTAAAATTTTATATATTTTTAAAATAATTTCCAGAATTTTTTAGATTTTTTTGGATTTTTATATATATTTTTTAAAAATTAAAGTTTAAAATTTCTAGAAATGACAAGTGACATTATCCTGTTGCGACACATGCCAAGAAGATTTAAAAAATCGTTAATTTAACGGTCAAAGTGCCAAATTGATTTTTTTTTTAGTTTGAGGGCTTAATTGGGTGCAAAAAAAGTTTAAGGGCTTAATTGATTTTTTTGCAAAAGTTTAAGGGCTTATTTAACGGTCAACATTGGTCAAAGGGCCAAATTAATTTTTTTTCTTAAGTTTGAGGGCTTAATTGGGTGTAAAAAAAGTTTAGAGGCTTAATTGATTTTTTGCAAAAGTTTAAGGGCTTATTAAACCCTTAAGCCATTAATCTAATAACCTTCATTAATGTGTATTAATGTTTTATTTTTCTTGTTTTATTAATTATTTATATTTCATTGATAATGCACGTGACATAAAATCATTAATAAAACATATAAAAAATACAAAAAAAGTGATAGACTAATTCTATTAGAGTGGATGGACCCTTTGTTTAGTTAGAGAGGTTCGAATGATGTTTAGGCGTGGCTTCCACTCTCCCATCCACCCTGTGCGCCTACGTACAGACCGCACCTGATGGAACAGCTCCCTACTCTCATGCTTGAAATTTGCTATAATTGACTCCACCCGACACTCCCCCAATACATACATATATAATGAGTTTCAAACTTTTGTTTTGAAATTAATTATTCATATTACAATTTTGAGTTTTTGACAAATCAACAAGCTTCGACTCTCAAAATTCTCTTAACAATGTTTTTAATATATATATATATATTAAAATATTTTTAATATTATGCCAATAATTAGTTGGTTTCGTGAGATTAGATATTAGATTCTTAAACGAAGTAAGAGGTTTCAATTCTAGCATTGTTAATAAAACATTTTGATTTGAGAGGATCGTCCCCATAATAAATCTCTATAATATTCGAGAAAAAATAGTTAAATAATAAATTAAATAACAGTACTTAAACCAAAATAAAATATATTTAACGTTTTATATTCAATAAAGCATCCTTTTTTTCAACATGTTCGGTGAGCACTCACCTTTTACCGCTTCACACTTTGTTCGGCCTCCGCTAGGGTGCTAACTGAGTTGAGCAGCTCGTGAGTAGTTCAAGTCTGATTTGGTCAAAATTCGATCAACGCTCGAATCAAATTGATTTGACTTGAACTCAAGTTTGAATATATTAGTTTGTGAGCAGTTCGTTCATTTTGTTTAAATGTATTAGTTTGTTATATTTGTGGATTGTTACTTTAGAGTTTAAATTTTAGAATTGTTTCGCACATTATTTTGAAAAAAAAAATATTGAACTTGTAAAACTATGTTTATATATATATAATATTACAAGATTTTGTATATACACTTCAAGGAAAAGCACCTTTAGTGAAAGTGAAAATAGTCACTAGAAACATTAAATTTAGACACCAGAAGGTATAATGACAAAAATTTCAAGTCGTTACCTATCGTCACTAATAATTCCGTCACTATTATATTAGTGACAATTGTTCTAAAAATTGTCACAAATGTAATTTTTTGTGATTATCTTTTCGACATTAATAACCCTATATTTCATGATAAATTTTTTTGACACTGAAAAAAAAATGTTGTGATAAAAAAATCTGTCACAATTTATTTTTTGTGGCAAAAATAGTTGACACTATAATCAATATAAATTGTGATAAATTATTTAGACACTAAAAATATATTTTGTGACCAACAATGTTGCCACATTAAGTATTTTTTGTGACCAAATGTTTGAGACAATAATCATTATCAATTGTGATAATTGTGTCTGTCACAAAAAATATATTTTGTGACAAAGAAAATATGTGACAATAATAATTTTTTGTGACCAAATGTTAACAATTGTGATAAATTAAACAGTCATAATAACTCTTTCAAATATGACCAATTTGCTTGATACTAAAAATAAAATTATGACAAAAAAGTCATCATAATAACTATTTTTTGTGATGAGTATATTGTCTCTCAATATAATTTCAATAATTATAGAAAATTTGTCACATATATAATTTTATTAGAAATAAATGTGTCTCCGATGGTTATGTATGAGTTATTTTGACTTAATTCGTCAATAATCAATTAATATGTGTTTACGTCTAAATATTTTAAATAATTAAAAATATCTTGACTGCATAAAAATGCAAGCACTTTGTAATCACCGAAATCCTTCAGGCGCTCCTTTTTATTCGATTTTAAAAATTTCTTCTCGATTCAATTTAATTTATTTGAAAAAAGCCCGCCCGGTTTTAAAATTAAAATATAGAGTCGCCACCGATCATTTTAAAAATAGTAAACCGGACACCGATAAAACCAGAGATCAAAATATTTGGGTCTAGGAGTCGATTATGGATGGGGAAGGATGAGCACCCCCACACCGCCCAAAATTGGTACCTAGCCGATTATTTAATGTCTTGGTGTTGAAAATTTCGAATTTGATTAAAATTTAAAGTACGATTCTTAAATGCATGAAAATGTTCTAAATATTTAAAGAAACGTTCCGTTATTTAGAATAACCGAGAAATTCACTTCCCTTTATGCCCGGGAAATGGTTTCTCGATTTTCTAAATAAAAGAATATTCCCTTAAATATCGTATCCTAAAATGGTAAGGATATTCTTTTATTTAGGGATATCGAGAAGGTCGCATCCCTTTACACCCGAGACACTAATTCTCGAACTCCCTAAATAAAAGAATATTACCTTAATCTTTACTTATCTAGTTATTATGATGCAATTTATAATGTAGCATATAAATATACATATATATTTAAAAATATAATACTTATGACAAAATATATTTAATAATTATATTTATAAAAAACTATATATATATATATATAAAGTTAGTAGTTTAGATATATACATATATTTATTTCCCAAAAATAAATATTTATGATTATTTTTATATATAATAATTAAACAAAAAACTATACTTTTATTTTTTTCAAATACATAACTTTATATGTAATATACAAAAGTATAGGAACATAAAAATATTACGTAAAATATAAAAAATATATAAACATATGTACAAGTAACTTATATGATATTAATATGCATAATATAAAAAAATAGATTATTTTGTATAACAAAACTAATAATAATAATAATAATAATGCATGAATTTACATTAATACTACATGAAACTAGAGATTAGGGACTAAAGCGCATCAACATTTAATTATATGGCATGACTGATACATATTACATGATTAAAATGAAACACATGCAAAACATGAGGGAATAAAAGTGAATTAACATAAATAAGGTGCTGGAAATTAAATGATAAACTACAGGTGACTAAATCGAGTAAAAAGTAAAATAACAGTGCAAAATTAAAATAAAAAGGAAAAAAAGATGCGATACCAAAGTAAAGGGACTGAAATCAGAATTTGACCCTGAACAAAACTGGAAATGATACACTTAAAGGAGGACTAGATGTGTAATTAGACTGTGGATAGCAGTGAAGACAGGATAAGAGTTCAGGGACCTAAAGTGTAATTTACCCATCAAGAACGCGCAGATCCTCCCCGGGTCACTGCGGGCCGGGCACGCCAAAACGACGTCGTTTTGCTTTAGTCCGTTTAAAATTATAAGTAGGGTTTTATTTCTTCATTTCGAACAGAAAAAACCCTAAAATTTTCATCTCCCCTCCTCTCAACCTTTTCGAACCAGAGCAGCGGCGACCACTCACTTCCACGTCGGACACACCCGACGGCTCATGTAAGCTTCGATCTTTCCCCTTTTTATTATTCTTTTTCGATGCAAATAAACAAGAACAAAAGAAAAAAATTTCAAACTAAAACAAAATTCAAAAGAAATTTCATTAATTCTTCAAAGATCTTACAATTTTTTCTTTGATTTCGGAATCTAAAAGCCCACTTTTTATTTTCTTTGAACCGAATCCCCCTCAAACCCCCTTTTTCTCTCTGGATTTTTTCGATCTTAAAAGCTTTTTTCTCCAAAATTGCTTTTTTCATTCGGTTTTATAACCAAAATTTTACATAAAATAATAACCCCCATTTTTAATTATTTCCGCAGATCTCAAGGGTGATAGGGTGCCGGATTTTGGCAGGATATAGGTCGGTTGAAGCTTGTGGGTAGGTTAGGGTAGTAGATTAGGGTTTTGATTAGTTATGTCAGATTAGGTTTTGCTATTTAGGGTTTGGTTTATTTGGGGTTAATTTAATTTAGGGTTTAGGTTTAATTTAGATTGGGTTGCCAGAGACGATGTTGGTGTTATGTCCATTCCGTTTCCACTTCAGGGATATGAACGGCTGTAGCTTCAATCTTTCCACTGCAACTTCAGGGATATAAAATTGATGCTGAATTCATTCCACTGCCACTTCAGGGAGACGATGTTGGTGTTGTGCCTATTCTACTGCAACTTCAGTGAGATGAATGGTTGTAGCTTCAATCATTCCACTGTAACTTTATGGATATAAAATTGACGCTGGATTCGTTCCACTGCCACTTCAGGGAGACGGTGTTGTGCCCATTCCACTGCAACTTCAGGGAGATGAACGGCTGTAGCTTCAATCTTTCCACTGTAACTTTAGGGATATAAAGTTGACGCTGGATTTATTCCATTGCTATTTCAGGGAGATGATGTTGGTGTTGTGTTTATTCCGCTGCCACTTCAGGGATATGAACGGTTGTAGCTTCAATCTTTCCGCTGCAACTTTAGGGAGATAAAATTGATGCTGGATTCGTTCTACTGCCACTTCAAAGATATGGGACTAACATATCTTCATTTTGAATGTCTAAGGCCTCCTTATGGGTTCGTGCCTTAGAGATGTTTTGAAAAATGTCTTTTCAAGGCGTCCGTTCAGGTTTTCATCTTGTTGTTTTTCTTTTCTTTTTTTCATCTTCTCCTTTTTTGTCTTTTTTTTTCTCTTCTTTTTTGTCTTTTTTCTTTTCTTTTCTTTTTTCTTTTTTTCCCTTTTTTTCTTTTCTTTTTCTTTTTTGATTTTTTTCAAACACAATATTTCTTGATTACATTTGAAGTTTGCTCCGCTGCAGCTCTAGGGAGATAAACTAGTCTGGGTTCCAATTCCGCTGCCACTCCAAGGAGATAAGATAAATGTGGTGAAGCTTGTTTCGTTGCTGCTCCAAGGAGACAATCTTTATGTCTGGTCCATTCCGCTGCCTTTTTAGGGGGATGAACTCGTCTTGGTTCTCATTCCGCTACCACTCCAGGGAGATGAGATAAATGTGATGAAGTTTGTTCCACTGCTGCTACAGAGAGACAAACTTTATGTTTGGTCAATTCCGCTGCCTCTTCAGGGAGATGAACTCGTCTTGGTTCTCATTCCGCTGCCACTCCAGGGAGATGAGATAACTGGTTTCATCATTTTGAATGTCCCGGGCCTCCTTTTGGGTTCGTACCTGGGATATTTTGAAAAGGTCTCTCTTTTTTTTTCTTTTTTCCTATCTTTCTTTTCTCTTTTTTGAATTTTTTCACTTTTTCTCTTCTTTGTTTTTTGGTTTTTTTGTTTTGTTGTTTTTTTTGTTTTTTTCCTTTTTGATTTTTTATCTCCTTAAGTAAGGATGGAAATAGGAAATTTATTTTGTCGAAAAGATATCCTTATGAAAGGATAAAGTTAAAAAATGTTCTTATAAAATGACTAGTTATGAAACTCATTTTTTGAATATATCCTTTTGGAAAGATTGAGTTATAGAACCCAATTTTAGAAATTATCCAGAAGTTTGGAAAATATCCTTATGGAATGATTGGGTTTTGAAAATTATCCAGAAGTTTGGATAAATATCCTTATGGAAGGATTGAGTTATGGAACTTAGTTTTTTGAAATTTTCCAGAAGTTTGGAAAATACCCTTATGAAAGGATTGAGTTTTGTAAATTATCTAGAAGTTTGGATAAATATCCTTATGAAATGATTGAGTTACGGAACTCAGTTTTTTTTTGAAATTTTCCAGAAGTTTGGAAAAATATCCTTATGAAATGATTGGGTTTTGAAAATTATCCAGAAGTTTGGATAAATATCCTTATGGAAGGATTGAGTTATGGAACTTAGTTTTTTTTTGTAATTTTCCAAAAGTTTGGAAAATATCCTTATGAAAGGATTGGGTTTTGAAAATTATCCAGAAGTTTGGGAAAATATCCTTATTGAAGGATTGAGTTATGGAACTCAATTTTTTTAAAATTTTCCAGAAGTTTGGAAAAATATCCTTATAAAAGGATTGAGTTTTGAAAATTATCCAGAAGTTTGGGAAAACATCCTTATGGAAGGATTGAGTTATGGAACTCAATTTTTTTAAAATTTTCTAGAAGTTTGGAAAAATATCCTTATGGAAGGATTGAGTTTTGAAAATTTTTCAGAAGTTTGGAAAAACATCCTTATGGAAGGATTGAGTTTTGAAAATTTTCCAGAAGTTTGAAAAAATATCCTTATGGAAGGATTGAATTTTGAAAATTATCCTTATAGAAGGATAGAGTTTGCTTTTGAAAGTTATTTCATGTATTTATGCAAATGGGATGCATGTGTATGCTTTTGCAATGATGCAAGGATGCAATGTTATGTATGTCATGATGTATGGTCATGTTTAAAAGATGCAATGATGCATATGCCTCTAAGTATGTTTTCATGATGCATGGTCACATTCTGGTGACGCCCTGATGCAATGTTATGTTTGTCATGATGTATGAACATGCATGAAATATTCACAGAGATCTTCTTCCTTTGGTTCATTTCGGTCTTCTGATTTTCTCGAGCAAAAGCTTTCCCCCCAAATCTTCTTTGTTCTTATTTTCAAATTTCTGAGCTGAATGTCCTTTGTAGGCTCGCCTCTTTTTATCTTCTCGGGGGAACGATAGCTTTGTCTGATCGAATGTTGCCCCATACATTGTTTTTGACTGAATACCTTTGAAGGCTTTTCTTTCTTGTTCTGGATAGACATGGGCCCTAGGTCTTTGTACCTTATATCTCTGATGTAAGAAACTTTTTTGTTTCAAAAATATTTTCAAAATGAGAAATTTTCTTTCCATGAAATAGAGGGATTAGGTGCCTCCAAAATGTTTGGAATCAATTTTCGGGTTAAAACTGATGTGGTTCTTCAAAAATATGGACAAAAATTTTGCAAAGGTATGAATGAATTAAATTTTGAACTTTTTGTTTTTGTGGTCTTTTTTCGAAATAAAACATGGGGAATGTATTGAATAATCACATGCCTTTACGAAATCCCTTTTTTACCTTCAGACCTAGGTAAAAGGTTAATTTCATGTATTAATCAAAAAGATTTTAGACTACAAAGATGCCCCAACAAAAAGAATTAAGCCTCTGCAGGTCATTCATTCTTCTTCAATATTTGATTAATTCATCTAGGGGACCCCGTTGTTGAACTTTAGAGTGCCGCTCTCGATCAAGCTCTGTAATTTGTTCCTTAATGCCCCACAATTCTCTGTGGTGTGGCCTGAGCTTCTTATATGATAGTCATAAACATCGTTGACGTCGTACCCTTCTGGGTAAGGAGGCTCTTTTGGTTTAGACTGGATCGGGGCTATCAAGATCCTTTCGACAAGCATCGAGAGTAGCTCTGTATATGTCATCGAAATTGGATAAATGACTTTCTAAGGAGCTTTCAATTGATGTGAAGACGAGTAGCTTGGCTGGCGTGAGAACCAAGGTCGGCTAGTCGAATAAGATCCCACTGTATGAATTTCTGCTTCATCTGTTTCTTGGCTAGGGTCGGTAATCTTCCATTCTCTGATAGCCACTTCAATAAGTTTGCCAGACATCACGGGGTCTTCCAAACTCTTGGATGGATTGCCCAACATATATTTCTGAAATGGGTCTTTCAGAGTCATCACAAAGGTAGGCGTTATCTCTTTCTCTACCAGCGGTGGTTGTACTTGTGCAGCAATATCTCTCCACCTTTGCACGTACTATTAGAAGCTCTCATCAGGCCTCTTTTCCATGCTCTGCAGTGTTTGACAATCTGGATCGATGTCAGTTATATGCTTGTACTACTCGATGAAGGCTTTGGCCAGATCTTTCCATGATTGTACCTGGTCTCGATTTAATTGGTTATACCACCTGGCAATAGACCCTTTTAAGCTTTCTTGGAAGCAATGGATCAAGAGTTTCTCGTTGCCAACATGCCCTGTCATCCTTCGGCAGAACATGGTAAGGTGAGTGGACGGAGAGCTTGTTTTATTGTACTTTTCAAATTATGGCATCTTGAACTTCGGAGGTATCACCAGATCAGGGACTAGACTTAACTTTCTTGCATCTACCTCACATGATACACTTGCCCCTTCTACAGCTTTGGATTTCTCTTCAACTCACTTGTACAACTCTTTAATCCGCTTGACTGCCTCGATCTCTGCTTGACCCATATTGCCGCTGATGCTTGGATCAAGGATGATATGCTCACTAAGGTTGTTTTGGGTATCAATTTCCCCATGTGATGAAGACCCAGTTTGAGGACCTTGTTGCCTTTCAACCGAACTTGGCACTTGTAGAGGTGTCTTGCTGTATGTACTTTCTACATTTTCTAGTGCACTAGGGTCTATAACCAGTCCCTTTCTTCTCTTAGGATCTTCACCGGCCAACATAGCGGCTATATGATCTAGCAGATCCATGTGTAATTGCACGATATGATCACAAGTTGCTTGTTGTGCCTTATTTATGTCATTCTTCATGTCCTTGCATGCTTGCTCTACTCTTGCTAGACGACTCTCCATTTCTTGATATTTGCCTTGACTGAAAGACAGATACAAATATGGCTGACCTTGATGCCCCAGAATGGCTGTGATCAAAATTTACGGAATCAGACCCCTCGATTTGGAAATGATTATATATTATGATGAAATGCAAATATGAAAATGTATGAGATGTAACTGCAATGCACAAACAAAATAAACATGTTAGTACTGATAAAAAACAATAATTTTTACAAAAAATGGTATAAAACCTACTGGTAGACATACTTTGATTGAAAAAGGAATCCTACCCGTCATGCTTTCTACCCAAATATTGTATTTACAAAAAAAGAAAGATCCTACCCCGATATGATATCTATCTGGCATATTTTTATTTACAGGAAAAAAACCTACCCGACATGGTATCTACCCGGCATTTTATTCAAGAAATAAATCTACAGAGTATAAAAAAGGTTAGAAGTGCTTCTCCTTTGAACTTTTAACGGGTTCCGTTTCTAGAGCAAGTCTCCTATAGTCTATTAAATGAGGTTCGGTTCTAGGGAAGGGTAGCTGAATTGTCCTCGCTGTCCCTTACTAAAGGTAGCAAGGCCCCTGATCCTCACCCATTATAGGCTTCAAACGGACCAAGTTCAATTCAGGGGGATACATCACTTATACTTATACGGAGGTAACCCACACGAAAGCATAAGAAATATATCCCGAAAGCGATTCACCAACCTATACGGTGGTAACCCACACGAAGGCGGTATCACACTTCCACTTAAAATAGGACGGAGCTCGGGTAGAAAGCTCATGAAATGCAATGCAAGTGCACAGTGTGTGAGGAGAAACTCCCAAACCTTTTGACACCCTATGTCTATATTCACTTATACAAAGCAGTAAAAATAAAGCAGATATATTTACAAAAAGATGCATGCCTTATTAAAAAGACATAATCATATTTTAAATTAAAATCAAATTCGTCAATTTCCAACGACCAAGACTAAAAGATAATTGACTTGTGGCTTGACTCTCTTTTAAAAAAAAACGTGTCCCCAGCGGGGTTTCCAGATGTAATCACCAAAATTCATTCGGCGCTCCTTTTTATTCGGTTTTAAAAATTTCTTCTCGATTCAATTTAATTTATTTGAAAAAAGCCTGCCCAGTTTTAAAATTAAAATATGGAGTCGCCACCGATCATTTTAAAAATGGTAGACCGGACACCGATAAAACCAGAGATCAAAATATTTGGGTCCGGGGGTCGATTACGGATGGGAAAGGATGAGCACCCCCACACCGCCCAAAATTTGTACCTACCCGATTATTTAATATCTTGGTGTTGAAAATTTTGAATTCGATTAAAATTTAAAGTACGAAACTTAAATGCATGAAAATGTTCTAAATATTTAAAGAAACGTTCCGTTATTTAGAATAATTGAAAAATTCACTTCCCTTTACGCCCGGGAAATGGTTTCTCGATTTTCTAAATAAAAGAATATTCTCTTAAATATCATATCCTAAAATGGTAATGATATTCTTTTATTTAGGGATATCGAGAAGGTCGCATCCCTTTACGCCTGGGATACTAATTCTCGAACTCCCTAAATAAAAGAATATTACCTTAATCTTTACTTATCTAGTTACTATGATGCAATTTATGATGTAGTATATAAATATACATATATATTTAAAAATATAATACATATGACAAAATATATTTAATAATTATATTTATAAAAAAACTATATATATAAAGTTAGTAGTTTAGATATATACATATATTTATTTCCCAAAAATAAATATTTATGATTATTTTTATATATAATAATTAAACAAAATACTATACTTTTATTTTTTCAAATACATAACTTTATATGTAATATACAAAAGTATATGAAAATAAAAATATTACATAAAATATAAAAAATATATAAACATATGTACAAGTAACTTATATGATATTAATATGCATAATATACAAAAATAGACTATTTTGTATAACAAAACTAATAATAATAATAGTAATAATAATAATAATGCATGGATTTACATTAATACTACATGAAACTAGAGATTAGGGACTAAAACGCATCATTATTTAATTATATGGCATGACTGATACATATTACATGATTAAAATGAAACATATGCAAAACATGAAGGAATAAACGTAAATTAACAGAAATAAGGTGCTGGAAATTAAATGATAAACTACAGGTGACTAAATCGAGTAAAAAGTCAAATAACAGTGCAAAATTAAAATAAAAAAGAAAAAAAGATGCGATACCAAAGTAAAGGGACTGAAATCAGAATTTGACCCTTAACAAAACTGGAAATGATATACTTAAAGGCCGACTGGATGTGTCATTAGATCATGGATAGCAGTGAAGACGGGAGAAGAGTTCAAGGACCTGAAGTGTAGTTTACCCATCACGAATGCGCGGATCTTCCTCGGGTTACCGGGTCAATTCGGGTCGGGCACGCCAAAACGGTGTCGTTTTGCTTTAGCCCGTTTAAAATTATAAGCAGGGTTTTATTTCTTCATTTCGAACAGAAAAAAACCTAAATTTTTCATCTCTCCTCCTCTCAACCTTTTCGAACCAGAGCAGCGACGGCCACTCACTTCCACGCCGTTCATCGGCTGTTCGGCCTCACGGCGAATACACCCGACAACTCAGGTAAGCTTCGATCTTTCCCCTCTTTATTATTCTTTTTCGATTCAAATAAACAAGAACAAAAGAAAAAAATTCAAACTAAAACGAAATTCAAAAGAAATTTCATTAATTCTTCAAAGATCTTACAATTTTTTCTTTGATTTCGGAATCTAAAAGCCCCCTTTTTATTTTCTTTGAACCGAATCCCCCTCAAACCCTCCTTTTTCTCTCTAGATTTTTTTCGATCTTAAAAGCTTTTTTCTCCAAAATTGCTTTTTTCATTTGGTTTTATAACCAAAATTTTACATAAAATAATAACCTTATTTTTAATTATTGCTGCAGATCTCAAGGGTGATGGGGTGCCGAATTTTGGCAGGATATAAGTCGGCTGAAGTATGTGGGTAGGTTAGGGTAATAGATTAGACTTTTGATTAGTTTTGTCAGATTAGGCTTTGCTATTTAGGGTTTGGTTCATTTGGGGTTAATTTAATTTAGGGTTTAGGTTTAATTTGGGTTGGGTTGCCAGAGACGGTGGTCGGAGGACGAACGGCGCGGCAGAGAGACAAGGGAGCAGCGGCAATACTTAGGGTGTTTTATTTTTAGGGTTTTTATTTGGGTCGGGTCTGGGTGCTGGTTTCGGGTCAAATGGGCTACCAGGTTCGGGTATAGTTAGAGTAATGGGTTACGGGCTAAACGAATTATTACACACTCTGTCAATTTTTCCATATGAATGGACACTTATAATATTTTAAAGTAAATACGCAAACTAAATTGTAATTAATATTAAAACATCAAAAAATAATATCTAAAATAAATTCCACAAAAACTAAATAGTTAATAATATATATATATATATATCTTAAAATATCTAAATATAAGTCCAAGCCAAGTACTCTAGGCTAAAGTTTACTTTTCAATATTTTCCTACAAAACATAGACAAGATAAAAAATAACTACTCACTTAATTTTGAACTTACATCATTAGTTGAGGAATTTGACTGAGATGCATTAACCAATGCATTCAAAACCAACCAATGGATAGCAATTTATGAACTTTGTTTTAAAATACATACCTAAAACAATCTTCCTCGATTAAAAATAAAAACAAAGCAAGAGTAAGAAAATATTTGGCAACATTTCCAATAATGCTCAAACTCAAAGCATATTGAACCCTCCGTAACTCCCTTTTACATCAAATTTCATGCTCTCCGACAAGCCTCAACTCTACATCCAATCGATCATTTTCATATGAACGCCTTGGCTTCTTAAAGGTATTCTCATAGTTGCAACAGAAACTGCCGTGAAATATGACATCGTCGGCTCTTGATAGAGACGAGAAAAAGAAAAACAGGAAGAAGCCAAAGTAGGATGATTAAGAAAATTAAAATATATATAATGGGAATTTGTGGGGAGTGGATGCTTATAGTGATTGTAGTTAGGGGTGAGCAAAACTCGACTCGACTTGAAAAAACCGAATAACTCTGACTCGACTCGAGGCGAAAATACTCGACTCGTCTTGACTTGACTCGAAATTTCATAAACTCGAATCGACTCGAAAAAATTTCAAATAAAGTTTGAGTTGTAAAATAGAAACTCGAATAACTCGAAATTTTTAGTAATTAATGGATTTATTTTTAAGTTGGAGGCGAGTCCCTCAATTTTTTATTATATATATACTGATATATAAAAATATAAAGAAATATTGCAACATATGAAAAAAATATGAAAAATATATATATATATATATATATATATGCATATTTTATATGATTAGAGAAAGTGATTTAAATTGAAATTAAACCATACTATAACATGATAAATAATTACAATTAAATTTTTATAGGAATTCGAAAACTCGACTCGACTCGAATTTCTTAAACTTGACTCGAATCGAAAAAAATTCAAATAAAGTTTGAGTGGTAAAATATAACTCGTCAACTCGAATAACTTGAAATTTTTTGACTCGACTCGATCGAACGCTCACCCCTAATTGTAGTGGTAAATGAGTGCTTTAAAAAGCATAAAATACTTTTTAATCTTTACTTATAATTTTTAAATTATTTTTTATTCTTTTTTTAGAACTCGTTGATAATAACTAACTTTTTAGATAAAAATGACATTTATTATTTAGTTTTTGAATTATGTTTTCTTTAAACAATTTTATTCTTCACAATCCTTTTAGATTAGATACTTCGAAATTCAAATTATACTTTTTAATAATAATTTTATGTATAATTTCATTAACTAAAATAAAAAGAAACAAAGAAGATTATTGTTTTTACTACAAATTTCTTGCAAACTTTATTTTTTGTGTGTGCTCGGGGAAATAAGTTAAAATTTGTGAAAGTGCATCTTAAAATAGAGGTCAGAATTTTGTGTTAAGAAGACCCAAATAAATTAAAATGAGTTGAGATGCATACGTTTTGTATTGAAAGGGCTTAAATTGTATTATAGAAAATTTTGAAGGTTTAAAATTGAAAAATAATGGAATTTTAACATTAAACATTGTCCTAAAATCAATATAAAATATAATGAATATTGATAATTTGGTTAAGAATTAAAAAATCAAAATTTAGTGTTGGCTATGGATTCCGAGAATTCAAAATTTAAATTTGATTATGGATTTGAATTTTTTTTCATAAACAAGAATATATAGTATGATATATACAATTTGTAAATTGTTAGTAAATTATTTATTTTTTGCAAAATTATAGTATATTTGAATATTTTGCATAAAAATTAATATTCAGAAAGTATGTTATTTGTGAACCTGTGCAGTGGTCTCAGTGGTTAACATGGTATCAGATGCTGAGTGATCCATTGTTTTTGTAAATTTCCATTTTTTCTTTTCTGATTTGTTTGTCAAGCTTTGGCATTATCATGGCTGCAGCGACTAAAAAATTCGAAGTCGCTAAAAAGAATCGTAATTCGATTTTCCTTTCATTTTTGGGAAAATGTTTGGAAAAGTAGGGAAGTCCTTTAAAAATTGTGTTTTTTGAAAACAAAATACTTGGAGTTACCACCAGCCACTAAGGTAGGTCAGACATCATAAAACCAGAGATTTGTTTAAAAAACGGGTTCAGGAGTTGGTTACGTGTGGGGAAGGGTTAGCACCCCCATCACGCACCGAAATCGGTACCAAAATATATGTTGCCTTTAATTGATGGAAATTATCGAAATTTAAACTGACTTTAATTAGATTGTTCGCGATTGAATTTAGACTTTAATTAGACGGGCTTTGTCAAATTGGTGAATTCGAATTAATTAAGCATTTAATTAATAAGGGTGACGATACCTCGGATCATAGATTAAACAGACATCGAATAATCTCGACTGCAGTGTTAATTTATGGTTTGAACTTCGTTCATCACCTTTATGCATGATGCAAGCAATTAAGGATGATGTCATAACTTGTCAAAATTTTATCTCAAACTTCATTTACCTATGGACGGTAAGAATTAATTCGAATATTTGGTCAACATCCAATGAGCCAGGACTGTTACGACATAAATATCAAAATTAATAAATACCTCATTTTTATAATTTAGGTTAATTAACCATGTCCATATCCATTAAAATATTAAAGTTGTATGAATGACAATTAAAGTGTATGACATAGAAAGGCATAAAATAAAACCTAGGTCCACTAAAGTCCTAACCTAAAAAGGACCAAACTATAGAAATTCAATTAGTGATCTACTTATTAACTAGGTTAGTCTAATATTAACCCTGAATTAATTAAATCCTAAAAAACCTAATATTTTATTGATTATCTTGAATCACAATAATTAATTTGATCAATTTTAAACTAGTATCCCAATATGCCAAGGATTCTATTTAAAACGAATCGAATTAATTAATTATGATTTAAATTAGGTGATCTAAGAAAAATATCAATTTTATCCTAAAGGGTAATTAAGAGGTGTCCAAGCAATTTAATGAATTTAACATTTATCCCAATGAGCCAAAGATAAATTTAAATTAATTAAATTGATTCGAACCTTAAATCTAACTATGGTTCTAAAAAGATCTGATCCTAAATTTAATTTAATTAATTTAAAGATTGTGCCCCAATAAGTTAAGCGCACAATTTAAATTAGTTGAATTAAATTATCCTAAACTAACCTAAAAAAACACTAAAAACGAACAAAAATAAACCAACACTTGTAAATCAAGAATGAGTAAATAAATAAATAACATAAATTAAAATACTCAAAATAGACATGCAATGCAAGGATAAGATTAAGATAAATTAATAAAAAAGACTAAATGAGTGATTTTTAACACTGGAAGCGCCCAAATTGAAAGAAATTAAAAAGGGATTAAATAGGCTACTAACCCCTTTTTTCAAAAAAACAATTTAAATAAAAAAAGGGACTGAAATAAAAAGCAAACCAAAATATGAGGAACTGCAGAGAGAATAAAAAAGGCAGAAGGACCTAGGCGGGTGATTTAAAAACACGGAGGGATTAGATGCGAATTAAACCATTTAAAAAATGAGCCGATTTCAATTAAGGGATAGGATTGAAAATCTAAAAAAAAGTTCAGGGACAGATGAGGTAATTAAAAGAAGCGAAAATCCTTCCGCGTGTAATTACCACGACGCAGAAGGATTTATGTAGTTATAAACCCATTTTAAAAAATGGGAGGGGTATAAGTTACTTATTTCGGGCAAAAAATCGGCCTTAAGCCATTATAAACAAAATCAACCCTCCCTTTTCTGGAAAAATCCTTTGAAACACAGGATGAACACCGTCGTGGTGTTCACCTAAAACCCAGACTCCGATGGTGCTCCGCCGCACCTCCCACCACCGGCCGCCGTACATCGGCGCCAGAAAACCTAAAACCAACACCTAAAACCCTTATTTCTTTACCCCTAAACTGAAACTGACCTTAGTTTAACCAAAAGACATCTCCTTTCCTTTAGATTAAAAAAAACCTTTTGAAAAAAATCTTCATCCCAAAAAAACCTTTCGAATCTCTCTTCCCTTCAGTGGTTTCCGATGTTCAACCAAGGAGGCCGATGTGGTAAAACCAGTGGACCCGTCCTTCATGGGGTAAGTCCCTCGGACGATAGGAACTAAAACAACGAGAGGTAAAAACTAAGTTATCTCTTTTTTATTTCTTTCCTTTTACATGCATGCAAAAAAACCGCAGGAATACCTTAAAATATCTTGTATTGCTTTTCGGAAATCCGAGAGGTCAAGTCCTCTTTACAAATGCTCCGGCTTCCTTTTTATAGCTGGGGTGATTACAACATATTGTTTTAAAAGAAAATAAAAACCCTAACGCTATTGGTTGATCAACCGAAATTTGGCCAAATTCGTGTTGCTGTCGGCCCTGACTTATGTTTGTGGTTACTGGTTTTTTGTATGTATTTGGCTTTTGTTTCATGTTACATGCGCCACTAGGGAGAGTCAGACACTGGAGGGGATCAGAATGGTCATACATGAGACTCAGACGCTCGCGTTGTGTCAGCCGAAAGGTCACGAGTGAGCGCGTGGGGCGAGTCGAGAAGCCGTGCGTGGGTGCGTACGGAATATAAGGGCTAAGGTGATGCGGCACTAGGGCTGATGATAACCCTAATTAGGGTATCCCTACAAGGCACCTGGACCGTTCGATCAATCAGCCAGATCTGACGGTCCAAATCTGGCTATGCAAGGAGATAAAAGGGGAATTAGGGTTTCAGTGTAATTCGGGCTTAGGGTTTTATTATTCGGGCCCAAAATGGGCCACTTGTAATATTAATATTTTTTGAGTTTTCAGATAATATAAACGGACTATTTATAAACATTGGGCCTTTTAATTTATTCATTTAATTAATTATATTATTTTTGGTTTTTTTTGTTTGAATATAATAATAATAATATAATATTATAATATAATAATAATGATAATGATAATATAATAAATAATAAACCGAATTAAGATTGATAAATAATAATATAATAGCAGTATAAAACATAAACTGAAATAATAATGGTAGTAATAATGTAAAAAACAAATAATAATAATAGTAACAACTAATAATATTTTTGTATTTTTCAAATCATAATAAACTAATAGTAATAAGTACTATAATAATGACACTAATAATATTTTTGGGGTTTTTAAACATAATGAATAATAGATATAAAAAGGTATTAAAAGCCCAAAGCCCATTATCCCAAATATTAATAAAAATGTAAAAGTAGGTTAGCACCCTGAATAAAATTGGTAATTACAGCTGCCCCTCTTTGCTTATCCTTGTAGAACAAGAATAAAGCAAAGACCATAAGCACTAATTTTATCTGACTTCCCTATCTGAAGATTCTGAGTCGCGAGTTCCCCTTATATGGAACCGTTCGCCTTTCCTCTCCCTGAAATTCCCGCTTTGAGACTCTCGAAAGATGATGTCCCAATTTTTGGCCGCCTTGACACTGAATGTCATCTCGCTTAGAGACTACTGGAATACCTTCGTTCTTTATCGCCTCGGCCTGGGGTGGCACCTCGCCTTGAGGATCTTGAAAGATGATGTCCTGATTTTTTATTGCCTTGACACCGAATCCTATCTCGCTTAGAGACTACTGGGATGCCCTCGATCTTCATCGCCTCGGCATGAGGTGGTACCACAACTTGAGGATCCGACTGATGATGTCCTAATTTCTGGTCGCCTTGACACCGAATGATATCTTGCCTTGAGACTACTAGAATGCCCTTGATCTTTATCGCCTTGGCATGGGGTGGTACCTTTCCTTGAGGATCCGACTGATGATGTCCCGATTTCTGGTCCCCTTGACACCAAATGATATATTGCCTTGAGACTACTGGAACACCCTCGATCTTTATCGCCTTGGTATGAGATGTTCATCGCTCCCAATCAGTTAGAAGTTTCTTGACTCTTTGTTGGTATCTACTTCTTCTTTCTTGAAACATAGGATCCGCTTCCCGTTGTTTTTCAATTACCTGAAAGAAACAGTCACAATGATTCGATGATGCTGCTTAGCATGCTTCTACCTTAGGGATGCCTAACTATTCATGATGCATGATAAATGAAATTTAGTCAATGCCCGAATGCCTTCTTTCTTGGCCTCTTGTTTCAGCTTTCTTTTGCTTTCTTCTTCATCTTTGTATATTTATCGTCTCTCCTTGTTTTAGGACTCAGACCCGTTCGACCCTCTTCTCCAAAACTTTTCTCTAAAGCGCCCTTTCAGGTTTTCACTTTAGATTTATTTTTTTCTTAAAGCGTCCTTTCTGGGTTTTCACTTTAGAGATTTTCCTTTTTCTCTTTTTTTTCTTTTCTCTTTTTTTGAGGCATCCTTTCGGGTCTTCACCTCTGGCTCTTTCGCTTTGGATTTTGACATGAAAGGCAATCGCTATCTTCTCGCTATAAATTCCATCAACCTTGTATTCAATGTCCTCTAGCCATAACTTGGGCAGATTCCTCTTGATAGGCTCGATTTCTATCTTGGGACAACCTGTACTTAATAGGTTAAATTATAGTAATACCGAGAAACCCTTTGTTTTCAATGATCTACGTTAAACTGTTTGTAAGATGCTTATGAAATGGATAAGGGAAGTGAAGGAATAAAATCTCTTTAATATTTGGAAAGATGTTGGAATAATTTACAAGTCATTGCAAACATGAGAAAATGAAAAAGATATAAGTAGTACAGGGTGCAACATCCCCGAGCATTGACTGTATGAATGATGCGAGAGCCCATCGATCGTGGTAGATCTCTCACTCGCCATCCTTGACTGAAATTTCTGAAAACCAAAAGGAATTCCACCATAAACCGAAGTAGGGCCCCTCAACTAGAATAGAGCCTATCGATTAGATGTCAAACCTCAAAATTTATCTGAACCGTCCTTTCTAGATTTTCGATTCAGATCCTCCTTCAGTTTTAAGACCCATTTTTGAGTTTCCATCTTGAACCCTCTTTTTTATTATTATTTTTAATTAATTAATACCTGAGATGCTCTTTCAGGTTTTCACCACAGGTATTTTCTTTTACGAAATGCCCTTTACGGGTTTTCACTCTGTTTTTTTAACCTTCAAATGTAGTACTTCTTAACGGAGTCTGAATTTATAGGATTGCTCAATTCTCTCCCATTCATCTCTGCTATGATTAAAGCTCCCCTAGAGAAGGTTTTTTTAACAGCATATGACCCTTCCCAATTAGGCATCCACTTCCCTCAGATGTCTTTTTGAATTGGCAATATTTTCTTAAGTACCAAATCCCCCTTCTTGAAACTCCCTTGGATGAACTTTTTTTTGTTATAAGCTTGCATCATCCTCTTTTGGTTCATTTGGCCATGACAGATGGCCTTCAATTTTTTCTCTTCAATGAGGTTCAACTGATCAATCATTGCTTGCATCCATTCAGCATCATCAAACTTCACTTCATTCAAAATTCAAAGTGATGGAATCTCTACCTCGATAGGTAATACTACTTCATTTCCATAGACCAAAGATTATGGCGTAGCTCCCGTGGATGTCCTCATAGATGTCCAATAAGCAAACAAAGCAAAGGTTAACTTTTCATGCCAATCCTTGAAGGTATCTGCAGTCTTTGCTATGATTTTCTTGATATTTTTGTTTGCTGCTTCCACTACCTTATTCATCTTGGGACGATAAGTAGTAGAATTGTGGTGCACAATCTTGAACTGTTCACACACTTCGGTCATCATTTTGTTGTTCAAATTGGAAGCATTGTCGGTAATGATTCTTTCCGGTAAACTATAGCGACAGATAATTTCTTTCTTCAAGAACTTGCGTACGGTTGCTCTCGTGATGTTAGCATAAGAAGCAGCTTCCACCCACTTGGTGAAATAATTGATAGCTATTAGGATGAAGCGATGCCTATTAGAAGCTTTCGGGTGTATTTGACCAATGACGTCCATGCCCAAAGCAGCAAAAGGCCATGGTGAATTCATGGTGTAAAGTGGCACCGGTAGAGAATGTGTCTTATCGGCATAGATCTGACATTTATGACATTTCTTTGCATATTTTATGCAATCTCCCTCCATGGTAGACCAGAAATATTCGTACCGCATGATTTTCCTGGCCATTGAGAAACCATTGGCATGGGTCTCGCACAGACCGTCGTGTACCTCGGCTAAAATGGTTTCTGCCTCTTTAGCGTTAACACACCTCAACAATATCTAGTATTTACTTCTCTTGTACAAAACCTCTCTGTCTAGGATATATCTAGATGCCAACCTCCTAATAGTTCTTTTATCGTTATCATTGGCCTCCTTCGGGTAAACCTAGAACTTAATGTACTAGAGGATATCATAGTACCATGGATTGCCATCCTCCACCCCTTCCAAATTATAGCAATGGGTTGGTACCTAAAAAATCTGCATCTCAATTGGCTTCATTTCGGCCTTCGGGCTTGCCTCAAACATGGCGGCCAAAGTTGCTAAGGTGTCAGCCATTTGATTATCTTCTCTTGGTAAATAGGCGAAGCTGATTTCTTCAAACTTTTTAACCAACTGTTGGATCAGATCATAGTACTTGACTAACTTATGATCTTTTGTCTCTCATTCTTTCCGAAGCTGGTAAATTACCAAAGATGAATCCCCAAAGACCCGAAGCACCTTGATATTTCTTTCTATGGCCGCTCGAAGTCTCATGACACAAGCTTCATACTCGACTATATTGTTCGTACAGAAGAATTCCAACCTACTTGTAAATGGGTAGTAGACCTCTTCGGGAGAAATTAACACCGCCCCTATTCCATGGCCAAGGGCATTGAATGCCCCATCAAAATAAAGCTTCCAAGGCTCATTCTCCGGAATAGACTTTTCCTCAAACAACACACCGATCAGATCTTCATCCGAAAAGCTGAAATCCAACGGCTCATAGTTGTATGAAGCGCGGCTTGCCAAGAAATCTGCCACCACACTTCCCTTTACTGCCTTTTGGCTTACATAAACGATATCAAATTTTGATAAAAGTATTTGCGAACGGGCTATTTTCCCGGTTAGTGCTGGTGCTTCCATCAGAAATTTCAACGGGTCTATTCTAGATATCAAACAAGTAGTATGGTACAACATGTATTGCCTAAGTCATTTAGTAGCCCATACAAGGGCACAACATAGCTTTTGGATTAGTGAATACCGTGTTTCGCACTTGGTGAACTTCTAGATCAAGTAATAAATGACCATTTCTTTCGTACCAGACTCGTCATGTTGCCTCAGCCCATATCCCATTGAATTCTCAAAGACTATCAGATACAAAATTAACGGCCTATCTTGCACCGGCGCCACTATGATTGGGGCATTGGTCAAATACTTCTTGATCTTCTTTAGGGCCTCTTGGCAATCTTCATCCCATATCCCTGTATTGTTCTTCCGGAGTAGTCTAAAGATGGGATCACATTTATCGGTCAATTAGGAGATGAATCGAGAGATATAATTTAACCTTCCCAAGAATTCTAGGACTTCTTTTTGAGTTTGAGGTGGCAGGAGATCCTAGATTACTTTTACCTTATCGGGGTCAATTTCAATTCCCCTTTGGCTGACAACAAAACCTAAGAGTTTCCCGAACGTGACTGCAAAGGTACACTTGGTCGGGTTGAGTTTCAACTAGTACTTTCTTAACCTTTGGAAAAGCCTCTGGAGATTTTGAATGTGCTCTTCTTCGGTCTGAGATTTGGTTATCATATCATCCATGTATACTTTGATTTCCTTATGCATCATGTCATAGAACAGGGCCACCATGGCTCATTGATAAGTTGCCTCAGCATTCTTCAATCTGAAAGGCATTACTTTGTAGAAAAACGTGCCCCACATGGTCACAAAATGGTCTTTTCGATGTCCTCAAGGTGCATTTTAATCTGATTGTATCCCGAAAAGCCATCCATGAAGGAGAACCAAGAATGCCCCGCAGTGTTGTCAACTAGGGTATCAATGTGAGGGAAAGGGAAATTGTCTTTGGGGCTTGCCTTGTTGAGGTCCCTATTATAACACTCGTGACCTAGATGCCACATTTGGGCCTTAAGCCCAAAATCTATACGATAAAAATCTTTCATTTTTCAAACCCAAAGCCTAAAAGGTCCAATAAAACATAAGTTCATGTATTGAAAACATAGTCAAATCCAGATGTTTAAAATATTAATTACGGAGCTCCACTTACAAATATTAAAACATTCGACTTTGACCAATTAATACAAAATAAGAGTTACAAAATACATATAGAGTCCTACGAAATATATAGCCCATTACATCTAGTATTTGTACCCAACCGCTAGAGTTGATGCTGAAATCCAAACCTTGATGGTGCTCCTTCAAACCTCACGATAACCTACTAACCTGCGAACGGAAACAACAATTTCGAACGCTGAGTTAACAAGCTCAGTGGATACACCGCCACTCAACCATGCTTTATGCAAATAATAAATAAAACAATGCAACATGAATGATACCATGGCAAGATAACAATGGCGCTACCATAATCGCCTAAACACATGGCATTATGAATGTATGATTACGCACACAGCTCATACTAGAACCTCATACATTTACCTAGCGTCACACACATAACACCAACCACATTAAGTGAGGTCATCATCCATAAAGCATCAAAATCCTACACTTGAGTGAGGCTCGCGTCCACAAAGCATCGGGATCCTACACTACGAGTAAGGCTCGAGTCCACATAGTATCAGGATCCTATACTTGAGGGGATGAGGCCCGCGTCCATATTGCATCGGGATCCTACATCCATGCTCAGGATCTCTCATCAATCATCTTCGAATGAGGCCCGCGTCGACAAAGCATCGGGATCCAACATTCAGAAATTCTTCAAGGTGTTGCAACACACTTAGAGTATCCAAATCCCAACAACAAGGGATGACTCGACTACCTAGGCGTCCCTCAGCATACAACAATGACCCTAATTACCACACAACCTCGATTGATCCACCTAGGATCCTTATGGGTTACTACCTCACACGGTTTACCCAAAATTTACCAAGTCATTAGCCAATTATTTCTCATACGGGGTAAAATCTCAGTTTCTCAGTTTTAGTACTCATTTTACACCTTAAAAAACCCCAGGGCCCTTCACCTCGAATTATAGAACCCCCAACTGTAAAGTTAAATTTCTTAGGCAGAGTGCCCAGCGAGTACCGATACTCCTATATGGGTATCGGTACTCCTCTCTAGGTACCGATACTCAGCCATGAGTACCGACACACAATTTATGTTCGAAAGAATTGAACCCTCATACCGTATCGATACTCCTTATCGGTACTAGGATATCCCTGTACTGATCCACAACTGTACCAGTACTCTTATCCACGCGTACCGATACGTTAAGCCCTTGTGAGCCCAATAACACGACCCAAATACGAGGCCCATGCCTCGATCAAACCCAACCCTCAGATTTCTAAAATCTGGGTCGTTACAACTCTCCATTCCTTAAAGAAAATTTTATCCTCGAAATTTACCTGATGGGAACAAGTGCGGGTAGAGAATTCTTATGTCGTCCTCGACTTCCCATGTTGCTTCCTCGACTCCGTGGTTCCTCCATAGCATTTTCACCAAGGGTATGGACTTATTGTGAATCTCTTTAACTCTTGTGTCAAGGACATTAATTGGTAGTTCCTCATATGTCAAGTCGGCATTTACCTCAATTTCTTCAAGCGGAACAACATGTGAAGGATCGAAATGCTAATGCCTCAACATAGACACATGAAAAACATCGTGGATACGAGACAACTTTGGTGGCAAGGCTAACCGATAAGCCACTGGTCCCACTCTCTCAAGTATCTCGTAAGGTCCGATGTACCTTGGGCTTAATGTTGACAATGCTTTTGTGTTTGACAATGCTTCTGCTTCCACGAGTGCTCATGATGAGGATACCAGGTCAATGCACTTACTGTTGATGGTCCAGTTTTGTTCCACAACAGAATCGGGTACAACCCACCGTGTATTTCTTGCGATGATACTTCGTCCTTCAGAATAAGGATGTGTATACTGAGCAAGGGTATGGTGCATCTTGGTGATGTACAGCTCTTCACATTTATCACATTGGTAGTATTGTTATTGATAGTAGTTCTTGGTCCTTGTGTTTTTAGAACAGGTTTTGCATGTTCTTCATATTACCAAGAATATTCTTTGATTTGCTAAATTTGCTAAAGATAACCTTGTGTTCTTTGAATTTCATTCGACTTTTGTTATGTAAAGGATTCAAACACTAAGGATGTGCTACTTAAGGGAAGAATTGAAGGAGGACTTTATAGCTTTGAATGTCAAACATTAGATGATGCAACAATTTTCCATACTTGAGTCAAGGAGAATGAGGACTATTGGTTATGGCATCAGAGGTTGAGGCATCCAACTGGAGAAATAGTGAAGCTGATTAATAAGTCAGTCATTGTTGTAGATAAGTCAACAATGCATGCAGCTTGCGGATGGGAAAAAGCAAAACTTTACCCTTTTCTTTGTCTCAAGCAGTGTATCACAAGCCTTTGGAGCTTGTTGAGATGGATGTATGGGGGCTGCCCGATTGCTTCTAATAGCTTTAGATACTTTGTATTGTTTGTTGATATGTTTAGTAGAAAACACGGATCTATTTGTTGAGAAATAAAAGTGAGGTTTCCACAGCATTTCAAATGTTTAATGATCTTGTTAAAACATAATTTGATTCTAAAATTATTGTTGTACAATCAGATGGGGTGGTGAATTCAGTTTTTTGGACCATACCATGCACAAGTTGGGTGTCAAACTCAGGAAATCTTGTCCTCATACCTCTCAGCAAAATGGTGTTGTTGGGAGGAAGCATAGGCATGTTGTTGAAACGTCCTTGACACTACTGGCTCAAGCTTCTCTTCCGCTAAAATATTAGTCCTATGATGCACTTAGTGCTGTCTATCTTATTAACAGAATTCCATTAAGAGTATTGGAAGGTTCTTCTCTATTTTAGAAACTATTTGGCATTGAACCTGATTACATGTTTTTCAAGGTGTTTGGCTGCTTTCGAATTGGATTCGGTTCGAGGGAAAACACGACCTAGTGACGTGGAGGGCTGTTCACGTGTCAAAGGCGTGGATTTTGGAAGTGAATTACCGACCTGTGAAGGGCTACTCACGTGGGTATGTGGCGTTTCACTCCCACTCAAGGGACAGAACTCGGGTATATTGCTTGATGATCATGATGCAACACATGTAGTTGATTCCTTAGAAATTAAATGAGCAATTAATTCAAATCACCAATTATCAAAGCCCGTACAATTAAAGTCATGTTTTCAAGAAAGAACAAATTAATTAAAGTCAATTTAAATTTCAAAATTTCCATCATTAAAAGTAACAAATATTTTCTTGGCCTAACTCTTTTTTTTGTAAAAACAAAAATCGTCCCAGTAGAGTCGCCAGCTATAGCGACTAAAAACTTCAAAGTCGCTAAAAAAAATCGTAATTCGATTTTCCTTTCGCTTTTTTGGGAAAATGTTTGGAAAAGTGGGGAAGTCCTTTAAAAATCGTGTTTTTTGAAAACAAAATACTTGGACTCGCCACCGGCCACTAAGGTAGGCCGAACACCATAAAACCAGAGATTTGTTCGAAAAATGTATTCGGGAGTTGGTTACGTGTGGGGAAGGGTTAGCACCCCCATCACACCCGGAGATTGGTAGCAAAATTTATGTTGCCTTTAATTGATAGAAATTATCGAAATTTAAATTGACTTTAAATAGATTGTTCGCGATTGAATTTAGACTTTAATTAGACGGGCTTTGTCAAATTGGTGAATTCAAATTAATTAAGCATTTAATTAATAAGGGTGATGATACCTCGGACCATAGATTAAACCGACATCAAATAAGCCCAACTGTCGTGTTAATTTATGGTTCAAATTTCGTTCATCACCTTTATGCATGATGCAAGCAATTAAGGATGATGTCATGACTTGTCAAAATTTTATCTCAAATTTCATTTACCTTCGGACGATAAGAATTAATTCAAATATTTGGTCAACATCCAACGAGCCAGGACTGTTACGACACAAATATCGGAATTAATAAATACCTCCTTCTTATGATTTAGGTTAATTAACCATGTCCATATCCATTAAACTATTAAAGTTGTATAAATGACAATTAAAGTGTATGGCATAGAAAGGCATAAAATAAAACCTAGGTCCACTAAAGACCTAACCTAAAAAGACGCAAATTATAGAAATTCAATTAGTGATCTACTTATTAACTAGGTTAGTCTAATATTACCCTAAATTAATTAAATCCTAAAAAACCTAATATTTTATTGATTATCTTGAATCACAATAATTAATTTGATCGATTGTAAACTAGTATTATAAAAAGTCAAGGATTCTATTTAAAATGAATCAAATTAATTAATTATGATTTAAATTAGGTGGTCTAGGACAAATATCAATTTTATCCTAAAGGGTAATTAAGAAGTGTCCAAACAATTTAATGAATTTAACATTTATCTCAATGAGTCAAGGATAAATTTAAATTAATTAAATTGATTCGAACCTTAAATCTAACTATGGTTCTAAAAAGATCTGATCCTAAATTTAATTTAAATATTGTGCCCCAATAAGTCGAGCACACAATTTAAATTAGTTAAATTAAATTATCCTAAACTAACCTAAAGGCCTAACCTAAAAAAACACTAAAAACGAACAAAAATAAACCAACACTTTGTAAATAAAGCATGAGTAAATAAATAAATAACATAAATTAAAATACTCAAAATAGACATGCAATGCAAGGACAAGATTAAGATAAATTAATAAAAAAGGACTAAATGAGTGATTTTTAATACTAGAAGGGCCCAAATTGAAAGAAATTAAAAAATAGGGATTAAATAGGCTACTAACCCCTTTTATTTAAAAAACAATTTAAATAAAACAATGGACTGAAATAAAAAGCAAACCAAAATATGAAGGACCGCGTGGAGAATAAAAAAAGAGGAAGGGCCTAGGCGGGTGATTTAAAAACACGGAGGGATTAGATGCGGATTAAACCATTTAAAAAACGAGCCGATTTCAATTAAGGGATGAGATCGAAAAGCTAAAAAGATGTTCAGCGACTGATAGGGTAATTAAAAGAAGTGAAAACCATTATGCGTGTAATTACCACGACGCGGAAGGATTTATGTAGTTATAAACCTATTTTAAAAAAGGGAGGGGTATAAGTTAGTTATTTCGGGCAAAAAATCAGCCTTAAGCCATTTTAAACAAAATCAACCCTCCATTTTTCTGGAAAAATCCTCTGAACCATAAGATGAACACTACCGTGGTGTTCATCCCAAACCCAGACTCCGATGGTGCTCCGCCGCACCTCCCACCACCGACCGCCATACATCAGCGCCGAAAAACCTAAAACCAACACCTAAAAACCTTATTTTTACCCCTAAACTGAAATCGACCTTAGTTTAACCAAAAGATATCCCCTTTCCTTTAGATCTAAAAAAGAAACCTTTCGACCTTTCGAATAAAATCGTCATCCCAAAAAAACCTTTTGAATCCCTCTTCCCCTCATTTGTTTCCGATGTTCAACCAAGGAGGCCGATGTGGTCAAACCAGTGGACCCGTCCTTCATCGGGTAAGGCCCTCAGACGATGGGAACTGAAACGAAGAGAGGTAAAAACTATGCTCTCTCTTTTTTATTTCTTTCCTTTTACATGCATGCAAAAAAAACCTGCAGAAATACCTTAAAATATCTTGTATTGCTTTTTGAAAATTCGAGAGGTCAAGTGCTCTTTACAAACGCTTCGACTTCCTTTTTATTGTCGGGGTGATTCTAGCATATTGTTTTAAAAGAAAATAAAAACCCTAATGCTATTGGTTGATCTGCTGAAATTTGGCTGAATCCGTGTTGCTCTCTGTGTTTGTTAGCCCTGACTTATATTTGTGGTTACTGGCTTTTTTGTATGTATGTGGCTTTTGTTTCATGTTGCATGCGCGTATGTGGCTTTTGTTTCATGTTGCATGCGCTACTAGGGGAGAGTAGGACACTGGAGGGGATCAGAATGGTCACGCATGGGAGCCGGACGCGCGCGTGGTGTTAGTCGAAGGGTCGCGAGTGAGCGCATGGGGCGAGCCGAGAAGCCATGCGTGGACGCATGCAAAATCTAAAAGCTACCTCCTTCAAATCTGATCCGTTCGATCTGCCCGAGATCCAAAGGCTGAGGTGATACGGCGCTGGGGCTGATGATAACCCTAATTAGGGTTTCCCTCCATGGCACATAGATCGTTCGATCAATTAGCCAGATCTGACAGTCCATATTTGGATGTACAAGGATATAAAAGAGGAATTAGGGTTTTGGTGTAATTCGGGCTTAAGGTTTTATTATTCGGGCCCAAAATGGGCCACTTGTAATATTAATATTTTTTGGGTTTTCAAATAATGTAAACGAACTATTTATAAACACTGGGTCTTTTTATTTATTCATTTAATTAATTATATTATTTTTGGTTTTTCTATTTGAATATAATAATAATAATAATATATTATAATAATATAATAATAATGATAATAAAATAAATAATAAACCGAATTAAGATTGATAAATAATAATAATAATAATATAATACCAATATAAAACATAAACCAAAATAATAATAGTGGTAATAATGTAAAAAACAAATAATAATAGTAGCAACTTATAATATTTTTGTTTTTTTTTTCAAATCATAATAAACTAATAGTGATAAGTAATATAATAATGACACTAATAATATTTTTAGAGTTTTAAACATAATAAATAATATATATATAATGGTATTAAAAACCCAAAGCCCATTTTTTCAAATATTAACAAAAATATAAAAGTGGGTTAGAACCGATAAAATTGGTGATTACAATGGCTCCCCTGAGTTGATTGAACTCCCCATCGATGGTCAGGATCTTGAAGCCCAGATCTTCTGAACAAGAGAGTCGACGTTTGTCTAAATGAAACGAACTTTCTTTGGAAGCAGCAAGTTATCCTCACGATTCAGGGTCTCGGTCTTGAAGGCTATCTTGATGGTTCAATTTCGATTCTGGCAAGGATGGCTCGCAATCGCACAGGTGAAGAAATCTTAAACCCTCATTTTCTTCAATATGTGAAGCAAGATAGTTCTTTGGCTTCTTTCGACTATCAGCCCTCATCTTTTACCCAAATTTGTGGGTTCTGAAACGATGGCTGGCATTTGGAAGGCAGTATCCAAAACATATTCCAATCTTTCTACCACCAAAGTCATGAATTTACACTGTCAACTTCGCTCCATGAAGAAAGGGACTCAGTCCGTGAATGAATATACAATGGTAATTAAGAAAACATGTGATATTCTTGCAACATGTGGTAGTTCTATTTCGGAGGTTGAGCATATTGCTACTATTTTAAACGGCTTACCAATTGAGTATGAACCGACCATTGCTGTGATTACTGCTAGTAAGGAGTCTTATTCTGTTGAGAATATAGTATCAATTCTTGTCGATGCTGAAACAAGAATGGAAGATTCTTCGAGGTTTCCAGTTGGGATAAACTACACTCGTTATAATTCAAGAAACGATGTGGAGTCAGGTAATTCTTCTCAAGGTTCCAATCAAGACTCTCTTCATCAGCCTTACAATGCAAGGAACAAAAACAAGCCACTACCATAGTGCCAACTTTGTGGAAAACTTGGTCGATAGATGCTAGCATAGATTTGATCAAAAATTCAAAGAGGTGTCCTCTCAACAATCCAGAGATGCACCGAGGGTTCAAGCCAATACCTGTTCTTGTAATCATGCGTCTGAAGTTAATTACAATCCTTTTGTGGTTGACAATGCTTCTGCTTCCACGAGTGCTCATGATGAGGATACCAGGTCAATGCACTTACTGTTGATGGTCCAGTTTTGTTCCACAACAGAATCGGGTACAACCCACCGTGTGACTGCTGATACTTCTGTCCTTCAGAATAAGGATGTGTATACAGGCAAGGGTATGGTGCATCTTGGTGATGTACAGCTCTTCACATTTATCACATTGGTAGTATTGTTATTGATAGTAGTTCTTGGTCCTTGTGTTTAGAACAGGTTTTGCATGTTCTTCATATTACCAAGAATATTCTTTCAGTTGCTAAATTTGCTAAAGATAACCTTGTGTTCTTTGAATTTCATTCTGACTTTTGTTATGTAAAGGATTCAAACACTAAGGATGTGCTACTTAAGGGAAGAATTGAAGGAGGACTTTATAGCTTTGAATGTCAAACATTAGATGATGCAACAATTTTCCATACTTCAGTCAAGGAGAATGAGGACTATTGGTTATGGCATCAGAGGTTGAGGCATCCAACTGGAGAAATAGTGAAGCTGATTAATAAGTCAGTCATTGTTGTAGATAAGTCAACAATCTGTGCAGCTTGCCAGATGGGAAAAAGCAAAACTTTACCCTTTTCTTTGTCTCAAACAGTGTATCACAAGCCTTTGGAGCTTGTTGAGATGGATGTATGGGGGCCTGCCCTGATTGCTTCTAATAGCTTTAGATACTTTGTATTGTTTGTTGATATGTTTAGTAGAAACACCTGGATCTATTTGTTGAGAAATAAAAGTGAGGTTTCCACAGCATTTCAAATGTTTAATGATCTTGTTAAAACATAATTTGATTCTAAAATTATTGTTGTACAATCAGATGGAGGTGGTGAATTCAGTTTTTTGGACCATACCATGCACAAGTTGGGTGTCAAACTCAGGAAATCTTGTCCTCATACCTCTCAGCAAAACGGTGTTGTTGGGAGGAAGCATAGGCATGTTGTTGAAACGTCCTTGACACTACTGGCTCAAGCTTCTCTTCCGCTAAAATATTAGTCCTATGATGCACTTAGTGCTGTCTATCTTATTAACAGAATTCCATTAAGAGTATTGGAAGGTTCTTCTCCATTTTAGAAACTATTTGGCATTGAACCTGATTACATGTTTTTCAAGGTGTTTGGCTGCTTATGTTATCCCCATCTTCAACCTTACAATCGACACAAGTTAGAACTATAGGTCCAAGGCATGCACCTTTCTTGGATACTCACCTATGCATCATGGCTACTTATGCATGGCCAAGGATGGCAGAATTTTTATTTCTAGGAGTGTGGTGTTTAATGAAAGTGTTTTTCCTTTCAAAGTCAGTGATGATGCTCATACAGAAACACCCTCAACTACCTTTAAGTCATGTTCAGTCTCTATGGTGCATGATTTATGTCACAACCAACTGATTTTAAAACCACTCAAAATGAGGACATGCATGGATCTCATACATCATCATATGAGTCTCAGGCTATGAATAATGAGGAGGACGTGGTTGACAATATTGTTCAGCAAAGAGATGTGACCATGGTTAATAAAGAGCAAGGTCCTGTTTTGAGTCATGTTGAAGAAGAGGCTGAGGACAATCCGGTCTTTGAGGAAGTACAAACTAATTTTGAGGTACAAGATAGAGATGACTCGGGTTCTGAGCCTGCTCAAGGGGCCATTGAGATTTCTGTTGATCAGCCTGCACCTGATGTTATAGCTGCTCAAGAACAACAACAATGTCATGTACAAGATAATGTACAGGATAATGCTACTAAAACACATCCCATGCTCACTCGAAGGAAGAATGGCATCTTTAAACCAAAAATTTATGTTGTTCAATGTTAGAAAACCCTGCCCCGGGATGTGTATGAAGCTTTACACGATGATGATTGGAGAATAGCAGTCATGGCAGAATATGAAGCACTTGTCAACAACAACACGTGGGAAATTGTTGAGTTACCTGTTGAGAGAAAAGCCATTGGCTACAAATGACTCTTTAAAGTAAAGTACAAGGCAGATGGATCAGTGGAGAGACTTAAGGCCAGATTGGTAGCCAAAGGTTATTCCCAAGTTCTTGGCTTCGATTTCATGGATACGTTCAGCCCAGTGGTAAAATTCTCTACAGTTAATATCTTGTTGTCTATTATTGTAACATGTCAGTGGAAAATTATACAGGTAGATGTCAACAATGCTTTCTTAAAAGGAGATTTATATGAGGATGTCTACATGCTTCAAGTACAAGGTTTTGAAGAAAAGACCAGGGATGGGAAAACATTGGTGTGCAAATTAAAAATAGCTTTATATGGCCTTCGACAGGCATCCAGAAATTGGTTTATGAAGCTAAAAGAATTCTTTTGCCAGCTTGGTTTTTCATCTTCTAAGGCAGATCCTTCACTGTTTATTCTTCAAAGTGATGGCTTGGTTACTTATTTGGTGGTGTATGTAGATGATATTCTCATCTCTGGTAATTCTCAAGAAATGATTGATCATGTGATTCTCAAGCTTCATGACAAATTCTCTTTAAAAGACCTAGGAGAAAGCAAGTTCTTTCTTAGAATTAAAGCTAGAAGATCTGAAGTTAAACTATTTCTCAGTCAGAAGAAATTCATAACCGAGCTTCTTTAAAAGGTACACATGTATGATTCGAACCTTGCCACTACACCTATGCTTGTTACTTTAAAGTTAAGCAAGACTGATGGCACACTACTAGAAGATGTACAGCAGTATCGCAGTGTGGTAGGGGCATTGCAATACATTGTGCTTACTCGGCCTGACATTTATTTTTCAGTAACAAGGTGGCTCAATTCCTTCAAACACTTACAAGTGATCACTGGCTGGCTGTCAAGAGAATCTTGAGATATCTGCGAGGAACACTAAACTATAGGCTCTGGTTTTCTGTACAAGTTCAAAATACTGTGAATATCAATGCCTCTTCTGATGCGACTGGGTAGGGGATATTGATGATAAGCAATCTATCTCAGGCTACTGTGTGTTCAATGCTGGACACTTGTTAGCTTGGAGCTCCAGGAAACAATGTGCTACATCCAGATCGACTGCTGAAGCGGAGTGCAGAAGCTTGGAAGATGCCACTGCTGAAGTAACATGGATCAAGGCAGTGGTTAATGAGATGGGATTGAACTATGAAGACATTTCCAGACTTTGGTGTGACAATACCAGCTCTGTTGCTATGGCTGCAAATCTAGTCCTGCATAGAAAGACCAAACATATAGAGCTCGATCTCATTTTATACGAGAACAAGTTACTGCTCATGAGGTACAAGTGAATCACGTACCAGCAGACTCTCAAGTAGCTGATGTGCTCACCAAACTTCTCCCAGTAGTGAAGTTTGAAAAGTTCAAAAGGAAACTTTCAGTTGTTGAAGATCAAGAGATCTTTCCAGAGTTAAGGAATTAGGTTGAATGTTAGATATTATGAATTGTTGCTTTACTTTGTTAAATTGTTGTTGCTGAGTTGGTTAGCTGCATGGTTAGGGTTGTTAGTGCAGTTAAGGAATTGGTTCATGCAGTTACGTTAGTTAGGCTGCATGTATATATAGAGAGAGCTTAGGGATCTTGTAAACTCACCTTTTTGATGAATGAAACTGAGTTTTATCTCAAATATACTCTCTACTCAATAGTTAACAGTGAGAAACACGTCTTCATTTGATACTGGAACTGAATAACAAATGAACATATGGCAATCGTACCTAAAGTGCCACGTAGGACCAATTGATATATCTTATATGCTGTTGCAAACGTGTAATGTTTAGGCAAAAAATGGATGTTAGCCAATTACATATAATACATGATAAAGTGGATATCTTAGAGAAAACACCCAGCCATTTGGAAAAAGTGTGTGCATTGATCGTATTCAAAGTTTGGCTGATGCACTCACATATGAGGTATTTGATAAATTGGTTACAAGTCATCTTCGAGCATGATTCAAGTATGTATTTTCTACTCTATTAGCTCCTAGTAGTAATGGCATGAGCGTCCCAATGTATAGGTTAAATTGGTTATTACTTAATATAGCTCTAAATTGATGACTGATATCTAATGTATAAGTCTATAAAGTGCATAAGAGCATTGGGAAATAAATTGCAAACTATACTTAGCGATTTAGTAATTTGAAATGCAAAAGAGCATGCTGAGTTTGGCTTTAAATAACAACGACATTGTACTCTGAGATTATTGTTGTTATAACTGGCAGTTCAAGTTATGTTTCAGTTAATTATCTTCCCTTTCATGTGCTTGCCTTTTCCCCTTAAAATCAGGTGGAAAGATATAGCGCTCTCAAGTCGGGTGAAAAGATATAGTACCCTAAATCGGGTGGAAAGATATAGCGCTCTTAAGATGGGTAGAAAGATATAGCACCCCCAAATCGGGTGAAAAGATATAGCACTCCAAAATCGGGTAGAAAGATATATCGCTCTCAAGTCGGGTGGAAAGATATAGTGCTCCCAAATCGAGTGAAAAGATATAGCACTCCCAAATCGGGTGGAAAGATGTAGCACCCCCAAATCGGGTGGAAAGATATAGCGCTCTCAAGTCGGGTGGAAAGATATAGCACCCCAAATAGGAAATTTTTACCAACATGATACCATAAGGGCATAATATGCGCCAATCCTTGAAAAACAAGAAGTGATGCCAATGTTGCTTGTAATAAAAAAGAATGCCACACCACTTTCCAGAAACGTGCAAATTGAAATGAAAGAATAAAGGATCATCTAAGCATTCGCCACTTTTAAGAAATATGCATAAAGAAATCAGCTTAACGGTCGCCACTCCTAGAGCGGGTGAGCATAAAGAAAGAAAGTCGCCTAAGCGTCCGCCACTTTTAAGAAGTGCGCTAAGGGATACCGCTTGATGTTCGCCGCTTCCAAGTGAGTGTACATAACATCTAACGTAAGTGTAGCGAAAACTTCAGCCGCTTCCGAGAAAGCAATCAACGATTCAACAAAATGTTGATCACTTCGAATTAAGTGAATAAGTAATTCCCCAAACGTTTTAAGAATTCGCAATAAAAGTTAAAAGACCAGGCCCAATAATTCCCAGGTAAGGGGGCAAGAGTTAGCGACGTCACTCTGAGTTAGCGAACGTCTCAGCAATGCCGCCATGAGTTAGAGAATGAATTAGCAATCCCAAAAAACGAGCTTTAATAAGCAATTCGCTTTCGGCAAACTACTTCCAAAAGAAGCGCAAGTGTTCGCACCAGCGAACAAGCATATACAAAGAACATATTTTTCCAACAACCCTCGTTCTCGTTCCCAAACTTGTAAGGGAGAAGTGTTAGTACCAAATGTTAATACTACATACCGCTCTAAGTTAGCGATGTAAAGTGAAATCTTCTACCGCTCCAAGTAGCGTAACGATGAAGAGGAAACTCTCCTACTCAAACAAAAGGTCGTTAGCCGCTTCTAAGTAAGTGTGCATAGTAAAGCGGTCGGAAAAGAAAATGTCGCTAGCTACTTTCAAGTAAGTGTGCATAGTAAATCGATCAGCAAAGAAAAGGTTCGCTAGCTGCTTCCAAGTAAGTGTACATAATAAAGCGACCACTTGAGTGAGCATAAAGAAAGAATAGAGTGAGGCAACCGAGCCAACCTAAACTCCCAATTAGCTATGTAAAAATCATGGGGGTAAGCATGCGTATAATCTCCTCCCAAAGAACGATGACGTTCGTAAAAATGAACATATGAATAAATATATAATAATCAAAATTATCCCACTCGGGGGAAAGAATCCTCCCAACTCAAAGTACTTATGCGAACACGAGTACGCGATATCCATAATATGACAAATATACATACAAGGCTAATGGTTCTACATATTTATAGCGAAAAAGACTTAAACAATTTACGCAAAAAGGGGCAAATGTCCACACCAGCAAATAAAAATATACAAAATACTAAAGTAATAGTTCGCTTTCTGTGAACTATTTTCAAAAAATGGGGTAAATGTTCGCACGAGCGAACAAGAAAACTTCATATTTTAAGAATTCATACATTTTAAATAAAAAAGCATTTTAAGAATTCATATAAAAATTAAAAGATTAGAAACAACAAATTCTAAGCTTACGAATGTCACTTTATAACCTTCCCTTACATGGGGGGCAAAAGTTATCAATCCCTCTATAAGTTAGCGATGTCGCTATGAGTTAGCAATCCTACTGCAAGTTAGCGATGTCGCTACCTGTCTAATTCACAAGTTTATGATATCATAAGTTTATCTTTATGTTTCAACACTTTCAAAGAAAACAAACATTTTAAGAGCTCACACAAAGTCAAATAATAGGAAACAATGATTTTCATTCATATTAAAAAAATGATCGCTAGACGCTTCCAAGTAAGCGTGCATAATAAAATAATTGCACGTCAAGACAAGGGTCGCTAGCCGCTAACAAAAAGTGTGCAAGCGTAAAAACACATGGTCCCCAAATCGAGTGAGCAAGAAGAAAGGATGGATAGTCTAAGTGTCCTCCTAACTCATGGTAACTACGCAAATATATATAGTCCGCTCTGAGAGAGTGGTATCATCCTATGAGAAACACCGTAAAATGAACTCTCATACAAACTATTTTTAAAAAGGCGCAAGCGTTCGCTACTTATTTATCTTGAAAAATTGCAAATATCACAAGTGTATATGTATTGGTCACAATCTTCATTAGGAAATTTTATTAAACTAACACGAGAAGCAAGAATACTCCCAACTTAAGATAACTACATAATTCGCTCTGAGGAGATATCTCATTTCGTGAGAAATGATATAAAAGCAAGCTCTCTTGCAAATTATTTTCGAAATGGGAGGCAAGCGTTCATTACATACTTACCTTATAAATCTGCAAATATCGGAAGTTCATATTTATGTATCGCCATTTAAAAGAAAAAGACGAGTGGGAAAACACAACACTCTCAAAGTAAGCGAGTATAAAAAGGATCACCAAAACATTTGACACCCTCAAGCTAAGCAAACTCAAAGAAAAATTAAATCATCTAAGCGTTCGCCACTCCCAAGTGAATGAGCATAATATCTAAAAATAAACATTCGCTGGTAATCTCCCACCCCAGAAATGCAATGTATGCCATCACAATAGAAATCAACTACTTCCAACATCTACACAAAGTCAAAAAGTCGCTCATATTTAAACAAACAAGCTTACACAGAATATGCTAAGCAATAGTGTAAACCCCTCGAATCATTTTTATAAGGGGGCAAGTGTTCACGACAGTGAAAGAGCATGCACAAATAAAGTTATAATTAGATTCATTTTATTTGTTATAGCGAACTCTCTTACCGCTCTTATCGTTTCAAAAGAACGACAGCGAATAACACCACTTATAAACAATAAAGAGTTAAACTATTTGCACAAAAAAATAAATATTAGCACTAGTGAAAGCATTTCATTGATCGCCTGCCTCTCCAAGTTACACTGCTAAGTGTCCACCGCTACCAAATAAGCACACGACAAAATAGTAAGCTAATGAATATACAAATAAGCATATAGTGATCAAAATCATCTCACCCGAGGTGTAAGAATATCCTCATCCAAAATAAGTTAGCGAGCACATCTCCGCCGCTTTTAAAAAGTGTGCTAGAGCGAATATTCAATTCAAAATTCAAGTTTTAAGAACCAAAACATTAGACTATAATAGAACTTCAGAATTCGTACATTCTTCATATACCTTTTAAACCCATCCTAAAAACCTCATTGGCGTTTCCAGGATCGCGAAGGTCGCTTTATAATCTTTCCTCACTTGGGGGTAATTGTTAGCACCTATAAACATGTTGAGATTGGAATGAACAGTGCACACGAACAATTGTTAGTACCTGCGAACTGGCACCACGATTACACCCCATTATAGTCATCTGCGAACGTACCAGCGAACCACGACCACTCGCGAACGTACTAGCAGACCATGACCGTCCGAACAACCAAATATGACTCATTGCGAACTCGACATATGAACATGATCTCAGTCCACGTGACGATACATGTGACCCACCCCGCCATCCGAGTCACGATAACTTAACTCACCAAGACACTTGTCTCACTTGGTTGGCACGTGTCCTCATATCATCCAGCCCCCTTATAATGAGCCATGCACCTCCAAATAGAGGCCATGATCCTCATGACTCACACACAAGCCCCCATAACCAAACCCAACTCTCACACACTCACTCTCTAACCTCAACCACGAGAGTCTCATCGAAATCCTCTCACTTTTGCCGTCCTATTGGCTTCCGACCGCTGTCGTCCATGTTGTCCATCAACAAATATTACACACAATCGAATGTTGTAATTTTTTATAACATTTGAAGTTGGTGGTAAGTTTCAAAACTTATAGTCAAGTTCTGAAACTTGTCATGAAAAAATATTTTGGTAACATTTCAGGTTTGTAACCTAAAATGTTATAAAAAAGTTTAACATTTTAGGTTTCATGTTTTCTAACATTTCGATTGTGTTGCTTTTAGCCTTAAATTAAGACGTTGCACCATAGACTCGCCGACGCATTGCACTTTCTCAACGCTTGCTTGCATCGATACAAGAGATGGAGCTAGAGTCGAAATTGAGACAAAATATAAAGTTTGAAAAGTATGAATGTAATGTAAAAACCTTTCTTTCTATAAACGTTCTCCATTATCTCTTCCTCTAAAAGTAAAAATTCTAGATCCTTCTTTCGGCGATCAGTCATTGTTGTCGTCCACGGTTGTTTTCTGTGTTTGTTTTTCGTATTTATTTTTCTTGTTTGTTGCTTCGGTTTGAAGTTGTTGCTCGCATCGTGTGTTTGTTGTTTGTCGTATTTTGTTCAATCATATTTTCATCCTCTTTGTAATTGTTGTTGTTTGAATGAAGCCTACGTTTATGCTAAAAAAAGTATGAATATAAATTTATAATCAATTTATTTTTAAAAAATATATATAAATAAAGAGAGAGAGAAAAAAACTTGGGTGGGTGTGAAGGACAAGAACCACTAGATCATTACTGTTTATTAATGTGGATGATGACTGTTCATGCTGGTGACTTTACTATGTACTACTAATTGCATTTGAGGAACTAATTATGTTTCCATTTCACGATAAATTTCAATCGCAACCAATTTCTGAAATAATTAGCATTTAATAGCCTAACTATAACTTTTATGTTAAAAACAGCTTAATTGAGAATATAAATAAACACTTAAATGTATTCATATACCACGTTAAAAATTCAAACCTTTCGTATAAATTATGCAAAAAAAAAAAAACTATGTATTGTATTGTACGCAGAGACGGATCCACGTATAAGGTGGGAGGGGCAATTATCTCCCTAACTTTGAGTTGTTTAATTTAATTTTAGGTCCTGATAGTTTTAAAATTATTGTAACTAGGTCATTTTCCTTTTAATTTCTTTTGATTTATAATTTTTTAAGATCCTATCTGAGTAAATTAATGAAATTAAGTATTGACCTATCATTTTTCTAGTGTAATTACTTTTTAAGACATTTCAATGTTAGAATTAGTGAAATTAAACTTTAACACTTTTAATTTTTGTGGTTCAATCCTGGCTTCGTCCCTGCTTGTACTTTACATGTACATCAAATTATCGGTGCAAGACATATATACTTTTTTTAAAATATTTATACATGTCTTGAAGCCACATCTAAAATATATTATTGAAGTGAAAATTATAGGATGGAAATTGTAAATTATCCTGAAAATGACGTGATTTTAAGAAATACTTCAAATTATATTATCCCTAAATAAATCTCCTTAATTTTCATACTATTAAATAAAGTTGTAATACAATCATCTTCCAAATATTCTACTCAGAATACACATCATGAAACGAGATTGACAGCTAAAATTTTTTAAGCATTAGATCATGACATATGGCATACATTATGGATGCTTAATTAGCTTCAAACAATTAGGTTAACATTGATTAATTTCTTTAATGAAGATTAAGCAAAGTTGGCAAGATCGCGGAAGCCTACACCTATAAGTTGGCTAAAAACCGAGCACCCTATTTATTTTACGTAAAATATCCATGCACAGCGGTGAAAACAAAAAGTTTTCACAAGCGTCTTAATTTTAAAGTTTAGAGATCTAGTTTAGGTTTTATGGGTTTAAGTGTATGAGTTTAGAATTTATAATTTATGGCTATAATTTAGGGTTTAGAGCCGAGGGCTTAGGGTAATATGGTTAGGGATTTAGGTTGTAACCTATAAACTCTGAAATTTAACCATAAACTTTAAATTCTAACTACGCTCCTAAATTCTAAACTCGTCCACTAAAATCTCTAAATTCTAGACCCCAAACAAAATTTCTAAACCCTAAAACTAAGGTATTTGTGCATGGAATAATTACCTTTTAT
This sequence comes from Hibiscus mutabilis, assembly GCA_019671005.1. Lineage (NCBI taxonomy): Eukaryota > Viridiplantae > Streptophyta > Magnoliopsida > Malvales > Malvaceae > Hibiscus > Hibiscus mutabilis. The sequence continues at coordinate 17,750,466 of CM033736.1, read as the reverse complement.
TATGATGATGATGATTATGATTTGTTTAAACAATATATGAAAGGTCCTAAGCTTAGTTTTATTCGCAGACGGCTTTCTCTTTTGATTCTTACTTAAACACCAAAGAGAAAATTAGGCTGACCAAGCTTTAATTCTCGTACGTCAGTTTCCTAGGGCTTTTGCTTAAAATCAAATCTCCACATTTTATTAAATATTTGTATAGGGCTAAGGCATAAATTGTATTTAGAAGTCATAACTAAATTATGAATTTTAAGGGAACTAAAGAAAAATATATCAAAATATATGAATTATCTGGTCAAACTGATCGTTTCTACTATTTAGATTTATTTATGATCATTTCGTTAATAGAAATTTGGCTTTAGTAACTATTGTAAGTTTAGAAAGTTATGGTTGTTTTTAACTTATAAAAGGGTAAATTTTACAAAAAAAAATTGGTTTAATTAAAATTAGACGAAAAAATTTCAGTTTAATTAACTATTAAAAGGGTAAATTTTGATTAATGAATTTTAAATAATTTAATTTAATCGTTTAATTAAATCGACCGATTGAACATCTCTAAATATAACATATATGAAAAGGGAACGGGTGTCAGTGAAGTGACGTCGTCGTCCCTCCTCCGAGACAAAGAAGTGAACGGCAACCTCCACCACCAGACGGGGGGTCGGGACACGTGTTAGCATCACATGGTGCATATGGATCACCAATCAGGAATAATACGCCCAAGTACTGATTCCCCATCAAACCATGTTTTCACGTGTAGGAACCACGTTGTGCCGTACTATTGTCAGTTTTACCCTCACAGAACCCCTTTTTCTTTTCTTTTTTACTCATTAATTTTTTTTCCTCTGGAAAACTACACTGTAGTCTACAGTAATTCAGATTTCAGTGAGAACGGAAATAAGTAAACGAATGGGCAATATTGGCTAGGCTTAACTATAAAAAGTGCTTAAATTATGTCTCTTTTTTGTAATAGGTGTTTAAAGTATTTTTTTGCTAAAATAGGTATTTAAAGTTTTATTTTTGGCTGAAATAGATGCATAAACTTTTATTTTTTGTTAAAATAGGTGCCCAAGTATGTGGCAAAATTGACTTTAAAACAAGCCAAAAATAAAAGTTTAGGCACTTATTTCAGCCAAAAAATAGTCTGGGCACATATTTCAGCCAAAATAAAAGTTTAGGCACCTATTTCAAAAAAAAATACTTTAGGCACTTATTTTATAATTAGACTTGCACTTATTTTATAATTTAGCCTATTGGCTAAATATTCCCTTTAGGGATATTAATTGGAAATTCACCATCTTTGAACAATATTTAGAAAAATACTCTCCATTTGGTACACGTAGAAATGACTCGCGTTCCAGAAGGCGCGAATTAAAGACTCGCGATACGCGGGACGCGAGTTGCTTGTGATGTGGCATGTTTTATCCAGTGGCTTCTTTTTAATCTTTAGTAAAAGAACTCGCGCATAACAGGACGCAAGTTCAGCGAGATAATCAGACGAAACGGCGGGAATTTATCGCAGTAAAATATGAACGGTTGAAAAATAAATGGCTGAGTTGAAAATACAAAGGACTCGCGCTGCACGAAACGTGTTTTCCTGGGTAATTATTGAATCTGCGTTCTACAGGATGCGAGTTTTCTTAATTACTCGCATTTGAACCGGTGCGAGTTCTGCTATAAATTGACCCCTACCCACCCCTTTATTCACACAAACAAAAATTCTCTCACAATTCCCTCTTTAGTAATTTTTTCGTGAAAATATCTCGGTTAATATCTCGAGTTTCAAGTAATGGCGGGGCTGATAAGGTTGGATGAAAAACACGTTTTCGATTATTGGAGGAGAAATGCAAGTTTTATTTATTTATTTTAGATTAGTAATTTCAGTTTTTTTTGTTATATTTTATTAAAAAATTGTATGGTAGTTTGAAATTGAAATTAATTTGTGGTTGTTTAATTTTTTTATGACGAGATAGAACGTTGTCTGGAGTTTTTTTACAATCGGATGACGAAAGAACCTGACCCGCGTCTAGAAGATTATATCTCGAGGGCCGAATTTCTGCACGCATCGAAAATCATTGGTTTCTAAAATAAATGAACGTACACCTTGAAAATTAAATGAACGAACAGTTTCTAAAGTAAATGAACGCATACCTTCATTTTACTTGTTTATAGCAAAGCTGACACGAACAATTTCTAAAAATACAATGAATGAAACGAACAGTTTCTAAAATAAATGAACGACCAAACACCGGTTGATTTACACCCCTATAAATAGACCCTTCCGCATCCTCAAAAACTCACACATTTCCTTTCATTAAATAGGCTTAATATTTCTCTTAGTTCATTACGTTCGTTCAAGCTCTATAATGGCTGCAAATGTAGATGATTTCCTATCTATTGGGAGACAGTCGTGTGATGTTACTGTCGATAGTGACGGTGAACTAGAAGTTGGGATGATATTCACGACTAAGAAAACGCGGATGATACAATTAAGAACTACAACATGCGTTGATCGGTTGTTTCGATAGTGAAGAAAATGAGTGCGGACAACTATATTGCAGATTGTGTCCAAAAGGACCACGACTGTAACTGGAGAATCTGTGTATCACGAAGGAAGAGGCTGAACAACGTGTGGCAGATAAAAAGATACGATGGACCTCATACATGCTAGTCGTTCCAATGTAATTCCATGATTAATACGTTTTCTTAATTACATATTTTGTGATTGCTAACAGTTTGAAAATGTAATCGGATGATTCGTACATTATTTATAATGTGATAAAAAAAAGTATGTGACGTGAGTAAGCAATTTAAATCGGTTAGATGCAGAAAATTATATTAATGAAATGCACTAAAAGATTGTTAATTGAAATAAGTACACCAACATTAAATTACTAAACCTAGTTAAAATCTAGGAAAAGAAATGAGATTCGATGTCATCGTAGTCGGTACTTATGTCAGATGTTAAGTTTAGTTCCTCAATTATTTGTTCCTTCTCCTGCAATCTCCTATAATTTCATGTAGAGACCACGTCCCCGTCTCGACAATGGGGGGCTGTTGACGCAGTGGTTGATGAACTGGAGCCTTCATCAAATTGTACACTGAGCTCGATGTTCGTACCCCAGCATGTTTGTATGCTCGAAACATCTTGCACATATCTTTCTCATTGGATAGTGTTAGCATGTAGTGTTCTTCTGGGCCGGGCCCATTGACTGACACTTTGACACGCAAGGCAAAAATTTTGGAGCTTGTAGACTCCCTAACCCGTGTTGAAATCAACGCAAACAAATCATCTTTTGTGATTTTCTCATTGAAAGAAGTGTAGAAGTAGGTTCCACGAATGAAAACAGTAGCAGAAAAATGCGCCATAATTGGTATTTTTAGGTTAGAAATATATGTATGTAGAAATTGTTTGAGTGGTATAAACTTGACTCCTGCAGAACTTATATACGGTAGAAAATATTTGAGAAATCATCTATGTTATTATTTGTTCTGCCAAACTCGCGTTTGTCGAGACACAGATTTGTCTACTATTACAGAACTCACGTTGATCAGGATGCGAGTTTGACTGTCATGTTAGAAATCCTGCAAAAGGTGGTTGAATTCGCATTCTACGAAACGCGCGTTCCTACAAATTTGACAAAAATTGCGTTTATCTACACGCGAGTTCGTCTGACATGAAATGTTTTGTGACAGACGTTCAAAGCACTTCGTCTGCAAAGAAAAAACATCGTTTGTTATTTTTAACAATGGCAAAAAGAGTGGATGCTCTAGTATACTACGATGGTGAGATGATCCTTGATGCCGAAATTGTCATATTTTAGTCCTCCAACAAAGTTACGATACAGATTCTGATAGGAGTAACGTATGAAAGGCTGAAGCGAGCGATAAAGCGGAAAGTTCCACATGTTTTCTAAAGAAAATTACAGTCACTGAGGTATCGACTACTTTCGTCGTTAAATCTGTTGTATTTTACAATATTCGATGTTCGAGACGACAAAGATGTCCAAATAATGCTCGATACCCATAACGACTATTCTATGGGATGACCCATAGAGCTCTTCGCAACATTTTCCGAACGAAACTTCAGAGGGCAGACTACGGTGCCAAATTGGCTTCGAGAAAATCTTGGCTACGACCCAAATGCTCATAGTCCAACATCAAGTTTGCGACAAGGCTTCAACTTATTAAGTACGGGCAATGACCAGGCTTCATCTTCTTCTGCCTCCGGACCAAGGGCATTCTTGCTCAGCCAGGTTTGACTTAGACCTGAACATACCACCAACACAGCACTCAATGTACAATCCATATAGTGAGGGTGTAGGAGCGTCATCATCTACGGGGTCATCCTACCGTGAAGAGTTTAACGCATTTGATTTTTTTCTCAGTCGGGCAGCACTCAACTTATATTCCCAGTGAGGTAAACATAGATGATTTCTCAGATGGACGACACTCAACTTATATCCTGGGTGTAGGGTCGTCTTCATCTACGAGGCTGCCCTACCATGAAGAGTTTTAATAGTTCGATGATTTCTATTCTGTACGGCACTCAACTTATATCCCCAATAATGCAAACACATATAATTTCTTATCAATGGGGAGACATTCATGCGCTACTGATGTGGACTTAGATATTAGACATAGGCCTCGTCAGTGGTCTCCTGATCGGGTTACGGTCGTAGAACCTAGCAGGGTACATGCTGCTGATGAATCAGAACTATACCATTTTAAAGGGGATAATTCTGACGAGGAACCGCTCAGGGAGCCCGGGCTTGAAGGGGACGAGATGGGTTTATTTCCTAAAAAACCAGCAGACCTTGACTAGCCCATGATGTAGAGGATGATGCAGGCACTGCTTTGGAGGATGATGCAGAGGAAGAACCTGTGGAAGTTACTGCCACACGCAGTTCTACTAGACTATACAACCGCTTAGCGTTTTATGATCTACCATCATACTTCACAACAGTATATATGGAAGAATTCTAAGCTACAGAGTTTCCAAAATTCCCACAGTTAGAGATGTTCAACGAACGGAATGATGGTGAACTCAAAAGTGGAATGGTCTTCAGGACTAAAAAACTGGCGGAGGCTGCGATCAAGCATTACAACATATGCAACTCAATTACGTCCATAGTGAGAAAAACTGAAGCGGAAAAATAAATCTTTGAATACCCTCACAAGTACAATGGATGTAAATAAAGGGTCCGTGTATCACGTTTGAAGATGATGAACATGTGACAGATAACGAGATACGAAGGACCTCATACATGTTCCGTGTCAAGCCTGAGTCAAGATCATCCCAACTTGGATGTACATGTGCTTACTGATCATATCCTCCCACTCATAAAAGAAAATCTACACGTATTTGTACCGATATGTATAGCTTCGATTAAATCTCAATTCACGTACACGGTTAAATACGATAAGGCATGGTTTGCAAGATATCGTGTCGTCCAACAACTGTATGGGCAGTGGGAGGAATCGTACAGCGAGCTGCGAATGTGGCTGAAGGTGATGCAGAAATGCAACCCAAGAATGGTTGTACAACTAGAGACAAAGCCAAGATAGTACAATGATCGGGTCGTAGCTGGGGAGTGCCAATTTTTTCACCTTTTCTAGACATTCCTGCAATGCGTTAAGGCTTTTAGCTATAACCTCCTAAATTTGGCCTAATTTCTTAAGTTGAATCTTAGAAGTTAAGTTTGAAAAACTTATCCCTCAAGAAAGGTTATTAGGTTTAATAATTTAAATCACAATTAGTTATAAAAGATCGAAACTACTCATTTAATTAAAACGTAGTCGTTTAGTAAAATTTCCAAAAGTTATTATAAAATTCGAAAGAAATTCGATAATGCATGACAAACCATTAAGTATCCAAAATAAAAATAATAATGTCCCAAATACAAAATTGTTCCAAATAATAATAATAGGAAAGTTCAAATATCCGAATAATCATACTGTAAAATAGGGTAAAGTCTGATGATTTAAAAATCCTCCAAGTACCTTTCGCCTAAGCCTGAGTATTTGAAAGAGGAACTAAGGGGGAGTAAGCTATAAAGCTCAGTGTGTCTCTAAAGTGCAGATAAAACATAAAATAGAAATCCGAACAACAATCATAGTTCAACAGTCATCTCAATATACATATGCAAACAATCTGAGACATAAAATGTAATGTCATGCACCCATCTCCTTACACCGTTTGAAGAGTAAGGTTCCCCAGAACCACTCTAACTACATCGTCACCATCCGAAGTGGAACGACCCGAAGGTGGAACCACTGATCCGAAGCGAAATTTAACCCGAAGGGTGAACCCACTAAACTTCCCCGTACAATTTCCCAACCCAAATGATATGACATGTTCTGATTTATATTTTCCGAATCTGAGAGTATATTCGATATATATATTAATTTAATCTGAGTGCATACGATATATGTCCGATATTATTTTAGTCCAATTATGATATCTGATGCGTGTCATGCCATCATACAAAACATACCATAAATCACAAATCATTCATTTAGTCACATATACAACATGCACACATAATATAGAGCACAAAAAGATATAGCACAAGAAGAGACACGCCTTAGGCAGCTAATAACTCAACGTCGAGAGTGACGTCTCCTACGCTCAGTTCTTGTATTCAGTCGGACATAATCAACACCTACGTGGTCAACAAAACATAATTAATCACTACTACTATGCCACAGTAGCTTAATCACTAAACGAAACCATACTCACATGCAGAACTCGTAGGCTGATCAGAAGGAGGTCAAACAGGTAGAGGAGGAGGAAGATTCTCAGGCTCCGAGTCAACGTCACCTGAACACAATTATATTCGAGTCAGAATCTGATATTCAAAATTCTCAAAATACTAACTATAATTAAATGTAGATAGCAAAATGGTCTTTCGGGTTCGAATTTGGGAAAACGGGCAGCAGATTTGGAATCAGGACGCCGAAAAATGTAGAGTCAACTTGGGTCAGAAAAGTCAATGATGGCATCATCACAAAAGTCAACGCTGATGTCAGCCAAAAAGTCAACGCTGACGTCAGCCAAAAGATCAACACTGATGTCAGCTAAAAAGTTAATGCTAATGTCAACCCAGGTAAGGTCGGTTAATGGATCGGGTTAACGGGTCGGGTCAATGGGTCGAGTTGGTCCACGGGTCGAGTTAACATTTTGGGTCGGTTAACTTATCTGGTTCAGTCCACTACTTCGGTCCAGGTCTGAATCGGTTCACTTAATAGTCCGGTTCGATTTAAGGGTTTGGTCTTGGTTTCTCCAATGAACCGAGCCCGATTTGGCCACTCTCTCCCCACTTCACAAGCTTGTCGGTCCAATTTAAGTTTTGGGCTCAGCCCAACAATCACAACACACACATAGCCTTGGATTTCATCCATTATGGTAACAAACCCTAGGGTTTCCAGAACCCTTGAGCGGCGGCAGCTCAACATCACGGCAGCGGCGACTCCGACAACCGCAACCCATGGCCAGAATGGTCAGTTCTGACCCTAGCCTCGAACCCATGCATTTACAGAAAACACGCACACCAAACGCACAAGGAAACTCATTCGAAAGCTTACCCAAACAGAACACCCAAGGCGGAGGGCACGACGGCGCTGAACTTTTCAAACAACCCCTCGTCGATTTTTGAGCGAACGATCGGCGGCTTGGCACGAAGACGGAGTGGGCTTTAATTGAAACGAAAAGAGAAGACGATTGGCGGGTTTAGTCCAATAAACAACCGGCGATAGTGGCCTCGTTGGAGTAAAATTGAAAAATAGGGGTGGGGAAACTATTTGACGAGAGAGAAAATTGAGGGAGGTGAGAGGTTAGTGTGGCTGGCAATATCTCACAATGACATATGAGAAGTCGACATGCAATAAAATAGGGTAAACATGACATTTGGGGTAAATTACACCCTAGGGGCCCCAACTTTCCCCCACATTACACACATATCACCAAGGTTCTGAATTTTGTAATTTAGCCACAAAAATTCAATTAGGATTTTAGGTTTTATTTAAATTCCCCAAATTAGGGTTTCCAATTGGGGATTTTTAAATTGGGGAAAAATTAGGGTGTGACAATTCTCCCCTCCTTAAAAGAAATTTCGGCCTCGAAATTTACCTAGATCAAAAAGATGCGGATATTGAGCTTTGACAACGGCCTTGGGATCCCACGTAGCCTCATCATGACCACGATTACGCCATAAGACCTTGACTATCTTAATGGTCTTCCTCCGGAGAACTTTCTTGTCTTGTGCAAGAATCTCAACTGGTTCCTCCTCAAAACGTAAGTCGGGACGAATCTCAATCTCCTCCACAGGAATAATGTGAGACGAATCATCATGATAGCGTCTCAACACAGAGACATGGAAGACATCATGAATACGATTAAGCTTAGGTGGTAACTCAAGTTGATAGGCAACTGGTCCAATCCGACGAATAATGCGATAAAGGCCAATAAAACGAGGACTTAGGTTGCCTTTCCGACTAAATCGAAGTACCTTCCTCCATGAAGATACTTTCCAGAAAACCTCATCTCCCACATCAAACTCAAGATCCCGACATCTCAAATCGGCATAAGACTTCTGTCTGTCAAAAGTAGCCTTAAGTCGATCCCGAATCAATCTAACAGTCTGCTCAGCCTCATGTACGATATCCGGTCCCAACAATTTGTGCTCATTAAGCTCAGTCTAACCAATAAGTGTACGACACTTACGCCCATACAAAGCCTCATACGGTGCTATTTTAATAGTAGCTCGGTAGCTATTATTGTATGCGAAATCTGCAAGCGGTAAGAAATCTTCCCAACTACTACTATAATCTACAACACATCATCTCAACATATCCTCAAGAATCAGGATTACCCGTTCAGACTGGCCATCAGTCTGCGGATGATAAGTAGTGATAAAGTTTAACCGAGTACCCAAAGCAGTGTGAAGAGACTTCCAGAACTTCGCTGTGAACCTTGGGTCCCGATCAGAAATGATAGACAAAGGCACCCCATGAAGTCTAACAATCCCCGAGATGTAAAGTTTAGCTAACCTACTCAAAGAATAATTAACTCGAACATGAATGAAGTGTGCAGACTTAGTCAACCGATCAACAATAACCCAGATAGAGTCTTTCTTTGAGGGAGTCAAAGGAAGGCCACTGACAAAATCCATCGTCACACGCTCCCATTTCCACTACGAAATCTCAATGTGCTGAAGTAAGCTAGACGATGCTGATGCTCTACTTTTACCTTATGACAAGTCAAACACTTCGACACAAACCCAACAACATCCATATTTAGGCCTTTCCACCAGTATCTCTCACGAAGATTCTTATACATCTTGTCCCCACTGGGATGATAGAGTAGGGACTGTCATGGGCTTCACAAAGGATAACCTGCTTCAAGCCAAAATTCCTTAGAATGCAATACCGACCTCGAAAACACAGTACACCATCCTGATCAATAGAGAAATCCTAAGATGTACCTTCTTCAATCTCTCTTATACGGTGCATCAAGAACGGATCACTAAGCTACTCAGCTCGAATATTAAAAATCAAGGTAGGAATAACCCAAAGTTCTGCCAACAGACTGCCATCCTCATACAAACTCATCCGAGCAAACAGGGCTCTCAAATCTGAAATGGCATTACGACTCAAGGCGTCGACAACAACACTAGCCTTGCCTGGATGATACTCAATTTCACAGTCATAGTCTTTAAGAAGCTCTAACCAACATCGTTGTCTCAGGTTCAGCTCTTTCTGTGAGAAGATATTTCAGACTCTTATTGTCTGTGAAGATATAACACTTATCTCCATAGAGATAGTGTCTCCAGATCTTGAGAGCAAAGATCATAGCAGGAAGCTCAAGGTCATGGGTAGGATAATTCCACTCATGCGGTTTCAACTATCGGGACACATAGGCTACTACCTTACCCTCTTGCATTAGAACACACCCCAATCCAGTGTGAGAAACATCAATGTAGATGGTGTAAGCTTTCTCTGGCTCAGGCTGAATCAGGACCGGTACTTCAGTCAACACGGTCTTAAGCTTCTCAAAGCTAGTCTGCTGAGCCTCAGACCAGACAAAAGAAACATTCTTTCTCAGAAGTTTAGTCAACGGAGCTGCGATAATCGAGAAACCCTCAACAAACCTCTAATAATAGCCGACTAAACCCAAGAAACTTCGGATCTCAGGAACATTCATGGGTTGCTTCCAGCTTATGATAGCCTCGATCTTCTTCGGATCAACTCGAATACCCTCAGCAGAAATGATATACCCCAAAACATCATCTCCGATAGCCAGAATTCACACTTACTGAATTTCGCATAAAGCTGTTTCTCTCTCAGAGTTTGTAAAACAATCCGGAGATGTTCCTCATGCTCATCTTCAGATTTAGAGTAAACCAGGATATCATTTATAAAGACCACAACAAACTGGTCGAGATAGGGTTGAAACACTATATTCATCATATCCATGAAGGCGACAGGAGCGTTAGTCAACCCAAAAGGCATCACAAGAAACTCGTAATGACCGTAACGTGTCCGGAAAGTCATTTTGAATACGTCAGAATCCTCAACCTTGAGTTGGCATAACACTTGGCAATTCTTCCGGAAATACATCGGAAAAGTCTCTCACAACCCGGATCTTATCCATCCCAGAGTCAGATTGTCTCGGATCAAGGATGTAAGCAAGGTAGGCAATGGACGCCTTCTTGATCATCTTCTCAACTTTGAGAGCCGATATTACGTTAGATAGAAAGCCCAGATATTCTCCAAGAAGAATTACCTCTCGATCATCAAAAGTTTTTAGAGTTGCTCTTTTCTTCTCACAATCTAGATTGACTCGGTGTGCAAACAACCAGTCCATACCTAGAATTAGATCAAACTCGCCAAAGGGTAACTCCATCAGGTTAGCCAAAAAGATTTCCCCTTGAATCTCAAGAGGACAATTTTTTATACACCCTAGAGACCACCACAGGATTTCCTACCGGACTATGCATTGTAACAACATTAGCAACATCCTCAACTGGAATTTTAAGACCCCTAGATACAGAACTCGCAACATACGAATGAGTAGAACCATTATCCAATAATGCAAAGTAAGAGATAGAATGGATATAAAAAGTATCAGCAATGACATCTGGCTCATCTTGATCCTCATGCCTCCTGGTAGCATAAACCAACCCAGGCTGTCTTGCCCATGAACCAGCTGATCCTCTACTCTGAGTAGGCCTACCCTTACCAGTAGTACCCGAAACAACATATCTACCATGATCTCTTCCTCTACTAGGCGTATGAACAGATTCATGTGACTGACTCAGAACATAGGCAAATGAATGTGACACCGGACAATCTCTAAAAAGATGCTCAAAAGAACTGCATCGAAAATAAGCCCCACTCTGCCTCATACACTCGTCTGGATGCCATTTCTTGCAAAAAGAACACTGTGGCACCCCACGTGAATTAGACGAACCTCCAACGCTGGCAGTTGGAATAGTAGATGTCACTGGTCTAGCCCTGGAGTAACTCTGATGGTCATACTCATCTCTAGTCCTCTTCCTATACTGATTTCCCTGACTGTGCTGGACTAACACGGTCGATTGCTTCATAGCCCGATCATTACCCTGAGACTCTTGTCGTTTATTTATTAATTCAATCCGCTCAGTAGTTCTGGCCCGTTGGGTGATCTTCTTATACTCCTTATCATGATGTAAAGTAACCCCGGTCTTGATAGGAAAACGTAGCCCTCTTAGAAACTAGTCACACTTCTCTTTTTCTGTAGTAACTAGCCAAGAGAACATGCTGGAGAAGTCTCAAAAATTCAATCTCATAGTCATTAACGCTCATATCATTCTACTCCAGATTCATAAAGTCATCTCAGCACTTTGCCAGATACTCAGATCCAACATATCAGTCCTAAAATAACTGCCTGAAAACTCCCATGTAATCTGACTATCTGGAACAACTTTTTCCTCTGCTTCCCACCAGTTCTGGGCTTCACCCTGCAGCAATGATACACTAGCTCTCAATTTTCGGTCGGCAGGATACTCTATCTCAACAAACAAACGCTGAAGTTTCTTCAGCCAATACTCCGCATCAGCCGGGTTTGTACCCAACTTGCCATCAAACATGGTCATCACAACAGCTAAGAACTCAGTAGAAATAGGTTTTCTCACACCCTCATACCAGCGAAGGTAACAGAACAACTCCCTTTGCACTGTAACAAAATCCATGCCCACTGTCTCACTATCCCCGGAATCATGTGAACTAACACTCTGCGTCTGCTGACCAGGTGTTGTATTCTGAGCTCCCGTTTGATCCCCGGGTTGTTTATCTCCATCAACATCGTATACCTCATCTTGATCCCGCGGTAGATCTGCAAGAGGCGGAGCATCATTCTCAATATCGGTAGAACGACCCCGGCCACAACCTCGGTCACGACCACGTCTGGTCACTAATCTAGTACTTCTACAAGGTGGCATAGTAGTCTATCATAGAAGAAAGTAATCCAAGTTAGAGTCGGTACTTGGAGTTTTAATTTAAAATAAACATAGTCCTTAAAAATATTATATTTATTAGGAAAATCTCATTTTGCCCCAAAACATTTAGTATGTATGCAAAATCATTTTTAGTTTAAAATTTTATGTGAGCCACACAGTCCGAGGGTTGAACTTAGGCTCTGATACCACTAAATGTAACCTCCTAAATTTGACCTAATTTCTTAAGTCGAATATTGGAAGTTAAGTTTGAAAAACTTGTCCCTCAAGAAAGGTTATTAGGTTTAATAATTTAAATCACAATTTAGTTATAAAAGATCGAAACTACTTATTTAATTAAAATGTAGTCGTTTAGTAAAATTTCCAAAAGTTATTATAAAATTCGGAAGAAATTAGATAATGCATGACAAACCATTAAGTCTCCAAAATAAAATAATAATGTCCCAAATACAAAATTGTCTGAAATAATAATAATAGGAAAATTTAAATGTCCGAATAATCATACTGTAAAATAAGGTAAAGTCTGATGATTTGAAAATCCTCCAAGTACCGTTCGCCTAAGCCTGAGTATCTGAAAGAGGAACTAAGGGGGAGTAAGCTATAAAGCTCAGTGTGTCTCTAAAGTGCAGATAAAACACAAAATTGAAATCCGAACAACAATCATAGTTCAACAGTCATCTCAATATACATATGCAAACAGTCTGAGACATAAAATGTAATGTCATGCGCCCATCTCCTTACACCATCCGAAAAGTAAGGTTTCCCAGAACCACTCTAACTACATCGTCACCATCCGAAGTGGAACAACCCGAAGGTGGAACCACTGATCCGAAGCGGAATTCAGCCCGAAGGGTGAACCTACTGAACTTCCCCGTATAATTTCCCAACCCAAATGATATGACATGTTCTAATTTATATTTTCCGAATCCAAGTGTATATCTGATATATATATATATTAATTTAATCTGAGTGCATACGATATATGTCCGATATTATTTTAGTTCGATTATGATATCCGATGCGTGTCATGCCATCATACAAAACATACCATAAATCACAGATCATTCATTTAGTCACATATACAACATGCACGAATAACATAGAGCACAAAAAGATATAACACAAGAAGAGACACACCTTAGGCAGCTAATAACTCAACGTCGAGAGTGACGTCTCTCACGCTCAGCTCTAGTATTCGATCGGACAGAATCAACATCTACGTGGTCAACAAAACATAATTAATCACTACTACAATGCCACACTAACTTAATCACTAAACGAAACCATACTCACATGCAGAACTCGCAGGCTGATCAGAATGAGGTCGAACAGGTAGAGGATGAGGAAGATTCTCAGGCTCCGAGTCAACGTCACCTGAACACAATTATATTCGAGTCAGAATTCGATATTTAAAATTTTTAAAATATTGACTATAATTAAATGTAGATAGCAAAATGGTCTTTCGAGTTCGAATTTGGGAAAATGGGCAGTAGATTTGGAATTAGGATGCTGAAAAACGTAAAGTCGACTTGGGTCAAAAAAGTCAACTCTGACGTTATTACAAAAGTCAACGATGGCATCAGCCAAAAAGTCAACACTGACGTCAGCCAAAAAGTCAACGCTAATGTCAGATAAAAAGTCAATGCTAACATTAGCTCGGGTCGGGTCGGTCAACAGATTGGGTCAACGGGTCGAGTTGGTCAACAGGTCGAGTCAACATTTTAGGTCGGTCAACTTATCTGGTTCAGTCCACTACTTCGGTCCAGGTCTAAACTGGTTCACTCAACTGTTCAGTTTAAGGGTTTGGTCTTGGTTTCTCTACTAAACCGGGCCTGATTCAGCCACTCTCTCCCACTCCACAAGCTTACTGGTCTAATTTGAGCTTTGGGCCCACCCCAACAATCGCAACACACATGCAGCCTTGGGTTTCATCCATTATGGTAACAAACCCTAGGGTTTCCAGAACCCTTGGGCGACGGCAGCTCAACATCACGGCGGTGGCGACTCTAGCAACCGCAACCCATGACCAGAATGGTCAGTTCCGCATCGAACCCATGCATTTCTAGAAAACCCACACACTGAACGCACAAGGAAACCCATTCGAAAGCTTACCCAAACGGAACACCCAAGGCGGAGGGCACGGCGGCGCTGAGCTTTTCGAGCAACCCCTCGTCAATTTTTGAGCGAACGACAGGTAGATTGGCATGAAGACGGAGTAGGCTTTGACCAAAGCAAAAAGAGGAGACGATTGACGGGTTTGGTCCCTGAACGACGGACGATAGTGGCCTCGTCAGAGTAAAATCAGAAAATAATGGTGGGGAAACTATTTGACGAGAGAGAAAATTGAGGGAGATGAGAGGTTAGTGCGGCTGATAATATCTCAACAATGACATATGAGAAGTCGATAGGCAACAAAATCGGGTAAACATGAAATTTGGTGTAAATTACACCCTAAGGGCCCCAACTTTCCCCCATATTACACACATATCACCAAGGTTCCAAATTTTGCAATTTAGCCATGAAAATTCAATTAGGATTTTAGGTTTAATTTAAATTCCCCAAATTAGGGTTTCCAATTGGGGATTTTTAAATTAGGGGAATATTAGGGTGTGACATTCGCCACTGCAAGCCGATACTGTAGATCGACGGCACATTCTTGTATGACAGATACACCCAGATTATTCTACTGCAGTTGCACAAGACGATAATAGAAAATACATTCCCTTAGTATTTGCAATCGTTGAAAATGAAGATATCCCTTCGTGGACATTTTTTTTCACCAACCTACACATATATGCCTTATGTCGGGTTCTACGGTCAAGAGAATATGGGATATGTATTATTTCAGACAGATGCGCAGAGATATAGGGTTTAATCCAACATTTGGGCCAGTCTTGGGAACCTCCGTATATTCATCACTGGTATTGTCTAAGACACATTGCTGCCAATTACTACCAGAGATATAAGAATGATGATGAACGTATAATGGTTCTTCACATGGGTACGTATTTCACTCTTAAAATTTTTAATTAATATGCCTTTTACTATTATTTCTCGTTAACTATTTTATCTTTTATTGAATAGGCAACGCACACTGAGTAGATCAGGTTCAGTAGCTGCTAGAAGAGTTTAGAGGTAGAAATTTAGCTGGATACAACTATCTTGTTGATATCCCGAGGGAGAAATGGCTGCGATGTTATGATGGGGGTCATTAATATGGCCACATGACAACAAATTTGGCTGAGGCGACTAGTTCGTCTCTGAAGGGAACACGTCATTTACCTATCACATCTGTTATCAATATGACATATTATCGACTCGCTACACTATTTGCAAACCTCAGAAAACAAGCAACGAATTGGATGGCAAGTGGCCACACATTCTATCTAGATTTCAGCAAAAAATTTAAATATACCGTGCACACACAAACATGATAGGTGCGACATGTTTCTCTCGTCACGAACATCGCTTTACGGTCACTGAATTTTCCTAACCACTTGAAGGAATATCACAGAACAATTATGTTGTTGATCTAGAAGAGAAAAGATGCGATTGCGGTGTCTTTCAGACATTTAAGTATCCGTTTGCGCATGTCTTTGCTGCATGTGCATCCGTTTATTTTGACGTAGTGACACTCGTTGATCATGTATACCGACTTGAAAACGTATTCAAGGTATACCGATTCGAGTTTCCTCTAATCGGAAATGAATGTGATCATGATATGGTTGACGATGAACCTAAGATATGGCCAGATGAATCCCTGCGATGCAACAAAAAAGGTCACCCAAAGTCAACTAGGATTCAGTGTACCGAGGATATGGTTCCTCGAGAACGGACCAGACAACCTAAGCTATGCAGTAATTGTAAGAATCCTGGACACGACATTAGAAAATGTCCTTATAGGACCCTGCCCTCGATTTAACTAATTGTACTTCTAAGTGTATTTTTTATTCATAATTATCATAAACAACATTCCAAGCTACGCTTTCTTATTTTCATAACATTTTTAACGATCTTTTAACTATTCTTGTTTTCTATTTTACCGTCATTTTCTGTTTTACCACCATTTTCAACACAATCAACTTAAACATGGCTATCGCCTCATGTTTGCTTGTTCTTCATAGGAAAAAAACATGGCTATATAGCATTTTTAACGTAATTTTTACACCCTATAGGATGCCATATACACGCCAATTTTAGCACCATGGCAACCATATACTTCACTACTATGACGTGAAACCCAAACAACAACAAAAAAATATCCCCCAACATACCACAAAATCAACTTAAACATGCCTATCGACCCATGTTTGCTTGTTCTTAAGGGGAAAATATGGCTAGATAGCATTTTAACGTGCTTTATACACCCTTTATGATGCCATATACGTGCCAATTTTAGCACCATTGTAAACATATGTTTCAGTACTACGACGTGAAAGTTAAACAACAACAAAAAATCCCAACATACCACAAAATACATTTAAACATGCCTACGGACACATGTTTGTTTGTGCTTCATGCAAAAAAATATGGTTAGATAGCGTTTTTAATGCGATTTATACATAACCTAAGATGCCTTATACGCGCCGATCTTTACACCATTTTCTAGAGATGGTTCAGTGCTACAACGTGAAAGTTAAAAAGTACGAAATGATATCCCCCAACACCCCGTAATTTCACCTACAACATGCTTATCGAAGCTTGTTTTTGTTGGGAAATGTCGGTACACCCCATAGTGCAGCGGAAAAATTATCCGACGTATTCCGCCAGTGATCCATGTACGAGGAACGAATCCAGGGTGAAAAGGGATGAAACGTTACCTTAAATAAATCTAAAAAATCGCAGAGAGTTAGGAGAATCCAATTCTACTAGCACGATATCGAATCCAAGTCGTCACAACAGCTTTTCCGACCTCTACGTTGTCCACCCGAATGAAACGAACAATATTTTACTTCTCTAACTATTAGAGAGTTTTTTTTTGCAAAAGGGAATATCTCAGCTGCTAGACCTTATGCCTTTATATAGCATTCAAAAACCTAATTCTAATTAAATTCGTATTCATTAAATATACAATATATTTAACCGAATATAATTAAATATGTAGAATCTAATTATACTTTAATTAGGTTTATTTAGATATATATATATATTAATAGTATTTGATGATTACAATAATTATCTAGTATTAAAATATATGTAAACAAGATTATCTATAATTACAGTAATTATAATAATTTCGGTTTTTACTTATTACGTGTACAACAAGTTTGTGCACATGCTATCTAGTCAATATTTGTTCGTTTCAATCATAGGGTGTGACCCTTGTAGTTTGATGTAACGTTAGCAGTAATATCTAGAACAATTCTAATATTACAAGCAATTAGTGGCATCTAGCAATGCATCATTGCTACCTAAGTTACAGAAAGTCGTGGTTCGACATAACCTTTTTTGTAATTAAATCTTTTCATGTATTGCATCCTTTTGTCCTCATATCTAGATCGGACACAAGTCAGGAATAGTCACACTTGTATAGTCCATCTAATATTTCTTGATATCTTGAGTAGACTATTATAAACGAATAACTATGATATCTCATATCAATTTATTCAAGCATGGCCATGTATTTTCTAGTCTCACTCAATCAAGTGGCCTATGATATTACTTCTATTGTGTATGAGGGACAAATCATATCTTGATCAACCATATTCTGCTACATAGATTGCGACATATCCAATATTAGTCTTTATAGTGTAGTTAGTTACGACATACGTTTGACCACATCAAAATATGTCACTCACGAGATTGAAATAATGATGATCTCAAGTCTGAGGATCATACATGTAGTTATCACTATGAGCAATGTTGTGACTGTCACATAATAATCCAAGAAACATGCTCATAGCGGGTCAGTCCAATATGTCGTTCTCTAACACAAACTTATATATTGATTTTGACATCTTCATGTCAATGACAACACTTTGTCATCAATCAACTACATATTAGTCTTAATATATTATTGTTGTCCATGCCCACAATAATACTCGACTAAGGACATTAAAAAATAACTATATTATTCTAAGGACTTTATTATAATTCAGTTTATTTATAAATGCAAAAATAAGACTAAAAAATAATAACGACTTTATATTAACATGATAAAATAAGTAAGTCTTTTATAATCATCTCATGATTGGTCTTTGGGCATACTCCAACAATCTCACATTAACACTAAGACCAATCACTCATGTATCTAATATCAAGAGACTTAGTGTGACGATCATGCTTAGTGTGACGATCATGCTTCTGCTGTGTTAGAGGCTTTGTTAGTAGATCGGCGATATTGTCATCTGTTTGTACTCTGCATATTTCTAAGCCCCCTCGATCAATGATTTCTCGAATAATGTGGTAACGCCTAAGTATGTGTTTGTATCGCTAATGAGATCTGGGTTCTTTTTCTTGTGTGATGGCTCCGTTGTTTTCACAACGTAGATCTATAGTATTTGATATGCTAGACACAACCCCTAGTTCAGATATAAACTTTTTGATCCAAACAACCTCTTTTGCAGCATCGCTTGTTGCAATATACTCGGCTTCTATTGTAAAATCTACTACTGTATCTTGCTTTGAACTTTTCCAGCTTACAGCACCTCCATTAACAAAACACAAAACCCGATTGAGATCGATAATCATCCTTATCAGTTTGGAAGCTTGGTATAACCTTTTATGCTTAGCTCTTCATCACCTCCATACATAAGGAATGTATCTTTAGTTATTCTTAAATACTTAAGGATGTTTTTTACTGCAGCCCAATGACCTTTACCGAGATCCACTTGGTATCGACTTGTCATACTTAATGCATATGATACATCTGGACGTGTACATAGCATGGCATACATGATAGATCCAATAGTCGAAGCATATGGAACCTTACTCATGCGTTCTCTTTCTTGAGGCGTTGAAGGACACATTTTCTTTGAGAGTGAAATACCATGTCTCATAGGTAAGAATCCTCTTTTAGATTCTTCCATACTGAATCTTTTTAGTACTTTATCTATGTATGTATTTTGACTTAGTCCTAGGACTCGTCTTGATCTATCTCTATAAATCTTGACTCATAATATGTAGGTTGCTTCACACAGGTCTTTCATAGGAAAAACATTTTCCTAACCAAGTCTTTACAGACTGTAAGGTAGGTATGTCATTTCTATTATTAGTATGTCATTCACATACAATACCAAGAATGTGACAGTACTTCCACTAGTTTTCTTGAAAACACATGGCTCATCTTCTTTTTTAATAAAACCAAATTCTTTAATTACATCATTAAAACGAAGATTCCAACATCGAGAAGCTTGCTTCAACACATAAATGGATCTTTGTAGCTTGCATACTTTTTGGGCATCTTTTGGATCGACAAAACCCTCAGGTTGTGTCATGTACACATCCTCATCTAATTTTTCATTAAGGAAAACGGTTTTGACATTCATTTGCCAGATTTCATAATCATGAAATACAGCTATTGCAAGCAATATCCGAATAGATTTAAACATAGCAATAGAAGAAAAAGTTTCATCATAGTCTATACCATGAATCTGACGAAATCCCTTAGCGACCAATCGCTCTTTGTATGTTTGTACATTACCATCCATGTCGATCTTCCTTTTAAAAACCCATTTACACCCTATGGGTTTTATCCCTTCGGTGGGTCAACTAAAGTTCATACTTGGTTTTCTGACATGGAATCCATCTCGGATTTCATGGCTTCTAGCCATTTCTCAGAGTTTATGCTTACCACTGCTTCCTGATAAGTCATAGGCTCATCTTGGTACATGAGGAGAACATCACCATGCAATGTGATGAGAAATCCATATCTCTCATGTGCATTGCATTCTCTCATAGATCTCCGTAGTGGTTGTGTTTCAAGAATGATTGGATGTTCCTCAACTATTTGTGGAACTTGTTGATGTTCAATCTTTGGTTGATTTTGAATTTTCTCAAGTTCAATATTTCTCTCACTTCCTTTTCTGAAAATAAATTTTCTTTCGAGAAAGACTCATGTTCGAGCAAAAAACACTTTGTTCTCAGATGGATTAAAGAAATAATATCCTTTAATTTCTTTAGGATACCCCACAAAATTACACTTTTGAGATTTGGGTTAAAGTTTTGTAGAAATCTTATGTTTAACATAAACTTTACATCCCCAAATTTTCATAAAAGACATACTAGGACGCTTCCCAGTCCATATCTCATACGGCATCTTTTGAATCGATTTAGATAGAACACGATTTAGTGTGAAAGTAGTAGTTTCTAGTTCATGCCCCCAAAAAGAAGTTGGAAAATCAGCATGACTCATCATTGATCGAACCATATCTAACAAAGTTCGATTTCTCCTTTGAGAGACTCCATTATGTTGTGAAGTACCAGGAGGTACAAGTTTTGAGGCAATCCCACATTCTTTAAGAAGTTCATCAAACTCTAAGCTTAAGTATTCTCCTCCTTGATCTGATCGAAGATCTTTGACACTCTTTCCTAGTTGGTTTTGTACTTCATTCTTAAATTCCTTGAACTTTTTAAGGGCTTCAGATTTATAATGCATTAGGTAAATGTACCCATATCTACTGAAGTTGCCAGTGAAAGTAATGAAGTATTGAAACCCTCCTCTGGCTTGTGTATTAATTGGTCCATATACATCACTATGTATTAGACCTAATAAATCACTTGCTCACTCATTTTTACCGTTAAACGGTGATTTGGTCATTTTTCCCATTAAACAAGGTTCGCATATATTAAATTGTTCAAAAACAAAAGAATCCAAAATCTATCTTTATAAAGTTTTGATATGTGTTTCTCACTTATACGACCCAAGTGACAATGCCAGAGATAAGTTTGATTAGAGTCATTTGTTTTTTTGATCTTTTTGTATTTATGTTATACATAGAATTGTCTTGATCTAAGATATAGAGGCCATTTATTAAATGTGTCGTACCATAAAAAATATTATTGAGATAAAAGGAACAACTATTATTCTTAATAATAATCTCAAAACCAATCTTGTCTAAACAAGAAATTGAAATAATGTTCTTAGTCAAACTAGGTACGAAATAATAATCCTCTAAATCTAAAACAAGTCCACTAGGTAATGACAAAGTATATGTTCCTATAGCTAATGCATCAACTCTTGCTCCATTTCCCACTCGTAGGTTTACATCTCATTTTGCCAATTTTTTACTCTTTTTTAGTCCCTGTACAGAAGTACAAATGTGAGAATCACAACCGATATCTAATACCCAAGAAGTAGACGTTGATATATTTATATCAATAACATAAATACCTTATCCGGACTGTCCATTTTCTCTTGCCTTCTTGATGTCCTCAAGATAGACATGGCAATTTCTCTTCCAATGTCCAGCATTGTTGCAATGGAAACACTTTCCTTCTTTTGCAACTCCTCCTTTGAGTTTCAATGCAGCCTTTCCTTTGTTGGGCTTTGGCTTTGCCTTGGTGTTGGGCTTTCCTTTTCTGTTATCCTTTCGGACCATCAAAATAGGCTTGCAGCCAACCCTTTTCATGTTGTTCTCTGTTGTTCTTAACAGACCAAGAACTTGGGGCAACGATTTGTTAATTTCATTCATATTGAAATTAAGAACAAACTGATTAAAACTATCCGGCAATGATTGCAGGATAACATCGGTATCCAATTCAACACTTAGAGGGAAGCCCAATTTTTCCAGGGTCTGAATATGCCCTATTATTTTGAGAACATGAGTTCCTACCGGAGTTCCCTCTATTATCTTGCATCGAAACAAAGCCTTAGAGGTCTCATACTTCTCTTGACGAGCTTTCCCCTCATATAATTCCTTGAGATTTTTTAACCATCTCATATGAAACCATGTCCTCATGTTGCTTCTGAAGCTCAGGAGTCATGGTCGCAAGCATCAAACACCCAACATCTACCATGTCACTTGAGTATTTTTCAAAGGCTTCCAATTCATCTTTGGAGGCATCATCTGCTGACTTTTTTAGGGACAGGTTATTCGATGACTTGTAATTTCCGTTCTTGCTTGAGGACAATCTTCAAGTTACGGAACCAGTCAAGGAAGTTCAAGCCATTCAATTTGTCCTTCTCAATGACGGATCGCAATGATAATGAGTTTGAGTTTGCCATAACAAATCTACAACGATAAAATATAATTTATAAGTACCTTTTATCATGTTTATAAGGTAATAACATTCCCACTATTAAAAACCCTCAAAATTGAAAAACTTACTAAAAAGTATTTCTAGTGGGTAAGGATCTATATTTAATTTCATCCTAAGTCAGCTTTGGTTTTACTCCTAGAATTCAATTATTTAGGTAAGCAACACTAGCTAATTACATCTCATGTAATTCCTATATTTGGTGAACAACTATTGTTCCTAATCATCTCATTATTATCCAAATCATTAGCCTTTAGGTTTCTAATCTCATTAGGACAACCTAGTTTAACCAATATTACAACCAGTGAATATCACTTGCTTATTCTACGCGTTTAACCAAGATAGATATAAGTATTTCGCTTTGGCAAAACCTACATAGTACCGATCGAGGTTTTAACGAGGGCAAATATTGGATGGCGATTTTGATTAAATATGGAGGTTTTTTATATTAATCTCATCATTCAACTATGATCTAATCAATTACCATCATGCTAAAACATACATTATAACACATATATGTAAAGTAGTAAATATAAATGTAATGGTTATAGCCCGTAAAACTAAGGTGGTCCATCCTAAGCCAATGAGATAACCAAAATAAACTAAAGATAGAACTTGCTTCTCAAGCATCTAATCTACCTTTGATCGGCCCATCATTCTGCTCCTATGATCCACGTTTTCTCCGTAAATATTACAATTTTTAGAAACTTTTTTTTACATACAAGGGAGTAAGATGAGAAGAGAGTTGCAATAGATGAAAGAAATGCACGACACGCAGGCCGTATTTATAAATATAAAACCAAAGTAAATGAGCTATGTGGCTATAACCATACATTTCAAACACCGTGCATATTATCAAAAACATAAACATGTTTTATCTTGTTAATTATAATTACCAAAATAGTTCCTACGACCTTGGTTGCCTACGAGGTCTGGTAGATCCGGTGCTGTCGGGTCTGTCCGTAGAGTGCGAGCCAGCGGCCCCGGTCTGTCGAGAAAAATTTTAATTTTAGCACTTCGATTACTATAGAAAAACCTTACGATTTGATAACTTTTATCAACAGATTCGTATTTTTGGGATTTTTCAATCCCTAAGGTTTTTCGCACTTGAACAACCATTGTTCCTCTGCCTAAAATGATATGCTATCAGAACCGCATGTTCATCATGTTAACAATTAACATACGAACATTAAAACCTTATAGCAACAAACATGTGATTAACGTTTAACCATCAATTGTAAAAGCTTATTTAAAACAAATTAACATATTAATCATGACTGGATTCAATTTCTTTGTTTCGCATAAATATCGTATACTCGTCCAAATAGAAAACAAAATATGCATATCATATAAAAGCATCATCCAAGTATTTAAGTCTGAATTCGTATCGTACAAGTGGCTCTGATACCACTGTTGGGAAACGCCTGTACACCCCATTGCGCAGCAAAAAAATTATCTAACGTATTCTGCCAGTGATCCATGTACGAGGAACGAATCCGGGGTAGAAAGGGATGAAACGTTACCTTAAATAAATCTGAAAAGTCGCAGTGAATTAGGAGAATCTAATTCTACTAGCACGATATCGAATCCAAGTCCTCACAACAGCATTCTGACCACTACGCGGTCCACCCGAATGAAACGAACAATATTTTACTTCTCTAACTGTTAGAGAGGTTTTTCGCAAAAAGGCATATCTCGGCTGCTAGACCTTATGCCTTTATATAGCATTCAAAAACCTAATTCTAATTAAATTTGAATTTATTAAATATACAACATATTTAACCGAATATAATTAAATATGTAAAATCTGATTCTACTTTAATTAGGTTTATTTAGAGATATATATTTTAATAGTATTTGATAATTACAATAATTATCTAGTATTAAAATATATATAAACAATATTATCTATAATTACAATAATTATAATAATTTTGATTTTTACTTATTACGTGTACAACAAGTTTGTACACATGTTATCTAGTCGATATTTGTTCGTTTCAATCATAGGGTGTGACCCTTGTGGGTTCATGTAACGTTAGCAGTAATATCTAGAACAATTCTAATATTACAAGCAATGAGTGGCATCTAGCAATGCATCATTTCTACTTAAGTTACAGGAAGTCGTGGTTCGATATAACCTTTTTTCGTGATTAATGCTTTTCATGTATTGCATCCTTTTGTCCTCATATCTAGATCGGACACAATTCATGGAATAGTCACACTTGTATAGTCCATCTAATATTTCTTAATATCTCGAGTAAACTATTATAAACGAATAACTATGATATCTCATATCAATTTATTCGAGCATGGCCATGCATTTTCTAGTCTCACTCAATCAAGTGGCCTATGATATTACTCATATTATGTAGGAGGGACAAATCTTATCTTGTTCAACCATAATCCGCTACATAGATTGCGATATATCCAATATTAGTCTTTATAGTGTAGTCAGTTACGACATACGTTTGACCTCATCAAAATATGTCACTCACGATGTCGAAATAATGATGATCTCAGGTCTGAGGATCATACATGTAGTTATCACTATGATCAATATTGTGACTGTCACATAATAATCTAAGAAACATGCTCATAGCGGGTTAGTCTAATATGCCATTCTCTAACACATACTTATGTATTGATTTTGGCATCTTCATGTCAATGACAACACTTTGTCATCAATCAACTGCATATTAGTCTTAATATATTATTATTGTCCATACCCACAATAATACTCGACTAAGGGCATTCAAGAATAACTATAGTATTCTAAGGACTTTATTATAATTCAGTTTATTTATAAATGCACAGAATAAGACTAAAAATAATAATGGCTTTATACTAACATGATAAAATAAGTATGTCTTTTACAATCATCTCATGATTGGTCTTTGGGCATACTCCAACAGTTTTAAGAACATGATTGAACAAAACTCGCGTTACCCTAGACGCGAGTTGCATTCATATCGTGCGATAAATTGACACCATATCATTTGAATATCTCGTGGAACTCGCGTCCTGCTAAGAGCGAGTTCCTTTAATTGAATATTTAAAATACGCCAACGGATAAGACATGCCACATCAAACAGAATACGCGTCATGCGTAACGCGAGTATTGAATTCGCACTCTGTAGAACGTGAATCATTTCTATGTGTACCAAATGGGGGTATTTTTTCAAATGTTGTTTAAAATGAGGTGAATTTCCAATTAATATTCCTAAAGGGAATATTCAGCCAATATTACCAAATAAATGGGGCTAGCTATCTAACGGCGTTAAGTTCGAGACGGAGATTGGTACATCTCTTCCCTATTTCTGTTAACTAAAACAAGGGTTAGAGGATGGGGAGTACGAGGCCGTCTGACGGTGACAGGATGGCCGTCTTTGTGCAGTAGTCACCCTCATGTAGGGCAGGCATGAAATTGACATTTGATTATTCATGTCAAGTGTCAACCTGTGAGTCGGTTGACGTCGTTATTAATATTTCCTCAGTTTAATTTGCTAATTATTAAAAACATATAAACATAACGAGTGATTTCACTAAAAAAAAGTTTAAATAAAAAATTAATTTTTAAATTATATATATTTTTAGTATTGAAATTATATTTTGTCTAAATTAGTCGTAAACTATTATTTTTGGTCACTTTAAGTTTGATAGTTAATTAAGTCAAAAAAAGTATTTTGACAACTAAGACGTTGACATATTATAAATTTTTTTGACTAATAGATAGTTTATTGACTAAAAGTAAAAAATGGCATAGTTTAGTACTTATTTTGACTAAAAAATAGTTTACAGATTTAAAGTAACTAGAAATGACAGTTTAAGAACTTATTTTGATCAAAAATAATTTAAGGTCTAAAAGCAAACAAAAGACATAGTTTAACACTGTTTTTTCATTTAAACAAATTAAAAAATTCAAATTTAAACATACGTGTGGACAAAATATATGACTAGTTAAAGAGTTAAAAAATAAAAATTTAATTATGAAGTAGAGGTACAAATAAGACGGCATCCAAATTTTACTCTTTTGTACTTTAAAGGTTATTTAAATTAAAAATTGTGTTCCAAATTTTGGGTTCAAATATTTCTCAGGTACCTAGATTATTTGGGCTCCTCAATATCATATACTTGTTTCGTCCTTGATAAAGGCACATTATAATTAAATTATTGTGATTTAAATATTATCAAATAAGGGAAATATGCGCTAAATTGGTATCTAAACATGATTTTATCGTTTCAATTTTATATTTAAGTTCTTTTTGTCTGAACAGGTATATGAATTTAACTTTTCGTCCAAAATCACGACAATTGATTTAGTTCATCTAATTTAAAACGGGAAACTAATTTTAATTATCAATTTGAACTAAAAACTCAAGTTCAAGTACTTAATTGAATAAAATATAATTTTGATGTCAAATTGTACACCCCGACTATGTTTAAATATCTAACTTAATAAAAATTTAAATACAAATTTAAACATTAAAATCAAATTCAGATATCAAAATATATATTTATTTGAAATTAATTTGAATTTTTTTCATGATTAAAGCCCCCTTTGCCATCGGAGTGGGAAACGGCCGTTGGGCTACAAACAAGTGTTGGCAAAAGTTGAATTTTTTAGATGCCAACAAACGACGTTTAAATGTTAAATGGTGATGGGTAAACGTTCATTTTTCTTAAATCAATCCCTGTTTACTATTAAAATTACGACGATAACGAATTCAGAGTTTAAAATGTAAAAAAAAAAAAACAAAGTGTAAATATTGGGTAAAACATGTTTTTTATTTTTTACCAAAGGGTAAAACAAGTTGGCAGCATATCCCCACATCGCGGGCATCATGCATGAACCAACCAAAAACGTGTTTTTATGTTTGTAAAAAAAAAACATTATATTATTGGCGGTACCATTTACCAATACCATGTGGCACGGCAGCAGCATGATTACTTAATGGAAACTTGGGTTTGGGATAAAGCGGTCAACGAAGTTAACCCCGCCCTTTTCCGCATGAACTCGCTACAGTGCCTCCTACTAACACACACAAAGTAGGTTCCACATGTTTCTTCTTCGTGTACACTGTTGTTTAGGATAAGATTTGCATAAGGTATATTTTATTTTTAAATTTATTTTAGCAATTAAAGTTTTAAAATATTTAATTTATTCACTAAAGTTTAGACATTTAATGTTTTTAGTCACTCTTTCGTTAATTTTTTGATAGCATTATGATGTGGATGTCATCTACCGTTCATCGTCGTCGGACGCTACAGTCGACGGTCATAGATGGTGTTCGTTCGATTTCAAATTTTATCAGTCACTTCTTTTTGACCCCTGAGCCCGAATCCGATCTCTATTTCTCGAAAAATGTCTCGAAGTCCAAAAATCAGACAAAAGCCTTTTAATTTTTCTCTCGTCGATCTCTCTCATCGGTCGTTGGATTGAGCTCGTTTCTCAGTATATTACTTTTTTTGTGCCGATGAAGTTTTCTATTGTTTGAATTTTGAAAAAATTCATTCGTTCGCCGGTAAATGGATGTCGTCCAAAAGTTAACGGATGAGTGACAAAAAAATTCACTGTCTAAACTTTAGTGAGTAAATTGAACGTTTTGAAACTTCAGTGATCAAAATTGGTTTGGGAGTAAAGTTTAGTGATGATTTATGTAATTTAATTTTTTTATTTAATTTTGATCGATGGTATCTTTGTTACTATAAAAATACGAGTTCGAATAAGTTTAAAGTTTACGGATTTGATGCAAATTAGCGGTATGTATCAAATTTGTCGAATGTGATGCCTTATAAATTTTACATAAAAAGGTGTTTGACTTGAAACATGTATTTTCATTTTCAACATCATAATTAACAAATGTAGCACTAACGTATTGATAAAGTTGTATACAAATGTCATTTTCTAAAAGTTTATTTATATTTATTCTGTGAATTATTAATGAATAATGCAATGCTGTATTAAAAGAATTTGAATTTATCAACATGGTTGATCCAAATGCTAAGCAGCTTAGTATCATTTAATCAGGTCTTGAGTTCGAGACCTTGTGTACGTAAAAAATTCCCATTGAAAGACTCACCTACTAAAATCATGTGTGCGAAGTGAGTTGGTCTGAATTAATCAAGACAAAACTCTAGAGAACCTGAGGAGCAAAAAAAAAAAATTAAATTAATTATCTTAACTGATTAATTAATAGTGTATGAATTATTAAACTCCAACCACATAAACATAGCATAGCTCCTATCCCACATGGATGTGCTTTTTAAAATTTCAACTCTTTCACTAATTTCTGTAGCCTTTATTCTAATAGTAGCACTTTGATTAAACTACAAGCTTACGCTACTAAACTGCTCCTAAGCTGTAAATTGTAATTATTATCTTTTAATTTTATTGATCAACTTTAGGACTTAGGCTTTATTTTTGGGTGCGGGCGCAAACGGCTGTTGGGGGCTTGAACACACGTTGCCAGAAGATGAAAAATTCAGTTGTGGGTAAACGAGCATTTGGGCGAAGAATATGGCGAGCAAACGCCCGTTAGGTGCTACACCGACACCTGTTTAGCAACAAAAATATGGCGATAATGTATGTTTAGGGAGAAAACTCAACCAAAAATGGTGTTATTGTCTCAATATTCCCTTTTGGGAAAAAAAATCTAAAAACCACCCCCTTTGAACTACATTTGGAAAAATACTCCCCATTGTGCACACATAAGCAAGGTTCGCGTTTTGCATAACGCGAATTCACAATTCGCGTTCAACAAAATGCGAATTTTGGCTTATGTGACACCGACTTTCGTATAATCGTTTATTTTTTATTGGTTAACATAACTCGCGTTTCTCGGAACGCGAGTTCAGCGATAAATTCACACGAAATGGCATGAAGATATCGTGACAAATAATCAAGGAACTCGCGTTCAGTGGAACGCGAATTCATCGTGTAAATTGCTGAATATGCATGGATTGATAGGCATGTTGTAGGTGAATTTGAACTGTGTTGGGTGATAATTTTTCTTGTTATTGAACATCGACGTCTTACTATGGATTCATCTTTGTAAAACGGTGTAAAAATAATCCAGTATAAGGTATTGGAACATTGCTAAAAAATGTGTTGAAAATGCTATATAGCCTTGTTTTTGTGCATTGAGTAACATCAAAACAAGTGTCGGTAGGCATATTTTAGGTGAATTTGCACTGTGTTGGGGGATAAGTTTTCTTGTTATTGAACATTGACGTCGTACTATGGATTCATCTCTGTAAAACGGTGTAAAAATAATCCAATATAAGGTATTGGAACGTTGCTAAAAAGTGCATTGAAAATGCTATATAGCCTTGTTTTTGTGCATTGAGTAACATCAAAACAAGTGTCGGTAGGCATGTTTCAGGTGAATTTGCACTGTGTTGGGAGATAATTTTTCTTGTTATTGAACATTGACGTCGTACTATGGATTTATCTCTGTAAAACGGTGTAAAAATAATCCAGTATAAGGTATTGGAACGTTGCTAAAAAGTGCGTTAAAAACGCTATATAGCCTTGTTTTTGTGCATTGAGTAACATCAAAACAAGTGTCGGTAGGCATGTTTCAAGTGAATTTGCACTGTGTTAGGGGATAATTTTTCTTGTTATTGAACATTGACGTCGAAGTATGGATTCATCTTTGTAAAACGGTGTAAAAATAATCCAGTATACAGTATCCGAACGTTGCTAGAAATTGCGTTAAAACGCTATAGTCTTTCCTGTTATAATTTAAAAAGTACAGGTAGAAGAACAACTAGTTGATTCGAGGCCCTGTCCTAAGAGGACATTTTCTCCTGTCGTGTCCAGGGTTCCTACATTTTGTACACAGCCTAGGTTGCCCTGTCCGTTCTTTTGGAACCATATCCTCGGCACAATGAATCCTAGTTGAGCACGAGCGACATTTTTTCTTGCGTCGCAAGGAAGGATCTGGCCGTATCTTAGGTTCATCGTCGATTAATGCATGATCGTGTTCATTTCTGATAGGAGGAAACTCGTTGCAGTATACCTTGAAAACATTTTCAAGTCGGTATACCGGATCAACGAGTGTCATTGTGTCGAAACGAACATATGCACATGCAGCAAATGCGTGCCCACACGGGTACTTGAAAGTCTGAAAACGTCCGTAGTCATATATTCTTTGTCATAGGTTAACAACGTAATTGTTCTGCATGATGCCATCAAGCAGGCGTGAAAACTCAGTAACCTGAAAGCTGTGTTCGTGATGGGAGAAGCATATAGCACCCATCGCATTTGCGTGTGACATAGATATCTGAAATATTTGCTGGAGATCTGGACGGAACTTGAGGCCACCTTCCATCCAGTTCATTGCTTGTTTTCCCAAGGTTGCAAAAAGGGTAGCCAGTCGATAATATGTCGCCTTGACAACAGATGTGATAGGTAAATGACGTGTTCCCTTTAGAGACGAATTGATCACCTCAGCCAAGTTCATTGTCATGTGACCATATCGATGCCCTCCATCATAACATCGTAGCCATTTCTCCCTTGGGATATCAACGATATAATTATATCCATCTATATTCCTTAATTGCAACTCTTCTAACAGCTCATCAAACTCATCAGCTCGGTGTACGTTTCCTATTAAATAAAAGATTGAATAATTAATTAGAAATAATACTAAATGGCATGACAATGGATATAATTTTGATAGTGAAAGGCTTACCCATTTGAAGAACCATTATACGCTCATCATCATTCTTGTATTGCTGGTAGTAGTTGGCAGCAATGTGTCGCAAACAGAACCTATGATGAATAAATAGAGGTTTCCAAGACGGGCCCAATTGTGCGATGGATCCCCAAATCCCTGCGCCTCTGTCTGAAATAATACATATCCCATCTGGTTTTTCTCGTAGAACACGTTACAAGACATGTCTGCGCAGATTGGTGAGAAAAAACGTTTACGATGTAATATCTTCCTTTTCAACAATAACGAATGCGACCAGAATACATTTTCTATTTCCATCTTGTGCAACTGCCAGTAACAAAATCTGTGTGTACCTGCCATACAAGAAAGTTCCGTCGATTTGTACCATCGCTTTGCAGTGGCAGAAAGCTTTAACGCATTGCAGAAATGTCCAAAAATGGCGAAAAAATTGGCGCTCCCCAGGAACAACCCGATCGTTGTAGTAAGATGGCACTGTCTCAAGTTCCATGACTGTTCATGGGTTGTATTTTTGCATCAGCTTCAGCCATATTCGCAACTCGTTGTATGATTCCTCCCACTGGCCATATAGTTGTTGAATGGCGCGATATCTTACATACCATGCCTTATCGTATTTAACAGTATATGTGAATTAAGATTTAATGGAAGCTATACATACGGACACAGTTATACATGGATTAGCTTTCACGAGTGGAAGGAGATGATCACAAAGCACGTGTATATCTAAGTTCGGATAATCTTGACTCAAGCTTCTGACGGAGCATGTATGAGGTCTGTTGTATTTGGTTATCCTTCTTAGGTTGTTCAGCCAATTCAATCGCGATACACGGACCCTCCACTGACATCGCTCGGACTTGTGGGGGCATTCTGCAATATATTTGTCGGTTTCAGTTTTCCTCACTATGGAAGTAACTGATCTGCGTATGTTGTAATGCTTAATAGCAGCTATCGCCAATTTTTTTGTCTTGAAGACCATTCCACGATGCAAATCCCCATCATTTCGTTCAGTGTAATTCTTCAAATGCGGGTATTCTAGAAATTCGATAGCATTAAATCCTTCCATATCCACTGTTGTTAAGTGGGATGATGGTTCGTAATATGATGCGCAACTAGTAGTATAACTGCTCCGGGTAACCATTTGTACAGGTTCGGGTTCGTTATCGTCCTCTATATCTTCTTCTGCCTCATCTTCTATATTATCCTCTATACTAATAGACTCGTCAAGGTCTGTTGGTTCTTCTGGAAATAAACCCATCTCGTCGCCATCTGGCCCAACCTCCGTAAGTGGTTCTTCATTAGAATTATCCCCGTCAAAGCTGTATAGTTCTGCTTCATCAACAAGTTGTTGTACCCTGCTATGTAGTGCACGGCTAACCTGATTATGAGAGCTCTGATGGGGCATATATCCAATATTCGACGGTTAAACTTTTCAAGGTATGACGACATAGTAGATGATGATGGGCCCACAGTAGGGATATAAGTCGAGTGCATCACAGATGAAAAATTATCAAACAGATTGAATTCTTCACGGGAGAACGACATCGTAGATAACGATAGCCTCAAACCACCACTGTAAGGATTGCACGGTGACTCTTGGGTTGGTGGCAGGTTCAGGTCTAAGTCAAACCTGGCGACGCAAGAATGCCTTGGCCTCGATGCAGACGATGATGCTGGCCGATCATTGCTCGTATTTAGTAAGTTGACTCATTGTCGAAAACTTGATGTTGGGCTATGAGCATTTGGGTCGAAGTCAAGATTTGTGCGCAGCCAATTTGGAACCACAGTGTTGCCTCTGACATTTCGTTCAGAAAATGTTACAAACAGCTCAAGGTCCCATCACATGGAAAACTGGGTATGGGTATCGATCATCAGTTGAACACCTTCATCGTCCAAAACAGCGAATATTATAAAATACAATGGATCTAACGAAGATGGCAGTTGATACCTCAGTGAATCAATTTCCCTCCCAGAAGTAACCTTCCCCGAAATCATTCGCTTTAGCCTTTCAAGTGTTACCCCTCGGAATTTGTAGCAAAATAGTATTACTGGACTGAAACACGACACTGATTTCTGCATCAGGTTTTATCTCACCATCGTAGTATACTACTGCAGCAACTCTTCTTTTTATTTTTTAAAGAAATCAGACGTTTATATATATTTTTTGAGTGAATACTGATACATCGAAATGTTCATCCGTTTAATCGGGAAATTTATAGTAAGGTGACCAAATTCGCGTTCTGTAGGATGCGAGATACATTATGTCAGTAAATTCGCGTTTAATAGAACACGAATGTTGGTCTGAAAGGATTCCTGACGTGTCAGGCTTTCTCAGAAAACCCGCGCTCATCAGGACGCGAGTTACTGAACATGTCAGTAAATTCGCGTTTTGTAGAACGCGAATTTCTTTTTTATATCCAGAAAATAGCCTTTTTGGGAAAAATATATCGTACATGTAGAATGAGGGTATTTTTCCAAATGTAGTTCAAAGGGGGTGATTATTAGATTTTTTCCTAAAAGGGAATATTAAAACAATAAAGCGTTTTGTATATGAACTTTTAAAAAGTTGAAATATATTTATTTTTATATTTACTCATGTTTGTTATCGACTAAGTAAATAATTATTTGAACAAAAACGATTGAAAAAATTAAATGTCAAATAGGTAGCACACAGAAATTAAATGTCAAATAGGTTACATTTATATTTATATAAATACTACAACTCAAATTTTTATATACTACTTTAAAAAGGAAAAAAAATTAACTAATAGTGCCTATGCTCACCGGTACCACAACCTGGTGGACGCCGAGGTCGATCAGGATTGCGTCGATGCCGAATGGGCTGAACTTCTTCCTCCTCATCGTCATCATCACCGCCCTTATTTTCGGTTCCATCTCCAACCGTACCACTTGTCCCACATGGCCCACTTCCGAAGAATAGGGGCTGCGGCGGTGTTTGCTGAACAAATCTGGGCCCAAAATTAGTCTGCCATGGTTGAAATGGATAGAAAGGTACGTAGCCTAAAGGCAAACTCAACGTGCCACTCATCATTGTCGAAAATGGTTCGTAAGGGTTGCCAACAACAGGTGTGAAAAAACCTTCTGTCGATCTCGGCGAATGAAACGATGAGTGCATGTAGTGGGTAAAAGGCTGTGGTCAGATCGGTTGGGTGACCTGCAATGGTGTTAGTGCTGAGGAGGATGAAACATTTCTTCTCCTCGACGACGAAGCAGCACCAGAAGTCGAACGTGCCCCCTCGTACGTTCAATCCGCGGGCGGTTGCGCTGCATACGCTCAATAACGACCGCATGCTCCTCTAGAGTCAAAAGATTTGGCTTCCTATTCGCCGAGTACCACAAAAAGTAATCATGGCTGACCATCATATCGAACATTACATACTCACGAATGGGATGCCGTTGCGGATGTTCTCTTTCCCTCTATTGAGCAATCCACTCTACGTGCCTTACGGACCAATCCACCTACCACGCAACATTACAAAAAATTTATTCTTCTTTAAATCAATATAAACTTCGTTCAAATTGATAAAAACATTCAACAAATTAACTTTATTGTACCTCGAGTTTTCCTTGTCGAGTTAGCCTATGTAATCCGTCAAAATTTGAAGGGTTCGACGGGATTCTTTGGATGCAACCAAACTGGAGTAAGACGCGATCGATCGGATGCCACTCAACTGTTGAGTAGAAGATGAGTGGTACCGTCGCCGTCCAAGCACTCTTCGTCCCCTCTGAAAATTTCGGGAGGCATTTGTCGATACTCGGATCTGCGTACGGTGTCTACAAAAACTGTACAATTTACAATTATAAGTTAAATTGAAAAACTTTATTTTAAATATTAACATCAAATTCAATATTAAATTCAAACTTCAAATATTTACCTGATTCTTGGATTCATTTTCAATGTCTTGTCTGATAGCCTTCAGACCTTTCGCCAGACCAACAAGGCTTAAATTACCGCTCTACCTACAAAACAACCAACATAACTTTAATATTAAAAAATGGCTACCAAAAAATTATTATTTTTTCCTTACCTCCGGCATAATGGAAAAATGTAAGGACTCGGCACGCTCAATTCAGGGCGTAAAAATGGCATTCTGAACCTCGCCCAAGATTGCAACAAAAGAAGACAACCTTCAATGTCATGCTTCTCGGGATTTGTGGTCTTGCACAACTCTTTAAACAGAAATGCAGTATTGCCGATCCCCAACTCAATTTACCAGCTTCATCAAAATCCCGTAAATGACGCAACCACAACATGTGTACTTTATTGCGAGATTTGTCCGGCACCAATATCCCGCCAATTATTTACGAAATATGCGTGCGAGCATATGCCTACAATAGAAAAAATATATATTAAAAATTTTGAAATTTTTTTCATTAATATGCAAAAAAAAATTCTTTACCATCCTCATATCATCATTCGCGCCCTCCGATAAATGGCTATAATTTTCCCGCAGCCACCGAAGAAACACAGCACCACCATCCATCCGATCTGGCACATCCCCTAGCAACTCAAAACAGAGCCCACGCCAGTCACCACTACTGTGACCGGTAATAGCCTCTCCATCTACCGGCAGACCCAGAATATGCGACATATCCTCCAAGGTTATCGTCGCCTCACCGCACGGAAGGTGGAATGTGTGTGTCTCTGGCCTCCACCTTTCTACAAGGGCGTTGATCAAATCAACATCCAATTTTGCACCGCCAATAATTTTGGATACATGCAAAAATCCAGCCCTCGCAATATATTTTTCTACACGCGTGTCCGATCCATTCATCATCCGAGTGATAATGACTTCGAGACGACGTTCCATTCCATCCTAAAAAAATAAAAATCCACACATTAATTTCAATTTTAAACTACCATATTTTTTAAAAATTAAACTAAACCAAATATGAAAAAATAAATTTAAAATAAATAAATAAAGCTTACATTTTTTCGCCAAAAATCGAAGACATGGTTATGATCCAACCTCATCAGCGAGCCCTCAATTATCGCAAATATTAAATATTACAGAATAGATTCAGAGACAATATTTTTGTTTTTGTTTTGGTGTGATTTGTGGGGTATGGGGTGGGGTTATTTATACATGAACCCGTGTCGGTTCAAATGCGTAATTACTTGAATTCGCGTTGTGTCAGCCGCGATTTCTTAGATATCCGCTTTTTGCACAACGCGAATTTGCCTTTCTGTCAGACTGAATTTGCAGAATACGCGTCTCGTACAACGCAAATTTCTCTGTCATTTCAATGCGATAATTAATTTTCAACCGTCTCGTTTAATTTTCAACCGTTTCGTTTGATTGCGATAAATACAACCGTCTCGTTGAATTTGCGTTCTACCAAACGTGGATTCTGTTTACACCAATTTAAAATTAAGTTAACGGATAAGACATGTCACATTGGACTGAATACGCGTTTCGTTAAACGCGTATATTGAATCCGCGTTTTGCAGAACGCGAGTTCTGCTTATGTGTGCTAAATAGGGGATATTTTTCTAAATGTATTTTAAAGGGGTAGTTATCTGAGTTTTTTTCTTTCAAAAAGAGAATATTGAGACAAATAAGCCACAAAAAAATACGGCTTTAAACACTTCCATTTAATTTAACAATAATCAAGGCAGCAGCGCCCGTTAATTACCAGGAACTAGGGTTAAATTGGGGAATGGGGCCATTTTTATAAAAAAAAAATTTGGAAAATGGTACTTTTAAACAATTATTTAGGGAAAAGGGTAGAAATCTACCGTACGAGAGGACTCATCACCAACGATTGCCGACTTCCTTGGGGTGATGGATTTGTCGGGAATTGTCGGTGACTCTGGTAAAATTAGAGGGATTAAATTGAAAATCTTAAAAGTTAGACATTAATTTATTGTAATTGTGTAATTGTATTGCATTCAGAAAATGTGTAATCCTGTTGCAATATGATGTTTTAAGCCCATATAAAAAAGTTAAAATTACAAGGACTAAAAAGAAAACTTTCAAATGCAGTAAAAGTAAACATATCAAATCTTGGTGAATAATGATATAGATACATAGAAGAATCGAAATTTTATCCCGACATGTTAAAAAATCAAAGATAAAGAATTAAAAGTTTCAATAAAAAATAAAAAGATCCAAAATTAAATGTTAAAATGATGTTTTTCTGATGAAGAAGACGAAAAAATGACTACGTCCCCTTTCTAACGTGTAAATCTTAAAAAGTTACGTAAATTAAAAAAATCGCTTTAATCGAACAACAAAGCACAAAGTTATGTTCTTTTGGATTTCGAACTCGCCTTATAGTAGAAAAATCGAATGATTTAACTTAATTACCATCTCAAAAGAGTGAGTTTGGAATCAAGTTTTCAAAATGTTCATTTTAGCTATTGTATTTTTATATTTTAGTCCTAAAATAAAAAAGAGAAAATTATGCAAAGTCACCTGCAGCTGTCGGTGACTCCCCCACACCCCCATGAAAGTCGACAACATCGGTTAACGACTCCCTTTGATACTGTAGATTTTAACCATTTTTCTAAGTAGTTATTCGAATGTATTAATTCTTTTATTTTTAAATGCCCTTTCCCCCTAATTTAACCAGGAACTAGTTCCAATTCCAACTGCAAGGGTTGGAAAAGCATAAAGAAAAAAAGAAGTGACAGTCGAATATTGATATTAATTTAAATAATATATATTTAATATTCTATTCGTCCAACAAAAAATGTCTATTGTTGATTTTTCATGTAATTTTAAAAAGAAAAAAATTATTTAAAAAAAATAATGTAAAATAATTAAAACGACAATTTTATTATTAAAAAATTAAATTTTATTTTATTAAAAAACTAAAAAAAAGTATAAAAGAAAATATGTCTTTTAAAAATTGTTAATTTTTTTAATAAAACATTTTAAGTGAGACAATTTTAAAATACAAAAAAAATCTATTAAATGGGACAAATAAAATAATAATAAGCACATGAATTATTAGATATAATGTAGGGGAATAGGGTAGGGGAGCCCTTAGTAAGGACGCAGTAACTTTCCTGAAAAATGGGGGAAGGTAAGTGGTTAAACCTTGTAACCAAACAGAAATTAAGGTGTAAAATAAAAATAACTGAAAAAGGTTTGCCTATAAAAGGTAAAAAAAGAGTAATAATAATAACAGGCCCCACAATAGTTGTACTGCATTTTCCGTAAAAATGATTTTATAAAAAAGCGAGGGGGTAAAAGTGTATATTACCATCTTATTCGATTGAGCTGTAGTTAGCCACCATGGTTCATCGGTTGTCGCGTCATCACGAGCGTCTCTTTCTCTTTCTTTTTTATATTCATTTTTAATGGTTTTGATCTGATGAAGATGAAGTGGGAGTTGGAGTGAAAAACCAAGCAAAAATCCCCAATCCCCAATGCTCAGATTCTTCACCCAATTATCTTTTCTCTTTGGTTTTTGAGCAATCGCGACGCGAATCCATAGATTGCTGATATTAATCGACCATGAAGAGAGACCATAATCATCTGCAACCCAACCCAGACCCGTCCTCCTCCCTCTGCGGTGGTTACTCGACCGGAAAGGCGAGGCTTTGGGAGGAAGAAGCCGCTCAACAAGACTGTGGGATGGATGAGCTTTTGGCGGTTCTGGGTTACAAGGTTAAGACTTCGGACATGGTGGAAGTGGCTCAGAAGCTGGAACAGTTGGAGGAAGTTATGGGTAGTGTTCAGGATGATGGGATTTCGCATCTTGCTTCCGAGACTGTTCATTATAATCCTTCCGATCTGTCGACTTATCTGGAGAGTATGCTTTCTGAACTTGTTCCGCCTGTTTTTGACCCTTTTGATCCTGCTGGAACGGCGGCGACGGGTATGTTGGTTGATTCGTTTCTTCCCCCGGCTGAGTCGTCTACTTTAACGACGTTGGATTTCGAGAACAACAACCGGAAACATCAGAAAAGTGGCCAACAACAAATCTTTGAGGAAGCTTCTTGCTCCGATTATGATCTCAAAGCAATTCCTGGTAAGGCCATTTATTCTCAAAACACTCACGATTCGTCGTCTTCCTCGACTCACAACAACGTCAAATCCGAAAAACGCTTGAAATCCACATCCGGTTCGCACTCGGACATCCTCCCTCCTCCTCTTGCTGCTGCTACTGCTTCATTTGGGATTCCGACTGATTCAATTCGTCCCGTTATCCTTGTTGACTCACAAGAGAACGGAATCAGGCTTGTTCATGCTTTAATGGCATGTGCAGAAGCTGTGCAGCAAAACAATCTCAATCTCGCGGAAGCTCTGGTGAAACAAATCGGGTTCTTAGCGGTTTCTCAAGCTGGGGCTATGCGGAAAGTGGCAACGTATTTCGCCGAAGCATTAGCTCGACGGATTTACAGATTATATCCGAAAAACCCACTCGATCACTCTTTATCAGATGTTCTTCACATGCACTTTTACGAGACTTGCCCTTATCTAAAGTTCGCTCATTTCACAGCTAATCAAGCTATTCTCGAAGCTTTTGAAGGCAAAGAAAGAGTCCATGTTATCGATTTTTCGATGAACCAAGGCATGCAATGGCCTGCTTTGATGCAAGCTTTAGCGACAAGAGCCGGTGGTCGGCCGGCTTTTAGGTTAACCGGGATCGGACCTCCCAGCCACGACAACTCGGATCATTTGCAGGAGGTTGGTTGGAAGTTGGCTCAGTTGGCTGAAACGATTCACGTTGAGTTCGAGTACCGAGGGTTCGTTGCTAATTCTCTGGCTGACTTGGATGCTTCAATGCTTGATCTCAGGCCGAGTGAAGTTGAAGCGGTTGCCGTTAACTCAGTTTTCGAGTTGCATAAATTGTTGGCCCGGCCCGGCGCTATCGACAAAGTCTTCTCCGTGGTGAAACAAATGAAGCCTGAAATTGTTACCATCGTTGAACAAGAAGCGAATCATAACGGTCCGGTTTTCTTAGACCGGTTCACTGAGTCATTGCATTATTACTCGACGCTGTTCGATTCGTTGGAAGGGTCGGCGAGCAGTCAGGACAAGGTTATGTCGGAGGTGTATTTGGGGAAACAAATTTGTAATGTGGTGGCCTGCGAAGGGGTGGACAGAACCGAGAGGCACGAGTCTTTGACTCAGTGGAGAAACCGATTTGTTTCCGCCGGATTCTCGCCGGTCCATCTGGGTTCGAACGCGTTCAAGCAAGCCGGTATGTTGCTCGCCCTGTTCTCCGGCGGAGATGGGTACGGTGTGCAGGAGAACAATGGGTGTTTGATGCTGGGATGGCATAACCGCCCACTCATTACAACTTCAGCTTGGAAGCCCGCCAACAATACCACAGCCACCGCCACCTCCACCATCACCCACTGAATTCATACGAGTCGGCTCAACGAGTCGTGACGCGAACTAAAAGTCTGGTCCCTAGTACGGAAACCCATATCTTTAATTATCTGTGAATGTTGGGTGCCTTTCCCAGTTTCCCACCTCTTTATATTATCATCATTTTTTCTGTTTTTTCTGCTTAGGTTAATTTTTCTTCAAAGTTCTTATTTTCGTTAATCATTTCGTAATTCCCAGGGTGAAATCAAAAATGGGTTAATGTATTTATTATATATATTATAGCTTTGGTGGAAATAAATGAAGAAAAAGAATTGCAGAAGCTTGGTTGAAAACCCAGCAGTTACTTGACAAAAATATTCGACTGCAACTATCCCCTGCTTGCTGGCTGCAATAAGGTCACAGCACTGAAAATTTACCATATCTGTGATGTACTTTCTTTTCGGGCATTTAATCAAACACCTTGGCAACAACAATGAAAGCATTGGCAGGAAGCTACATTCGAGGGGTTTTTTTTGTTTGCATATTGAATGGAAAAAACTATTTACAAAACCCCATCACTATTTTTACTGTCCGCAAAAGCACAATCATAAGAAAAAGTGGAAAAGGAAATGCCCACTTCACTTAATGTCAAGTTCATACTTATGTCTTCCAACTTTATTTAAAAAGGCTTGTGTTAAAGCATTTTCACTTCTTCACTGATTATGTCTTGTGTTAAAGCTTTTTACCTCTTCTTTTTTCCCTTTCTGCAATGAGTTGTGTTGCTTTTGCACTGAGGATTGATTGTGATGGCCAGTTTGTAAATCAAACTCATTTAATCTTTTTAGTTTAAAATGTTTTGGGGTTTGAGGGACTAATTTAAATTGTCGGTCATAGTTTTGAGACATTTAATGTTATTCTCTCCATCTTTAAATGATAATCTAATTTGCCAAAAGTGGAAGGGAAAGGGAAATACAACAAACTAATTGATTAAAGTAGGGTAAATTATCCACCATGGGAGTGGGAAGGCAAATCCCAATGGTGTTTTGTGTGTGTTGCCATGCCATGGGTGTCAACATCTAAGTATGATATGTTGACCGTTGCTTTGTTGGATCATGGAAGAAGAAGTCACCATCTCCCATCCGTCAACCTTTTTATGTGCCTTCTACCAGTAATTTTATATATATATATTATATATATATATATATTAATAATTACTTTTAATTATTTTATTAATTATTTCTGTTCTCAAATAAGTTCCTTTTTGGTTCATGCAAAGCAACTTCATAAGAATGAAATTAATGAAATTTAATTATGAATCCTCTTCACTTTCTCATGTGTGTGTATATATATTTGGTATAATCAATAATATTTAATTTATTGGTCAACCAAATCAGGTACCATAAATGTCCATTATGAAGACAATCATCTCTACCAATTTACTTCATTCACAATATAAGTAATCAAACTTTTAACATTATTTAATAAAAGGGTTAAGTGCACCACACATCCTCAAATTATGATATTCATTTTAAATTGGTCCCTAAACTTTAAAACATTCCAATTTTATCCTCAAACTATGACCTTCATTCTAAATTGGTCCCCAAACTTTTAACACTCCAGTTTCATCCTCAAACTTTGGCTCTCATTCTAAATGGTCCTCAAACTTTTTGAACGTTCTAATTTAATCCCCAAATTATCAATATATGCTAATCATATCTTATGCTAATAAAACGTTACAAAAATTGTTAATTGTCATAAAACACTGATGTGTATTATGTAATAATATGATGTGATATAAACGATAATTTGAGGACGAAATTAGAACGTTCTAAAAGTTTGAGGACCAATTTAGAATGAGAGTCATAGTTTGATGACGAAATTAGAATGCTCAAAAGTTTGGGGACCAATTTAGAATGGGTGCTATAGTTTGGGGATGTTTGGTGCAATTAACTCTTTAATAAATCTAGCATCTTAGATCAACTGATAGTTAATTATGTATAGACATAATGTCAAAAATGTTCGTAGCGTTTGACTGAATAATCACTTTGGCTCATATTTTTGGAGCACTTTGACCCTCAGCATTTCATTTTGGGTCAAAATGCCCCCTCAATAGATGAAAATCGTTACTTAACTAACGATAAACACCTTGAAATGATATAGAGATCTGACATGACATCATACATTGAGTGATTAAGGCATGAACTATCCCTAATAAAGGCTTGAGTTTGTTCAATCTCAAGTCAAACTACAAAATTTTTGTGAATGTTGTATGATGTCATGTGGCATTGTCATACAATATAAAGATGTTTACTGTTAGTGAACTAATGATTCTTATCCATTGACGAGTTATTTTTACTTAAAATAAAAAGTTAAAGGTCAAAATACTTCAAAAATAAAGTCAAATTAACTATTCTATCAAACGTTAGAGACATTTTTTTCGCATTATGTTATATATATATATAGTATCCTAGCTTTCCACAATCTAATATTTACAAAATGAACATCATCAGCTAGGGTTTAATTTTGCTGATTGTGCCCGGCCTTAACCCGGGTGAATGAAACGGTCTTCAAATTGAATCTTTATTCGTGGTTTAATTAATTAAATTAATACATACAATATATGTGTATATATGGACAATAATATCAAGTTCATATGCTTATGTGGGACTTTTTTGTCTGTCTCTGTTTATTTCCTTCTTCTCCGCCTTTTCTTGGTGAGAATAATTTTTATATAAAAAAATGAGATTGACATCTGGATCTATCCACTTATAATTATATACATAGATTGATTAAAAAAAAATTATATACATAGATACATATTATATGGCATTATGAAATATGTGCAAAAGGGTGCTCGAAAACATTGTTGGTAGCCAAAGTTATTGGATGACATATCCTCCAATGCCCATGCCCCCCCATTCTCCAAGATACAAATCTAATTATTTTATTCACCGTTCAAGTTCAAATTTTGATTATATAAAAATGAATTATATATTTTATAAGAAAAAATAAAACTGAAAATTTAATATTATTTTTTTTGTTCCGCTCGTAATTTCAATCAATCGAAAAACAAATTCTATATATAAAAAGGCATAATGCTAAAATATGTTGTAAATATTTGACTGAATAGTCACATTGACTCTTATTTTTTAAAAAAAAAGTAATTTAACACTCAACGCTTTATTTTGGATCAAAATAATTCATCTGCGAATGAAACTGTTAGTTAAATAACGGTAAACAACTTGAAATAATTTGACTAAATAACACGTCATCAGAATAAATAATTTTATATTATTTTATAAAATTATTTTTTTGACTGATGTGATATTTTTTAAGTTAACATCGTTGTCTTTATGGTACTGTTATGTCAGCGTGCAATGTCATATAGATTCGCCATGTCATTCCACACCATTTATAGTTACTTGATTAATAATTTTCATCCACAGAAAAGTCGCTTTGACCCAAAATAAAAAATTAAAGATTAAATTATTTTAGAAAATAGAGACTAAAATAATTATTTAATCGACTGTTAAAGTACTTTTTTTTAAACTTTATGCCATATAAAAAAAAGAATAGATGGTTGCATAAGAACAACGAGGGACAAATTGGAGAAGATCTGTCAACCCAACCGAAGGCATTATAATGGTATTATGCAGACTAGTAGA
This sequence comes from Hibiscus mutabilis, assembly GCA_019671005.1. Lineage (NCBI taxonomy): Eukaryota > Viridiplantae > Streptophyta > Magnoliopsida > Malvales > Malvaceae > Hibiscus > Hibiscus mutabilis. The sequence continues at coordinate 17,706,121 of CM033736.1, read as the reverse complement.
TGAGGGGGATAAATGAAGGAGATGCCACCTTCTCATGTTTGCCTTTTAGGGATTGGACCAGCTTATTACATTACTTTACCTTACATTGATATAAACTTGTTTTAGTTAAGTTTATTATACTAAATAATGAGGAATGATAATTAATATATACGGATTATTATCTTTTACATTAATGTTATTTTTTTTACAATGTCAACCGAATTTTATTAAAAAAACTATGGAAGATACTACAAATACAACACATTTAGAAGAGAGAATAATATGGACTAGTCTACCAAAATTTCATACAAAAGCCTAAAAGTGCAAAGAAAAGTAAATACTTACATAGAGATTAGCATACAGTCAAAATTCAGAAGCCTTCTTGAATATTCTTGTCTCTATCCAAACGAGACGTATTACGAGGTGAAAAAAGAGTGGTGAGCGAGCCAAACTATCAAGCAGATTGCTCCGCTACCCAAGACTGATTACATCGGCAAACAATCATCAACCTAGTGGAGATCTATCTTTCTATGACCACCGACCGAATCATAATCTAGTGCCGTGAAAATCTCTATATGAGCACCAAATAACCACCAAGGTATGCTGAAATCTTGCCAAAATGACAGATAAAACAAAACCACAAAACAAGAAGAAAAAAAAAACGTGCTACAAATGCAGAAATTCTTATTAAAAATGAAATGTTAAGACTTTCTAACATACAGTTTGATGTAAATGTTTATACAATCCACTCTTTCTGGTTCTAAATAGGAGAATATTTACCATTTAAGCGTACTCTAATTCACATTATCTTGTGTGTTTATTGTACATGCAACAATACCGACCGTACTAAACTCTGTACTATTTTACTAAACTCAATAGGCTAATGTTAGAGTTTGTTAACGGGTTTGAATATGAAGATATTCTTGTATCATATCAAAATTTAAAATTTAGTTTATATATTTTTTACAAAATTGAGTTTATGAAATATTTTTTTATTTGAAAATCTTGTTTCTCCACTAATTTTTGTCCAATTTTATTGTTGATTGTTTACCCAGACAACTATTCAGAAGAGAAAAACATTTTTACTCTCAGATGATTACATTTTTTTAATCAAAATGACTCTTACCTTGTCTTTTCAAAATCTATCATTAATAGAACAATATTTTTTTTTTGAAAGGGAAATAGAACTTTATTGAGTTCATAGCCATTGATAAGAAAATATAAACATAAAAGAAGTCATGGGAGAGCCATGGGAGCTTAAAGGTAAAACCAAACATAAGTCAAGTGAGAGTATTCGAGTTCAAACCTTAAAGATGATATTATTAAAAAGAAGTCACAATTTTTGAACATGGACCATAAAATAAACATGTAATTTAACCAAAAAATCCAACCATAAAATTAGAAACATCCTGTTTTTGTATTAATTTTTTTCTTAATATGAAATATGCTTTCTTAATCTTATAATTGTGACATGAAATTGCTTATCCAAAAAAATTGACATGAAATTCTATATTTGACCACAAGTTGCCAACTTGCATTGCATTACCATTCACTCATTTTGCCATTTTGAACTATCACATCACATCCCATTTCAACCCACCTTTAATTTTATTTTATTTTCCATTCTATTTTAATATAAAAGGAATTTGACAAAAGAAGATTAAAAAGCTAGGCATGCAACTTTCTTTTGCCAAAGGAAAATGGTTTAAATATAATTTTGTTTCTTTTTAACTTAATTTTTTAATTACTTTTGTGTGTGGAGATTTGTGGTCCAACGTCTTTGGCATGTTTACTCGATTATTAGGGAAGCCTAGTCAACTTCCAACTCTTGATAGCTTTGTTATTTTATTAATTTATTTATATTTTTTATATAATCATCAGTATTTAATTTATAAATCGATTAATTCGGATTAGATACTACATAGGTCTATTTTGAAAATTATCATCCCAACCCAAATTGTTTCATTTACTGCATCAAGATTTGATTCTCTGATCTACTTAAAAGATTTAACACATCGTCCCGCTAGATCAACTGATAATTGATAATTTAATTTGACGAGCTATATTGTGTTTTTTAGAGTTAAATGGATCAATTATTTACTTTTTTATTAAGTAGAGAAATAATTACATCCTCAAGACTAATGATAATATCCGAACTCATACAAGATGAAATAACATAAGTATCTTTGACCACTCAGTCAATTAATAAATTTCGAATCATTATTGAAATCTCACCTAGATGCATTTTATTAACGATGTAAGTCAACCGAATGTTGAATTCAATTCGATAAATTTGTTTTAATCTTTAATTGAGTTGCAATAAAATAATAATTATTTAATTTTAATTTAAAGATTTTCTTATATTTAAACTTATAAGGCATTTTATTATTATAATTTATTTTTTTACCTTTTATATTAATTTTATGATTATACAGTAAAAATTATAATTATTCCTTTCAACATCTTTCTATTTTCGTTGTTTTCCCCCCTCAACATTCAATTGATGTTGAATCGTACGTGATTTTCCTATGTCGGGCACTACACCAATTGGAGTTGCTATTGTGGAATTTGTATTGCGGTCTCCCTTCTTTGATCTTTTGATTTATCATACCCATTTTCAACACGTTTTATCAGTCAACATAGAATGGTCAAACATGGGTCCGCACATAATGGATCGTGAGGTGTTGGGGTTAGGGCGTAAATGCGCTGAGTCGAGAGTTGATCGATTCGGATTTGAGTAATTCGTAAATTGTCTCGTCTTATTAACCCGAGACTCGAACTGATTTACCCAAATCGACTTGAACCCGAAATAAACTGAACAGAAATCGACCCGAATTTAAGTTGAACAAAAAATAGACCCGAACCGATTTTCAACCGAATCGATTTCACCCGAACCAAAGGCAATCCAAAATAAAGAAAATATATTAAAATAAATAAAGAAAGATGTGATGTGAACTAGGGGTGTGCATTCGGTTGGTTCGGTTAACCGGCCGAATCGAATTACCCAAAACTCATTAACCGAAATTTTTATCCTTTTAACCGTTAACCGAACCAAAATCTTTTCAAAAAAGTTTAACCGAACCGAAAAAATTCGGTTAATTCGGTCGGTTTTCAAATTAACCAATATTGTTATATAAATTTTGGGTAAATTACGCAAATGGTCACTAAACTATGCTAAAATGATCTACTTAGTCACCAAACTTTTAGAAGTTACAAAACAATCATTAAACTTATGATCATTTTATAACTTTTGAAAGTTTAATGACAAAAAATAAATATATGTAATATATACAATATTTAATATATAATAATTTCGGTTAGTTCGGTTAATTAACCGATTTCGAACCGAATTAACCGATAACAGAATTTTAAAAAAATTATTAACCGTTAACCGATCCTACTTAAAATTAATCGACTGAATTAACTGAAAAAATTTTAGTTCGGTCGGTTAATTCGGTTAAAATCGAATAATGCACACCTCTAATGTGAACTATTGCACAACTCACCAAAAAGTCAAATATACAGGCTATATAAAAGTCATATATATGGTGGAAAAACTTAACTCGACATGAAAACGGGCTAAAACCGATCGATCTCATATTAACCTGATATTGACCTAACCCGAAATCAACTGACCCGGAAATAACCGACCCAAAACCAACCGAATCAAAAGTCAACTAAACCAAAAATCAACCGACCTGATGTCCCGACCCGATACCCAAAACCAAATCACCATAGATCCAAACTAAAATCGAACTAGACCCGAACCGACCCAAATCGAACTTAAACCGAATGTAGTCAAACCCGAAATAGTGGCAGATGCACCCAGCCCCGGTGGGGTGCTTTCGTATCCCCATTTTTTTATTTTTTAAAAAATAGGTTTAATTTAGTGTTATTTTTGTGAAAAAATTAATTTTATTTAGTTTATAAAGAAAAATTTTATTATTGCATATCCATTTGAAAAAATTATTTTAGACCCATTCTTGAATTTCTAAATTCATCACTGACCTAAAATGACCCAAACCGAATGACCCGTTTGCCATCTCTAAGTTCGGGTATTGTCGTATTCTTTAAGAATTCTTATATAACTTATAGAAACATGCACATCAATATAAAATTTTGGGTATGTCCTTAAACATCAATATAATAATGTTTTTATAAACGTACAAGTGCCATGAATTGATTTCGGATTAATATTTTATACACCGATCATACATATTTTATGAATTATTAGTGAATTAATATTGATACATTATTGCAAAATTTTAAAATTAAATTAAATTAATTTAGATATATTTTTAATGATGTGTCATTATATAATCCACTGATAATTCATAGAATTAAACCTTGTCTGTACAACAAACACGCACTCATACAATTTTAAATAGAAATATCATTTTTGGGGTACATGATGTGATTTAAATTAACATTTTGATTATTTGAATTATTATTGTGCATGTAAATAAACTAAAACACTCCTTCCATTTTCAATGAATCAGATTTTTGTAGTAGTAAATGAACAGGAAATAATTTACAATTTTTCACAGACAAAATACCATGTAAGAATCCATATACAACGAACTAAAGTCCAAAGAAATTATGTAATTGCAAGTGTTGGTTTTTGATCCCCCATGCTGGGCTTTAGGCCCAACACCAAACAATGTTAAGGTTCCAGAGATTTCGTTGGGTTCAAAAACTAAAGGCCGGCCTTACTCTTGGGAGTTTATAACGGCCCAATTAGTAACCCTATATTAAGGCTTTTATGAGAGGGCTGAAATTTAGGAGGAATATACTTAAAATATTTTTCATTGTCCACAGTGAAAAATAAAAAAAAATGTGAGGAAAAATATAGAGAAATAAAAGGGACCAATGACCGATCCTTTCATCATATTTAAGATAAAATGTTAAAAATGGATATATATCTGTTTATTTATTTTAAAGATAATATCTGATCTCATATTTAAAAAAAATGTGTTGTGCATGTATTGAGCACTAATATTTTTAAAAACAACGTATTAAATGGCTAAAAAAATTGAACAGATACTACATTGTCATCACACCAGTACATTAAAAAAATGTATAATCGAACTCAACAATTGGTGGCATGGGAAAAAAGATGATGTTTATCCTAAAAGATTCAAACCTCGAATAGTTTTGTTTACAACGTGTATTATCAAAGGATTAAGCAAAATATAAATAGATACTTCTTTTTAATCACTCACTATTAAAAAAATAAACATAAAGTCTGAATAAAGATAAGACTCTATGGATGCAGGTATAGTAGGTTAATATGAAGCTAGAAGAGGTGCTAGAATTCTTTGGTCATTTGGTGACAAATGGTGTTTTGGACTTGCATCTTCAAGTGAAAGTTGTCGGTTTAGTCGCGTTTAATAGAGGTAGATGGGCGTGCCAGTTACTTAAACCCCACAAAATTAGCAAATATTGGTTGTTCAGGTCGGCAACCGGACCTGGAGGGCTGTGGGATTGGGTGGGTTCAATCCCCTTTCTCTTTCCCAAATTTTTTGTAAGAAAATTTATAATTGAATATCATGGTACTTAGGAATGTTCATGGTTGATTAACCGTATTATTTAATTTAAATAGTCGATTAATTACTATCGCAATTATTAAATTTTGCTAATTGTTATTTGACCATTAAGAAACAATTAACAACTATCTTTTTAAATGTTCAGTTACATGTTAACATGTAACCTATTACAAAAAAAATTCACATGTTCAAGCAAATAAAAAAAATTCACATGTTCACAAAAAATTTTGAAAATAAATATAATATTAAAAATTGCGAAAAACTTCAATACAGGCTGTGTAAATTAAAGTTTACACAAGCCTTTTAGTTTTAAGGGTTAGGGGTTTAGTTTAAGGTTTAGAAATTAGGAGTTTGGGTTGTAGTGTTTAAAATTTAAGGTTAGTATTTAAAACTTAGGGTTTAGAGTTTGTGGTTTAGTTTTTTAGGATTTAGGTTTAGTAATTTAGAATTTGTACTTATAGTATAAATATGGAAGCTTGTGTAAAATAAATTTTACACGGCTTGTGTATCATAATTAAACCCTTAAAAATTTCAAAATCATAGAGATATTTTAAACACAAACTTCATACTTGTTAAAAAGAATACATATAAATTAACTTGTAAATTAACTATTAACGATCGCGGTTCGGTTAACTGAAACATTGAAACTATTTAGGCTTTACAGTTAGGTTAATTAACTATTGAAATGTAATGGTTATACCGGTACCCTAATGGCATGAACACAAACAAACGATCGGCCATGGTCCCTTAGCTACTGCAAAACTTTTGCTGAAAACGACTACAAGGAAAAGGAAAGAACAATGGAACATAAACATTGAAAGAAAGACCGTGCTGGCCGCAAGTCATTGTGCACCATATGATAAGCACAAGGGCTTGGTGGGGACACCTATCTCTCTCGGTTGTTCTAGTTCTTCGGCTCAAACACATGCTAACGTGTGCTACATTTCCATCATCAAATGTCAGAAACTCAAAACATGCCACCTTGTAAGCGTTGAATATTGGTGAACAAACCAAATTGCTTTGCCTAATTGGTTCACACAACTAAAAGATATGAACTTGTAACTCTGAAGATTCGAATCCCAGAACCTACAACCAGTTTCCTAACCCCCAACTAATGACATCGACTACAGAAATGTTAATACTGTCGAGGTAAATTGCGCTTCGAAAGAACCAACTTGTATCTATCAACTAATGACATTAGACCAAACATGAATAAACAAATGCAAGTTATCTTGGTTCACCAACCGATCCATCAGAAAAAAAGTGCCTAACAATCAGCTCCTCCATAATGGATGTTAACCTCAGACCAACATCGGTTTGAATTTGGTCTAAGTTCGAATAAACAACATCGCCTAAAAAAGAATCAATTCCCAAGTACAGCCTACAGGCATCGATCAGTGATAATGTTGAAATGAAATTCTTGAACTGTCATAGTTGGAATGATTCAGTCCAACTACAGTGTCCTACATATTTCTAAGCAATTAGCCATATCCAACTAGCAAACGACGAGCATCCCGGAAAGCAACTTGCAATATCAAAGGCAATCCAGAAGAACATTTCAAACAATGGATATATTGACATAAACATAATCATCCATATAAGCACACCATAAATGTTCATTTGCAATGCAAAAACACTGGAAAACAAGAGGAATTTATTCCTGCAGGTTTTTTCTCAGTTAAATGAGAAAAACAAGGTGAAAAACATAAAACCAACATCATTCTACCATGGCCATCATCGATGGTAGCCTAATTTTCAGTACTTTATTTATAAGTAAAGCTAACCCAAGAAAACATAATGCATTTTGGGTTTAATTTAATGGGAGGAAATCTTAAGACTGAGGGATTTATTAAACCATGCCTTCCAATTCCCAGGTGATTTCCTTGTAATTGATTCAGCTGACTTTCCATCGCTTTCCACTTTCTCGGTCCTCGGCTTCTTGCACAGCATGAAATTCCGCGACCCTTGTGATCCGATCGTCTCCCATGAACTCAGTGCTGCAATGAAAAACAAACCCAAAATATCAAAATCATTGATTTCGTATTCTGCCGCGAAAATTGATATGGGGTAACAAGAATTCAATACCTTCTGATCCAACACTGGGACAATAAAGGAGGAAATCATTAAGATTGGAACCGAGAACAGGGAGACGACCCTCACGAGCATACGATTTCAAAGCGGTATCAATGACGGCAGCAACGAGCTCTTCCTCGTTAACAACGAATCGGATCGGCCCAGCGCTTCCGAGAACGGTGACGCTAATCAAGAGCCGGTTGCCCTTGAGACACTGGCTCTTCTTCTGCTTGTAAAGCAACATTCTTTCCAGCTTTTGATAAAAAACCCCAAAATAAAATCTAAATCTAAATCAAGAAAGATCAATGGGATTATCACCAACAACCGAAAACAACGGATTTATTTCGTTATTTTTCTGGGATATTAACAAAACAAAACAAAAAGACAAAATCTGGGTTATTGGTGGGAAAGTCTGGATTTTTTTCCGGTGATCGTTGTTTATGGGTCGAGGCCGAGGCAGCGGTAGTACCAGCCTTCTTTGCAAGAACCGAATGCTAAAGCAGAAGCGGCGGGAACAGGGAGGAGTGCGCTCGCCCTTGATTTACAAAGGGAGAGCATCAAAATACTACAGCTCCCAATTGTTTCCACCATTCACAAAAATACCAAGAGATCAATGGTTTTTATTACAACAAAAAAGGGGGAAATGCCTGGAAAAAAAAGGAATTCTAGGTCATTCGGATTTAGACAAAAAAAAATTAAGGGGAGAATCGTTCGTTTGTTGTTGTAGGTAGAGGGTGTGAGAAGCGTTTTGGGAATTTAATTGGGAGACAAGGGATTGAGGATAGGCTTTAAAAACCTATTAAAGCAAAGGGTTTTGATTTCTTTTTTCCTTCCGTTTTGATTTGGGGAATTTAGGGTTTGATTCGTGTGAGTATATATGGAGTTCGTTTCCGTGTTGAGTTCGTATTAAGGGATGGAAATTGGTAGATTTACGCGTCCGGTCCTTCGCATAAAGAATGCCCCTTCCCTCGACCCACCGAAGACCCAAAACGGCCATAACAATATCTCGGTTTTAAGACTTTTAATTTCTTATCTACCGCCGGTAATTTTTTTTTAAATTTTAAAAAATTAAACATTTTATTGGGTTTGTTTCGTATGCTTTTGTGAACGATATATTTATTTTGTGAAATGTTTTTCCATCTATTTCTTGGCAATATTTTTTTATAATTTTGTACTAATTTAATGTTCATGTAGTGATTATAAAAAATGTTAATGTTCTCGTATGATTAGATTATCTTTTTGTGGCAGTTTGTTGATGTTTTTGAACTATTATTCGAGTAGTCTGCAAAATTGATATTTTTATATATTCTCTTAAATCATTACTTAAGCGTCTAATTTGTTGAGATTTCTTAGTGAACATAATCGTCAAATTTATCTTTATGTGTTAAAACACATTTTGTCGACATGTTTTATTTTTTATGTATGAAATTTTTTTGTGAACATAGTTATCAAATTTATCTTCGAGTTTTAAGTATGTTTCGTTGTACCCTTATTTCAATGAAATCTTATTTATTATTTGAAAAAATATAACTATATCTATATTTACAATATATATTCTATTTCTTTAACATCTTTATGACGGGCCAAAATCCTTCTGTATTTTGGTGTTCTTTTTTATGTCCAACATTAAAAGAATTAAATTTTAAGTCCTAACCCTAAATTCTAAATCTTAAACTAGAGCTGTAAACGAACCAAACGTTCAGCGAACCGTTCATGAACTGTTTGGCGGAAAGTTCGTTTATTTATTAAACGAACGAACATGAACAAGATTTTCTGTTCGTTTAATTAAATGAACGAACACGAACAAATGGCTCGTTCGTTCATTTACGTTCGGTAATCCGTTCATTTATGTTTGTTTAAATTTATTCACATATATCCATTTATATTTATTATTTTTCATAACAAAAGTAATATATTTTAAAAAATAAATTTATTAACATATGTTCGTTTAAATTTATTCACACATGTCCTTTTATGTTCGTTCGTTTGTGTTCGTTTACATTGTTTATCATTTTAATAAACGAACACGAACAAGCTACGTTCCTTAACAAACGAACATGAACAAGAAATTATGTTCGCTTAGTTGTTCGTGTTTGTTCATTTGTTCGGTTAAAATTAAACGAACGAATATACACTCGTTCGTGTTTGCTCGATTCGTTTACATCCCTATCCTAAACCATAAACCTTAAACTCTAAAAAACACACCAAACCTATAATTCCCTAAACTCTAACCTTAAATCCTAACTCTAAATAGTAACCCTAAACTCTAAACTTAATATTTTAATATGGGGACATAGAAAGTACCACTGAAAATGGAAAAAAAAAATTCTATTCCTTTATGAGTTATGACCTATTCTTACTTCCATTGCAATCCCTTGCCATTATTACTATTCGATTTAAATAAGCAAATATTTTTTTTACACAAGGCTTGGACAGGTTTATCCCACAGATAGGATCGGGTTGAATAGATCAAAACGAGAAAATAGTTTTACGTAAGGCTTGGACAGGTTTATTCCACACATATGATCGGGTTAAATATATAAGAAAATAGTTTTACATAAGGCCGGGACAGGTTTATTCCACACATGTTAAATGAAAATTTTACGACGTCAGTCGATAGATTTTTACATATTTGAAATTTCTTTTTTTGATTAAAAACATATTTGAAATTTCTAGGACATATTTTTAATACGTTCAAAGCCAGAATCAGGAAATTTAATTTGAGGGGTTAGAACTTAAAATTCTAATAAATGAATTATTTGTAAGCAGGTGGAAATAAATAAGGAGTGTCAATTTTTATTAAGATGTGCCAATTTTCTTTTAAAGTTGTGTTACTTTTATTTTATAATATTATTTTATATTAAATTTATAAAAAAAAATCTCCAAAATTTTTTAGTGTCATGTGACACCCCTTGACTAAGTGTAGTGTCATGAATATGCTTATGAATGGATTATTTAAATATAAATTAAAAAGTTGTTGGATAATTTAAATGTAAATTAAAGCTTAAAAATCTGAAGTAAAAATTATATATAAAATAATAAATTTAACCATGACATATGATATGATTGTCACTTATTTTGTTCCCACATTATGAAATCAAAAGACCAAGTTTTATTTATAGACGCAAGACTTTATGTAAGGAGGTGCGAACTATTAGGAAGTTATATTATAAATATAAGGGTGTAAAATTATAAAACTTTAAGGGTATGAAATTAAATTTTTAATAAAAAACAAAAAAATATTTAAATTATAAAAAAAATTAAAATTTTTAAAAGATGTGACTATTCCCTCCAACCCCCTTCAATATCCCTGTTCATAACTAAATGTATATCTCTTACTAAAAACATCCTAAGTGGAATACTATACTTTTTATGCACATATTTTATTTATTAAGGTTTACTGTAAGTTTTTTTTTTTGTTTAAATGCTTCTTAAGTATTTATATAATTTGCTTCCTCAAAATTTAATTCTAACTCCATCCCTGCCTTCATTCTCATTTTATTTAATTATTGTATTGCCAAGGAAAATAAACAATACAGCAAATACTATACATTTTATGCACATATTTTATTTATTTTAAGGGTAAACTACAACGAAGGTCACTCAATTTTGGGTAAGGTTACGTTTGGGTTATTCAATTATTAAATGTTACATTTGGGTCACTCAATTAATATCATGGTTACATTTGGGTCACTCAATCATTAAATGTTGTTGTTTTACTTGGTATAATGTCAGTTTTAGTCCTCGATGCTTTTATATTGTATCAATTTAGTCCAAATTCAAAATAATTCAATAAATTTAACCCTTCATATTTTATACATCAATTAGTATTTTTATTATAAAATAGATTTCTTAAGTTCTCTGCAAGACTATGTATTTTCATTAAAAATTATAGTTTTTGCAATAATTTTTTAGTAATAATTTTTTACTATAAAACAGACTTGCAGAGAACTTAAGAAGTCGGTTTTATAATAAAAATTTAGTAACTTACATGGTAATAGTAACTAAAACCTAAGCTTTTATAGTAAATTACGTGGCAACAGTACTCTAGTGTTAACGAGGGTATACAAGTGGTTCGGAAGAAAAAAAAGACTAAATTGATATATTTTTAAATATGAAGGGTGACACAAATGTAACTTTACCCATAATTGAGTAGCCCAAATGTAACATTACTCATAATTGAGTGACCCAAATGTAACTTTTAATAATTGGGTGATCCAAATGTAATTTTACCCATAATTGAGTGACCAAAATGTAATTTTTAATAATTAGGCGACCCAAATGTAATTTTTAATAATTAGGCGACCTCCATTATAGTTTACCATTATTTTAAAAACCTACAACTTGTACATATAAATTATAATATATAGAATTTTTCCAAGAATCAAGTTTAAACATAAATTATTAGGGTTCCATAATCCACAAAGGCCAAAGCCTCTTTCCTCTTTGTGATTTAGGTGCAATAATACATTCAACTATCTAATTAACAAATTAGAATAAATTTAAATAACTTCTATAAAAAAATAAATTTGAAATCCCAAAGTTTTCTTCTCTTATTCACATTCTCACCTGTCGATAGTGACTATAATATGGTAGGTGGACATTTAATTGTATATTGTTAATACAAATGGGTGGTCCGACTCGGCTAATGAGGTATATATGCCAAAGCCAATCATTCATTTCCCTAACTTAATAGAACAATTTAATAGGAGTGATAATAGATAGAATCAAATATCATCCCGTTCCGTTAATAGTTTTAAATACATTTGCATCTCCATTTTTTTGGTAACAAGCTTAAATTACTATGAATTTTTTAACTTTTTAAATTAATGTGTAAAGGTAAAAAAATTTGCATACCCATTATGGAAAATTGTTTTGGACCTCATTCTTGAATTTCTAGATCCACCACCGACTGTCAGAAAAAAGATCTAACTATACCAGACCCAGTGGCGGAACTTGGAGTAAAAGTTTGAAGGGGCCAACTTAAATTTTTTAAAAATTTAGAGATTTAAACAAAAATTTTTAAAAAATTTGAGGGGTTAACTAAAATTTTTAATAATTTTGAGAGATTTAACAAAAAAAATTAAAAATTTGAGAGGAAACTTAAAAATATTCAAAATTTTGAAACTTAATATGAATTTTTAAAAATCTTGAGGGGGCCAAATTAAAATTTTTAAAAATTTTAAGGGCAAAATTCAAATTTACCAAAATTTTGTGGGGGTCGTGGCCTCCACTAGTCCTTCAATGGTTCCGCCATTAACCAGACCGTCGATCTTCTCTGATCAGGAATGTGCTCCGTAATGATCGTTACGCGAACATCAAACTATCACAAAAGTAAACGAGAACTAGGGGTGCTTATTGAGTTGACCAGCTCGCAAACAACTCGAGCTCGACACGTCAAAACTCTGTTAATGCTCGACTCGAGTTGAATCGACAAAATCGAGCTCGACTCAAGATCTTAGCGAGTCAAGTCGAGCAAGGTCAAGCCTGACTCAATAAGTTCGTGAGCTTCTCGTTATTTTTTTTATAAAGTCTTTCATGATTTTTTGGTGGTTACTTTTTGGTTTCAAATTTCCAAAACGTTTTGTATTTTCCGAGAATTAAAAAAGTTAATTTGTATTAATACGAAATTTAATTATAATAATGGGTATTTGCCTTTTCTTTTATTATTTCTTTATGTATAAAGTAGAAAAGGGGAAAAGTCTTTAGTTTCTACTTTCCAAGTAAAAAATACGATTGAAAGTTAAAACCCTAAAATTTCTAAGCATTCTCTCATTTGTTGTTCATCGAAGATTGTTGAGAAAATAAAAAGATTCTCGCACTCGAATATCAACTTCATCTCTAACTCGGTCATGAGAGGTTCGTTTATTTATCTCCTCAAACCTCACATTTTTTTTTTAATTTCTATGTTTATATTAAACTCTAATAGTACTACTAGATTTTACTTATATTTAAAAACAAGGTAAAAATTTTGGCGAGCTTAACGAACAACGAGTTGAGTCGAGCAACGAGATTTTTTAACGAGCACAAGTCGAGCAAAATTTTATCAAGCTTAACGAGCAATGAGTCGAGTCGAACAACGAGATTTTTTAACGAGCACGAGTTGAGCACTACTTAATTCGCGATCGACTCACTCGATAAGCACCGCTAACGATAACCATACCATAATAAAGGCAGACGAAAAACTGTGCCACAAAAATATATTCAAATTTTCTTCTTCACATTATTACAATTATAGTGATGGTAATTGAATTAAAAGTGGAATGCCATGCATATATAAAACAACAACAAAAGGTAGAAATAAAGAAAAACCTTAAAATCGTCACGTCTATTTAGCTTTAAGTAGTACATGTTATTAACCATAGAAATGGGTGGATGTAGATATTATAGTACATATTCTTATTCTCATTAATTTTAAATGATTCGAAATGACTAATGTAATGAATTCTTGTAGCTATAGTTAGTCGATAATTTTTTCCCCTTTTAAGTTTGATAACAATGTGGCGATAGTTAAGCCGACGTTGAGGAATTTCTCTCATACTAGGTCCGATCTAGGCTATTTTATTTTGGCATAAAGTTAAAAATAGCCTTCAACGTTTGATCTTTTGATCATTTTAGCTTTTATTCTTTTTTTAACGTTTTATTTGGTTCAAATTCACCTTCGGTGGATGAAAACCGTTAGTCAACTAACGGTCAACACTCTTCGATGACGTGTCATGTCTGCATGGATGGACTTGTTGATGTGGCGATGCCACATGTATGGATTTGCTGATGTGGGATCAATAATATTTTAAAAAAATATTTATTTTTATGTTTATTTTCTATTAATTTTTAACCAATAATACTGATGTGGGATCAATAATGTTTTTTTCCTTTTAAGTTTGATAACAATGTGGCGATAGTTAAGCCGACGTTGAGGAATTTCTCTCATACTAGGTCCGATCTAGGCTATTTTATTTTGGCATAAAGTTAAAAATAGCCTTCAACGTTTGATCTTTTGATCATTTTAGCTCTTATTCTTTTTTTGGTCCAGATCAACTCTTAACGTTTTATTTGGTTCAAATTCACCTTCGGTGGATGAAAACCGTTAGTCAACTAACGGTCAACACTCTTCGATGACGTGTCATGTCTGCACGGATGGACTTGTTGATGTGGCGATGCCACATGTATGGATTTGCTGATGTGGGATCAATAATATTTTAAAAAAAATATTTATTTTTATGTTTATTTTCTATTAATTTTTAACCAATAATACTGATTGGTTGAATGCAAAGGGAATGAGTAAAATAACAAATTTGTAATTGACGGGACTTGAACCCAAACTTGATGAGTGGAAAGTACAACGCCAATAACAAATTTGTAATTAACGGGACTTGAACCCAAACTTGATGAGTGGAAAGCACAACGCCTGACCACCAACCTAATATGCTAATTCGTTAATTTTTTACCAAATATTGTATGTATCATTTCTTACTATCTGCATCCATTGTTGCCCCTTCATCGTCCCTATTGTTGAAAATCCAAGATCAAAACTATATTCGGTAAGAATTTAACAAATTAGCATATTAGCTTGGCAGTCAGACATTGTGCTATCTGTCACGGGCATGCCCCCTTTGCTCGGTTGGCAAGCCATGCGACACTTGAAATGAGTGTTACCCAGACAAGTCAGCCTTTCTCATGCCTCATTGTCGAATGAGTTATCTCGGTCTAGCCTTCTCAGGGTCACAATGTGCTATGACTTCAGAGTTTCGAATCTCGCAGGGCCTAGCGATAGCTACACTCCAACCTCGTACTTCAGCCACGAGCGCGATATGGGCCCTATGGCCCCAAACCGTCCCTAGGTATTTCTCCCGGGGAGACAGTGCGCCAACCACTAGGCCCCACTACCTGCACACCTAGGCCCAACATGGGCCTAGGAGTAGGTCGCTTACACCAAGGAAGCTTGGTCGCTAGCCCAGGCGAGGGGGATGGTGGAGACCCGACACCAGACCACTTCCCCCTAAAGAGCTAAATAAACTTACCAGGAGTGCTGTGAGTAGACGTTGCTTCGTCCCAAATGATGACACTTTCTGGATAGGGCCTTCATCGTCTTCTCAAAGCATCTTAACTTGCATCCTTGACTTGGTAGCTCCTTAGGGATTGCTCATATCATCGCTCGGTCATGAACGGGCTTGTCAAGGCAGGGTCACAATATAATAAGGGATGGCCTTGACATTTCTCCCCCACTTCCTCTACCGATGCCCTCATCGATGTAGTCCAAGAAGGGATGGTTCTCATTGATATTAACACCAGTTCTTCATCACCTGTTGAGCCGATACGGACCTCTGTGGCAGCACATCTTCGATTCGTGCTCGATTTGATATGTTTTTATTGTCCCGCCATTTGATCATTCAAGCAACTAATTCAAGCCTCGATCATGGGTTCTTTCTATCTCCCTTTTGACTATGTTGCACATCCGTAACCGTCTAGACTGACCCCAGACTCATTATGACCCAGTTCCAATTCTATCATGTTGACTTTTAGATTCATGCTCTCCCACTTTTACTCCGATTGTGGCTCGGGCAAAAGACAAGTAACAAACCATCGATCCACTCGAACAAGTGCCATGTAGTTTCTCTGTGCTCCACGATCTGCCCATTAACCTACACAAATACAAAAGTAACATACCTGGCCATGAGCAAACGTGTTATGACTCGTCACTCAATGGCTTGCTCCTCGACATTAAGCATCTTCGCCAACTTTGCCTCATCTCGTACCGAGACCTCCAAAGTATTGAATGCGTCACCATACATATATCATCAATATTAACCCAAGTTTGCCAGCACATGCTCGCATTGCACTTGGTTGCTCAATAATGCAAAAATGATCTCGAGTTGCCAATACCGTATCGCATTGTACTTGCCTTTTGTTCTCCCCAATACATCCTGTATTATAAGACATACAAGCAATTTTATCAATGAAAACATATCCACACAAGTCTCGTATGATACCTGGTTGGCACACATTGCCTTATGCTACCACCAATCATGGTATGCCTTTGTATGTATACCTCAGGTGTTTTGACTATTTGAGAACGCAATCTCTACGACAAGCTAATATCATCCACTCGTGAGGTTTTCTTCTTACTCAATTATACCTACACCATTTGCCAAGTGAATGCACACCAATATTCTCTCGAACAACCTTGCCCTTGTTCCAATAGCAAAATAGAAGATCATATGCCCTCACTAGATCTTCTTAATAGTCTCCTATGGCCCTTGTAATAGCCAATCAAGTTGCCCCTTATTTTGTTTCTCTTTTACTCCCTTTGTAACAGATAGAACTGTTGATCAAGCACAAAAGTACACATTTGATCTCTTGACACACATGGCCTATACTCCATGGGTAAGTTAGTTCCCCACATCTATTGATGTCTTCCCCATTATCCACTTACTAGAAAAGTTCATCTTGTTATCACGCCAACAAAGAAACCTATATTAGCACCCCACAAACATCATATCAATATTAGTCTCATGTCGTGGACTTCAAAATGATGTCTCACTTGTGCCCTCTACGTGTGACTTAGGTTTTCACAAGAACCAAACTCTTCCCCATATGCCTACGACATCTAGTCAGTAGAGTATTCTCATGTAGGATCAAGACCTCTTCATTCTCTTACATAATCTCGAATAGAACCTGTATTTGCTAAATCCCTTAGCTTCTTTTGAGCATTACATTCTACATTTTCGGGAAAGAAGGAGCTTATTAACTCTTCATTTAGCTCATCACATATCTTGATAGGACAAACACCATTAGTAAACTTAGACCGCCACCCCAAACTTGGCGTCCCCTATTAGATACACCAAGGCCACCGTGACCTTGTCTTTATCTGTTTTAGTATGCATATACCGAAAATAATGCTTGACATCGAACAAGAAATTTTCAAGCTCCTTAACATCTCTGTTCCCTTCATATCGCTGAGATTCTGAAACCCTAGTCCTCGGGCCCTATCTGCTGTCATCGAATTGCCCATAGCTATTTGTATCAGGTTAACCTGAGTCTTGATCTCATCTAGTCTGAACTTCATATGACTTAATGTTTCTTTTGCCTTCATTACCAAAATCTTTAATAGTTTGGGTCAACTCTTGCTGCGTTTCCTCTATTGCTCAAAGCCGATCATTTAGTGTCATAGCTCTCATGGCAGCCACTACGGCATCAAGTTCCTTAACCCGACTAGGGTCTACCGACCCATCACCTGTATTGACGTCCTAGCACCTAGGTGTGTTCTCTCTCTTTGGGTAATACTCGTTCTACGTTTTCGTGTTTGTCACCATTTCGGGTCTTTCTTTGTTACCTGAAGCTGACATTTATCCCTATTGCATACGACCAGGGCTTTTGACACCTACCAAACCTTCAAACTGTCTTGGTTCTTTAATCGATTGCCCCACATCCCTCAAGGAATTGATAGGAATACCTGCCTTCAGAACACACACAAAGAGAAAACTGACCACGAAATTGGTTAGTCCAATTACATAACAATAAAATGAAATGTACCTTACAAGTTCAATGGGACTTTCCAGTACGTCTCCCACTGCAATTTACGCTCCGTATTGCCAAACTCTGGGAAGTGCTTTATAAATTCCTTGACCACCACATTTCTATTTTTGGGTAACACCGACATATCCGTGGTAACCCGGTTCTGGTTTCGGTCTCTTGGTCCATACATCAATTTTGACCTAAGCCTTGGCTTTATTAACTCGCTCCACCAAATAGCTTGTCGGTAGTAGCCTATATCACCACTGCCAAATTGGGTATTTTGTAACACTTGGGTGAGATCTGACTTGTACTTGAACCATCACCACATACCCATTGAGCTTGCCTGTCCTACACTCACTCTTTGGCTCTACTTGTGAAGGAACTCCTAAGGAGAGCTTTTCTCAGATGCACTCACATTACCAAGTTGTACCACCCTTGTGTTTCTCACCCAAACGGGTAGCTTTACAAATAACATTTTGCCTTACCCTAGCCAGCATCCCCATCAAAGAAAGATTTTCGTGCCAAAATGATTTTTTTTCCATCCAAGATAAAACGGTATTGACTCGCACAACATTTGTCATCCCATATTTGCAATTTATTGCCGAAGAATCTGGTCCAAACTACCACATCGCAACACATTCCTTTTTACCTTAAGACCCAATGTGTCTTGAGAAAATCGCCATTTGCCGACAAATTATTAGCTATGGGAAGCATTCCCCTTAGGCTCATTGATTTTATTTAACAATGTAACTTTTTTTTCTTCCGAGAACCCATGATATGTCCACCCTACAAGAGTCCACAACAACAGGAGGGAGCATACCAATAACTCTGCACTCCCTTTCACTCTATTTTGTTTCGAGAGGGGCCACTCCATCCGGCATACAGCGATCGTCACGATCCTTTGACCACTTCATTAAATAGTTCGAGGTCCTAAGAGTCTTGTTCTGCACCTTTAGACGATCACACTGTACCAAAGTACTCCCACAACAAACGAGTTTTATCATACCCCCTTTGATTTTATCAATGAGTGAATCTACCACCTTGAGGAACACGACTCTGCCGCATTGACTCCCCGAACACAAAGCAATTATGGAACGGTTTCTAGTTGTCTCTAACTCTTTCCTTTAGGGTTAGTCTACGAACCCATGAATATCCGTTGTATAACTCTACATCCATCTATACCCATTCCTCTTTTCACCTGGAAAAAGATAGTTAAGCAACAATCAAGTACCCCAATGCCAAGATAAACAATATTGTCATTAACTTCCATCAATCAAGAATTTATCCCATTACCCTAGAAACGACAAGCACTAATATGTTAGATTAACAAAAATAAGCACATTTTATGCTTCGGGCTGCACATGCCCTTGTGCTAACAAGACAAAACAAACATCAATAAGCAAGGTTTACCGACACAAGGCAATGTATCAAAATAAGCATCACTATTACCGACAGCCACCATAGGGAATGACTCTTCTCTCGAGTGATGCGTAAGCACCCCCATATTGCTAGAATTCGTGCCCCCGTGCTATAAGGAATACACACTTCATCATGTCCCATAGACAGCCATCAACGAGCCTTTAAAGCAACCCAAAAAAATATTGCTGGTGTCCCAAATCATGGACATGCACTATTGTGCAAAGATCAATCTCGTCCACCAAAAGCTCTCACACTTCTTTGCGCCTCAACTCGATCGCCAACAAAAATGTTACACCTGTAACGAACAAATGAGCACCACTGTGCTCTAATTCACACACGCCACCGCGCTAATGTAACACATTGGCACTACCTTGCCAAACCCACCATTAGACACCTTTGCGCCTTGACTAGGTCTTGGTCAATCAGCATAAGGAGTCACCCTGCCTACCCCACTCGCGGAAGCACTTGGCGTAGGTTCTAGCCACCATGCCTAACCTCACAGGGCGCTCGGCGCGAAACTAGACAACCCTGCCTACTCCACTAATAGATGCGCTTGGCGTGACATTACACCATCATGCCTACTCCTTGAAGAGAAGTTCTTGGCGTAGGATTAGACCACCCTGCCTACTCCCCACATGGGAACGCTTGGCGTAGTCCCCCACCCTGCCTACTCCAGTTCAAAGAGCGCTTGGTTTACTATCATTTGACCATGCCTACTCCATTTACCGGAGCGCTTGGTGTAGAATCCACAATCTAGCACCTCTGTGCACAGAAAAAAAAAGTCTCTTTTTTTGTCGGTCATGATGATTCACCCTGCCTACTCCACCCATGGGAGCGCTTGGCGTGAGACCAACTAATCCACAAATAGTCTAACTTTTATTTTTGCTACACATCCTTCTGGCGTCACCACGCACCACATTCACTGAATAAAGCATTACATTGTTCAAGTTGGTACATGAGCACTATAACGTTAGGTTAACAAATATGCACCACTGTATCACAAGTCATATCCAAAAGCCACCGTCACATGAGTACATTGTCCATCGTATTCTCGCTCTGATACCACGTGTCACGGACATGCCCCCTTTGCTCGGTTGGTAAGCCGTGCGGCACTTGAAATGGGTGTTACCCAGACAAGTCAGCCTTTCTCATGCCTCATTGTCCAAGGAGTTATCTCGATCTAGCCTTCTCAGGGTCACAATGCGCTATGGCTTTAGAGTTTCGAATCCCGCAGGGCCTAGCAATAGCTACACTCCAACCTCATACTTCAGCCACGAGCGCGATATGGGGCCCTATGGCCCCAAACCGTCCCTAGGTATTTCTCTCGGGGAGACAGTGCGCCAACCACTAGGCCCCACTACCTGCACACCTAGGCCCCACATGGGCCTAGGAGTAGGTCGCTTACACCAAGGAAGCTCGATCTCTAGCCCAGGCGAGGGGGATGATGGAGACTCGACACCAGACCACTTCTCCCTAAAGAGCTAAATAAACTTACCAGAAGTGCTGTGAGTAGACGTTGCTTCGTCCCAAATGATGACACTTTCTGGATAGGGCCTTCATCGTCTTCCCAAAGCATCTTAACTTGCATCCTTGACTTGGTAGCTCCTTAGGGATTGCTCATATCATTGCTCGGTCCACCATTGCTCGGTCATGAATGGGCTTGTCAAGGCAGGGTCGCAATATAATAAGGGATGGCCTTGACACTATCCACCCGCAATTACAAATTTGTTATTTTACTCATTTCCTTTTCATTTAACCAATCAAATGATGTCACATATTATCATATAGTTGGTTAAAATTAATAGAAAATAAACATAAAAAATAAATATATATTTTTAAAATATTATTAATATCACATCAGTAAAGTGCCACGTCAGCAAATTCATACATGTCACGTCATGCAGACATTAAGTGCTATTTTTAACTTTATGCCTTTTATTTTTGAGTAAACCCTGTAAACAACACTATTGGTTAATAAACTATTTTTATTTTTTTTATTTTGGTCACTGAACTATTATTTTGGGCTAAATCATCATTAATGCTATTTTTTTCTTATTTAGTCTCTAATGTTACTTTTTTCTTGTTTTGGTCACTAATCTATTGCTTCTTTCTTGTTTTGGTCACCAAACTATTATTTTTCTGTGATTTTTTAACGACGGGTGATCAAAAATAAAAAAAGTAACATTAGTGACGATTTTGTCAAAAATAATGATTTAGTGAACAAAAATAGGAAAACGCGAATAATTTAGTGACCAACAATATTGTTTACCTTTTATTTTTATATACGACCCCAATTAATATCTATGTAATGAAAATATATATTAAAGAAAATATTGGAATTAAACAAATTGACTAGAATTAAATCTCTAATGAATTACTTGGTTTTTAGTTTGATTGGTTGCTGTAACAAGGAATGGTGGATTTAGAAATTAAAAATAGGTCCAAAGTATTTTTTCTCAATTGAATATGCAGTTTTTTTCTTTCAATTTTACTCACTAAGTTATTTTTTTTAAAAAGATTTAACACTAAATTAAATTTATTTTTTTCTTTCAAAAAATGAGCATGCAGTTACTTGTAACTTACTTTGGGGACTTTATACATCCGTAGTAAGTAAGAAAAAAAAGTCATGAATACAATGATACCCATAATGAATCTCCTTTCAATAAAAAGGGTAAATTACGTAATCATTAAACTTTATTTCCAAACTTATTTTAGTCACTGAAGTTTCAAAACATTCAATTTGTTTATTAAAGTTTAGACATTGAATGTTTTTGGTTACTCTTCCGTTAATTTTTTTGACATAGTCCATTTATCGGCGAACAGAGGAACTTCTCCAGATCCGAACGATGGAAAGCTTCATCGGCACGAGGAAGCAATATACTGAGAAACGGGCTCCATTCGACGACAAAGAAGGGGGATTGGCGAGAAAGAAACCGAAAGATTTTTGCCCATTCGTGAACTTCGGGGCACTTTCTGACGAAATGGGTAGAATTCGGGCTCAGTGGGTCGAGACGCATCAATTCTTGAAATTTGGTACCAAACGATGATGACGGTGAACTGTGGAGTGACACAAAAATTCGATATCAAAATTTCAGTGAAAAAACGTTCAATGTCTAAACTTCAATGAGGAAATTGAACGTTTAGAAAATTCAGTGACCAAAATAGGTTTGAGAGTAAAATTCAGTGATGGTTTATATAATTTACCCTAATAAAAATAAATATTGTCCGCCTAACCTGTAGTAAAATGTATTTTCTATAGAGGCAGAATTAGAATTAGAATTAGATTTTGAGCGGACAAATTGTATAAAGATCTAATAAATATTTAATTAAAAATTAAGAGATAAAATTTAATTTAATTAATACTTAATTGGATAAAAAATTTAAGAGTTTAATTAATTTTTTTAAAAAAAATCAAGGGCTTATGATAGCCTTTTCTTATTTGGTTTTAACTAGAGGTAGAAATCAGGTCGCTCGGGTTGGATCATTTCGGTTCAAGTTAGTTTGGGTCTGTCTGGAATCGGTTTAGATTCGGCTCGGGTCTATGATAACTCTGGTCCGGTTTGGGTATTTGATCGAGTCAAAATTAGATCGGCTGCTTTCGGTTTTGGGTTAAAATCGGGTCGTTCGGATTGGTTTCAGGTCGGGTCAACCTTTGAATTTTTTTGGTCAACTTGGTTTGAGTTGGGTGTGATTCACAAAGACTTCGTTGATGCAGAACATTGTGTCGGTGGAGGATACATAATACTTGAAGGCAAAGGTATAACAAATTAAGCTTAAATGTGTTTGAAGACTTTGAACTTTTGAAAAATAAATCAATTAAGCTCTTGTTTTTTTTTCACTCAATTAACCACCGAATCAATAAATTGAATTAATTAATCCATTTGACCAATTTTGACCATCAATTTTTAACGGATTTTGTTTGGAGATATTATCACATGACACAGTATAATTATGTCATGTCACATTTACAGATTTTTCAAAATTTTTTAAATAATTTTTATAAGTTTTTTATAGAACTTTTAAAGAATTTTTTCAAATAAGATAAAAAAATTCTGAAAATATCAACTGACAACATTGTAACACGGTACGTACAAGAAAAGTTCAGGGCTTAATTGGGTGCAAGAAAAGTTCAGGACTTAATTATTTTTTTAAAGTTCAAGGGTTTATGATTATGATACGCTTAAACCAACAAATTGCAATTCCATGTCTTCTTTTTAATATACATTTATTTTTTATATTTTTAATACTCCTATATCGAGTCGAGTTACTCAAGTCAACTCAAATAAGTCGTTGAAATTTCAAGTTCGATTCGAGTTTGAATTTAAAAAATTCAAATAACTGAAAAAAACAAATTTATAAAACTACATTTTTTTAATATTAGGCCTTACTTCTAAATTTAAAAATTAGTAGGACAAAAGCTTATTTGACTAATTTTTAAACTTAAAATGACATAAAATGTTATTATATGCAATTTTGAGAACAACGATCTCTCCCATAGTATAATACAAAAAGATAATAAAACATACACTATTTTACGATTTATCATATTATTAAAAATAGATAATAGTAAAAATAAATTATTCATTTACTTTAACTTAATTATCGAGTTAAAATCGGGGCGATGTTTGGTTCAACTTTCAGTTCGGGTGGCCTTCGGTTTGGGTGAAATTGGTTCGGCTCCATTCAGTTTGGTTGAAAATCGGTCTAGGTCCATTTCGGTTCAACAAAAAATCGGGTCAATTTCGGTTCAGCTTATTTCAGATTTCGGATCAAGTTCGGGTTATTATGTTCGGATCAATATCGTGTCTCATGTCAAATTTACCAAGTCTAGTTTTAACCTTCGATTGGTTTTGGACCATTTGCTTGCATTAAATTCTAGACATTAACTTTCCCATGTGTTGTCTTGCATGAAATAAATAAATAAAGAAGACGAGGAGTAGGGATACTTCTTTTTTGAAACATCGAAGTAGGGATAATTTTTTTGAACAATTCCTACTTAAGGAAATGAGAAAAGGAAATTTACTTCTAATGGGTCTAGAACCCACAACTTAGAGAGAAGGGAAGATGTCAACTGAGAACTTTTAACTACTTGTTTTAAAAGTTGTTGACCGGAATAGGGATACTTTAAAAGTAAGAGAATAGAGTTGGTGAAATATAATTGAAATATTTGAGTTGACCATAAGAAGAAGAATTATACCATGGGATATTCTGACCAAAGTCTATTAATCAGAGAATTAATATTGTCTGTTTCATGCGTTAAGTATTAAATGGTTACATATTTTTTTTAATATGTTGGTGTGATTATAATGTAGTCTTTCTAAACTTTATTATTATTATTATTATTATTTTATTATTACGTATGGCAGATAACTAACCTATCACTTTGAGCAGAGAATATTCCACATGCAGGCATGCACCATGATACCAGATTCGGTACAAATGTGATCCAAATCCAATTAGAATTGTAATTATACACGAGTTAATCCATGCCATGCGGGCTGTTTTCATCGATACAAGCCCAGAATCATGGCTGTCATTTGCAAAGCATTCAAGTTCGAGAGTGGAACTGTTTTAATGCAGTCGCTGTTATTGAGTTTAACTATGTTTTTTAAAGAATATCCTCATAGTTTGGAAAATAAAAATGAAACCAATGGTTTAGTTCAGGGACGAAGTTATATGGGGTGGGGTGGGACAATTTTTTTTTTTCACCTTTGTCCCTCTATATACTTTTAAAAAATGGTTTATTTATAAATTTGTCATCCACTTTCAAACGTTTATATTTTTTTCAGGGCCGTTTCTGAGATTTTAGTGGATTTAGGGCGAACTTAAAAATTGGACCCTAAATTAGGGATTTAAACTGCGGTTGTGATCGTGTATTCGGTTATGTTGCATTTATCACGGTTGCAGACATAATGAATGTTATTTCTATCACTGCGGGTATCGCAGTTGTGAAATTTTTTAATAACATATGCTATTGTGGACATAACGGTTGAGGTATTATGATTTTGGATGGTGTCTCTACCACTATAACGATCTCTGTTGCGGTTATATACCTCTATTTAAATACATGTTTATAATATCAAGTATTGAAAAAATAAATTTTAAGAGTGCGTTTATAATAACAAGTATTGAAAAAAAGAAATTTTAAGAGTATGCTCGTAATAAATAGTGAGGAAAAATAGGTCTCCTAATAACAAGTATTAAAAAATTAATTTTAATATTTATTATTACGAGCATACTCTTAAAAATTAAATTATTTTTAATATTTATTATTAGAGGCCCGACGACCCTGATTTTTCTCTAACCCCAAATTCTGATTCCGTCTCTGATTTAGTATATATCCTCGTACGGAAAAGCTCATCTACATATATACATATGGTAGGTGGTTATAGCCTATATAGGTCACTGGAATGTGTTCTCATGGGTGGTGGTGTAGCCATAGACTTGTAAGAAATGAATGGAGATGTACATCTTTTTATGGAGGGACATGAATCTACGTATCGGTATCGGTATCACAAGGAATTGTATTAGTTTGTAGCTTCGGCCATTTATGGTCCAGGACATGAGATCACATCAGGGTAAATTTAGCTTCTTGTTGCCCCACGCATGTGGTGAGAAGTAGGGACCATGAACCGGAATAGAATTATGATCAAACATGGAGAAATCTATAATATCAATATACAAAAAAGTTAGAGAGAGGGGCAATGCCTCTCCGAAGAGCAACGTGGTTTTGTCCCTGAATATATTAAAAGACTACCTCAATCTAAACTTCTAAAGTTGAAATATATCACATGTATCAAAAAGACTTACGATAGTATTTATAAATCGTTCATCAAATAAAATTATTATCGAGATTTAACTTTTGATATTTGAAAAACGCTAATGAATATTCAACTAACCTATGTTGGCAAAAGCTGGGACATTGTTGGTGTATGTGGTTTCTATACCCGATGAATTGGATCCCAAATCTCTCATCCTTTTAACATTTAAAAGAAACCCTACCTTATCGTTATCTGCGTTTAGGACATATATATATTGAGCAGTATGAGCATGATTTCCACTGCTACCATGGAATAGATAAAGCCATCAAAATCCACTAGCAATTATTACAATCTTTTTTTACAGAGATAAAAAGATTTGGTTGTCTCGTTTGTTTTTTAGTATAATTATTTATATTTAATTTATTAGCTGACTAATCATGATAGAGTACTGCAAAAGTTCATTATGAGACGACTCTCCAATTCAATTTATTTCATTCGTAACGTTAAGTTTCGAATTTTCAACATTGCTTAAAGGATCTAATATCATATCTTACTATAACAACTATTGGTGTTTTTTTGTTGATGATGTTTTGCATTACAAAAACATGTATCATCATGTACATGTTGGGTTGAGTCACATAATGATTAACCCATTTTTAAT
Source organism: Hibiscus mutabilis (assembly GCA_019671005.1). NCBI lineage: Eukaryota > Viridiplantae > Streptophyta > Magnoliopsida > Malvales > Malvaceae > Hibiscus > Hibiscus mutabilis. The sequence continues at coordinate 17,679,167 of CM033736.1, read as the reverse complement.
ATTTTATTACAAGAATTGTCCCCTACCAGCATTATTTAAAAAAAAACCCAAATCGACCTCGCGTTCTACAAAGCGCGATTTAAGACATCGCTTTCTACAGAACGCGAGTTCCACCCAACATGGAATGACTTTTCAGATAACCCAATTTAATATTTGGAAAAAAAAGGATCTCACGTTCTGCATATAGTGAGATCCCCGAGAAATTGAAAATCTCACCGGGCTATATTATATTGAACTCGCTTCCTGCAGGAAACGAGTTCAGTGCAATTTGAGGCTTAAATACAAAGTTTTATAGGCATGTTCGGTATTTTTCCGGGTTGTTAATTAGAAAATTTTCGTAATTTTTAAGCTTAGAGGCGTAGTATTGGAACTTATCTTTCAATTGAGGCTAATATTGGTACATACGAGATATTATAAACGAGGTAAAAATCGCGTAGGAAATGGTTTCAAAGCTTGGTTTTGTGCATGAAGAACAAGCTACAATGTCTTGATAGGCATGTTTGAGGGGATTTTCCGGAACCCAAACGCAAAATTTGCGTAATATTTAATCTTAGAGGCGTAGTATTGGAACTTATTTTTCATTTGAGACTGATATTATCACACACAAGATATTGTAAACGGTGTAAAAATCACGTTGAAAATGGTTCCAAAGCTTGGTTTTGTGCATGGATATTTGAGACTGATATTGGCACATACGAGACATTGTAAATGGTGTAAAAGTCGCATTGAAAATGGTTCCAAAGCTTGGTTTTGTGCATGAATAACAAGCTAAAATGGCTTGATAGACATATTCGATGGGTTTTTCTAGGAAGTTAATCGCAAAATTTGTGTAATCTTTAAGCTTAGAGGTGTAGTATTGAAACTTATCTTTCATTTGAGACTGATATTGACACATACGAGACATTGTAAACAGTGTAAAAATCGCGTTGAAAATGGTTCTAAACAAAAAAATTAAAACCTAACGAAGAGATTTTGTTACTTAGAAAAATATTAGTACAACAGAAAATACAATTAATTGATACGAGGGCCTGACCGATTAGGACATTTGTTCTTGGTGTGTTTGGGATTCCTGCATTTAATGCGTAGTTTATGCTGTCTAGTTTTTTCTTGATGTTCGACCAAATCCTCATCACAGTAAATTCGCCTTGATCGTGGATGACCTTTTTTGTCGCGTCGTATCTGGCAGTATTGTAGGTTCATCATCAACTATGTCCGGATCAAATTCATTTCTAATAGGAGGAAACTCGTATTGATAAACCTTGAATACGATTTCAAGTAAGTATACCAGATCAACCAATTTCATGTAGTGAATCTGTACAGAAGAACAAGCAGCAATGGCGTGCGTACACGGGTATTTGAATGTTTGGAAGACTCTACACTCGTAGGTTTTTCTCGTAGATCAACCACGTATGCGTTGTGCTATATGCCTTCTAACGGCCTCAAATATTCTGAAACATAGAATAAATGGTGTTCGCAAGAGAATCAGGTCGCATTCATTGCATTTGAATACTGCACAAATGTTTGAAATTTTGTGAGGAGGTCTGGGTGGATTCTGTGGCCACCTGCCATCCAGTCAACTGTTTGCTTTCCCAAGGCTGTAAAAAGGGTAGCCAACTAGTAATATGTCACTTTGACAACGGAAGTGATAGGCAAATGTCACACTCTTCAGCGATGAATTGATCGCCTCAGCCAAATTCATTGTCATGTGACCATATTGTTTACCCCCATCAAATGATCAAAACCATTTCTCACTCGGGATTTTAGCAAGGTAGTTATAGCCCTCTAAATTCCCTACTCTCACTTGTTCAAATAGCTCCTCAACCCCATGTACGAAATACATGTTGCCTATCCAAAAAAATAGAATAGTTAATGATGAATAATAAACGAAAATATATCTTAAACCCAAAAGAGTGAAAGAGGTACCCATCCGAAGCACCATTAGATGTTTATCTTTACTCTCGTACCTTTACAAATAATTTACAACAATGTGGCATAAACAATACCGATGATAAATATAGGAAGGTTGCCAAGACCGACCCATATGCTCGATTGCGTATTTGATCACTGTGCCTCTGTCAGAAATAACACATATCTCATTATCTCTATCACGTATAACACGAGATAGAACATGTCTTCGTAAGTTCTTAAGGAAAAGTTCCCAAGAGTCGATATCTTTCTTTTTGACTATTGCGAAGGCGATGTGAATAGTTTTTCTATTGACATCTTGTGCAACTGTCAATAATAAATTTGTGTGTATCTGACGTACAACTAAGTGTCGTCGATCTAAACCATCGGTTTGCAGTGATGAAATACATTAACGAACTATGAAAATGTCCAAAATACCCGATAGAATTGGCACACACCTTGTATGACACGATTATTTTTGTACACCGATATAATTTACAGTTTTACAACCATCTCGGTATGTGTTTCTGTATCATTTTTAGCCATGACCGTAAATCTTTGTACCATTTCTCCCATTGGCCATACAATTTTTGTAAGGCCCGCCACCTTGCATACCATACTTTATGGTAGTCAATTGTGTAGCCGTATTGAGATGTAATTGTATCCATACAAGTCCCAACTATTACACTTGAATTTTCTTTGACCAGTAAAGGCATCACAAAGCACGTGTACATCCAAGTTACGTTGATCGTGATTGAGGCTGCTGACGGTGCATGTATAAAGCCCCGCGTATTTTGTGATCTTCTATAATATGTTTATCTTCTTCAAGCATGATACACAAACCCTCCAATCACATCTCTAGTTCTTGTGGACATATTCAGCAATGTAGAAATTTGGTTGTGTTTTTTTTTCACAGTCGACGTAACTGAGTAGCGTATAGTGTAGTTCTTAATGGCAGCTACGGCGAGTTCTTTTGCCATGAAGGTCATTCCAATATAGAGTTCACCATCACCACATTGGTTGTATTGCTCAATATGTTGGAATTGCAAAAATTCTAGAGCGTTGAAAGCTTCCATATCAATCATTATGAAGAAGGATGGTGGCTGGTAATAAAAAATCAGAGTGGCAGTATGTGGAACATTAATATGTGCTGCGTATTCTTCGTTACCTTGGACATTATCCTCTGGTTCTTCTGGCATGTCAAGGTATTCTAGTTCTTTATAGAAGGGGCCTAGCTCGTCACCATATGGGTCGGTCTTTCTTACCGGTTTTTCGTCAAAATTATCACCCTCAAATTAGAATAGTTTTGGGTCGTCAAATACTACAGTCACAAGTGTAATAGTTATACGTCAATCATGAGATCGCTTACGAACCATATTACCAATATTAAAGTCAACAACACCAACACAAGAATGTCTCCCCTTAGATGGTGACATGTAATTTGTACTAGGAATATACGTTAAATATTATCTATATAAAAATCATCGAACATGTTAAACGTATCATGGTCTGGCGACATCATGTTGTTTTGAGATGATGGTGCAGCCACACACATACTGTATAGATTGTAGGTTGAATGTTAGGTTGGTGGCAGGTCCAAGTCAAAGTTGAAGCTACGCAAGAATGCCTTGGAATCGAAGATGGTGATACACCCAAGTCAAAATTCAACGGTCTCAAAAAATTAGGATAACTGTGTGTACTTAATAAGTTGAAGTCATTTTGTAAATTGGCTGTCGGACTCTGAACATTAGGGTCAAACTCAAAATTCTTCCGTCTCCAATTTGGGACTCTGCTACCATCAACATCATTAGAAAATATTACATACAACTTTAGAGGCCATCCTAATGAATACTACAAGTGGGATTCCTCCATCAATTCTACATCACCGTTATCCGCAACATGGTATATTTAGTAGGTTAATGGTTCTAACAACGTCGGTAGTCGATACTTCAACGATTCTAATTTTTTCTGTGAGCATGTGGAACATTATTCTTCACTTACTTTCTCAACGTCTTATACATTAATTTCCTCGACAGTGCTATCGTAACAATATTTAAAGACTAAAAGACAATGTCGAGAGATGTATCACTGATCATCTGACCATCATAGTATATCAAAGTAGTAATAGTTCCCTTCCTCGACATATTTTGAGAATATCTACTATCATCCAGAGAAAAGAACAAACATTAGCAAAATTGTAATGACTTCAAACTATATAAGAATTGAGAAGTCTTGCATAAACTTAAAATTAAAACACTTATCTAAAAGTAACGTTTGGAAAATTAAGTCGGTGATCTTAACTTCCCTTTTCCTTGCCTTCTATGAACTACCGCAATTGATAGCAATTGATATGGTTTGTTTGCCTTCACTTCTATTTGATATAAGATATACAATAACATATATTAGCATCCTCCAACACACGAGGAATCTTTATTTTTGGACGTGTCAGACACATTTTGTCAGTCAAACTAACATGGCAGGAACCTCACGTTATATAGATAGTGAGGTCTGTAGAGATTTCTGACGTAGCAGAGACCTCGCGTTCTGTAGAAAGTGAGACCTGCATTGATTTTTGACGTGGCAACACCAGCGTACGCCATTGATGTGACATATTAAGGGACCTCGCTATAGTTACATTTTAAATCCAGATTCATCCGTCTATAAAAATGTCCATCCATCGAGGTTTCACATTCAATGAAAAGTAAAAAAAAATCAGTCCTTACCAAAATATGGCAAGATTTTCTACAATGATGTTTCGTTATGGAACTTATTTCTACACTTCATTCAACAACAAGATCAAGAAAGATGAGTTATGTGATTTGATTTCAGCTGTAATACCCCAATATTTGGTTAGTGACCAAATTGTAAATAATTAAAAGTTGGTGGTTTTAGTTCAATGACTAAAATGTAAAATTTTAAAGTTTAGTGGCTAAAGTGAAAAATTGAGAAAAGTTCAAGGACCAACATGGTAATTTTCCCAATAATTAGTTTTATTCTATAAATAAATAGATCACCTAAGGGTGTGGATCGAATATAAAAATTATAGTTTGATCTGATGTTTCTATTATTGAGAAATTACGGTTATAGTTTAAATGGAATTTGGATGATCAGTCGAGCTCGGAATGTTATGGAAATTTGAAGGCAGTATTGGGAAGACCCGATAAACATGACATTGAAGTTTTGAATCGTTTTTAATTGATTTAGATTCGATTATATTCAGTATTTTATATAGGTGGTAAAATGGCAAATTTGTGGAAAAGTTGAATAGTGAATGAGATTTTGGTCTTTTCACTTAAAGGGGACATGAATGGAATTTTGGATATTGTTACATGGAAAATGAATAGTGGCTGATTGGAATTGAACTAGAATGGCAAACTAGAAATTAAAGATTTAGTTTGAGGCTAAATTGGTAATTCGGCATTATTTGAATTTTATATTCAAATACACTTTACAAGTGTATTAATAAGGATAAAAGATAATAAAAATCATCCCGTTTTTTCAGCAATATACGAGTGGAGCTTGGGAGAAGAAAAGAACAAGGTTTGTTTTTCCAAATTTTGATTATTTTGATCATTTCTAGTTAGATTTTGATTTTGCTTAAGTTAGATAAAATGATATTCTCTTCATTCTCTACATGTTGATAGCAATTTTACATAGGGTTATGAAGAATTGTTTATATTCTTGAAGAGAGAGAAAACAAGGTTTGAAGATTAAAGAAAGGATTAAGCTTGATTATGTTAGAATTCATGTTATAAAGGTGTAATTCTGCTTGAATCAAGTTGATTTCATGTTGGAAGTTATAAACCCTACTCTTGAATTTAGGGATTTTTTAGGGTTTTGTGAAATAAGGATGAAAATGGTTAGATTATGATGTTTGAAGCATTATATTGATGATGGAAGTTCAATTTTGATGTTAGAATGAAAAATCCATACTTGGAGAAATCTAGGGACCAATTCAAAATTTTGAAAAAAATTAGGGGAAATTATGTCAAAATTTATTTTGAAGTTGGAAAGGACTAGAAATGATATTTTTCATACTTGGTTGAAGTTGGAATATTGAAAATTGAATGAAGGACCATTATGCCAATTATGGAAAAATTTAGGGTTGAAGTGTAAAGATTTATTTTGATGTTGGTCATGAAAGAATAAATATTCTACATGCTTTGAAGTGTTGTTTGAAGTAAAAATCCAATATCTGAAAAAGTTCAGGAACTTATTCGGCTATTTGAAGAAATAAGGGTATGGTTTTGGAAATTTTGTTTTGAAGGGAGACTGGTCTGTAAACTGTTGAAATTATGATCAAATTAGTTTGAATTGATGAAAAAGGACCATTTTGGCAAGAATGAGAAAGTAAGGGATTAAAATGGAAGAATTGAAAATTAAGGCATGAATAGTTGCCAAATGTTCAAAATGGTCACTAAGGACCCAAAATGAGATTCATGGCAAACATTAGTATTTTATTTGGAAATGTTAGACTCGAATTAAGTAAGTGTATAGTAATAAGTATATTCAATTGATTTATACAGTTGCAAGAAATACTGGGGAAGGTACAAGTATTCAAGGAAATGAAAATATTAATGAGTAAGCTTAGTGAGGCAAGATAATAAATGGTCCAGGTGAGTGCATTTATATGTTTTGAAATGTATTTTTAGTAAACTTTTATAAATTCTATTTATTTGATTTTATTAAAATGATAACATGGTTTTTCTATAAGTTATATGATGATTCACAGGCAAAGGAAAAATGTTAGTACATGTTAGGGTATGAATTGCCCTATTATGTTTTATTTTGATAAGTTATTATTGAATAATGGTGATATATGAATCATTTATCAGATGATAATTTGCAAGTCAATTATATGAAATTATTTGCCCAAGTTTATGATAGAGAGTACAGTATAGTGACATGTCATTAGAGGTCTAGCAGTCAAGGACTGCAATATAGCTATACACCGATCTTCGGATCTATATATTTTCGACACTTATGTGTCTATATGTTTTCGGCACTTTATGTGTCTATATGTTTATCGTCACTTCAGTGACTAGTACTCAAGGAGTATTGACCTTGCATACTTTAGTTTCTCTTTATACAAATTCTGGGGCTAATTATAAAGCAAATGTATATGAAATTCACCATTACTTATATGTAATTGTTTATAAGTATATGAAAGATTTGATATGATTTTGCTTAACTATGTTTTCATTTATTTCGATACTTATTTTATGATTATTTATAATGCCTCACTAAGTTGTACTTAGCGTGTGATTGTTTCACGCGTAGGAAAATATAAGCTTTGAGACTAAGTAGCATTAGCAAACATTATCTATCGAAAACAAGTACATCAGTATCAGTAATATAATTTTTATGTTGTTGATATTTACTAGTTGGCATGTATAGTAAAATGTGAAGCTTGCTCTGATATGAATCGCATTTTATTCAGAATCTAAATGATTTTTAAATTAGACAGTTTTATTAATTATATGCTAATGGATCAAACTGTTAAGTTGATGCCTGAATCTTGGTTCAAAATTAAATGCGAAATTATTAAGTTTAAATTTTACGCGAATAACTATTTTTTTTACAGTCAAAGATAAAGTTTTCTTAATATTAAAGGATTATTTTACAAGTATCATGTGACATCCTTAACTCTTATTCAACAATGAATACGGGAAAAGGGTGTTACATCAACGCAGCTTAAAAAATCTACAACACGACAAATGCCTTATTTACGGGTGAAAATACTCGTTGATGAGCCTGGCCCTGAAGCGCATTACATGCTAACCTTATCAAATGCAAGCGGTATTCGCAAGATGTATAAGAGTTACACACGTGTCGGGGGTATGAACATTGAGTTAACTGTAAAATTTGATGAAGAATTATCTTCGTAAAGAAACACAGAAGCAACTCCGTTGTCAGAAGATGAAGAGGCAGTTCTGCTACGTAATTACAGTAAACGACGTGAGAAAGAGCAAAAAATTGAGGAACTGAACTTAACATTAGACATGCCTAAAAACTACAACGAAATAAAAACAAATTCTTCTTCTATTTATTTCAACTAAGCATAACTTTGTGTATATTTCTTTATTAAGTTTACAAATTAGTATTGAAATAAATTAATGTGTTGTTAAATAAAAATCTATGACATATGATGGGTCAAAGTATTTATGCATCGAACCAAACAAACATTTATAATATTTTTTCATTAATGTAAATTTTTTTAAACATTACATAGTTGTGATTAATACATAAAAACACCTAATGCATTTTATGTCCACACATACCGCACTGTGGTGGACGGCGAGGCCGATGCGGATTCCTTCGAATAGGTCTAGCTTCTTTTTCCTCCTTCTCCTCATCATCGCCATCTGCATCTAGAGTACCACCGTTGGCACTGGGACCAGTGTAGAATAGGCTCTGCGGCAGCGTCTGGTTAACAATACCGGATCTGAAATATGTTGCCAATGGTGGAATTTGATTTAATGGTGGAACATATGCAGAAGGAAATAAAGGATAATATGCTGGTACAGGTACAAGAAAAGTCAACGTGCCTGCAAGCGTCTTATAGGGACGAAACGTGTTCGTAAAAAACCTTTTAACAGACTCCATATATGTTGAAAAGATGGACTCCTCATATGGTGAAATAATGAATGAGTCGAGTGGGTGAATGCAGGTGCTAGCACCGGTGTCTCAGGCTTTGCTGCTGACTGTGTAGGTACTTGTGCTGCTCTTGATGACGAGGCCCCTAGAGCGTGTGTTCTTTTTTCTGTCTTTGTTCCTCATTCTACTACCACGTTGAGTCAACGAGATTTAGAGGAGGCACATTTATTTCTCGTTCTCGCTCCTCTGGGGTTAGTATATGCAGCTTCTCATTTTGTTCGTACCACTGCATGTAATCATGTGTAACATTGTGGTCGACGATGAGTTCACAAATGGGCCACCTACCAAATCTTGCCATCCACTCGTTCATCCACACTGTATGATGATCCGCCCAATTAACATTCGTCTTCCCTTGTCGCATTAAGCGATGTAATTCGTCCAAATTTATATGTGGTGGCGAAATCCCTTAGACACAGTTGAATTGTCGCAACACGTGATCGGTAAGATGCCACTCGGCTATTTCATAATATATCAACGGGACCCTTAACATCCAAATGTTCGAACTCTGAAATATTTTATTTGGAACACATGCCCTAACATCAGGATCATCGTACGACGTCCACAAGAACTACACAAAATTTTTGTAAACTAAATTAGTTAAAATATTTTAAAAAACAAATGAAATTGATTCAAAATATTACCTTATCTCTCTTATCGATCAATAGTCTAAAATCTTGTCGAGTTGTTAGTAGTCCCACGTGAGATAATAGATCAGTCCACCTATCATTCATACAACAAAATATTATTATTGTTATATTATTAAAAAAACGTATAATATAAACTTAGTTTATTTTTTATTACCTCCGAAGTAGTAGAAATTCGAATGGATTCAGTTGTTTAAGACTATTGCATAAAAATGGCATTCGAAACCTGCAGCAATGTAAGACACCCTCCAATGACATGTTTCTCCAGATCGACGGTTTTACATAGCTCCCTAAACAGATATGCCAAGACTGCCAATCTCCAACTCGTATTATTAGATTGCTCAAAACTGCGTAGATGAGGCAACCACGTCAAATACACTTTGTTGCGGGATTTGTCTGGCATCAAGATCCCCTAATAACTCTTAAAATATGGGCACGAGCAAATCGCCGTAAAACAATAATTACCGATAAAAGTTTACAATAAAATAAAATTTCAAATTTATAAATAACAAAATCAAAATAAATAAACGTAAATAAAAATTATATTAACCTTTTTAATTTCTTCATCAACATTTGGGGTAGATCTGTAAAATTCTTGTCCAAAAAAGTTATCTTAATTTTACCACCATCCAAGTAGTTTGGAGGAATTTCGAGTAATTCACAACACAAGAGGGACCAATTTTCTTCGGCAACACTGGTTATAACTGCTCCATCAACAGGCAGGCCAAGATAAAATGCATCATCTTGCAGGGTTATAGTAGCCTCACCACACAGAAGACGAAATGTGTGTCTCCGGCCTCCACCTTTCTAGCAACGCGTTTATCAATGAAAGATGCAACTTCGTAACGCCAATTATAGTGCTGACGTGACCGAAATCGGCTTCTTCCAAATATAGAACAATATTCGAATAAGGTGGCCTCGTGATACGGTTGAGGTAACATGTCAAAGCCCGTTCATACCCCTTGAAATTAAAATTTAAAAATAATAACTAAATAAATAAATAAATAATCAAAATTAATTAACTAAATAAAAAATAAAATTTTACAGCGTCATTTGTCCGCCAAAAGTCGAAGACATGTCTCTAATCCAGTCTTAGTAACCCCGCCATAATATCAAATATTCGTACTTTTTAACTAATATTTGCTAAGAAAAAAAAAGTAGACAAGAAAAAAAGAAGAGAATATGTGTGAATTTTTAGGAGAATTGGGCCCTTATTTATAGTAGTTCTCGCACCCCTTCCAAAGTGATTATTCAATAGAACTCGCGTTCTGAAGAACGCAAGGTTTATTAAAAAGACACGGTTTTTTAATTCGAATCAATTCAACTGTAATAAGGGTTCCTAAGATTTTGAAATTTATTTTTTTTATTTTATTATCCTTTTATTATAATAATAGTATGATGGGTTTTAAATTTTATATTTAAATTTTGATTTTTTATAAAATTAGGGTATTTAAAAAATTATGATCTTTAAAAAATTAGGATCTTTTAAATTATTTATTTTATCCTAATAATCAATTCATAATAATTAGGATCTTTAAAAAAATTTAAATTTATAATTTTGTTTAATTAGAATCTTTAAAAAATAAATACGATTTTTAAATTTTAATTTTTATCCTAATATTTATTTATTTTATAATAATAGTATGAATTTTAAATTTTAAAAAATTTTAATTATTATATTTTAAAATTTTGAATATTTAAAAAATTAGGATCTTTTTAATTTTAATTTTTTTTCGAACGAAAAGACACGACTTTTGTATTCAAATCAATTCCAACATGTTAGAAGGAAATTCGTTTTCTGCAGATAGCGAGTTCCCAGAATTTTCATATTTAATTTTTTTCTTGATTTTATCCTAATAATATTTTTTAATAATCTATAATAATAGTATGAATTTTAAATTTTAAAAAGTTTTAATTATGATCTTTATAAAATTAAGATATTTTAAATTATTTTTTATCCTAATAATAAATTCATAATAATTAGGATCTTTAAAAAAATTAAAATTATGTTTTTTAATTAGAATTTTTAAAAAATATTAGGATTTTTAAATTTTAATTTTTTCTCCTAATATTTATTTTTTTATAATAATAGTATCAATCTTTAAAAATAATTAGAATCTTTAATATTATTTATCCTAAAATTTTAATTATAATATTTAAAATAACTATAATATTTAATATCATTATTTTTTTAAATTCAGTTACGTCTTTTTTGATCAAAACTGCTGCCACGTAAGAGGATATCGCTTTCTGCAGAAAGCAAGTTTCCTATATTAAATCCTGCGATAAATTAATCATCCTCTTCAATTTTTTGGGACCTAACTATGTGCAGAACGCGAAGTCTTTTTTACAAATGTTAAATTGGGCCATCTGAAAAGTCGTTCCACGTTGAGTGAACCTCGCGTTCTGCAAAAAACGAGGTCTTTAAACGCGTTTTGTAGAACGTGAGGTATTCTTACGCGGGTGATTTGAGGGTTATTTTTTCAAATAATACTAGTAGGAGATATTTTTTTAAATAAAATATTAAAAAAAGTTATTGATTTAAAAATGCCAATAACTCGGTTTTTGGTACATACGGAGATCGGTCAGATGTGCCTTGGATTCTTGTTTACTGAGTCATGAACATGGGTGATGGTAGAGTCACATGCGAGTTGTGGAAAAGAAGGGAACTTTAAGTTATCTCATTCGATACCTTATGGTGAATGCGACCATACAAAGGATATATTGTATGTACAATCGAATATATCTTTGCATTGAAGTTCCATTCATTTCATTTTAATGTTAAGCAGTAAAAATAAAATAAAATTGTAAAACAGAAAAGTAATGTGTCATTTTTGAAACATTTAAACAATAAAGGTGATTAGAAAAATAAACTGGCCTTACGCTATAAAGATTATGTATGTCACTTTTTTTTATTGGTAAACTTAAAAATACGAAGAAAATGAATCTTTTGAGTGAAAAAAAGATTATAAGATAGTATATGTTCAATTTTCTTAGCTCTTTAATAACGCACACACAGTATGCACACATGGTGCTCGAACCTGGGTCACTTGGAAGAAATACACCAATCTTTACCACTGAGACCACTGCACGGGTTCTAAAATTAAACAGATACTATCATGAGATCATACTAAATGCTAAAAAAATAATTTTTTGCTCAAATGATCTATCTATAGTGAGGGATTGACATTGGACTATATAATGTCATTTATCATTAGCTAAAATATTGTATTTATATTTAATGTATAATCCCATTTAGTTTAATTAACAATGTATCAACTGTATTATTATTTATTAGTGCAATAAATATATAAATTTTACTATAGAAATCCATATTTAATGTATAACCACCTATTAAAAGATAAATTTATTATATTCATTTTTTATATCATTTTACAAATTAGTTTTTAAATTCTAAAATTAAGAAAAAAAACTAATTGGGCCTTCTATATAGAGAATAATTCAAATTATCCAAGCCTACAAATTGTCTCATATTTAAGTGGGCTCGGATCTAGAACCTTACAATTGTAAGACTTAGAAAATTAAGAGCCTACAACAATATATTGGTCCAACCGAATGGCTTAGAGATACGGCCCAAAATATTTTTAAGATTAATTGTGGTTTTAATTTTTTATCATAGATTTAATTCTCCTAATTCATTTTATTTTTGGAAGAGATTTTATTTTTAGAATAAACTACAACATTAGTTATCAAATTGCTATTGATTTTTTATTTTGCACGAAATTTATTGTTGTAAAATTGTCATTAACATTAATTTTTCTATTTTACTCATCGACGTTAAATTATTAGCTATCGCAGAGATGTGGTTGACAGCAAAGGCAACCCCGTCAACGGGACAAGCTCATAGCCCTTATGTCCGACATTGTTTTGAGAGAACATCGTGGTACCATCATTGTTACCGTTGGCCGTAAGAGAATGACACGATGTTTATCATTGATAGAGGTGATCAACATAGCTTGTACCCTGCCTGGTACCGGAACATTATTGATAAGGGGCTTCACTTGAACGAGGATGGCTTCGAAACACATCTCATGATGGAAACTTCGGGTCACGGTGCACTCAACTAGAATTATTTCGTCGATGACGGTTGGTCTTTCGTTTCTTAATAATCTTTTAAATTGGTTTCCAGGGTTGAATTAATCCAAGGTTTTTGATTTTTAAATCCTTTAGGGGCTTACATGGTAGTGAAAATCATCATTGAGATGGTACGCATGAAGCTTGAGGGATCAGATGAAGGAATAGGTAGTCTAATAAAAGATCTCGAAGGACCATTCGAATTGATCGATCTTCGAATCAATATCATCTCCGAGCCTAAATATGCAAAGGCAAGAGGTACATAGCTGATCGAAACATTCCGATCCTATGTCGAGGTGCCGAAATTATAATCAAATGAATCCGAATTATATAATCAATCGACAAAATAACATCTGGTAATATTTGATTGCTTGCTGGAAGGTCAGCTCAAAGGATGGGAATTAGACTCGTGCGGAGAGTGCCGGAGACTACTGGGCAAGGGAAGGCTGCCTCGTCGACTAGAACGACAGTCGGACCGCAATTGATGCTCACATGTACAGGTACTGCAGCAAAAGAAAACATTTAAGCTTGTTTAAACATTTAAGATATTTTCATTCAGCCATAGTTCTGTTTTGGGTGGCAGTGCTAAAGTTTCAAATGAGAAAGATGAAATAGTAAAAATATATTATAATAGTGCTGTTTTTTTTTTCATTTGGGAAATAATAAAAATATATTTAATTAAGTAATTAAAATATGACCTGAGGAGGTACAAATTCTTTATAGTAGAACTATTTTTAATTTACGCGTATAGATTAATCAAACATTTATCTTGAAACTATAATAATGTAAAATATAACCACTTAAAAATAAAATAGAACGGACAAAGAAATGAATGTTAGATACAAACAAATATTATTGTCGTCTATATGGATAGACTTAGAGGGGTCCCTATATGATTTAGAGCATTTTTAGAAATTTTCTATATATTTCTTATTGAAAATCTATTTTCGCTCCCCTTAAAATTTTATAAGTTTGTCCCCTTTAGAATTTTATAGGTTCGCCCCTATCATAAAGTTTTGCGTCTGTCATTGGTTGTCTATGAATGATAAACAATATTAGCATGATCATAAAAATGCATATACTAATTATGACTAGACCTGACAAACTTGACCCGGGACCCTAATCGATTTATTCGAACCGAGACCCAAAATTGACCCAAACACGATGACCCAAAATTTGATCCGAAACCTGAAATAAATCGAACCAAACCGAAATTGACCCAAATTTCAGTTGAATCGAAATAGACACGAATCGTTTTTTAACCGGACCGAATGGACTCGAACCGAAAATAACCCAAAATAAAGAAAATATATTAATAGAAATAAAAAAGATGGGATATGAACAGCTGCACAACTCATCAAAAAGTCAAATATAATGATTTTATAAAGCCACATATAGTGTGTAAAAATTTATCGACCTAAAAACTCGATTAAAACCAACCGATCTCCCATTGATCCTAACCGAAATCAACCGAACTGAAAATAACCGAACCGATATTAACTGACCCAAAAACCAATTGACCTAAAATAACCCGAATCACAGTAGACCTGAACCGAAACCGTATGATATCAGACCCGAAATGACTCAAACCGAACCCGAACCGAATGACCCGTTTGACACATCTAATTATTACTTGTGTTGACAAACTGATATTATCACAACCGAATAATGACCTATCTTAGGTAATTACAAACATATATTAATATTTAACCAAAGAGTGCAGAATATGGATAGATCAACAAAATAACATAATAGGCACCATACAGAAAGGCAACATCAAATCTAATCATAAAAAATTGAAAAAAATGTGTTATAAAAGTTAATAAAATCCTCCACTATTTTCGTACGAACAGAAAAAGGTTAATTAAACAAAATAATATAACATATCTCAAAATAAACAAACATAAAATCTATAGAAAAATAAGAGAGTGGGTAAAGAGAAAAAAAAAGGAAAAATCAACCATTGACGATCAACTTAAGATTAGTGTTATTGACGACAATAAAAAATTAAAAAAAAATCGAGAAAAATAAGGGAGAGAAGCATTGAACATTTATTGAACTATTTTACTTTTAAATTGTTTATCCAATTTTCACAAAATATATTTAACAAATATATCTTGTGGTTTGAGTGAGCGTTCGATCGATTCGAGTTAAATTTTTTTGATTTAGTTGAGTTACGAGTCCTATTTTATGTCTCAAACTTTATTTGAAAGTTTTTTGTTTCAAGTTTATGAAATTCGAGTCGAGTTTACGAGTTTATGTATAAATTTAATTGTAGTTGTTTATAATGTTATCGTACAAATTGATTCCAATTTAAACGGTTTTTATATCCATATATATATATATATATATACATGTCTATATTTTTTCATATTTTCATATGTGTTATACATTTATCAAGTAAAATTGAGGGACTCGACTCGAAATTGAAAACTACTCAACTAATTACTAAAATTTTGAGTTATTCGAATTTTTATTTTATAACTCAAACTTTATTTAAATTTTTTTTGAGTTGAGTTTATGAAATACAAGTCAAGTCAAGACAAGTTAATTTTTTTTCTTCTGATAATTAAATTAAATCAAAAAATTTAATTTTTTTCGAATCGAGTTTTGCTCGACATCGGAAAACACAATGATAATTGAGTATATAGAGTAACATGAATATGCTGACCTATATATATACACGGGAAATTAGGTAAAAATGGGGGTTTAGAATTTTTTTTTGGAGAATAGGGTGTGTTGGGAAAAATTTAAGAATCTATAGCATTTTCGATAGTGCCAGAAAGAACGACTCCTGCAGGAGTCGTTTTTGGTCAAAAAATATTAAAAAATAGAGTACGCCTCCTGCAGGAGACGTTCGACCGCTTTTTTTTTGACCAAAAAATATTAAAAAAATGGAGAACGACTCCTGTAGGAGGCGTTCTCAGCGGACACTGTAGAAAATGCCATAAATTCTAAAATATCCTTCAACATACTCTATATACCAAATATTCATCCCTAAATACCCCATTTATCCAAAGAAACCATATATATAGGTCACAGTTAGATTTGTCAACGAATTTAGGTTGAAGCCCACGCCTAAACAAAATATTTGGTATTCCTACCCTCTTAAGTAATGATTGAATAATTTTATTGCAAATCATTTCACCTTGCTTTATTAAACTATCCTCGATTTTGTTAATAAACAGTGGCTGTTGGTTGGGAATTACTCGAGCAAATTATTTTGCAATTAATTTCGATATGGCCCATTAGTAAAGTCATTAAGATCTGCCGTATTACTTTATTCATTTCCAGATTTTGTTCCGTTTTGATACATGATTAGATAATTTGTATTTAAATTTAAGGTTTTTGCTATACACACTAAGAACCAACAAGATTTCAATCGTTAATGTTTATTTTACTTTTCAATATAATTTATTAAAATGATATTAATTACATTCTTAAAAAGTTATATTTCATTAATTTAGGGTGTTTAATGTTGGAAAAATGTGATAAATTGGTAACTTTGAGCCATATTTTCTATAGGTAAGGGTAAAGATTCGAATAATGAATTTATTGGTTCATATTCTACTCCATGAGCACTTTACAACAGTATCTCATGTAACCCCCTAGATCCGGCTATGCGACACACCTAAATCTAGGATATCACATTGGGGTCACCGGAGCGACCCACAGAAAAAAATAAAAGAAAACACTTAGAAATACATTTAAAAGTGTGAAACAACATTTCTGTTAAAACTATATTAAAATTTCGTGTATACAAACTGAAATCCAGAAAACAAAAATACAGACTCAATCATAAAATAAATCGTGACATACATGCCCACTGATACATAGGTACCGTACTCCACGCGCAACGCCAAGGGAAACTCCAAACTGATATCGGTCATAAATCTATAACTGAATTTCTTTAACCTGCAATGGTGAAACAAAGTGAGTTTGGAAAACTCAATAATACAAAACTACCAACTGATGATGTAATCAAATGCATTCAAGGTAAAACAGATACATAGTATAGTATAAAACTATCACGGTGCTCCGGGTATTCACAGGTTCCAATTGCGGTTCATTTTAAATTCTTATCTATCCTCAATCTGAACTCCAATAGGCAGTTTTTCAAGTCTGCATCTATAAGGCATTTACCCAGGCCCATTGGGCGTAGGTGCTGTCCTAAAGGGGTATATTGGGTCCAATAGAATTGTCCTAACTGAAGCATAAAAGCCTGAATGCAGAATGTAGTACCCTAGCCGAAGCGTAGAAACCTGATACAGTAGTCATAAGGAATTACCATAGCCGAAGCGTAGGAACCTGATACAGTAGTCATAAAGAATTACCCTAGCCGAAGCGTAGGAACCTGATACAATAGTCATGAAGAATTACCCTAGCCGAAGCGTAAGAACCTGATACAGTAGTCATGAGGAATTACCCTAGCCGAAGCGTAGGAACTTGATACAGCAGTCATAAGGAATTACCCTAGCCGAAGCGTAGGAACCTGATACAGTAGTCATGAAGAATTACCCTAGTCGAAGCGTAGGAACCCGATACAGTAGTCATGAGCAATTACCCTAGTCGAAGCGTAGGAACCCGATACAGTAGTCAAGAGGAATTACCCTAGCCGAAGCGTAGGAACCCGATATAGTAGTCATAAGGAATTACCCTAGCCGAAGCGTATGAACTTGATATAGTAGTCATAAGGAATTACCCTAACTGAAACGTAGGAACCTGATACAGTAATCAGTAGTAAGCAGTCGTTGCTGTAGATATCAACAGACAATTATTTTCAGTGAAACAGTAACTAGAGAGAATATTTTTCAAATTCGATATAGAGGTATATTTCAGACAGATAAAAGTCATGATTACGCAAAAATTCAGATATATCAGAATATATTTAAGGAAGTCGGGTAGATAAGGATAAATCAAGATTCTGAATATATTAGGAGGGTTATAGTAAATTTTTCTCATGAGGGTATTTTGATTATCTTAGCACTCAGAGCAATTTCTCAGTTTAATCCTGATAGGGTAAGTCGGTGATTTATTGTGCTGAAGATTACTAGCGGCAGGCCAGGCTTCCAAGTCTATTCCATTAACCACGTCTCATCAATGCATTACCTTTTAAACATTCAAATAGGTACACAAATTATCCTGAAATGAGCTTCAAATAATTGAATATGTATTTGTGCATTATTCTTTCCTTATTGTAACGTTGTTAAGAATGACCGATTTCCATAAGTCCGACTTCAAACCCATAGAGGTATTGCAGTCATTATTTTTAGAATTTCCAAGCTTTCAAAAATCTCAAGTCATATGTGCATTTAATTATTTACGTGCTCTATGGTAGTTCAAACATCCTGATACTTACGCTCCTTACAAACAACTTATTGATTTCAGATTCTCAAGAGTATATCATTCATTTTAGTTAATCTAGTAATTTCATTTCCTGAGGTTGTCCGCCATTTCAATCATTTCGATCAATTCATTCCTTACAGTTATTTAGATCATTTCAGGAATACGAATAAATTCCAGTTAATTTATCTTCAGGTATTTATCCAGTTCAAGAAAATCCAAGAGGTTTGTTATCACACATATTTGCATCTTAATTCTGAAGTATTTCCCAATGACAAGGATTTCAGATGAGGTAGTTATTTTATCAGATCAAGTGTAAATTCCAGATCATTTCTTTTGTTAACGGTATTTTAATCATTCTTAGGCCTCGAAGGTATTATCAACTTTTCTTAACGAAATATTTAGATTACCATACATTTAACATTATATATTAAAATCATGCATAATTTAACAAAATACCAACATGTTTCGTAAAGTATGCAAGATGTAGTAATGTATTACCTTAAGTCCTCATTATATCGGTCGACCTTTGAAACGACATTCGAACACTCTCGAGCCCGAATTCATCATTCTACAGCCTCCCAGATCCAAATATATACAGATGCCTTCATTGAACCACAATCCAAAATCAGTCCTTAATCACATTGCCTTTAACTAAGTAATGAAGTACAAAAGTATGTTCGAGTCTAATATCATATTTGGAGGCTTTTGGGTTAAAATTCCACAAAACCGGCTTCAAAAATGGACTTAGGACGTCGAAAAACGTAAAATGAGAGTTTTCAAAAAATTTAACTTTTTGGTCAAAGTCAACGCTGACGTCAGCGGTCACAGTCAACGCTCACGTTATTAGTCAATAGGTCAAAGTCAACGATCAATGGTCAATGTTGATGTCAGCAGTCAACGCTGGCGTCAGCGATCAAAGGTTTGACTTGGGCGAGTTGACTCGGTCGGGTTGACTCATTGAGTTGACTCGATCAACGGGTCAGATCGGGTCGTGTCGGTTCAGGTCATTTTGGTTCTATCAGTTCAAACAGAATAGGTTCAAGGCCGGTTTGGGCCTGGTTCAACCGGGTTTAGACCGATCACCATCCAGGGTGATCGGGAATCGCCCCAAGCGGCACGTGCACCCCACGCGCGCCCAAAACATCTAGAAAATGGCCCGAAACACTTATTTTCCAGTTTCTTCAACTAAAACATCAACAAATTAACCAAAATCGAACCTAAACATACCCATACCTTGCCCGAAAATGCAATGTTTGGTTGGAAACCACACAGCTTCGGTGAGGGCTTTCCCGGCGGTGAATCAACTAATCGCGGTAGGGGTTTTGTTCGACTTGCCTTAGTGAGTATGATGACGCTGACGGTGTCTCACACTGGTGACGATTTTATCCGGGATCTGGACAGGAAGGTTCGACGACGGAGGAAGGGTTTGATAAAGTTTCAAGCGCTTCCCCACGGCGGTCCAGACGACCAACCGACGCGTGGTGACTGGCACTGCAGTCGACGAGTGGCGGCGAGCATACCGCGTGTGGCGGTGTCGATGACAATGTAGCGGTGAGGGCTGACGGTGATGACATTGAATGGGTTTGGTGAGGGAATTTTCTAGAGAATAATTATTGAGTACAACTGAAAAAAAACAATTGGGGTTAGCTCGATATATTAATTGCTCAGTACCCCCCCAAATCCAAGGCTTAAAGGATTTGTGGTAGAGATAAATTTCTAGAGCCGCCTTAGCTCCAAAGGTTATCCTACCCATATGCTAGCCAAGGGTCGCGGGTTCAGTACCCCATGGCTGCACTTTCATTCTTTTTCATTTATATATTTATTTTTACACACACACACACGCGCGCGCGCGCACACACACACACACACACACACACGCACACACACACACATATGCGGGTGTTACAATTTCATATGCTCAAAACGGTTGATTGATGAATGAGAAGTTGATGTTCAAAGTAAGGTCCTTGTTAATTGTGTAAGGAAAATACAAACACCTTATCCCACATAGGTGGGATAACAAGCATGAGAAGTGTTTAAATACACTAACCCACTTGCTAGTCATTGAATGACTTGGATGGAAACTGTGCCTCATGCGCAGGCTCAAGGGGGGTATGAATCAAAGCTCTTCAAACCCATTTGGGTTGGGGATACATCTACACAGCGTGGGCAATGCAAATGTCTAGATCGGTCGAGCCCTTCGTTGGCCTGTGGATATTTTACCCACTGTGAATTAAAATTTTTATTTAAATGTGACATATCTTTTTGAATACTCAGAATTAAGAGGATACATATATAGAAAGATAAGGGCAAAGTTCGTGATCTCTACAGCAGTGCAACTGTAGCTGATCATCTCATTGTTGTATCATGGGAGACAGACGACTAAAGATCTTAAGCACCTCGGAGTGCCTAAAAATCCGTCTTAAGAAAATTGAATAGTTACAGGCCTCAATTGATTCTAGTTGATTTCTATCCAATTTCAAGTATTTATTTCTATATTGTATTTCTTTTGTTCACTTAATAAAAGTTCTTTTTTATTTTCTTACGTCTCGGATTGTTATACTTGTAACAATCTTAAGACATATTCTCTTCTTCTACCTTTTTTATGATCTGAGGCGATTCGAAAACCCTAGTGAAATTGAGATAGCAAATTAATTCTTTTTTGGGATTTATCCTACCATTTTAACGGGTTTGCTAGATCTCCCTTTCAAGTGAACAAATCTGGTTGACAAAAATTGAAATTATCATTGGTTACAGGTTTTGGTTTCAGAATTTAGATTCTGTTACAAATAAACAATAATTAATTTTCTTTTTATTATTTTTGATTCTGGTTCTTTGTTTTTGAACAGAACAATGACTATGGAAAATACCACCGAAACAACCAACTCGAATGCTAGAGTGTCGATCCTAAATTAGAGTTCGAGCTAAGTTTCGAATCTGATGGGTATGGTAGCTAACCACAACGAGAAGCCTATGAAATTATATGGACAGAATTTCAAGACATGGCAGCAGAATGTGCTCTTCTATCTGACCACGCTGAACTTAGCCAAGTTTTTGAATGAAGAACGTCCATCTCTAAAACAAAGAGAGGGTGAATGAGAGGTAGACTATGTTACCACCTTCAATATTTTTGAGGCTTAGAACATCTCCAACTATCTGTGTCAAAAATATATCCAGAATGGATTAGAGGATTCATTGTACTCGGTATACTTAGTTCATGAAACGGCTAAAGAACTGTGCAAGACATTAGACCTCAAATACAAATCTGAAGATGTTGGAGCTAAAAAAATTTTAGTTGCCAAATTCTTTCATTATGCTATGGTTGACTCCAAACCTGTTGTGGGTCAAGTGGAGAAACTCCAAATGATTCTATTTTGATTGAGCTATTGGTGCAGTAAGGAGCTTAAGTACAAGAACAAGAAGTACCTAAGAGGTTGTAACTTCGGCATATGTATATAATAAAAAAATGGTTGTTTAAATGTTTAAGTTGTTAAGAGCCTTAAATGTTATAGCAAAAGAGAAGTTATGATTGTTTATTTAAAGATGAAAGATGATAAAACTCCTATAGAAGAAGAAATATTGATACAGAGGAAGTAGTTTGGAAAACTTCCTAGAAATGTGTTAGAAATTGGAGTTAGTGATTAGTTCATAAGGAAATGATTTCACTGATTTCTGAGCTTTGATAAAGTACTCACATTGTTTATGAGAAAAGTGTGAGATCAGTGGGTTAAGCCGGTATGACAAGGAATAATTTTATTTGAAGAATTATAGTATGACTGCTAATAAATGATTTGAAACATAGCAAAAGAATTATAAGAAATTTTAAGAACTGTCTGTTAGTAAATCTGAAATTAAAGCCAGTAATCTGAGAATTCTAAAGCCAATTTTAAGATAAATTGGCTATCTATATGAAATGTAGAAGTAAGATGTAAAAAGAAAGTTGATATTTGGACAAGATATTATCAATTAAAGCTAAAAGAAGAGAAAATGAAGAAAAGTATCAATTCGAGGAATGATGATTTTTATAGGTCAAAAAGGGAAATACTTGGTTCCAGAACTGTTATACCTCAAGGAATCGTGAAAGAGTTGGACCAAGAGTATATTAATGGGTTTTATCTCTAGAATTGAGCAAAATTCTATAGTATATGTACTTATGTTTTGGGGGCACTGGCTAAATTATTTACATGTCATCACTCCTGAATAAATTGAGATGAATTAGATTTGATACAAGAAGGAGTTAGTATAAATATTGGTTTGAGATACACGATCGAAATGTTGGGTATAACCCAAAAGTTGGAAGGGTTGATTTGACACGTGAAATAGAGGATCTAGTAATAATTATTTAATATAATCTCAAGGCTGTCGCAGATTAACAAAAAGGATTATGCAGACAAGAAGAGAAGGATGTTAAGTACGAAGTTAAGGACAAAGTGTTTTTAAAGGTTTCACCTTAAAAGAAGTTGTTACATTTTATTCAAAAAAAGGAAATTGTAGTCCCAAAATTATCGGGCCATACGAGATTCTAAAATGAGTTGAAGTAGTGGTTTATCAACTGGCATTACTCCCAGATATGAGTAACGATCAATGAAAATTTTGGCATATAAAGTAAAAAAGTTAAGGAATAAGAAAATTCCACTGGTTAAAGTCTTTTGGAGAAACCATAAAGTGGAAGAAGTCACACGAGAAATTGAAAGGAGAATGCAGGAGTAATACCGAGAATTGTTTGAAACGGGTAAATATTGAAAATTCGAGGATGAATTTTCTTAAGAGGGGGAGAATTGTAATATCCCAAAATTTGGCTAGTGACCAAAATGTAATTTTTGAAAGTTTTGGGGTTAAAGTATAAACTTTAGAAAAGTTTGGGGACTAAAGTGTAAATTTCTCCAATAAGTAATCTTATTTAGTATAAGAATGAATCGGATTGAAATAAGTACCTTGATATCAGTTTTAAGAATTAAGATGCAGTAAAAGGTACTGAATTTGGATCGAATAAAATTGTTAAGCGTGTTTGAGCCAGGGAAATGTTAGGATGGGTGACCTTCGGGAAGGTCCCATAAAAGTTTTTCTAATCGATATTTTGGACTCAGTAAAGGTAAAGAATATTTAAAATGGATTATCGATGAAGGATTTCTAAGAGAAATTTTATTCTATGGAGATTTTCGATAATTATTGGAATAGTAGATTGAGTTAGGAAAATTCAGTCTAAGACTTTAGGAAAGGAAATTTTTATAAGATGATAATGTTCATTTTCCGAATATGGAAATATGGAATTTTTGGAATAAATCCGATAGCTCGATAAAGGTGAAATTGCAGTAAAAGTATTTTATGAATATCGAGAGATCAGATCGAATCGAAATTTCAGAGGCTGATCTAAAAGCCATGGAAAAGTCATAAAATACTATTTTATGATATTTTATTATAGTTGGTTGGAATTCAACTAGACTTGGTTGAATTTTTACAAGAATGGCAAACTAGTAAATAAAGACTAGTTGGAGGGCAAATTGGTTATTTGATAAAGATGGCAATTTTGAAATATTTTAAAATATTGAGGGCAATTTTGGAAGGTGAATTAAACTTGGATTAAATCATGGCCATTGATTTTTGATAAGATTAAGTCTTGGCCATTGGATTAAAAGGGCAAATTAGTAATTTCACTAATTAAATGAATTTTAAATTCATTTAATTTTAACATGTGGATTTAAATAAGTAAAAGTTGAACCAAAATCTTCATCTTTCTTGAAATATTTCGAACTAAGGGGAGAAAAAAGGAGAAAATTTTTCAAGCTCGATTCAAGCCCCAAAACTTGATTTTCAAGTAATATTTTCAACTGCAAAGTTGTTCTACTCTTCAAGCTCTATCTTTTGATGTCAATAATTCATGGAATACATGCTTGATTGATGAGAATTTTGATGAGAAAGAAATTAGGGTTTATGGACTCAATTGGGTTTTTGAGATTTTATGATTCCATGTTGAAATTCAAGTTGAAATCAAGCTTTTGTGATGTTAAATTGAGTTGGGATTTAAACTCTACATGTTTTGATTATTATGAATATGATTAGGTTTTATGGATTCAAGTTTAATTTAGGGTTTATGATGTTGGACAAATGATCTAGTAAGCTTGAATTTGTTATTTGGAAGCAAAACCCTAAATTAAAGGTATACGTACCATTTCGGCAATTTTGAAAGTTAGAGGACTAATCTGAATTTTTATGATTTTGAAGTTTAATTATGTTATTATTGAAGTTGGATATGTGAAATTGAAGTTAGAATGTTAAGTTGATGTTGAATCGAGTTAGTGACCATTTTGACAAATTGTCAAAGCTAAGTGACCAATTCAGAAATGAGGTTTTAGAGAAGGACTAAATCTGATTTTATTTGAAATAATAGAATTCAAGTGGTAATGTTGATTTGAGGACTAAATTGCAAAGTTAAGAAGTTTGAATCCTTATCTTTTCATTTTAGTGACTAATTCGGAAAGAAGGAAAAATTAGGGGGGATCAATGTTCCGTAATTATTTGATGAAAAAGGGTGATAATTTGATGGCTTGAATCAAGTGTTGGGACCAAATTGAAAAATAGTGAAGTAAGGAGAAATTAGTATAAAGTTTGAAGTTATTTATGGAAGTTGTGTAGGAAAATTGGATTTGGCAGTAAGTTTAAAAATTCACCATAAATTCTACAAAAATGGTTAGAAGGTGAATTTTATACCGATGTAAAATTTGTTTGTTTAGTTTCGCCTCCAACAAACGAAAACTGATTTCGAGTTTCTAGCAAAAAGATATGAATTTTTAAGTGGTGAAAGGTCAGAAAATAGTATGGTAGTCTGTTCCGAAATTAGCACTGGAAATTGACTTTGAAAATTCACCATAAATCATACAAGTTGAATTTGGGCTATTAATTTATATGGTTGAAAATCTTATTAAATCTAGTTTCTTTCAGAACAAATGGAATTGAATTCCGAGTTGTAGATTATTTTAAAGAAATATTTCTTTGAAGGTAGTGCAATCTGCCAAAAAAACGAGAATTGATACATTTTGCATCTAAGGTTAATTAGTAAGCTTAAAAATGGTTAATGGAAGTTCTAAATGGTTATTAAGGACCAAAATGAGTTTTGGATAGTATAAGAAAGGAAAGAGGAAATTTGTATATTCGAATGACTAGATTTGATAGCATGTTTGAAAAATTGTTAGATTTGAATCTAACTAATGTTGTTTATATTCATGTGATTAATGAAGTTTGGATACAAATCAAAGAGGATTCGAGATACTATAAAGGAAAGGATCGAGTAGAATTTAGTGAGGCATACTATTACATGGCCCAGGTGAGTGCATTTCTAAATGTTTGCATTACATTGAAAATGGCATTGGATTTCTTTATAATACATGATATGATACAATGCTCGACATGGCAAGCTTGATGGAATACCAAGTACGAATTATTGTTTGCATAAATGATGATGCATTATGCATACATGAAATATGGATAATGACAAGATTAAAATGAAACAAGATAAACCCTGGGGATCCAAGCCCATAGTGCAAAATGCACTAACGAGGTGTTTAATCTAAGGAGCAAAGAGCGTCCTTATATGAGGAGCAAAGAGCATACTCTCGAGTACGTACTCCACAAGCCACTACGGTGCATATAGGCTATGGGGTTTCCATGGGCCTCTAGCCAGACACGATGATAATAATAACAAGATGTTACATGATACAGATATTACATGATACATGATACAGATGCTACGTGATTACATGATACATGATACGGATGTTACATGATTACGTGATACATGAAAAAGAGGTTACATGATTTCATGATACATGAAAAAAGAAGTTACATGTAACATGACAGAGAAATACATGACATACATGATAGAAATGTTATTGATATATGATAGACATGTTATATGATAGAATACATGATATGCAAATGATTGCATAATGAAAACATGACCATGATAGAATACATGACATATGTACATTGTGATATACTTGCCATGTTATAGAGAAAACGAAATGCACTTATATATATGACATAATGTATTACATTATTTCAGGATTTTAAAATAAATAAGTTTAAATGCCTCACTAAGTTCGTACTTAGCGTGTGTCTTATGTCATACGTAGGTTTCCTGAAAATCATCTATCGAGAAGAAGCAGAAATTTGGAAAATTCAAGTTACTACAATAAGTTCAGTAAGTACGTCTTTATCATAATTTGATAGACTATTGGGCATGTAAGTATTTTAAAGTTGAACTGTCTACAGCATAAGTTTACAACGTAAAAAAATACGAATTGTTAACAATAGCAAAATCTTTGGTATGGTTAAAATGTTGTTTAGCCCTGAACGCGTAAAAATTTTAAAATCAAGAAAGGGTCTAGGCAGCTTGCGTAGTTTTCACCCTGAATTATTTTGTTTTTATTTTAATAATTCAATTATAAATTTTGTAAACAAATTCAGGGTCAAAACTAGCTGCACCTAGACAACATAGTTTTAAATTTAAAACCGAGAAAGGGTTAAACTACAAATTAATTTTTGGTATAAAAAAATATATTTACAAGTCAAGATTTCTTCCAATGATTTCGTAACATCTTTAATGTATATTCGGTCTATGAGTATACGTTAAGGGTGTTACAAATAGGGGACAGTTTCTACAGAAAAGTCTTATGTTTGTAATTCCATATATTAGGTTCGAAACTACAAGGCTTTGTTTTACAATTTCATGCTTTAAGTTCAAGTTTTACATTCAAGGTTGAGCTTGTTGTTGTGGAGGATTCTGTTCCATCCTCACACTATCTCCTTCATTTGAGGAGCCTACGGGACTTTCGTCATCCCGACTAAGCCGTGTTTCAGACATTCTACGTTCAAATAGAACAATTAGGAATTCGGTTTAGTTAAGCAAAGACACAAGCTATACAATACAAATCTCTTAGGTGGCACAAGTATCCTATATGATGCAAGAGAGCTCAGTTTAGTCCTAGAACCGACTAAAAAAACTCTAATACCAAACAAATGTAACACCCCTACCCGGGTTGGCAACAAACCGGTTCGGGAGCATTACCAAGGAAGAACAAGCAAGAATGGTTTATTTAACTAACAAGCAACCAAATATTCATTACTTAACATTTAAACAATCACATCTACAATACATTATAGGTTACCAAAATTTCAGTTAACATTATCATGGAACATCATCATTCGAAACAACAAAAGCAAACAAGTTTCCATTTTCATTTCATTGTTCATTAACTTGATTACATATATCATTTCATGCATAACTTACACATCATGATCCATTTCATGTACCTTGATTCCAAGCGAGCATATGCCACCCTTACCTTTCGGCATTTACCATTCAAGCTTATAAAAAATACTACAACAAGGTATGTTTACACAAGAGACTATATTCTTTCACAAGACATTCGAATAACATAATAGTCTAGGTTAATTACTTTGAACATTCATTAGACACATATCAATACTTATATGCGCATCAAGATGCATTTCCATTACATAGAATTATAGTTCATTACTTAATTTACATTAACCACCAAGTTCATAACATGATAGGCCCATTTAAGACATATATACATATACAAGTTCAAGTGTTCAAAATGCATGCACTAGACATTATATACAACTAAGTGCCACCAACTAGGGGAGTACAAAACAAGTATGTCCATACTTTAGCTATGCTTGTGTCTTGCTTCGAGCTCAAGAATTCAGGCATCAGGATCAAGCAATCGATCGAATCCTTTATCCTGTGGTTGGGAAGAATAAAAACAAGAGTGATAAGTACAAGATATGTACTTAGTGAGGTAGCAACTAGTTCTAACCATTTTATTAACATGTATCAATTAGCTAAGTTTGAACCTAGTCCAAGTTGGAAGCAATTCAATTCAAGCTTTGCTCAATCTTTATTTCAGGCCAATTAACATACTCAAGCAATCTATACACATTTCCATTCAAGTCAAGTGCATATTAGTTCAAGTTTGCATGTTTGTCTTTTCAAGAATACATATCAAGTAATCCAAGTAGCAAGTTATTCAATACAAGGTTCAAGCATAAGCAATTATCATTTCAAGCATAAACAATTATCATTTCAAGTAATCTTTAAGTAACTCTAGCCATCTCATTTGCTTCAAGTTCAAGTTTTTCTGAGTTAGGAGGTATTTGAGGCTCTTGTGGTCTGTGAACAAGTTACATTTCTTCCCGTACAAGTAATGTCTCCAGACTCTGAGTGCAAACACGATAGCTGCTAATTCAAGATCGTGAGTAGGGTAGTTTGACTCGTGTGGTTTTAGTTGCCATGAAGCATAAGCTACCACGTTTTCATCTTGCATTAGGACACATCCTTGTCCCAAATGAGATGCATCACTGTAAACAATGTACTCCTTGCCCGATACTGGTTGGATGAGAACCAGAGCATGAGTCAGGGCTTGTTTAAGTTGATCGAAGCTTCGTTGTTGGTTCTTTGACAAAATAAAAGGGTGTATCTTTGCGAGATAGCTTAGTCAAACTTGCGGCAATGGATAAGAATCCCTTGACAAAACGTTGATAATACCCGGCTAAACCGAGAAAGCTTCTAACCTCACCAACTTTCCTCGAAGGTCTCAATTCTAGGATAGATTAAATTTTCCTTGGATCTAGTTTAATCCCTTCTGCCGAGATAACATGTCCAAGAAATGACACTTCCGATAGCCAAAATTCACATTTAGAGAACTTTAAAAATAATTGACGTTCTCGGAGGGTTTGTAATACATTTCGAAGGTGTTCAGAATGTTCTTCCTTATTTCGAGAATACACTAGAATGCATCAATGAAGACGACTACGAATACACAGTTCATGAGATCCATGAAAGTAGCTGGAGCATTCGTTAATCCGAATGGCATTACAAGGAATTCAAAATGGCCATATCGAGTATGAAAGGCTGTGTTGGGTACATCTTCTTATTTTACCCTCATTTGGTAGTATCCCAATCGTAGATCGATCTTTGAGAATACTAAGACATCTTTGAGTTGATAAAAAATATCTTCAATCCTTGGGAGAGGATATCGATTCTTGATAGTAAGCTTGTTCAATTGTCTGTAGTCAATACGGATTCTCACAGCCCCGTCTTTCTTCTTCACGAACAAGACTGGAGCACCCCAGGGAGATGAGCTAGGCCTAATGAAACCCTTGTCTTGTAGCTCTTGGAGTTGCTTCTTGAGTTCTTTCAACTCAACATGTGGAATTCGATAAGGTGTGATGGACACCAGAGTTGTTCCAGGTTGGACATCGATCTCGAACTCTACTTCTCTAGTTGAAGGGAGATCAGGGAGTTCCTCAGGAAAAACATCAAGATATTCGGATACAATAGGCACACTAGGTAAGCCGAATTCAAATTCATCTTGTAAGACTATAGTAGTAAAGATTGAGGTCAGTTTCTTGTCAATTAGAAGAATTGATTCCTTTCCTAAACTCCGGAGGTAAAATCTCCTTTTTAGGCAATCTACCTAAGCTTCATGCTTGCTTAACCAATCTAGTCCAGTACTAGATCGAACTCACAAGTTGGTAGTACATATAGATCAACAAGAAATGGTACATTTCGAATGAATAGGGGACAATTTCTACATATAAGGCTTATGTTTGTAATTCCCCCTATTGGGTTCGAAACTACAAGGCTTTGTTTTACAATTTCAGGCTTTAAGTTCAATTTTTACAATCAAGGTTGAGCTTGTTGTTGTGAAGGATTTTGTTCCATCCTCACACTATCTCCTTCATTTGAGGAGCCTACGGGACTTTCATCATCCCGACCAAGCCGTGTCTCAGACATTCTACGTTTAAATAAAACAATTAGGAATTCAGTTTAGTTAAGCAAAGACACAAGCTATACAATACAAGTCTCCTAGGTGGAACAAGTATCCTATATGATGTAAGAGAGCTCGGTTTAGGCCAAGAACCGACTAAAAAAGCTCTGATACCAAACAAATGTAACACCCCCTACCCGGGTTGGTAGCAAACCGGTTCAGGAGCGTTACCAAGGAAAAAGCAAGCAAGAACAAGAAAGAATGGGTTACTTAACTAGCAAGCAACCAAATATTCATTACTTAACATGTAAACAATCACATTTACAATACATTATAGGTTACCAAAATTTTAATTAACATTATCATACAACATCATTATTCGAAACCACAAAAGCAAATAAGTTTCCATTTTCATTTCATTGTTCATTAACTTGATTACATATATCATTTCATGCATAACTTACACATCATGATCCATTGCACGTACCTTGATTCCAATCAAGCATATGCCACCTTTACCTTTCGGCATTTACCATTCAAGCTTATAAAAAAAATACTACAACAAGGTATGTTTACACAAGAGGCTATATTCTTTCACAAGACATTCGAATAACATAATAGTCTAGGTTAATTAATTTGAAAATTCATTAGAAACATATCAATACTTATATGCACAGCAAGATACATTTCCATTACATAAAATTATAGTTCATTACTTAATTTACGTTAACCACCAAGTTCATAACATGATAGGCCCATTTATGACATATATACATATACAAGTTCAAGTGTTCAAAATGCATGCACTAGACATTATATACAACTAAGTGCGATCAAATAGGGGAGTACAAAACAAGTATTGTAACGCCCCGGTTTTAGGGCTTAGCGGTTTAGTGGGTTATTAGACGGTTCAGTGGACCGGAGTAGTGATTCGAGTCGGTTTCAAGATCGTATATTTTTTGTGTTGGAAAAATTATGGAAAAATATTTAAAAATCATTATTAATTATATATCTAATAATGGTGGAATCAATTTTGAAAAATTAGTTTTGGAAGGTGGATATTTTGGTTAGTGACCAAAATGAAAGTTTTGAAAACTGTGATTTTCTAGTGACTAAAATGTAAAGGGTCAAATACTTAGAATATTTAAGGAGCTATTTTACCAATTTATTTTTGAAGGTTTCTCCCTTAATTTAACTAATTTAAACATGTGCTTTAATTAATAATTAAAGTGGATTTTGTTAAAAAGGTGGTTACCTTTTCTTAAACAAAAATCACGTCATTCTCTCAACTTTTTCTCTCTATTCTCCCCTCAGCCAAACACTCTGATTTCATCAAATTTCCAGAGGTGAGGTGGTTTCTAACTTGATTTTATTGTTTCAAATTGTTTTACAAAGATTGTTTATACAAAATCTCACATTAAACTTGTGATTTCTTAGCTTTTCACAAACCAATTGAGGGAGAAACTTCACAATAGGGGTAAAGTCCGAGATCTCCTCTGTTGTATGGTTCTTTTTTGAAATTACCAAGCATTTGATCATTGCTTTTGCATTTCTAATATGATTTTGATGATTTTCTAATGATTTAATGAGATCTTTGGGGAAAATGAGTTGATTTGCGAATTGAACCTGATTTCCAGTAAGTAATTGTGATGTGATTCATATTTTGGAAGTTTAACAATGTTGATAAACGATTTTTATCAATGGAATCTCGAAACTTAAGAGTCTCTATTTGTTTAGGTTGTTAGTTTTGAGGTTTGGTGTTGAATCTATGGTTGAAGGGTTGCTGGAGGTGGTAGGTTGTCTTGGATATGTTTTTAGATGTGTTCTAGTGTTGAAAATGATGCTAGGATGATAGATGTTGGCCGGGTTGTGAATCGAAGTGTTTTGGTTGTTGTGGAGGGTTAATTGTAAGGGTTTTGTGGGGGGTCCGAGAAGGATTGTGGTTCATGTGTTTAGAATGCATTATGATGCATTAATCCTCCGTTGTTTTGTGGTAAAAATAGGGGAGGTTGATCTGGAAGTGATTGGAGAAGTGTAGGAGGCTTTGGATAGTTGTTTTCACATCGTAAATCGAGTTTTGCGTATCGGTGAGTGAAAACATGGATTCCAGCATTGGATTGTTTTAAAGGTGGTTTTTGGGAGTTTAGTTAGATCTTGAAATGCTTACCTAAGCTCGGAAGTAAGTAAAGTGATTTTACTCGCTCGGTCGTGCTATTGAGAAATATTTTTATGCACTTGGTTTGATTTACATTGTACCTACTGTTTAAGCATGTTTTAAAGTATTCGATATACTATTTTTAAGCATGAAATGCTGAAGGATGCACATGGTAAGCGTTCCTTGTAAGTATGATTTATACTTGTATTTTAAAGCATGGTTGTTGCTTTGGAAATGGCATGGTTTAATGCTTGATGAAAACAGCGAGGTAAATGTTATTTGGTTAACTAAAGTGGCAACTGATATGGTTTTAAAATTGTTATCGGATATAGATGGCCGGCCATAAGATTGAGTGCACTATAAAATAAGTCACCTTGGATGTTGAGGGGTTTATACGGTGTACCAAATACTCTATCCAAGTACCCTACAGGGTTGCCACCGCCCCCTCCTAATCCACCCGAGGAAGTGGAGCAAGTACCACTTGCGCCGGTTGGGCCAGGAATGGGTAATATGGCACCGCTAATTCAAGCCATGACTGGTGTGTTTCAGGCAGTAGTTGTGGGTGTTCGTGTGCCAGCACCACCGGTTGATGGGTAAGGTTTGCCACTTGGGCGTCTTCATATTTTGGGCGGAGTTGAGTTTCGGGGGTTGTCGCCTGAGGCCTGGGTTGGTTGGCTAGTACTGAGAGGATACTGGGCCAAATGGAGTGTACCGATGCTCAAGCTGGGTTGTGTTGTTTCCCTGCTACAGGGTGATGCTTATGGATGGTGGACTACCACGATATCCAGTATGACGACTGATGAGGTGTTTTGGGAGTTCTTCTATGAGGTTTTTAGGAAGAAATTTTTGGGAGTCCGATATCAGGATGAGAAAAAATGTGAGTTCATGGCTTTGGTACAGGGTAATATGTCTGTTGCAGAATTTGAGGTGCAGTACGTGAGGTTGAGTCGGTATACACCCGAGTTGGTTCCTGTTATGTTTTAACACCCGTTGCGATCGTTTCTTTTATGGGCTTGTGCAAGATGTTAAGACATACATGCTTGCTACTGATTATACCGACTTTGATGTGTTGGTTTTGCGAGCCAAGGATGTGAAGTAGAATTTGGGCTTGGCTTCTAGATCGTGAGACGTTAGCTCGGGTAAGAGGGCTGCTGATTTGGGTTATAGCGATGGTCAGGCCAAGGGACACTGTGACATGAGGTTTTTCCCGGAGCTGAGGCATGGCGGAGGTGTTGTGGGACGTGGAGTCTAGGGGCAGAATGCCCAAGTTAGAGCTTCGTTTAGTACCTGCTGGGTTTGTGGATCCCGAGACCATTTGAGGCGAGATTGCCCACGGTTGGCCAGGGAAGGTCAGACACATGCACTTGTTGTGGCTAATTCTTGTTGGAGTTGTGGGTCAGGTGATTATTAGAGGCGTGATTGTCCGTTGTTGGCTCGTGGTGGGCAGGGTGCTGCAGCTTTTGTCACTCCGCAGCAGGGTCGTGGTTGTGGCCGCAGACCGTTTCAACGTCGAGATGTAGGACAGAGGAATATGGCTCATACTGTTGCTATCCAGCCTGAGAGAGGCAGACCAGCTAGAATGTATGTGCACCATGAAGGTCGCAATGACACCGATGTGATTGTAGGTACTTTTGCCTTTCAGTCTCTGTCATTGTATTCGTTGGTTGATTCTGGTTCTACTCATTCATACATTCTGAGTGAGCATGCTGAATTGCTTGATATATCTGTTGAAATTCTTAGTGTGGGTGTTAGAGTGACTAGTTCTCTTGGAGAGACAGTCGTGGTTAAGAGGTTGTATCGTAGGTGTCCGTTGATGGTTCAAGGACATATTTTTGCCGTAGACTTGATGGATTTGCCATTACATGGTTTTGATATGATTTTGGGTATGGATTGGTTGACTGAACATATCAGGCTATGGTGGATTTTGAGACCAAACGAATATCCTTGAGGTTGTCAGATGATTATGAAGTGGTGGTTGTTGGCGAGAATGCCAAGTTTTTGTCTAATGTTGTTTTGGCTTTGGAAGCGAGTCAGATGTTGGATTTGGGATGTCATGCTTATTTAGCCTATGTTATGAATTTTGAATCAAAGGAGTTGAGGGTGCAGGATGTTCGCACCGTATGTGAGTTTTTGGGTGTTTTTTCGGAAGAGTTGCCGGGGTTGCCACCTGACCATGAGGTACATTTTGGCATCGAGGTTTTTGCGGGCACAGTACCAGTATCGATTGCTACGTACCACATGGCTCTAAAGGAATTGAAGAATCAGTTGGAGGAGTTGTTGGATCGGGGCTTTATCAGGCCAAGTATTTCACCGTGGGGAGCGCCAATGCTATTTGTTAAGAAGAATGATGGTACATTGCGGATGTGTATAGATTACCGGTAGCTGAATAAGTTGACAATAAAGAACAAGTATCCCTTACCGCAGATTGGTGATCTGTTTGATCAGTTCATGGGAGCTTTGGTATTTTCCAAGATAGATTTGAGGTCGGGGTATTATCAGTTAAAGGTGAAGGAGGTGGATATGCCCAAAGCAGCTATTCGTACAAGATACGGGTATTACGAGTTTCTTCTGATGCCGTTTGGTTTGACCAATGCTCCAGCTGCTTTTATGGACATGATGAATCGAGTGTTCCATGAGTTTTTGGATTAGTTTGTGGTGGTGTTTATTGATGATATCCTTGTGTACTCTCATATCGAGGAGGATCATAATAGCCATTTACGGATTGTGCTTCAAAAATTGATGGAGAATCGGTTGTATGCTAAGTTAAGCAAATGTGAGTTTTGGCTTAAGAAAGTTGTGTTTCTTGGGCATGTTGTGTCGGCCGAATGAATTCGTTTCGATCCGCATAAGGTTGAGGCTGTAATGGGTTGGAAGGATCCTAAGTCTATGACAGATGTTAGGAGTTTCCTCGGTTTGGCAGGTTACTATCGGAGGTTTGTGGAAGGGTTCTCTAGTGTGGCAACTCCGTTAACAAAGTTGCTACAAAAGAATGTTAGGTTTGAGTGGACAGAGGATAGGCAGCGGGCTTTTGAAAGATTGAAGGAAGCCTTGACGCGAGCTCCGGTCTTGGTTCAACCAGAATTGGAGAAGGAGTTCGTTGTTTACAGTGATGCGTCGAATGTTAGGATGGGTTTTGTATTGATGCAGGAGGGTAAGGTAGTGGCGTATGCATCAAGGCAGTTGAAGGTGCATGAACATAACTACCCTACTCATGATCTTGAGTTGGCATCAGTGGTGTTTTCTTTGAAGATCTGGAGGCATTATCTGTATGGTGAGAAATGTGTGGTTTACACAGATCACAAGAGCTTGAAATATCTGATGTCACAGAAGGAGCTGAATCTTAGGCAACATAGATGGTTGTAGTTGCTTAAGGATTATGATCTGACCATTGAGTATCATCCCGGGAAAGCCAATATTGTGGAAGATGCTTTGAGTTGGAAATCGGCTGTGGAGTTGAGAGCTATGTTTGCTCGGTTGAGTGTGACAAATGACAAAGGTTTGTTGGCCGAGTTGTCAGTGAAGCCGCCCTTGTCGCAGTCGATTAAGGAGAAGAAACCATATGATGGGAGTTTGTTGTCTCATGTAAAAGATATCAGGGATGGAAACCCTACAGAATTTCATTTCAACGATGATGGGGTGTTGTGTTTCAAAGATCGAATAGTGGTGCCTGAGGATGAACAGTTGAGGCGTACTATTTTGACTGAGGTACACGCTATTCCTTTTGTTATGCATCCCGGTAGTACTAAGATGTATCGAGGGTTGAAGGAGGAGTACTATTGGGTTGGACTGAAGAAAGATGTAGTTGATTTTGTAGCTCGGTGCATGGTTTGTCAACAGGTAAAGGCTGAGCATCAGTTTTCTTATAGGTTGTTGCAACCGTTTAAGATACCGGAATGGAAGTGTGAAAGAATCACCATGGATTTTGTGTCTGGGATGCCTTTGACGCCGACCAGAAAGGATTCCATCTGGGTGATTGTAGATCGGTTTACGAAGTGTGCGCATTTTGTGCCAGTGCATACTATGTATACCTTGGACAGGTTGGCTGAGCTGTACATCTCTGAGATTGTATGTTTCCACGGGGTGCCCAAATCTATAGTTTCGAATAGAGATTTACGAATCACCGCAATGTTTTGAGTGAGTTTGCATCGTGCCTTGGGGACCCGGTTGAGTTTTAGTACCTTGTATCATCCGTAGACGGATGGCCAGTCGGAGCGCGTGCTTCAGGTTCTTGAGGATATGCTAAGGTGTTGTGTTATTGAGTACAAGGGAACGTGGGAGAAGCAGTTACCGTTGGTGGAGTTTGCTTATAATAACAGTTATCATGCTAGCATACAAATGGCACCTTATGAGGCGTTGTATGGCAGTAAATGTTGTACGTCCGTGTGCTGGGCAGAAGCGGGGGAAAAGTTTGTGTCGATGCCCAAAGTTCTGAAAGACACCACCGAAAAGGTAAAGTTGATATGTGAGCGCTTAAAAGTAGCTACTGGTCGCCAGAAATCCTATGTGGATTTGAAGTGTAGGGATATAGAATACGCTGTAGGTGATAAAGTGTTTTTGAAGGTGTCGCCTTGGAAGAAGGTGTTGCGTTTTGGGAGGAAAGAGAAGCTTAGCCCGAGGTTCATTGGACCGTACGAGGTTGTTGAGTGAGTGGGTCCTGTTGCGTATCTTTTGAGGATACCTCAGAAGCTGGGAAAGATTCATGATGTGTTTCACATTTAGGTGTTGCGGAGGTATAGGTCGGATCCATCGCACGCCATGCCGGTGGAAGAGATTGAGTTGAGATTGGATCTCTCTTATGACGAGGAACCGGTAGAGATTCTTCATACCAGCGATAAAGTGCTCCGTGGAAAAACAATAGTGTTGGTTAAGGTGTTGTGGAAGCACCGCGGTGTAGATGAGGCCACTTGGGAGCGTAAATCGGATATGCTGAACCAGTTTCTGCACCTGTTTCCTCCAGGTAAATTTTGAGGATGAAATTTCTTAAGTGGGGGAGAGTTGTAACGCCCTGGTGTTAGGGCTTAGCAGTTTAGTGGGTTATTAGACGATTTAGTGGACCGGAGTACAGATTAGAGTCAGTTTCTGGATCGTATATTTTTCGTGTTGGAAAAATTATGGAAATTTTTTTAAAAATCATTATTAATTATATATTTAATAATGGTGGAATCAATTTTGAAAAATTAGTTTTGGAAGGTGGATATTTTGGTTAGTGACCAAAATGAAAGTTTTGAAAACTGTGATTTTCTAGTAACTAAAATGAAAAGGGTCAAATAATTAGAATCTTTAAGGAGCTATTTTACCAATTTGTTTCTGAAGGTTTCTCCCTTAATTTAACTAATTTAAACAAGTGCTTTAATTAATAATTAAAGTGGATTTTGTTAAAATGTGGTTATATTTTCTTAAACAAAAATCACGTCATTTTTCTCAACTTTGTCTCTCTATTCTCCCCTCAGCCAAACACTCAGATTTCATCAAATTTCCAGAGGTTAGGTGATTTCTAACTTGATTTTATTGTTTCAAATTGTTTTACAAAGATTGTTTATACAAAATCTCACATTAATCTTGTGATTTCTTAGCTTTTCACAAATCAATTGAGGGAGAAACTTCACAATAGGGGTAAGGTCCGAGATCTCCTCTATTGCATGGTTCTTTATTGAAATTCCCAAGAATTTGATCCTTGCTTTTGCATTTCTAATATGATTTTGACGATTTTCTAATGATTTAATGAGATCTTTGGGGAAAATGAGTTTATTCGAGAATTGAACCTGATTTCCAGTAAGTAATGGTGATGTGATTCATATTTTGGGTGTTTAACAATGTTGATAAGTGATTTTTATCAATGGAATCCCAAAACTTAAGAGTCTCTATTTGTTTAGGTTGTTAGTTTTGAGGTTTGGTGTTGAATCTATGGTTGAATGGTTGCTGGAGGTGGTAGGTTGTCTTGGATCTATTTTTAGATGTGTTCTAGTGTTGAAAATGATGCTAGGATGATAGATGTTGGCTGGGTTGCGAATCGAAGTGTTTTGGTTATGTTTTCGGTTGTTATGGAGGGTTAATTGTGAGGGTTTCGTTGGAGTCCGAGAAGGATTGTGGTTGCTATGTTTAGAATGCATTATGATGCATTAATCCTCTGTTGTTTTGTGGTAAAAACAGGGGAGGTTTATCCGAAAGTGATTGGAGAAGCGTAGGAGGCTTTGGATACTTGTTTTCGCGTCGGCAAATCGAGTTTCGCGTATCGGTGAGTGAAAACATGGATTCCAGCATTGGATTGTTTTGAAGGTGGTTTTTGGGAGTTTAGGTAGAACTTGAAACGCTTACCTAAGCTCAGAAGTAAGTAAAGTGTTTTTAATCTCTCGGTCATGCTATTGAGAAATGGTTTTATGCACTTGTTTTGATTTACATTATACCTATTGTTTATGCATGTTTTAAAGTATTTGATATACTATTTTTAAGCATGAAATGCTGAAGGATGCACATGGTAAGCGATCCTTGTAAGTATGGTTTATACTTATGTTTTAAAGCATGGTTGTTGCTTTAGAAATGGCATGGTTTAATGCTTGATAAAAACAATGAGGTAAATGTTATTTGGTTAATTATATTGGCAACTGATGTGGTTTTAAAATTGTTATCGGATATAGTTTGTTGGCCATAGGATTGAGTGCACTGTAAAATAAGTCGCCTTGGATGTGGAGGGGTTTATACGGTGTACCAAATACTCCATCCAAGTACCCTAACGGTAAGGGGTTAAACAATATCGAATACTCCCGTTAGTGGGTTAAACATCTAACCGATGAGAGGGATAGGTATCCCTGTGGGTTGAAAGTGTACCCGGTTGATATTGTACCCGGTTGTTAATGTACCGCGATTGTGATTGTATCGCTATTCCGGTTGAGATGGCTTGAAGTGTTGGGTTAACACTTGTTGAATCAGTGTATCCGATGAACTCTTTTGTTATTGAACTTGTTAATGATCACTTGAAAGCCAATATAATTGTTATGTATCATTGAAATGTTTTAAGTTGTGAAATGTGATTTATACGTGATTCTCCTTAAGCTTTGCATTTGGTAGTAATGCATGGGAAGGCTTAATTGGAGGGTTAGCAATGTAACTTGCTGTTGATTAATGATACATGTAGCATATGGTTTAAAATGCTGGTTTTAATGATGTAAGTGCATGTTTTAAAGGAGGCATGATGTTTTAAAAGATGATGTTAAATAAATGGTTTTAAATGCATTGATGGTGTTTATCTTGAGCACTCCTCACTAAGCCTTGTGTGCTTACGCTCTTGTTGTCCATCAATGCATATAATTGAGGTCTTGGAAGGCAGCAAGAAGCAAGGGGATCTTGGCAAGACTTGTTTCCAAAGTATGTTTTGGTTTAGACTATAATGAATAAGGGCAATGTGGAACTTATTGTGCTTTGGGAGATGTTTTGTGGAACTCCCTATTTGAGCATATTTCTTTAGTTGCTCTTGGGTTGTAAATGGCCTTTAAAGTTTGTTTTGATGTTGGTTTACCTTTTTGACATGTTGCTTGAGTGGACATTAGGAAGCATACCTATAGATTCCTTTTTGATGCTTGATGCTTGTTGTGTTGTTGGAATGAAGTTGCTAGTTGGCTTGTGATATGTATGGCATGTTGGTATGGTGTTATAAGCATGTTGGAATGGTTTGAGAATGTTTTTGAGATTAAAAACCTGCAAATTGTGGCATTACAGGTCCAGGCGTATTGATACGCGGGGGACCGTATCGGTATGACTAGGCATTTTCTGGCCTGAGGGATCGGTACGTGTAAGGGAGTACCGGTACGCCTAGGTGGTTTTTGGCTTGGCATACCGATACGGGCAATGGTGTATCGGTACAAGTTCTAGCCTCTAGAATTTCACTTTTTCAATCCGAACCCGTGTACCGATACCCATGTAAGCGTACCGGTACGTATGTTAAAAAGATTCAAAAGTTAGGAAAGTTTGTTATGGAGTATCGATACGTGCCGTGGTGTATCAGTACGAGAATTTTATGCGTATCGGTACGGTGTCACCCGTACCGATACCCGAGGCCATTTTTTGTAATGTTGGCTTGGCAGTTTTGCTTTCTTTGCATTCTAGTCCCTGAATCTTGTCCATGCGATCGTATGAGCTTGGTTGATCAATTTGAGATGAATTTTGAGATGAATGATCAGAACCTAACTAATTAAAGATTGGTATATTAAAAGTGGCTTAAATCCTGCAAAATTCCTGTATTTGCAATTTGGTCCCTAAATTGCAAATGTGATCAATTGGATGTCAAAATGATGCCCGATTGAGGTGGGGTTATACCTGAGTGATGCATGTACACGTAGGACTAGTAATTGGCATCTAGACAAGATAAAAAGAAAAAAAATGGATAAGGTTTTGTTGAATCTCTTTGGTTTGCTGCGGTAAACCTAATGTAGCTTCCTCGATTCGGTCTGGCAGCTAGACTGGGTCAAATGGGTTACAAGTATGTCCATACTTTAGCTATGCTTGTTTCTTTCTTTGAGCTCAAGAATTCAGGCTTCAAGATCAAGCAATCGATCGGATCCTTTATCCTGTGGTTGGGAAGAATGAAAACAAGAGTGATAAGTACAAGATATGTACTTACTGAGGTAGTAACTAGTTCTAAATATTTTATTAACATGTATCAATTAGCTAAGTTTGAACCTAGTCCAAGTTGGAAGCAATTCAATTCAAGCTTTGCTCAATCTTTATTTCAAGCCAATTAACATACTCAAGCAATATATACACATTTCCATTCAAGTCAAGTACATATTAGTTCAAGTTTGCATGTTTGTCTTTTCAAGAATACATATCAAGTAATCGAAGTAGCAAGTTATTCAATACAAGGTTCAAGAATAAGCAATTATCATTTCAAGAGTTCTATGTCAAGAATCAAGCATTACATGTCAAGAAATTCGAGTAATTCAAGCTTACATATCAAGTAATTCAAGTAGTTCAAGAATCAAGTAATCTCAAGTATCATGTAATTCAAGTATCATGTAATTCGAATATCATGTAATTCAACTATGATGTAAGCTTTATTCTTTAATTATTTCTCATTTGCTTTCTTTAGTTTATGCCTTTTGTATTTAGTTGTCCAGGTAATCGAGTCTCCAACCGTCGCCACAAGATGTACCGTAGTACGGAAGATGTACCATAGTACTGATCAACCCTCCTACTATCGCTAAATACCACACATACGTACCCTCCGTTTGTCGCCAATTAGGGGCCTTAGCCCTGGACCGTAGTCCACCCTGACACAATGAGCTCTAGACTCTAAGGCATGCCCTTCTACCTATGACCACTAACAACCAAGGCTGTGTTCAATTATGAATCACTTATTCAAGTATTACATGTTTATGTTAAGCAATAACTTATTCAAGGATCAATTCAAGTGATACATTGCAAAATCATGTTCATATACACAACCCTTAGGCCAATTGAGCCTCTGCTCTACACTTTACAATTTAATCTTGTCATTCAAGCAAGCAATTAACATATGCCATCTCTTAGGCATCAAGCAAGATCTTTAATTCATGATTTATATCATGTTAACAAGTATTTAAATCATAGAGGTACATTTAAGCACTCATTCGAAATAATCACAATCAAGTCATCAAGATTCAAGCATTTGTTTTCACTTTTCTTCGTAGATAATTTAACAACATACATGTTTCAATTAGATCTTCAGTTTTAGTTTAAATCATTCTTCCACTTTTTCATCACAACCAAGCATTAAATCAAGTATATTAACATGGCATAAAATAACAATAAGCATACATGCATCTTTGGTTAGGACCTAAGTCCTAACCCTATATTAAACTACACTCACAATACTCCAAGCTTAGCTAATCTTGGATCCAAATTCCTTTGTGTTTGCCACTAGCTTGGCCACTCCTTTCTTCTCTCACAATTTTTTCTCCTTGCTCTATCAATTCATACAATTAAATCAAGGTCAAGACAAGATACATTCATTTCTTCAAAACAAGGCAACAATACATAATTCATTCATTTCAAAACATCAAGGGTGCTGCTGCTACTGAGTGGCAGCTTGTGCACTACTTACTAAAATATGCATAACTTTCATTCCCTACGTTGGAATTTTAATTGGTTTAAACCATTGGAAAGATAACTTAATTTTATTTCTAACCATATAGGCCTTGCATTTTAATTATTTTCCAATTAATATAGTTTTTTGTTTAAAGACAGGGCAGTTTTCTAGGCAGATTTTACTAGTTTGAGTTTCTAGCTTCTTTAATCATTTGGATGGTACTTCTAACATGTTAATTCAACTTATATACACACTCATACAATTCTAGGTCAGTTTTATTCACCTACCAATGTGATAAAAAATAGAGCATTTATATAATCAAGCATGTTTACACAATCCTCACTAGCAATGTGATCAAAACAGT
This sequence comes from Hibiscus mutabilis, assembly GCA_019671005.1. Lineage (NCBI taxonomy): Eukaryota > Viridiplantae > Streptophyta > Magnoliopsida > Malvales > Malvaceae > Hibiscus > Hibiscus mutabilis. Next base: position 17,636,149 of record CM033736.1, on the reverse strand, counting down.
TTCATTCCATGTTACATTCAAGTCATACCAATTTAGTACCTAAATTTCCAGCAACCTCCTAGCAAATTTCCAGCATGTACAATCAAGTTTCCAGCAACCATATACATTCTACAATCAAGATACATATATATATATATATATATATATATATATGGATTCAAATCTGGACAACAAGCTTGTTTGTACACATATTACAATCATCCTATTCAAATTAGACAACAATAACATCACTAATTCAATATTCAAGCATTCTATTTCAATCATTCAAATCTATAACATGTAGGAATCAAGCATTTTACCTTCAAGATTAATTGATAAGAAATGGAGATGAATCTAATAACTAGCTTTAGCCCACTCTTTTCCCACTCGATAAGCTAAAGAAAACAATAACCATGGTTGTTCTTTCGGTTGAGAGCAAATGAAGAAGCTGTAAAAAAATTGCATTCCCTTTCCTCTTTTTCCCTCTTACCCGGCAAGTCTTCCATTTTCCTTTTAATTTCATTAAAAAAAATCAAATTGCTTTGGTGAATAATCACCAAGAGATAGTCAATGCTGGCCACGTAGTTAATGTCATGCATAGAGGAAGAATTGCCATGCAACCATTGAATCTTTGTTAGATTTTCATAATGGTCACTTTTAAATTGGAACTATACTTGTTGGCTATAACATTAGTCCTTTAATTATGTTAGTTAATGTTCTTCCCTCAATTTATTTCCAATTTTTTTAATTTGACTAACACCTAATTCAATTAGTTAATCACTTAGATAGTGGTAACTTTCCTAGGCCCGATTTAGGGTGTTACAGTAATTCCTTAAAAGGTAAGAGTTTTTATTTTATAAATAAATAGATCACCTAAGGGTGTGGATCGAATGTGAAGATTTTGGTTGTTTCCGATGTTTCTATTATTCGGAAGTTATAGTCAAAGTTTAAATGGAATTTGGATATCCGAATTAAATCGAATAATTATGAGATTTCATCATAAGATAGAGGAAGGTTATAAAAGTCCATTATAAGTGCTGGGAATATTTTTAGTTCGATTCAAGATGAATCCTATAGTTTAATCCTAAGTAAAAAGGTTAATTATCGATATATCAGATCGAATGAAAAATTGAGAGACTGATCCAAAGGCTATGGAAAAGTCATAAAATGTTATTTTATGAATATTTTATTATGGTTGGTTGAATTCTAACTAGATTTAGTTAGATTTTAATGGAATGACAATTTGGAAACAAACTAGAAAATAAAGACTAGTTGGAGGGCAAATTGGTCATTTGGTAAGGACGGAAATTTTGAAATATTTGAAAGTTACAAAGGGAAATTTTGGAAGAAAGAAATTGAAGATTTAATCTTGGCCCTTGATTGATGATAAAATCAATCTCAACCATTGGATAAAAGGATAATTTGGTAATTTCCCTATTTGAATGAACTTTCGATTCATTTTTAATGACACAAGTGTCTTAAATACATGAAATATGATGGAATTATAAGCAAAATACTCTCCAAAACCGTGGGTGAAGAAAGAAAGAAGATAAAACATTTCCAAGTTCGATTCAAGCCCTGAAACTCGATTTTCAGGTAATCTTTTCAACTACAAAGTTGTTCTAGTTTTCAAACTCTATCTTTTGATGTAAATATTTCATGGAATACATGCTTAATTGATGATAATTTTCATGAGGAAGAAATTAGGGTTTATGAACCAAATTGGGGGTTTTGGAATTTTAAAATTTCATGATTTAATTCAAGTTGGAATCAAGCTTGTGTGATGTTAAAATCATGCAATTGAATTGGAATTTAAGCCCTATGCATTTTAGTTTATATGGAGAAGATTAGGGTTTATGAATAAAAGTTTAATTTAGGGTTTTGATGATGAATTAATGATCTAGTAAGCTTGAATTGTTGTTTGGAAGCAAAACCCTAAGTTAAATTGTGTAGGGACCATTTTGGCAAATTGAAAAGTTGAAGGACCAAATCTGAATTTTTAGAATTTGGAGTGTATTTATGTTATTAATGATGTTATAGACAAGAAAATGAAGTTAGAATGCTAAATTAATGTTGAATTGAATTAGTGACCATTTTGATAAATTGTCAAAGTTAAGTGACCAAATCGAAATTGAAGTTTTGTATGGGGGATAAATCTAATTTTTAGTTGTAATGATGGAATCAAGGTAGTAATGTTGAATTAAGGACTAATTTGAAAAGTTAAGAAGCTTGAATCCTTATCTTTTCATTTTAGTGACTATTTCGGTAAAGAAGGAAAATTAAGGAGAATTATTGTGAATAATTATTTGATGAAGAAGGTCATAAGATGGTGGTTTAAAGCAATTAATTGGACTAAATTGAAAAGTAGAGAAGTAAGGAGAAGTTAGTATAAAAGTTGAAGTTGTTTTATGGAAGCTGTGTAGAAAAACTGGCTTATAGCAATAACTTTGAAAATTCACCATAAATTCTACAAAAATGGTTAGATGGTGAATTTTATACCGATGTAAAGATTTGTTCATCTAATTTCTTTTCCAACAAATGGAAAATGATTTTGATTTCGATTTCGAGTCAAAAGATATGAATTTTTAAGTGACGAAAGGTCAGAAAACAGAACATCAGTATGTTCCGAATTTCAGCACTATATCTGACTTTGAAAATTCACCATAAATCGTACAAGATGAATTTGGAAAACTAATTTTTATGGGTGAAAATATTATCAAATCTAGTTTTTTTTTCCAGAACAAACGGAGTCGAATTCTGAGTTATAAATTATTTTATAGAAATATTTCTTTGAAGGTACTGCAAACTGCCAGAAAATGAGAATTGATACACTTTGTATCTAAGGTTGATTAGTAAGCTTGAAAGGGGTTAATGGAAGTTAAAATTGGTCACTAAGGACCATAATGAGTTTTTGAACAATACAAGGAAGAAAGGAAAACATTTGGAAAGTTTTATATTCGAATGATTATATTGGACAATATGTCTAAGATATTGTTAGATTGGAATCTAACAAATATTTCATTTATTTGATTTATGAAGTTCAAGTTTGAATCAAGAGAGGTTCAAGGTGTAATGGAGAAAAAGATTAAAGAGGACTTGGTGAGGTATACAAATAAATGGCCCAGGTGAGTTCAATTGCATGAATATCATAATACATTGATATTTATGTCATTGAATATATGATTGATATAATATGAATATGTCAAGATTTGAGAAATAAAATGCATTGATCATTTTATTACTTACATTGATGAAATTGAAATGTTATTTCGGGTATGAACTGCCCAATGTTGATACATATACTGATATGTCGCCATTGATGAAATAGATTGATGATATAAAGCCCAATGTATGATATAGAGATTCGAAGGTATAGTTGGATATCCATAGAGTCATAAACAGCTGTATAAGTATTCTAAGCACTTCAGGTAAAGTGCAAATTTCATTAATGGTATACTCTGGTAAGTATATCGAAGCACCTCAGTGCTAAGCACTCCTGGTAGTGCAATAATACACTATACTCAAGTAAGTATAGGGGGGATGACTCGTGTACACAGAATCTCTTAATTCGATACCTTGGGCTAAGTAAATTGAAATGAATCAAAGAAATAGAATGATAAGCTTGAAAGCTTGCAAATAGAAATGAAAAAGGTATTGGTAAGCATTGAAAGCTTACGAATGGAAATGGTAACGGTAATTGGTAAGATCTAATCTTATCACTTTGATATTCATATATGTTGTTACATATTTATTTATGTTAACGAGCATGACATGGTACAATGATCATATGCATTATTATTTATTTACATTGATATTTATGTCAAATTGCATTTGACTATGAATTATTGTCTCACTAAGTAATTACTTAGTGTGTGACTGTTTCACACGTAGGAAAGAAGAAATGGTTAGAGTAAGGAGCATAAACAGACATCATCAATCAATAATAGATACATCAGTATCAGTAAGATATCTTTTGACACTATTTGATATTTACTAGTTGGCATGTATATTAAAATGCTATGCCTGCTCTGATAGAATTTGTAATTTATTTGGAACCTGGATGAATTTTAAATCAGGCATTTTTAGGTAGTTTCACTAATTATATAAAGTCGAATTAAATTGATAGGTTGCTGCCTGAAATTTAACCTGATTTGAAGATGAAAATATAAATTTTAAACTTTACGCGATTAATTAGATTTGTAAATAAAGACTAAATTGTAATATTTTTTAAAGAAACAAATTTTTACTGAATTATAAATATAGATGGTTTTACAAATGTTTTGTGACATCTCTGTCTTGTATTCAATGATGGATACAGGAAAGGGGTGTTACATTTATTGGTATTAGAGCTACAGGTTTAGCCGGTTCTCGGCCTAAATGGAAGTGGTTTTATGTTAAAAAGAGTACACATGCCACTAGGATATCAATATTACTGATCTGATATTTTTATGATCCAATTAATGTCACTCCTTACTAATGTAATTTGGGGGGGGGGAATTATAAGAAATAATTGAGCCAAGAAAGTGTGATAAACTAGTAAATTGGATCCTTTGGAAGGAATCAAGAGTAGTAGTAATAAGGTTAAGGATGACCCTTCAGATAAATCAGAACAAGAAAAGGGAACTGGTACAACAAGGAGTGTTTGTGCCAAATTAAGAAATTGAAAAGTTCGGGAACATCTGAATTGATAGGAGAAGCAGATGATGGTCCAATGATTGTTGATTTATAACTTAATAACCTAAGGATTACACTGGGCGGGTTTTACTGCTTGGATGCAGATGAATTGGATGGATCTGTCTTGTTGCTCCGAGATTTAAGCTAGATTTGAAAATCATCTGAATTTGCTTCATAGCTAGGATTGCACATATCAATCCGAGTTTATAACACCAGGACTGATAAAGATTGGGATGATCCGAAAATCATAGAAGCTACATTTCATCATTTTGGATAAACCTGTATTGATGTTGATGGGTCCTAGCTTTACACATTCGTACATAAGTACGAAGTTGAGTGGTGAACGAGATATCCTCTTAGAACCCATTTCAAGTAATATAGCGGTGACAAATTTGTTGGGTTGTAATGTAAGGGTAAGTTGAACATGTGGGATTTGCTCGATAAAATATAAAGAATGAAGATCCCTATAAACTTAATGAAATTATCTTTCGAGGAGTTCAAGATGATTTTTGGGCATAAATTGGTTATCTTCCTATCATGTCATGGTGAATTGTCGCATAAAGCGATTAATATTGAAAAACACGGAAGGTACAAAAATAGTAGTAGTTGGCGAAAGGGTAAATCCCTTCTCCAATGTAATTTCAATTTTATTAAGAAAATTGTTTCTATATGGTTGCCAGTTTCCTTAGTAAATGTAGTGGATACATGGGCTGTTGAAGTTAAATTAGAAAATAACTCGACTGTCAAAAAATATCCAAATTAATTCCCAGATGGGTTACCCGAAATTACCTCTAGATTGAGAGGTGAAATTCAAAATAAAGATGTTACCAGGCATTGTGCCTAAATTAATGGCCATGTATAAAATGACTTTGACCAAACTTCGAGAGTTAAAGGTATAGTTGCAAGAAATGTTAGGTCGAGGTTTTATAAAGCCAAGTGTGTCACCTTGGGGTGCACTGGTGTATTTGTGAAAAAGAAAGATTGATCTATGTGATTAAGTATAAATTTCCATCAGCTAAATAAGGTGGCGGCGAAGAATAAATATCCTCTTTCGAGGACTGGTGATCTTATTGATCAGTTTAACGGTGCATCTATGTTTTTCGAAACCAAGCTCCGATCGGAGTATCGTTAGTTAAAGACCACGGAAGAAGATGTTCTAAAGATAGTTTTTAGAACTCGATATGGATAAATGAGTTCGTGATAGTACCAGCTAGTTTGACAAATGCTTCTCCAACATTAATAGACCCGATAAATCGAGTATTTCAACCTTACTTGGACCAGTTTTTGGTAGTGTCCATTGAGGATATTTTGGTCTATTCGAAGGCAAAGGAAGAAAAAAATGTCCATCTTCGAATTGTTCTTCAGATCTTCCGAGAAAGGAAGCCATATACTAAGCAGTTAAAGTGTGAATTTTGGTTGTCGAAAGTTGTTTTATTGGTTACGTGATTTCAGTAGAGGGGATAAGAGTAGATCCCAAGAAAGCACAAACTATAGTTGAATGGAAACCTCTGAAGAAATTTTTTGAGGTTCAAAATTTCTTGGGATTTGCTGGTTATTCTCGAAAGCTGTAAAAATTTTCTCAATGATTGCCTCCTCACTAATCAAGCTATTGAGGAAAGAAATGACATTCAGTTGGACAAATAAATGCCAAGAAAACTTTCAGACATTAAAGAATATCTTAATAGAAGCCCTGGTACCAGTAAAACCAGAATCAGGCAAAGATAATGTGGTTCATAACGATGCTATATTTAAGTAGATTATAAAAGTTTAAAGTATATGTTGATTAAAAAGGAGTTAAACCTGAGGCAAAGAAGTTGGATCGAGCTTCTTAAAGATTATGATATGGTCATTGACTATCATCCAGAAAAAGATAATTTGGTAACTGACATCCTTAGTCGAAAGACTTTTGCTGCTTTAAGAGCTATAGATACGAGATTGGGGTTAAAAGAATATGGTACTTTGATTACCACGTTAAAAAAATAAAGTCTATTTCATTGGACCGAATAAAAGATATTTAGAGAAAAGGTGAGAAATATTTGTCAAGGTTCAAACATGTAGAAAAAGGGTGAAACCGAATACTTTGAAGTTAAGTTTAATAGATATTTGTATTATCAAGGAAGAATCTATATCTGAAATAATGGAAACTATCTATGAATCTGAAAGAAAAGATATTTGATTTAAAGTTACGGATAAAGTATTCCTTAAAAGTTTCACCTTGAAAGAAGGTGTTGTGGTTTAGACAAAAAGAAAGTTAAGTCCAAGAATTATTAAACCATAAGAAATTGGAAAAAGAGTTGCTCTAGTAGCTTATAAGCTAGTTTTATCTCTAGAAAAGAAAAAGATTCATAATGTATCGATGCTCAAGAAGTATTGATTGGATCTCTTGCATGTCATTATCCCAATGAAAATAGAGATTCAGCCGGATTTAATGTATAATGAAGAACCGATAAAGATCCTAGCGTATGGAGTCAAAGAACTGAGAAACAAGGTAATCTTGCTTTTCCAAGTTCTTTGACAAAATCATTAAGTTAAGGAAACGACTTGAAAAAGATTAGGATAATATATGAGAAAGCAGTTTCCTCACCTTTTGAATCAAGTATATGTTGAAAATTCGAGGAGATAGTGAATTGAATAAGGTACTCTTACAGTTTGGTTGAATTCCAAGGAAAATTGGAATGAGAATTGAAGTTTAAAAAGTTAGTGACCAAAATGTAAATTTTGAAAATTTTATGGCTAAAGTATAAACTTTGGAAAAGTTTAGGGACTAAAGTTGTAATTCCCTAAAAGTTAAGGGTTTTTTCATAAATAAATAGATCACCTAAGGGTGTGGATCAAATGTGAAGATTTTGGCTGGATCCGATGTTTCTATTATTGGGAAATTACAGTCAAAGTTTAAATGGAATTTGGATATCCAAATTAAATCGAATAATTATGAGATTTCATCATATGGTAGAGGAAGGTTATAAAAGTCCGTTATAAGTGCTGGGAATATTTTTAGTTCGATTCAAGATGAATCCTACAGTTTAATCCTGATTAAAGAGGTTAATTATCGGTATATTGGATTAATGGAAAAATCGAGAGACTGATCCAAAAGCAATGGAAAAGTCATAAAATGTTATTTTATGAATATTTTATTATGGTTGGTTGAATTATAACTAGATTTAGTTAGATATTAATGGAATGCCAATTTGGAAACAAACTAGTAAATAAAGACTAGTTGAAGTGCAAATTGGTCATTTGGCAAGGACGGCAATTTTGAAATATTTGAAAGTTATAAAGGGAAATTTTGAAAAAAGGAAATTGAAGATTTAATCTTGGCCCTTGATTGATGATAAAATCAATCTCAACCGTTGGATAAAAGGACAATTTGGTAATTTACCTATTTGAATGAATTTTTAATTCATTTTTAATGACACAAGTGTCTTAAATACATTAAATATGATGGAATTATAAGCAAAATACTCTCCAAAACCGTGGGTGAAGAAAGAAAGAAGAGAAAATATTTCCAAGTTCGATTTAAGCCCCGAAACTTGATTTGCAGGTAATCTTTTCAACTACAAAGTTGTTCTACTCTTCAAACTCTATATTTTGATGTAAATATTTCATGGAATACATTCTTAATTGATGATAATTTTCATGAGGAAGAAATTAGGGTTTATGAACCAAATTGGGGGTTTTGGAATTTTATGATTTCATGATTTAATTCAAGTTGGAATCAAGCTTGTGTGATGTTAAAATCATGTAATTGAGTTGGAATTTAAACCCTACACATTTTAGTTTATATGGAGAAGATTAGGGTTTATGGATACAAGTTTAATTTAGGGTTGTGATGATGAATTAATGATCTAGTAAGCTTGAATTGTTGTTTGGAAGCAAAACCCTAAGTTAAATTGTGTAGGGATGGAAAATTGAAAAGTTGAAGGACCAAATATTAATTTTTAGAATTTGGAGTGTATTTATGTTATTAATGATGTTAGAGACATGAAAATGAAGTTAGAATGCTAAATTGATATTGAATTGAATTAGTGCCCATTTTGATAAATTGTCAAAGTTAAGTGACCAAGTCGAAATTGAAGTTTTGTATGGGGGATAAATCTGATTTTTAGTTGTAATGATGGAATTAAGGTAGTAATGTTGAATTAAGGACTAATTTGCAAAGTTAAGAAGCTTGAATTCTTATCTTTGCATTTTAGTGACTATTTTGGTAAAGAAGGAAAATTAAGGAGAATTATTGTGAATAATTATTTGATGAAGAAGGTCATAAGATGGTGGTTTAAAGAAAGTAATTGGACTAAATTGGAAAGAAGAGAAGTAAGGAGAAGTTAGTATAAAAGTTGAAGTTGTTTATGGAAGCTGTGTAGAAAAACTGGTTTATGGCAGTAACTTTGAAAATTCACCATAAATTCTACAAAAATGTTTAGGTTGTGAATTTTATACCGATTTAAATATTTGTTCTTCTAATTTCGTTTCCAACAAACGGAAACTGATTTCGAGTTCAGAGTCAAAAGATATGAATTTTTAAGTGACGAAAGGTCAGAAAACAGAACACCAGTTTGTTCCGAATTTCAGCACTATAACTGACTTTGAAAATTCTCCATAAATCGTACAAGATGAATTTGGAATATTAATTTATATGGGTGAAAAGCTTATCAAATCTAGTTTCTTTCAGAACAAACGGAGTCGAATTCCGAGTTGTAAATTATTTTATAGAAATATTTCTTTGAAGATACTGCAAACTGCCAGAAAATGAGAATTGATACACTTTGTATCTAAGGTTGATTACTAAGCTTGAAAGGGGTTAATGAAAGTTCAAATTGGTCACTAAGGACCATAATGAGTTTTTGAACAATACAAGGAAGAAAGGAAAACGTTTGGAAATTTTTATATTCGAATAATTATATTGGACAATATGTCTAAGATATTGTTAGATTGGGATCTAACAAATATTTAATTTATTTGATTTATGAAGTTCAAGTTCGAATCAAGAGAGGTTCGAGGTGTAATGAAGAAAAATATTAAAGAGGACTTAGTGAGATATACAAATAAATGGCCCAGGTGAGTGCAATTGCATGCATATCATAATACATTGATATTTATGTCATTGAATATATGATTGATATAATATGAATATGTCAAGATTTGAGAAATAAAATGCATTGATCATTAGATTACTTACATTGATGAAATTGAAATGTTATTTCGGGTATGAACTGCCCAATGTTGATATATATATTGATATATGTTGCCATTGATGAAATAGATTGATGATATAAAGCCCAATGTATGATATAGAGATTCGAAGGTATAGTTCGATATCCATAGAGTCATAAACAGCTGTATAAATATTCTAAGCACTTCAAGTAAAGTGCAAATTTCACTAACGGTATACCGAAGCACTTCGGCGCTAAGCACTCCCGGTAGAGTGCAATAATACACTATACTCAAGTAAATAGAGGGGGAATGACTCGTGTACATAGAATCTCTTAATTCGATACCTTGGGCTAAGTAAATTGAAATGAATCAAAGAAATAGAATGATAAGCTTGAAAGCTTTCAAATAGAAATGAAAAAGGTATTGATAAGCATTGAAAGCTTATGGATGGAAATGGCAACGGTAATTGATAAGATCTAATCTTATCACTTTGATATTCATATATACTGTTACATGTTTATTTATGTTAATGAGCATGGCATGGTACAATGATCATATGCATTATTATTTATTTACATTGATATTTATGTCAAATTGCATTTGACTACGAATTATTGCCTCACTAAGTAATTGCTTTGCGTGTGACTGTTTCACACGTAGGAAAGAAGAAATGGTTAGAGTAAGGAGCATAAACGGACATCATCAATCAATAACATGTACATCAGTATCAGTAGATATCTTTTGACACTATTTGATATTTACTAGTTGGCATGTATATTAAAATGCTATGCCTGCTCTGATAGAACTTGTAATTTATTTGGAATCTGGATGAATTTTAAACCAGACAGTTTTTAGGCAGCTTCACTAATTATATAAAGTTGAATTAAATTGACAAGTTGCTGCCTGAAATTAAACCTGATTTGAAGACGAAAATATAAATTTTAAACTTTACGCGATTAATTAGATTTGTACATAAAGACTAAATTGTAATATTTTTTAAAGAAACAAATTTTTAACAAATTATAAATATAGATGGTTTTACAAATGTTTTGTGACATCTCTGTCTCGTATTCAATGATGGATACGGGAAAGGGGTGTTACAGATAGAATGTTGATCGAGCTTGCCTGGATCACCTCAATAGGATGTTAATCCTTCAGGATTGAGCCTTTCTCCGATACCAATTGTTGCGCTCAATGAATCAACCGAAATATGTCGCCAAGTGGTGGAGAAGTGATTTATTGGGTGATGGTGGTGGAAGCAAAAAATACAAAAAAATACACAACGATTTAGAGTGGTTCGACTTTCTAACCAAAGCCTACATCCACTACCTTAGCTTCCCCACTAAGGATTTCCAAATTCACTATGAATTTTTCCCCTTTTACAAAGCTTAGGAGGCAACCTTTACAACCTAGACTCAATTTCCAAGCCTAGTGATAAGTGTTCAAAAGTACTATTTTTCTTACCCTTTTTACTCATATTATTGTTAGACTTAGGCTCATATTAGTTGCATAGTTAGCCATTCATGCATTAATCCATGTTTCCTTCAATCGTTGAGCTTGATTACATAACTTGGTGATTTTTGTGGAAATAGATGCTGCTTTGGTGTGTTTTTGTGTGTATGTGCAGGATCACTTGCGAAAGCAATGCCGAGCTAGTTGCCAGGGCAATGCATGAAGGATATGCCGAGCTAGTTTGTGGCGGTGCATGAAGGAGACGCCGAGCCAGTTGCCATGGCAATTGTCGACAAAGAGAAAATGCAATAGGGATGTCGAAATTGATGACTAGACAAGCCCAAGATGACGTGGAGCAAAGCCCAAACCCAAAGGAATTTGATTTCCATGCAGAGATTAAAGAAGAATTAAATTCCAAGAAGATAGGAGAAGTTCTAATAGGAATAAAATTATAATAAAGAATTATATTCTTTAAAGATAATTTAATTCCAACTCAAACTCCTCCTCAAAGAAGGACTTTGGCCTAGCCCTATAAATAGCAAGGAGATTTCGACAATCCATATATAGAGAAAAATAGAGAAATTTGACAAGAGAGCAAGGGGAGAGAGTTCGATTTCTTCTTCTTCTTCTTTGCTTCCATTAGATTCATGGTTTGGGGATTATTCTTTGTATATCTTTTGAACCCAACCATGAACTAACTTGATTGGTTGGGGTTATTGTGTTTTGTTGTTGTGAGAAACTATTAGATTTTGTTTAGGTAATAAGAGTTTGCACTTTTCTATTTCAAGGTTTATTCATTCTTGGTTCTTATTATTGTTTGCGAGTGAATTGGGAGAGGATCTCGTAACTTCATCTATTTATCTAATATCGGGAGAGTTAGATTCAAGAAACGAATGAATATGATCTTTATTCAATCTATTGATGGTGAAGATTAATCCGCTTAGGAATAAGTTAAGGATTTCAACGGCTAAGAGGAGCGCAAGATTGGTTGTTGTTCACCTTTGATTCACGCAGGGATGTATTATCAAGGCATGCACAAGTAGCTAGAGTTTCGACTTAGGGATAAGAAGAAACCATTGAAGAACGCTCCGCCGAACCTTGAAGTTGCTGCCCGGACGCCCAAGTAGTTGCCCAGCTAGTTGCCCAGCAACCATCGATTAGTTGCCAAGGCAACCCGCTGTGCAAGTTGCCACGGCAACCGAGTTGCCCTTGCACTCTTTTACCAAGACGATCCAATCGGCTATCACACCTCAACTCACGATAACCTGGCCTATTCTCTCTTTTTCTTTCATCTATTCTTTTAGTTTATTGCTTTTACTTTTTCGTTAATTAAAACATATATTATCAATTGTGTTTTTATTTTTCAAAGTCTGATAACTTAAGCAAAGTGGCCCAAACCAATCTCGTGGAGACGATACTCGATACTCATATCACTTTATTACTTGCGACGTGTATACTTGCACAATTGCGTAGCACTTATCACACGCAACAAGTTTTTTGGCGCCGTTGTCGGGATTGGCAATAGCGACTTTGTTTTTACTTTCTTGCACTTTCTTTTTATTTTTCTTGTTTAAAATTCAAAGGGCTAACAAACTTTGGTTTTGTATTGGTATATGACCAGGCGAGACCGACTTCACGAGAATATCCCTTTGATCCGTAAATCGAACGAACCTTACAAAGACTTAGGCGAAGGATAAGAGAAGCAATGGCAAATCAAGACGGCAATATTAATCAAGATGTTCGGCAGGAGGAGGAGTGATTCTTGCACGAAAGCAGAACTATTCGAGACTATCTTGAAGAAGATATTGATGGACTTAACCCGGGAGTTGTCGCACCCGAAATTGAAGCCGACCACTTTGAGTTGAAACCGTAATGTATAATATGATCAACACAATAGGTCAATTTGGCGGCTCAAGAATGAAGATGCACGACAACATCTGAAATCTTTCCTCGAGATTTGCAACTCGTTCAAGATACACGGAGTCACCCCGATGTCTTACGATTAAGATTATTCCCTATTCACCGAGGATAGGCGAAAGCATGGCTAAATAGCATTCTGCCGGATCCATAGCATCTTGGACTGATCTTTGTCGTGATTTCCTTGCTAGATTTAATCCTACAAATTTAAGCGATAAAACCGTAACGACATTACTTCTTTTCGGGGGCGGATGATGAATCCATGTACGAGGCTTGGGAGCGATATAGAGAACTTCTACACAAATGCCCTCTACACGGATTCCCGGTGTGGACTCAAGTGACAATGTTTTACAATGCCGTGAATACACCAACAAGGATGATGCTAGACGCCTCGGCAAACGGCATACTCCTAGATAAGTCACCGGAAGAAGCAATGCAAATCTTAAACAGGCTGGCCAAGAATGATTATCAATTCCCATCTACCAGAAGAGGAGGAGTTAGACGCCAAGCCACAATACATGAACTAGGATCATCAGATTCAATTTCGGCACAATTGGCCGCTTTAACCAAGATGGTCCAGAACATGCAAAAACCAAACAACACACATGAAGTCAAGGTAATGGATTCTTTTTGTGAGTTATGTGGCGATAACCATAATTCTTACGAATGTATGCGAGAATCCGAATCTAGCTTCTATGTGGGGAATTACAATCGGGCAACAACATGATGTCAAATACATACAATCCAGCTTGGAAGAAGCACCCAAATTTTTCATGGAGTAATCCCAACAATGCTCTAAACAGAACAATCAGAATGCACAAGCATCGGGATTCGACCAAAATATGCCACGACAGCGGATGCCGCGGCAACAACCGACAACATCTAGTTCTTTGGAAAATTCTCTAAATGCTTTTATGATGAAAACTGAATCTTATATGGCTGAGAATAGTAATTTCATAAAAAAGAATGATGCTTTTATTAACAGGACCGAGATGAGATTGCAAAACCAAGAGGCGGCAATCAAATCATTGGAAAATCAAGTCGGACAATTTGCTCAAAATCTGAACACTAGACCACAAGGAGGTTTACCTAGCGATCATCAAGTCGCAAGAGGAACTGGCCATGAGCAATGTAAGGCAATCACCACGAAGTGGCCAACAACTTAGAGAGGTTCAAACCCGCTCGTCAAACAAAACTCCACAAAAAGAGCAAGGCGAACCTAGCGGCAAAGTCTCAGATGCTGAACCAAGAATTGCTGCGGCAACCGGCAATAAGCATGCCTCGGCAACCGATGACGCCTCGGCAACTTGCGATAAGCACGCCGCGGCAACCCTAGTTGGTAACACATCGGCAACTCCAGATGTCCCTGTAATGCCGTCAATCAGGTTTCAAACCAATGAAAAGATCGAAGATATCCGACTTCCACCACCATTCCCACAAAGGTTGAAGCGACAAAAGCAAGAATACCAATTCAAGAAGTTTCTTGATATCCTAAAGCAAGTCCACATCAACTTGCCATTGGTGGAAGCAATTGAACAAATGTCAAACTATGCCAAGTTTCTTAAAGACATTGTGTCCAAGAGAACAAGGCTAGGAGAGTTTGAAACAATTGCCGCAATGAGAGGGATGCATGGCAATGTTGCACAATCGTATGCCGCCCAAGTTGAAGGATCCCGGAAGTTTCACAATACCCTGTTCTATTGGAAATCACTATGTCGGGAAAGCACTATGCGACCTAGGGGCTAGCATAAACTTGATGCCTAAATCGGTTTTCGAAACTAGGAATCGGGAAGGCAAGACCTGCAATGATTATGCTACTGACTAGCCGACAGATCCTATGTGCATCCAGAGGGAAAAATCGAGGACATACTTGGTAAAAGTTGATAAATTTATTTTTCCCGCTGACTTTATTGTTTTAGATTGTGAAGCGAGATGAGCATGCGCCTATCATTCTCGGAAGACCATTCCTAGCGCATGGGAGAACTTTGATTGATGTTGAAAAAGGAAAACTCACAATGAGGGTGAATGACCAGCAGGTAAAACTAAATGTGTTCCAAACACTAAGGCATGCCGATGATCCAGAAGAATGCCAACTACTTCATGCCACGGCAGTTTTAACCGATGAGGAATTTAGTTGCCTCGGCAACTACATTGCCGATCAAGAGGAACTGAGGAGTATGAAGAGCGGTCGATGAGGAACAACCAGAAGAGGCAAATTGGCTAGTCAATCGACCAGGTACATACTTTGAACCTTTGTACTACTCGGGTAAGGAAGGTAAGATCGAAAAACCTCTATCGAAAATCCACCAATTCTTGAGTTGAAACAATTGCCAGAGCAACTGAAATATGTATACTTAGGGATCGATAATACATTACCTGTAATTATTTCCTCTAAGTTACAGCCTGAGCAGGAAAAGAAGTTGATCAACATGTTGAAGCTACATAAAAAGGCAATAGGGTGGACAATTGCCGACTTGAAGGGAATTAGCCCGGCGGTGTGCATGCACAAGATCTTGTTGGAAGATGACCACAAACCTTCAATTGAGGCCCAGAGGAGATTGAATCATGCCATGAAAGGGGTTGTAATGAAAGAAATCATCAAGTGGCTTGACGCCGGCATTATATACCCTATCTCCGATAGTACGTGGGTAAGTCCGGTACAATGTGTGCCGAAAAAGGGAGGTATAACAGTGGTAAGCAATGAAAATAATGAACTTATCCCAACTAGATGTGTGACCCGGTTGGAGGGTTTGTATGGACTATCGAAAGCTAAACAAAGCCACTAGGAAAGATCACTTCCCATTACCCTTTATTGATCAAATGCTTGACCGTCTTGCGGGTAAACCTTTTCTTGTTTTCTTGATGGTTATTCAGGTTACAATCAGATTGCCATAGCACAGAAGATCAAGAAAAGACAACCTTCACATGCCCCTACGGTACTTATGCCTTCCGAAGGATGCCGTTCGGATTGTGTAACGCCCCGGCAACCTTCCAAAGATGCATGATGGCGCTCTTTTCAGACATGGTCGAAGACTTCCTTGAGATCTTCATGGATGATTTTTCAGTTTTTGGTAATGACTTCGACGGCTGTCTCGGCAATTTAGAGGGTGTTGGCAAGATGCGAAGAAACGGATTTAGTCCTCAATTGGGAGAAATGCCACTTTATGGTAGATGAAGGAATAGTGCTCGGCCATAAGATTTCATCCAAGGGAATTGAAGTAGACAAAGCCAAGGTGGACGTGATCGAGAGATTACCCCCACCAAATTCGGTTAAAGGAATTCGAAGTTTTCTCGGACATGCAGGTTTTTACAGGAGGTTCATTCATAACTTTTCTAAAATCACTAAACCTTTGTGTAATCTGCTTGAACAGGATAAAGTCTTGATTTTGATGATTCTTGCACTCAAGCATTTGAAACCCTAAAGAAAAAGCTTGCCTCGGCACCCATTGTTGTTCCACCAGATTGGACGCTACCTTTTGAGCTCATGTGTGATGCAAGTGATTTCGCGGTAGGAGCAGTCCTAGGCCAACGCACAGGTAAGACCTTCCATGTGATATACTACGCTAGTAAAACTCTTAACGATGCTCAAGTGAATTACACAACAACGGAGAAAGAGTTACTAGCTGTAGTTTTCGCATTTGACAAGTTCCGATCCTATTTAATTGGTACAAAGGTAATTGTTCATACGGACCATTCGGCAATCAAATACTTATTTGCTAAAAAGGATGCTAAACCTCGTTTGATTCGTTGGATATTACTTTTACAAGAATTTGATATTGAAATTAAGGACAGGAAAGGAACATAAAATCAAGTGGCCGATCACTTATCACGTTTGGAACGCAATAGGGAAGAGGACGCGGATCTAGAGATATGCGATGCATTCCCGGATGAACAAATTCTAATCGCCTCGGCAACCCTTGACGCCTCGACAGCCCATGACGCCTCGGCAACCATGGAAGCACACGCCTCGGCAACTCTCGACGCCACAGCAGTCTTTGACGAGCACGCCTCGGCAATTTTGGGAGCAGACACTACGGCAAAGACATGCCCGGCAATACCTCGCACGCAGATTTAGTTAACTTCCTTGTTTGTGGTATTTTTCCGTATGGCATTACTCACCAAGGGAAGAAGCGGTTCCGCCATAATGCTAAGCATTACTTTTGGGACGAGCCTCTTTTGTTTAAACAATGTGCATATCAGGTTATACGCCGATGTGCCCCTGAAGAAGAGCAACAGAATGTACTCCGGCAATGCCATTCTTCACCCTATGGAGGACATTTTGGAGGAACTCGCATCATGCCAAAGTCTTGCAATCCGGTTTGTATTGGCCAACATTGTACAAAGATGCCCAAGACTTTTACAAGCAATGTGATCGTTGCGGAGGGGACGGGCAATATCTCTAGGCGACATGAGATGCCACTCCAGAACATCATCGAGGTGGAACTGTTCGATGTATGGGGGATCGATTTTATGGGACCTTTTCCATCTTCATTCGGCAACCTCTACATCTTACTCGCCGTCGACTATGTGTCTAAATGGGTAGAGGCAGCTGTAGTTCCCAACGACGATTCCAAGACCGTGCAACGATTCCTGCAGAAAAACATATTTACACGGTTTGGGATGCCGAGAGCAATTATCAGCGACGGGGGCAAGCATTTTGACAACAGACTAATTGCCAAGATGTTGCAACGCTTCGGCATATCACACAAGATCGCCACGGCATATCACCCACAAACCAACGGGCAAGCAGAAATTTCCAATCGGGAGTTGAAGGGAATACTCGAGAAAGTTGTAAATCCCTCAAGGAAGGATTGGTCATTAAGACTAGATGACGCACTTTGGGCATATCGCACTGAAATTCAAAACACCATTAGGTATGTCCCCCTTCCGGCTTGTCTATGGTAAAACATGTCATCTACCGGTGGAAATCGAGCACAAGGCGTACTGGGCAATCAAGACCGTGAATATGGATTGGGAAAGTGCCGGACAAAAGCGCTTGATGGATCTCAATGAGATAGAAGAATTTCGTGCACTCGCCTATAACAATGCACGAATCTACAAGGAGAAAACAAAGCGATGGCACGACAAGAAACTATTGCCACGGCAATTCACGCCAGGGCAACTAGTTCTCCTATTCAATTCTAGGCTAAAACTTTTCCCGGGAAAGCTGAAATCAAGATGGTCGGGACCATTTGAAGTCGTCAAACCATTCTCCCATGGCGCCGTGATAATCAAGTCCATCTCTGACAACCATGAATTCAAAGTTAATGGACAAAGATTGAAGCACTACAATGGTGCCCATGTGGAACGTAACAAGGAAGTGGTCAACTTAGGAGATGCATGAGCATGCTCTCCTTTCAGTATTTCCTTTTTCTTTTTCTTTTTATTTTCATTTTTATTTTTAGGAGATATTTTATTTTTTCTTCATTATCTTTAGTTTTCAGGTTTTCTTTGTTTTCTTTTTCACAACAAGACTCACAACTACTATGCTAAGGAAATTTACTGCCGAGATCCTTGCCCCGACAACCAATGAAGAAGATGTCGCGGCAACCTACATCGTGCCTGCACAAGCTGATGCCACGGCAACCAACCATGAAGATGCCACGGCAACCAAAGCTCAAGACGTCCCGGCAACAAGAAAACAACCATCGCGTTCAAGCAAGAAAATCAAGACGCCAACTAGAAGGAAACTAATCATCTACGATGACGAACTCTCGGAGTAAGTCCTCGTATGCATTTTTATTTTTATTGTTATTTTTCGTTATTTTTATGCATGCATTGAGGACAATGCCTCACTCGAGTTTGGGGGGGTTGTTATTAGTAATTACCATGTTTAGTTACATTAATCTTAAGCATTACATTTAGGATACATAAATTGCTTGCCATGCCTTTCATTGGAACAAGAATTGCTTAGATTTGATGAATATTCAATGATGACTTTACCAATGCACTTAATTGATAGAATTTTTATTCTAGGATAACCATGAAAAACTTAGAATTTTACTATGATGCTAAATTTGATGAAACACTGTTGTGGTTTGATTGATTTAAGGAGTTCTAGTAAACTTAGGTTGATAATTAACTAATTGGGGATTAGAATAAAAATTGGATGAATGCTAGAGGTACCGAAATTGGCTCTAGCATATGCTAAAAAAATTTGATCACTAGAGGTGCCCGAAACTGGCTCTAGGAGGCGTTAAAAATTTTTTTAACTAGAGGTGCCCGAAACCGGCTCTAGTCGATTAAATTAACTTAAGAAAACTAAAAATAAAACACTAGAGGTGCCCGAAATTGGCTCTAGTTAAAACAAGTTAAAAAGAACCCGATGAAGTAATTTGAAAACCTCTTTTTTGCATAGAATCCGAAAAATCAACTTGCACACAACTCGCACACACGCACAAGCATTATAGTTTGATTCGAGTAACTCCTCGTTTTTCCAAAAAATAAAAAGCCAATCATACTTTGTGCCCCGGTTCAGAGAATTGAAATCAAGTTCAAAGCTAAGTTTGTGAAAATTTGAAGTCTTGGCAGGTAATTATGAGTTTGCATTGCTTGAGGACAAGCAATAGTTCGAGTTTGGGGGTGTGATAAGTGTTCAAAAGTACTATTTTTCTTACCCTTTTTACTCATATTATTGTTAGACTTAGGCTCATATTAGTTGCATAGTTAGCCATTCATGCATTAATCCATGTTTCCTTCAATCGTTGAGCTTGATTACATAACTTGGTGATTTTTGTGGAAATAGATGCTGCTTTGGTGTGTTTTTGTGTGTATGTGCAGGATCACTTGCCAAAGCAATGCCGAGCTAGTTGCCAGGGCAATGCATGAAGGATATGCCGAGCTAGTTGCCAGGGCAGTGCATGAAGGAGACGCCGAGCCAGTTGCCATGGCAATTGTCGACAAAGAGAAAATGCAATAGGGATGTCGAAATTGATGACTAGACAAGCCCAAGATGACATGGAGCAAAGCCCAAACCCAAAGGAATTTGATTTCCATGCAGAGATTAAAGAAGAATTAAATTCCAAGAAGATAGGAGAAGTTCTAATAGGAATAAAATTATAATAAAGAATTATATTCTTTAAAGATAATTTAATTCCAACTCAAACTCCTCCTCAAAGAAGGACTTTGGCCTAGCCCTATAAATAGCAAGGAGATTTCGACAATCCATATATAGAGAAAAATAGAGAAATTTCGACAAGAGAGCAAGGGGGAGAGAGTTCGATTTCTTCTTCTTCTTCTTTGCTTCCATTAGATTCATGGTTTGGGGATTATTCTTTGTATATCTTTTGAACCCAACCATGAACTAACTTGATTGGTTGGGGTTATTGTGTTTTGTTGTTGTGAGAAACTATTAGATTTTGTTTAGGTAATAAGAGTTTGCACTTTTCTATTTCAAGGTTTATTCATTCTTGGTTCTTATTATTGTTTGCGAGTGAATTGGGAGAGGATCTCGTAACTTCATCTATTTATCTAATATCGGGAGAGTTAGATTCAAGAAACGAATGAATATGATCTTTATTCAATCTATTGATGGTGAAGATTAATCCGGCTTAGGAATAAGTTAAGGATTTCAACGGCTAAGAGGAGCGCAAGATTGGTTGTTGTTCACCTTTGATTCACGCAGGGATGTATTATCAAGGCATGCACAAGTAGCTAGAGTTTCGACTTAGGGATAAGAAGAAACCATTGAAGAACGCTCCGCCGAACCTTGAAGTTGCTGCCCAGACGCCCAAGTAGTTGCCCAGCTAGTTGCCCAGGCAACCATCGATTAGTTGCCAAGGCAACCCCGCTGTGCAAGTTGCCACGGCAACTGAGTTGCCCTTGCACTCTTTTACCAAGACGATCCAATCGGCTATCACACCTCAACTCACGATAACCTGGCCTATTCTCTCTTTTTCTTTCATCTATTCTTTTAGTTTATTGCTTTTACTTTTCTCGTTAATTAAAACATATATTATCAATTGTGTTTTTATTTTCACAGTGCAGTAACTTAAGCAAAGTGGCCCAAACCAATCCCTGTGGAGACGATACTCGATACTCATATCACTTTATTACTTGCGACGCGTATACTTGCACAATTGCGTAGCAGTTATCACACGCAACACCTAGCAAAGCTTACAACCCAAGCTTTGGGAACCCTCTTTAACAAGAGAAATCAAAGCAAATAGAAAATCCCTCTATTAGGTAGATGTTTGTATTCTTAGCACTCACCCAAATCCTAGAACACTTGAGCATACATTGACAACTTGGCTCACAAGTATTTATCTATACAAAGAATGAGAATTAAAGCACGAAGACAAATTTTCAATCATAATAGATGTTGGCAATTAGTTGTTGATGGTGCTTCAAGGGTCCTAGTATACTCCTAATTGAGTTCATAGCCGTTGGAGACTGCTGGGATTGGATTGGAGCCGTTGGGGACATATTTCCATGCTTAATTTCCACTTCTGGGTCTGCTGGTATCGATATGCGGGTTACCCGTATCGGTACGCCTATATTTTTTAATAACTGTTGAGCGCGGTCCAGGCTTCGCATATCGATACGCCTTACGGGTGTATCGGTACGGTGGATCGGTATGCCATAGTTCATTTCGGTACGTGGGGTCGGTACGCTGTGTCGATATACCTACATAGAAATAGCCGTTGGGAGTTTTGAAATTAAGGATCGGTATGTGTACAGTGCGTATCGGTATGACCCTTTCCTTATCGGTACACATAAGCCTGTTCCGGTATGAGTTTTCGGTTCTAAAAAAATGCTTTAGCTGAAACCCTAATGAGTATTGATATAGGTGGGACCGTATCGGTACGAGCCTTTAGAAAACTTCAGTTTGGCTACGTAAAAAGATTTTAAACCCTTCCAAAACCTTTTGAAAACTCCTCAAACATATTTTCAAGTTGTTTGGACTTAAAATCATTTTTGAAATCTTTTCAATTTAGTCCAAAACTATTTTTCAATTATTATATCAAAACAAATATCCTAACAGCATCATCAAAATATTTTGATTTCCTTTTTTTATTATTTTGTTGACTTTAAATAATAAGATGATGAAATTAATAAATAAGCAAAAATTTATTTGCATCATCAAAATATTTTTTTAATTACCAACAACTAGTTGGTCTAGTGGGATGAGCCACTAGATCTATTAAGTAAGGTCAGAGGTTCGAATCATGGCGTTGTAAATGAAGCAATTGGGTTAGGAGGTCGCCCCCATAATGGGCGTCTGTAAAAACCGATCCATATTAGTCAGCCAATTAGTTGGATATCGATGTTTAAACCAAAAATATATTTTTATAATTATCAATATTTAATTTATTAGTTGATTAATCTAGATTAAATACTACAAAAGTTTATTATGGTGAGACCCTGCTAACGTAGTTTGTTCTATTCACAATGTCTTGAATTATATTTTATAATTATTGATATCTAATCTATTAATTGACTAATTTAAAGGGATACTAATGACTTTTCTAATTTATTTTATTTATATTGTCAACATTTAAACCACCAACATTATATAAGGACCTAACACTTTATCTCATTGAACTTGCTTATTATCATCAAAATATTTTGATTCCTTTACGTTTAGACAAATTAAAGATATTGCGATAAAAATTTAACACTTGTATTAACATAAAATTTCATTATATTTTTTTCAAATTAATAAAATCTCAAATACAAAATGAAAATTAATTAAGTATAAAAGCTTAAATCCATTAAATATAAAAAGTCAAAAATTGAATTAAAGTTAGGGATGGACAAAACTCGAATCGAAAAAATCGATTTTTTTACTTGATTCGACGCGAATAAAACTCGACTAGATTTGACTCGAATAGTAATTTCATAAACTCGACTTGAAGAAATTTCAAATAAAGTTTCAGTTATAAAATAAGACTCGAATAACTCAAAAATCTTTAATAATTAGTAGATCGATTTTCAAACTTGAGTCAGTCCTTTAGCTTAAAGTTGTCTATTCACTCAATCATTTATGTCTATCTTAGTATTTAACAGTTTGATTCTAACTAATTTCAGGAACTTAGCCATTTAATGAAAATGAGAGGTTGTTGCTCGTTACAAAATTTTTAGTATAATAATATTTTAAGTCTTTTTTGTTTAATTATTAATTTCGTTCTCGACTACTTCAATCATAAATCGCATTTCATCGTTCCATGAACCTGGTTTGCCTATGTCGATATCAGAGCTTATAGCCTTTATGTCTAACACACGTACATAAACACGAATACGAACAAACACAAACATTCGGTTCATTAGCTCAAGGAACAACGTCAAACATAGAAGCATTCCATGCTTCAAACATATCCAAACACACGCAATTACATACATGCATAACGAAAGCTGTCGGAAGCAGCTTGTTTATTTAGTCGAACATAGTATCAAACAACGTTCTAAGCTTGAGAGAGGTATGCACCCAGCTCTTTGATCACTTGGACTCCCAGATCAAGCAGTGCCTGTGGAGTCGAAACGTCGTCGGTCAGCTTCACGTACGTGATGGCCAAGTGCACTGTGCTTCCCCCGATCTTATGAGTAGCGTCAATTTGGACGGCAAAGGTGCTGAACTGACTCTTGAGGTCCCCCTCAATCAGTCCGTAAGTGACCGATTTAGTAATCGGATTGACCGCTCTGATGACCAGCGTTATAGTCGTGGAAACCCCACTTATTATTCAATGCATGGATATGTAAAAGATTATATAAAGAGGGAGAAAGCATAATTTTGACTTACCAAGAACATAAGTCCATCTGGTGATTGCACCCAAAGCTCCCCACAGACCCTCGAGCAAATCGCACGATTTGACGATGTCGGGTACGATGGTAGTCAGCTGGTTCGGAGCGTTGCACATCACCCCAAAAAATTGTTGGGCTGAAGCAACGATATCTATGTCAGCTTCTAGTGTACCTATTAAGACATGTTTGATAGTATGAGCTTTAAGTGTGAATGTTTGTGAATAAGAATGGAGAGTGCAATTCTATTATATAGATTACTAGCTAGTGAGGGAAAATGCAAAGTTGATGGCAAAAAATCATCAATTGAATGTAAAATAATAATAAAAAGGGAACCCTATGCTTGGAAGTTGATGTATAATTGATTAAATTAAGGTTTTTCTAAGATACGCATTGGATTTTCTTTTCTTTACTTGTTCAATTGCGACTTCGTTTTCATGTACCGTGACTTTGTTTGTCAACTCCAAATCCATTCACATTGTGGTTGGCTCCAATTTTAATCAAGTTCAGTTGCAATTCCTTAGTGCAACCATACTATTCAGATACCTGCATAAGTCAATGTTTATTTATTTTTATTGCAAATCATTTAGCCTTGCGAGAACACTCACTGGTATAAAACAAAGAAAAACCACTAAAAATGTATGATCGAGTTGGTACTTCAATCGTTTTTCGATGTTTAAAAAATAAATGTAATAAGATTCAAACTTATGAACAATGGTAGAACTTGAAGTAAAAGTTTAAAGAGGCAATTTTAATTTTTGTAAGATTTTGAGTTTAAACAAAAATTTTCAAAACTTTTTAGGATGTAGCTAATTTTTTTTAATAAACTTGAGAATTTAATCAGAATTTTTAAAAATTTTGAGAGGAATTTTATTAAAAATATTCAAAAATTTGAAGCTTAATATGAATTTTCAAAAGTCTCGAGGGGCCAATTAAAATATTTAAAAATTTATGTATAAAATTTGAATTTTTCAAAATTTTGGGGACAATGTCCCTTACTTGCTTATGAATTACAATAATATTTAGTTAGAATTAAATAATTAATTAGGAAGATCATTGTAGCAATTAAATGTATAGAAGCTTTGAGGTTCAAATTGGTGTTCCATTGTTTACAATGGGGTGTTATCTCAACATTGGCTTTAAAGATGTATATTTAATATACATTTCCACTTATAATTAAATAATAATTTAGGTAGTTTAATTAGAGCCTTAATTAGGATTAGTACTTTAATTAATTAAAATGGTTAATTAATTAGGAATATTATTAATTTAAGGGCTTTAATACATGGACGGTGTTCAAGCAATTGACATTTTCTCATGAAAGCCTTTTAAATTAATTAATATTCATAGTTCAAGCAATAGATCATGCATTTTAAACCTTTTATGCTGGAAATTCATTTTTAAGTATGAATAGGGGTGCCACTTAACGATGTGCTTTTGATCTCATATTCGAATAAATGAATTTCCTTATAAAAGGATATCTGCATTTGGAATTTAAATTTATTTAATAACTATGGAATAAATTAAATTCAAATAATTATTTGAAATGCCAAAATGACACGTAAAATTAGGGTACCGATAACGGGCGTTTGTGGGGGGGGGTACTAATCCTTCCCCACATGTAATCAATTCCCGAACCCAACTTTTAAGAAATTAATCTCTAGGTTGTTTTTATGGTGTCCGATCTACCTCGAAGTGATCGGTGACGACTCTAATTGTTTTTTTTAAAAGGAAATTAAGAATAAGTTTAATTAAAATGAACCTGAAGTTTTCAAAATTTAAAAGTGGATTAAAAAGGGTCAAAACCCTATTTTACAAAAATCAATTGTGAAGCTATTTTTACACACAATTTCAAAAATGGTCGCGGCAGCTTGGCGACTCCGCTGGGGATATTTTTTTAAAAAACCAGAGAGTCTGGCCTAATTAATTTTATGTGGCATTTTAGGACAGTAATTTGAATTTAATTTTTCCATAATTATTGGATAAATTTTTAGAAATAATAGAGATAGCTTTTTCTTTTGTGATATAAATTGTCATTCATGCATAAGCCTTCTACCCGGGCTTTTCACCCTTAAGTGGGAGTGAGACATGATCTTACGTGAGTTATTCAGCTCCGTGATCGGAATTTTGTCCTCCTTCCGATATACCAACCTTATACACCGTGAGGTTACGCCTCCGCTATAAGCGGCCGTATACTCCCAAATTGATGTTTTACTGTCGCAGTAGACAGTAACAACATTTCGGGTACCCAGACTCTAGATCGAAACCCATGTGTTGTAAAATAAAAGCCCACACCGTTAGAGCCAGACAAGGACCTAGGATAGGGTGTTGTGGATTTAAATACACTTCTCTGGTTATTTTGTGTGCAAAATAAATTGTTCCCTAGTTATTTTTACGCAATGTAAACAGTTTTTCCATAACAATTATTTTTGCTTACAATATTAATTCACCATACTAACACAATTTTTTGTTTTGTTTTGTTATATATCTTTTAAATGTTGCATCACATTGCATTCATGAGAGGTGTCGGTTCGAGGATCAGTCGAGTAGGCAGTGGTCATAAGAGCTGAAAGGTCTGATAGACAAGTAGAGGACAATATGTCACTGCGAACTGGATACGAGAAGACTCAATATGAGAACGAAGACAATATACGTGAAGGTCATGTGTCATCAATGCAAGGTTGTACCGAAAATTTCTAAACATAATGAAGTTTTTCCAAGAACAAGTTTAATTTGAGAACCACAAGACGGGGATATGAAAAGTCATCTCCAAAAAAATAGTCAAATGGATCAAGGGTTGTTTAGGAGCATGACCCGTTTATGAAGCTTGGTATAATTGTTCGCTTTTTGGGGAGGATAGATGTGACACCAACCATAGAGAAATACAAGGGTTTGTTACACTGCTCTAGGGAGTCAAAAAGTACAAGGTTTATACAAGGCTCAACAATAGTTTAGGGTTCAAGATTAGGTCAGTCGTAGTTATAGAGACAAATAAGACACAATATCCAAAAAAATAGTGATAACCAAAGGAAGGATCGAGTACGAATAAATTAAAGGGGCATCTAAGATGAGTAAATTGAAGGGGCATTCAAGGACTATTTCTAAACCTAAGGGAGAATAGAAAGCTTTGAAATCAGAGATCCAAGCTTCACAAATGATGAAATTTACCGAAGGATACCATAATTAAGGGAAATATTGATAAAAATGAGGAGCTGAGGAAAGTGGCAGAATCAGAAAACACATTACAACAATTGAAAGATCGGCTCATAAGTTTCGAAAAGGAACCACAATGAAAGATAAAACACTGAAAGTCAAGATGAGGTAGTAATCCAGATAATCTAGAAACAGAGTTGCAAAATGATTAACTTTAAGAGCCAAGTTCATGGAGTCGCCTGGTATGTGCAGATTTTGTTCGGTGAAGTCATGAACCTACAACAACATTCTGATATTGACACCAAGCTAGGACAGATGTTAACTCAGAGGCTGAGCAAAGAGATTGACCAAAAGAGCTAGAGTTAATCTACAAATTAGATTCTCCTTATATTCGACTTTTTAGGTAAATGGGTGTTGCTCTAATGACTAGTCCTTGAAGTCGATACCTCGTGCATTCATGTGTTACATCATTTAAACATTATATAAACTAAAAATTGCACTTTTGTTTAAAATATTACATTTTTTAGAAAAAGTAACATTGTATTTTGAGAAGCATGGTCAACAAATCTGTTAAGGTTGAGCAGTCTCAAAGGTTGTTGAGGGCCACTTAGGTTGCATGGAGCAAAAGACTGATCAGTCCGAAAACAACATGGAAACATGAGCTACCACATTGCATGGAATCAGATAGGTCAAGAAAGAAAATATTCCTAACAAAATAGTAACATAGGTAATCAAGATGGAAACTTATCTCACATAAGGGTTCAGTATGAAAGGACTCTTCATGCAAAAAAGTAAAAAAAAAGAGAGATGCAAAAAGAAAAATGATGAGTAAGTTTGGATCAATATAGCTGGGGGCATTTGTAAAGAATCTAGAAGATTTGAGTTTGAGCTATGAAGAGAATAGTGGGATGCTGGATTTAGAGGCACTTGTGGATTTCAAAAATGCTAAAACGAAGGAAGCCCAGTGGACAGACATATAAAGATAGAATAAAGTCAAATTCTAGAGTATGTCTAAAAGTCTTGCCGATCAATGGTTCAGTGACTGTCAGAAGATATAATGATCTTAACAGAGACGAGGGGTAGAGGAGTCTTTCTCTAAAACGATGAATGTCAAGGTCATTTGAAGATTGAAGCTTGTTTACAAAGGAATTGATTGCAAGAGGAGCATAATACAGATATGATACAAAGAGACTAAAGAGTTAAGTTAGAAAAGTGAGGCAATTATTTCTATCTAATGTTATGTTCATATTTGTGACTTTACCCTATACAAAATCACTTTCTAATAGTGGTCCCACTAAAGTTTTTGGTCTCATCAGGAATGGGTATTTATATTTTGAGAGTGAAGAGCCCAGATTCAATTGAAGATTATTGTTTGCTAGAAGAGTTGAGATAAAAGAGAAAGGGCAGAATCTACAATATACTTTTATTTAAAACCTTCTAAAGCAGGGGTTGTTGAAATCAACAAGGAAGGTCAGTTCATTAAGATATGTAATTTAAGAATTAGTCCCCTAGTTGGTGAAAATGCAATTGGATTGTTTAGAAAACAAATACTGAAAATGTCAAGTGAAAAGAGAGAAATAAGTGAATGAATGCAATGATCAGATTCCCTGATGTTGTAAGAGGAAAAGGTCAACTGACTCATCAGGTCTATCATGGAAGATTTCTCGATCAAATGCAAATTTTGATATATTTGAAATGCCCACTTCAGATTTATTTCCTTACCTTATAAAAGGTCAATATTTACCCCTAGACCGATGAAGAAGATGTCAAAGCCATCTGTACATAGTTATGATCCCGACAATATTTGCAAGATTCACATGGGGTACCAGGATGTGCTACCAAGAAGTGTAGGCCCCTAATGGAGGACATCTAGAAGTTGGTTAGTCAGAGATCCATAATGAAATCTTCCAAGATTGCCTGGAGCTTTGAGAAGTCTGTCTTGTTCATCAAAGGGGTACAACTTGCAAGAATTATCTCTGAAGAAGTATATGAAATCAACTCTAATATTTCAAGCCCAAAGATTCTCTTGTGTTACTTCATAGATGATTTCAAAAATGTAAGGCTATGGTTGGAAATGTTCGACCACTCATAGGGAGGATATGACTGAGCATGGGGCAATCATCTTCAGTGGGTATTTCTTTATTCAGGAAAAATTGCCTATCATAGGACATGGTGATGATGATGAAATACATATATCAGCCAGTTTAGGGACTTAGCAAGTTTTGCCACGGAGTTATGGTGGTTCTGTAAAATTAAAGATGAACTTGATGAAAGTTCAAGAACTTAAAATGTTCAAAGACTTGGAGCATTTTCTCGCCCTAAATAATAAAGGTGGGGCAAACTTAATATGGCAAGAGACCACTGGAGCGTCATTGAGAAATTTGATCACTAAAAAATTAAAAATCTATTCAGAAAGAATGAGGGCATCAGAGCATGAGCAAGAATGGGCATGTCTTTGTAATGGTGAAGGAAAATAAAGAATTGCTGATAGGAGCAGAGTGACCAAAATTAACTCAGGCCTTCCTTGATTAATGGTCAACAGTGAACCACGGAAGATCTGTCTGCAATTTGAGGACCGTTGCGGAGTAATACCCTGAATCATCACAATCGCTTTTGCCCGCGAGCATTGGGGTTCCTTTGTAAGGGAGGCTATTTTGATTTATTTGCTTATGATGCTTGTTTCCTAAATATTTCTCAAATGGAAAACATTTTGCATTCTTTGATTCTTTTAACATTTCATTCATTCTATGTTATGGGTTAGTTTTGTTCTCCCATACATATATGTATATTTTCAATAGCATTTTTCTCTCAGGTCCCTAGATATTAATTGTAAGAGTGAACTTGAATCAAATTCAGAGATCAACTTCAAAAATGTGACTCTCTTCAACTTTATTTAGGCCAACGGGAAGACATTAATGAGTGTTCAGGAATCACGAGAAACTCTTAAATACAAATTTTAAATGAATTGCCTCTCAAGTATTGTTGGCTAAGTTCTTTGAATAAAGTGATAACCCAATACATCTTACCCGAAGACTACTTTTGTTCAAAGATATCCAATTATGGGAGGACTTTGGCATTCCTTCATCTTCCTTTACAAAGAAAGAAAATAAGAAAAGTATCATTTGATGTCCCCTTTGAGCCTAATGATTTTCTTTGGATTCAACCCAAACCAAGGATCACCCCTACACTGGGGGCAAAGAGGATGAAAGTTTGTTTGCAAGTGAAAAGTGTTCAGTTTCGATCATGCTATGATAGTAATGCCTTGTGAATCAGGGGCAAAAGAAACAAACGTGAATATATCAAACCAGAAAAGCAAGATGAATGAAGAAGAATATTCTAAATCAAGTCAAAAAATTAAAAAAGGAAAAAGAAAATAAAAAGAAACATTGGAGTTTGTGTTTAAAAAGTCCACTGAAACAAGCTGAAGCAAAGAAAGCACTAAAGTTGGAAAGTGCAAAAGAAAAGAAATACATATATGTGAGATCTAAAGGAGCAGTGGAAGATTGATTTTAAGGAAAGGAAATGAACTCTAGGCT
The DNA here is from genome assembly GCA_019671005.1 of Hibiscus mutabilis. Classification (NCBI taxonomy): domain Eukaryota; kingdom Viridiplantae; phylum Streptophyta; class Magnoliopsida; order Malvales; family Malvaceae; genus Hibiscus; species Hibiscus mutabilis. The sequence continues at coordinate 17,605,550 of CM033736.1, read as the reverse complement.
GAAAACCCAGGGGCAGTCTAAAGTGGTCTACAAAAAAAAGAAAGAAAAAGGAAATAAAAGAAAAAAAAAGAAAAAGAAAAAAAAAGAGCATCTCATCTGAACATGTTCAGATCAAGGAGTGCAAAAAAAAATGATCCTTGGTTTCATTACCCTTAAATATTTATTTGAGCCTATATATCATTTCTTTGGTAGCCGTGAGCCATAACCTACATTACAAGCTTCAAAAGACCATTTTGACAATATACGGGTATTGGAGCAAGGTGAGTTTGTCTTTAGAATACATCTCGTTTATCATGGTTAACCTTTATTCAAGGACTTCCAGACTTCTAATGCTTGATCGAGATTAGAAAAGAGGGAAGGATTGGGCATGGCGAGTTAGTGAGGAAAAGAGTGCCATATTAAATGGGCTAGAATTAGGCACATGGGAAATGTTTCTCCCAAAAGTTTAATAATTCGGAAGGGGTCACATTGGAGTAGATCTTTGCAATTTGGTTCAAAGGCTCTGTTGCATTTGGTGCTTGAGGGTCTGATCTTATCTTTGTTCTCATGTTTTCCATGACTTATCAAATTATCCTAATTTCTCAAATCTAGTAAATAATATTTTGAGCCATTCACTTATCGTTTCAACAAGCATCTTATAGATAAATTGATTAGATACAAGAAAAGCAAAGGATTTTATGGGTTTTACTATGATGTACTAATCATTTAAGTGCAGGCAGACTATGAGGTAGCCTCATTACTTGTTTAACAATGAAAGGTATGACGAGGAAAATACATAACTCTGAGTGTCAGTAACATTCAAACAGAAGTTGCGAGAAAGTGATACAAGTGATTCTGGGGCAAAAAGAGAGAGCATGGAAAATTTTGGGGGCAAAGATGCAGCCAGATCAATCTGTTGAAGGTTTTTTACTGTTCAAAAGTAAGAAAGTGTGGCGAATATGAGCAAAGATAATAGTCAAACTCAAGCCTGAGTGGAGCAATGCTATAGAGAACATTATAGAAGAATATGTCACGTGCTAGCAAATAAAATTTTCAAGCTAGACCAACAGTGAATCATGATCTCTTTTGGAGCTATGAGAAAGAATTTTGTCAAAAAACTGAAAGAGGATATAGCAAGAGTGGTTTTCTAAGAAAAAAGTGGTCCATAGTATTCAAATGTTGAGAAGTGCATGGTGAGATGTGGAAAAAGAAGGGTCCATGTGCTTAATCCATGAAAGGCAAGGAAAGTACCATCAGAACGAACAAAAAAAACATTGTTGCAAAAAAAGAAGAGAAAAGGAGAAAGAAATAAAAAAGAGAGAAAGAAAAAAAGGGAAAAGAGAAAAAGAAAAAGAGAAAAGAAAGGAAAAAAAGAAAAAAACCAAAGTGAAAACCTGAAAAGGGCGCTTTGAGAAAAACAATCTAAAGTGAAAGCCTGAAAAGGCACTTTAGAGCAAAAGATCAGAGATCCTGAAGATTGAATCTGAGTGTGAGACGGGTTACGCTGTCAGCGGAAGTGGTTTTAATGAAAAATGAAGCGAAGAAATTTAAAGCTACCCTAAAGATGAAAGTTTGCCCAAGTGGTCCTCAATTGAAAATATCCATACATTATATAGTTAGGCATCCATAAGTAGGAGCAAGCTAATTCATACATTCAAAGCATTTTTTGCATATTTTGGCAGGAATTTGCAAATTCAATCAAAGAAAGGCAAAGATCAATTTATAGCTTTGAGTTTTGAAAAAGTAGATTTAGGCAGGAATGAACAGAGATCTCGAAGAAAAGATCCAGTTAAGAAAGAATAAAGATCTTGAAGAGGGAGATCCAACAAGGAATGAACAAGAATCTTGGAGAAGAAAATTCGACAAAAAACGAGCATAAATGTAATATCCCTAAAATCGGGCTAGGAGTTTTACAAAGTGATCACAAGCTTGATAATGTTATCTTTGAAATGCTAAAGATTCAATTCGAGTCAATTGAATAAGTAAGTCAATGGAATTAAGAATGAAAGAGCTAATTAAGCTAAAAATCAATTAACAAATGAGTAAAGTAATTATATTTCAAGGAGTATGAAGGAGCATATATGAGCATTAAGAGGTTAATTTAGTATTTTGATCAAAACATTAAGGATTAAATTACAAGAAAGAATACATGATCTAGTGACTAAATTGTAAAGTGGGGTAAGTAGCTTGTAGGATTAAAATGAAATTAGGATGAAGCTTACTTCTTGCATATGTAATTCCACCACTTTGGAAGAGTGGAATCCATGTGGCCTGCAAGAAGGACTAGCCGACCATGTGGTGGGGGGGGGGAGGAGAACCATTTGTTCATTCCACCATCTTCCTCTTGGGATTTACTCTCCCTTGGCTGAAGCTATCAACGAAGAAGAAAGAAAATTTGAAGTCTTTGAGCTGGAAGTGCATGAGAGAATCAAGCACAAGGTAAGCTGATTATGGATGAAAGGGTGTTTTAATGATTTTAATAATGGACTGATGTTAAAGTATGAAATCTTGTTGTTGATGATGAGAAATTAAGTTAAATGATTCTGAAAATTTAAGTTTAGGGAGGTATTTGTATGACTCCTACATTATTTGAAGTAACATGTTGTTTTGAAGTTCTTAGAATAGTTGATTTAGAGGTTAAATGCAATCTGCCCAGAAAAGCTCTGTTATGGCAATAAGTTTAGAAATTCATAGAAAATTGAATATGCTGAGTTTGAAGATGAATTTTATATATGTAGAATGTAACACCCTTACCAGTATTTATTACCCAATACTTGTATAGAGTGTCACGTGATGTTTAAACCATATTTTATGCTATCCGAACAAGTAAAAATGACGATTTAAATTTTTTCCTTTTTAACCTCGTAAAATTTATTTTCAATTTTTAATCCATCAGATAGACCTCGATTTCAGGTAGCAACTTGGAAATTTTTAACTATAGTATACAATTAACAAAACTGCCTAAAATAAAAATCATTTTGATTACTCTAAAATTTCATTATTATAATCTTACCTGATTTTCGTTACTAGCAATTTCTTTAAACTAGTATCATTTAAATAAAACTCAATATCATATACTAACCAGTTATCTAGATATTATTATTACAACCCATATCTAGACTAGTTTGAAAGGAGCTACTTTTATTTATACATGCCAACTAGAAATATCAAAATACATAAAATATGTAATTACAGATACTGCATATATCCCCTTTGATACTGATGCCTAACTCTTTACTCCGAATCGGGTTTTCTACCTACGCATGAAAAACCATCACATGCTAAGTATATACTTAGTGAGGCATTATAATTATTTAATATAAATCAACATGCTTGAATTATATCAATAATATAATAAACATGTAGTTTGATCACTACTCTTTTATTTCCCTTATGTTAATCAAATATTAACATAATATATTCCAGATTCATAAATCCTATTATTATGCTTGCCATTATCCGAGAATTTACCTACTTTCTGAATGATTTACCATTTATTATCCGAGAGTTCACTTACTCTCTAACTTATTCACCATTTATTATCATTTTCCGAGAGTTCACTTACTCTCTAATTTATTTACCATTTATTATCATTTTCCGAGAGTTCACTTACTCTCTAATTTATTCACCATTTATTATCATTTTCCGAGAGTTCAATTACTCTCTAATTTATTTACCATTTATTATCATTTTCCGAGAGTTCACTTACTCTCTAATTTATTTACCATTTATTATCATTTCTCGAGAGTTCACTTACTTTCTAATTTATTATCATTTTTCCGAGAGTCCACTTACTCTCTAATTTATTCATCATTTATTATCAAATAAATTATTGCCCAACATAGTTTTGATGACTTGAGTACACGAGTCAAAACCGCACAAAAGTGCTAATAAACCGCACCGAAGTGCTAAGAGACCACACATAAGTGCTAAAGAACCACACCTAAGTGTTAATAAACCGCACCGAAGTGCTAAACCGCTGGACTCTATGGCATGCCAACTATGCTCTATACCTCAAATACTTATTTGGGCATATTTTCCAATTCCATATTCAATTGACCCATGGCAATATAATTAAATGTTGGGCAGTTCATACCCTAAATAAAACATAACCATACATACCTGGTATATTTAGTGATCAAATGCATCATAGTTCTACCTTTTACAATTCTCAATATGTCAAATATAAGTTCATGATATAAACATATAATTATCAAGTAATTATTAATAAGGTAGACTTATCACAAGTCTTCCAAATGATAATCATAGTATTATCCATGCATAAAAATACACCCACCTTGACACTTTATGGTTTGTCAATATTCACTAGCCTCACTAAGTTCAACTTTGATCCCGTTCCTTTCCTCGATTGCTAACTCGGTATTGATTTTGTTCACAGTTTACAATGTATTAAAATACCACAAGTACATTCCAAATTATATGTTAGTATCTTACTAACACATAAACAATATAAGAACGATTTTCCCATAAACACCCGAATATCTTCCAAATATTAGTTTTATGACACAAGTCATTCCACACCCAATACTTTGTATTTCTTCCAACCCTTACTCAAAGAATGATTTATAACTCATTCTAACCTTAATTCCAGCATAATGCTTCCATGAAAATAAATTTTCACTTTAGTCCTTAAATTCTTCCTAATTTCCGAATTGGTCTAAAATCTTTTCCAAATTTTCGAATTGACCCCTATGTTCTACAAACTTCCAAAATGGTCCAAATGACATTTTAAAGCTTGTAAAATCATAATTTCAACATTTCCAAATTTATGGAAAATTTTCCATAATTTCCCCTAATTCCTTCAAAATGCCGAAATCACCATCTACTTTTCCAAGTTTCCAAATTAGTCTACTAAACACTTAAACATCATTTCCAAGCCTTCACAACCATTTCCAACTCAAAATCATTCCAAATTCAACTTTTCTACTAAAACCCTAACTTTAAACAATTTAGGGTTTAGCTATTTCCATGTAATTTCAACCATCACACAAGCTTTAATATGATTCCACAACATCATATTTATCAAAAGCTAACCTTAGTTCATCCTAAATCAACATCCCCTTCATCCATCAATTCCTCAAAACTAAGGTTTTAAGTAAGAAAAGCATGAACAAATGGTACCAAGAGATAGAGAATTTCATGTAGATTAATTCTTTGTTTCATGCTTTCATCCAAAACCCAAAGAAATAAGCTTGAAAAATCAAAATAAAAATTTTCTCCTTACCTCAAGAAGTGTTCGAACAATGGCTGATATTGGGAGAAAAATCTTGAATTTTCTTTTCCTTCAAATTAAGCCACTTGTAATCAATTTATTAAAAATGAATTAAAAATTCATTTTTAAAGTCTAATGACCTTTTTACCCTTGTAATCCAAAGCTGCATATTAAGCCACATGTTTACCTACCAATCCAAGGCCCAAAACAATCCAATGAGTTAGTGATTACCAACTTTGCCCTTGCCATCTTCAAAAATTACCATCTTGCCATTTTTCATCCAATGGCTAAGATTAAACATAGGAAAGCAATCTTTAATCCAATGACCTATATTAATTTCCATTAAAATAAGGCATGGAAATAACCCTTTTACCCTTTTATTATTTTAATAAAATATCTCATAAAAGATTTCTCATATATTCGATTAAATCCGATTATCCGGATTTTTCCTGAACTTTAAAGCTTCATAGCTCTTCATAAAAACTCTGTATCAAAAATCCGTGTAACACGAAAATGCCACTCTTGGGGCAAACTATTCATTTACGGGACTAACTTACATAACTTTTGAAAATTACAACTTAGTCCCTAAACTTTTCAAAATTTACACTTTGGCACCAAACTTTTAAATTTTTACATTTTGGTCACCAAATTTTCAAGTCTTACATTTTGGTCACTAACCAAAATTTTGAGGTATTACAATTCTTCCCCCTTAAGAAAATTCATCCTCGAATTTTCCTAAGTACTAGATAAAAAAATGCGGATACTACTTTTTCATTGATTCCTCAAGTTCCCAAGTAGCTTCCTTTACTTTGTGATTTCTCCGTAACACTTTGACTAGAGGAATCTTTTTATTTCTTAACTGTTTTTTTCCATGAGCTAATATCCTCACAGGTTCCTCCTCGTATGTTAGATCTTGTTGAATCTCGATTTCTTCTAGTGTAATGACATGCGAAGGATCTGATAGATACTTCCTCAGCATGGATACATGAAAAACATCATGGATCTTACTCATCTAGGGTAGTAATGCTAATTGATATGCCATTGGACCAACCTTTTTTTAGAATCTCATAAGGGCCAATAAATCTTGGACTAAGTTTGCCTTTTCGTCCAACTTTCTTCCAGGGTGATACCTTTAAAAATACTTTATCTCCAACTTCAAACTCAATGTCTTTTCTTTTAAGATCTGACTAAAATTTTTGTCTGTCGGAGGCAGCTTTGAGATTGTCCTGAATGATTTTTACCTTGTCTTCCATTCTCTAAACAAGATCCGGTCCAATAACCTTTCGATCCTCAAGCTCGAACCAATTTAATAACGTTCTGCATTTCCTCTCATATAATGCTTCGTAAGGAGCCATTTTTATGCTCGATTGATAACTATTGTTATATGTAAATTCTGCCAAGGGGAGATGCTTTTCCTAAGAACCCGCAAAGTTTATTACACACGCTCTAAGCATATCCTTCAATACTTGGATAGTTCTCTTCAACTGCCCATCCGTCTGGGGATAAAAAGTAGCACTAAAATGTAATTTAGTTCCCAATGCCTCGTGCAAGGCACTCCAAAATCTTGATGTAAACCTAGGATCCCTATCCGATATAATAGACATAGGAATATCGTGCAATCTAACGATCTCCTTAATATATAGTTCCGCGAGCTTGTTCAAGGAATAATCCGTGCGAACTGGTATGAAATGTGCCGATTTAGTCAATCGATCCACGATCACCCAGATTGCATCCTTTTTACTTGGTGTCAAAGACAAGCCCATTACAAAATCCATAGTAACTCTTTAATTCTCTCTATAAAAGTTGGCTTGATTTGAAATTCCGCCACTAATGCACCATTTTCCTGCATTTTCAACTGGGCACTCCTAGCTCTCAAGGCAGAAAATGTTTTCTAGCTAAGTGCATCAGCTACCACATTTCCTTCTTGCATCAACACACATCCCAAACCATTATGGGAGGCATCGCTATATATTACAAATTCCTTTCCAGGTTCTGGTTGTACTAGAATATGAGCTTCTGTCAAAACCTTCTTTAGTTGATCAAAACTTCTTGACATTCTTCTGTCCAAACGAACGATACCTTTTTTCTTAACATCTTAGTTATCGGAGAGGCAATCATCGAAAAAAAATCTTTCACAAAATGTTGATAATAACCAGCTAATCCCAAAAGCTTCTCACTTCGGAGATATTCTTTGGAACTTTCCACTCAAGGATTGCTTGAACCTTTTTGGGATCAACTCGAATTACCTCGGCTGAACTACATGCCCAAGGAAATTTATTTCTGATAACCAGAATTCACACTTTGACAGCTTTGCGTACAACTTCTTTTCTTATAGGATCTGGAGAACCACTCGAATATGAGTATCGTGCTCCTCCTTGGTTTAGAATAAACCAATATGTCATCAATAGATACAACCACAAATCGATCCAAATACGACTGGAAGATTCGATTCATTAAATCCATAATTGTAGTTGGTGCATTTGTAAGTCCAAATGGAATTACTACAAACTCGTAATGCCCATATTTGATTCAGAAAGCTATCTTTGGGATATCCGCCTCCTTAATTTTTAATTGATGATACCCCGATCGAAGATCAATCTTAGAGAACACCGTTGCTCCCTTAAGTTGATCAAAGAGATCATCAATCCTCGGTAAAATATACTTATTCCTGATCGTCACTTCATTAAGTTAACGATAATCTACGTATTATCTTATTGATCCATCATTCTTCTATATAAATAGGACTGAGGCTCCCCATGGTGATATACTAGGCCATATAAAACCTCGGTCTAATAATTCTTGTAACTGAGCTTTCAATTCTCTAAGCTCTGTAGGATTTATCCTAAAAGGTGCATCGATATTGGTGCTATTCTAGGAAGCACATCAATACCGAATTCTCCCTCTCAATCGGGAGGTAATCTTGGTAATTTATCTGAAAAACATCTAGAAATTCTTGTACTGTTCGTACATTTACCTCATTTGTTTTTGTTTCTAAGCACTAATCACATTGTTCAGATTATCCGGTCTTTCACCTACAAATACCATCTTTGAACTGTCTGACTTCTTCAAGATTAACCCTTTTATATTTTCCATAAAACCAGCAAGAAATTCTACTATTTGAATCTTTAGAGGATATTTCTTGCATATTCGATTCACTTTGGCACTTTGTCGTATTAGATTGACGGCAACTACTTTATTCGAATTTGGTTATATTGGGATATTTCTTTCGAGTATTATTTTAGAACTAATGTAAGAATGAGTAGAGCCTAGATTAATCAATGCAAAGATAGGTCCGCAAAAGACTTCGATCATACCTGCTACAATCTTTGCACCATCCTGATCCTCAACAGTTTTGATGTGGTATTCCCAAGCTGTAGCCTTGATCTCTCGATTAGGCGTAAATGCAGATGTTCTCGGGTTAATACCGTTATTTCCTTTACCAGCCTGATGTGCTACGATAGGCTGATTTGGGTGAAGTTCTGGACAACGCTTCTTGATATGACCAGCTTGCCTACAATAGAAACATGCTCCGATCAACCAGCATTGACCAGGATGCATCTTGCCACTATGCTTACATTCTAAAATCGGGTGAACTCCAGACCCGCGAGTACCTGCAGTATTCATCTAGGACTGCTTCAATTTTCCTCCTACATACCCCTTCTTAATTGAAGAGGTTGATTCTGCAGGATACTGTTGTGGTATTCATTTACTGCGTTTAAATGATAATGCAGCAAATGAACCTCCAGACCTTTTTCTGGTCTGAATCTACTTCTCACTTTTTCCTCAAGGTTAACTTTCTCCAATATATTTTCCTTGAATTCTTGTAGAAAGAATTCCCAAGTAATCCGTTCTAGAGGTACTTGTGTAGTTATCACGTTCCACCATACGCTGGCTTGTTCCATTAATAGGGATACTACTCCTTCTAATTTTCCTTTTATTATCATAAGGAATCCTATTTAATATGATCTTTATATCATTTAACCAATAATCGGCAACCATAGGATCTGCATCAGTATCACCCCAGAATTTTGGTGGCCCAATTTTTCCTTAATTCATTTGGGACTGATACTGGTGCCTGCCGATTTAGAATTGCCTCCAAAGACTGTAGAAATAAGCCTTGATCTTGTACCGGCATATTTCTTTGTTCCTGAGCATGTTGCTCTACATTTTGCTGAACCTGAGGTGGATTCTAATTCACCTCATTACTTCTGCTTCGAGCAGGCACATCCTACTCAACAGCCTGTCAGAATTCTTGATAACCCGACATCTGTTCATGTCACGTTTATCTAAAATAAGTAAGGAGTAATCTACGCAACATCAGCAATCATCATAATCCTACACAATATCGGTAATTTTTAGATATTCTAGTGGCACGTATATAACTCTGACTTTCTATAGAGAGTCATTTACTATCCAGAACCGGCTAAACATGTAGCTCTAATACCAATAAATGTTACACCCTTACCAGTATTTATTACCCAATACTAGTATAGAGTGTCACATGATGTTTAAACCATATTTTAAACTATCCGAACAAGTCAAAAATGACAATTTAAAATTTTTCCTTTTTAATCACGTAAAATTTATTTTCAATTTTAAATCCATCAGATAGACCTCGATTTCAGGCAGCAACTTGGAATTTTTTAACTATACTATACAATTAACAAAATTGCCTAAAATAAAAATCATTTTGATTACTCTAAAACTTCATTATTATAATCTTACCCGATTTTTGTTACTAGCAATTTTTTTAAACTAGTATCATTTAAATAAAACTCAATATCATATACTAACCACTTATCTAGATATTATTATTACAACCCATATCTAGACAAGTTTGAAAAGAGATACTTTTATTTATACATGCCAACTAGAAATATCAAAATACATCAAATATGTAATTACCGATACTTGCATATATCCTCTTTGATAGTGATGCCTAACTCTTTACTCCGAACCGGGTTTTCTACCTGCGCGTGAAAAACCATTACACACTAAGTATATACTTAGTGAGACATTATAATTATTTAATATAAATCAACATGCTTGAATTATATCAATAATATAATAAACATGCAGTTTGATCACTACTCCTTTATTTCCCTTATGTTAATCAAATATTAACATAATATAATTCAGATTCATAAATCCTATTATTATCCTTGCCATTATCCGAGAATGTACCTACTTTCTGAATGATTTATCATTCATTATCCGAGAGTTCACTTACTCTTTAACTTATTCACCATTTATTATCATTTTCCGAGAGTTCACTTACTCTCTAATTTATTTACCATTTATTATCATTTTCCGAGAGTTCACTTACTCTCTAATTTATTCACCATTTATTATCATTTTCCGAGAGTTCACTTACTCTCTAATTTATTTACCATTTATTATCATTTTCCGAGAGTTCACTTACTCTCTAATTTATTTACCATTTATTATCATTTTCTGAGAGTTCACTTACTCTCTAATTTATTCATCATTTATTATCATTTTCCGAGAGTTCACTTACTCTCTAATTTATTATCATTTTCCGAGAGTTCACTTACTCTCTAATTTATTCACCATTTATTATCATTTTTCCGAGAGTTCACTTACTCTCTAATTTATTCATCATTTATTATCAAATAAATTATTGCCCAACATAGTTTTGAGGACTTGAGTACACGAGTCAAAACCGCACCAAAGTGCTAATAAACCTTACCGAAGTGCTAAGAGACCACACATAAGTGCTAAAGAACCACACCTAAATATAAGTTCATGATATAAACATATAATTATCAAGTAATTATTTATAAGGTAGACTTATCACAAGTCTTCCAAATGATAATCATACTATTATCCATGCATAAAAATGCACTCACCTTGACACTTTATGCTTTGTCAATATTCACTAGCCTCAGTAAGTTCAACTTTGATCCCGTTCCTTTCCTCGATTGCTAACTCGGTCTTGATTTTGTTCACAGTCTACAGTGTATTAAAATACCATAAGTACATTCCAAATTATATGTTAGTATCTTACTAACACATAAACAATATAGGAATAATTTTCCTATAAACACCCTAAGATTTTCCAAATATTAGTTTTATGACACAAGTCATTCCATCCCCAATACTTTGTATTTCTTCCAACCCTTACTCAAAGAATGATTTATAGCTCATTCTAACCTTAATTCCAGCATAATGCTTCCATGAAAATAAATTTTCACTTTAGTCCTTAAATTCTTCCTAATTGTCAAATTGGTCCCCAATCTTTTCCAAATTTCTGAATTGATCCCTATGTTCTACAAACTTCCAAAATGGTCCAAATGACATTTTAAAGCTTGTAAAATCATGATTTCAACATTTCCAAATTTATGGAAAATTTTCCATAATTTCCCCTAATTCCTTCAAAATGCCGAAATCACTCCTTTACTTTTCCAAGTTTCCAAATTAGTCTACTTAACACTTAAACACCATTTCCAAGACTTCACAACCATTTCCAACTCAAAATCATTCCAAATTCAACTTTTCTTCTAAACCCCTAACTTTAAACAATTTAGGGTTTAGCTATTTCCAAGTAATTTCAACCATCACACAAGCTTTAGTATGATTCCACATCATATTTATCAAATCCTAACCTTAGTTCATCCTAAATCAACATCCTTTTCATCCATCAATTCCTCAAAACTAAGGTTTTAAGTAAGAAAAGCATGAACAAATGGTACCAATAGATAGAGAATTTCATGTAGATTAATTCTTTGTTTCATGCTTTCATCCAAAATCCAAAGAAATAAGCTTGAAAAATCAAAATAAAATTTTTTATCCTTACCTCAAGAAGTGTTCGAATGATGGCTGATATTGGGAGAAAAATCTTGAATTTTCTTTTCCTTCAAATTAAGCCACTTGTAATCAATTTATTAAAAATGAATTTAAAATTCATTTTTAAAGTCTAATGACCTTTTTACCCTTGTAATCCAAAGCTCCATATTAATCCACATGTCTACCTACCATTCCAAGGGCCCAAAACAATCCAAGGAGTTAGTGATTACCAACTTTGCCCTTGCCATCTTCAAAAATTACCATCTTGCCATTTTTCATCCAATGGCTAAGATTAAACATGGAAAAGTAATCTTTAATCCAATGACCCATATTAATTTCCATTAAAATAAGTCATGGAAATAACCCTTTTACCCTTGTCTTATTTTAATAAAATATCTCCTAAAATATCTCATAAAAGATTTCTCATTTATTCGATTAAATATGATTATTCAGATTTTTCCTGAACTTTAAAGCTTCATAGCTCTTCATACAAACTCCGTATCAAAAATCCGTGTAACAAAAAAATGCCACTCTTGGGGGTGAACTATTTATTTACGGGACTAAATTACATAACTTTTGAAAATTACAACTTAGTCCTTGAACTTTTCAAAATTTACACTTTGGCACCAAACTTTTAATTTTTTACATTTTGGTCACCAACTTTTCAAGCTTACATTTTGGTCACTAACCAAAATTTTGAGGTATTAAATAGAACCATGTGTGAGTATAGTTTAATCTCCAACAAACGGTGATTGATTTTGAGCTATAGATCAAAAGTTATGAATTTTTAAGTGAAGGTAGTGCAGAAATTATGGAGGCAGATTATGTTCTAGACAGTTTCTGTTTTGAAACTTCTAAAAATTCTCCTAATTGTTATAGAACTTGTTAAATTATGAGACTTATACCATTAAAACCATGGTTAAATTTAGTTTGTACAGATATAAAGAGCTTTAAATTCCAGTGTATATTCTATTATAGAGAAACAGTTATTTGATGATAGCTCAAGTTGCTAAAAGTTAGAAATAAGGATTTATCTTGAAAATGGAATTAAAAAATGACTAGTATATGTATAGCTAATGCTTGAAGGACAACTTTGGTCAAGTTTATTGAGTTAATATGTGATGAGGGGCATGTATATTAATGGATGTATTTTTTTTTTATTGAGCTAAAGATTGGAGGAAGAAGATGGAAGTAAGGTCAAAGCAGAAGGAAAGTTTGGAATCAAGGGCTCAGATGAATCAAGTATCAAATGGAGGAAACTTGGATGTGTTAGTGGATCAGGATATCCCGTAACTTTGGGATATAAGGTGAGTGTAGTTTAAAGTCTCGGGATAGATTAAACTACCCCGAGCATTTCTATTTGCTTTGTTTAATTTTGCTTACTCATTAGGCTAAGATTTGCATGTACGAATAAGCTTGGATGCCATGGTAAGTACAAAAATTTCAAGCTATACGTGATTGAGTATGTTTGAGATACTAGGAAAGCTATATGTACTTGAATATGTTTGAGATGCTATGAAAGCTATATGTGATTGAGTATGTTTGAGATGCTATGAAAGCTATACGTGATTGAGTATGTTTGAGATGCTATGAAAGCTTTATGTACTTGAATATGTTTGAGATGTTATGAAATACATGCTAGTTTCGAAAGCTATATGTGATTGAATATGTTCAAGAAGCTATGGAATTCATACTATGTTCGAAAGTTACATGTAATTAAACTTGTGGATATACTATGAATTAATCCTTAACTATTTGATTATAAGAATATGAAATTATACTCAAACAAGATTTTGGCATGATGTGATAACTTATAAGCTTTGTCCATGTGATCGTAAGAATGTGGGATTATGCCTATTCATGATACGAATAAGATATGTTAATTGATTACTTGATTAAGGAGCTAAGCTCAATTGAGATTCTAATATGATAAAATTTAATTGAAAAGCCTTGGTTTTGAGTAAGTCATAGGTATAATTGGCATGCCATAGAGTCCATTGAGCTCGTGTTTGAGGTGGACTACGGTCCTTATTTGACGAAAGTAGGAGGGAAGTGTTGTGGTCACTTGGCGACAGTAGGAGGGAAGTGTTGTGGTCACTTGGCGGCAGTAAGAGGGATTGACCAGTACTCTAAGTACCTTTCTATTGGCGACAGTTGGTTGGGATTCGAGTACCTAAGCTGATACTTGATTTCAAGGCTATGTTAAGACTTCATAATGAAACCCAACTAATGAATTAAAGGGATAACTTATAAGACAAATAATGTATAATCTAGATAAGTTTTGCTTTGTAACTTTTTTGTTAAGAAACTTATGATTCATACTAAGCTATGGCAATTTGAAATTTCTCACAAATTATGATTAATGGCTCATACATGACTAGTTGAATTACTAATGACATGTTGGTAGTCATTCACATCAGTAATGATATGTTATTCTATGTTAAAGACAAAACATGAAATTGCAAATTAAACTAATGTGTTATTTTGATAACTTATGAGACAAGTAACACATGTTTACAATATGTTATGTATGATAGCTTATTTGATAAGTAAATCGTGTTTATAATATGCTATGCTTGATAATTTATATGGATAGTAACATTTATATGAAATACTATGATAGAAATGAACATGTCTTGGACTGTTTTGCAGTGCATATTTGTGTATACATGTTTAGTGGACTGTTTTGATAAAAATGAACATGTCTTGGACTGTTTTGCAATGTATATTTGTGTATACATGTTTAGTGGACTGTTTTGATAAAAATGAACATGTCTTGGACTGTTTTGCAATGTGTATTTGTGTATACATGTTTAGTGGACTGTTTTGATAGAAAAGAACATGCCTTGATTGTTTTGCAATGTATATTTATATATACATGTTTAGTGGACTGTTTGAACGAATTCAAGCATGTTGTGGACTGTTTTGAATGTCTAGTTGTATATATATAAATAGTGGACTGTTTTGATTAAGTACAAGCATGTAGTGGATTGTTTTAAGCGTATGTATGTACATGAATTTGGAAACTACTTTGCATATAAACAAGTATGTATTGGAGTGTTTTGGACATATACAAGTATCTCCTAAATATGACTTTGATAGGCTATGTTCGATGTCTTACAAGACAAGTAATATATGTCTTTGATATGTTATGTTTGATATCTTTTGTAACAAGCAAAACATGACTATAAGATGCTAAGTTAGATAATTGGTGAGTTTAGTAAAAAAAGTCAATAAAATGTTATATGCGATTCTTTGTGTCTATATTGCTTTTTTATTCGATTAAGTCGGCATTTACTTGGACTTATATAAACTTTGGATAAAGGAATATGCTAGTTCGAATGCATTAAACTAGGATAGCTTGATTTATGATGAAGTTAGAAGTATGCATAATTTGAAAATCTTGGGTAAAAGAATAAGAATGGATCACAAAATATTTACTACATTACTTACGGTTTTTAGTGCTACCTCACTAAGCGTTTAATTATTTCTTGGATTTTCGCTTGCTTTATATGAATTAATAGTTAGGAAGATTGGGTGGTTGTTTAAATATCTGTAAGAGTCTTAAGTTGATAGATCACCTTGATGGTTGTGTGTTGCAATCTAATATATATATATATATATATTATCATGTATTAAATTCCAAATAAAAATGATGTAGTTCGATTGGCTAGTTTAATGGTTAGAATAAGTAAAAGGCTAGATGTCAATGAATTTTGTATTCGGTCTTACTATGCAAAGGTTATATGTGTCTAGTTAGGATTGGTTTAAGCTTTGAATGCTTGTTGCTAAGGTTACATGTTTGGTAGTAATATGAGTTGCTTAGTTGGTAACCTTGGTTAGTAAATCTTGATATTAAATGGTACAATATGGAAGTGATAAGTATGTAAAGGTACTATTTTTCTTACCATTTTTACTCATATTATTGTTAAACTTAGGCTCATTTTAGTTGCATTGATAGACATTCATGCATATTTTCCTAGTTTCCTTAGTTAATAAGCTTGGTATTGCTTTTGGTTGGTTTTTGTGGAAAATTCGCTGCTGGTGTGCTTTATTTTGTGCAGGACTGGATTGTCGTGGAAAGTAGGGTCATTTCTGAATGAGTTTTCGAGCTGATTGCCGAGCGGTTGCCAGGGCAAGTTGGAAATAAATGCAGAATTTTTCAAGATTCATCCATATCGTATAAGATAAAGCCCGAAATCAATTTACGAGCTGTTGAAGATGAAGATGAGAGAATTTGGCGTCATTAGTCCTGATTTATTCCCTATTAAATGGGATGATGTGCAAATAAGGATGGGAAATAAAGTTTGAATTATTTCCTTATCTTTAGATAAGGGAATAAATCCTGAATTATTTCCATATCTTTAGATAAGGAAATAAAGCCTAGAATATCTCCTAAAGAAAATGGAATAAATCAAATCTCCTTAAAGTCTCATTGAGCTTTCCTCACCTATTTAAGGTTGATTGCATCAATATAAGAAAAGGAGGAGAGGAATCGGATTCTAGATGAGAGGAGTTGGGCGTGAAGAGGTTTGAAGAGTTTAGAACTTTTTTTCTCTTTCATGTTTGAATTTATTTTCTTTGTGATTTCTTTTTGCCCAGTCATGAACTAGATTTAATTGGCTGGGGTTATTTGGGTTTGTGGTGTGATAAACGATTGGATTGTTTAGGTTTTTGTTTGCAATTTAAATTCAAGGTTTGTTCATTCTTGATTCTTATTTTTGATTTCGAGTGAATTGGGAGAGAATCTCGAGACTTATCTATTTATCTATACTCGGGAGAGTTAGATTCAATAAATGAATGAACATGGTTTTCATTAAACAAATCGTTGGTGAAGATTAATCCACCTTAGGGATAAGGATCGGATTTCAACAGCTAAGAGAAGCGCAAGATCGGTTGTTGTCCACCCATGGTTAACGCAGGGATGTATCACCAAGGCATGCACAATTAATAGTGTTTTGAGTTAGGGATAACGAGAAGCTATTGAAGAACGCTTCACCGAACTTTGAATAAAGTCACCCAGTTGCCTAGGCAATCGCACCATTCCAGTTGCCCAGGCAATTCGAGTGATGCTAATTGTTAAGACGATTAAGTTACTCTTGCAATCAATTACCATGACAGTCTATTCAATCATCACACCACAACTCACGATAACTTGACCTACTCTCTCATTCAATCAACATCTCTTTTGTTTACTTGCTCTTTTATTTTACTTGCTAATTCAATTTCTATTATCACCACCAATTAATTTTGTTTTCAATACACGAAGTTAGAATCTAGAAGTTGCACCAATCCCTGTGGAGACGATATCTATTCTATACTATAACTTGCGACGTGTATACTTGCACCAATTGTGAAACACTTAAAATATTCAACAAGTTTTTGGCGTCTTTACCGGGGATAGGCAATAGCAACTTTGATTTTTATTTCTTGCACCTTTGTTTCTTTTTTTTTTGTTAATCGGTTTCAAGGAGCTAACATTCTTTGATTTTGCATCTGTGCATGACCAGGGCGAGACCAACAGCACAAGAATACCCACTTGAACCTGAGATAGAACGAGTTCTTCATAGAAGAAGACGGGAACACCGAGCAGTAATGGCAGAACAACTTGTTAATCAAGTTGGTAATCTGAATGCCGACAACAATCAGAATATCACAGCAAGAAGAGGAGGAGCTCAAATCGAACAACCAGTTCGTGTCAGGAATAGACCAATTCGAGATTACCTAGAGGAGAATCTAAACAGTCTCAGTCCAGGAGTTGTCACACCGGAAATAGAAGCCGCCCACTTTGAATTAAAACCTATGATGTTCAACATGATCAACACAATTGGTCAATTTGGCGGATCGGCCACTAAAGATGCCAGACAACATCTCAAATCATTCCTAGAGATTTATAATTCATTCAAACTACAATGAGACAATGAGGATATCCTAAGGCTGAAATAATTTCCCTATTCACTGAGGGATAGGGCAAAGTCATGGTTATACAGTATTCTATCCTGATCTATAGGATCTTGGACCGATTTATGTCCTGATTTCATTGCTAGATTTAGTTCTACAAATATAACTGATAAATTGCGTAATGATATTACTTCTTTTCAGTAGGCAGATGATGAATCCATGTATGAGGTTTCAGAGCGATACAGAGAGCTTTTACACAAATGTCCTATGCACGGATTCCTATAATAGACACAAGTGATGATGTTCTACAACTCAATAAATACACAGACAAGGATGATGCTAGATGCCTCAACAAATGGCATGCTTCTTGACAAGTCACCTCAGGAAGCGATAGAGATCCTAAACCATCTTGCCAAGAACGACTATCAGTCCCAACTACCTGAAGGGGAATAGTCAGACAAAATGTCACGATAAATGAGCTTGATTCATCGAGATCCATTTCTGCACAATTGACCGCTCTAATCAATTAGGTTAAAAATATGCAGCAACCAAGCAACACACAGGAGATCAAGTAGTAGATTCAATTTGTGATTTATGTAAGGGTAACCATGATTCTTCTGAGTTTCCATAGAACCCAGAATCTAGTTTTTATGTTGGAAACTACAACTAGAACAACAATGTGATGTCCAACACATACAATCCAGCCTGGAGAAAACACCCTAATTTTTTATGGAGCAACCCAAATAACGTCATTAATCAGAACAGTTAGAGTACACAAGCATCGGGATTCTAACAGAACATGCCACAGAAACAAATGCCGCAACAACAATCGACACCATCTAGTTCTTTGGAAAATTCTCTCAATGCTTTTATGTTAAAAACTGAATCTTATATGGTTAAGAATAGTAGTTTCATGAAAAGGACTGATGCTTTCATTAACAGGACTGAGATGAGATTGCAAAATCAGGACGCAGCGTTGAAATCCTTAGAAACACAAGTCGGGCAATTCGCTCAGAACTTGAATACAAGACCCTTAAGCGGCTTACCTAGCGATACTGAAGTCGCAAAAGAAGTAGGCCACGAGCAGTGTAAGGTAATCATCACTCGGAGTGGCCGGCAGCTTAAGGAAGACCAAGCTTATCCCATAGAGAACACTCAACCAGAAGAATAATCTCCTATCCAAAAAGACACCAAAACTGATGAATCAGCAATTGCCCAGGCAAAATTCGATGCCCAGGTAATTCCAATTGCCTCGGCAATTCCTAATGTCCAGGTAATTTGCGATAAAAATCCTAAATCGGAAAAGAAGGAAGAGGAGATTCGAATTCCACCACCATTCCCACAAAGACTAAAATGGTAGAGGCAAGAATATTAGTTCAAGAAATTCCTTGACATCTTGAAGCAAGTTCACATCAATTTGCCGTTGGTAGAGGCGATAGAGAAATGTCGAACTATGTTAAGTTCCTTAAAGACATTGTCTCTAAGAGAACAATGCTAGGTGAGTTTGAAACAGTGGCCATGAAAGAAGGATGTATGGCCATGTTGTACAACCGCATGCCACTTAAACTTCAGGATCCCGACAGTTTCACTATACCATGTGCTATCAGAAATCACTACGTTGGGAAGGCCTTGTGTGGTCTTGGAGCAAGCATAAACCTCATGCCGAAATCTGTTTTCCAGAGATTGAGAATAGGGAAGGCAAGGCCAACAACAGTGATGCTACAGCTTGCAGACAGATCCTATGTGCATCCAGAGGGAAAAATCAAATATATTCTGGTAAGAGTCGATAAATTTATTTTTCCTGCTAATTTCATTGTTTTGGATTGTGAAGCAGATGAGTTCGCACCAATTATTCTTGGGAGACAGTTTTTAGCAACGGGAAGAACCTTGATCGATGTTGAGAAAGGAAAGCTCACCATGAGGGTAAATGACCAGCAAGTCAAGCTTAATGTCTTCCAAACCCTTAAGCATGCTGAGATCCATAAGAATGCCAAGTTATTCAAGCCACCATTGAATTCAATTTTGACGTGGAAGAGAATTACCTCGGCAATTACATTGTCGAACCAGAAAACCCTGAGGAACTAATCGACAAAGAGCAAGATGAAGCGAACTGGATAGTGAGTCGACCAGGTAAGTATTTTGAACCATTGGATTACTCAGGTAAAGAAGGTAAACTCAAAAAACCTTCTATTGAGCAACCACCGATACTCGAATAGAAACCATTGCCAGGGCAACTAAATTATGCTTATTTGGGAAACGATAACACGTTGCCCATGATAATTTCTTCTAAGTTGTAGCCTGAACAGGAAAAGAGGTTTATTAACATTTTGAAGCTGTACAAAAAAGTAATAGGTTGGACAATTGCAGACTTGAAGGGAATTAGCCTGGCGGTATATATGCACAAAATCCTATTGGAGGATGATCATAAACCGTCAATTGAGGCACAAAGGAGACCTAACCCCGCCGTGAAGGAGGTTGTGATGAAAGAAATCATCAAATGACTTGACGTCGGTATCATATATCCTATCTCCGACAGTACATAGGTAAGTTCGGTACAATGTGTACCGAAAAAGAGAGGTATAACTATGGTAAGTAACGAACGCAACAAACTCATTCCAACTAGGATTGTGACCGGTTAGAGGGTTTGTATGGATTACCGTAAGTTAAATAATGCTACTAGGAAAGATCACTTTCCTTTATCCTTTATTGACCAAATGCTTAACCATCTTGCAGGTAAATCTTTTTATTGTTTTCTTGATGGTTACTCAGGTTATAACCAGATTGCCATAGCACCAAATGATCAGGAAAAGACCAATTTTAAATGCCCATATGGTACATATGCATTTTGAAGGATGTTGTTCAGATTATGCAATGCCCGACAACCTTTCAATGATGCATGATGGTAATCTTCTCCGACATGGTGGAAGATTTCCTTGAAATCTTCATGGACGATTTCATTGTTTTCGGAGATAACTTTGACAATTACCTTGGTAATTTGGAGAAGGTGTTATCACGATGCGAAGAATTTGACCTAGTGTTAAATTGGGAGTAGTGTCATTTTATGGTGGACGAAGGTATTGTGCTCGGCCATAAAATCTCATCCAAAAGAATTGAAGTCGATAGAGCCAAGGTTGATGTGATTGAGAGATTGCCGCCACCAACTTCAACCAAGGGAATCCGAAGTTTTCTCAGACATGTAGGTTTTTATAGAAGGTTTATTCATAATTTTTCTAAGATTTCTAAACCCTTGTGTAATTTTCTTGAGCTGGATAAGGCTTTCAACTTTGATGAATCATGTGCCACGGCATTTGAAGCTCTAAAAAAGAAACTTGCCTCGATGCCTATTGTTGTCCTGCTCGATTGGACCTTACCTTTTGAACTTGTAACCCCCTCGACCCGGCCTAGTCGCAAGACTGAACTGAGGAAGCTACATTAGGTTTACCGAGGTAAACCGCAAAGTTAAAACCAAAATGCATCTATTTTTTTCCTTTTATCTTGTCTAAATGCCAAATTATTATCCTATGTGTACATGTTGTCATCAGGTGGGAGCTCATCCCAATCGGCATCGATTTGACATCCAATTGGACCTTTATGCACTTAAAGACCAAATCACAATTTCAACAAAATATGTGGACTTCTTCAGATTTTTTGTTACCATCATTTAATATAACACATTTCATGCATGAACATCAAGAATCAGCTTCAATCGACTAACCAAGCTCATTCAATTATTCCCGCAAGATCCAAGGACCAAAACGTAATAAAACATGACTTTAGAACACTCAGCAACTAACTTAACTGCTTGCGGTATCGGTACGGTAGATTGAGTATCGGTATGTAACACCCTTACTAGTATGTAATACCCAACGCTAGTATAGAACATCACATGATTTCTTAACCACTATTTTATAATAGTTAAATGCTATAGAAATGACGATTTATCATTTATCCAATAAATTATTATCCAAAGTAGTCTTGAGGACTTTGAGCACATGAGATAAAACTGCATCAAAGTGCTAATAAACATAAGGTTGCCCTCCCCTGCACATCACATTAGGTTGTGCTGACCATACTGGACACTAGGTTGTGCTGACCATACTGGACACTAGGTTGTGCTGACCATTCTGCACATTAGGTTGTGCTGGCCACACTGCACATTAGGTTGTGCTGACCATTCTCTGAGTGTTAAGTACTAACACTATAGGGCTATCCCAGATAATTATGCACCGAGGTGCTTCTCGCACATTTATAAGGCTGTGCTTACCATAATACCCGTACATTTATAAGGTTGTGCTTACCATACACTAAATGTACTTTTAACACTGTAATACCCGCACAAAATGCTAAACCGATATATTCTATAGCATTCCAACCATACCCTGCCCATCAATAACTTATTTGGGCATATATTTTATATCCATATCTTTTAACTTGGGACTTCCATTAACTTCCGTTTGTTGGAAACAAAACTAGACAACCATATCCTTACATTGGTATAAGATTCATCATCTACCATTTTTAATAAAATTTATGGCAGTTTATTAAACTTACTGCCACAATTCGAATCCAACACAACTTCCATAATTAACTTTTTAAATATTCTAACATCCCCTTATTACTCTTCTTCTAGAAATTTACCAATTGTTCATTATGGTTTTTAGTGACCATTTTGAACATTAAATAATTTTTCAAGCTCAATTAGAGCAATTTCCATTACTATTAACTCATTTTGGACTAATAACTATTTAATTCTTAAACTTTATAAAAGTGACATCTTGGTCACTACCCCACATCTGTACATTAAATTCATGTACAAACTAACTATTTATTTATTTCTAGCCTTTCTAGAAATTTTCCTTTGACTTTCCAACTTTGACTAATTTAGTCCTTCACTAAAATTTTTATTTCAAAATATTTCAAAATGGTCCAGCATATTTCTTTTCTTTTCATTTTAATTCTTTTAACTTCCTATCATGCTTGAAACACTATTTCTATCAAATAATCATCAATTCAAATTCAATCCTTTATTTTTCTCAAATTGCTTAATTGATCTTTCTACTTCCAAAATTTTCCATTTTGGTCCCTAATCATCAATTCATGCTATTTTGATCGTAATTAATCAATTCAAATGCTACAATAAATATTCAATAATTTCCCTTAATTTCTCCAACAATTCGAATTAGTCGCTAAAATTTCAACTTGGGGAAATCATTTAATCTAACATCATAATCAAGCTTACAACATCATATTCTATTCAATTCCATCCTAAATTTAATTCCCTAACCAAAATCTCTAAATTTTAGGGTTAGGGTTTATAACTTCAAAAAGAAATTAATCTAAATCTAAGCTTGATTTCATGTCTATATCATCAATTCTACACAATACTACTCTAATTCCACCATATTCTATCAAAATCACAATCATCCTCATCCATGTACATGAACCAACTTGACTTGTATCATGCAAAAATACTATCAAAATGAAGAGAATTAAGCATAGATCACTTTACCTTAATTAACTTTGTTTGAAACTTGCCTTGATTCTTCAATTTTTGGCTTGAAAGTTTTGAACGTTTTCTTTCCCCCTTTCTTCTCTAGTTTCGAATAGCCTTAGGATGATAAAAGATGATATTTTTTCATCTCTCGTTTAATTAATCCACATGGCATAATTAAATGAAGATTAAATTCATTTAATTAGTGAATTTACTAATTTACCCTTTTTATCCAATGGCCAAGATTTAATCTTATCAAAAATCAATGTCCAAGATCAAATCCATGTGTTTTTCACCTTTCAAAGTTTACCTCAAAGTTTTAAAATACTTCAAAAATGCCATCCATGGCAAATGTCCAATTTGCCCTCCAACTAGACTTTATTTACTAACAAGACTTGAAAATTGTCATCCCTTTAAAATCTAACTAAATCTAGTTAGAATCCAACCAAATGTAATAAAATATTCATAAAATAATATTTTATGAATTTTCCATAATTTCTAGGAATTGTCTTTAAAATTTTAGTTCGATCCGATATACCGATAATTACCGGGAAATTTTATCGGATAGAGTTCCTCTTAGAAATCTTATCTCCACAATCCATATCGAATATTATTGACTCAAAATAAATCTTTTTATCAGTCAAAATATTGAATATGGGACCTTCCCATTAGGTCACCCATCCCTGAACTGCTCTAGTTTGAGCACACTTAACAATTTCATTCGATCCAAAAAATTTAATAATATAAGCCTCGTATGAAAAATCCGGGTAACATGGAAATGGCACTCTCGGGGATGAACTATTCATTTACGGTGTTAACTTACATAACTTTTGGAAATTACACTTTAGTCCCTAAACTTTTCCAAAGTTCACACTTTAACCCCTAAACTTTCAAAAATTACATTTTGATCACTAGTCCAAAAATTGGGATATTACAATTCCTCCCCCTTAAGAAAATTCGTCCTCGAATTTTTATTATGTACTTAGTTCACACATAATCTCAATGATATACTAGACCGTATAAAATGTCGGTCTAATAATTCTTGTAACTGAGTTTTCAACTCTCTAAGCTCTGTAGGAGCCATCCTGTAAAATGCTCTCAATATTGGTGTTGTTCCAGGAAGCACATCAATACCAAATTCCACCTAGTTTCTAAGCCGTTGGAAATTACACTTTGGTCCCTAAACTTTTTGTACTGTTGGTATACTTTCCATATTTATTTTTGATTCTTGAGCACTTATCACATTGCTCATATTGTTTGGCCTTTCGCCCAAAAATGTCATTTCTAAGCCATCTAGTTTCTTTAAGATTAACCTTTTTAAATTTGTATTCAACAATAGCATTATATACCGATAGCCAATCCATTCTAAGAATAACTTCAAACTCTTAGAAGGGTAATTCCCACATAATCTGGTCTAGAGGGACTTGTGTGGTGATTGCATTCCACCACACGTACTAGTTTGCCCCATCAATATATATACTATTCCCTCTAATTTGCCTTGTTCACCACAAGGAATTCTGGTCAACATAATTTTTGGCATCCTAGTGGCATGTATATAATTCTGACTCTCTACAAAAACTCAATTCAAACCCAAAATCGGCTAAACTTGTAGCTCTGATACCAATAAATATAACACTCTTAATAGTATTTAATACCCAACACTAGTATAGAGTGTCACATGATTTCTTAACCACTATTTATAATAGTTAAATGCTATAGAAATGACGATTTATCATTTATCCAATAAATTATTATCCAAAGTAGTCTTGAGGACTTTGAGCACACGAGATAAAACTGCATCAAGGTGCTAATAAATATAAGGTTGTCCTCCTCTACACGTCACATTAGGATGTGCTAACCATTTTGCACATTAGGTTGTGCTGACCATACTGCACATTAGGTTGTGCAGACCACACTGCACATTAGGTTGTCCTCCTCTTTCAACTTTTGGAAATTACACTTTGGTTCCTAAACTTTTTGTACCGTTGGTATATTTTCCAGATTTATTTTTGATTCTTGAGCACTTATCACATTGCTCATATTGTTTGGCCTTTCGCCCACAAATATCATTTCTAAGCCATATAGTTTCTTTAAGATTAACCTTTTTAAATCGGTATTCAACAATAGCATTATATATCTATAACCAATCCATTCTAAGAATAACTTCAAACTATTGGAAGGGTAATTCCCACATAATCTGCTCTAGAGGGACTTGTGTAGTGATTGCATTCCACCATACGTACTAGTTTGCCCCATCAATAGATATACTATTCCCTCTAATTTTCCTTGTTCACCACAAGGAATTCTGGTCAACATAATTTTGATATCATTCAACCAATTATCAACAACCATTAAATCTTTATCAGTATCATTCCAAAAGTTTGGTGCTTTCATTTCCCCTAATTCCTCTGGAACTAATACTAGCACTTGCAAATTTATAATGGCATTCAACACCTAAAGAAATAAATCTTGATCTTGCACAGACATGTTTCTTTGTCCCTGAGCTCATAACTATACATTCTACTGAACTTGAGGTGGATTCTGATTCACCCTATTACTTTCCTCTCGAGCAGACATATCACGCTCGATTGCCTGACGAGATTCCCGATTATCTGGCATTGGTTAATGTCACAATCATATAATATAAGTAAGGAGTAACATATTAAATAACAGGCATCATCACATTTCTATACAAATAATAGTATTTGGTCACTATATTTTCAAAAATTATCACGCTCGATTGCCTAACGAGATTTACCCCTAAATTTTCAAAAAATACATTTTGGTCACTAGTCTAAAAATTGGGATATTACACGGTACACAAGTCAGAGTTGAAAATCTAGTAGCTTAATATCGTACCGGTACGCCTTACTTTTTTATGCTCTCTGTACCGGTACCCAAACCCGTGTACCGACCTGCCAAGCCTAATCGCCTCGTACCGATAAACATACCTGAGTATCTGTATGCTAAGCCAAAATGCCTTACAGCGTACCGATACGCAAACCCGAGTATCGATACGCTAGGCTTGATTTGCCTGCTCGTACCAATACGAAGGTACCTATACCGATACGCCGGGTCCAAAAATGTTCATTTTGGCTACCTAACTTATTTTTCATCAATCCAAAACACACTAACAAGCCCTAGCACACAACCATCATATTTAAGAAACCATCCCAACCATACATCACATGTGAGCTAAAATCTCAAGTCAACATGCTTCAAAGAACAACTATAGGCATGCTTCCTAGAACTCAAGCAACCAAAGCATAAACCATATGTCAAATCCAACAAGTCAACCTTATTACAAGTCCAAAATAGCACTATAAATTTGCTCAAACAGAGGATTAAACACTCAAACCCTCCCAACAACATTCAAACCACATTGCCTTTTTTTACTACTACTTTAAAACCCAACATACTTGGTAAATCAAGTCTTGAGAACTCCATCCTTGCTTGCTAGCCACTTGCATTCAATCAATCTGCATTGATGATAAAAGAGGGCGTAAGCAATCATTTCTAGTGAGGAGTGCTCAAAATATAAAACATTAACCAATGCAATTTCAAACCGTTTTAGAACAATCATGCCACTCTTTCAAAACATGCACTTAATCTTTACAAAACCAGCCTATTAAACCATATGGAATATGTATAATGGATTTCCACAGCATATTCCCATATGCAAATTCCTCCACTTAAGCCTACCCAAGCATAACATCCTATATGCAAAGCTTAAGAAGTATAACTCGTATAAATCACATTATTCAAACCAATCCATCAACATGATATAATTTAAAATATTATATTGGCTTCCAAGCGATCCGTTACCATATGCATCATCTCCATAAATCATCATTAACATCGGATACACAAATTTTCCAAGAGATTTCGCAATCTCTTGCAGCCCATTAGCATGGAGTTATGCAACACATGCACCACCTCTACACTATCAAGGCTAATCCTCCAACGTGGAGTTCGCACACTCGACGCATCAACCTTTACAGCTCATGGCTGGAGTAAAAGCCATCTAAGTGTTACCTCAACAACATTGGGCTTCACATGATCAGAGGAAGTACCTCTCGTACTACCTCTACAACCATGGGCGACTTATCATAGTGAACTTTAAATCCTATGGCCTGCCAATTATATACGATAACATTTTCAATTCATCACTTGCCAATATAATCCACTTTTATAAACATACCTCACTATTTTCATATGCATCATTCAAATCATTTTATTTTGCATTAAACCATGCATAAGCCATGTTCATAAACATTATTTAAAATCATGCATTACTTTCCAAATACATCTAACATCATTTCATATCAATTCCCAGAATTGAACAATCATTTAACAAGTGCATTCATAAATCACTTGCCAACCAAAATCGAGAGAAATCCACTTTAATTACTTCTGAGCCTTAGACCAGCATATCAAGCCTACTCTAGACTCCCATCAAACCTTTTCAAATCTTTGAAAAGCCATTCTTATCCATTTTACTCACCGACAAAGCAACGCCTCTCTTGCCGATGCCAAATTAAGCTTCCGGCAACTCCTCAACACCAAGGTTCACTTTCAGATTAACTTCCCCTATTTCAAAGACATCACAACAAAGGATCCAATGCATTATAATGCATCCAAACTCACAACAACCATCAATTAACATTTATCTAACTATAATCCCTCACAACACCACAACCTATGAAACGAAAACATCATCGATTCACCAAAAACCTCAACCCAGCCCACAACTACAAATCTCAACCTTCAAATAACAACAACTAGCATCAAAACAACAACATAAAACAACCTTATACCTCCAGCAACCAAAAATTAACCTCAACACCACAAAAACTCTTAACTACCAATTTAACAAACTAGAGATTCAATAGATTCCGGGATTCTATCATCAAAATTCACTTCATTATCATATTAAACATCAAAATCAAGGTATAAACCAATCCTTAACTCAGAAAAAATAGATCACCAAGAATTTCTTCAATTTCTCATCATAAACCATCAATTAAACTATAAATTCATTCTTTCATTAGAGGAGAAGAACGAATCCTTACCACCAATGTTGATTTCTCCCCTCAATTGCTTTATAAAACATGAAAATCAAGGTAGAAACAATAAGTATTTGATGTAAAAGCTTTAGAAATCAATTGGAAATAAAAAACTCTTTGAAATCCAAGTTTTACCTGTAGAAATTGAAGCTGTAAATGTGTTTGGCTGGAGAGAATTTGATAGAAAGAAGTTACAAAGTTAGTTACATGAAATTGTTTTAAAAAGCTTAATTGTGTTTAATTAATTATCTCCATTATTTATACCTCTTAAAAACTTAATTAAAAATAGTTAATTAAAGGGAGAAATCTGATGACACCCTTTTGGATTATTAGCTCCTTAAAGATTCAAAGTTTTGACCCATTTTCAAAACAGTCACTAAAAATAGTTTTGCAAACTTTGCGTTTTAGTCACTAACTCAAAATGTCCCATTTTCGATTTTCTTTTTCCAAAATTGTTTTCACCAAAATCATTTATATAATTAATAAAGATTTTAGACTATTTTCCCATATTTTTATCCCTTATAAAAATATTCAATCCAATTTAAATCTTGAATCCGACTTGAATCTTTAATTCTGGTCCACCAGACCGACTAAAGCATCCCAAAACCCCTAGGCTAAAAATCGGGGTGTTATAAAACTCATGTGCGATGCAAGGGATAATTTTTTTTGCTATCTTTTTTCGAGAGCCGCCTAAAGTTCCAACTAAAAAAAGAAATGATAGGTAAACTAAAAGGACTCCCCCGTGAGAACCGTATGGTAGGAGTCATTTTAGGGCGGCGCACAGGTAAGATTTTCCATGTGATTTACTACGCTAGTAAAACTCTAAATGGTGCACAATCAAATTACACCACGATGGAGAAAGAGTTGCTAGTAGTAGTTTTCACATTTGATAAGTTTCGTTCCTATTTGATTGATACTAAGGTAATTGTTCATACTGATTATTCATCAATTAAGTACCTATTTGCTAAGAAAGATGCCAAACCTCGTTTAATTCATTGGATTTTATTTTTACAATAGTTTGACATCGAAATTAAGGACAAGAAAGGAATGGAGAACCAAGTTGCCGATCACTTATCAAGGTTGGAAAAAGGCGATGAAGATTCAGACTCCTTGGAGATCTACGACATATTCCCAGATGAGCCGTTGTTAGTTGCCACGGAAACCTCCAGGTATGCCGATTTGGTTAATTTCTTGGTTAATGGTATTTTGCCTTATGACCTTACTCACCAAGGAAAAAAACGGTTTCGACATGATGCTAAGCATTATTATTGGGATGAGCCTCTTTTGTTTAAACAATATGCAGATCAGGTGATAAGACGATGTGCTCCTGAGGAGGAGGAGGACAATATGCTTCAACAATGTCACTCTTCACCCTATGGAGGCCATTTTGAAGGAACTCGTACTGCGGCCAAATTCCTACAATCCGGCTTGTATTGGCCCACTCTTTTTAAAGATGCTCAAGAATTCTACAAAAGGTGTGATCGTTGTCAGTGAACGGGAAATATTTCACGATGATACGATATGCCACTGTAGAATATCCTTGAGGTTGAGTTGTTTGACGTGTGGGGGATCAACTTCATGGGACCCTTCCCATCCTCATTCGGCAATTTGTAAATCCTACTTATCGTGGACTACGTGTCTAAATGGGTAGAGGCAGTTGTAGTTCCCAGAAACGATTCAAAGATCGTGCAAAAATTCTTGTAGAAAAACATATTCAGGGGATTCAGGACACCAAGGGCAATTATTAACGATGGAGGCACACACTTCAACAATCGGCTGATTTCCAAATGTTGGAGCGATTTGGAGTAACACACAAAATTACCATGGCATATCATCCACAAACAAACGGGCAAGCCAAAATTTCCAATCGTGAATTGAAGGCTATCCTTGAAAAAGTTGTTAATCCTTCCTGAAAAGATTGGTCTACGAGAATTGATGATACACTTTAGGCCTATCGGACAGCATTCAAGATGCCCCTAGGCATGTCTCCCTACAGACTTGTATACAGCAAGACTTGCCACCTGCTGGTGGAGATCGAGCATAAGGCCTATTGGGCTATAAAGACCGTGAACATGGATTGGGAAAGTGCGGGGCAAAAGCGTCTACTAGACCTAAACGAGATTGAAGAATTTCGTGCCTTAGCTTATGACAATGCCCAGATCTATAAAGAGAAAACCAAGTGTTGGCATGACAAGAAGCTATTGCCGCGACAATTCTTGCCAGGGCAATTAGTGCTTCTCTTTAACTCTCACCTTAAGCTTTTCCCCGGGAAACTAAAGTCAAGATGGTCTGGGCCGTTTGAGGTTGTAAAACCTTATTCTTATGGGGTTGTTGTGGTGAAGTCGACGTTGGATGGACACGAGTTCAAGGTTAACAGACAATGGTTGAAGCACTATGTTGGTGCACATGTGACTCACGATAAGGAGGTTGTATCCTTAGAAGATGCATGAAAATACTCTTTCCAAGAGTTTTTTTAAAATTTTTAGATTTTTTAGCTTTAGTTTATTGTTTTCATTTTTTAGCTTCTAGACTCAAGAGGCTGCAAAAGAAGATGAACCAGGTGAAAAGGTTACGAAAACAATGGCTCCAGATGCACCACCAACTTCATGTCAACAACCACCACGAGCTGGAAAAAATGACCAAGCAAATGGCTCGCATAAAACTAGTCATTCTAGGTGACGACCTCACCGACTAACTCATTTGCATTTCATTTTTCTTTTAGTTATTTTTTCATGCACTGAGGACAATGCTTCTCTCGAGTTTGGGGGGGTTGTTTTTGTTGCATTCATGTTATTGTCTCATGTTTGTTGCATATGTTACTTTCCATGTCTCCTACCGGATTAAACTACCTAAACCTGCTGTGATATCCTATGATGTATTTTTGACACTGCAATTACATGATAAAATCTTAGATTTTAGGATTAGCATGAAGAGTACTTGGAATTTTGCTATGATGTTGCATATGTTGACACTGTTGTGACTTGTTGATTAAGGGAGACCTAGTGGACTTTAGGTTATTTAAAATGGGAAAATTGTGCTAGAGGTTCCTAAAATTGGCTCTAGCCTAAAATACAATTTGAATTAAGATAATTTCTTACTAGAGGAGCCCATCTGGCTCTAGCTGTCACTGCCTATCTGGCTCTAGTTGATTAAATTTAAAAAAAATTGTGCTAGAGGTGCATAAAATTGGCTCTAGCGGACTTAATTGCCCTGTCAAATAATTCGATAAAACCTATTGTTCACACAAAATCCTATTAGTTGGCTTGTACACACCTCCGCACACACATTTTCACTAGCATTATAGTTCAATTTTGAGTAATTTTCCATGCTGTCCGAAAATTGAAACGTAATCGACTTTTTGTGCTACGGTTCTGAGGATTGAAGTCAGGTAAGGAGCATGTTTTTGGAGGTAAGGGCCTTGGCAGGTAATTGCTAGTGTTTTTCATTTCTTGAGGACAAGCAATAGTTCGAGTTTGGGGGTGTGATAAGTATGTAAAAGTACTATTTTCTTACCCTTTTTACTCATATTATTGTTAAACTTAGGCTCATTTTAGTTGCATTGATAGGCATTCATACATATTTTCCTAGTTTCCTTAGTTAATAAGCTTGGTATTGCATTTGGTTGGTTTTTGTGGAAAATTCGCTGATGGTGTGCTTTATTTTGTGTAGGACTGGATTGCCGTGGCAAGTAAGGGTCATTTCTGAAGGATTTGTTGTGCTGATTATCGAGCGGTTGCCAGGGAAGTTGGAAATAAATGCAGAATTTTTCAAGATTCATCCATATCGCATAAGATAAAGCCCAAAATCAATTTACGAGCTGTTAAAGATGAAGACGAGAGAATCTTGGCATCATTAATCCTGATTTATTCCCTATTAAATGGGATGATGTGCAAATAAGGATGGAAATAAAGTTTGAATTATTTCCATATCTTTAGACAAGGGAATAAATCTTGAATTATTTCTATATCTTTAGATAAGGAAATAAAGCCTAGAATATCTCCTAAAGAAAAGGGAATAAATCAAATCTCCTTAAAGACTCATTGAGCTTTCCTCACCTATTTAAGGCTGATTACATCAACACAAGAAAAGGAGGAGAGGAATCAGATTCTAGAGGAGAGGAGTTGGGCGTGAAGAGCTTTGAAGAGTTTAGAATTTTTTTTCTCTTTGATGTCTGAATTTATTTTCTTTGTGATTTCTTTTCACACAGCCATGAGCTAGATTTAATTGGCTGGGGTTATTTGGGTTTGTGGTGTGATAAACGATTGGATTGTTTAGGTTTTTGTTTGCAATTTAAATTCAAGGTTTGTTCATTCTTGATACTTATTTTTGATTTTGAGTGAATTGGAAGAGGATCTCGAGAGTTATCTATTTATCTATACTCGGGAGAGTTAGATTCAAGAAACAAATAAACATGGTTTTCATTAAACAAGTCGTTGGTGAAGATTAATCCACCTTAAGGATAAGGATCAGATTTCAACGGCTAAGAGAAGTGCAAGATCGGTTGTTGTTCACCCATGGTTAACGCAGGGATGTATCGCCAAGGCATGCACAATTAACAGTGTTTCAAGTTGGGGATAACGAGAAGCCATTGAAGAACGCTTTGCCGAACTTTGAAAGAAGTCGAACAGTTGCCTAGGCTATCTCACCATTCCCAGTTACCCAGGCAATTCGACTGATTCTGATTGTTAATACGGTTAAGTTACTCTTGCAATCAATTACCACGATGGTCCATTCAATCATCACGCCACAACTCACGATAACCTAGCCTACTCTCTTATTCAATCCACATCCGCTTTGTTTACTTGCTCTTTTATTTTACTTGTTAATTCAATTCCTATTATCACCACCAATTAATTTTCTTTTCAGTACAAGAAGTTAGAATATCCCTGTGGAAACGATATTTGTTCTATACTATAACTTGCGACGTGTATACTTGTACCAATTGCGAAACACTTAAAACATGCAACAAGAAGTTTAAAGATTATTAACCAATGGTTTAATGTTAACTTGAATGATCTTTATCATAGATTGATATGTCATAAAATGATTAGAGGTATGCAAGCTTATAATCGAGTTAAGTTTAATAATGTATAGGTGGAAAAGGAATCTTATGCGTTAGTAGAATCAATGTAATAACTTTGTGATTTGAATAACATAGAAGATAGAGGCATACTAAGAACTAGTGATTGATGTGTATAGTCTATGATATGTAAATACATGTTTGTATATGGTTGGAAGATTAAGTTAGATCTTTGAAACTTTTAAAAAGTTTTAAGTTACTATGTTTTTCGAAGGCATGCTCAGTTGATTGTACTAAATTGATCAAGACACTTTGTATGTTTGTTTGGTAACACGTCCTAAGCCGGTTTATTTCCTAGACCGGGTAGGGGGTGTTATAATAGATCTTAGAGAAATAGATCTAGCAAAGATTTCAGTCGTGTTTGTGAGAAAGTAAATATATTAATTCATGATTTTCTGTTTGCATATACATATTAGCAAGGGCATTTCATTTACATAGGTAGATTTCTCCAAAATATTCTATTTACAGAGGCAGATCTCAAAATATTGTGTTTGCAGAGGTGGATTTCAGCAAGACATTCTATTTATAAAGGCAGATTTCAGCAAGATATTTCGTTTGCAGAGACGGATTCCAACAAATTTTCCATTTACAGAGGTAGATTTCAGCAAAAGCTCTGATTGTTTGCTTAGGAAAGGAAATGCATTACGACCTTAAATTCTTTGGGTCATCAGTAAGTCATGTAGGCATGATGTTAAGACCTTTGGGTTGACACCTTCGGAAATTATGAGAACTTCTCGAGGGATGTCAAAATAAGATGGTGGGCATGTTATTAGAAAACATCAAGCTTTTGGGACTACTGTTCAAGAAAGAAATGAAAAAGAAAAGAAAAAAGAAGGTTTCAAAAAAATAAAAAAAGAGAGAGAAAAGAAAGAGAGAGAAAAAATGAAAAATGAAAAAAGAAAAAAGAAAAATAAAGAGAATATGAGAACAAAAAAGGGGGAAAAGAGAACGAAAAATCTATGTTGCTTGATCGAAAGGCCGGATAGATCAACAACGAGCAGATGAGGAAGATGTCCAGTTTAATCAGTCACATACATTCCAAGCACAAAAGAAATTGATCAACAGAGAAAGAGAAACAAGAGATGAGATCCCATATGAGCTTCAGATAGAAAGATCAAGACACCTTAGACAGAAAAGCAATGTTATTAAAGAACTTAGTACTTCAAGCAAGAAATTGAAAATATCTCATATTATTTCAGATTGAATTTGAATTAATTGATTATGTTTCTTTCTGCAGGATTAAATGTTCCCCAGAAGAGAGGAGAATCAAAATTTTTAGTAAAGAATCCAGAGTTCCCAAGGAGAAGAGCTCAACCATCAAAGAATTCAGAGTTCATAAGAAGAAGAACTCGCCAAGAAAGATTGAGGAGCTCATAATGAGAAGAGTTCATTTGTTGAGAATGATGAGAGTTCCTAATGAGAATAGCTCACTTGTTTGTGCCTTTATAGAGAG
Organism: Hibiscus mutabilis; assembly: GCA_019671005.1. Lineage (NCBI taxonomy): Eukaryota > Viridiplantae > Streptophyta > Magnoliopsida > Malvales > Malvaceae > Hibiscus > Hibiscus mutabilis. The sequence continues at coordinate 17,570,540 of CM033736.1, read as the reverse complement.
ATGGACAAGCAAAATTGAAGAACTCCTAATGAGAAGAGTTTTTCACAGAATTCCTAATGAGAAAAATTCGCCACAGAGCTCCTAATAAGAAGAGTTCATCCAGCAAATAATAAAGACCTTATAATGAGAAGAGTTCGCCTTTTTGAAAGAATGAGAAGTTACTAATGAGAAAAGATTGCTTATTCAACGCCTTTACAGAGAGGCAGATCAATGGTTTCAAGAAGAACGAGGAGTTCCTAATGAGAAGAGCTCACTTGTTCGATACCATTGTAGAAAGGTAGATCGGTATGACCAAGAAGAATGAATGGGTTTATAATGAGAAGAACTAGTTCAGATTTTGTGGTTAGCCTTGACAAAAGAATAAGGAGTTCATAATAAGAAGAACTCGCTTGTTCGATGCCCTTATAGAGAGATGGATTGTTTAACAGAGGGATGAAGACTTTCGTAATAAGAAGAATAGCTTCAAACCTCAAGAGATGAAGAATGTCAAGAGCAATTTCGGACCTTGGAAAATAAAGAATTTCATAATAAGAAGAACAACTTCAGATTCTACAGTTTGGCAGAAGTTTGAAGAATTTTGAAATGAGAAGAATAGCTTCAAGCTTCAGTAGTTTAGAAGATGGCCAATGGATTCGGACAAAATCTGTGTCTTTTCAGAATTTGCTCACTTCCTGTTCCACAGCAATGAGCAAAGAGGGCTAGCTGTAATACCCGTATTTTGTCCAGGGTCTATATTATATTAAATAAATAAGGTTAAAATAAATACTAATAAAATAAATAAAATCCAATCAACAAATAAAGTCATCCCATTCAAATAAATGTCCACTTGCATAAATAAATGTCCAATTATATTCTAAAAAATCCCAAAGCCCATTTACAAAATCGAAATTCCCTTTTTACATCAGATTTCATGGTTTCCCGCCAATTCATCATCTATATAACCCAACAAACACAAAATATCCATTTTCCAGCCCAAATGAGTCCACGTGGAAGCTCTTCATTGGTCTGTTCCCCTTTTACTCGAATTATGGTCTTGCTGACATCAGCGTCTTCTAGGCTATAAATATATGAAGAGAGAGAAATGTCAGATTTATTAATGACAATCATTAAAAAATAATAATAATAAATATAATAATAATATAATAAAAATGGAGAGAGAAATACCTCGGAAGCTAAACTACCTTGGGAAAGTCAAACGTCGTTAGGAAGCTGTCGAGCCGTCGGGAGATCAGCGATCGCTGGAGTCACCACGGCAGTTTCAGAGGTATATCTTTCTTCACTTCTTCATTCCTGCAAAAATACTAAAATCACGTTAGTTTAACAAAAAAAATTAGTAAAAAATAAATGGAAAGGGGTACTTATATTATTGGTGACCGGAGTTTCGTTCTCATGGCAGAGTTGAAAAAGGCTCGGGTTACGGGTAGTTTTAGGTTTTAGGCCGGGAAAGAAAGGTGGTTCTGATGAACCGGGACTAGATTAGAATTTTAGGGTACGAAAAATGTATTTTTTGGGTTTTAGGTTTTCGGCAAACGACGGCCGAAAATTGCCTTACGGCAATCGGTCGGAGATCAATGGTGGTCGGAGTTCGTGAGTGGTGGTCGAAAAACGGCTTTAGGTGGTTGAGGAATGGCGGCCTAAGTTTTAACAGCAGGGTTCACGGTGGTCGGAAGTAGCATTCATCCGTGTTCTTCATTTTTATGAAGAACACAATGAATATTCAAGTGAATAGGGGATGTTTTGATATGAAATTGAGGTATTTTTTGGGTTAGGATTTGTTTATTTCAGACCATTTAGAGAGAGGGGAGAGCTAGAGAGAGAGTGAATTATGAGAAAATGAGGGAAAGAGGTTAATATTCGGGCAAAATATATAGCCAAAGCCATACGGTGCCATTTTGGGCACTGGGTCAAAGGGGATCCGCGAATCCAGTTAGGTCCAGCCCTTAGATCCTCACCCTTCTTCTAGACATTTAGGGTTTTGTCCCCTAATATTTCCCCTCCTTCGATTTAGTCCCTATTTACTCCTAAGTTAACCCCCTAGGTTTTGTAATATGTGCAATTTAGTCCCCCGTACCCCATAATTGTACCCCTTAGGTTTGTAATGTTTCAATTGGGTCATTGGTCCTTTTGTAATTGGGCTTTTATTTTGTAATTGGTTCAATTTAGTCCTTATAGTAATGAAAATCAGCTTTATGTTTCAATTTTTTTGAATTTAGTCATTTACTTAATTGTTTTATTTAATTAAATGTAATTAATTTATATGTTTGGATGCATGTTTTAAAATTATACATATAGAATTGTATGCTAGATATCTTAAACACACTTAGTTTTAATTAACTAATAGAGCCTTAGGTTTTAGGTTCTTTAGTTAGAATTAAATAATTAATTAGGAAGATCATTGTAGCAATTAAATGTATGTTAAGTAGAAACTTTCAGGTTCAAATTTGGATGGTGTTCCATTTGTTTACAATAGGATGTTATCTCAACATTAGCTTTAAAGATGTATATTTAATATACATTTCCTCTTATAATTAAATAATAATTTAGGTAGTTTAATTAGAGCCTTAATTAGGATTAGTACTTTAATTAATTAGAATGGTTAATTAATTAGGAATATTATTAATTTAATGGCTTTAATACATGGCCAGTGTTCAAGCAATTTCCATTTTCTCATGAAAGCCTTTTAAATTAATTAATATTCATACTTTAAGTAATTAATTAATTAGAGCCATTTTAGATTAGTACTTAAAAATAAACAAGACAATAATAGATCATGCATTTTAAGCCTTTTATGTTGGAAATTTATTTTAAGTATGAATAGGGGTGCCACTTAACGGGGTGCTTTTGATCTCGTATTCGAATAAAATGAATTTTCTTATAAAAGGATATCTGCATTTGGAATTTAAATTCATTTAATAACTATGGAATAAATTAAATTCAAATAATTATTCGAAATGCCAAAATACCACGTAAAATTAAGGTACCGATAATGGGCGTTTGTAGGGGTGCTAATCCTTCCCCACACATAACCGACTCTCGAACCTAACTTTTAAGAAATGAATCTCTGGTTTGTTTTTACGGTGTCCGGTCTACCTCGAAGTGATATGTGACGACTCTAATTGTTTTTAAAAGGAAATTAAGAATAAGTTTAATTAAAATGAACCTAAAGCTTTCAAAATTTAAAAGTGGATTAAAAAGGGTCAAAACTCTAATTTTACAAAAATCAATCGTCAGGCTATTTTTACACACGATTTCAAAAATGGTCGCGACAATTAACATCAATTATTGATTTTGCGATTAACACCCATCAAGAATATTCAAACATGCTCAAATCACTAGGATGGCATACAAAGCAATTATCTTTATGATATGTAGGAAAAAATGAATTGGAAATGTACTAACCTTCTTCAAAATACCCGCAACCTTGATTCTACCAGCTTAAGCCTTCCTTTTTCCTTGAGGCTTAGAGTGCTCACCAAGCTCTTTGACTACAAAAGATGGGTGGTAAACGTGTTACAACACTAGTGGGGAGATTAGGAAGCTAAAAACACAATTTATACAAAGAATGGATCCTCCAACACCCCATTCCCATTCTTCCTTAGAACCCCCACCAAAACACCTTAATCCACCATTTTTAACTAAAATTACCTTGAATGATAGATATTTCCAAGCTGATTACAACTCCCTCACATAGCAAAACATGATTATTGCTCTCACTCTAAAAAATTCTACCTTTTGTGGAAAAGTTTGAGCAAAGGTAATGAGTTTTGAAGAAGGAAGGAGACAACCAACATGGTGATCTCATTCCTCTGCGTATGTAGAAATTAAAGCCCCTTTCCCTCATTTTTTTCACCCCATGGCATTTCCCATAATACCCTTATGATATTCTCCAAAAATCCATGCCCAAACCAAGACTCAAGCCCAACAAGGGTCGTAAATCCCAATATCAAGGCCTATATGCAGAGTCCGTACTCCCGATTAACCCGACCCTCGTATTTCGAAATCTAGGTCGTTACAACTCTCCCCTCCTTTAAGAAAATTTCATCCTCAAAATTTACTTTTGGGAAACAGATGCGGGTAAAGCAGCTCCGTATCATTCTCGACTTCCCACGTAGCTTCCTCAACCCTGTGATTTCTCCATAACATCTTTACTAAGGGTATACATTTGTTGCGAAGCTCTTCAACCCCTCTTTCAAGTACTCTTATCAGCTTCTCGTTGTAAGTCAGATCAGGACTAATCTCAATTTCTTCGAACGAAACCACATATGAAGGATCTGAACATCAATATCTCAACATCGATACATGGAACACATTATGGATACGTGCCAACTCTGATGGTAGAGCTAACCGGTAAGCTACAGGTCCAACTCTCTCGATGATCTCGTACGGTCTAATAAATCTCAGGCTCAACTTACCCTTCCGTCCAAAGCGGATGACTCTCTTCCACGGTGACACCTTGAGGAAAACCTTGTCACCAACCTCATATTTGATGTGCTTACGCTTTTGATCTGTGTAAGCCTTATAACGATCAAATGCTGCTTTTAACCTCTCTTTAATAATCTGGACCTTTTCCATGATTTTTTTTAGTCAACTCTGACCCCACAATCTTCCTCTCATTAAGCTCTGTCCAACAGAGAAGAGTCCTACACTTACGCCCATACAAGGCCTCGAAAGGAGCCATTTTGATACTTGACTGAAAACTATTGTTGTAGGCAAACTCAACCAGCGGTAACTGCACCTCCCAGCTCTTGTCAAAATCTATAATACAACACCGAAGGATATCTTCCAAGATCTGGATGACTCACTTAGATTGACCATCGGTCTGAGGATGAAAAGCTGTACTAAAATGCAACTTAGTGTCCAATGCCTCATGAATCTTCTTCCAAAGCTTAACAATGAAACGAGGGTCCCTATCAGATATAATAGATGATGGTACTCCATGCAGTCTTACAATCTCCTTGATGTACAATCTAGACAACTGCTCAAGGGTAAAATCCATGCGTACAGGTAAGAAGTGAGCGGACTTGGTCAAACGATCCACAATCACCCAAATCCCATCATTTTTTCTCTGGTTCAATGGCAAACCCGTAACAAAACCCATCGTCACTCTATCCCACTTCTATTGGGGAATTTGAATGGACTGAAGCAAGCCTGAAGGAACCTGATGCTCTATCTTTACTTGCTGACACGCAAGACACTTGGTCACGAATTCATATATATCTCTCTTCATGCTTGGCCAACAATAGAAAGAACGAAGGTCCTGATACATTTTGTTACTCCCGAGATGCACGGTATATGGACTATGGTGTGCCTTTCTAAGAATATGATCCCGAATATACTCCAATGTTAGAACACATAATTGGCCCTTAAAGTGCAAGAATCCTTCATCTCGTACCTCGAAGTCAGGTTTCTCACCTCTTTGAACAAATTCAATCTTGGCCACAAGGTCCTCGTCCATAACTTGCATCTTTCTTATCTCTTGTATCAAGGTAGGTTCCACTTGAAGCTCGGCTAGCAACCCCCCGTCTTTGGTCTTCCTTAATCGAGTGAACAATGCCCTCAAGTCTATCATAGACTTTCAGCTCAAAGCATCAGCCACCACGTTAGCCTTACCATGACGATACTGTAAAACCCCCTACCCGGTCTGGGAAATAAATCAGCTTAGAACGTATTACCAAACAAACATATAAAGAGTCTTGATCAATTTAGTACACTCAACTGAACATGCTTTTGAAAAAAAAGAGTAATTTAAAACTTTTTAAGTGTCTCAAAGATCAAACTTAATCTTCTAATCATATACAAACATGTAAGCACTTTACCAAACTTATCTAATTAGACAAAGAACATATAATAAATTAAGATTCAGTTTACTTGTTATACAAGCCATGATCGATTCATTGTTTAATTTATAAACTTTAATGGTTTCTTCTATCATAATCTTGTGATTCAAACAACCTATTTCACTTACACGTCTTTTGATTAAACCATCCATAGTACCATTAATTCATAAGTATACATTTATAGTTTCAAAAACAATCCTCTAACTTTCATATATAATCAACACTGTCCAATTATTCATGTATGCATATAAACATATAAAAAATAGTCCACTTAACATGTGTATACAATTATATATTACAAAACAGTCCAAGACATATTCATTCTTATCAAAACAGTCCACTTAATATGTGTATACAATTATACATTACAAAACAATCCAAGACATATTCATTCTTATCAAAACAGTCCACTTAACATGTGTATACAATTATACATTACAAAACAGTCTAAGACACATTCATTTTTATCAAAACAATCCATTTAATACGTGTATACAATTATACATTACAAAACGGTCCAAGACATATTCATTTTTATCAAAACAGTCTACTTAACACGTGTATACAATTATACATTACAAAACAGTCCAAGACTTATTCATTTCTATCAAAACAGTCCACTTAAACATGTGTATACAATTACACATTACAAAACAGTCCAAGACTTATTCATTTTTATCAAAACAGTCCACTTAACATATTTATACAAATATACATTTTAAAACAGTCCAATACATATTCATTTCTATCAAAACATTCCAAAAAACATATATATATATATATATAAACATTTCAAAACAGTTCAATACATGTTCATTTCTATCAAAACAATCCACAAAACATATGTATACAAATATACATTTCAAAACAGTCCAATACATGTTCAATTCTATCAAGGTACCACATATACATGTTACTATTCATATAATTTATCAAGCATAGCATATTATAAACATGATTTACTTATCAAATAAGCTATTATACATAACATATTGTAAACATGTGTTACTTGTCTCATAAGTTATCACTTTAATTCATTAGTTGGTTTCATTAAGAAGTTTCAACATAGCCTTGAAACCAGACATTAGCCTAGGTACTCGAATCCCCAACCAAATGTCGCCAACAGAAAGGTACTCATAGTACTGGTCAATCCCTACTACTGTCGCCAAGTGACCACAACACTTCTCTCCTACTGTCGCCAAACAAGGACCATAGTCCGCCCTAAACATGAGCTCTATAGACTCTATGGCATGCCAACTATACCTAAGACTGACTTGAGACCAAGGCTTTTCACAAGTTCTTATCTTATCATAATCAAGATTGAACTTAGCTCCATGTTCATGTAATCATGTTACCTTATTATCATAGCAGAAAACAGAATGAGCATGGCTCCTTATCAGAATATCAGACAACATATCTTATATGAATTAGGTACGAGCATAGCTCCAAGGTATCTTATCAAAAGAGCATATCTTATTACCTCATAAGGTGGGCATAGTTCGAATTCATGTACTTGTAGCAAGATTTAGATAGTACCATGTCAAGCATGTATTCAATTCCTTCTTGATTCAAATTTCCTATTCAGGTTCTTAATCAAATGTTAACTTAGCATTGGTTTACTTATCAAGCAAGTAAAATCATACAAGTAGCATTCACATCATAACAAAATATTGTTTGAGAAAATTTTCACATTCATATAAGCAAATAGTTAAGAGTTGATTCCTAGTATATCCACAAGTTTAATTACATGTAACTTTCAAACATAGTATGCATTACATAACTTCTTGGACTAATTCAATCACATATAGCTTTCGAAATTAGCATGCATTTCATAACATCTCAAACATACTCAATCACATATATCTTTCATAGCATCTCAAATATATTCAATCACATATATCTTTCATAGCATCTCAAACATATTCAATCACTTAAAGCTTTCATAGCATCTTAAACATATTCAGTCACATATAGCTTTCATAGCATCTCAAACATATTCAATCACATATAGCTTTCATAGCATCTCAAACATATTCAATTACATATAACTTGTAATTTTTGTACTTACCTTGGCATCCAAGCTTATTCACACAGGCAAATCTTAGCCTAATGAGTAAGCAAAATTAAACAAAGCAAACAAAAATGATCGGGTTAGTTTTAACCTATCCCGAGACATTAAACTACACTCACCTTATATCCCGAAGTTACGGGATATCCTGATCCACTAACACATCCAAGCTTTCCTTCTACTGTGACCTTACTTCCAGCTTCTTCTTCCAATCTGTAGCTCAAATAATCAAAAATACATCCATTAATATACATGCTCCTCATCACATTTTAACTTAATAAACTTAACCAATGTTGTCATTCAAGCATTAGCTATACATATACTAGTCATTTCTCAATTCCATTCTCAATATAAGTCATTATTTCTAATTTTTAGCAACATGAGCTATCATCAAAGAACTGTTTCTCCAAAACAGAATATAAACTGGAATTTAAAGTTCTTTACACCTTTATAAACTAGATTCAACCATGGTTTTAACGGTATAAGCCTCGTAATCTAACAAGCTCTAAAGCAACTAGGAGAATTTTTTAAAGTTTCAAAACAGAAACTGTCCAGAGCAAAATTCTGCCTCTAGATTTTCTGCACTACCTATACTTAAAAATTCATAACTTTTGATCTAGAGCTCAAAACCAGTAACCATTTGTTGGAGATTAAACTAGACTCACACATGGTTCTATACATATAAAATTCATCTTCTATCTCAACAAAATAAATTTTCTATGATTTTCTAAACTCACTTCCAAAATAGGGACACCTGGGCAGATTGCATTCTTCCTTGTTTTTGACTAGTTTAGGTGTTCCCTCTTAGCCTAATCAGAAACAATTCATCCTCAATTCAAGCAAACATAAACTTCAAGATTCCAGCATGTTTCCAAACTCATAATTTTCCAGTTTAAACACGTTCTTACAAATCATCTTTGACAGCTCTCTAATTGGGCAGTTTCATACAACTTCAATGAACATACATTTCTAGCATAGATTTTCATTCAAAATTCTTACACAAAACATGATTTCACCAAACCTAATTCATCCTTCCAAAGACAAAATCAAAGCTAAATTTCTCTTAACCAAAACATAACATGAAGATGCATTTCAATCAATGATTTAGAGTTGAAATTTACCTTCATAAATTCATTGAATTTCTTAATGACTTTGAACCAAAAATTTGCTACCATCAAAGCTTAATTTCCATGGCTTCCCCAAGCCTCTTCTTACTTGCCATAATCGGCCATGAGGAGAGAGTGGAGAGAGGTTTAAGACAACCAAATGAAAAAAAAATAATTCTCACATCTTTCTCCCCTCCCACATGGCTGGCTACCCTTGCCAGTCCATGCCACATAGATTCCACTCACCAAGAGTGGTATAATTGCCCATGGAAAGTGTAAGTTCTTCTTTGTTTCTTTTTTTCCTTCAAGGTTAGTTCCCCATCTTTACAATTTAACCACTAACTTACTCTTACTTCTTGTAATTTAATCCTTAATAATTCAAGTCACATACTAAGTTCACCTCTTAATTCTCATATACTCTCCTTCATAATTTCTTTAAAACATAACCACTTTACTAATTTGATAACTAATCCTTAGCTCAATTAACTTTTTTACTTTCAATTTCTTTGACTTGTTTACTCAATTGATTCAAATTGAGTCTTTAGAAATTCAATTATAACTTTCCAAAACATGATTTACCTTGTAGAACTCTTAGCCTGGTTTTAGGGGTATTACAGATACTCTATGATGCAGTCATAATCCTTCAACAACTCAATCCATCTTATTTGCCTCATATTCAACTCTTTTTGAGTGAGAAGATACTTCAAGCTTTTATGATTCGTACAAACATACCATCTCTCCCTATAAAGGTAATGCCTCCATATTTTTAAGGCGAAGATAACTGCCTCCAATTCCAAATCATTCGTGGGTAAATATTTTCATAGGGTTTAAGCTGCCTTGAGGCATAAGCCACAACCTTACCTTCTTGCATCAGAACACAACTTAGCCCATACAACGAGGCATCACTGAAGACCACATACTCCTTTCCTGGCTCGGGTTGCATCAACACTAGGGCTTTTGTAAGATACACCTTCAACTGCTTGAAGCTTTGTTGTCTTTTCTCATTCCATTCGAAATGGACTCCCTTTTGTAAGAGCTTGGTCATAGACGCTTTTACGATCGAAAAGCCTTTGACGAACTGTTGCAACAACTCAGAAGAAAACTGGTGTTCAGCCTTCACACGCTAACATACTATACATCTAGCAACAAAACCAGCCACATCCTTTTTCAAACCCACCTAATAGTACTCTTCCTTCGAATCTCGATACATCTTGGTACTACCAGGATGTATAGCAAAAGGACTACCATGTGCCTCAGTCAAAATTATCTGCCTCAACTCCACATCACTAGGCACCACTATCCGATCTTTAAAACACAACACCCCCATCACCATTAAAGTGTAAATCCGTAAGATTTCCATCCGTGGTGTCTATGACATGTTGTACAAACGCCTCATCATAAGGTTGTTTTTCCTTAATCAACTGCGACAAAGATGGCTTTATTTGCAACTCAGCCAACAAACCTCCATCACGGGTCACACTCAACCTCGCAAACATGGCCATCAACTCCACAACATATTTTCTACTCAAAGTATCGACCACAACATTCATTTTACCCGGATGATAGTCGTTCGTTAAATCATAATCTTTAAGCAACTCCAACCACCTACGTTGCCTAAGATTCAACTCTTTTTGCAACATCAAATACTTCAAACTCTTATGATTTGTGTATACAATACACTTCTCAGCATAAAGGTAATGTCTCCAATTCTTTAATGCAAACACTACAACAGCAAGCTCGACACCATGCGAAGTATAGTTGCGCTCGTGCACCTTCAACTGCCTCAATGCATAAGCTACATCTTTTCCACCTTGCATCAATACACCCTAAACCAACGTAGGATGCATCACTATAAACCACAAACTCTTTCCTTGAATTAGGTTAAATCAAGATTAGAGCTTGTGTCAAAGCTTCCTTCAACTTTTCAAAAGCTTGTTGTCTAGCTTCCGTCCACTCGAACCTTACATCCTTTTGCGACAACTTGGTCAAAGGAGCAGCAATCTTTGAGAACCCATCCACAAAATATTGATAATAACCGGCCAACCCCAAGAAACTACGGACCTCTATCGCTGACTTAGGTTGTTTCTAACTCACAACTGCCTCAACCTTCTTCGGATCTACCCAAATACCTTCCACTGAAACCACATGACCAAGAAAGACCACCTCTTTAATCCAAAACTCACATTTGCTCAACTTGGCGTAAAGTTGATTATCCAACAAGGTTTGCAACACAATCCACAAATATTGGTCATGATCATCCTCGGTACGAGAGTACACAAGAATATCATCAATGAACACCACCACGAATTGATCCAAGAATTCATAGAACGTCCGATTTATTATATCCATGAATGTTGCAGGCATATTCGTCAACCTAAACGGTATTACTAAAAACTCATAATGGTCGTACCTCGTACGAAAAGTAGTCTTCAACACATCTTTATCCTTAACCTTCAACTGATAGTATCCAGATCTCATATCAATCATGGAAAACATCGTAGCACCCCAAAATTGATCGAACAAATCATCAATTCGTGACAAGGATACTTATTCTTAATCGTTAACTTGTTCAGTTGCCGATAGTTAATGCACATCCTCAAAGTTCCATCATTCTTTTTCATAAAAAACACTGGTGCTCCTCACAGCAAAACACTAGGTCAGATGAAACCACGGTCCAACAACTCTTGGAGTTGCATCTTTAACTCTTTCAACTCATTTGGTGCCATCTGATACAATGCATTCAACACTAGAGTCGTTTCAGTGTACGTCTCAATGCAAAACTCTACCTCTTTATTCAGTGGCAATCTAGGTAACTCCTCCAAAAACATACCTAGAAAATTACAAATAGCATAGATATCCATAGTCCATACTTCTTCCATATTCCGGTTCATAACATAATCCAGATATGCTTGACACCCCTACTCTAACAACTTCATCACCTCCAAGGTTGAAACCATATTGGACAAAAACTTAACATTTTCACCCACAACCACCACTTCATAATCATCAGCAAGTTTTTAACGAAACTTGCTTGGTCTCAAAATCGACCACAGCCCGATGCTCGGACAACCAAACCATACCCAAGATCACATCAAAACCATGAAATGACAGTTCTATTAAATCAGCCGTAAACACATAGTCTTGAACCATCAAAGGACATCTCCGATACAGCCTTCTCGTAACAACTGTCACTTAAAAAGAACTCATTACTTGCATACCCACATCTAATATTTCTACTGGTATATCAAGCAAATGCACAAGCTCATGCAAAATATATGATGCATAGAGAAAGTAATTACATAGACTACAAGGTAAAAGTACCTACTATCACATACGTGTCATTCCTCCCTTCACAATGCGTATAGATCTTCGTAGGTCTACCACCCTCAAGTTAAACCGCTACGTTATACGCTTCAGTCCTCTGTCCATCCTTCTTCTGTTAGAAATTACCTCGACCACACCCATAGAATCTCGGTGGTGCCACAACAAGTGCAGGTGCCTAATTATCCCTAGCAAGTAACGAACAATCACGTCTCATATGATCTATAGATCCACAACTCTAACAAGAATTCACAGCCACAACTGCAGGAGCATATCCTTCTCTGGCCAAACGTGGGCAATCTCACCTCAAATAATCTCGCGATCCATAAATCAGTAAACATTATGCGCTGATCTGACCTGGGTAATCTACCCATGCAATCCTCGCCCAACACCATCTCTACCACGTCTCGTATCCAGACAAAACCTCCTATCACGGTGTCTCTTGGTCTGACCACTACTAGAACCAAAATTCGCAGCTCTCTTTCCCGAGCCAGAACCTCCAGAACGAAGAGATAAACCCAAACTCTGCTTAATATCCTTCACCCACGTAACCAACACGTCAAAATCAGCATAGACAGTGGCCAACATATATGTCTTAACATCATGTACCAATCTGTAATGGAATCGATCACAGCGATGCCTCTCATCTGACACCAAATCAGGCGCATACTGACTAAGCCTCACAAACTGTGCCTCGTACTCAGATACTGTCATATTACCCTGAACCAAGGATATAAACTCATGTTTCTTCTCATCCAAGTATCTAACTCCGAGATACTTCCTTCTAAAGGCAGCTTGGAAAATTTCTCATACCATATCATCAGGTTTTATGCCCGTGATTATATTGGTCCACTAACTGTATGCATCACCCTACAATAGGACACAACACATCACAGCTTACAGTCATCATTGTACCCCATCTAAACCAAAATCTATTTTGTATTGGCAAACTACTCCTCGGGTGCCGATCCGGATACATGAACTCCAGCCATCGCAACTTGGAACGCTCCAGTCATCGCCTATACTAAAGGCCTCATATCACCATACGCTAGACCAGGTGGTGCAGGTGGTACTTGCTCTACTTCCTTAGGAGGATTAGGTGGAGGAGGCGGCAATCCCTCATGATGCACAATCTCACCCTCAACTCTCTGCCCTTCAGCAGTGGTATTTTCGCTCGATCACAATTTCCTCCTCGATGGCATCGTATAAAAGCGTGTCTAAGGCATGATAATTACACCAAAACAAAAACAATCAGACTAGCTTCAAGGAAGGATCCAAGAATTTCATTTCAAATCAAAAATCATTTTATAACTGTAGTAATAAGGCAATGTGTCCCCAAACATACCCCAGCATGGCATATATCAAACATCGTATAGATAAACAATCACCGTGCATAGTAAATAACATTGTACATTCATCAACAACATCCCAATTATTCATAAACTGGCTCTGATACTACCAAATGTAACCTCCTTATCTCGGCCTAGCCAAAACTAAACTAAAAGGATCACATTAGGTTTGCATAAGCAAACCCGAGCCAATAACCTAAATCAGTCTATTTTTTTCTTTTTATCTTGTCTAAATGCTTTGATTTATTTCATATAATGAACATGCTTCAGCGAAAATGTCTCGTTGAAATCAAATTTCAAAACAGGGTTCAATTGCTCAAAAACGCACATTAGGGACCAGAAATTTAATTTCCACAAATTACAGGAACTTAATTTGAATTCAAGATTACCAACTCTTCATTAGTCTAATTTCATACTTACTTGTTTAATTTTAACTTCTAACAATCATCCAAACTCATTCAATTGATACATAACATTCAAGGACTATATTGCAAGATTTCCAAACTTCAGCAAACCATCAAGCACAAAATCACCAGGGCATACCGATACAGGTAAGCCCGTGCCGATACGGATCAATGACCATAACGAATACCTGTACCGATATACAAACCACTGTATCGATATCGTGTGTTGACCCATCCATACCGGTACGACCTTGACCCCGTACCGATCCCCCTTGTATTTTCTCAAACTTGGACTTATAGTGACCAATTTGCATACCGATACGGTACCCCGCGTATCGATATGGCTCTTTAAAAATAAAGGGGGCGTGCCGGTACTCATACCCATGTACCAAAACCAATACAAGAATTCCTCAAGGCGTACCTATACGATGGCTAGGCGTATCGATACCCTCTGCTATTTTTCAATGAATTGAGCCTTACCAAACCCTGCGTACCAATCCTTGGGTACCGTACCGATACGCAGAGGCTTGTAATGACCTCTAGGTCCAACATATGACACTTTGTCTCAATCTAAACACATTTATAAATCACCTAATCCACCTAAAACACCAAAAGCATGCTTGACTACAACATACCAGCATTTCAAATCATCCTAGTAAGCCTAACACAATCATCCACATCATCTAGAGGCATGCTTCCTACTCAATATGTAAAAACCTTAAACCAACCTCAAACAATTATAAATGGCCAATTACACATCCAAAACATCAACATAAAATTGTTCAACCATGGAATTTAGCAAACAACTCTCTCAAATATTAAACGACCCCATTGTCTTTATTACTACAAGTCTAGATCAAAACCATACTTTCGCAAATAAGTCCTTGGATTCCTTCCTTGCTTTTTTGCTGCCCGCAAACCTTTAATTCTCTACATTGGTGGAAAAAGAGAGCATAAGCACACTAGGCTTAGTGACGAATGCTCTAAATCCCAACACCATCAATGCATTTTAAGCCATTTTAACAATCTGTTTGAAAACCACTTTCCAAAACACTTTTCAAATAACATTTCAACATCATGCCTTAACAAACCATGCACTTAACATTTCTAAAACATGCATATTAAACCATATGCAACATGTATCATGGATCAACAACAAAATCTCATTTGCTACCCTCAATTTAAGCCTTTCCATGCATACTACCAATGCAAAGCTTAAAGAGTAAACATGTTCAAACCACATTAAACAACATAATCCATCTCATGATACATCATCAATTATGTTGACTTACAAGTGATCATTAACCAAATTCCACTTTCCAAAACATAACATCAAATACACGGATTCAACAAGTGTTTCCAACAATTCATGCCATCACAACCAAAATTAAAGGTACTTTTACAATCGGGTACATTCACAACCCTGCACATCGGTTGGATGCATAACCCACTAATGAGAGTCTTTGGTACAAAGATCTAAACCTCTCGACCGTTAGGGTACTTGGATAGAGTTTACGGTACACCGGATCAAAACCCCTCAACATCCAATGCGACTTTTTATAGTGCACTATCAATCTTATGGTCGGCCAACTATATCCGATAATATTTTCAAACCTTTTGATCCCATCACTTGCCAATATAATTCATTTTATTAACACCCACTCACAGTTTTCATATGCATCATTAAAATCATTTAACCAATGCAATCAACCTTGCATTAACCAATGTTCAAAAACATTAACAAAACATGCATTACCTCACAATGCATCAACATCATCATATAACCAATTTCTAGCATTAAACCATGCTCAAAACATGCATATACAGTGAGTATTCAATTCTTTAAAACAAATGCATAAAAACCAATTGCCAATCTAAGTTTGAGAGAGAATTCATCCTTTACTTACTTCCGAGCTTAGTCCAGCATTTCAAGCTTGATCTAAACCCCCAAACACAACTTTTAAACCTTCACAAAGCTGTAAAACATGCTCTCACTCACCAACACGCAAAGCCTTGCTTGTCGATATGGTAAACACGCCTCTAAAGCTTCCAAAATGTCTGTTCAAGCTTGAGGACCAACTTCCCCTATTTTATCCATACAAAAATAGAGGATTCAATACATCAAAATGCATTCAACAACACAACAACATAAATCCTCAACATCCACTGCCCAAATTCACTCATCAACAACAGAAATCAACATCAAACATCTTCCAAACTTAACCAGCCACAACCTAACATTTTAACCCATCAATCAATATCTAAAAACACAACATCATTCTTATACCTCTAGCATTCATTAAACCTCCACAACACCTCAAACACTCATAACTAACAACCTATAAAATTAGATATTCACTTAGTTTCAGAATAAAAATGTTAAAGCACACTTACTAACATTATTAAACATCAAAATCATAATTAGAATCAATCAAGAACTCGGCAAAATAGAGCTTATACAAAAATTTATTAATCCTATCAATTAAACCTTGATTTAACCAATTTTCCATTATTAAATCATCAAATCAAGTTACAAAGCATATGTAAATAATCAATAACTTGGGAATTTTAGTAAAGAACCTTGTATTAGAGGAGAATAACGAACCTCACCTCTAATGGTTGTCTTTCCCCTTAATTTGATGAGTTTTCTTGAGAAAGCAAGATCAAATCAAGTAGGTTTTGTTAGGAAACCATTAAAGATTAATTTGAAAACAAAAGAATGTTGAAATCAAGTGTTTACCTGATAAAATTGAAGTGGAAAAGAGTGTTTAGCTGGAGAGAATTTGAGAGAAAAGCTTTTGATGAAAAGTTAGTTACGTCAAATTGTTTAAACCTCTTTTTAATTATCCAATTAAATCTCCAAGACTATTTATATTATTTTAAAACCATTTAAAATAGCCAATTAAGGGATAAAGTATGATATTAGACTTTGGGTAAATAGCTCCTTAAAAATTCAAAGCTTTAACCCTTTTACAAAACAGTCACCAAAAATAGTTTTAAAACTTTACATTTTGGTCACTAACCAAAATGTCCAATTTCGAGACCTCATTTTGTAAAATTGATTTTACCAAATTCATTTTCATACTAAATAATGATTTTAGACTATTTTCTATATTTTATCTTACCTAAAAATATTTATTTCGAATTAAATCCTGAAGCTGACTCGAATCCTCTAACCCAATTCCTCGGACCATCTAAACCACCTAGAAAACTCCTAGGCCCAAAACCGGGGCGTTACATACCCCCTTTAACAAATTTCTTCATGCTAGCAAAAGGCATAAGCGAAACAACACTATTCGCGTATAATCTCAACAATATCTACGAAGCGACCTCGGAATAAAACCAACTCACTACATCTCTAAGCCCCCTCCAAGGGTAGAACATATCCTATAGAGTGGGAGATTTAAACCCTCCACCAGAATACGGGTCGTAATGCAATGACACCAAAGGAATTGGTGCAGTCACAGATGAAAGTGGCATGTCTACAGGCACAACACCTAGGCAGAGTAACAACTGACGTACACTCCACGACACAATGCAAGATAGTCAAACCTACACCAATAGTTTTTTGAAGCAATAATAAGCCAATAAATTTACAATTGACACTAAAACAACAACTTGCAAAAGAAAACATTACACAATTAAGCAACCAACCTGAAGGAATTGATGATGAAGGCAAAGGGGTTGCGAGGTCCTCAAAAACGAGAAATCCAACTTCTGAACTTAACATCAACCTTTTACTAAGGCTCTTATCCTGGCCAATTTTTTAAAGTTTCTTCAAAATATAAGTTCTCAACCGACTTTCCACACTTTGACTCACCGCTTCCAACACATCAAATGAGGCCAAACCCCTGGCTACTATACTTTGGCCCTCAATGAGCAGAACAACAAGAAAACCAACAGAGCTAGTTGTGCATGAAAAAATAATAGTTGCACCTTTTAGAGATGCCGCAATAGTTACAGGAGTAACCAAACCTAACAAGATCTTACCTCTTCTAAAGCTTGTAGACCTATTCGATCGTCAGTAGATGAAGGAAACGACACCTTTAACAAATCATCGCCTTCAACAACTTGCATCGAGGATGTTACCCCTCCTGCAGACAACAAGAAAGCACGAGCTATACAAGTTATAATCGAACGTACAAGAAAAAAGCAATCACATCCTAAGATAAAATGCAAGTGTTGATGGCCCTCTATTACCTCTAGAAATACACATCGAGGGGCCACCAGTATTCATATGCCTTTTTATCCTGTGCTCTAAGTTAACAGAATCACACTCTTCTTTCAAAGAAGAAAATAGAATGGATAAATGCGAAGATACCTGCTTTTCACCTTGCTACTCCCAACCTTAGTCTAATATTTCCAAGGGCAAACACGAACACCAGTATAAAGATAAAAGAAGTTATTTGGTTCTGTCTCACAACCCAAAAGAATCCTCTCAACACAATCATGTCCTCAGAAGGGCCAAGCTTCTATATCTATTGGTACTTTTGCCAAGGACCCCTCAGGAAACAAGTCGAAATTTGACTCATCCCAACCATTTAGACTTTTACCTTCCAAGCAATGCACCCACACATTCTTAAGAGTCCCTACTCCTTCAAATCGCAATGGAGGACTTCCTTCCAACATCTCAAAAAGCTTAACTCACCGGGCTTCAACTTCTAAAATAGGTTGTTCAACTCTATCCTTCACTGGGCAATGCCAAACAACGAGAAAAGGAAAGCCCTCAACTTTAAACTCTATCTTAATATATTTACTTCTGTTCAAATAAAGATCGTTATTGTCACCAGCCATTACAATGTATAAGTAAAGAAAAACATCAATAGAGGGTTCGCCACCAATATTTTACAGTTCAGGAAATATGTCATCAAAGTCTACCAACGTGTCCCACTTAGTTGACTTGGGGCTACATCGAACCAGTTCAACCAATCCAACAAAAAATGAATGAAGCGGCAAGTGGAACTCAACTTCAAAAGCAAATAGAGGGATAAAAAAACCACGTTTTGCCTGCAAAACACTCACTTAGGCGATACGTCCCTTGTGGTAACCCAAATTGATAGCAAAAATAATCTACCACACGAATACCCCTACATTCCAAAGCGCTATTCACTTCATCAAACTCAGTACTACACTCATATTCATCTCTGATTACAGCATATGAAGTAGCCATCAAGACTAGAAGATTCTTTTTGCACAATACATACCCTACCTACCCTTTAATAAAGTAAAATTTAATGACATTTCATATAAAATGGTTTATCCTTGAAGCGAGCTGATTGGTTCACCAAAAAGTATATGTTATGTGACGTTTCACATACAGAATACTATCTATTCACTCTTTCAAAATTCCTATCGAAACTCCTTCCTTCCTAAAGCTTCTAAAATTTCCCAAGTGCGTCAAGGTCACTTTATAACCTTCCCTTACATGAGGGGCAATTATTAGTATCGGCGAACTATGGCCACAGGAATACCCATTCGCAACCCTCTGCGAGCACACCAACAGGGCCAAAGACATTCCGTTTCAGATTCGACATGCAAACGCCATCCAAATCACTTGCACAATCACGTGATTCACGTCAATGTCTGAGTCACAACGAGCCCAACTCACTAACACACATGTTCTCCTCGATTGACACGTATCCTCGCCTCGTCTAGCCCCTTATATGGAGTCATGCATCCAAAAAACGAGGACAAGTCTATGGGGATTTAGACCATATCCTAGAGAACAAATAAAAAGACCCCATATCTATGTCTTTTGAACAACTTGAGAACCATCATCCAAAGAGTTGCTCGTTGTTAATTAACCTAATCGTTAAGGTTAAACGACAGGAGTGGTTCTGGACATGTTCAATAGGTTCGATCGTACAAGTTCTTCGAAAACAAGTCCCCAAATGAGTCCAAACATTAATTATGACTAAGGCTGCTCAATTTCATTAACTTTCCAAATGCGTCAATTGTATATAGAGTCTTATTGATTATTCCCATTATTATTGCTTCTAAAAAACGAAGCTATTCACAATTGAAGTTTGTGAAGTTATATTTATGGACAACTATGTCACGAGAAAAGCTAAATGGACTTGTTTTGATGGCAATCGAGAGTGAACTTTTGGAAGAAGATGATATTGAAAGCGTTGCAGATGATTTTGCTTCAAAACATGCAAGAAAAACATCTTTTAAGTGAAAATGTTGGATTTTTAGATGTTTATAAGTCATTTTTGTGTTAATGAAGAGAGTGGTCTAACATTTTTTATTAAGAGAATTTTATTTGAAAAAAAACATTATACTT
Organism: Hibiscus mutabilis; assembly: GCA_019671005.1. Taxonomy (NCBI): domain Eukaryota; kingdom Viridiplantae; phylum Streptophyta; class Magnoliopsida; order Malvales; family Malvaceae; genus Hibiscus; species Hibiscus mutabilis. The sequence goes on along the minus strand of CM033736.1, from coordinate 17,550,169 downwards.
ATTTCATATCGTAAATTAAGGCCCCCCTAAATCTTTGAACCACCCATGCTAAATGGTTTTAGTTAATCAAACCGCTGGAAATGATGGTTAATGGTTAACCTATAAGTACTTTTTTAATTAAGTATGAAGTTTGTGTTTAAAATGTCTCTATTTTAAGTATTTTTTCTAAAAATTTTAATATAATCAGCGAGATATTTTCATTATTCTCAAAAGTAGTAAATGTGTGAAAAAATTTGTAATAGATTACAAGTTAACTGTTTCTTAACAATTAAGTTACGATTAACAGAATTTAATAACTGATGTAACGGTTAACCGACTGTTTAAACTAAACGGTGAGATTAATCGACCATGAACATCCTTAAAGCTAATCAACACTCCAATGCGTCCATCATTATATACCCTAGCGACCTTGATCCTTAAGAAACCCTAACAAATCCAACCTCACACACTTTTATCAACGCCATCGTTGATTACAACGAATTGAATTTTGGCTTGATTAATAAGATTGTCATCGTACGTCTAAGAGGACGTGATAAAAGTGACCTTGTTCCTTGATCCTTAAGTAGTAATCGGGCTTGTTGAACTTAAGCCATATTTGTTTTCACTCAAATAGAAAAAAGGAAAATATTCCTTTGGGTTTTGAGTTTTCATTCTTGATAATCTGTTAGATTTAGCTTTTCTAATAGTATGCAGATGTAAGGATTTTGACCATGGTAGGGATTGTTTTGAATGTTACCTTGTTCTAGCAGGGCAGCGGAGATTGAGTGATTTTATCAGAACCAGTAGTAGGTGTAGGGGAAGTTTTGGTTGTTCTAATTACAAGGTTCATCGAGGCTGCTTTGGTGTTACTTTAAGTCCTTTTGCTTTTGATAATGGTGTTGTTTGATAATTTGAGGTACATTCTTTGTGCGTGTCTTTGGCTTATTTTGTGCTCTTTGGTCTTGGTTATTTAGATGGGTGAGAATTGTTTTTATTTACATTAAAAAACTGTTACTTTATTTCGTGTATTTCCAGGTTCAGTGTACTCATTTCCTCTATATAAGTTTAGGAAGGTTTTTAATAAAGCACTCAACTTGGTTTAGAGTGTGTTGGTATTTATGGACTTTGTAACCACTTTTAGTGGTGTTTTAATAAATAAAATTTCCTACTAATTTTTGCCAATGCACTGTCCAAAATCTTATTTCTACACAACTTGGGTGTATTATTTTTCTAACAACTTGATTGATTTTTTTACTAACTTTTTAATAGTTTAAAAGTAATTATAATGTAATATTTGTTCATATATATTCTTGTAGGCAGAGAATGTTAATGTCAAATTTGGTATAAGATTGCGAGCTAATATTTAATTTGTTTGATTTTGTTATTGCATTTATTTAATTTGTTGATTTAAATTATAAATGCGTGGAATTTTTTTATTAGTTTGATTTTTATTTATTGTTGAGTTAATTATTTAATTTAGTACTTGAAATGATTGATTTTGATAAATATATATTGTATATAATTGAAAATTGTAACTTTGTTTTTATTCCGAATTGAAAATTGTAACTTCACTGACAAAATACCATAAACTTATGCAACTGTATTAGTAAAATTTTATATGAATTTTATATTTATTTAAAATAATACTTTATATCAACAATACATATTTTGAAATCAATCAGTCACTTTTTAAATATGAATCGTGTACAAGTTTATAAAGTGCGTAAACTAATATATATACTAACGTAAACTGGCAATCAATACACACACATAGGTTCATATGTATTAAAATAATGGATGTATACTTGACATCACCTCTTAACAAGTAAACAATTTGAGTGAGTGCATTTGGCCGCTTGGTCAAATTGTTAATTTTTATTTTTTTCATAATCTTTTAGGTCATGAGTTCTAGACCACTCTACTTATTAAGATTACATTTGAATTTGTCAAATAAAGTAAAGAGGTTATTTGTCCAGTCAAGTTTTGAATTAATTGTATCATACGTTTTCAGCTAATGATTTCATTTAAAATTGATTCTTAATTTTTTGAACATTTTAATTTCATTTGTAAATTATGGTTTTCATTCTAAATTGATCCCTTAATTTATGAAAGTTTAGATTTCATTCAAAATTATTAGTATATGTTAATCATGTCTACTGTTAATAAAATTGTTATAAAAATTGTTAATAAAATTATCGGTATATGTTTTTCATTCTAAATTGATCCATGATCAACATTGATGTGCATTATGTAATAATATGAAGTGATATAAATGATAATTATGATTTAAATAAAATAATAATCTAACTTTGAATTGTAGAAAGAACCATTCAATTTCATTCTAAATAATGATTTCGGAGAAGTGATACAATAAAAATTATCGTTTATGTTGCATCATATTATTAGATAATACACATCAGTGTTTACATGATAGTTGACAAGTTTTTTAATAATCTTATTAACAGGGAACACAATTAGCATAAACCAGTAGTTTGGGATGACATTGGAATGTTCAGAAGTTTGAGGATCAATTTAGAATGAGGATTATAGTTTGAAATGAAATAGAAACATTCAAAAGTTTAGGGACCAATTTAGAATGGAACCATAATTTAAAGATGTAATTGAAACATTTAAAAGTTTAGAGCCTAATTCAAAACAAAATCATACTTTGAAGACGCGTGGTGTGGTCCGGTTAACTTTTTTATCTCAATCCTCAACACTCAAATTTCCAATTTTATGAATTATGTACTTCCCATCATCAATATAGCACAAAATAAATTCATTTAGAAAGATAAAACAGAAGACATACAATGAAACATGGAAAGCTGCACACTCCCACTCTTACAGCCTTATCAAACACAGTACAAAGATCCCAGTTTTATTCTTAAAAGTAATAACACAAACAGCACTCGATTCAACATAAGCGTGTTAAATCATTCTTCTTTGATGAGGTGAGCACCCATATCGGCGGTCAGTTCTATAAAGAACTGGCGCAGCGTCTCCGGGTGGCCGACGCAGCATTTTGTATTCCAAAGTCCAGTGCGCTATACAGCCTTTGTTGCCCTCCTTGGGGGGCAGGGCTTGAATTGAAATTATGAAGGTCTTGTATTCTTCCATCAGATCACCTTCGAGCATTTTGAATGTTATGGACTTGTTCTCGTTGTCGATTTTCTCGACCTCCTGCTTCGCTATTTTCGCCTTTCCATCTTCACAAAAAACAGTATTGAATATCTTGAGAAAATCAGAGAGATGAATGGAAGAAAGAAATGGAAATTATATGTATACCGTGCACATATCGCCAGCAGATGATGACACCGGGTGTCCCGAATTCGCCGTCGTGTAAATCGCAGCCTTGCACTTTGTCGTAGCTGGTGTGATGCACATGGTGCGGCCTGTGTGCCCACATATGGTAGAACTGCTCCGGAGTGGCGTCGATCTCTATATCGAACTCGAGCTTGTGGATTATAGGCGACGATGCCATTGTTTGATTATAGAAAGGCTTAGCTTTGAAGAAATAGTTTTCAGGTGAACTGCATATGTGCATTGGTGGCCACCTTTTATAGACCGGTGTCCATGTCCATATGTAGGCTGCAATCCTCTCCAATGAGACACACCAGTTTCATAATGATCACGCGACTGTGCCTGTGTATTTAAGTACACAGTGACGAATTCAAAATCTTTTGGTTCAATTATTTCTTAGACCACTAATGGTTTTAAATAGGGGTGAGCGTTAGATCGAGTCGAGTGTGAGTCAATTTTTTTTGAGTTATTTGAGTTTACAAGTCTCATTTTACGGTTCAAACTTTATTTAAAAAAATTTCGATTCAAGTTGAGTTTATGAAATATGAGTCGAATTGAGTCGAGTTTTCGAGTTTCTGCACAAATTTAATTGTAATTATTTACAATGTTATAATACATATTAATTCTAGTTTAAACAACTTTTTATATTCATATACAATACACTATTTCTTCATATTTTTTCATATGTGGTATATATATACATCATGCAGAATTGAAGGACTCGACTAGAACTTAAAATCGATCCACTAATTACTAAAAATTTTGAGTTATTCGAACTTCCATTTTGCAACTCAAACTTTATTTAAAATTTTTCGGGTCAAGTCGAGTATATGAAATTTTGAGTTTAGTCAAAATGTGTCGAGTTTTTTTTTTTTTTTGCGACAAGACGAGTCAAAAAATCGATTTTTTCAAGTCGAGTCGAGTTCTGATTACCCCTAGTTTTGAACCCAAATAAAGTAAGTCTTGCACATCTCACATTTTTAGAGTTAAGCCTTGATCACAGGGAATGTTGTTATTCTTAAGGACCTGGGTTTGAGTAGCTTGTATGTAAGGTTGTGCGTTATCAAAGGGCTATAAAAAAATTAATAGATACTACCATAAGATCATTGTGGTAACGATTGTCCCAACCCTATTTGTTCCATTCACAAAATAAGAATTTGAACTTCTAATTTTGATTAAGGGATCTATTGTTTCATCTTATTAGACCAACTTGTTGATTGGTGTGTAATGATATTTATTAGTGCGTTGGTGGGGATATTGCTGGGCTGTTTCACCGTGTGCTGGTTCTGTGTTAGATGCAACTTTTGCGGCAATGTTTGTGATTGTAGCGCCATTGGGTAGCTGCTTTAGGCTTGTTATTGCTGTCATGTTTTGTTGACTGTTTTCCATTCCTTGTTTTGCCTTACTAATAATAGAGAGGGTGAAAGAGTACATTAAATTTTTGAATAGGGACCAAACAACATAAATGACAAAAAGGGAAGGGTTAACTGCAAACAAAAAAAAACGAGGATAGGTTTGATTTTCAATCAAACAGCATCAACCCCCTCCTGAAAACTCATCCGTCGAACATTGAGAACTAAAACCAGAGGAGAATCGAGACCAGAGATTTAAATACCGTTCCGCAACCGTTATATGCGGTTTTAGTACTGTTGGAAACCGTGATACCTACAACTGTTATGTTTGCAATAACACTGAAAAAATCAGCATGCTGTCAGTTGTCTAATGGCAATTAATACCCGAGTAACCAAATATTTGGAAAAAAAACATAAGTGACCAAAACGTTTGTTTTTTTTGAAATTGGTGAGCAAAAGCATATATAATTACTAAAGGTAATTAACCATTTAGGTAGTTTACCCATTTAATATTAAGATGTTACAAAACCTTATTTATTAACTAAACTTATTTAAAAAACTAAATTATTAATCAGAGTTCAAAACATCATCATTTTGGAGAAGAGTTTATTTATTAGATTTTAAAAATATTTACTTGACCAAAATTTAAACAATTTTAAATCACTTAAACTACTGAAAAACTGTAACCCCTAGACTCACCTATAAGTTACACCTAAATCTAGGAGGTCACATTAGGGTCATCGGAGCGACCCACAAGAAAACCCAATAAAACTCTTTTATTTATATTACATTTAAACCATAAAAATAAAAATCTTTGTCAGAACATCATTTCAGAAAATCATAAAACAAAAAATCCAAAAAGTATATTACAAACTCTGACATAAAATAAGACACGACATACATGTCCACTAACTGTACCAGTACCAGACTCCGCAAGCCACGTCGAGAGAACTCCTAACACTGATGTCGGTCACTGAATCATGATAAATCTCTTTTAACCTGCGATGCTAAAAACATCGTGAGCTTGGAAAAGCTCAGTAATACATAACTACCAAAAGTTGTTGTAAGCATATGCAGGTATAAGACAAAGCATGAAACTGAAATATTGATCATGGCGTCATGGTTAAAAGGTACTTAAACTTCTGAGAATCAGTCTAACATTCTACACTCCAGAGGAATCAGAAAGAAGAGATTATTGCCAGAGGGTTTAGTGTCCTAACAATCGTAAATCGAGAAAGATAGATAGAAAGTTTCAGACAATTGTAGAATTTTGACAGAGGCAAAGGAGGAGACGAAAAATTTTGGTATCAACCTAACTACCCTCTAACCGTACACCGATATGTAATTCCCTAAAACTGCATTCATAAGGACTTACGCTAGGCCCATAGGGTGTAGGAGCCAACCTAGGTTGTTAGCTTAGGTCCATAAGGTCTTACCCTAGGTCTATTTGACGTAGGTGCCAACCTAAGGGGTTACCTTAGGTCCATAAGAGATTACCCTAGCCGAAGTGTAGGAACCCACCCAAAGGAATACCTCAGGCCATAAAGGATTACCAGCTTGATCAGGGCTGAACTTGTAGAGACTTCATACTATATCCCAAAAGTACCCCAGTAAAACAATTCAACGTAGTCATATGGAAATGGGGAAAAACATAAATCATACATATATTTCCAGTATACCAGAAATCAGAGAGCATGTTTTTGAAATCAGATAGAGAGGTATATCTTCAAACAGACAGAATTCATGATTCAGATCAGAGAGATAGTCTTAGATTCAAATCAGAGAGAATATTCATGTGCACAAGAGACACCCTAGATGGTTTAATATTATTACACAGAGGTATTTAATCATTACTGAAAAGGGAGCATCGGTATTTGTTAACACCAAACTGATTTTGGAATTTGAAATTCGTATAGAGAGGTTCGTTAAATGAGGCTCTATCAGAAATTTAGAAGATTAACATCTCAGGATCGTTCAGGATATTAGATTCATTCAAGGTTTTAGATATAATAGGAGATTTCCAGACAATTATACTCATAAGGGCATTTAGGTTAATATAACTTCTACGGGAAAATTTAGTAATTTAACTCGATAGGGGTAAGTCGAAGATTTATAGTACTGAAGTTTGCTAACAGCTTTCCATAATTCCAAGTCCATTCAACTAAATAATTCTCATCATCGCGATACTTACCGAGTATTCAGATAGGTACATCCCACGCGTATTTAATTCTTAGTACTGACTCTATCTTATAACATAATAAGTCGCCTTCACAATCATCACAGAACTTCTTCGAATAGTCAAACATGTCGTCATATAGTATTCATCCAATAATATGATAGTTTTAGAAGCGACCAACAAACCTGGGTCAAGCTTCACAACTCTTAAAGCTGTTACATCCGTTTAGAATTTATAGATATTTTGAGGGTTTATTAAGGGTATTCCCTTATTCCAAGTCTAAACAGTATTTCAGTCATTTCAATACTTGATAGTAATTCAGTCATTTGATCATTTCAATCTTTTCTATCATTTCATTAATTCAGACATACGAAAAACTTCCCATAAGACTTGTTTAGTATTCAAGAAAATCCAAGTATTAACATTCTCGAAGGTTTGAATCTTGTTACGAGGATTTTTTCAGGTAGATTAAGAATTCTAGATAAATCAGTTATTTAACTAGATCAAAAATAGATCTCAGATCATTATTCACCATAAAGGGTATTTTAGTCATTCTTACACAAATATTTATGACATTTATCCTTTTAGCAAAAATAATCAAACTTTGAGATTAACTGTTTCGTTAATTATTTACTAAACTCAAAAGTCCTTTCATTTATCAAACTTCTTATTCGAATATTTCTGTCTTGACCATTTTACTATTCTTATTTCTTAATTGATTTGACATAAGCATAATTAATCATATGCTCACCCATGGTCATGCAAGCATTAACTGGATACCATCATGTTTCATAAACCATGCAGGAGGTAATAATGTATGACCTTGAATCTTTGCTATATCGGTCAACCATTGAAACAACATTTTATCACTCTTGAACTCGAATTCGACGTCTTTTATAAATCTTAGATACCAGAAAATGTGATTACCTTCAATTAATCAAAATCCATAATCAGTCCTTAATCACATTGGCTTTAAACTAAATAATGAAGCACATGAGCATGTTCGGGTCCAATATCAGATTTGGAGGCTTTCGGGTTAGAATTTTGCAAAATAGACTTCAAAAACAGACTCAGGACGTTGAAAAATATAAAATATGACTTTTCAGAAAAAGTCAAGTTTTGGTCAAAGTTAACGCTAGCACCAGCAATCAACGCTGATGTTAGCGGCCAACTGGACTGACTTGGGCGAGTTGACTCAATCAACGAGTTGACTTAGATTCGATCCGAGTTAGATGGGTTGGGTTAGACGGGTCAGATCAGACTCGGGTCGAATTATCCAGGTTTGGGCTGAAGGTTGTTGGACCTTAAGTAGGCCAGTTTGGTTTTGGGCCAAGTAGGCTAGTTCGAAGATCCAAGCCCAGTCTGGCTAGACCGGTTCAGATTTGAACCGATCTAGTTCAAGGGCAAATTGACCATGGTGGTCGAAAATTACCTCTAACAGCGCGTGATCGCCACGCGCGGCCCAAAATCACCAAAAAAAACTCCCCAAAATAACAGCAACAACTTGGGAACTTAAAATGAAATATTTCCTTAAACTTACCATGCTCGAAAAGGAGGGGAAACACAACGAAATCAAGGAAAATCGATGGGTTTTCAACTTTTCTAATGACCTACGAGACAATGACGGTTCAATGGTCGGGGGTAGGAACTTGCTCGCCACGACGCAGGGAGTTCTCTGGTGGTGAAGGTGTCTTGAACGAATAGCGGAGGTCACCAAAAACTTCGAAAAATAGAGGGATAACGATTGGGTTCCTCGTCGAACCTTCAAACTGCGATCCACAGAAAACGACATAGCTTTACCGTGAGTGGAGGAAGAGCTAAAGTCGGGAAAAAGTGATAGCTTATTTAGTGGTGACAGTGTACGCCATGAACCAGCGGCGAGTAAGATCGGAGTGGTGCGACCGTTACGAGAAGAAAAAGAGTTAGAGAGAGAAAAATTATTTGGTTATAATAGCAGATCATTTTCGGCAGAGGAACAATGGTTGTTCAAGTGCGAAAAACCTTAGGGATTGAAAAATCCCCAAAACACGAACCTGTTGATAAAAGTTATCAAATCGTGAGGTTTTTCTATACTAATCAAAGTGCTAAAATCAAAAATTTTCCCGGATTTGTCAGACCGCGTAGGTAACAAAGGTCGTAGGAACTATTTTGGTAATTATAATTATCAAGATAAAATATGTTTATGGTTTGGACAATATGCATGTTGTTTGAAATGCATGGTTATAGCCAAATAGCCCATTTACTTTGGTTTTATATTTATAAATACGGCCTATGTGTCGTGCCTTTCTTTCATTTATTGTAATACTCTTCTCATCTTACTCCCTCGTATATAAAACGAGTTTCTGAAAAATGTAATATTTACAGAGAAAGCGTGGATCACAGGAGTAGAATGATGGGCCGATCAAAGGTGGATTAGATGCTTGAGAAGCAAGTTCTATCTTTAGTTTATTTTGGTTCTCCCATTGGCTTGGGATGGGCCACCTTAGTTTTACGGGCTATAACCATTGCATTTATATTTACTGCTTTACATATATGTGTTACAATGTATGTTTTAGCATGATGGTAATTGATTAGATCATACTTGAATGGTGAGATTAATATAACAAAAAAAACCCTCCATATTTAATCAAAATAGCCATCCAATATTTGCCCTCGTTAAAACCTCAATCGGTACTATGTAGGTTTTGCCAAAGCAAGTGATATTTACTGGTTGTAATATTGGTTAAACTAGGTTGTCCTAATGAGATTAGAAACTTAAAGGCTAATGATTTGGATAATCACGAGATGATTAGGAACAATAGTTGTTCACCAAATATAGGAATTACATGAGATGTAATTAGCAAGTGTTGCTTACCTAAATAATTAAATTCTATGAGTAAAGCCAAAGCTGACTTAGAATGAAATGAAATATGGATCCTTACCCACTAGAAATACTTTTTAGTAAGTTTTTCAATTTTGAGGGTTTTTAATAGTGGGAATGTTATTACCTTATAAACTTGATAAATAGTACTTATAAATCATATTTTATCGTTGTAGATTTATTATGACAAACTCAAACTCATCATCATTGTGATCCGTCCTTGAGAAGGACAAATTGAATGGCTTGAACTTCCTTGACTGGTTTCGTAACTTGAAGATTATCCTCAAGCAAGAATAGAAATTACAAGTCATCGAAGAACCTGTCCCTAAAAAGCCAGCAGATGATGCCTCCAAAGATGAATTGGAAGCCTTTGAAAAATATGCAAGTGACATGGTAGATGTCAGGTGTTTGATGCTTACGACCATGACTCCTAAGCTTCAGAAGCAACATGAGGACATGGTTCCCTATGAGATGGTTAAAAATCTCAAGGAATTATATGAGGGGAAAGCTCGTCAAGAGAGGTATGAGACCTCTAAGGCTTTGTTTCGATGCAAGATAATGGAGGAAACTCCGGTAGGAACTCATGTTCTCAAAATAATAGGGTATATGCAGACCCTGGAAAAATTAGGTTTCCCTCTAAGTGTTAAATTGGCTACTGATGTTATCCTGCAATCATTGCCAGATAGTTTTAATCAGTTTGTTCTTAATTTTCAATATGAATGAAATTAACAAATTGTTGCCCCAGTTGCTTGGTCTGTTAAGAACAGCAGAGAACAACATGAAAAAGGTTGGCTGCAAGCCCATTCTGATGGTCCAAAAAGATAACAGAAAAAGAAAGCCCAACACCAAGGCAAAGCCAAAGCCCAACAAAGGAAAGACTACATTGAAATCCAAAGGAGGAGTTGCAAAAGAAGGAAAGTGTTTCCATTTCAACAATGTTGGACATTGGAAGAGAAATTGCCCTATCAATCTTGAGGACATCAAGAAGGTAAGAGAAAATGGACAGTCCGGATCAGGTATTTATGTTATTGATATAAATATATTAACGTCTACTTCTTAGGTATTAGATACCCGTTGTGGTTCCCACATTTGTTCTTCTGTACAGGGACTAAAAAATAGTAGAAAATTGGCAAAAGGAGATGTGGACCTACGAGTAGGAAATAGAGCAAGAGTTGCTGCATTAGCTATAGGAACATATACTTTGTCATTACCTAGTGGACTTGTTTTAGATTTAAAGGATTGTTATTTCGTACCTAGTTTGACTAAGAACATTATTTCAATTTCTTGTTTGGACAAGATTGGTTTTAAGATTATTATTAAGAATAATAGTTGTTCCTTTTATCTCAATAATTTTTATGGTATGACACATTTAATAAATGACCTCTATATCTCAGATCAAGACAATTCTATATGTAGCATAAATACGAAAAGATCAAAAACCAATGACTCTAATCAAACTTATCTCTGCATTGTCGCTTGGGTCATATAAGTAAGAAATGCATATCAAAACTTCATAAAGATTGATTTTTGGATTCTTTTGTTTTTGAACAATTTAATATATGTGGACCTTGCTTAATGGGAAAAATGACCAAATCACCATTTGCCGATAAAAACGAGCGAGCAAGTGATTTATTAGGTCTAATACATAGTGATGTATGTAGACCAATGAATACACAAGCCAGAGGAGGGTTTCAATACTTCATTACTTTCACTGACGACTACAGTAGATATGGGTACATTTACCTAATGCATCATAAATCTGAAGCCCTTGAAAAGTTCAAAGAATTTAAGAATGAAGTACAAAACCAACTAGGAAAGAGTGTCAAAGTTCTTCGATCAGATCGATGAGGAGAATACTTAAGCTTAGAGTTTGATGAACTTCTTAAAGAATGTGGGATTGTCGCATAACTTACACCTCTTGGTACTCCACAGTATAATGGAGTCTCTGAAAGGAGAAATCGAACATTGTTAGACATGGTTCGATCAATGATGAGTCGTGCTGATCTTCCAACTTCTTTTTGGGGACATGCGCTAGAAACTACTACTTTCACACTAAATCGTGTTCCATCTAAATCAGTTCAAAAAACACCGTATGAGATATGGACTGGGAAGTGTCCTACTATGTCTTTTATGAAAATTTAGGGATGTGAAGTTTATGTTAAACATCAGATGTCTACAAAACTCGAACCCAAATCTCATAAGTGTGATTTTGTAGGGTATCCTAAAGAAACTAAAGGATATTATTTCTTCAATCCATTTGAGAACAAAGTGTTTGTTGCTCGAACAGGAGTCTTCCTCGAAAGAGAATTTATTTTCAGAAAAGGAAGTGGGGAAATATTGAACTTGAGGAAATTCAAAATCAACCACAGATCACTGAACCAGAGATTGAACAACAACAAGTTCCACAAATAGTTAAGGAACATCCAATCATTATTGAAACACAACCACTGCGGAGATCTATGAGAGAATGCAATGCACCTGAGAGATATGGATTTCTCATCACATTGCATGGTGATGTTCTCCTCATGGACCAAGATGAGCCTATGACTTATCAGGAAGCAGTGGCGAGCTTAGACTCTGAGAAATGGCTAGAAGCCATGAAATCCGAGATGGGTTCCATGTTAGAAAACCAAGTATGGACTTTGGTTGACCCACCTGAAGGGATAAAGCCCATAGGGTGTAAATGGGTTTTTAAAAGGAAGACCGACATGGATGGCAATGTACAAACATACAAAGGGCGATTGGTCGCTAAGGGATTTCGTCAGATTCATGGTATAGACTATGATGAAACTTTTTCTCTTGTTGCCATGTTTAAATCCATTCAGATATTGCTTGCAATAGCTACATTTCATGATTATGAAATATGGCAAATGGATGTCAAAACTGCTTTCCTTAATGGAAAATTAGATGATGATGTGTACATGACACAACCTGAGGGTTTTGTCGATCCAAAAGATGCCCAAAAGGTATGCAAGCTACAAAGATCCATTTATGGCTTGAAGCAAGCTTCTCGAAGTTAGAATATTCGTTTTAATAATGCAATCAAAGAATTTGGTTTTATTAAAAATGAATACGAGCCATGTGTTTTCAAGAAAACTAGTGGGAGCATTGTCACATTCTTGGTATTGTATGTGGATAACATACTAATAATAGGAAATGACATACCTACCTTACAGTCTGTAAAGACTTGGTTAGGAAAATGTTTTTCTATGAAAGACCTGGATGAAGCAACCTACATATTAGGAGTCAAGATCTATAAAGATAGATCAAGACGACTCCTAAGACTAAGTCAAAATACATATATAGATAAAGTACTGAAAATATTCAGTATGGAAGAATCCAAAAGAAGATTCTTACCTATAAGACATGGTATTTCACTCTCAAAGGAAATGTGTCCTTCAACGCCTCAAAAAAGAGAGTGCGCGAGTAAAGTTTCATACGCTTCGGTTATTGGATCTATCATGTATGCCATGCTATGTACACGTCCAGATGTATCATATGCATTAAGTATGACAAGTCGATACCAAGTGGATCCCAGTGAAGGTCATTGGGTTTCAGTCAAAAACATCCTTAAGTACTTAAGAAGAACTAAGGATACATTCCTTATGTATGGAGGTGGGGAAGAGCTAAGTATAAAAGGTTATACTGACGCAAGCTTCCAAACTGATAAGGATGATTCTCGATCGTAATCAGGTTTCGTGCTTTGTCTTAATGGAGGTGTTGTAAGCGGGAAAAGTTCAAAGCAAGATACAGTAGCAGATTCTACAACAGAAGCCGAGTATATTACAGCAAACGATGCTGCAAAAGAGGTTGTTTGGATCAAAAAGTTTATATCTAAACTAGGGGTTGTGCCTAGCATATCAAATGCTATAGATCTACGTTGTGACAACAACAAAGGCATCACACAAGCAAAAGAACTCAGATCTCACCAGCGATCCAAACACATACTTAGGTGTTACCATCTCATTCGAGAAATCATTAATCGAGGGGACGTAGAAATATGCAGAGTACCAACGGATGACAATATCGCCGATCCACTGACAAAGCCTCTGACACAGCAGAAGCATGATCATCACACTAAGTCTCTTGGTATTAGATACATGAGTGATTGGTCTTAGTGCTAGTGGGAGATTGTTGGAGTATGCCCAAAGACCAATCATGAGATGGTTGTAAAAGACATACTTATTTTATCATGTTTATTAATATAAAGCCATTATTATTTTTCAGTCTTATTCTGTGCATTTATAAATAAACTGAATTATAATAAAGTCCTTAGAATAATATAGTTATTCTTGAATGTCCTTAGTCAAGTATTATTGTGGGCATGGACAACAATAATATATTAAGACTAATATGTAGTTGATTGATGACAAAGTGTTGTCATTGACATGAAGATGTCAAAATCAATACATAAGTATGTGTTAGAGAACGACATATTGGACTGACCCGCTATGAGCATGCATCTTGGATTATTATGTGACAATCACAACATTGCTCATAGTGATAACTACATGTATGATCCTCGGACTTGAGATCATCATTATTTTAACATCGTGAGTGACATATTTTGATATCGTCAAACGCGTGTCGTAAATGACTACACTATAAAGACTAATATTGGATATGTCGCAATCTATGTAGCGGAATATGGTTGATCAAGATAGGATTTGTCCCTCCTACATAATAGAAGTAATATCATAGGCCACTTGATTGAGTGAGATTAAAAAATGCATGGCCATGCTCGAATAAATTGATATGAGATATCATAGTTATTCATTTATAATAGTCTACTCAAGATATCAAGAAATATTAGATGGACTATACAAGTGTGACTATTCCATGACTTGTGTCCGATCTAGATATGAGGACAAAAGGATGTAATACATGAAAAGATTTAATCACGAAGGTTATGTCGAACCACGACTTCCTGTAACTTAGGTAGCAATGATGCATTGCTAGATGCCACTCATTGCTTGTAATATTAGAATTGTTCTAGACATTACTGCTAACGTTACATGAACCTACAAAGGTCACACCCTATGTTTGAAACGAACAAATATCGACTAGATAGCATGTGTACAAACTTGGTGTACACGTAATAAGTAAAAACCGAAATTATTATAATTATAGTAATTATAGATAATCTTGTTTATATATATTTTAATACTAGATAATTATTGTAATTATCAAATACTATTAAAATATATATCTCTAAATAAACCTAATTAAAGTAGAATTAGATTTTACATATTTAATTATATTCGATTAAATATATTGCATATTTAATGAATTCTAATTTAATTAGAATTAGGTTTTTGAATGCTATATAAAGGCATAAGGTCTAGCAGCTGAGATATGCCTTTTGTGAAAAACCTCTCTAACAGTTAGAGAAGTAAAATATTGTTCGTTTCATTCGGGTAGACTGCGTAGAGGTCGAAACGCTGTTGTGACGACTTGGATTCGATATCGTGCTAGAAGAATTGGATTCTCCTAACTCCCTGCGATTTTTCAGATTTATTTAAGGTAACATTTCATCCCTTTTCACCCCGAATTCGTTCCTCGTACATGGATCATTGGCGAAATACGTCGGATAATTTTTTTCGTTGCACCATGGGCTGTACCGGCGTTTCCTAACACGCAAAGGGCGTTTTACGTATATGGCAATTAACATTGATCTCCGAAAGCCGTTGGTGTCAAAGTTTCTTATTAATGGCTGTTTACTAGCGGAATATGAGTGATTGCCTACTATATGCTTTGAATGCGGCAAGTACGAACATGTCAAAGATATCTACCCTACGGTCACAAAGGCTGTAAACTTTCCCCTCCCGACTGCTCTTAGTGTTCCAGCTACTCCATCGGTTACTGAGTCCTTTGGGCCATGGATGATGGTTGAACATCGCCAACGATGTACTAACTGTAAGGATGCTATGTTAGAACCAAACCATAAATAAATATGAAAACTAAACCCAAGATCTATCATGTCAAATCATCAAGAACAATAAACTGAAAGAACTGAATTGCGAAAGCGTACCTGAATTAATCGATAGACTGAAAACCTTGAATCTTGATGTTGAAATCCCAAATCTTTGGTATTGATCTTCCAAGAAGATAGGTTTTCTCTTGACGTAAAACTCTCTGACGGGGAAGGAGAGAAAAACAAGTTAACCTATTTCTTGGGGACCACTACCTCTTTATATAGTTGATTTAATAATCAACTATTAAGTATTTATAACTCTGCCCCTCATCGAACTATAAATACATCTTATGGTATCTACACTTTTATTTCCATGACATTTTAATACCCATGACACGCCTAACATAATTGGTCACTTAATTTTGTGTCATACTTCAAAATAGCAATATACATTATACATATGTACCCACTATTACGGATTTTAATCCAACAATCTCCCACTTGGACAACATATGTTTCCTGACAAATGTATAACCTTATGAGCTCAAAAATTTGCTATTATTTAATAGGTGTTCTGTAACAATCTCGTCCATCAACTTTATCCATATAGGATCAAAGCAGCCTTTGTCGTATCAATCATGACAAGACCCATCAATGGTCACGTATACAAATATAGTCAAATGACATAGATCAATCATGGATGCGTAGCATGGAAAATTACATGAAATGTGAACCAAACATGTCTATTTCCAACTGGTCCTCCTAAACCTTAGCGAGATCAAACTTTACTGAATTCAGAGTGTGCATAAACCAAAAGAACTTTATTTCTGCAGAAAATAATCTTAAAATATCCTTAAACTGAAGTAACCGAAATTGTGTCTAAAACGAATGAGCATTTTTCAAAATTACAAACTCCCACTAAAATTGAATATCCTTAAATAACATTACACCCACATGAGTAGTGTGCTCATGAAAGACCTAGGGTGTCAGTTTCTTAATAAGCGCGCAAATATGGAGTTTGTACCAACATGCTCTATAGACACACAATCACTCTGAATTTTCTTTAACAACTAGGAATTTAATATTTATGTGATTCAAATTTGAAGTGTTCCTATTGTTCATAGAATAAATGAATGCATATTTATTGTCACAAAATAACCGAAGTGGTCTTTCTATTCAATCTATAATTAGCAGCCCTTGTGACAAAATTCTTTTGCATCAATATTCTAATAGAATCGAAGTCTGTAAACTTGATGATCTCTAACTTACCAGAACTTCGATATGTGAGCATGTAATTTTTGTTCTCTAAAGATATTTCATAACCCTATTGGCTGCTATTCAATGATTCAAACTAGAATTGCTTAAATATCTGTCTAACATTCTAACAATGTACGCAATATCCGAACGCATACATACTTGAGCATAAATTAAATTCTCAATAGATTATGCACTTGGAATCTTTTGTTTTTTTTTTTAAATTTCAAGGTTACTTTTAGGGCATTGAGTAAGACTAAATTTGTCTTCTTTAGTAATATGAGTATCACTTGGTTTACTCCCACTGAACTGTAGTATATAGAATTGTGAATCAAATTTATCTCAAAACCAAATGAGATAAACAATATGAAATTTATAATTTCGTTAATGAGAGTCCAACTTAAGCTCATAGATGAATTTCTTTAATTTACATATCATTGATTTTGTATCATTAGACACAAATCTATGATTGTACCATATAATTTGTTTCTTCAATGTCACCATTGAAAAACACAAGCGTAACATCCATCTTATGTAGCTCAAGATTAAAATAAGCAATAAGCGTCATGATTATCTTAAAAGATTCTTTCAATAAAACTTGAGAGAAAGTCTCCACAAAATCAATGTCTTCTTTTAGAGTATATCCTTTAGATACAAGACATGCCTTATACTTGTCCACATTATCATTTGCATCCCTCTTGGTTTTAAATATCCATTTACAACCAATTGGTTTGCACATTCACATAATGAGACAAGTTCCGAAACTTTATTGTCTTGCATAAAATTTTACTCTTCTTGAATGACATCAATCCACTTTTGAGAGTCAGAACTTTTATGATTTGATAAAAAATTATTGAATCATTTTCTATCATTCCATTACTATCCTTATTTTCTTGAATAAATACAAAGTAATAATCTAGAATAGTATTTCTCCTTCCTCTCGTGGATATCTTTAATGACACTTATTTTTTTTAAGGTTGTCGAGTTTGTTCTTCTGAAACAATTACCTTATCTTGAATGGGAGTTGTTCAACATTGTTTTGCTGAGGTACTTGATTCACTTCTTGATTAATGATAGGTGTAAAAACCTAAACATCATTAAAAGTAATAGTATGAATTAAATTATAATTCAACTTCCCCTCAATAGCAATGTATCTAACCTTATTTCTCCCTCCAAACTCAACATCCTAAAAATGTTATAAACCTCTCCTTAAAATAATCCTTATTGTGGGATCATAAAATTTACAGCCCATGGATCACTCAAAATAACCGAAGTAGTTGCTCACTTTTGAAGTTTAATTTCTTCACATGTGTCCTAACTTATACAAAAGAATCAATACTTTGTAACTTATTGTTGTTTCTTTTGATTAGGACCTTTAGCAACTTTATTCTAATTTTTTTATTGCCCTTATTCTTAGAGACACTAACTAAATGAGCACTAACCGAATGAGTACTTTTACACTTATAATGCTGCAACTTTTCTTTCTCTTTAACACAATTATAAATAAGCTCATTTAAAGTCTATTTCTCCTTTTGACAGTTGTAACTAATTTTGAATTAGTTAAACTATATAGGAAGCGATACCAAAATCATAAGAACAAACAATTGTTAGAAAGTTTGATCTTATGTGCCTTAAATTTTGAAGCAATATTAAACATTTTTCATAATGTACTTCCTCACATTTCCTTGACCCTTATACTTCATAGACGTCAAAGAAGGCATAAGTGATGTCATCTTAACCTTAATGTTTTGGGTAAATCATTTCTTAATTTCGTCAAGGAAACCCTTAATATGAGTAATCTCTTTAGATTTGTGCTCCTAAAGACTTATAGAATGTTGCTTTTTATGATCATTAGACTCGTGCGATTTTAACAATCTCACCTCTCAAAATTCCTTTTATGGGTGCTTACCGCGGTGAGAGGTGCAAGTTATTCTTCCCTTAGTGCAAAGTCTATGTTCATACAACCAAATACTATATGTAAGTGTCTTTTCTATTCCTTGAAACTAGTTTTACTAAACATGGGTGTAGAATGTATGTGACAGCAAAGATAAGTTACCTAAATATAGAACAAAAATAAGTAAATAAAATAAAAACAAGCTCACATAAATATTCATAATTAAATAAATAAATTCAAAATAATGGCTAGTTCCCCTCAAGATACCAAGCACAACATTAATATCAAGTCTTTGGACAGTAATATTAACTGTAAGCGGTACTCTTGTTGTAGCAATCAAACATTGACAATAAACTATGTCAAACAATAGATTAATCTTTGGAGTAACGTATTGCTTACATAAAATACCTTATAATCGTCACACATTTATCGCCACAATTGTCGTTGTAATTCTGCCAAATATTAACTTTCCTTTGGGCCAATTAATAAACGCATGAATTACAAAAACCCATAATTATCTTAATATTTTAAATAAACTAATCTACACAAAAGCGGTCACTTTGGTGACATTATGTTCAATTAATCTATTAAAATATTAGACATCCGAAGCCAAAATATGAATTTAATTGTTTTAAAATATTTATCTTAATTTTATCTTTCAATCACAATTAAAAGATAACCAAAATAATAATAAATTTGAATAAAGGTAAACCTCATATCAAGATACCGGACACTCCATTAATATTTTATCTTTGGACAAAACATTAACTTGCAAGTGATATCTTGGTACAGTAATCAAACATTGATAATAAGAACATGTCAAACAAAAATCTTCCTTTGGGCCGATTTATTGCTCACATATAAAACTGAATAATTATCACATGTTTATTACCACATTTGCACATGTAATAATGTTAATTATTAACCTTCCTTTGGGCCAATTAATACTAACATAATCCGACTTACATGCACAAAACCTTCTATATATTAAAATAAAATAATATCCACAATAGAGGTCACTTTGGTGACGTAATGCTTTAATTAATTTATCTCAAAATATATAATATAAATATACCGATATTCAAATTTAAAATTTTATAACAGTCAAAACTGAAATTTTTGATAACACTTAAGTTTCCGAAATAACCCAACATAAGATTGTCTGAATGGGGCTATCAGAAATCGAAAAAACCGAAATCTTTGACTGTTTCTCAAAAAATTCCTTAAGCATGCATTTATCAAAATAAAAGATTGAATTCAAAACAACCAATCTTTAACTAAAATTCAAAATGATAAGTATCATGCAGATGAGTAATTCATATAATGATCACATAAAACCTTAAAATATCCATAATAACCTAATGATCACAATTGAAACTATTGGTCAAACTGAATAGAATATGAATTTCATAAGATTAATGACATGTTTTCCAAAACCAAAACCAAATGTATATTCCATAGATAACATTAATGGCATAATTAAGCATAGTATGAAATAAATTTAAGCCAAAGGTTCTGTTCAAAACTAAACAATATTTAACAAATGCAGCCGTAATTTATTAAACTAACCCGAATATAAAGTTTTGAGAGCTAACATGTTTATAAAGTTTCTAAGTCACGATAAATTTACCACAACAAAGCTCAAGTCAAACTTTATTTTTTTTTCTTTCTTATTGCTAACGATCAAAACTAAAATTTTGATCAAACCAAATTGAATATATATTTTAAAACAAATATATATTCTTTATAGATTAATAAAATTGTATGCTTAATACTAAATCTGAAACAAACATAACAACCATCAATTAGAACCTAAGATATATCCATAGAGAAAACATGGTAATCTTAATGGTTCAAAAAACAAACGATATGCCAAAATTAAAAAAAAAAAAATCAATTGGCATTTAACCTAGATTAAAGAATAACATAATTGCCGCTAAACAGACCTGATTAACTATATATTTCTAAACATAATAAAGCTTTCAAAATAATTGCAGATAAACGAATTATCTTGAATTGTGCAGAAACATCAAAACCTAATTGTCTTGAATTGCTAAAGATAATTGCTTTGAATAGCAATTGTCCTGATTCACAATAATTTCTTTCTTTTCAATGTGGCGGTAAAGAACCAAGATATTTCTTAATCAATCGAAACCCTAAATTATTATAATTGAAACTTGACGATCATAAAAAAATCATATGCATAAATTCGATCAGACTTAAAATAGATCGATAGTACATACAATTAATCTTTAAAAAAATTAATTTTTAATGATCCAACATGATAACCTGGCTCTGATACCACTTGTTAGAACCAAACCATAAATAA
Source organism: Hibiscus mutabilis (assembly GCA_019671005.1). Taxonomy (NCBI): domain Eukaryota; kingdom Viridiplantae; phylum Streptophyta; class Magnoliopsida; order Malvales; family Malvaceae; genus Hibiscus; species Hibiscus mutabilis. The sequence continues at coordinate 17,529,111 of CM033736.1, read as the reverse complement.
ATATGAAAACTAAACTCAAGATCTATCATGTCAAATCATCAAGAACAATAAACTGAAAGAACTGAATTGCGGAAGCGTACCTGAATTAATCGATAGACTGAAAACCTTGAATCTTGATGTTGAAATCTCAAATCTTTGGTATTGATCTTCCAAGAAGACAGGTTTTCTCTTGACGTAAAACTCTCTGACGGGGAAGGAGAGAAAAACAAGTTAACCTATTTCTTGGGGACCACTACCTCTTTATATAGTTGATTTAATAATCAACTATTAAGTATTTATAACTCTGCCCCTCATCGAATTATAAATACATCTTATGGTATCTACACTTTTATTTCCATGACATTTTAATACCCATGACACACCTAATATAATTGGTCACTTAATTTTGTGTCATACTTCAAAATAGCAATATACATTATACATATGTGCCCACTATTACGGATTTTAATCCAACATGCTAGTCCTATACCAAGTTCTTTGTCGCTTGTTTCTCATGGTTCCCGGTTCAATCCAATATTTAAAGAGATTACTCCTACTATTCTTGGCAACCTAGATGACCCCGAGCATGTTACTGAAGCTGCTAGCCCCTTGAAACCTGTTGATACAGTTATCCCTATGGCTCTTTCAAAACCCTCTGCTAAACCTGTTACTAAAGTTGCTCTTTCAGTTCCTATGACTCTCGCATCTCTTGCTACTATGTCCCAGGGCAAAGAAAAATCCCTCCCTGATCATCGTCTATCCAAGCAACACTCTCTATCTAAGCAACGTAACCCAGTTCCTATCCGTAAATCTATTAATGTTTAGGTCCCTGCTGTTACCTCATCATCAAAGCCATCACCTCTGACCAGTCGTTGCAGCTCAACTCTAAGCTCCGCTCGCTTTGCTCTTTTCCCTCGCCCGTCATCCAAATTCAACAAAAGTAAGCACATTGCCATTTTCGTTTTAGAAAGTGTAGACCCTAATATTTTGGTAATTACTCCTAGCCTCTAGAAACTTCCACCTAGTGAGCCACCAGATGCTCCTATAGCCACGATAAGGTCTTTGGTCCCTCCTGATTTGTGTGGGAAAACAGTTATACCTAGAAAGGGTGAGGATTTGCCTATGTCCCAGTTGCGGGACAAGTAAGAGTTTGTTTTTTATTATTTTTAATGATGAATGTCAAAATATTTTGCTAGAATGCCCAAGGATGTGGTCATCCAAAATTTTTAACGGTTGTGAAGTAATATCTCAGGGATTACAAACTGGATTTGCTTGGGATCGATGAACCATGCATTAGTGGCGACTGTGTTGATTATGTTATTACTGCGTTGAGGTTTCCATTTTCTCTCCGTATTGAAGCTGTGGGGTTTTTTGGTGGTCTTTAGTTGTGTTGGCGAGACACTATTCATATTGAGGTTCTTCTCCATCACTTTCAATTTATGCCCTACCGGATTACTTGCATAAAATTTGGGCCCTCTTCTATGGTCACTCTCATTTATGCCAACCCCCCGGTGCCGCGTCGAAAGCCTTATGGCCATATCTTCGTGCTCTCGCCACTTCTATTCACGACTCTTGGCTTCTTATGGGTGATTTTAATGCCACCATTGATGCTTCTAAACGAAAAGGTGGCGCTGATTCTGTTCGCCCTAGTCGTGACTTTCAGAACTTTATTTTTTATTGTGGCCCTAGGGATTTGGATTTTCAAGGGCTGAACTTTACTTGGCCGTGAGGTGCTACTTATGCTCGGCGTGACCGTATGTTATGCAACAACCACTAGGATAAATCTTTCCCTAAATTAATTGTTAGCCTTCTATCTTGTATGAGGTCTGACAATCGGCCCTTATTACTTACCGTTGGTTGTTTACATGGTTCGGTCTCTCTTCGTCAATTTCTCTATTTCTTTGGTTGGCTCTCCTACTTTGATTTTCAGTGTATGGTTCAGGATAATTAGAAATCTTCACCTTCCCTTTCTGAGCCTATTACTGATTTCACGACAGCCACAGGTGTGTTGAATAAAACTATTTTTGGCTTTATTGGTGTCAAAAAGCGTTCAATCATGGCCAGGATAAGGGGTACACAAAAAACTCTTAAACATTGGCACTCGTCATTCCTTGTTCGCTTGGAACATGATCTTCAACTTGAACTTGAGTCCCTTTTAGATCATGAGGAACTTTTGTGGCATCAAAAGTCTAAATCAGATTGGGTTTTACAGGGCGATCGTAACACTGCCTACTTCCACCGAAAGGCCAAACAGCGTAAGTTTCACAACCATATTACTTCTTTACAGCTGTCTAATGGTATATGGTGCAATAATGAGAATGTTTTACATTCTGAGGCTGCCAACTTTTTCTGTGGTTTATTATTTAATCCCGGTTTATAAGTGGCTCATATCCACTTTCGGGATACTTTCTTACCATTCCTCAGCATACTTTGGACTCTCTTGCTGCTGCTTCTGCTCTATCTGAGGTTTGGAAGGCTCTTCATTCTATGTTTCCTCTTAAAGCTCTGGGCCTGGATAACCTCCATGCTGAGTTTTACCAAAAGCATTGGCATATCGTGGGGCAAGATATCTTCTGCACTATCAGTCATGTTTTCGCTGTGGGTGATCTTGAGCCGAATCTTCATCGTACCACTATTGTCCTTATTCCAAAAGTTGATGCCCCTCAAACCTTCTCTGATTTTCGTCCCTTCAGTCTTTGCTCTGTTATTTACAAGTTGTTAATAAAGATTATTGTCTAGAGTCTGAAGCATGTTATGCCGTTACTCATACACTCGTCGCAGACTAGTTTTATTACTGGCCACTCCATAACTGAGAACATTATCATTATCCAAGAGATTGTGCACTCTATGCATTCTAAGAAGACCAAGAAGGGGTGATGGCAATAAATGTTGACTTTGAGAAGGCCTTTGATCAGATTCGTTGGGATTTTTTATGTGACATTCTGTTTGAGGTTGGTTTCCCTCCCTCTCTCATCCGTATTATTATGTATTGTGTTATTTCTTCTCGTGTTCATGTTCAATGGAATGGTGTTTTATCACCTGTTTTCACCCCTAAGAGAGGGTTCGCCAGAGAGACCCCCTGTCTTCTTATTTGTTCATTCTCACTATGGAAAGACTTGGACACGCTATTCGTCGTGCTATTGATAATGGCAATTGGGTCCCTTTCCGTATGGCGCGGCATGGCCTTCCTCTTTTACATCTCTTTTTTGCAGAAGACTCGATCATTTTATGCTAGGGCTGTTGTGGATCAAGCTCGTATTATTAAAGGTATTCTTGAAGAGTTCGGTGTTCACTCTAGGCATAGAGTCAGTGCTCGTAAGTTGTAGGTTTATTTCTCTCTAAACACTAACCCTGCTACTTGTGATGTAATCAGTTCGATTCTTGGCTTCTCTCAGCACTTGTCTATTGGTAATTATTTAGGTATGCAGGTTCTCTATCAACGTATGAGGGTTGCAGATTTTGATTTTTTTATTGCTAAACTACGTGTCAAACTTGGTGGCTGGATGGTAAGCTCTCTCTCTATGGCTGGTCATGTTATTCTTGCGAAGTCAGTCTTGGCGGCAATTCCTATGTTCTTCCTGCAGACCACAAAACTTTTGATAAGTGTTTTCTCTAAGATTAACAAATTGATTCGTGGTTTTATCTGGGGCTCTTCGGTTACTTCTCAAAAAATCTCCTTGGTTAACTGGTCCGCTATCTCTCAACCTAGCAACTGTAGTGGTTTGGGTATTCCCCGCTGCAATGAACGCAACATGGCTTTTATACAAAAATTGGCTTTTAATCTTTTAAGTACACCAGACACAATGTGGGTTACGGCGCTGCGTAAGAAATACCGAATGTTAACTACCTGTCATCTCTCCATTGCTCGCCCCAATTGCTCTCCTCTTTGGCATGCATTGTCGAATGTGTGGGAGACTGTTCGCAGAAATATCTTCGGACTTGTAGGGGATGGAAATGATGTTCATCTCTAGAATGACACTTGGGTGCCGACTTTGGGACCGCTTCATCCTTGGGCTAATTCGACTCGTCTCATATTGATCATTTGCACTTTGCAGACCTTCTCCATGATGATGGCTAATGGAATATAGCACGCTTATTGGACCTTTTAGATCCATCTACTGTTCTTCATGTCATTGGTGTTTTACCGTCATCCCTTGAGGCCACTCGGGACATGGTGGCTTGGAAGAGGACGCCAACTGGGTCCTTCACTATTGCTTTGGCTTATGAGGGTATGGTGGAATCATCTTGGGAGACCCTTGATCCCAAATGGTCCCGTATTTGGTCTTTTCTTACCGCTCAATGTATCAGGATGTTCTTTTGGCTTGTTCTCCGTCAGCGACTCATGACCAATGTTGAGCGGGTGCGACGCGACTTATTCTTTGACCCTTCATGTCCGAGTTGTGATTGTTTCAATCAGACGGTTCTTCATATTCTCTGTGATTGCCCCCTATGAGATGCTTATAGCAGTCTATTGATCCTCCAGCTAGCCATGCGACTCTTTTTGCTACTCCTTTAGAGCATTGGGTTCTTGAGAACATCGGCACATCGAGGGCCATCGGGCATGAATCTCCTCCTTGGTCTTGTTTCTTTCCTTCCCCCTTTGGCAGGTTTGGAAGCGAAAGAACGACTTCATTTTTAATGGTGAATGGCATCCCTTATCCGACATATATAAGATTGGTCTTGCCTAGGTTTCCTATTTTGCGGCTACTATTTCTGCCACGGCACCTTCCGCTCAATCGACTGTTGATTTGTTCCAATAGATAGCACCGCCCCTTGATTGGCTACGCCTAAATACTGATGCTGCAGTTTCCCTGACTGATAGCTCAAGATCGATTGTGGGTGTGTTTTGTGAGCCCTCGGGTGATTGGATTAAAGGCTACTGCAAGTCAGTAGGTATTGTCTCTTCGCTTCATGCTGAGCTTTGGAGTATTCTAGTTGGCCTTCAGGTGGCTTGGTCTATGGGCGTTTCTCGCTTGCAGGTGCAGTCTGATAGTTCTGTTGCTATATAGATGGTGCTTGACCTTTCGACTGTCACAAGTACTTCACGTCTGGTTCGTCTGTGGAATCGCAATTGGACTCTAAATTTTCTCTTGGTGCCACGCGATCAAAATATGGTTGCCGACTGTCTGTCGAAGCTCCCTCTTCCACCGAATTTTCAGTTGATGGTTTTTGATGATGCGCCTAATTTGGTCCAACCGTTGCTTGACCGTGATGGTCATCCGTACTGTCGCCGCAGTCGGGTCAACCAAGGAATTACTTGACTGTTCTTTGTCTTCCTTGTAGTTTTTTATATGCCGAGTTAATTTTGTTGTCCATATAATAGTACTATATGCACTCTTTTTGCTCTACTTAACCTAGAGAGATTTTTTAAGGAAACATATGATATCATCTTTTTATTTCTAATAAAAAAAATATTTAATAGACCGTCCCTTCGTAAGATTAAATTATGAGTTTGGTTTTCAAAAGTATGAACTAATAAAGAAAAATCAATAATTGTGAGTATGTCATTAAGTTGACGTGAATATAAGAGTAATGATACGAAAAATGTCATAAATATTGTTTAAATATTTGACGTCACAGTTTAACTCAGAAAATAAGAAAAAGTTCGGTATTTTATTTTATTTTAATAAGAAACTGTATTTCATTAGAACGAAAATGTAATATGAAGACGTGAACAGTAATGGAACTTAATATTGTTTTATTAAAAAATTTAAAAATATATAATTTTTTAGAGAAAATAATATAAATTATATATTTTTAAGGGATTAAAATATAATTTTACCATTAATTCAACTTAATTTTTTTAAAATGTTTAAAATTTGGAGGGATTGTGGCTTTATTGGTCCAACTTAATTTTTTTAAAATGTTTAAAATTTGGAGGGATTGTGGCTTTATTGGTCCCTCTTGAGTACCACTCCTGAACGTGAAGTAAAAAACTTGAACATTCCCTTAAATACGTTGTTATCTTTTATAGAAAACCTATTAACCATCATGAAGATTTTTGTGTATTTTCTAACTAGACGTTATTAAGGGTGGAACATCAGTTTTTGGGTGTGGGTCTCTGACAATTTTTTTCGATAGTAATAGAATAGTTATTTTAGAAAAAAATAAAATTAGTTCTATAACTCCTTCAATCTTTTTAAATTCATGTTATGCCCCCTCAAAATTTTTAATATTCATTATGGTCCCCTTTTATGAATTTCTAATTCTGCCTCTGGACGTTATATTAATGTATGAGTAGAGATCGAAAAAATAAATCTTACAAATTGCTTCACTAACGGTTCTGATTGCATCGACAAACTACCATAAAAAAGGATCTAACCATATTGGACTATTGACCTTTCATGACCAGAGGGTTCATCGTGATGATTGCTACACGAACGTAAGACAACCATAAAGATAAATAAAAATTGTACAACAAAACAAATAAAATTGTGCAACATAGACAGACGAATAAACGCAACGAGATACATAAAAAAAATAATTCAAAGTAAAAAATTACTTATTTGAAATTAAAAGTGAAAAATAATACAAATATAAAAAAAAGATGACGGCTTTAATACCGTTGTCTTCGACAGTATCTTGAAGAGAACTAGAAAGAAAAAGAAAAATTTTTGTTACTTTTATTTAATCTAATTCGAGATCAATATCTTTTTTGAAATGTCAAGTCTAACCCCTAACAACATAAATAGAACAAAAAGAGAAACAATCGAGGAGATTAGGACCAGACATTCGATCAAGTCGAGTTGAATCAAAAAATTTAAATTATTTAAGTTTACAAGTTTTATTTTACTATTTAAATTTTATTTTAAAAAATTTCGAATCGAGTCGAGTTTTTAAATTTTTGTACAAATTTAATTATAATTATTTATAATATTATAATACATATTGATTCTAATTTTAACATCTTTCTATAGCTATATACGATATAAATATATATTTTTTCATATTTTTACATGTAATATACATGATATATCAGGAAGAATTGACAGACTCGACTTGAACTTAAAAACTGATCAACTAATTATTAAAAATTTTGAGTTATTATAATTTTTATTTTATAAATTAAAATTTATTTAAAAAAATTGAATTAAATTTATAAAATTATGATTTAAGTTAAACCAAGTTAATTTTATTTTACATCGAAATCAATAATTCAATTTTTTGAGTCACCGAAGATAAACTATAAAATTTGATGTGGTACGGTAAATTGCAATAATTAATAGTCGAACAAAACAGAGATCAATCATTAATAGATCTAACAGAAATCCAACGCTTAGAAGAGTGTCAGTTCCAGCATTTTGGAACTGTGGACTGAAAAAAAATATATATATATATATATATATATATATATATATATATATATATATATATATATTGCAAGATTTTCATAAACAGAAGAAATAAAGTAGCAGACACCACATCAGCAATTGAATATTAATTAAATTTATGATAGACAACAAATAAATAATATTCTCATTTACTGTGTATATTTTGTTTATAAATTTTAAATTTAATCATAATCGTATTTAAAGAGATGAGGAAAAAAAATTAGAGAAAAAAAATAATATATTTTTAGTGGGTTTAAAACCCATAATTTAAGAGAATATAAAAAAAATATAAATGAAAAACTTGATCAATTAACTAAATGTGTTTACTTATACATTTTGATTATTAATGCCCAAGGTGATATCCACCATTGGAATTAGCTACTTAACCTTGGTAATGCTAAATTTATAATTTTGATGCACATCATATTTGATTATTAATGCCCCCAAGGTGATATGGACCATTGGAACTTGCTACTTAAACTTGGTACTGCTAAATTTATAATTTCGATGCACATACTTAGATTTATATCATATTCTTTTTTTGATGGATTTATACATTTACTATAAATATTCATATTGGGGACGGATTGTGGCTGAGATGTGCGTGGGTGTTGCCTTGCTGGCTTCGTGTGCTTCATCCTTTTGGTGGCGGGCGTTAAGGGTTGTGGTTACTGATCTTCTTCGTGTCCTTGGAGCTGCTTTTGTTTATGCTCATCGGTTTCTGGTTTTTTATTAGTATTGCCCTCATGGTATTAAATTACACCATATTTAACGATTTTAAAATGTTGTTACAACAGAGCAAGTATATTTAGTCGGTTAGTCAATTTTTTTTATTTTTGTTTTCTCGTATTTTTTTAGGTCATAAGTCTTAGACCTACTAGAAGCACCCCTTCTTCCCCCTAGAGTCCTCATTCCCCTTCCTTCTAGGTAGAATTAGGATTAAAATTAGAATTTGTCAAAAATCGTCGCAACACTTTAACTATAATCATAACTTAAAATCATAGTTATTTTTAAGATAAAAGTCATAACACAACATTCGCAACTATAGTCTAATATTATTATTGTCCTTTTCAAGAATTTAAATTGCGGTTGCATTCACGTTTTCGGTCATTTTGCTTTTATTATGGTTGCTAATACAACATATGTTATTGCGGTTGCTGCGGGTATCACGATTGTTATGCTCGTATAAAGAAGTGAAATCCCGTTTTCTCAATTTTCTATGTCATATTAACTAATTAGAAGCTTATTGTTCCGTAGCCGGCAATTTTTCAGCCCCTCGAATTTTAAAGTGAAATTTTTCGGGAAAAATCCTCAGTGAGTACCAGTACTCGACGTTGAGTACCGATATGGTACTCTGGGTAGTGATACTTGCTTTTCGTGTACCGATACGCTTACTCGATAAAGGAGGGGTTGATGGACACTCAGTACCGGTCGGGTCAATTTTTTACACCCGTAATCACGGTCATGAATTTTTTAAAATTAACACAATAACGAAAATAGTGGTATGTCCAGCAATTGATTGTTAGTCGTTAAATTGCAGTCACGATCTACCGCTATTGGTGTGGTTCTGCTTCACACCACTATTTCTACAATAATAATTTTAGACGGTACTAGTACCGCTATATAACGATTTTTATTATAATTACAAACCGCTATTTTAATCTCGACTACTCTTTTTTGTTTTCCTATTTTTGGATGTTATTTACCCGACTCTCATGTATTTTAGCGAGAACTAGTGAATAATGTGAAATACGATAACACTTGATGTTATTTACCTATTTTAATCTCGACTACTCTTTTTTGTTTTCCTATTTTTGGATGTTATTTGCCCCACTCTCATGTATTTTAGCGAGAACTAGTGAATAATGTGAAATACGATAACACTCGATGGATGAAAAATAAAAATGAATAACTTATCAACCGGCCAAATATATTTATTTTAAAAATATAATAAAATTAGCTTAATTATATGAATGGATAAAAATGAATTAAGAATGGAAATCGGTCTCCTTTTTAATTAAAGAATACGTGACGTTACGTCATGCATGCATGTGGTTGCTTCAACAGTCAAATCTGTCCTCTCAATTATATTACCAATGAAACAAGTTTGGTGAGTTTGTGGAGTCTACAGTTTATGGTACAATTATGGTACAACACTAATTTAAATGCTATAAATATAAAGTTTAAAATATTAGACATTAACATAAAATATTATATTTTTAATAATATTTTCGGTCGATAATTTCATAATAAATATGTTAAAATGCGTAAATATTAAAAGAAATAAAAAAAGAAAGAAGAAAAAAAGAATAGAAGAAGAGATTTAGCAAGGGAAAAGAAGTATGTTTGAAAACATTTTTCAATAACTATTCTGTTACACTCTTTTTCCTTATATGCTGACTAATTAAATAAAAAAAACATAAAATCCTTCAATGTCTTGGCACCTTTCGGACACGTGTTTCCTTACGCGGCTGATGTTGTTTTGTTTGATACTGGTGCTTTGCAGTAAGGTCATCCTTATTTATGTTAATCCCTTCTTGGCCCGGATTCATAATAAAGTATTAATATTCAGAGTTAAATTTTTATAATTAATTATTAATTTAAAATATTATTAAAAAATATAATATTTAAGTTAGTGAATAACATTTTAAGTTTTGTTTGTTGGATTTCTTATTGACTGGGACGGTATGGTGATTTTGTCCATGTTTCCAGAGACTTTGATGGGATGGCAGACTGGCTCGCAAAACACGGGTTAACTAGACAAGATCTGTTCAAGGCACGGTGGTGAGTTGCTTGTTGTTGGATTCCTTGTTGACTGGTTCGGTATGGTGATTTATGGGATGATGCGGAATTATTGTTTGCGTGATTTAGCTTGGAAATGGTTCTGTGAACTGCTTTGTTTTATGCCTGACTGTGAGTGCTAGTTGAATCTAGCAGTTGACAATCATAGGCGAGGGGTGAACCTATTTTCTTGTTTTGGCTGCGTCCTTGTATTCGTGATTATCTGTATTTTGCCCTACTTATAAATACTTTTTTTCTCTAAATAAATTTATTCGAGTTCTTATGCAGGTTTGGCATTTTTGATAATAAACTTATTGTCAAGCAAAAAAAATGCAATAGTAATCTACCGAATTAATATTATTAATATATGGAGTAATACTTATTTATTTTAGTTTTTTCAGTAGTTATTATTAACAAATATGATTCAATATTTAATAATAATATTTTAATTGTTAATTTTTAAAACGGTCATTTTAATTAATATTTTTCAATAAATTTCATCAGTAAATAAATACTTTGGTTGAAAGATCGCTAAAAAATTTCGATTTTCATCAACTATTTCATCTAATTATAATCAAGGATGTTGTACCTAGAGATTAAAAGAGCATAAAAGTGTTGGTACCTACAAATATTTACCTTCATGGTCAAATTCATACATCCCAAGACGGACAAATGAGGTTGCAAACGGACTCACACAGAGGATGTCCAACGATCGCATGCGGTCGACCATGACCTGGCTAGCACCTTACATACTACAGGGCGAATGAGTAAGATCGCAAACAACATCCCACCCAGCGGTCACGTGACAATGTATGTGATTGTTGGGCATAACAATATGAACCTACCACGTCACATCATAGCCATTCCAATCAATGCGCCACGACTACCTGGTCGTGACACTTGTCCCCGCAGTATAAAAGGGACATGCAGTAAGAGAAACGAGGAGGCCAAGACACAAACTACACTATCAATCACTAGAGAAGGTCAACAGAGACCCTCTCGCTAAGAACCACCATATGAACCACCGCCAGACCATTGTCTTCGATCCTTGTTGAATTTGACCATCAACAATTGGTGCGGCGAGGTAGAGCGAACATGCGACTCGAAGCCCCGAATTTGGAAGAGGATAACCAAGAGCATCTGGAGAAAAATATGATAGAGGAGCGCACGCCGACAACTCAGCCGGAAACAATAATTGAAGAAGATGTCATTACGAGGGAGCAATCGGCGACGACTTCCACACAACAACTTCAATAAAGCTTTCGACATCAGTTTTGGGATCAACCTCGCCCGTGGTTTACGACAAAAATAAACATGCAGCAAATGAGATGAGCATCTCCGTCAAAAGGCAACAACCAACAATTTTTGGAGATGCAAGAAAAGATAAAGAGTATGGAGAAAGTCTTATTGCTCACAACAGCAAACGTTTATACAAGAGCGGGCTCAGCAACATAAAGTCACAGAGGAGAAAAATGAAAAATTGGTTAAACAACTGTTCATAAATGTTAGAGGTAAGGCGACTCAAGAGGAACAAGATTCTCTCCAGAAAGATGTTGAGGGAGAACATCTTCGAGAGATAGAAGAATATTACAATGATTCAAAGGACATGGACTACAGCCCCACGAAGGACGGTGAACAACAAGCGTTAAAGGCAAAGATTAAACAGTTAGAGATAGATCGTGAGCTACTCGAGCTCAACTCGGATAACATTTTGAGTACTAGGCGAAACCTCCATATAATGGCCAGTATACATTTGACCTAATGGGGATAACGTTGTAACGATTGAAGTTAGTGTGCATGGCGCACTCATTTTTACATTCCTCGAAGCCTCTGAGCTCACCATCTTCATCCGCCCTTGTGAACTCAAATGATTACTATTTGGCACAGTCACTAATATTTCTGGTGCACCAACCCTCATTTCTAAACCATTACCAACAGACCACATAGGAAGCATTGATACCCATGTAACACATATAAAGGTAATAAGTGCGCAAATGATAATGATACTAACTAGTATAACATAACAACAATAAATAAAAGTGTGCGTTCGGCTAATCTCTTTCTTTAGGGTTCTAACCAATCAATACATGTATCCATTCGCCTTTTTGACCTACGCTCTAATGGCGGCCCACTTCTTTTATCCTCCGATTAAGATACAATAAGTAAAGAGGAAATTATAGTTTTTTACTTCTTTCACCACGACCATAACCAGGTAGGCCAATGTTAGCACCAGGAACAACTTTTTTGCTACCCTCTTGTAACCTCCTTAGTCTGACTTAGCCAAAATCGAACTAAAAGAATCACATTAGTTTTGTCGAAGTGAACATGAGCTAATAACCTAAACTGATCTATTTTTTTCTTTTTATCTTGTCTAAATGCATGGAGTAATTTCCTATGGTGAACATGCTTCAGCGAAAACATCTCATTGAAATTAGATTTCAAAACAAGGTTTAATTGCTCAATAACGCATATTAGGGACTAAAACATAATTTCCACAAATTATAGGGACTTTCTGAATTCAAGATTACCAACCCTTCATTAGTCCAATTTCATGCTTACTTGTTTAATTTCAACTTTAAGCAACCATCCAAACTCATTCATTTGCATACATAACATTCTTTTGTGCCCAAAACGTAACACTTTCTTCCAATGTGAGACTTTCAAGAAAACTTTTTCACCAATCGCGTACTCAATATCTCTACGTTTTAAATCCGTATATGATTTTTGCCTATTCGAAGCCACTTTTAAACGATCACAAATAAGCTTCACTTTCTCATCTGTGTCTTTCAACACATCAGGCATGGAAACATACTTTTCCCCAACCTCAACCCAACATAAGGGTGTACAACACCTTCTACCTTACAAGGCTTCATACGGTGCCATTTTTATACTTGCCTGATAACTATTTTTGTACGCAAACTCTACCAAAGGCAACCGTCTTTCCCAAGTTCCTTGGAACTCAATAATACAACATCTCAACATATCCTTTAAAATTTGAATCACACGCTCAGACTGACCATCCGTCTGAAGATGATACGAAGTACTAAAATTCAAGCGAGTACCCAAAGCTCGATGCAACCATCCCTAAAACCTCATTGTAAACCGCAGATCCCTATCTGAAACAATCGACTTAGATACCCCGTGCAACCTCACAATTTCAGCAACATAAAGATCTACCAACCTATCCAAGGTATACGTCGTATGCACTGGCAGAAAATGAGCACACTTCGTAAATCGATCAACAATCACCCAAATGGAATCCTTTTTAGTCGGTGTCAAAGGCAACCCGGACATAAAATCCATGGTGATCCTTTCCTATTTCCACTCTGGAATTCTCAACTGTTGCCAACTCGAAAGGAAACTAATGTTCAGCCTTTACACTTTGACATACCATACATCTAGCAACAAAATCAGCCACATCCTTTTTCAAACCCACCCAATAGTAATCTTCCTTTAAATCTCGATACATCTTGGTATTACCGGGATGCATAGCAAAAGGACTAACATATGTCTCGGTCAAAATCATCCGCCTCAACTCCACATCACTAGGCACCACTATCTGATCTTTAAAACACAACACCCTATCACCATTAATGTAAAAATCGGTAGGATTTCCATCCATGATGTCCTTAACATGCAGTACCAACGCCTCATTATAAGGTTGTTTTTCCTTAATCAATTACAACAAAGATGATTTAACTTGCAACTCTGGTAAAAAACCACTATTACGGGTTACACTCAACCTCGCCTAGATAATATTTGCCTTGCCTAGATAATATTTGCCTTGCCTAGATAATACTCAATTGCCAACTCATAACCCTTAAACAACTCCAACCATCTACGTTGCTTAAGATTCAACTATTTTTGCAACATCAAATACTTCAAACTTTTATGATCAGTGTATACAATACACTTTTCACCAAAAAGGTAATGTCTCAAAATCTTCAATGTAAACACTGCCGCAGTAAGCTCGAGATCATGTGCAGGATAATTACGCTCGTACACCTTCAGCTGCCTCGATGCATAAGCTACAACTTTCCCAGCTTGTATCAACACATACCCCAAACCAACGTAGGATGCGTCACTATAAACCACAAACTCTTTTTCTGACTCAGGTTGAATCAAGATTGGATCTTGTGTCAAAGCTTCCTTCAACTTTTCAAAAGCTTGTTGTCTAGGTTTTGTCCACTCAAAACGTATGTCCTTTTGTAACAACTTGGTCAATAGAGCAGCAACCCTTGAAAACCCATCCACAAAGCGACGGTAATAACATGCCAACCCCAAGAAACAATAGATATCTGTCACCGAATTTGGTTGCTTCCAATTCATAATAGCCTCAACCTTTTTAGGATCTACCCGGATACCTTCCGCTAAAACAACATGACCAAGAAAAACCACTTCTCTAATCCAAAACTCACACTTGCTCAACTTGGCGTGAAGCTGGTTATCCAACAAGGTTTGCAACACAATCCACAAGTGTCGATCATGATCCTCCTCGGTACGAGAGTATACAAGAATATCACCAATGAACACTATTATGAATTGATCCAAAAATTCATAGAGCATACGATTTATCATGTCTATGAATGCTACAGGCGCATTCGTCAACCCAAATGGCATTACCAAGAATTCATAATAGTCGTACCTCATACGAAAAACCGTCTTCAACATATATTTATCCTTAACCTTCAACTGATAGTGTCTGAATCTCAAATCAATATTGGAAAACACCGTAGCACCCCAGAATTGATCAAACAAATCATCAATTCACGGTAAAGAATACTTATTCTTAATCGTCAACCTGTTCAGTTGTCGATAGTCAATGCGCATCCTCAAAGTGTCATCCTTCTTTTTCACGAACAACATTGGTACTCCCCACGAAAAAATACTAGGTTAGATGAAACCAAGATCTAACAACTCCTAAAGTTACGTCTTTAACTCTTTCAACTCTTTTGGTGCTATCCGATACGGTGCTATCCGATACGGTGCTCTCGACACCAGAGCTATATCAGCATATATCTCAATAAAAAACTCCACCTCTCTATCCGGTAGCAATCCAAGCAACTTCTCCAGAAACACCCAAAAAATAACAAACAATGCGGATATCTCTAGTCCGCACTTCGTCCATATTCGGGTTCATAACATATGGCAAATATGCTTGATACCCACACTCTAGCAACTTTTGCGCTTTCAAGGCCGAAACCATATTGGACAAGAACTTAACATTCTCACCCACAATGACCACGTCATAATCTTCATCGAGTTTTAACGAAACTCACTTGGTCTCAAAATTGACCACAACCCGATGCTCGAACAGCCAATTCATACCCAAAATCACATCGAAATCATGAAACGACAGCTCCATCAAATCAGCCGCAAATATATGGCCTTGAACCATCAAAAGACATCTCTGATACAACTTTCTTGTAACAACTGTTTCTCTAAAAGAACTCGTTACTTGCATACCCACATCTAACATTTCAACCGGTATATCAAGCAAATGTGCATGCTCATGCAAAATATATGAATGAGTAGAACCAGAATCTATCAGAGAAAGTAATGATGTAGACTGCAAGGTAAAAGTACATGCTATCATATATGTTTTATTCCTCTATTCACGATGCGAATAGATTGATAATTAGTTTATTTGGCTATCGTTTTATCTTTAATCATGCCTTTTATGGTTAGTTCATGTTGTTGATTTGGGTGTTTTTATGTAGGACTACAATTTTGGAAATTGCACTTAAAAGACAACATTTTGCAGTTCTATTTTCTGGAATCAAGGCTGGGCTAGTGGGCATGAATCTGGGCATGAAATGTCTGACGTGGCATCCAGTCAGTGGCTTCTAGAAGGTCATGACAGCGGCTTCCAAAAGGTATAGTCAGCGTGGATGGATGAGCGGATCAGCTGCATTTAAAATTCAAATTAGAAATTATCTTTTGTTTTTAGGATTTAATTTGAATATTTTCAAGAATTATCTTTTAACATTTCTACGTTATTTTTAGGGTTTTAGAATACTATAAATACCCCCTCGGGGTAAGCTAGAAAATCATCTCACATTCTTAATTTGTTCTTGATTTCTAAATTTTATAAAATTCTCTTTTTTCTTTACGTTCTTATTTTTAAGTTTTTATTTATTTCCTTTTAAAATGTTGAGTATGATTTTTACCATAATCATGCTTGGCTAATTTTCCAACAAGCCAAAGGCTTCAGCAATAGTTCAATTCCGATCGTGAGAATCGAAAAGCACTTTATAACTTCGAATATATTTCTTAATTTTCTGCAAACAAGGATTTGTAATCGGTTTTTCCATTTAAAATCCTTACACTTTCAAATTCAAAAAGGCCCGTTGATTTGAATGTTGTTTCGATTTATAGTTGGGAGAAAGGATCGGCTTGTAGCACATTTGACTTCCTATGAACACACTTAGCGGTGGACCACTAAGGGAAATTAAGGTCGGATTCGATTCTCATTAAGACAACATAGTCTTAGTCAGTTTTTTTTCCAGATTTTAAACTGTTTTATTCTAACGACGATAGTCATGGTTAGTCTAATATGAAAACTAAAATTCAAAAACTGATTTTGGATTATCATTTTGTCGGAGAGAAAAACAAGTTACAAGGGTTGGGCCTTGTAGACTGTAACTGACACTTATCCCGAGTAAAATCTTATTCGATGATAGATTGGAATTGAGTCAAAGCGAAGCTGGAGACTGTTTACTTGATCTGAATATCTTCTTAAATTACTCTCATCCTTAGATTTAGACTTTTATTTTTTCTTTTTGTTTAAATTAAACTCTTGCTATAAACACCCCCAATTTATTTACTTTTTTTGCCTAAATCAAGATCAAAAACCTTCTACATTAGAATTTCCAAAGTCCCTATGGATCGACCCTTCTACTCTTTACTAAACTATTTAATTATTTCTTTAGAGATTAAGGATAATTTATTTTACAGTACACAGCGCTTGTCATAGATCCTCGCTGTTCCACCACCTTCAGGTTAAACCGCCACGGTATGTACTACAGTCCTTTGTCCATCATCCTTCTATTGGAAATTACCTTAACATCGTCTATGGCCTCTCGGTTGTGCAACAACAGGTGTAGGTGCATGCCTAACCCTAGCAAGCAATGGACAATCACGTCTCATATGATCTACCAATCCACAACTCCAATAAGAATTCACAGCCATAATCGCAAAAGCATGTCCATGTCTAGCCAAAAATGGGCAGTCTCACCTCAAATGATTTCGCGATCCACAAACCCAGCAAACATTATACGTTAATCTGACCTAGGCACTCTGCCCATATGATCCTCGCCCAACACCATCTCCGCCACATCTTGCATCTGGATGGAACCTCCTATCATGGTGCCTCTTGGTCTGACCACTACTAGAACCAAAATCTGCAGCTCTCTTCCCCGAGCCAGAACCTCTAAAATAAAGAGATAAATCCAAACTCTACTCAATATCCATCGCCTGTATAACCAACACGTCAAAATCTTTATAATCAGTGGCCAGCATATATGTCTTAACATCATGTACCAATCCGTAATGGAATCGATCACAGCGATGCCTTTCATCCGGCGCCAACTTAGGCACATACTGACTCAGTCTCACAAAATGTACCTCATACTCAGATAATGTCATACTGCCTTGAACCAAGGACATGAACTCATGCTTTCTCTCATCCAAGTAACTAACTCCCAGATACTTCCTTCCGAAGGCAGCTTAGAAGAATTCCCATGTCACATAACCGGGTTTCATACCCATGATCACAATGATCCACCAACTGTATGCATTACCCTACAATAGGGATATAACACATCTCAGCTTACAGTTATCACTGCACCCCATTTGAACCAATATCTATTCTATACTAGCAAACCACTCCTCGAATGCCTCGGGTGCCAACCCTCTAAACTCAACTCCTCTAAGACTACACAGATGCTCTAACGGCAACCCCAGATTAACAGCAGTAGAGGGTGACGGTGTGGGTACATGAACTCCAACCATCGCAACCTGGAACACTCTAGTCATCACCTGAACCAAAGGCATCATATCACCATACACTGGACTATGTGGTGCAGGTGGTACTTGCTTCACTCCCTCATGAGGATTAGGCGGAGGAGGTGGCAATTCCTCAGGATGCACAATCTCACCCTCAACTCCCCGTCCTCTATCATTAGCATTCTCGCTCGATCATAATTCTCTCCTCAGTGGCATCGTATAGAAACGTATCTAAGGCATGATAATTACACCAAAACTAAAAGAATCACATTAGGTTTGCCTAAGCAAACCCGAGCTAATAACCTAAATCGGTCCATTTTTTTCTTTTTATCTTGTCTAAATGCATCGAGTAATTTTTATGGTAAACATACTTCAGCAGAAATATCTCATTGAAATTAGATTTCAAAACAGGGTTCAATTGCCCAGCAACACACATTGGGGACTAAAACATAATTTCCACAAATTATAGGGACTTAATTTGAATTCAATATTACCAACCCTTCATTAGTCCAATTTCGTGCTTACTTGTATAATTTCAACTTTAAACAATCATCTGAACTTATTCATTTTCATACATAACATTCAGGGACTAAATTGCAAAATTTCTAAACTTCAGCAAACTAACACGCACAAAATCAACAAGACGTACCAATACTGGCAAGCCCTTATCGATACAGCTTAATGAACAAAATAACTACTCGTACTGATACTTGTATAACCGTATCGATATGGTGTGTTGACCCACCCATACCGATATGGCCTTGGCCCCGTACCGATCCTCTTTGCTTTCTCAAAAACTCAGAATTCTAGTAACCAAAACAAGTAACGATACGGTACCCCGTGTATCGGTATGACTCGTTAAAAATGAATGGATCGTACCGGTACTCAAACCCGTGTACCAACACTAGTACAAAAATTCCTTAAGGCGTACCGATACGGTGGCTAGGCGTACCGATACCCTTTATTATTTTTTGATGATTTAAGCATCTTCAAACTCCGTGTACTGATCCTTGGGTACCTGTACCGGTACACAGAGGCATGTAATGACCTCTAGGTCTAACATCTGACTCTTTGGCTCGCTCTAATCAACTTTAACACAAATCTAGACAGCATAAAACATCAAAAGCAAGCTTAACATCAACATACCAGCATTTCAAGCAATCCTAACAAATCTAACACAATCAATCACAAATTCTATAGGCATGCTCCCTAGTCAACATCCAAAACATAAATTCATCCACATCTGAAGCACTTTAAACCTCTTACAATTCCAAACCAACAATTAAAACTTGCACAAACAGGGATTTCCTCAAATAACCATCATAAAACAACAATTGACAAATTGCCCTTATTACTACAATGTATCGTTTCAAACCATACTTTGCAAACAAGTCCTTGAATTCCTTCCTTGCTACCCTTGCACCTTTAGTTCTCTGCATTGATAGAAAAAAAGAGCATAAGCACACTAGGCTTAGTGAGGAATGCTAAAAAACCAACCACCATCAATGTATTTAAAACCATTTAACCATTCTTTTGAAAAACCACTTTCCAAGACACTTTACAAACATTATTTCAACATCATGCCTTATCAAACCATGCACTTAACATTTCCAAAACATACATATTAAACCATATGCAACATGTATCATGGATTAACAGCAAAATCCCATTGCTACCATCAATTTAAGCTTTCCCATGCATACTATCAATGCAAGGCTTAAAGAGGAAACTTGTTTAAACCACATTAAACTACATAATCCATCTCATGATACATCATCAATTATATTGTCTTACAAGTGATCATTAACCAAATTTCCCTTTACAAAACATAACATCGGATACACGGATTCAACAAGTATTCCCAACACTTCATGCCATCTCAACCAGAATTAAAGGTACGTTTACAACCGAGTACATTCACAACCCCACACATCGGTTGGATGCATAACCCAGTAACGTGAGTCTTCGGTACAAAGATCAAAATCCCTCGACCGTTAGGATACTTGGATGGAGTTTACGGTACACCGAATCAAAAGCCCTCAACATCTAATGTAGCTTTTTATAGTGAACTATCAATCTTATGGCTAGCCAACTATGTCCGATAACATTTCCAAAACCATTTCATACCATCACTTGCCAATATAATTCGTTTTACTAACATTAACTCACTGTTTTCATATGCATCATCAAAATCAATTGACCAATGTGATCAACCTTGCATTAACCAATGTTCAAAAATATTAACAAAAGATGCATTACCTCACAATGCATTATCAACATTATATAACCAATTTCCAGCATTAAACCACGCTCAAAACATGTATATACATTGAGTAATCAATTCATTAAAATAAGTGCATAAAAACCAATTGCCAAACCGAGTTCGAGAGAGAATTCATCCATTACTTACTTTTGAGCTTAGACCAGCATTTCAAGCTCAATCTAAACCCCCCAAACCCAACTTTTAAACCTTTAAAAAGTTGTAAAACTCATTCTCAGTCACTGACACACAAAGCCTCGCTTGCCGATACATAAACACGCCTCCAAAGCTTCTGAAATGTCCGTTCAAGCTTGAGGGCCAACTTCCCCTATTTTATCCACACAAAAACAGAGGATTCAATGCATCAAAATGCATTCAACAGCCCAGCAACATCAATTCACATAAATCTTCAACATTTCACTACCCTATTTCACTCCACAACAACCGAAATAAACATCAAACATCTTTCAAACTTAACCAAGGCAAAACCCAACATTTTAACCCATCGATTAACATCTAAAAACACAACAACAACATCCTTTTACCTCCAGCATTCATTAAACCTCCACAACTCCCCAAAAACTCACAACTAACAACCTAGAAAATTAGAGATTCACATAGTTTCGGGATTCCAATGTTAAAGGCCACTTATTAACATTAATAAACATCAAAATCATGATTAAAATCAATAAAGAACTAAGCAAAACATAGCCTATACGAAAATCCATCAATCCAATCAATTAAACCTTTATTTAACCAATTTTCCATAATTAAATCATCAAATCAAGTTAGAAAATATAAGTAAATGATCAATAACTTGGGAATTTCAATAAAGAACCTTGTATTAGAGGAGAAGAACGAAGCTCACCTCTAAATTTGGCTTTCCTCTTAATTGGATGATTTTTCTTAAGAAAACAAGATCAAATCAAATAGGTTTTGTTACGAAACCATTAAAGATTCATTTAATAACAAAAGAATGTTAAAATCAAGTATTTACCTGAGAAAATTGAAGTGGAAAAGAGAGTTTGGCTGGAGAGAATTTGAGAGAAAAGCTTTTAGTGAAAAGTTAGTTACGCAAAATATCTTTTAAATCTAATTATGAAATTAATCTCCCCAAACCTTTTTATTTCCTTTAAAACCTTTTTAAAGTATCCAATTAAAATAGAAAAGTCTGATATTAGACTGTGGCCAAATAGCTCCTTAAAGATTCTAAGTTTTGACCCTTTTACAAAACAACCACTAAAAATAGTTTTAAAACTTTACATTTTGGTCACTAGCCAAAATTTCGAATTTTGAGACCTCCTTTTGTAAAATTGATTTTACCAAAATAATTTGCATATCAAATATTGATTATAGGATATTTTTCCATATTTTTATTTCACCCAAAAATATTTATTTCGAATTAAATCCCAAAATTAACTCGAATCCTCTAATCTGATCCGTCGAACCGTCTAAACCACCTAGAAAACTCCTAGGCCCAAAACCAGGGTATTATACCTCTCTCGAGGAGACATCCTCTTCATGACATCTCCAAGGACGCCTAAAAATGCCCGTATATTCAAAAAAATAAATTCTCTGGCTCGTATTTATCACCCAGAAGAATCCTCGCAACTCGTTTTTTACCCCCTTCACCAAAAGGCCAAGCCTCCGTACAGGTAGACACGTTAGAAAATGATCAATCTAGAAATACATCAAAATCTATTTTGTCCCAACCATTGGGGATTTTCTCCTACAGACAATGCACTCAAATATTTCTGAGAGTGCATATTTCTTTGAAACATGATGGTGAATCACTTTCTAGCCTTCTCAGAGGCTTTATTTCAGCAATTGACATTTTTTCCCACGTCCGATAGCACAACCTTGTCCTTGGCTAGACGATGCCACACAATAGGGAACGGAAATTTTCCAACGATACATTCCACTTTCGTATATTTTGACTTATCCCGGCAAAGAGTATCAGTACCACTACTCATTGCCAACTTTTTTCCCTTACAATGACTAATAGTTATAAAACCTTTCGCATTCTTATTGTGACCAGCCATAATATTATAAAAATAACATAACACATCAATAGAAGGCTCGTCCCCGAGAATTTTGCAAGTTAAGAAGAATGTAACCAAGGTTGCCCAACTACTCACTAAGTTGACCTGGCGCAACATCAAATCAATTGAGCCACTTTACAGAAAAAGATGCAGTGGTAAATGAAACCCAGCCTCTAAAGCAGAAAGAGAAATCAAACACCATGACCTCCCCTCATCGGAACATGCGCTCAAATGAAAGGCCCCTTTTGGCAAACTAAAACAGTGTCAAAAGTGATTAACAACGATAATACCCCAACATTCTAGCATTCTCAATAACTCATCAGGATCATTCATCTAACAAAACTTGTCGCTCAATACCACAAACGAATCAGTCATTACAACAAAAAAATTGTTTATTTTCTTCTTCTTTCTTGTTGTTGTCGTTCCAACCTTCAATCAATCAGTGAAATAAAAAAATTAAATATGCTAATAAAACATATTATAGTCAAGAATCGTGTCTTACTCAACACGTTTCATTAACAAATAGATTTGTCATATGACGTTTCACATGCACCAGTTTATTCTTGAAACAACACCAACTTGTCTCTTACTACAACCCATTATGTGACCTTCCATATAATCCTTTGAAATTCATACGTAACGATTTATTTTCCGAAATAACAATAACAATAATAATTTTAAAATCGTTGCTACAAAACTGCCCCGCAAGCACAGCCCTTCTAGCTTCCTCAGGCTCGCCAAGGTCACTTTATAACCTCACCTTGCCTGGGGGAAATTGTTAGTACCTACAAATATCTACCGCCACGTGTCAAAGACATACAGCCTAAGATGGACAAACGAGGTTGCAAACGGACTCACACAGAGGATGTTCAATGATATCATACGGTCGACCATGACCTGGCTAGCACCTTACATAGCACAGGGCAAACGAATAAGATCGCAAACAACATCCCGCCCAGCGATCATGTGGCAATGTATGAGATCGCTGGGCATAACAATATGAGCCTACGGCGTCACATCATAGCCAGTCCAATCAATACGCCACTACCTGGTCGTGACACATGTCCCATCAGTATAAAAGAGACATGCAGCGAGAGAAACGAGGAGGCCAAGACACAAGATACACTATCAATCACTAGAGAAGGTCAACAAAGACCCTCTCGCTAAGAACCACCATTCGAACCACCGTCAGACCTTCGTCTTCAATCCTTGTTGACTTTGACCATCAACAAAAAGAAATTTAAATTGAAAATAAAATGCAAAACAAAGTACATACACTTCCCCATCTGCAGAGAAGGAAATAGAGTGAAATAGATTTCGATATATTACTAAAACTTCACCAATCACCATGCACAATAATACATACACTTCACTAACTGAAGCGATTTCATTTTTCATATATTTAAGACCTTCTATTATTATTATTATTTAACAATTATCCATACATCATCAGGTACTAATACTTGGCTTTTGCTTTCTAACATAAAGATCCATACTTAATTCAAATTCAAATGACTATTATCGATATTCCTATTTTCGAAACGGAGCTTAATCAAACATTGAGAAGATAAATGTCGATGCTTCTGGCCAAGGTGATGAGGTAGTCGGCGTTCTTGATGGGATCGGGGATGTCGTCATTTTGCTTTTCAAACTCCACAGTCCATTTAACCAAGCTTCCCTCTCCTGCCGGCATGATGTTAAGGATGGTCCTCCAGCTCTTGTAATAATTCAAGAGATCACCATCCTCCAACTTGTAAACCATCGTTTTGTTCCTGTCGTCCACGCTCTCGAGCATCTCTTTAATCATATAAGACTTACCTACAAGACAACAAACCCATTATTCGCAGTAATTTTTTTGCTCAACAGTAAATTAATTTTATTAGAACTCATTGAGTGTTCCAGTGGTAAATGATGGGATGTTCCCCCTAAAGTGATCTAGATTCAAGCAATGTGGTCTGCAAGTGTGCGCGAGTTTATACATATATGAAATCGGACTAAGATATTACATCATAATGAGATTATAATATTAAAAAATAATTTTATTAAGGCTTATAGTCAAATAAGTTTTCAAACTATACCTTTTTCAGTTAGGTGCCTAAACTATTTTTCGGGCAAAATAGGTGTCTAACGTTTCATTCCGCTACTCAACGGCTGTTAAAAAAATTTTGTCATCCAATCAAAACATGACATGTGACATTTTTTGTTTAATTTCTTAATTTCTTTAAAAATTTCAAAGTTTTAATTTCTTTCAATCAAACCATTGAATCACATCTCCCTCACCGTCTGGCATCCCCCACATGTCGGGGATTCACCATTCACCGCCCAAATGTCATATACCTCACCGTTCGGCATCCCCACCCTTTAGCTATCAGTCAAAACCCAATCGGTCTCTTCCTTCTTTATTGTTGGGTGTTCGTCGATGGTGCAATCGATGGATCATTCATCAGTTTTTGATGATAGGATGATGGAGTTTTTAGTAGTGGGGTCCGATGAAGACAAGGGTGGCCGGTGGTGGTTGAATCGGTGGTCGGAGTGAGAAATTTAGGGATTTAGGGTTTTAAAGAAATTAAAAATTATTGAATTTTTAAAGAAAATAACAAAAATAGGCCATGTGTCATGTTTTGGTTGGATGACGGTAATTTTTTAACAGCCTTGACAAAAAAAATTATGTGAGACGGAATGAAATTTTAAACAGCTAATTGGCTCGAGACAAAGTTCAAACACCTAACTGAAAAAATATAGTTTAAATATTTATTTGATGTATAAATATTTTATTAATAATAAATTAGAAAAGTGGTGAAATATATATAGGATCGAGAAATAAGAATGAAACAAGACCAAAAACGATCAAACTCCTCACCGACAACACAACATGCATACAAAGACAATTCAAAAACACAATAAGAAGTTTAAACATATGACAATTTACATCATATTAACACCAAAATATTACCGGAAGCATAGTCAAAAAAAATGACCCCACGGAATTTACCTTCGAAATCGTAAGACCAGAGTCTGACAGCACCCACGGAATTCCAATCACCCTGGAGAAGGTTTATGTCAGCTATTAATCCATTGGACATCTTTGGTGTTAATTGGGCTTTGGTCCTGAAAGCATCGTAAAACTTGTCGGCCGAGGACTTGATCGTTAATTGGCAATCCATCTTCCTAATTTGAGACATGGTTTAACTTGGTTTGCTAGCTATGAATAACTAGTAGGATTTGCATGATTGTGGTGTTTAGCCGATTGCCACATATAGAAGGATGATGGAAACCCTTCGGACACTTGAAAGAACATAGAAAAGTTTGCACTTGAATTGTCGAATAGACTAAACAAGAACTGGGGAAGAGTGGTGAACGATAGAGGCCGATGATTCCATTACAATTGTGGACCAATGTCCTCGGCTTTTTTTTTCCAAGCCCCACGAATTGGATTCCCCTTGGGGTGTACCAATAGTTGATTAATTAAACGGAGTAAAACTCCTAATAAGAATTGCAGAGAAGCAAATAGAGTTGAATTGTTCTGATATATTATTACAAATTGGGTGGATCCAGAATATTGTCAAACAGTGCTTTACTTATTTTAATTGCTAATACATCGTGATTGACTTTGAAAAGTTAAAACCTAATTTTTTTCTCTGCCCCATTCTTAGTGCCGCAACCTTTTTTTTATTTTTTTATCGGTGGTCGATAATCAGTTTTAGTATTAATTGTTGACCACCGAGTTTACTATTTTCTTCTTTTTATATTTTTAATAAGAAATTCTGCCTTTGTGGCACGTTTTTTTTTTGTTTTTGTAGTTCGTTTTATCCGTCGTTTTAGCATAATTTCAGCATATCTTTGCGCTCGTTTGGTGCTCGTACAAAGATCTTCACGACGCTAGTTTCTGATTATGATTATGTCGGTGGTCATAGAAAGATAGATCCCCCCTCGATTAATGGTTGTTTGCCGATGTAATCAGACCTGAGTAGCGGAGCAATCTGCCTGAGAGTTTGGTTCGCTCACCACTCCTTTTTCACCTCGTAAAGCATCTTGTTTGGTTAGAGACAAGGAGATTCGGAAATGCTTCTGAATTTTGACGGTATGTTAATCTCTAGGCCTGTAAACGAACCGAACGAACACGAACTATTCATGTTATTTCGTTTAATTTTAACCAACAAATGAACGAACAAAAACAACTAAACGAACATGATTTCTTGTTAATGTTTGTTTGTTAAGGAATGTAGCTTGTTCGTGTTCGTTCATGTTGTTCGTTAAAATGATAAACGAATGTAAACGAACACAAATAAACGAACATAAAAGGACATATGTGAATAAATTTAAACGAACATAAGTGAATAAATTTATTTTTTTTAAATATAATACTTTTGTTATGAAAAATAATAAATATAAATGGATATATGTGAATAAATTTAAACAAACATAAATGAACAGATAACCGAACGTTCACGAACGTAAATGAACGAACGAGTCATTTATTCGTATTCGTTCATTTAATTAAACGAACAAAAAATCTTGTTCATGTTCGTTCGTTTAATAAATAAACGAACATAAACGAATTTCCCGCCGAACGGTTTACAAACGGTTCGCTGAACGTTTGGTTAATTTACAGCCATACTAATCTCTATGGAAGTTTTTACTTTTCTTTGCACCTTTGGGTTTTTGCATGAGATTTTGGTAGACTAGTCCCCATTATTCTACCTTCTGAATACGTTGTATTTGTAATATCTTCTATAATTTTTTTAATAAATTTAACTTGTCATTGTAAAAAAAAAAGTGCACATACATCGTGACAAAGTAGGAAAGATTCTTTAATAGTTGAAAAATACACAAAAAAAGGTGCAATATATGGAAAGATTCATTCACATCCACACAAGAGTAATATTCGGCAAATAACTTTCATTCACTGCTGTTGATTCTCACCAAAGCTAATGGATTGGGTTTCTCCCACTGGTTCATGTCATTGCCAACTTGCCCAAATCATTCGAAAATTGATACTCCTTTTTACTTGTTAAGCCAGGGAATGTCGAAATTTAAACCAAAGTATGATCATGTCTTGTCATGTTCAGGTCTCCATCAAGCTTGATGTAGTTTTCTGCTTCACAAGTTCATATATATATATATATATATATATATATATATATATATTCACCTTGAACAATAATACGCATGCTTTGCCATCATAAGAGAAGTTATTTAACATGAATAATGTATTTAAGACCTTTTATTCTGATAAATCATTAGTACTTAACATGACACAAATACATCATCAGGTGGGTACTGAAATCCTCAATATTCCATTCTTTTAATGGAGCCTTAACTAGGCATTGAGCAAATAGGCATCAATATTTTCGGACAAGGCGATCAAGCCTGCGGCGACCGGATCAGGGATGTCCTCGTTTCGTTTCTCGAATTCCATTGTCCATTTCACCAAGCTTCCCTCACCAGTTGGCGTGATGCTAAGGATGTTCCTCCAGCTATCATAAGAATGCAAGAAATCACCATCCACCAATTTGAACACCATTCTCTTCGTCCACCTCCTTGAATATATCTTTAACCATCTGAGACTTACTTTTTTTTGCTTAGCAAGAGAATATTTTTATTAAGAGCAGACGTTTAGGAGTGTGTCTCGTTAAAAACTTCCCTAATTTAAATTGGAGAAAAAGAGTACACGTACCTAAGCAAGCACAGAACAAAAGAGTCTCAATACGAAGCATGATTACAGGCTGCATGACCTTTATCTGAGACTTACCTAGGAGACAACATCGTACACCATTACCATTATTATTATTTTTTTGAAAGGAACACCATTACCATTATTTATTCATACAACATGTTTATGTATATGAAGATGGCCTTTACCTTCGGAAACATAAGACCAGAGTGACAGAGCTGACGAAATTCCAATCACCCTCAAGAAGTTTTACATCGACTAGTAGTCCATTCGACAAATTCGGTAGAAAAGCTTTGCTGTGGAAGGTATCATAGAACTTATCGGCCGATGACTTAACCACTACTTGGCAATCCATCTTACTAATGTGAGCCATAATTTGGCTCGATCTGCAGGAGTCCGAGCTTGACTCGACTTGTTAAGAATTCGATTCGAGTTCGAGCTTGATTATGTCATTAAGAACTCGAGTCGAGTATTGATCAAACTTTGGCCGAATCGGACTCGAGTAGCTCACGATCTATCTCATTTCATTTACAAACCTATTCATAATAATAATAATAATAAGGCTTAATGCACTCCCCCCCTAAATTTTACCTATTTTCATAACTTGCCCCTTAAATTATTTTTTGACTACTTTTACCCCTAACGTTTTCGACGTTACTTATTTCATCCTAAATTTTACCTATTTTCCTAACACGCCACGTCATTTTCTTTATTTATTTTTAAATTTTAAAACAAAATAAAAATAAAATAAATATTTATTAATTTAATTATATTTCCCAAAACACCCCATCTTCATCCCCATCATCTTCTTCTCCAATTTTTATTTCTTTTACAGTTCTCTCTCCACTGGAATGAGAGAGAATAGATTCACACACTCAGAATTTACACCCCATTCACTCACCACTCATAAACATCAAAACCCCAACTCCCCTCTGTTTTCTGTTT
Source organism: Hibiscus mutabilis (assembly GCA_019671005.1). NCBI lineage: Eukaryota > Viridiplantae > Streptophyta > Magnoliopsida > Malvales > Malvaceae > Hibiscus > Hibiscus mutabilis. The sequence goes on along the minus strand of CM033736.1, from coordinate 17,500,092 downwards.
TCTTTTTTAATAATCCCCATTGTTTCTTCTTCAACAAAAATGCATGGATTCCACCTCTGCCACCAAGCTCCACCCCCACAAGAAGAAAACCTGGTTCTTGCTCCTAACATTCTCTCTTCTCCTCTCCACTCTTTTCATCATCATCTCCCTTACCTCGACTTCTTCCACTTCTCTTCTAAACTACACCCACTCGCCCACACCCAAGCACCTGCTTCCTCAGTTCATAGAATCTAAGCTCCATGTGGCATCGACTTCTCCCGACCCTGTTTCCAGACTGGCTTATCTCATCTCCGACTCGGCCGGTGATGGGGTCACTGACAAGCGTTGTAATTGTCAAATAAATTATCTTTAATCTCAAATAAATAATTAATAAGCGTAGGAAAGAGAAGAAATGTCGATCCACAGGGACTAAGGAGCTTCTGATGTAGAGAGATTTTGATTCTGACTTTGCTGAGAAAATAAAGAAAAATGGGGGGTTTGATTAAGAGAATTAAATAAAGTGAACTTGAAAATAAATTTGGAAAAATAACGAAATAAAATTTTGAGAAGGAAATCAATAAAATAGAATAGCCTCAAGCTTCGCTTTGCCTCAATTTCAACTGATCATCGAAGAAGATTTTACTCCGGATATATGCTGGTTATAGTCTACAAGGTCCAACCCTTGTAACTTACTTTTCTCTTCAGTAAACCAACAAATCAAAGCCAATCTTTGAAATTCAGTCCTTATTTGGACTAACCATGACTATCGTCGCTAGCACCAATATAGTTTAAGTTTTAGAAAAGCCCCGACTCGGGTTATGTTGATTCAATGAGAATCGAACCCGATCTCAATTACCCTTAGCGGATCCGTCGCTAAGTGTGTTCATAGGAAGTCGAATATGTTATAAGCCGATCCTTCCTCCCAACTTTTAAATCAAAACAACAATCAAACCAACGAGCTCTTTTTGAATTGAAAGTGTAAAGATTTTTAAAGGAAATGCCGATTGCCAATTCAAGTTTGCAGAAAATTGAGAAAGATATCTGAAGAAATTAGGTGCTTTTCAATTCTCACAATTGGAATTGAGACACCGCTTTAAGCCTTCGGCTAATTGGAAAATTAGCTAAGCATGATAGAAATCATACTTAGCATATTTTAAGGAAAGTAAAATAAAAACGAAGTTGAAAAATAAATACTTTTATAAAGGTAAAATCCACGAGAACAAATAAAGCTAAGTACAAGATGTTTTTCAAGCTTCACCCTAATGGGGTATTTATAGCTTGAGATAACCAAAAGATAAAGAAATATTTGAAATAAAATACCTAAAGATAATCCTGACAACATTCAAATAAAATCCTAGATGATAGAAAGATTAAATTCTAAATAATAAAGTGATAATTCTGAAATATTTAAATTCAAACTTAATCTTAAAATTCTAAGTGATTCTCTTCCGTCCGTCCTTCTAGATGATGCTGACTGGACTGCCAGAATCTACCACATCGGTCATCGTCATGCCCCAAGTCATGCCCATGTGTCCAGCCTTGATTCCATAAAATAAAAATTGCAGAACATGCTCTTTTAATGTTTCTTCTGAAAATTGAAGTCCTGTACAAAAACGAATAAAAACAACTCAAATCAGCAATATCAAAGAATCAACAAGGAGTAATTAATGATAAAATAATAACAAAATAAAACACTCATCAAATTCCCCCTCACTTATTCGATGCTTGTCCTCAAGCATGCCTTAATCAAACATGTTAAAAACTCTATTTTTCTTCCTACGTCTCGCCTTGTATCCCAGAAATTCATCCAAGTCAAGTTCACAACAATTATCCAAATAAAAACATCAATCAAGAGGAAAACACAAGTAGGATAAAGTTAAACAAAACTATGACATCCCATTTATCTATCAATCTCAATGCAACCAAACTCAGCACCATCACAAGGATTCGCTCAATTCAATCAAAGTGTTTCGAGTGTAAAAACGCTCGAAGTCAGAACTAAACATGATATTACCATAGGCCTGTAAGAAAATCAAATCTCCACTACTTGTAAGAACAAGATGCAATAATCAAAGGGTCTTAAATGGGTTGTAACGAGGCTTAGGTAAAGGCAAAAATATGGGCTAATGGTCAAGACAAGAGATACATGAATAATTAGATCAAGTCCATGTAAAATCAAAAACTAATAAAAGGAATGCAATAAACTTCAAACAACTTTATTTCTTCTTTTGTTTTTTTTTCTTTTTTTTGTTATATTTTTTTGTTTTTTTTAACTGCTCTTTTTCTGCAGTCTTCCAACCTCTTTTTTTCATTTTTTTGTTTATATTTTTTTTGAAACATGAACATACATCGGGTAATTTCGTTCTCTTGTCCTAATAAGGGTAGAAAAGATAGATAGATGAAAAGGCTCGGGTTAAAAATGTGGTAAAAACAAGAACGAGAAAAGGCTAAAAATGGCTAACTAGGGGAAATTAGTGGGTAAGCAATTTTTTAGGTAAAAAATGGGTAAATCCTAAATGCCCCTATCATATTAAAGCATCAAGTTCATATGTAATCTCAACATGCATTTAAGTACAGGTTCTAGAATATCAATGCCAAGTTCGACACACTCAATCAAACAAGAATATGAGCAAGAATGTAATGAAATGCTCTTTTAGGCTCAAATCTTACCGGAATGTGTAACCTGCATTGAGTCAAGTGCATTTCAACTAATAAACTCATGAGACATCATACAAAAATTTCAAGAAAAATCACTAATCATGCCATCAGCTATTATGTGTCTGAATTCAAACAAAAATGTGTTCCAACAAGCATGGCATTCCAAAATATTCAGCAAGATGAAGGATGTTCAACAGAAGATTCAACATATTAAAGCAAAGCATACTAAATTTCAAGCATATGAATATACAAGGGAAATTTTGATTTAGTTCACTACCCCCTCACTCAAAGTGTATTGCCCCAATACAAAAATTAAAGCATAAAAGAAGGAATAGAGATACTCCTCGTGTCTATCGTCGCAGTGGGTTGTCTAATTGCTTGGCCATGCCACTATGGTCGGTTCGGCTACTCGAAAGAGAAGCTGTCGGAGTATGGATCGATGTTAAAATTTCAACGCAGAAGAATGTGTTTCGGTAGTGACATTGGTTCAGGGGCGTCGCGTGGCTGTTACCGGTGACCACGACGAGCTACAAGTAGGTGGTGGTGGCAGTTGCTTGAGGGAGGCAGTGGCGTGTTTGGGGAGGGAAATTGTGAGGTTTTAATCTTAAGTGAGTGGGGTGTGTTTTTGGTTTTAATGGCTTTAAAAATAAAAGATAAAAGTGACTTTTAATTGGGTTAGGAGAAGAAATGGGGCCGATCAAAGGGTCAAAGGGTGAGAGAGTGAGGGAATTTAAAATTTGCATGGGGCCTACCAGGGGAAGATGCGGGCAGTAAATGGAATTTGGGAGCTACTATCGTGCGCCGCCTGGGGGGTGGATTTTGCTAAAGTACACCGTTAGTGAAACGGCACGCACGGGTCTGCTACTGCTTCTCGTGTGAAGTATTTCTATGGACCGGAAATTATGATTTGTTCAACCAAAATCGCCGCAATTAACTTCATGAAAGTTTGATAAAAAATATTTAAGATACCTAAAGATATAAAGGAAAATAAAATAAGTATAAATAAAATAAAAATAAAAATAAAAATAAAAATAAAACTAAGAAAATAAAACTAAGAAAATAAAAATGGGTTGCCTTCTATTAAAGCACTTTATTTAACGTCGTTTAGCTCGACGACCTGATTCAGATTATAGGTACTGCGACAAATACTTCCTCCAATTTATGCTCTTTGTCCAACTGAGAATTTCCCTATGAGAAATTTTACGATCATGGAGTTCCTTCATTTTTTTGACGAAGTATCTCCTTTAATCTTCAATTTATCCGGCGTCAATTTTAACTCCAATTTTGGTGCATGGAAAATGGAAGGTAACATTTTAGTTTTGGATTGAGTTAGGCACAAATCAGAATGGTTAGAAAAAATATTTTCGAACTCCCTAATTTCTTCATCGTATTTCTCCAATTCCCTACACATATCATCGGATAAGTTAGTTTCAACAAGCTCATCTACCAAAGGCTCGTAAACGTCAATGAAACTAGTATTTGCAACATTATCTGGGTGCTTCATTGCCTTGTAAACATCAAATTTAACAACCTCACCATCAAATTCCATGGTAAAAATTCCATTTCTAACATCAATTTTGGCATGTGTTGTGCTTAGGAAGGGGCGACCAAGAAGGATTTCAGAGGAGGTATTGGTTCGGTCATTTTCCATGTCGATCACATAGAAATTTGTTGGAAATATTAAATTATTTTCCTTAACCAGCACATTCTCTAGGAGTGCTTCGGGACAGATGACGGATCTATCGGCGAGCTGGATTGTCGCTTTTGTTTCCTTCAAAGGTTCTGCACTAAGTGAATTGTAAATAAAAAGTGGCATAACATTTATGAAAGCACCCAAATCACACATAGCACGTTTAATTCCTACCTTACCAATTTTACAAGGAATAATGAACATACTTTGGTCCTTTAGTTTAGGTGAAAGCCTACGTTGAAAAACAGCTGATACGTTTTCACCCAAATTTACCTTTTCATTGTCGGTAAGTCTCCTTTTGGTTGTGCAAAGGTCTTTCAAGAATCTGGCATATCTCGGTACTTTTCAAATTACCTCAAGAAGAGGTATGTTTATCTCCACCTTCCGAAAAACATCAAGTATCTCATTTTCCTCGGCTTGTTTACCACGTTTAACCAACTTTGAAGGAAAGGGAGGTGGGACGACATAGGGAGATAGCATGGGAAGATTTTGCGATTTATCATTCTTTTTCCTCTGGGATCTTGCGTCAACTTCTTCTTTCTCCCTCTAGGATTTCGATTCATTTTTTTCTGGGATTTTGCGGCAACATCCTCTGGGACTGGTGGTGCGACAATAGTGCCACTCCGAAGGATGATTGCACTAACATTTTCTCTTGGGTTCTCCCCAGTTTGAGATGGTAGCTTCCCTTTGGATTCTAAATGACTCACTACTAACGTAAGTTGACTTATCTGTTTTTCAATCTATTGAAAGTGTGCTTCGATCTTTAGTTGAAACATTTCTTGGGATATCGTCAAATGCTCGACAATTGACTCCAACGACGGTTTTTGCTGTTGATATTATTGTGGTACAAGTGGTTGATAAGCTTGATTTGGTCTGGGGTTTGGTCCATAGTTGAAGTTTGGATGATCCCTCCACCTTGGATTATAGGAGTTGGCGTTAGGATTGTAAGGTCTCTATAGAGGTCCCAGAAAATTTCCTACTGCATGTACTTGTGCGGCAGCATCTTGTTGTAACATTGGAAAGCAATCCGTAAGGTGGTCCGGCATTGTGCATATCCCGCATAGTCTAGCTGTACCAATTTTGCCTGCAACAAGAGATTGAACTATATCAGCTAACTTATCAATTTTATTTTCTAAAGAAACTATACTTATCTCGTGAACTCTTTGAAAGGGTTCATTAGAAGGGCGAAACTGTTGCGAGCTAGCGGCCATAGTAGAAATTAAATTTCTACCCGCAGTCGGAGTCATGTTTACAAGTGCCCCTCCACTTACTGCGTCGACCATCTTCATCTCCATAGGGAGTAAGCCTTCGTAGAAATATTGAAGAAGCATTTGTTTCGACAGTCCATGTTGTGGACAACTTGTGCATAGCTTTTTAAACTTATCCCAATAATCATATAATGACTCATTATATTTTTTTCTGATTCCTAAGATACTTCGCCTTAGTTCACTCGCCTTGGCCGCAAGGAAGAACCTGTTAAGAAAAATTTGAGACATATCAGTCTATGTATTAACCGAATTAGACGGTAAATCAAATAACATATCCCTAGCCAAATCAGCTAATGAAAAAGGGAAAGCGTGAAGTTTAGTTTGGTCTTTGGATACTCCATGTGGTTTCGTGCTTAAACAAACCATATGAAATTCCTTAAGATGTTTGTACGGGTTTTCATTGGGCAGATCATGGAAAGTCAACAAAAGATGGACTAGACCCGTCTTAAGTGTAAATGGTGTTTCTTCATTCGAGAATGTGATGCACAACGATTGTTGCTCTTGAGGTGCCGCAGCAAGTTCTCGAATAGTTTGGTCTTCGTCTGCCATCAAAACCTGCTCTACGTTATCATAATCAAAGTGTGTTTCAGCATCAGCGGGTGTTTCTAGATCTGGTTCGGATTATTGTTGTCGTTGTTCTTGTTATTGTTATCTTTTTTCCTGAAGCGTTTGTGCATGTAGTCTTCGGGCTAATGCTTCAATCTCCGATTCAAAATCTGCTAGTTCTCCCAGATTCTTCCTGGTCATAAATCAAAACAAACTTTAATCAGTAGCTTTACCAAAGTCCTCGACAACAGTGCCAATTTGACAAGCGTCGTAATTGTCAAATAAATTATCCTTAATCTCAAATAAATAATTAATAGGTGTAGTAAAGAGAAGAATGGTCGATCCACAGGGACTAAGGAGCTTTTGATGTAGAGAGATTTTGATTCCCACTTTGCTGAGAAAATAAAGAAAAATGGGGGGGGTTGATTAAGAGAATTAAATAAAGTGAACTTGAAAATAAATTTGGAAAAATAACAAAATAAAATTTTGAGAAGGAAATCAATAAAATAGAATAGTCTCAAGCTTCGCTTTGCCTCAATTTCAACTGATCATCGAAGAAGATTTTACTCCGGATATATGTCGGTTACAGTCTACAAGGCCCAACCCTTGTAACTTACTTTTCTCTTTGGTAAACAAACAAATCAAAGCCAATCTTTGAAATTCAGTCCTTATTTGGACTAACCACGACTATCGTCGCTAGCACCAATATAGTTTAAGTTTTAGAAAAGTCCGACTCGGGTTATGTTGTCTCAATGAGAATCGAACCCGATCTCAATTTCCCTTAGCGAATCTGTCGCTAAGTGTGTTCATAGGAAGTCAAATATGCTACAAGTCGATCCTTCCTCCCAACTTTTAAATCAAAACAACAATCAAACCAACGAGCTCTTTTTGAATTGAAAGTGTAAAGATTTTTAAAGGAAAGACCGATTGCCAATTCAAGTTTGCAGAAAATTGAGAAAGATATTTGAAGAAATTATGTGTTTTTCAATTCTCACAATCAGAATTGAGACATCGCTTTAAGCCTTCGGCTAATTGGAAAATTAGCTAAGCATGATAGAAATCATACTTAGCATATTTTAAGGAAGTAAAATAAAAACGAAGTTGAAAAATAAATACTTTTATAAAGGTAAAATCCTCTAGAACAAATAAAGCTAAGTACAAGATGTGTTTTTCAAGCTTCACCCTAATGGGTATTTATATCTTGAGATAACCTAAAGATAAAGAAATATTTAAAATAAAATACCTAAAGATAATCCTGAAAACATTCAAATAAAATCCTAAATGATAGAAAGATTAAATCCTAAAGAATAAAGTGATATTTCCTAAATATTTAAATTCAGACTTAATCTTAAAATCCTAAGTGAATCTCGTCCGTCCGTCCTTCTACATGATACTGACTGGATTGCCTTCTAGAAGCTGCTGCTGACTGGACTGACAGAATCTGCCACTTCGGTCTTCGTCATGCCCCAAGTCATGCCTATGTGTCCAGTCTTGATTTCAGAAAATAAAAATTGCAGAACATGCTCTTTTAATGTTGTTTTCTGGAAATTGAAGTCCTACACAAAAATGAATAAAAACAAATCAAATCAGCAATATCAAAGAATCAACAAAGAGTAATTAATGATAAAATAATGACATAATAAAACACTATTCAGTCACCTTGCTGAGGACGTTGAAAGCTTTGTACCATCCTAGAAACCAGTACGTCGTGCATTTGGATTTGGAGGCTTCGACCGAGAAGAGATTGGAAAGTGAGCCGATTTTTAAGAGAGTTGGGAATGTTAGGATGATCACGAAAGCAAATCTCGTGACTTATACCATGGTTACCAATACCTTTCATGTTGCTGCCATTTTGTTGAAGGAACATGGTGACTGGGATTGGTATTAACCCCAGTGCCTCTAATTACCCTTTGGTTACTCAAGATAGTACTTTTTTTATATTTTATTCAGCAACTATTTATATTGTTATGGTTTTATTTGTTACTGACCGAACTTGCCAAGAAATGACGATGAAAATTGGGGAAGAAGATGATGGGATGAAGATGGGGTATTTTGAGAAATATAATTAAATTAATAATTTTTATTTTATTTTATTTTAAAATTTAAAAATAAATAAAAATGACGTGGCGCGTTCTGATTGGTCAAGACAATTTTTTTAATGGGGTTAACTTTTTGGGTGTCCCTCGACCCGAATTCACACTTGGGCCTCAGCCCAAACCCAAAACCATAATTTTTTTTTCAAACAGGATCAACCCATCAAGTAAGTCGCAAAAGCATTTAAAACAAACGATTTAAAATAAATATATATAAGTAAATAAAATGTTACAAAGGAGCTCTAATTTAAATTTAAAACATTTAAAGGTACAATTTTAAATAATACAATTTCAAATAATAAATACAGACTCAACAAGTAAGGTCCTATGAACACATAGCCCACTAGACTCAAATACCGTACTTTGAAGATCACCACGTGCTAGAATCTCGATCTAATAGTGCTCCACGATCCCACGATCCAACGGTCAACCTACGCACGAAAATAATGATTTTGAGCGCTGAGCTTACAAAGCTCAGCGATATACATCTACTATACTATACTTCACGCTAATAATAAACGTAAGCATGCAAGCTAGTACAAGCAATAAGAAGAGATAATAAACATGTGGCGCTACCACAATCGCCTAAGCACATGTCAAGCATATAAACAACATTGCAATTACAACAAGAACATCAATAAAGCAAACCAGGAGCGATGCCCAATGTCACCCGACACTGGGAGACCCACCCATGCTCGAAATCTCACATCGAGCTGCTCAAAATCTCGCATCGAGCGGTATACTCAAAATCTCGCATCGAGTCTTCGCTCGGAATCTCACATCGAGCAAGTATCATCACCCAGAATCTCACATCGGATGACCTTCATTTCATCACTCAGAATCTCACATCGAGTGGCCTTTATGTGTTGCAACACTCATTCACTGGGTATCTGGATCCCACCAAACAAAGACTCATAACCAAACAAGTGCCCTACCTGGAACGTAACCATACATGATCCACCACGGATCCATACAAGTGCCCTACCTGGCACACAATTATCGTACGACCCACCACGGGTCCCTATTGTTGCTATTACAACCAATCAAGCATTACCAAGTTGTTACGTTTTATGGAGGAGTAATACAATTCATTCCCATTAATTATTTCCATCAATTCACATTATCTCATTGATTACAATAATAACCGCTTTATTAATCATATTCGTCAATTCCCATCATTAAATAACTTTTAAGCCAATTAGTGTTAATTAATGGCTCCATAAGCAATTTATCGAATATTTATCGATATTAGTCCATTATTACAATCGCGTCTTTCTAGCATTATAGGCCCTTAAGCCTGACGGCATCAATATTAATTACGAGGCCCTATTCTACCCCTAAAGCTTATGAAAGTCATTATAGTTTGTTGCTAACGCATTTAAGTCATATATATTCAGCTAGTACACGAGGCATCATCATAAATCAGTCAAACAATCAAGCATACAATCAGATAGTCATACGGATATTCAAGTGCCCTACACGGTCTCTAAAGCTCGTAACATCTTCGAACATTCTCAAACACGCCAAGTATCTCAGTTAATAAATATCAAGGTTGCAATACCAGTACCGACACATGCTTATTACTTATCTCCTATTTTACAACCACTAACATGCAAGGCAATTACACTTATGATGCTCATGAAGCATTTCAGAGTTTGAGGTATACTAACCTTATGTTGACATCGCTAAAATCTTTATCCTAGCTTTCCAATATTCCACTTGGTCCGGTATTCGACCTCGGTTAATCCTCACATATCAACAAATACGAAAACACTTAAATTTTACGTACCTCCTATACCAAACAAAAGGTCAAACACATAAAAACAGCTTACTGGGTTTGATTTTGGCAAAACAGACTGCACCATTGGATCTGGAACGTCGAGAAACCCCAGGGTAAGGTCCTTCAGAAAAAGTCAACGTTGGTCAACGGCGACGGTCAACTGTCAACGGCGGCGGTCGGCTCGACGCGGCTCAGCCTGACTCGGCCGAGTCAACTCGGGTGACTCAGTCCCTTAGAGCAGGTCACGCCCAAGCGCAACGGCGGCACGTGAGGGCTCGTGACGGCGGCTTCCGGGGACCAAACTTCATCGGCCCACTGCACTCGATCCGATGAACGCGGTGGTGGCCTCGGTTTCTTGATTCGAGCCCTCTAACTCCCTTAAACTACACAACCTGAAAGTTCCTCTCTTACCTCCTCCGACGGTAACTTTGACGGCGGTGATGCTGGTACCGACGGACTCGTCTCGACGAGATGAACACAATGGCGATGGTGGTGTCACGATCGGTCGGCTAGATCTCCGTAGATCGGAGTTTGAAATTTCAACTCCTAACTTTTCTCTCTTTTCTCTCTCTCCCACCATTCTCATCTTTTTCCTTTTCTCCCTTCTCCATCATTCATTTCCTCTATTTTCAACCACCCACTCCCTATTTAAAATTCAAACAACCTTTTCCTTTTTATTTCTTTTCTTTTTATTTTCTTTTTCTCTTTTTACCCCCAAGCCTAATTACACATTTTTAATTGGGCCCTGAACCCAAGGCCCAATACTCGGGTCCAAAACCTGATTCGCTAACCCGAAATTCGGGTCGTTACATTGGGTGAAATGGGCAACGTCGAAAATGTTAGGGGCAAAAGTGGTCAAAAAATACTTTAGGGGGCAAGTTGGGAAAACAAGTAAAGTTTAGGGGGGAAAGTGCATTAAGCCTTATTATTATTATTATTATTATTATTATTATTGATCAAATTGCATGATTTCATTGTAGACAGAATCATACAAAAAAATATTTCTATGTGACTCATTAAAAACCCCTCATCCTAAACTAACATAACATAACAACAAAAAGCGCCAACCTACATTTTAGTTCACTTTAAATTTAAAAATAGTTTATTATATTTTCGAGTAGTCACGAGCTTTTCTAATCGGGTATCAAGTAGCCCGGCTCGTTAAGAACTCAAACCGAGCTCGAGCTCGAATCGAGTTCAATCGAATTGAGTGTTGACCGAAGTTTGACCGAGTTGAACTCGAATAGCTCGCGATCTGTCTCGTCTCATTTACGGCCGTAAATGTGATTAGCCGATTGCCTTGTATAGATGGTGGAATGGAAACCCTTAAAAGAAGATAGAAATGTTTGCACTTCAAGTATAAAATAGATAGTAAAATAACCGGCTAATGGTGGTGGAGGGGAAAATAGAGAGAATAAGAACAACTCTATTATTAATCTATTCAACTGGTGATTTCTTCTTTTATTCCCTTTAGTGTTCATCCACTAATTCCCATTCAACAATCTAAAATTATAACTTGGTGGATCCAGAATATTGTTAACAACGCTTTACTTATTTTAAGTGCAAATGCATCGTCCCGAAATCGGAAAAATTCTTGAAGGCTTTACTTGATAAAGTGGAAAAAATCGAATAATAGAAAATTAAAAGGATAAAAAGTGAAAAATTATAAATTAATTTTTTTCATTGGAGTGTCTGGTAAAAAGAATTAAAAAGATTGAAAAAATATATATTAGATTTTCATTAATTGCTTAATAGAGTTGAAAATTAGAACAAAAGAAAATTAAGATTTAAAAAATTCATACTCTAAACTAATTCACATCTCTCTCACATTTTCTTCCCTCTTTTCCAGCCAATTTGATCATCCTTTTAGTGATCTTTTCTCCCATTTTTCTTTTTTACCAAACACACTCAAAATTTATTTTTTCCCTGCACTCCTTTCATGCTTTCACTTTTTTCATAAAATAAAACATATACTAGAGACGAGATTTAATGTGATTTGGCCTTGCCTACCTTCACAAGTTAGAAAAACGAATAATTCACTATTAACGTAAAAAATACAAAAAGTACACATACATAATACTGTATTTTCATCCAACCAGTTGATGTCACAAGTTACTTCGATATTAGAATTAGTTGAAGTCGGTTAAAATTGCTTAAAATTCTCTTTGAAGTGGGGAACATTCACATATTATTTGATTGATATGCCTACATAACCTACACCAGAAAAGTCTTATAGAGGGAGAACGCATTAAGCTTTTTATGGAAAGATCCGCTCAAGGATATTATTCGAAAATTAATAGGCCTTCTTATGACTGAGATAAATCGCACGCATACTTTGCTAGAGAATTTATTTAACATGTATTTAAGCCCTTTTATTCTGATAAATCATTAGTTCTTTTTATTAAATAGATGTATTATATTCGCATACTGAAATTTAAATTCATACAAGATAGATTAATATAAACTTTTTTGTTACTAAACCAATTAATGGATCTTTGATAAACTATTAGTTAACATGACACAAATACATCAAGTGGATACTGATATCCTCATTATTCCCTTCTCCTAATGGAGCTTAACTAGGCATTGATCAAATAGGCATCGATATTTTCGGTCAAGGCAACCATGCTCGCTGCATACTCGACCGGATCGGGGATGTCCTCGTTTTGTTTCTCGAATTCCATTGTCCATTTCACCAAGCTTCCCTCACCAGTTGGCGTGATGTTAAGGATGTTCCTCCAGCTACCATAATAATGCAAGAGATCACCCTCCACCAATTTGAAAACCATTCTCTTATTCTCTTCGTCCACCTCCTCGAATATCTCTTTAACCATCTGAGACTTACCTGCAAGAACACCTCGCACGACACACCATTAGCTTTAATTATTCATATAAGATATGTGTGTATATATATACATATGTAGATGGTCTTTACCTTCGGAAACATAAGACCAGAGTCTAACAGCCCCGACCGAATTCCAATCACCCTGGACAAGTTTTACATAGGCTATTAGTCCATTCGACATCTTCGGTAGAAATCGAGCTTTGCTGCGGAAGGCATCGTAGAACTTATCGGCCGATGACTTGATCACTACTTGGCAATCCATCTTCCTAATTTGAGCCATAGTTTCACTTGGTCTGTTAGCTAGAAACCAAGGTACAATAACTAATAGTATTTGCAGAGCAAGTGAGATTAGCTAATTGCCTTATATAGAAGGATGGTGGAAACCCTTCGCACCCTTAAATTATGAAATAGATAAACACTGGTGGATGGTGGTGGCCGATGGAAGTAGACCTAGCAAACTTAATTCGAGACCCGAATCGATTTATATGATCCGAGACTTAATATAGACTCGAACATGACACTCTAAACTTGACCCGAATCTGAAGCAAACCGAACTGAACTAAAACCTAACCAAATTTTAGTTGAATCGAAAATCAACAAGAACCGAAAGTAACCGAAATCCAAAATAACCGGAAATGAAATTAATCCGAATTAAAAGCAACCCGAATTTAATTTGCTCTAATATGTATGTTTTATTCACCCGAAAACCGATTGATCTGATATTCACCCGACCCAAAGAAGCAATTTATCCGATATTGATCCAAACCTAAATTCAATCGATCTGATATTAACCCGACCTGAAAAGTCAACCGATTTGATATTGATTCAACTCGAAAATCAATCGATCTGATACTGACCCGATCCGATACTCAACCCGAAATAACAAAGATCCGAACTAAATGCGAACAAGTCCTGATCCGACCTGAATCGAACCTAAATCAAAAGTAATCCGAACCGAAAATCAACACAATCCAAATCACATGATTGCCGCCTGTAGATGGAGGGGATGAAAATTGTGGAACAGAACATGTCCCCAGCTTTTCCGCAAAGACTAAGGAATTGGATTCTTGATTTATAAAATGGGAGAAAACTAATTAAGATTGAATGGGAGGAAATGGGGTGGAATAGATTAGTTTTGGGTGCAAAAATACTTTTAAATTGTGAATGGGAAGTGGAGGGGGAAGTAGAGAGAATATGAACAACACAATTTTTTTTCTTCGCAAATAAAATTTTATTAGAAAACTATAATCATCCTTACTTTAAATTGTGTACCTTATTAAAAACCTCCCTACCTAATGAACAATACAATTAATCTATTCAACTGCTGATTTGTACTTTTATTCCCTTTGGTGTTCATTCCACTAATTCCCATTCAACAATCTAAAATTAGGGATTAGAATTACATTTAAAAGCTTGAAATGTACTTTAAAATTATGGATTATTCAGCAATCTAATGGGCTGAAGATCTAACAGCTAGTTTAACCAAACACTTCACAGTGATATAAAACTCTGTCATGTCTGTGAGAATTTAACACCTTTTCTTGTTTCCATCTTTAAACATCATTCACCATATTTCAATTTTTTTTTACTACCAAGTTGAGACAGAGAAAGCAAATTGTCTTCTTCTTCTTCTTTTACAAAGTCGGGTTTTAAAAAGCAGAATTTCCCCCTTTTTTCTGATGAGCCTATTATAAAGAGAATGGTTAGAAAAAAAAGTAAGCTGACTTTAAAAAATTAAAAAAAAAACTATATTTTTAAGGGTTTAAATTTGATACACAGTCTGTGTAAAATAAATTTTACATAAGCCTGCCTATTTCTACTATAAATCAAAATTAAACTTAACCCCTAAAAAACTAAACCCAAACCCTAAACCCTATATTCTAAACACTAATCTTAAATTCTAAACTCTACAACTCAAACCCATAACCCCTAAAACTATAAAAGGTCTGTGTAAACTAAAGTTTACACAGACTGTGTATTGAAGTTTTTCTCATTTTTTAAAGGGTTATGTTTTGATACATAATCCGTGTAAAGAAATTGAAACATTTTTTTCTTAATATCTAAAATCTAAAACTCTAACCCTAGCGCCTTAAATTTTAAACCTTAAACCCTAAAATATAACCTTAAATCTTAAATTCTAAACCCTAAACTCTAAAATATAACCTTAAATCTTAAATTCTAAACCCTATAACCTAAACGGATAAACCCCTAAACTCTAAACCCTAAATTAAACTCTTAACCCCTAAATTTGAAGCATGTGTATATCAAAAGAGCAAAAGCCAACTTTTTACTAAAAAAATAGTATACGTTAGTAAATAACAGTGAGAAATGATTATTTAGATAAAAATCCTTACAAAATGAAAACTAATAAAACTTGTCGTACTGGTACGTCGAGTTTTATGAATTTTTATTTTTTAATAGAACTAGTTTTACCAGTCAAACGAGTTTTTGTCATAGGTATTAGATAAAGAATTAATGTTTTTAAAATGTCATATTTATAAATAATATTAAAAACGGAATATTTAGGTAAAAAAAACCCTAATCTTTGGCAACCTATAGTACAAAAATACATCAAACCTATGGTGGTCTACCAAACTTTCGAAGTCAAGTATAAGAAAATGGGAAACATTCTAGTAAATAACTTAGGACTCTTCATGGAAAAGCTGATTAATTAAAAATGTCCCTTTAAAAAGAAAAGAAAAAAACCAACCATTTCCCAAAGTATGCAATTCACAAAGGAGCAGCATGAATGTGACCTACATTGATTAACATTAATTCAAGGTGTCCTGAGTGGTTGATATTTGGTGATAAATTTAGCAACATTTTCCAGCTAAGTTGCAATGAAGTGCATGTATTTTATATGTTCAGAAAATTCTAATAAAATGACAAAATGCAAATATATATATATATATATATATAATAAAATACAATTCAAGCATGCAAGCAAGGAGAATGAAGGGGTGGGTGGGTAGAAGCAATAAACAAGGGGTTGTTTAGAAGTAAAGAAAGAAAGAGATGAGGTAGTTGCAGTCTCATCAAGAACTTCTTTATTAACTCTCTATTTTAAATGTCTCTTCCCTCTGTAATGGCTCCCAAGCAAACATCCATTTCATGGGAAGCAATAAACAAGGGTTTGATATTTGTCTTGGGCATGGATCAGTTTTACAATTTGTAGTTATTGTCAGCGACGAAGCCAGAGGCAGAGTTGTGTGGGTTGTGCGAGGGGCAGTTGCCTAAGTTCCCCCATTTTTTTTTTACTTTTGTTCTATAATTTTTTTAAAAAAATAATTGGGTTATTTATGAAATTGTCCTCTACTTTTGAACATTTATGTTTTACCCCCTCAACCCCAAATTCTAACTTTGTCCATCGACGGAGCAATGATTGATGAGGAGATAAGCTGATTAACCTTGAAACGAATAGGTTCTTAATAAGTAATTAAACTATAGAAATTAAGAGAGTTAAAGTTTAATTTCACTAATTTTAAAATTTGAGAGATCATAAAAAATAATTAAACCAAAAAATGATGGGCCAATGCTTAATTTCATTAATTTTAATTGACATGATCCTAAAAAATAATAAACCAAATAATTTGATAGAAATAAGGGATCAATTGCAATGATTTCAAAATTATTGGTGGCCCAAAATATAATTAAACTATCAAATTGGGGGCAATTGCACATTCCATCCACTACGTAGGTTCGTTCGTGGCTACATCCACCCTTATATAAGCCAACAGAGAGTAGAGGTGTTAAATTTTATCATTTGATTAGTTGAATTGCGGTTTACTATAAAATTAGTATATAATAATGAAATTCATGTCAATAAACTTATTGTAACGTAGTTGCTTAAGTTGGGTACTATTATTGTACAACATCCTAATTTAAAAAATGTAAGTTTTGTAACTTTTCAAACAACTTAAAATGTTATGTTTTTTTATAATATTTTAGGTTGGATTTTTGTGATTTTTCTCAAGTTTCAAAACTTGTCAAAAATCACAAACTTAAAAATACGTAAAAAAAAATTTGAAACTTGTCATCTTTTAGCTTTAAATTAACTTATCGTTGTTTAGACTCACCCAATTAAGTTACTTGCATTTTTAGGAGAACTTGAGTTTAATCCAGCTAGAAGTACCTTAAGTATAATTAATTAATTTCTTTCTAAGGGCACCCTACCCTCTATTAAGGGGGAAAATTGAGAGAGCACTCAAATAACAAGAATGCAAAAGTAGGGTTTGTACTTAGTACATTAAATTACACCAAATATTTATCAAGGCAATTAATAATATGTTGGAAGGGTGCAATGTCCAAGGTGTTTTGAGAAAGTGTGTTGGCTCAGCAAGACAGGCATCCTCTTTGAGGAAAATAATGGAAATTGGAAGCATTCAAGCCAATCAAACCAGATATGCATGGCTGCCATTTCTAGGAATAATATTAACCATCTAAACCACTTGAACCCTAGCCAAGGGCCCTGATCAGCTGAGTTCTTCTAAACGACTTACGTGGCCATCTTGGTAGCCGTCCGATCATCTCCCGTCACTCTCACTGTTCCTGTTAGAGAATATCTTAGTTTATGATCATCCCATCCATAATTTATAATAATAATTGTATCATTAAAAAGCTCGACATCTGACGAATACTATAATTTAACCTACACCCTATGGTGTTGGTATCATTAATAATGACTCGAGTTGTTTACAACGAACAAATTAAAATATAAAGATTAAATTCGTACCTTAAACATAAATAAAATTTTATATGCATGTAATGTTTTATATTAGGAGTGAGTCTGGTGTGTGCCAGGTTTAGGGTACGGCTAAAAAACAAAAGTTTTTAAATTTGTCCAATAACCTAAAATGTTAGACTTTTAGATAACATTTTAAGTTGTTTTTTCGTGATTTTTTTATAAGTTTCGATACTTGCAAAATAAGTTCGATACTTTGTCTAAGAACCTAAAATGTATTAAAAAGTATCAAAATTTGTTTTGTATGTATCGGAATGTCAAAAATCACAAAAAAATAGATTATATACAGATAAATAGATTGACCCATAGGTTTACACACGATCGATATCTTTCTATACATAGTGATGGTATCAACTCATTTCGGTGGAATCAAAATAAAATAGAAATTAGCTTTCGGAGAGATGGCTGAGTGGTTGATAGCTCCGGTCTTGAAAACCGGTATAGTTCGAAACATAGAACTATCGAGGGTTCGAATCCCTCTCTCTCCTTTTGCTTGATGAATAGATTTCTTTCTTTATTGCTTTTTCCTGGCTTCTTAATTAAGAATCTTAATATTAATAAAAAAAGGTAATGCTCGGCTAAAATGTTATAAAAAGTTTAACATTTTTGGACAAGTTTTAAAACTTGTTATTTTTTAGCCGTACTCTAGACCTGATGCACTTTAAACTCTCCCTTATATTAGGTTATTGAAAGTTTATGTATTTAAGGTCTAAAAATTTTGACAGAAAGTTATGGCAAACACAAAAGTTGCAGAAAGTTATGAACCCAAAAAGTATTAAATGGAAAAGCTGATGATATTCATCTTAGGAGATATGAGTTCAAATCGCTTTGTCTATAAAATATATACATATTGTCAAAATGTTAAGAATATGTATGAACAAATATTACCGTGTAATCCTCTTTAAACTATTTAAAAAAAATTTGCAGAAGAAAGCAAAGCAGATGATTGACTATTACTATAATTCAAACTTAACAGTACAATTGAATGGTAAACATTAACACAGCAGCAGTACAACAGAAGAAGAAGAAGATTAAAAAGCACACCAAAAAAGAGACAAGAGCATTTACACTAGCCTTTCCCCGTTGTCTTCCCTTTTCTCATCATTCTCTCATTTCTAAATCTACACGCTCAACTGCTCACTGCCCTATAAACCCTCACTGAAAAGGCTAAAGTCAATGCTCTCTCCTTCGCCTATAGTTAAGGATTTAAATTGTTACTATCGCGTTTTCGATTGCGGAGCTTTATCAAAAGCTGGTCCATGAAGAAAAGAAGAAAAGTTCTTACAGTTTTTTTTTTTTTGCTTGAATTCCAACATTAATGAACATCTAAAACATGCTAACTTACAGTCTTACAAGACCTACCATATGTTTTGTTGTCACTTGTTGTGAAGAGGATTTGGACCTGTATGAACTTTCCTCTTATCATCTTCATTTCCAGCAAACAGAGGTACTGAGCTTGATGGAGGAGCATGAAATGAAGCAGTTCTGTAGAAATCAAACCAGGATTTCCTTGTGGGTGTTTCTTCTTCGACAGCAAAATGTAAACCTAGCTGAGAAAAAATTAAGAAAATCCACAGGAAGAAAACTGCAGACAGAAACCCTCTAAAAAACCTCATTGGACTGGAAAAAAACACACACAACGGGGTTTTGGAGTTTTAAGCTCTGAATGTTTCAGACCAGATAGAAAACTGGGTTTGGTAATAATGTTTTGGGTGTGGAGAATTTGAGAAAATTGAGAAAAGAAACAAAACAAAGCTTTTGAAGTGGGGGTGGTGACATGATCTTGGACCTTGAATCATGGAACCTTCTTATATACTAAATCTACTTTTCCTTTTCTGAAATCTTTGGATTTTGCACTTTTTTACTCTCATACCACCTCCCCAACACTGTGCTCACATTTCTCCTTGCTATTAGGCATATGTTTTTTTTAGTTTTTAATTGATTTTTGCTTTTATATATATATATATATATATATATATATATATTTAAACTTAATGTTGGGAGAGACCATAGGGTGTTGTGGGATTGCCCAGTATTAATTGCCGTTGTCTGCGGGAATTTATTAAAAACTTGATGCTGCATGTATTTAATATAGGGTAAACTACACCAGTAGTCACCGAACTATAGTTTCTTTCTTATTTTGGTCACCGAACTATTTTTTTGGCAAAAACATCACTAACGTTATGTTTCCTTCATATTTTAGTCACCGACTGTTAAAAACTTAACGATTTTGTTGATGTGGAATTTTATTTTATTTTTTTTATTTTCCATGTCATTTCTTCTCTCTCCTCGTAAGCAATATATGTTATTTTATATTTTTTTTATTCAAACTAATAGGATGGTAGCACGTGTCACTACCTATTAGTGGAATAAAATGAATGAAAAATCAAGCCCCTTATGCAGCCAGAGAGATGATGACACGTGTAACTGCCTAATAGGATGGTGACATGTGTAACTGCCTATTAGTCGAATTTGATAAAAAGAAACTATAGTTCGGTGACTACTGGTGTAGTTTACCCTTTAATACAATAACTTGTTTGACAAAAAGAGGTTTGAGTTAATATTAGAGGTTTGACTGGTCAAATTTGTTTATTTGGATATTTTGTGAATAGCATATTGGAATAACGGATTGGGGTGAAAACTCTAATTTTGTAAAAGCTGCTATAGGAGCTTTTTGAAATTAGAGTTTTTAACATAAGATTTATAAAAAACTTTTTATCCTTAACAATTATAAAAAAATCTCCAAATAACCTAAATTTAATATTTTTTGTTTTAATTATTCACCCACACATATTTACATTGTGGCATTTGTAAACTAATATTTTTTTTTCTTTTTATTGTCACACGTTCATATTTGTATTTAAATCTAATAATTAATTAAATTGTATTAAAAATAATTATATAAATAATAAATTAATATACAGATCCTTCAAATATGCTTAGTAATGTTATATTAAAACAAATTATTTTTCACAATCTAATTAATATACAAAATATTGATAACTAATATACTATTCAAACAAGTATAGAATATATTCATGCCCTTATATGTCATTTTGCTTGTTTAAATAATCAAACAGCTATCAGCTATCCGTTAATTTCCAAACAGGGCCTAAATATAGGTTAACTGGAATTTAAAGAGTAGTTTTAGTAAATAAAAAAATAGAATATTTAAATTTAAGTAACTTTGAACCTAAAGCAGTCTCGGTGAAAAATAAAAAGATAATGTTTATTACTAAAGATTTAGATTCGAGTAGTTTTATCTGCTAGGTATATCTATTATCATAAAATTAAGAAAAGTATAAATAAACACTACTTTATAATCAACACGTCTTCAAGGTATGTGCGCATTATTTTTTTTTAAGAAAAATTGTGCACGCAAGACACCAATAAGACAAAACTTGAAGCTCTTGTATTACACCAACACCCACAATCTTTGAATTATTGATATAATTGTACTTGTTATGAATGTAAATGAATGTAAATTTTTTAATTAATTTGGTATTTTTAATTAATATATATTTAACGATTAAAAAATTTATATAAAATAAATAATTAAGTAAATGTTTTCAATTTATTTTAAAATTTTACATACATGATCTACGCTAGAAGATAGAATTCAATAGTAAAATTATTAAAATATTAATCATAAAAATATAGAAAAATGTGTGAAGCTCACTTAGTTTTTTATTAGTGTAAATGAATCCTTCCGTATATAGATGACTAACAAGAGTGACACTTACAAGGGACCAGTGGAAGCATGACCCACTAAAATATTGAAAAAATAAAAAAATAAAGATAAGCCAATGACAAAATTTAATTTTTGCCCTATAAAAATAAATATAATTTATTGTTGTCTCTCAAATTGTAACTTTTTAAATGATTCTTTTAACAAATAATGTAAACTATCATCACTGATAGTTAATCTTTGCTAGATAAGAAGATAACATTTTTTCGTATAGTTTATTTTCATTTTATGGTACATCTTCGATATTCGTAACTCTTTCTTCAAGTAATGTCAATTACATGTTTTAAACTTGAATTTTTTTTGGGAAGAACAGTATGATTTGCCGTTGCACTAAAACTCTTGTTCGTGTGGTAACACTTTTTTTTTTTTCAGAGGGAAGGTAAACTATATTCATATGGCTTAAGAAAATCAGACCCAATTCTAGTATTTTATTGGTTAAATTGATGTCACTGGGTTAAGTGACACCAGATTCAATAACACTGAATGATAGTGTATATTTATATATAATATACTCAATAGTCGAGTTGGCTTCATTAAATCAAATGACACAAAATTTAATCAAAAATAATAAAATTATAATTTGATATTTTAAAAAGTGCATGGATTGACTATTCAAAGAAATGCACGGTTGATATTATTTATAAAATAAAGTATACAAAATGATCATTAAATTCAACAATTATAATTTTGGTCATTAAAGTTTTAAAAAATATAAAATTAATTATAAACTTATTAAACTGTTACAGAATATTCAATAAAATTATAAAAATTAATCAGTATTTTATAACTTATAGTGATTATTTTATAATGCTTCGATAAATTTAATGACCATGTTATAATTTATAAAAGTTCATCGGTCAAAAAAGATGTTTTACTTAATTTAATGACAGTTGATGTATTTTATCCTTATTTATATTTATTTTGCAAAAATATAATTGTCTTTTTTAAGAAAAAATTCAAGTAACAATTGAAAGAAAAAAAAAAACGTAACTAAATTGTATTCCGATAGCACACGAGACATGCATAGGTGGCGAATTATAATTGGGCAAATTTGTTTGTTCAAAATTGGGCAAACTCAAGTAGAGGCGAATATGCGGACTGTTACATGAGGAAGATTCGTGATTCATGCGCATCTCCTTCATCGGGATGCTCTCTCTTTCTGCCTTTTCCTTCTACATTTAAAACAATTCCCAGACTCTAAATCCCCACCCTTTTTTTATATATTTCCATAGCCAAAAACCAAACTATATTACCTTCCTCAAATCCTGACAGGTATCTCTCTCTTTCTTAAACAATGTTTGCAGTATGTTTCTGTTGGGAGTTCACTGTTTTGTTCTCCAGAATCTTCACTTAATTCCCAGTTTTTTTAGTTGGAGTTTGCCTCTTTTGATTGTTTTTTCAGAACCCTTTTTTGTGTTGCCTTCTGGTTTCTGAATGTTGATGCTTGGGAATACCTGGGAAATTAAGGACAAGTGTTTTGGTTTTAGGATTTGGGTCCCCTGCTTTCATGGGACTTTTAATGCTGAATGTATTAGGAAAGGTTTAAACTTTGGTCTCCATTTTGTCTCAATTTGGTACATTTTTGGGTTAATGAATGCTGATATGTTCTGTATATGTGTTTTGTAGAAAGCACTATATCAATGCTTTAATTTGTTGAATGTGTGATTTCAACATATATTGCTGCTTGTGTTGATTGTACAGAGATTGAGCATACAAGTTGCTTCTTGTACTCTTTTTTCGGATTGTTGCCGGTAAGTTTCTTGCTGGCGGGTAAAGTGTTTTGCTCGGATTATGTGTCCCTGGACGGCGTTGAGGCCTAGTAAAGCCTTAGAGGGTGTACATGGGGTTCAAGTGGCTCCTTATTCACCATTTGCATTTGAGGAGATCAACCAACATGGGGAATTCCAATCAACTCATGGTAGATCATTTATTACAGCAAATCAACCACTATTGATGCAGTAAGTTAAACAAAAACACGCATCAGACGATCCGTTTTAATCTTATCCGTCAATTTATATGTAGATGGTCGCATGAATACGGCATTATTGTCTGTCAAGCACCATAACGTATCATCTGTTATATGTTTTTTCAGAGTATGGCAGCAGAGGCCATCTTGTTTAAAGCCTGTAAGATATTGTTGTATGCAAGGTATTGCCTATTGGTCCTGTTTGTGCATGTTTTCATGTGTATCAGCTCGGCCACTCTATCATATAAGATTCTTTTTCCTATGCTTATATTCGAAAACATTCGTCAGGGGACCGGAATCTTCAAGAGACGGTGGTTAATGTGTTAACCTCACTTCCTTTTATAGCTCTTGGAATCCAAGCCCCAAGGTGATTCTCTTTCACTTGCTTGATGAACAAGATACCTATATCATGTTACCATTTCTCATTACTAATATAATTCGTTTACATGAATGCAGGAAAAATTTGAACACTAAGCTGTATGCTAATTCACTAATTGGAGTTGGAGTTGTCTCTTCTTTGTATCATTCTTCCAGAGGAAAGCTGAGGAAGTATCTACGGTGGGCCGACCACACAATGATTGCCACCGCAACCGTGGTAAGTTCGAACCGATTCATATCCTTCCAAAGATCTTTCTTTAAGTTGCACGCTCGGATTCGATACTAAAATCAAAACCCCTTTCTTTGCAGTGCTTTTCAAGAGCTCTCAGAAACGAGAATCCGAAGTTACTAATGGCGGCTTCGGCTTTACTTCTACCTGTCCATCCTCTGATGGTTTCAGCCGTTCACACTGGACTGATGGAGGTAACTAACAAGCCGGTTTATTTCCTCGGAACATTATATTATATGTTCCATTACAACTTTAAGTTTGATCTCTTTGTTGTCTGTTTTTATGTTTATGCAAATTTCAGGTAGCATTTGCAAAAAGAGCATTGAAAGACCCGGAATTAAGGATGGTTCACAATGTTCATAAGATGTCATCGTTGTTGGGAGGTGTTCTTTTCATTGCAGATGATGTGTTTCCCAGGACTCCTTTTATTCATGCTGCTTGGCATCTCGCGGCTGCCTTTGGTGTTGGAACCTGCAACAAGCTTCTTGAGTAGAGTGTGTGTGTGTGTGCATATATATATATGATTAATTCCTTGGTATTCATTTATCCTGAGAACTGAGAACAAAATCTCTTTGTTTTCCAATTCCATGTGTACAACACCAGAATCAGGTGATAAAATACGTTCCCTTGGATCATATTCGTCAGCATGAACTGCTGCATATGGTTGAACTCCAGCTTAAAATAAGGCGGAGATTCTATTCAACAAAATCTCATTATACCATAAACGGATTTGGTAATACATGTTTTGGGACAAAAATCCTCTACCTCTTCTTGCCGTTTTTTTGTACCCAAACACTAAAAAATAAATATTAAGCCTAATCTTTTATTCTAAATCCTAAACCTAAGTCTTAAACTCTACAAATACACACTAGACCAAATATTCTAAACCCTAACTCCAATTCTAACCTTAAATCTAATTTTGTAATGATGGGGTATAAATAGGGGCGCCGAAAAGCAGCATATAATTTCTACTTGATATTTTGTGGATAAAAATCTTCTGCCCTTTTTCGGTGCCCATTTCTACGCCCAACACTAAAAAATTAAATTTTAAGCTCTAACGCTAAATTCTAAACCTTAAAAATACACCATACCCAAATTCCATAAACTCTAACTTTAAACTTTAACTCTAAACCCTAAATCTAAATTTTTAGTAAGGGCATAAATAAGGTACCGAAAAAAGGCTAAAGATTTCTATTCATATTTTGTAAGGTTTAATGTTAGGAGTTAGGGTTTAGGAAATTATAGATGAGTGTATTTTTTAGCCTTTAGAATTTATGGTTTAAAACTTAAAATTTAAAGTTAAAATTTATAATTTAATTTTTTATTGTTGGACATAAAAAAAGACACTAAAAAAAACATATGATTTTTCTTTATTTTACTGCCAAACATCAGTCAAAAGCTCATTAATTCTTGAAAGCTATTATTATATAATGATTATTTGAACTCGACTTATACAGAAGTTCATTTTAAGCTAACTATCCATGACAACAGAACTCGAGTTAATTTTAAAAAAAGAAATTAAAATTAATTTATTTTTCAAAAATCATGTACGGAGAATTCGAATTATAATATGAAACCGAAATAATTCGAATATAAAATGTACTTTCCAATAGTAGAAACCATGTTTACTTTTCTTTCTTTTTTCCCTTTATTTCCCATATATTATTGAGAAGCAGCGTTCCTTTTTGAACCCAATACTTACCCTTTTGTTTACGAACAAGCTGTGCTTTGTTGCTTCTTCAAGAATGGGATGCCACCATGTCACAGACCTTAGCTTATCTCTTTCATTCAACAATGCAAAGCCTTCACCTTTGATTCCAAACCCTACTTCCAGACATGGTGATTTCAGTAAACCCCACTCTTTTTCTTTTGGAAAAAAAACTGATATGTTCTTGTAACTTAACTCGAATATATGTATATATATGTGCGTATGTATGATTTCTTGTTTTTGGTATAGCAAGTAATGCAAACGAGGGAAGTCAACAGCCACCAGGGAGTTCACGTTGGAATCCAACGCCGGAGCAGCTACTTACACTCGAGGAACTCTATCGACGCGGGACACGAACGCCGTCGGCGGCACAAATCCAGCAAATAGCGGAGCGGCTTCAGCGGTTCGGAAGGTCAAAGGGAAGAATGTTTTCTACTGGTTCCAAAACCATAAAGCAAGAGAACGTCAGAAACGCCGCCGTCAACTCAATAAGACTCCTGATGAGCAACAACAACAATGTAATACCGATTGCCTGGAAAAGAAGGAATCTGCAGGTGAACCTATATATATATATATATACAAAGTGACGAGATTTTTTTAAACATATATGTTGCCATAGACAAAGTGACGAGATTTTTTTTTTCACTAGTATTCTCGTTGAGTTGCAACGAAATTGAACCGACGAACAACAAGGCTTATCCTTTAAACATATGTAAAATTTCAGAGGTTTGTGTCTATCCGTTTCTTTGTCTTTGTTTCATGCAGAAAGTGATATTTACGAATCCCTGTCTGATAGAATTGTTGGTGAGACTCGAACTCTGATACTTGTTCGATAAACAATCGAGCAACCTATGAAAATGAAACCGTTAAAATATGTTGGGAAAAGAAGAGGTCTAAAAGCTGCATTCTTTTACCTTGCTGTTGTTTTATGAATTAGCATTCACTCAATCCTCCACTTTTTGCAATTCCACTTTAGTTTTGTTTTATTTTGACCATTCTTTTAGGGTTCCATATCGACGCATGGAGCTGCAAAAAGTGGAGGAAAAGAGTGGATGCAAATTCACGACAAGGAACTACGCTTGGAGCTCTCTTGTTCGGCAACAGCTTCATCAAACACAGGAAGTTTATGTCCATCGAAACCCCACCAAGAAAACATTAACACTCTCGAAGAAGAAAACAGAGAAGAGCAAACACTCGAGCTGTTTCCCCTTGGAACCGGCATTAATATCAGCGGCAAAGACACCCACCAACAAGTTACAACCCAGTTTTTCGAGTTTCTTCCTCTGAAGAACTGAACTAAGCTTAGCATGTGGGCAACAGATGCAGCAATTAAATACTAGTTTTGCCATTTGGGTTAAAAAGATGGTTAACAGTTAAGCCTGTTGTTAGTTTTGTTTTTTTACGACAAACTAGGGGGAGGACTGTTTCATTCTGTGTCTGTCACGCATGGTGCAACTGTGAAGACAAGGACATGTAGTTACTTCTGGGGTTTTTGCCTTAAAAACACTTGTTGGACCATGTTGGCTAAACCCAAGGAAGAGCCTCCCTTCCATTTTTTTCCCTTTAAACAAAGCAAAATTGTGCAGGGTTTCTTCTTTGTTGACAGTGTTGTCCATTTTTTATGTGCAAAAACTCATTGAACAATTACAAAAATGAAAGATGTGGAAAGAGTTTTAATGGTTGACCTAAAACTTGAACTGCATATCTGGTGGGGTTTTCAGGTATATGTCAGTAATAATTTCTGTTCTAATGTATGTTCAATTCCCATATATTCCTGGGGGAATTAAATTTGTACTGAAACAAACAGTACAGTAGCACAATTTGCATTGTGCCAAAAACATCACCTAAAGCAAGCTTAGGCTAATTGCAAGAATCTGTTAGGCCAAGTAATATGAAGTTCGATTTCGATCCTATTTAAGGTTTGACCAACTCGACTCGAGCTTTTGAGATTGCATGGGAGAATGTGATTACTGTTGTTTTACCTGTAAACGGTGAAAAACAGAAGGCAGAGTTGAACTTGAAGACACAACACACCTGCAACAAGTTTTGTCCTTTCATCCCTTGAAATAGCCAGCCACATTCATACAATCAGCAACAAAATAAGCTTTAACTTGGAACATGAAAATATCAAAAAGTAATGCAATGATAATTAGAGAGATAAAAGAAAGATGCCAATTGAAAGTTTGTCACTGAAACTTTTGCAACTGAATGTCTGCAGGGTTATGAAACAAGCAGAGCAAAAAGCAAAGGAAAAATATACCAAGAAACCGAGAAAATCCAATGAAGGTCTGGGAAGAGGCAGCATTAATTGAAAATGGCCAGAAATGGGGAAGCTAAGGGGATTGTCCTTGTGCTTCTTTTTCTTGCAGTCAATCAGGACAAACACAGTCTCACGCCATGAACTTCAGAAAACAAAAAAAAGACGGGAAAATCTAGCTGAGATGAACAGTTGGGGGATGATGGTTGTGGGATTCCTTCAAAATCTGTTTGCAGAGGTAGACTGGTAGACCCATCCTTCAATAAAGATGAAAGCTCCAATCTTTTTTTCAAAAAATTATAGCTTTGATCAGAATCCATAGCCTTTTTGGTCTTTCAAGTCCATACATCTGTACAATTATTAGTATAGCATTGAATTTGAGTTTTTCAGTATAGACTATATGGAGATCGAACTTTTATTTTTCTCGGAATTGTCATGTCCGATGTCTTTCAAAGACCATCAAAACAGATGAAAGAAATAAACACATCCATGCCAGATCCGAGTAACATAAACAATAAGCATTATCCTATATTGTACATATTGCAACAATAGAAAATGTTTTTTTTTTTCATAGGCGTGTGAAAGCTCCATGTCTTTTCTTCCCTGCTTCCTCAACCTTCACTCACATCCTGCCAAGTTGAGGACGCCCGCAATCACCGGGACGAACTCCCAAGTCTGATCAAGAAGCGTAAAGGGGATCCGGCTTGACTTTTCTTTGGATCCTGAAAGTGAAAAGATAGAGTCAAAAACATGATCATCACATAAACCACATCCATATCTCCTTCAGATAACTAAAGAACACTACAATTAGTTCTTTTCTTGATTATGATAAAGAACAAAGAGCATCTCTATCCTTTTGCATCTATGGTAACACATTTCTTGTGAATATAATGAAAAGCTAGTGCAAACTTCAATGATCACTACATATTACGATTTACCGTGGGGCAGAGAAAGATGAACTATCTCAAAATACGGTGAATACATAAATGATCTAATTACTTACCAATTATCTTCTGCCCACTTACAGCCATCGGTATCTACCACATGCAAGCTGTATGCATGCCGTGAATTTGAAGATTGATTTTCAAAGCTATGGCAACAACATAAACAAAAGACACAAACGGTTAGCTAATAGGCCATTAAGCTGGATAAACTCTTAATATGATTCTTTAAACTAACCTTTGACGAATATGATCACCATGAATTACGACCAAAGACCCGGCTTTCACTTCAATAGGCACAAAATCTTTCTGGTCATATGATGGTGAGGGATTATCAAAGTAAACTCCATCTTCACCCCTAATGAACCTTCTAACAAGACCATCTGAAAACAAAAATAGAGCAGATCAAAATAAGGCATCATCCATATACTTTAAAGGTCACAGTAAGGAAAAATACAACAATAATAATACTTTTTTGAGATTCAGGAATGGCCCAAAGGCAGCCATTTACAACCGTTGCATCTTCTAGAGCGAGCCACAGACCAGTGCAAGTTTTAGGTTCAGTATAAAGAAATGAGTTGTCCTGGTGAGGAGTTACTTCACCTCCTATACCTGGTTGCTGTCAAAATGGGTCACATATTAGCACGACGACTCGAAGTTCGGTATTCAACAAAATACAAGACTCAAACTTCATTACAAACAATACAGCATTCAAATCTTCATCTATTAACAGGATTAGTAGTGTGTTTTTTTTCTGTTTTTAGGAGATGCAAAAGGTAGCATTTCCACTTGGAAAAAGAAGTCAAGGCATCAGAACAGTTCTGCCATCATATCAGAAAAAAATTTACATCTTTTAAACGAAAAATAACAAGATTATTCAATTAACCACTCCCATCAGCTTGCTTTTTTCCTTTAAGAAATACTTTATATGAGCTAACATTACTGGACAGAGGTTTTATTGACTGGACATGTGAATTAGTATATAAATAAATAAACGAAGAATCACCCTATATGAACCAATACACTATATCGCTCTAAAGTCAAACTATTAAGTTAAAGTTACTGAAATCAGAATATCTCAATAACTCGGGAATTGAAATTCTCAGGTTACCGGCAATCGGTCTTATAACTAGATAACCACCGCCTTCATGGTCAAGGAAAAATCAAGTTAAATTTACCTTAAAAATATACATCGACTGAATGACCACTGACCTCTTGTAACCTAAGGAGAACAGCAAACTTTAAACTTTCTCAGAGCAAGAGAATTCTTTGAAAACCGGGTCAATCTCATGTAACGCTGCACAAACAAATAAAACTGAAGGGTTAGCTACAATAAACATATCTAAATATAATCTATTTACAAGAGCAAGTTGCCAAAATAAGAGCGTAACAAAACACATTAAGCTTTCGAAATCACATACCATGCGCAACTTTATTAATAGAAAGTTCCTTAGATTGCTTTAAATTTCCATTACCATCAAATGCTTTTTCTGCCGAAACAACAAAAAGAAAGAAAAATAAGTCACCAAAGTAACCAAGAAAATAACAAATAAAAAAGGTAATTTAATACTAAAACCAAATATTCGGCTCTCTTACTCACTGATAACCATTTTAGCAAAGTGTAGGTGCTTTATATAAGAGATTACATGTAAAAGCAATAAGGAATCAAGCTTTATCCTTCAAAGCTTTTGCAAACAGTTCAAACATCCATACATGTAAAAGCCTAGTTCTCAAAAGTATTTTGATTTTCTCAAAGTAAAATTAAGAAAAAGGAATAAAAGAAAAACTAAAAGAGTGCAGAAAAGTATGAAAGCAACAATAATAAGAACAGACCTTCAAAGAAAAAGGAGATCTTTTCAGCACTTTCATAGAAGTATTCATCGGTCAAATGTAACTATAAAAAACCCATACTGAGAAACTATCAAAATTTGAAGTTACAACTAAAAAAAATGTTAGGTTAAATCATACTACTATTGCTCCAAGTAAAAATAAAAAGACCTGATTTTTGGTGGAGAAAATAGAAGCGGTGGCCGTGGGGTCAAAGTCCTGAAGCAATTCTTCCATTCTTTTCCTCATAGTTTCAATTTCTTCAGGGCTCGCAAATGATTCAATCACAATAAACCCTGCAAAAACACACACGCGCAGAATTTTGAAATTGATCGAGTAAAGAACAGAGTTTTAAAGTACCCAGTGGGAGTGGCAGCATCGATTTGGAAAGAAAATGTTTTGTTCAAGCGTTGACCTTGAGAGTCAAAAGATTGGCGCTGCTGCGGAGTGAGATTTCCGACGATTCCCATGGCGGTTGCTTTTGGTTCCGACAGAGGAGAATTGTAAGATGATTTTTATAGCGTCTATCTAGCAAATATTTCTTAGTGTTCTATTTGGATAGAGACAAATTGAGTAATATATATTTTGGTACCTGAACTTGGTTCAACGTGGAATTTGGTAAATGTGGGAAAATAATTTAAATTAAAAGTAATGTTTGGAATATAAAGAATGTTCGGAATATTTGAAATATACGGCATTTTTTATAGTGTACGGGAAAGGCGTCACTTGTAGGTGGCGTCTTTTATTTTTTAATATTTTTTAAAGACGTCACCTCCAGGTGGTATTTTTTAATATATTTTTTAAATTTATCATGCACGTGAATACTTTAGGTTGAAAAAATTATAAAAAAAACACACATAACGCCACCTGCAGGTGGCATCTTCCCCATACACTGTACAAAATACCGTATATCCTCAAATATCCTCCAACATTCCCTATATTCCAAATATTACTTTCTATTTGGATTATTTGGTATCTTAATTTTTTTCCAAATTTTACATTTTATCCAAATTGATACCTAAACTTAGCTTCATGGTTCAAACAAGTCATTTATCGTAAGAACCAATTTGGACAAAAAAGTGCAATCCGAGTACCAATTTGAATCAACAAGGCAAATTTAAGTACCTAGTCAGATATGACATAAATATTGTCGTATTAAATAATGGTAGGCCTGTAAACGAACACTCATGTACATGTTCGTTTGCTTAATTTTAACCGAACAAACGAACGAACATGATAACTTCTTGTTCATGTTCGTTCGTTAAGGAATGTAGCCTGTTCATGTTCGTTCATGGTTCATTCGTTCAAATGATAAACAAAAGCAAACGAACACAAACGAACATTAAGTATTGTTTAATTTTTTCTGAAGTCTCGTACATTGAGTATTGTTTAATTTTTCCCTTTTATTTCATATTTTTAATATATTTTTTAAATATAATACTTTTGTTATGAAAAATAATAAATATAAATGGACATATGTAAATAAATTTAAACGAACGGATTACCGAACGTTCACAAACGAACCCTTTGTTGGTGTTCGTTCATTTAATTAAATGAACAAAAAATCTTATTCATGTTCGTTCGTTTAATAAATAAACGAACTTCCCGCTGAACAGTTCGTTGAACGTTATGCTGGTCCTAAATAATGGTTATAAAAGTTGAATAGAAATACAGAGATGAGATAATGTCCCTGTAACTATTGTACCTTGTAAAACAGATCCATGACTAAAATGGTTTCAAAGAATATGAATTCAGCAACAATTGATAACAAACCAATTCTTGAAATTGGTACTAATGATGGAGACCCTTTACAGAAATGAATATGAAAAAATCTACACCAAAGTTTCTTCCAAATCAAACTCCAACTACCTTACAAAAGAATAAGAAAACCAGGGTGTTGTTAACAGTTTGTTAGATTCTGCTGCAGCAAAATCGCAAGAACACTCTCCGGTCTGGTCCATGCCGGGATCATCCCTCCGATAGCAACATTGTTTGTTTTCGTTCTCTGAACATTGTATACATTCTGACCTCTGTAAAAAAGGTTCCTCTAAGCTCCCAAATTTGAGCTGTATGCACTCTTTAGACAAAGTAAGGGGGTCAGAGGCATGATCTGCTAGCTATGTAACTATGTTTACAGGAACAAGATAATTCACCCATCAAAATCGTCCAAGAAGATTACATAGCCGATGATGATCTTGCTTTTACCGATCTGTTTGTACGACACATGCAGTCGGGGCACGGGAAGGTATATATTGAATCGTTGGGCCTTTTAAGTTCAACCCCCTTGGTGTCACTATGAGACCGCATATTCAGCAGTTGTCGATTGAAAGTTCTCCACCTGAAATAAAAACAAACCATGATGATACATCATGTTCCATTATGCAACATAGCAGCCTTCCCTCGACTGCCTTGCGGATATTTCCAAAAACATCAAATGTAAAGTGCATGTATGCCATGACTGTTTCAACATGCATTTCTTCATGTTTATCTAGCTGCAAACATTAGTAATAGCTTTTACCGCCCTATTATGGCCACTAAACAAAGGGAGAAATAATACAGTTTTGGCCTGAATCTTAATGGAAATGTTGGTCCCCCCCCCCCCCCAAAAAAAAAAAAATCAACTCAGTCCATGAAACAGTTAAAGGTAGAAAAGGTAAATACATACCCGATATTTGGGTTATCAAATACCAGTGCCAACCTTCGCTTGTCTGGTCGAATGATCTTCGAGTGTCCGCCGTACAAGTACCTCCTGTGTCCCATCAGGAAATGAGGAAAATTCCCACCTTGAGTCGTCACAAAAACCTCGCTATGAAGGCAAACAATATATAGTCTATGGCAGCCATCCTGGAAGAAAATCCCTGGAAGCAATAATCCAAGTCAAAGAGATGATAAGAAATCCAATCTCAAAGCCATTGTTGCAGGACCTACAAAGAACAGGCGGTTAATTTCTATTTATGCTTCTGACCTTATATGGAGCAAGTTCTTCCCCGGATGCCAGCATCTCCTTCGTTTGCAAGTTGGGGAACATTTCCAATAATGGGGCCATTGTTTTCTCAGAATTGTATATCTTTCCAGAAGCCAAAAAGATATATGTTTTGTTATCAAATCCCATTCCTCTAAGCATCAGTCCAACCTAATAGGTGCAACAAAATATTAAATGAACTTTCACTGAAACAAGTGTCGAAATCCGTGCACGTACATACATATGATCAATCTTGGGAATATGTAAATTAACACAAGAACACCAGTCATCACACAGTTGCAGTGCTCATCCATGTTATGGTAACTTTTGTTTTAAATCTGTCTACTAAATTATGCCAACTTCTGATCAAGGTCAAGCATAAAATTACAACAAATATCAACTGACAATACCTCTAAAGGAGTAAGGGGGCATTTCCCGTTAATCCTGATTGCTCCAGGGCGTATAACTCGACCAGGTTTTGTAAATTTTCCTTTCCAGCCTCTTTCCCTCGCTCTTTGCATGTCTTCTTTTTCTAGCTTCCCACCATCAAATACACAAGAGAAAGCAACCATATCCTGCATAAGAAAGAGCATATTCTACACCTCTTACAAGAATGGAGTTGGTAAATTTCTGCTACTAAAAGTCATAACAGTAGTCCTTTTTTTATGTCAAGAAAGGTCATCAATCTACATAATACCACATTTTCTATTAAAACAACACTAACCTCCTCAAAGCGGAGATGAACGGAAAGATATTTGCCGCCACTGTTTGCACTGCGCTGTTTCATTCTCGCAACCAAAGTTTCTCCGAGGCTTAGTATGGGACTTGAAAACCGCAAAGCTTCATAGTTTGCCAAGCATCTGAGCCTTTGGACAGTAGGAGGAGCGTCAAATGACAAGCGGTTTGCAAAAGGAGAAATCCTTATCAACCTGTGCCATTCAATCAGAAAACAAATATGTATTTTTGTTCATACAATGTTTCAATGGCAATAATGTCTATAACAACCATTTGACCCTCAATTAAACAGGCTAAACCTTATGATAAATGCCGAAGACTCACTTTTCTTCAAGCAGCTTCGGTAGGACTACTTCCCTGTAATACCGAATGGATGACCATGCATTGATTTTGAAGTTGAAAACGTTGGTCAAATTGTGATCAAATCGTTCCATTATGTAGTTAGGAATCTTATCAACAACTCGTACATCATTCTTTAATGTACTGATGAAATACTCTTCATCATAGATGTCTTTGAACTTGCTGGAAAAGTAAGAACCGCACACGGAATTCACCAATGTCATAACAAAACGATTGACAAAATATGATATCCAAGAATGTTTACAAGCAGCAAGAGTAATGCATAAAGAAAGAAATGAACCGAGTAGAGAAAAATAAATGACGACAAACCTGGGATCTCGCCATATGCTATGAAAATGGAAATTGGGGATTAGAAGTGTAGCATTCAGATAACCTGCCACAGCAACTGCATTGCATATCTACAAAGCATCCAAAGCAACCATGTAGAGAAAAAATATGAATTAACAAGATCATTAGGTACACAAGCTTTATAGAATGGAGGTAAAGCATGAATACTTATTACAGACTAGTGAGGAATAGAACCAACCGATGTCCTCTGCTGATTTAAGCCTCCGTTTGCCTCGACGTATATGTAACCATTATATTCAGGTAAATCTATAGCAGTTAAAAGGAACAGTCAAAGCTTAAACTAATGAAGATAGCCAACAACCAAAAGCATACTCGTACATATAAACATAAAGTAAGCATATTCCGTTTGGATTTTCCAAATAAATCTTGGTGTACTTTATTTTTTTCTTGCTTTGTTTATAATCACCATCTTCCTTGTTTGCCACTATCGTTCGTCACCGGCATATCTCCAGTATAACAGAAATGTTACCATGAACTGCTTAGGATAAAATAAAGGGAATAAATTCATACCTGCAGAAGACTTGTTTACACAAGGTCTCCACTGGCCCCCTCTATAGGAATTTTTCCAAACAGTTGAAATCTACAACAAAGCCAATAAGTTAGAGCGGAGATTATCACAAACCATTGATCAGCATCAGAAGTGAATTTCCAAAATCAATTTAAAATGCAGTTTTCCATGATTTTTAGGCCAATATTATATCAGAAGGATTGTTACAGCTAGAAATGAAGCATATACAATAAGGCAGGGATGGACTAAGGGGTGCTGGAGGGGCCAGTTGCACCCCTGAGAATTTCAAACTCCCGTATAGTTTATGCAGTTGTATATTTTCTATCGATTATCTAAATTTGCACCCCTAATTTCTAATATAACTCTCTAACAGTTCGCACTTTGCACCCCTAAATTTGCACTCAATAGTGATAAGAATTTTCTTTTTTAAAATGTGAAAGTTCATTCCTTGATTAAACATTGTGTTTCTTCTGTTTCCCTGAATTTGGATATAAGAAAAAGAATCCTATTCATTTCTAAATGCAACTAACTACATTGTCCAACTTACTCAAAATTCTATTAACATCAAACCCGGAAGGAAAAATAAATCATACAAAAAGCTCAAAAATTCGGAATGATTCAACAAACAAAACCAACCCAGCTCAGAAAACCATATAAAATCCAATAATTAATCTTAAAAAGGTGGGGGGGGGGGGATCAGAAACCAGAGACTCACCGCGTCAGCAGAGGAATTATCGGCATTCATATAAACTTTAAGTTTCTCGTAAACCTGGGGACTCCGGTAAACGGAGCCGGGTGAGTGCCGGTGTCTAACAACGGGGGCGACATCAACGGAAGCGGCGCCCAGGCAAAGAAGCATCCCGGAGATATAAATGAGAGGAGCAAAGAGGAAAATCCGTTGCCGACGAAGAAGAACATAGAGAAGTAACCAAGAGAGACGATGGGGTAAGGTCCGCCCCGGTTGGAACGGGCTGAACCTACCCGACTTCCTACCGTGGCGGTACTTGGGTGGTGACGCCGGAGGTGATGGGATGTTGGTTTGGCCGCTGTTAGGTACCCTATTTTTGGGGTGCATTTGAGGACAAACAAAGACCCGAAAAAATGGATGGAAAAACAAAATCAGTTGCTCTGATTTTTTCTCCCTCTTATGGCTACATCATAGAGGAAGATGAAAGCTTTGAATGTGTTTGGTTTTATTAATGGAAATTTTCTGTGTCGTAGAGAGACGAGGAGGAGAGAAAAGAGAGAGGAAATGTAGATTTTGGTTTTGCATGAAAACAGAGGGTAAGGAGAACTGGTGTTTTGGAGGGAGGGAGAAGATAAGCCAGAAGGATTCATGTTTTTTCCTTTTAACTTCCTTAACGGTTGGATTCGATGTCAAATAGGTATAGGATTAATTTACCATACATCCCTAAACTTTTCGTTCAGATTTTAAATTGATCCCATTTTCCCAAACTTCAAATATTCAAATTAACTTCTTTTTGTTGCCTGACTAATCTGGACCAACTCGTGTTACACACCTGACTTTGTTGGGTGAGTCTCCCAATGGAGATTTTTACATACACAAGATCTCAAACTCGAGACTTGCCTAAGTAATATCAAGTTGTTTACCATTCGGACCAATCCGTTAGTTTAATTTTAAAATATAAAGTTATATATTAAATTTTATATTTGGACACACGCATATATTACATGAACAAATTTAAATTAATATGTTAAAAAAAGTATGATATTGATTAGGATGATCATTTGAGTCGGGCCTGGTAGGTTTTAAACTAACATGATCAGGTTAGTTTCTTTTTGTAAATTCGGGTCGAGTTAATTTTTAAAATAAAGTCGAGTAAGAATATGTCGGGTTCGATTTTAGGATAAAAATATCTTATTTGACTAGGTGTTTTCTAGGTTGATTAGACAATCCGGTAGACCGAGATTGGAGATTCGAATCGGTTTCGGGATTAAATTGGAATAAATATTTTTGAGTGAGGAAAAAAATATAGAAAAATATCCTAAAATTATTATTTAATACGTAGATGTTTTTGGTCAAATCAATTTTGGAAAATAGAATTTCAAAATTTGACATTTTGGCTAGTGACCAAAATGTAAAGAGTGAAAACTATTTCTAGTGACTGTTTTGGAAAAGGGTCAAAACTTAGAATCTTTAAGGAGCTATTTGGCTAAAGCCTAATATTAGACTTTTCTCCTTAATCGGCTTTTTTAAAAAGGTTTTAAAAGGGTATAAATAGGCTTGAAGAATTAATTTTATAATTAATTTCCAAAACAAACTTTACGTAACTTTTCCTTAAAAGATTTTTCTCTCAAATTCTCTCCAGCCAAACACTCTTTTCTTCTTCAAAATTCTCAGGTAACTTCTTGATGTTTTTAATCTTTTGTTTTCAAATGAGTTCTTGATTGTTTTCTATCAAAACCTTATTGTTTTAATCTTGTTTTCTCATGTAAATCCATTCAATTAAGGGGAAAGTAAGCATTATAGGTGAGCTTCGTTCTTCTCCTCTAATGAATGGTTCTTTACTGAAATTCTCAAGTTATTGATCCTTTATAAATATTTTCTAATGAGTTTTAATGATTTAATTATGGAAAATTGGTTAAATTAAGGTTTAATTGATGAGATTGATTGATTTTCGTATTGGATCTGTTTTGCTATGTTCTTGATTGGATTAGAATATGATTTGATGTTTTATAATGTTAATAAGTTGGTTTTAACATTGGAATCTCGAAACTAGGTGAATCTCTAATTTCCAAGGTTGTTAGTTGTGGGTTTTTGAGGAGTTGTGGAGGTTTAATGAATGCTGGAGGTATAAGGATATTGTAAATGCTTTTTTGGATGTTAATTGATGATAATTGTTAGATCAAACCTTTAGGTTTTGGTTGAGTTAAGTTTGGAATGTGTTCGATGTTGTTTTCGGTTGTTGTGGAGGAAAATTGGTTAGAGATTGATGAGGTTTTATTGTGAATTAATGTTGCTAGGCTGTTGAATGCATTTTGATTCACCGAATCCTCTATTTTTGTGTGGTTAAAACATGGGAGGTTGACCCTCAAGCTTGAGGTGAGGTTTCGGAAGCCTTAGAGGCTTGGATTCGCATCGACGATCAAAGTTTTGCGTAGTCAGTGAGTGAGAATGTGGGTTTCAGCTTTGAATTGGTTTAAAGGTTGTTATGGGAGTTTAAATTAAGATTGAAACGTTGGTTTAAACTCAGAAGTAAGTTGAAGTGAATTCTTCTTCGTTTTCGGTTGGCAAAATTGGTTTTATGCACTTGTTTTTGAATTACATGGTACCTACTATTTATGCATGATTTAAAGTATGTTTTATACTTTTGTGATGATATAATGATGATGAATGTATTTGGAAAATGGTTCATGAAGTATTGTGATATACTTGTCAATGCATGGTTGATGCGTTGTAAATGGTTTTGTTGATGCATATGAAAACAGTGAGGTACATGGTTAAAATGAATTATATTGGCAAGTGATGTGGTTTAAAATGTTATTGGATATAGTTGGTCGGCCATAGGATTGATAGTGCACTATAAAAAGTCGCTTCGGATGTTGAGGGGTTTATGTGTACCGAAAACTCCATCCAAGTACCCTAACGGTTGAGGGGTTATATGGTACCGAAAACTCCCGTTAGTGGATTATGCATCTAACCGATGATTAGGTTGTAATTGTACCCGGATGTGATTGTACCTTGAATTCTGGTTGAGATTTCATGAAGTGTTGAGAGGACACTTGTTGAATCTGTGTATCCGATATAATATTTTGTAAAGTGAAACTTGGTTGATGATCACTTGTAAGCCAATATAATTGATGATGTATCATGTTGATGGATTATATTGTATAATGTTGGTTTATACATGTTTTACTCCTTAAGCCTTGCATATGGATTGTTATGCATGAGAAAGCTTAAATTGAGTGTAGCAAATGGGTTTTTGCTGTATATGGTTTAATATGCATGTTTTGGAAATGTTAAGTGCATGGTTTTGTAAGGCATGATGATGTTTTGAAAGGTGTTTTAAATGAGGTTTCAAAGTGGTTTGAATAACTAGTTTTAAATGCATTGATGGTGGTTTGTTTTAGAGCACTCCTCACTAAGCCTTGTGTGCTTACGCTCTATTTTTCCATCAATGTAGAGAATTAAGCGTTGGAGGCAGCGAGCTAGCAAAGGGGAATTCCAAGGACTTACTCATTTTCAAGTATGGTTTTGCAATAAACTCGTAGTAATAAAGGCAATATGGCCAAATGATGTTTGGTCGGTTGTTTTTCTAAACTCCCTATTTGGGCAAGTTTTAATAGTTGTTTTGGACTTGTACGAGGCTTTATATGCTTGTGAATGGCTTGAAACAATGTTTTGAATGTTGAGTAGGAAGCATGCCTATAGATATTGTGGAGATTTGAGTCATGCTTGTTGAAGTTACTTTAAATGCTTGTATAGTTGTGTCAAGTATGCCATTGATGATTTATGATGTTTATGCAAGGTTTGGACATGTTTAAAGTGAGCCAAAGTGTCATATGTTGGACCTAAAGATCATTACAGGACTTCGCGTACCGGTACGAGTACACTAGTTTTGGTATACGGGGTCTGGTGAGGCTCGGAGCTGTGAAATTATACAAAGGGTATCAGTATGCCTAGACACCGTATCGGTACGCTCTTTTGCCACTGAAATATGGATTTCAAAAATATTTCTTAAGAGATCGGTACAGGGGCAACACCGTATCGGTACAGGTTTGTCTAATACACAGTATCGATACAGGGTTATATGTATCGGTACGCTGAGCCGTTTTGTTAGTTAGACTGTATCAATACAGTCCTATACGTATCAGTACGCAATGGAGTTTCTTTAGATTCTTGCCTGTTGAAGTTTGAAATTGTGCATTTTAGTCCCCGAATGTTATGTATGCAATTATATGAGTTTGGATGTTTGCTTTAAGCTGTAAATTGACATGTAAGCGTGAAATCTGATTAATGAAGGATTGGTAACCTATAAATTGGTTAAGTCCTTATAATTTGTGGGAATTACATTTTGGTCCCCGAAGTGCATGTTTGGGCAATTGAACCTTATTTTGAAATCTAATTGCTTGTTATTGTATCCGATGTTGCATGTTCAGCTTAGGATCTAAACCAATGCATTTAGATAAGATAAAAAAGGAAAAAAAAAGACCTGGTTTAGGTTATTAGTTAGGGTTTGCTTCGGCAAACCTAATGTAGCCCTTTTAGCTCGATTTTGGCTAGAGCGGGTTAAGGGGGTTACAGCGCAACTCTCTAAAACACAAGAAGATGGTGTTTACAATTGAGGAACTAGTGAGCCATATAAAGATAGAAGAAGCCAACTGTAACCCCTTAGCCTAGTCTAGCCGAAACCAAACTAAAGGATCACATTAGGTTTACCGAAGCAAACCCGAGCTAAATAACCTAAATCAATTCTTTTTTTTCTTTTATCTTGTCTAGATGCAAAATATTAACTTCTTAAATATTTCGAGCTTCAGCGGAAATGTTACATTAAAAACCGATTGTGAAGCAGAGCCCAATACACAATTATTCTTATTAGGGACCAAAACGTAATTTCCACAAATTACAGGGTCTTATTACAATTTGAATTACCAAACCTTGATTATTCCCATTACATACTCTCAGGTTAATTTCTAGCTCAAAAAAATCATCCACTTTCATTCAATTGCATCCATAACAATCAAGGACTAATTTGCAAGATTTCCAACTTCAGCAAAACAAGATTGCATAAAAACGGTATAGTGTACCGATACAAGCAAGCCCGTACGGATACAAATTAACAGACATAACGATTCAGCGTACCGATACACTTATGCCCTTAATAATACGGTGTGTTGACCAACTCGTATCAATACGGCTTTGACCCGTATCGATCCCTTTCGCATTTCCTCAAAAATTAGAATTCCAGTATCCAATTAGCGTACTAATACGGTACCCCGTGTACCGGTACGACATGTTAAAATCAAAGGGTTCGTACCGATACATAAACCCGTGTACCGGCACCAGCATACATTTTCCTTAAGGCGTACCGATACAGTGGCTATGCGTACCGGTACCCGTAGCTTTAAATAAAAAATTTGAGCCTCAACAGGACCCCACGTACCGATCCTAAGGTACCTGTACCGGTACACAGAGTCCTGTAATGGCCTCTAGGTCCAACATATGACACTTTGGCTCACTTCAATCAACCTTAACACACATCCAAACATCATATAACATCACCAACATACCATCATTTTAGGCCAACCTAACAAGACTAGCTCAATCAATCACAAAGTCTATAGGCATGCTCCCTAGTCCACATTCAAACATAAACCCATCCACATCTCAACCACTATAAACCTCAAGAAAAACCAAAACAATCATTACAACTTGCTCAAACAGGGAGTTCATCCAAAAACCCTCCCAAAATAACATTTGACACATTGCTCTTATTACTACTAGGTAACGTTCAAACCATACTTCGAAAACAAGTATTTGGGGTTTTTTCCTTGCTGTCCTTGACCTTTAATGTTCTGCATTGAAGGAAAAGAGAGCGTAAGCACACAAGGCTTAGTGAGGAATGCTAAAAAACCAGCAACCATCAATGCGATTTAAACCATTTGCACTTATTTTGAAAACCACTTTCTAAAAACACTTTTAAATCAACACATCAACATTATGCCTTGCTTTAACCATGCACTTAACATTTCCAAAACAGCATATTAAACCATATGCAACAAGTATCATGGATTCAACAACAAAGTCCCATTTGCTACCCTCAATTTAAGCTTTCCCATGCATACTACCAATGCAAGGCTTAGAGAGTAAAACATGTTTAAACTCATATTAAACAACATAATCCATCTCATGATACATTAACAATTATATTGGCTTACAAGTGATCATTAACCAAGTTTCACCTTACAAAACATAACATCGGTTACACGGATTTAACAAGTGTTTCCAACACTTATGCCATATCAACCAGAATCAAGGTACAATCTCAACCCCACACATCGGTTGAACGCATAACCCACTAATGGGAGTCTTCGATACAAAGATCTAAACCCCTCAAGCGTTAGAGTACTTGGATGGAGTTTTCGGTACACGGAACAAAACCCCTCAACATCCAATGCGACTTTTTATAGTGCACTATCAATCCTATGCCCGACCAATTATATCCGATAACATTTTCAAACTATTTTATTTCATCACTTGCCAATATAATTCAATTTATCAACAACTCATTGTTTTCATATGTATCAATTAAACCAGCTTACCAATACAACAAACCTTGCATTTAACAATGTTCAAAAACATTAATTAACCATGCATATTTCACAATGCATCAACAACATTTCATAGCCAAATTCCAGCATTAGACCTGCTCAAATCATGCATAAATAGTGAGTAATTAAACCATTTAAACAAGTTCATAAAAAACCATTTGCCAAACCGAGTTCGAGAGAGAATTCATCCTTTACTTACTTCCGAGCCTAGACCAGCGTTTCAAGCTTGATCTAAACTCCCAAACATAACTTTCAAACCTTTGCAAAGTTATAAACACGTTCTCACTCACCGACACTCAAAGCCTCGCTTGCCGACACGGTAATCTTGCCTCCAAAGCTCAGGCTTGATGACCAACTTCCCCTGTTTTATCCACACAAAAACAGAGAATATATTGCATCAAAATGCAATCAACAACACAGCAACACAATCCTCAACAT
Source organism: Hibiscus mutabilis (assembly GCA_019671005.1). NCBI lineage: Eukaryota > Viridiplantae > Streptophyta > Magnoliopsida > Malvales > Malvaceae > Hibiscus > Hibiscus mutabilis. The sequence goes on along the minus strand of CM033736.1, from coordinate 17,456,794 downwards.
CCTTTACCAATAACCATCCCATAGCATCCGAAACATACATCAAACTTCTTCCAAACTTTACCCAGCCTCAATCTAACATCTTAACCCATCAATTAACAGAAATTAACACATCTCTAACATCTTTACACCTCCAACATTCATAAAACCTCCACTCTTCCTCAAAAACATATAACTAACAACTTAAAAAATTAGGAATTCAATTAGTTTCGGGATTCCTATGATTAAACCATGTTATTAACATTATTCAACATCAAAATCATGATCCATATCGATCTTAAACATGAAAAAACAAAACCATTACGGGATTAAATCAATTTCACCTTTTAAACCTTGATTTAATCATTTTCCTCCAATTAAATCATCAAAACAAGTTAAAAATCATAAATAAAGGATCAAGAACTTCAGAATTTCAATAAAGAACCTTGTATTAGAGGAGAGGAGCAAACCTCACCTCTAATGGCTACTTTTACCCTTAATTAGATAGATTTCATAGCAAAACAATGAGAAAACAAATGGATTTTATTATGAAATCATCATAATCTCAATTGGAAATCAAAAGATTTATTGAAAGAATATTTTACTTAAAGATTATGAAGAGAAAAGAAGTGTTTGTCTAGAGAGAAAATCTCTTTTGTGAAAAGTTAGTTACGTCAATTTTGTTTTAAAACCTTTTAATTAATCCAATTAATTCCCCAACCTTTTTATTATTTTAAAATCACTTAAAAATAACTAATTAAGGGGAAAAGTCTGATATTAGACTTTAGGGTAAATAGCTTCTTAAAGATTCAAAGTTTTTACCCTTTTACAAAATAGTCACTAAAAATAGTTTTAAAACTTTACATTTTGGTCACTAACCAAAATGTCAAATTTCGAGACCCCTTTTTGTAAAATTGATTTTACCAAAATCATTTCCATATTAAATAATGATTTTAGATAATTTTTCCATATTCTTATCCTTTTCAAAAAATATTTAATCCAAATTAAATCTCAAAACCATCTTGAACCTCTAATCCAGTCCAACGGTCCGTCTAAACCACCTAGAAAACTCCTAGGCCCAAAACCAGGGCGTTACACCAACCGACTTAAAGATATGTTGATTTCTTCTAATAATCCTTCTTTTAAGGCTAATCTGGTTGAATCTAGATCTGCCTCAAGGTCCGAATCTAGATCTGTCTCATAAAATTGGGTGGCTAGAAGCAGAAGGTCAAAACCCAAAAGACTGATAACTTTAAGAAGCCTGCGAAGGATAAGTCTCCACAGAAGTCTTTCAATTGCTACATATGCGGACGAGCCGGACACAAAGCTTACCAGTGCCAACAACGGTCAAACTGCTAGAATTAGAATAAACTACAACTAAATGTTGCTGAGAATGCTAATAACGTTATAGCAGCTGTGGTTTCTGAAGTCAACCTGGTGGAAAACAATGTTGAGTGGGTTGTAGACACTAGCTCTTTTAGATATTTCTACGCCAAATGGGAGTTGTTCATTGAGTTCGAAGATGTGAAGAATGGTGAACAAGTGTACATGGGGAACTCCAGCAGTTCAGAAGTGCTAGGCAAAGGGAAGGTTTTACTAAAGCTGACATCCGGTAAAATTTTAGCCTTGCATAATGTTTTGTATGTACCTGCCCTGCGTAGAAATTTGATTAGTGGTGGATTACTCAACAAGGTAGTCATTAAACTGGTTTTTGAAGTAGATAAACTTGTACTTTCCCAAAATGAGGTTTTTGATGGGAAGGGTTTTTTTAAATGGATGTTTATTTGTAATCGAAACCCAGTTTAATGAAAGTAATAAAACCACCACTTCTGTTTATACTGATGAGACTCTGGATATGTGGCATGCTAGATTAGGACGCGTAAACATTCATTCTTTAAAGAAACTCATAAAAATGAATCTACTTCCTAATCTAGACGATAAAAGCTTTAACAAATGTAAGATCTGTGTAAAAGCCAAGCATGCTAAACCTTCTTTTAAGACAGTTTCTAAGAGGAAAACTGAATTGTTAGAACTTATACATTTTGATCTAGCAAACTTTAAAAACTCTAAAAGTAAGGGAGGTAAACACTACTACATAACCTTTGTAGATGATTTTTCAATATATACAAAGGTATATCTCATTAGAACTAAAGATGAAGCTGAGAACTTCTTTCTTATTTATAAGGCAAAAGTTGAAAATCATCTTGATAGGAGAATAAAACGGCTTAGATCCGATAGAGGTGGTGAATATGGGTCTAATTTTCTTAAAGAAGTGTATGAAAAGAATGGCATAATTTATGAATCATCTGCCCCTATTTTCCTCAACAAAGCGGTATAGCTAAGAGGAATACATAACTTTAAAGGAGGTGATAAACTCATTTTTATTAAGTTCTGGGTTATCCGATAACATGTGGGGGAAGCCATTCTGTTAGTAAATCACATATTAAACAGAGTACCTCATAAGAAAGTAGATTGTACCCCATACAAGTTGTGGAAGGTTATACACCCAATTTCAAATGCCTGAAAGTGTATGGGTGTCTGGAAAAAGTTGGTTTGCATGACTTTAAGAAGACCACCATCGGTCCCAAAATCATTGATGTAGTGTTTATCGGGTATGCTTCAAATAGTACCGCATACAAATTTATATGTATGCATGACTTCTCTATTTGTAAAACTAGGGATGTTGTGTTCTTTAGAGACATCTTTCCTTTAAAGAAACCTAGTTTAAGTTTTAAAACACAATTAGAAATCTGTGCCTTAACTTCTTCTGTTCCTTCAAAGGATACTCTAGAGATAGAATTAGAGCCTAGAAGAAGTAAAAGACAAAGGGTAGCCTCTACCTTTGGTCCAAATTTCCTAACTTCCTTTATATTTGAAATAAGTGATATATACTCAATTTGTGTTCCTATAGCTCAGGCTTTCCTCTTAGATTAGGATCCAAAGTTGTATGTTGAAGCTAGAAGTTCAATTGACGCTAGTTTTTGGAGAACTGCAATAAATGATGAAGTAGAGTCAATAATGTCTAATCACATGTGGCAGTTGGTTAAATTGCCTAAAGGATTTAGACCTATTAACTCTAAGTGGGTCTTCAGAAAGAAACTTAGACCCGATGGGTCAATCTAGAAATATAAGGCAAAACTAGTAGTCAAAGGGTTCACTCAGAAGTTTGGTATAGACTTCTTTGACATTTACTCTCCTGTCACAAAAATCGTAATGATTCGTGCCTTGTTTGCAATATTGTTCATTCATAAGTTGCACGTACATCAAATGGATGTAAATGATGTGTTTTTGAATGGAGATCTAGACGAGGAGATCTATATGGAGCAAACCGAGAGTGCTCCATATAAATGATGTGTTTTTGAATGGAGATCTAAATGGATGTAAATGATGTGTTTTTGAATGGAGATCTAGACCATGTAACCCCCTCGACCCGGCCTAGACGCTCGACCAAACCGAGAGTGCTACATTAGGTTTGCTGAAGCAAACCGAAGAAAGGTTACAAAAAGTCGGTCCATTTTTTACTTTTATCTTGTCTAAATGCAAATTAATGTTCCTATATGTTCATACTCGCAGCGGGAAATTTCTCGAATGAAATGAATCACAAAAAGATAATTAATTGCATCTTAACCAAAGTTGAGGGCTAAAACGTAAATACTTTAAATTACAAAACCAAAATTGAATTTAAGATTACCAATCCTCAATTAGTCCATTTACATGCCCACATAACAAATTTCAAGTCAAAATGATCATCCATGCGCACTCAATTACATTTTCTAAACTTAGGGACTAAAATGCAAGAAACCAAAAACTGATTTTCATGACATTACCTGTAAAAAATGCCTCCCGTATTGATACGTACATAGCCATACCGATACGGAGCAGCCATGCATACCGGTACACAATGTACAGTATCGGTATGCCACATCAGCATGTACAGTATTAAATTTATACCGATACGATCCTTGGTGTATCGGAGCACAGGTTTTAGTTCAAAAAGTGATTTTTCAATAACTAATTCCCGTATCGGTACGCCAAGCTTGAATTACTTGACCATACTGGTACTCGTATACCTGTACTGATACTGCCTGCATTAGTTTCCCTTCCGTACCGATACGGTCCCTTGCGTATCGGTACTCAGAGGCCTGTAATGTCATTTTCTACAGGTTTTTAACCCAAATCTAGATGCATTTAGGTCCTAACAACTTGCATACTTGAATATAAACACTCAACAATACATATAACACCCTTGCACCCTGGTTTAACCACCATACAAGCTCATGTTGCCAAAAGAATCAATCTAAAGGCATGCTCCCTAAAGCATTTCACCAAACATACCAAATGTCCAACTAAGCAATTATCAGCAATAACCCATACCAAAAACACATCAATACCATACTCAACAAGTTTAACACATCAAAGCATACCATCAAAGCAAGACCATCTAGATGCATACCTAGAATACCTCACAACATCAACCATAGGTAACAGTGCACAACGAACTTAACAACACCAATCAAACTCCAAAATCACAGCATTACACATGCTTAGAACTAGGGAAAACAGAATTACAATTCCCAAAATCCATGGCGAACACATTGCTTTATTAACCGGAAACATAGACCGAGTTCAAACTCAAAATTGCTTTGCCTCTTGGATCACTACGACTTTGCCTTTGCTGCCCCATGCCTTAATGCTCTGTATTATTAGGAAAAAGAGAGTGTAAGCACACTTGATTAGTGAGGATGCTCTTTAAACAATGATGCATTAAAACTCTTGAAAACCAACACTTGTTTCCAAACCATGCTTACGACCTAAGCAAGTTTCAATGATTCCAACTCAAATCATGCATATCGACCATATGCATAACAATGTATATACCACATGCTTAAACCCCCCCAAAGCATTTTATACAAAATCGTGCTTGAATTCCAAAGCATTAAATACAGAACCATGCTTAAATTCCAAAGCATTAAAAATAGATTCAACAATAGAATTCTCATATATTGGCAATTATAGTGACCTCGGATAGTCGAACACTATCCTTGATTAGCCGACCGCTAATATTTAGTAAACTGACTGTTAACCTTACATATTGAACTTTCATATATTGGCAATTTTAGTGACCCCGAATAGTCGACCACTATCTTTGATTAGCCGACCGCTAATCTTTAGTTAGCCGACCACTAATCTTTAGTTAACCAACCGTTAACCTTACACATTGGATACACGTACCTCCCTTAATGACCGACCATTATCAAGACCACACCATGCCGACCACATGAGTTAACCACCTTGCCGACTGCAAGTTAACCACCTTGCCGACCTCAAGTTAACCACCTTGCTGACCGCAAGTTTTACATCAACAAGGGGAACTGACCGCTCAACCCAAGTGATAACAACATAGTCCTTGTAGCCGACCGCTATTCCTTAATGACCCTTAACCAGCATCGATTTTTAAACATATTATAGTGCACTATGTCCTATGGCATGTGAACTATATCTTAATGTTTTCTCACCTTGTCACATAGCCAATATATCATTTACAAACCATTTACTTATTGTTTTACAATGATTTACACAAAACCCCTACATATGCAAATCACATTGCCATAGTAACATTATATTCCTGACCGGAATAAAAAATTAATGCTCACTAGCATTTAACATACTTTTCAAACACTGCATATGCACTTAAAATCATGCATTTATAGTAAGTAAAGCCAACCATGTTTACGACCAAAACATGAATCACACATGCTCATATCCAAACCGATATTAAAGAGCAAATGAGGGAAACTTACTTCCAAGCTTAGGTAAGTGTTTCAAACTTAACCTAAACTTCCAAAACCACTTTCAACCTTTGTAAGACTTTTAAAACCGTTTCCACTCACTGATTTCACTTCGCCTTGCTTGCTACCGCGAAACAAGCTCCTGACAAGCCACAAACCACCTCAAGATGCTACGCCTTGATTATCCCCTATTTTAGCCACACAAAACCAGAGGAAACATGCATTAAAATGCATCCAACCCTCTGTTTCAAACCAAAATCCCGTAGCTCTCAAGATTCCCACTCAAAACTCATCTGAAATCTACCAAAATCAACTTCAAACACTTCTCAATCTTAACCGAGCCATATTACGATGATTCAATACATCAAACTTCAACAATTAACATCTAAAAACCCTTTTACAACATCCTTTTACTTCCAACAATGATTAAACTCCAAAAAAACCCAAAAACCATTAACTAACAACCTAACAATTAGAGATTCAACCAATTTCGGGATTCCATTGTTAAAAACAACTTATCCACATTATAATACATCCAAAGTAAGATTAAAATCAATTCACGGTATTGGAAAAATAGATCCAAATCGAAAATCACAAGATTCTTCAATTACACATCAATTAAGTTAAAATCCGTAATTAATCACTCAAAACCTATTGAAAATCATATGTAAAGAGCCAAAAACTTAGGAATTTCAGTAAAGAACCTTTCATTAGAGGAGAAGAACGAAACTTACCTCCAATGAATGAGTTTCCCCTTAATTGGATGGTTTTTCCTCTTGAAAAGCAAAGAAATTCAATAAGACTTTTGGAAAACTAATTGAGAAATCATTTACCAAATCAAGAAGTTAAGAAATTAAGATCATTTGTAATGACCCAGTTTTTTGGATCCAAGAGTCGGGTTAACCTGAGGTGCAGGCCTTATCTCTGGGTCGAATGTTGGGCTTTCCGGAGCCTTTTTGGGCTTGCCATTGTTGTTGGGCTTGCTTAGTTCTAATTGGGCTTGGTTTAGGTGAGAATTGTGAGTGGTAAGATGATAATTTCATAAATTGATGACAAAGAGGCTGGGGTGTTTAATCTTCTATGCAGAAAAGTGAACCATATAAGATCATCTTGGTCATTTTGTCCCCCATCCCCTTCTACTCTCATTTCCTTACTAAGAACCCAAAGTTCAAGGTCAAATCTTTGAGAGTTTGAGTAAGAATCTTGTTTGGGGCAAAAATGGAAGTTTGTTTAGCATCTCAAGATCTTTTATCCAAGGTAAGATTCATTTGGAATGGTGGGAGAAGATGTTTTGCTAGGTTGAAGAGGAAGAACGAGAATAGGCTCTTGAGGGCTTCTTCATCAGCTTTAATTCGAGGTTAGTACATTACTAACTCCCATAGTTTCCTGGAAATCATGAAATTAAGCTTTGATGCATGTATTGGTGTTTTTGGCTTGGTTATACCGTGAGTGGTTATTAATGGTAAATAATGGGATTGATGTTGCTATGGCTTAAATTTGATAGTAATCCACTTAATACTATCACCATAACTTTTAAAAGTGATTTAGGGTTTAACTATGGGGGTCAAATAGGGTTTTTAGGTGAAACCCGCACCTAGAGTTCGAAACTCGGGCTCGCATATCGGTATGGGGACTTGAGTATCAATACGCCTTAGTATATAGAAGAGAAAAGTTGTGAGGGGAGTAGCGGTACGCCTTCCTATGTATCGGTACTCCTTGCATATTAAGGATTCCAGTAGCGCTTTTGAGTACCGATACACAAGAGACGTATCGGTACCCAATGTTACATTGCTTGAGAAAGGCTTAGCGTACCGGTACGCGTATGTGAGAGTATCGGTATGGGGTGGATCGGTACAAGGTGATCCTAGTATTAATGATGCATATCGATACGGGGTTTAGCGTATCGGTACGGCTTGTTGTACCAGACCTTTCAAGTTTAATTTGAGTATCAGTACCCATGGGGTAGTACCGGTACCTAGAGGGGCGTACTGATACCCATATAGGAGTATCGATACTCGCTGGGCATTCTGCCTAAGAAAGTTGAGTTTATGTTCGGGGGTTCTATAATTTGAGGCAAAGGGCTCCAGGGGTCAGTTAAGGTGTAAAATGAATACTAAAACTGAGAAATAGAGTTTTAAACCCCGCGTATGAAATAAATGGCTAATGACTTGTTGGATCGATTGATGATGTGTGGTAATTAGGGTCATTGTTGTATGTAGAAGGGGCACCTATAAGGTTAAGTCTTATTGAATAATAAGATAAATTAATGAGAATGGTTAATGTGTACCTTCATAGCATAATAATAAATAGATAAGTTCAATAGGGTGGTATAATAATTTATAGAAGCCATAGGGCGACGGTAAGTGTGTTAGAGCTGTGTGCGGTAAGACCCTTGTGTCGGGGTTGAGTGCTGTGTAGTGGCTAGGGTCCTTGCTGTGTGCTGATGGGACGCCTAGATAGTCGAGTCATCCCTTGTTGTTGGGATTTGGATACCCTAAGTGTGTTGCAACACCTTGAAGACTACCGAATGTAGGATCTCGATGCTTTGTGGACGCAGGCCTAATTTGAAGATGCTTGATGAGAGATCCCGAGCATGGATGTAGGATCCCAATGCTTTGTGGACGCGGGCCTCATCCCCTTGAGTATAGGATCCCGATGCTTTGTGGACGCGGGCCTTACTCGTAGTGTAGGATCCCGATGCTTTATGGACGCGGGCCTCACTCAAGTGTAGGATCCCGATGCTTTATGGACGCCTAGATAGTCGAGTCATCCCTTCCGATGCTTTGTGGACGCGGACCTCACTTAATGTTGTTGGTGTTTTCTGTGTGATGCTAGGTAAATGTATGAGGTACTTGTATGTGTTGTGTGCGTGATCATACATTCATAATGCTATGTGTTTAGGCGGATATGGTAGCGCCATCGTTATCTTGCCATGATATCATTCATGTTGCATTGCTTTATTTATGATTTGCATAAAGCATGGTTGAGTGGCGGTGTATCCACTGAGCTTGTTAGCTCAGCATTCAGAATCGTTGTTTTCGTTCGCAGGTTAGTAAGCTTGGCTCATTCTTGGAGGAGCACCATCAGGGAAGGATTCTAGCGCCCCGTCTCTTCAGAGTACATTATTTAGGTCCTTAGGCTATGTATTCGTAGGAACCTATTGTATATTATACATCGTATTTGGATTTTCAAACGATCGAGTCAAAGGTTTACAATTTAACTTCAAAAGGAGCTCCATTGTATATGTTTTTGAATATTTATTATGTTTTATTTTATTGTAAATAAATGGATTTTCATAATGGATTTGTCGTTTGGGCTAAACTATGTCAAAATTGTTTGGTTGGGTTTCAGGCGTGAGGCCCAAATGTGACATTCGGGTCGTGGGTTTTACATCATTTCCTTAAATCTCTGATGGAAAAAGAGTGTTTGGATGAGAGCGTTTTGATAGAAAATGTGAGAAAAGAAAAGTTACATTAAAATGTGTTTTACAAAGATAATTACATTTTTAACTAAATCTTTTTTAATTCTTTTAATTAAAACCATTTTAAAATGATCCTAATTAAGGGAATACTCAGACTAGACCAAATGGTAAAATAGCTCAATAAAGATTCTAAGTTTTAACTCTTTATAAAATAGACACCTTTTTAAACAGTTTTCAAAAATTGCATTTTGGTCACTAGCCAAAATGTCACCATTCCAAAGCTCGTTTTCCTAAATTACTTTCACCAATATTTTTAATATAATAAAATATGATTTTAAAATATTTTCCCATATTTTTATCTTTTGGAAAAATATTCGCTCATGAATCCGACTAGAATCTCTAACCCGGTCCACTAGACCATCTAACCAGCCCCAAAACCACTAGGCCTAAAACCGAGGCGTTACAACTCGATGTCGCTACAAGACTTTAACCAGTTCTGCCGTCTTACCCCACAGAACCTTGCTGCTGGAATTAAGAATTTCCATCGGCTCCTTATCAAAAGATAAATCCAGTCTCAGCTCAATATGCTCTACCGGCATAACATGCGAAGGATCCGACCGATACCTTCGTAACATGGAACACATCATGAATTTTCTCAAGCTCGGGAGGCAACCTCAACTGATAAGCCACATGACCAACTCACTCCACAATCTCATATGGTCCAATAAACCTCAGACTAAGCTTACCCTTACGTCCGAACCGCATCACCTTTTTCCACAGTGACACCTTCAAGAACACACAGTCTCCCACCGCGTATTCAATTTCCCTACACTTCAAATCTGCGTAAGATTTCTGCCGATCCGCAGCCGCCTTCAAGTGTTCACACACAAGCTTAACTTTCTCATCCGTGTCTTTCAACACATGAGGCAAGGAAATATGTTTTCCCCTACCTCTGCCCAACACAAGGGAGTTTGACATCTCCGGCCATACAATGCCTCAAATGGTGCTATTTGTATACTCGCTTGATAGCTGTTATTATAAGCAAATTCAACCAGTGGTAAATGTTCCTCTCAGGTTCCTTGGAACTCAATAACACAGCACCTCAGCATATCCTCCAAGACTTGGATAACACGCTCAGACTGCCCATCCGTCTGAGGATGATACGCGGTACTAAAACTCAACCTCAAAACCAAATCCTTATGTAAACATCTCCAAAACCTTGTTGTGAACCTCAGATCCCTATCCGAAACAATAGACTTAGGTACTCCGTGAAAACGCACAATCTCAGCTATATACAAATTTTCGAGTCGAGACGAGTTTTGCTCATCCCTATATCTGAGTTTTATATCTATTTATGGATTGTACTCAATTAAATTTTCGATTTAATCAAAAATAGTGCGACTACTAAATATAAAAAATTCTCTTAAAAACATCATTTATTTATTGTATATTTTGTCTCTTTTTAACTTCTCGGACTGTATGATCAGACCTATGTCACGGTTTCGTTGGGTAAATAATCAAACTTGAAACTAATATTGGGAATATAAGGTATGTTAGGGGAATTTTAGGAATCTATGGTGTAATCACCCAAATCCGTCCGGCGCTCTCTTTAAGTTCGAGTTTTAAAATTTATTTTTCTTATTATTTAATTTAATTTAGTTTGAAAAACCCTGCTCGGTTTTAAAAATATATGGAGTCGCCACAGATCATTTTAAAAATGGTAGACCGGACAGCAAAATAAAACCAGAGATTCAAAATTCGGATTCGGAAGTCGGTTACGGATGGAGAAGGATTAGCACCCCACACCGCCCAAAATTGGTACCTAGTCGATTATTTAATGTCTTGGTATTGGAAATTACAAATTCGATTTAAAATTTAAAATACAGTTCTTAAATGTTGAAAATATTAAAAGAACCGCACCCCTATTCGCTCGGGGCACTGTTTCTCATTTTCTTAGAAAAATTCGAGGAAATCACATCCCTATACGCCCGGGATATGATTTCTCGAGGTTTTAAAAAACGTTAATTTATAATTCAAAATTAATTTCTTAAAAAAATCTTTTTGGTGTATTAAAAAAAACAAAATATATGATGCAAAATGATAAAATAAAATACTTACGGTAAAACGTATCTAATACTTATATTTAAAAAATCTATATATATCTAAAGTTAGTATTTATTATATACATATATTATTTTTTACAAAAAGAATAAGTATTTCTTATTACTTTATATATGTATATACTTAAAATATAATATTTAAGGTAAAAATATATATATATATATGTATGTATTATTTATTAAAAATATACCTATATATATTAAATTAGTAGTTTTTATATATGTATATATATTTTAATAAGTATTTATTATTATTATTTATATATTGTTATAAAACAAAATACTATACTTTATTTTACAAATATGTTTAAAACCTTATATATATAATATATAAGAATATAGAAAATAAAAAATATTATATTTGAAAATATGAACCTTAAATATATAAAAAACATACATACATATATCTTATATATGATATTAATATATAATACATAAAATACACTACTTTGTATAATAATAATAATAATAATAGCATATTATATACATATAGTGGTGATAATAATACCAAAAAATAATAATAATGCATGGACTAAACTAATTAAATATAAAACATCAAGAAGATAAATATTAAGAACTAAAATGCATGGATTAATAATTTACATGGCAAAAACATAAATAACATAGGACTGAAATGAAACAAAAAAAAAACATAAAGAAATAAGCATAAAATAACAGGAATAATATGTTGGAAATTAAAGGCTAAAATACAGTGACTAAATTAAAATAAAACAAAAATTAAATGATGAAAAAAAAGTAAAAAAAGGACGATATTCAACGCGTAAAAAACATAGAAGGACCGACAGTAGAATTATCCCATAGATGCAAATGAAAACGGGAAAAAAATGGAGGACCTGAAGTGTAGTTTACCCATTAAAAACGCGCGGATCCTTCCCGGGTTACCGGGTCACCGCGCGGGTCAAGCCACCAAAGGGTGTCGTTTTGGCTTTGGCCGGCTTAAAACATATTATACGTTATTTTTTCATTTCGAACCAAATGAAAGAAACCCTAAAAAAATTCATCTCCTCTCAACCTTCTCTACCACTCACCCTAGACCGACGGCCGCCCATCTCAGTCTCGCACCGTTCACCAGCCATATGGCCTCGCAGTAGAGACGGCACGACAGCGGCGAACATGCAGCGCTCGAAACAACAGGTAAACTCTCGGTCCCCTTTTCCCTCCCTTCTTTTAGTTTTAAAGTAAACAACAAATCAAAGCTTGGATGTAGATCTAAAAAAAAAACTTTGAATTCGAACGGTTTTTTAAAAAAAAATGATGAAAGAATGATGGCTTGACATTTGGTTCGAACCAAAAACCTCATCTCTCTATTTTTTTCTTTTTTATCCCCCTCAATTTTACATTTGGTTCGATTTTATAATCGAAAATTATCTTTAAAATAATAACCACTTGTTCCACTCTTTATTATTGCAGATCTCATGTTGGCAGCCGGATTTGAGCCGAATTTTGTAGAGATAGGGTAGGGCAGCTGAGTGGTTAGGTTTAGGGATAAGGCTCAGCCAAGTTGGGTGGATGGTAGATTAGGTTAGGTTATTTTAATTTTGTCAAATTAGGGTTTGATTGGTTTGGATTAGGAGTTTAGTTTAGTTTAGGGTTTAACTTAAAATAGGTGGTTACCGGTGAACGACGACTTAGGACGGCGGCAGTGGTAAAGGGTGTTAGGGTTATCGTTATAAGTTTGGGCATGATGAGTTTTGGTTTGGGTTGGGTTGGATAATTGGATATTGGGTATAGGTATTTGGATTTGGGTTTTAGGGAATTGTAATTGAGAACGGGGTTATTACAGCTGCCCCTCTTTGCTCATTGTTGTGTAACGACAATAGAGCAAAGACTAAAAATGACCTTTTCTATCCGGTTTGGCTGAGCTTTTCCCTCTTGACGCATGTCTTCATTCTTCGGTATATCTTCATTCTCTTCAACGCAGATCTTCTTTCTTAATTGGATTGATCCTCCTTGTCACTCTCGGGGAAGCAAAATCTTCAAAATAGGGGGTCGTCTGTTGGGGAATCAAAATGAGAGCAACTTGCTGCTTATCTTCTTCGGTGCCGATCTTCTGTCTTCGATCTTTGGTCTTCAGTATTTGGTAGGTCTTCGATCTTTACTCTTCGATGATGTCGAGTTATGCGATTAATTCGCTCCTCTGCTTCCTAGGTTGAGATTCACCAAAGTACAATGATGCTCGGTCGAAAACAAATGTCTTCTTGCTCACCATTTTCTCTTTTTTTTTCTTTTTGTTTTGTTTTTTTTCTTTTCTTTTTTTGTTTTGTTTTTTTGTAAAGCTTCATCTTTTGTTGGATGACTCACTCCATTGGAAGTTCAAGAAGATAGTCTACTGTTGTGGCTTCATTTTTTATGGGTGACCCGCTCCATTAGAAGTTCAAGGAGATAGAGTCTGAGGTTATAGTTTCCTCTTCTATTAATTGGGTGACCTGTTCCATTAGTAGTTCAAGGAGATAGGGTCAGAGGTTGTAGTTCCTCTTTTATTAGATGGGTGACCTACTCCATTGGTAGTTCAAGGAGATATGGTCTGATGTTGTAGTTCATCTTCTATTGGGTATCCCGCTCCATTGGAAGTTTAAGGAGATAGGGTCAGATGTTGTAGTTCATCTTCTACTCCACAGACTAGTGTTGGTACTCATTCCGCTGCCACTCCAGGGAGATAAGACTAACGTATCTTCATTTCATTCATTTTGAATGTCTAAGGCCTCCTTATGGGTTCGTGCCTTGGAAATGTTTGAAAAAGACCTTTTCAAGGCGCCCGTTTGGGTTTTCATCTTGATTTTCATTTTTCTCTTTTCTTTTTTTGATTATTTTTTTCTTTTTCTCTTTTTTTTGAAATTTTTTTGATTTTTTTCTTTTGATTCTTTTTAATTTTTTCTCTTTTTTACAACTACAAAACTGATAAAAAATAAACTTAACAGTCAGTAAATTTTGACCAAGCTGTCGTATCACCAAGGAGACAAGGTTTGAAGCTTGTAAGGTTAATCCAGCTATAACACCGATGAGGAGACAAGATCGAAAGTTTGTATTTGACCAAGCTATCGTACCGCCAATGAGACAAGGTCTGAAGTTCATAAGGTTGATCCAGCTATAACACTGACGAAGAGGCAGGATCTGAAGTTTGTATTTGACCAAGCTATCATACCGCCGAGGAGACAAAGTCTAAAGTTTGTAAAGTTGAACCCGCTACAACACTGATGAAGAGACGGGATTTGAAGTCAATGAGGCTGAACTCTGTCAAAGATTATATGTTTCTTCTTCTTGAGGATGCCAAACAATCTTCTTCTTTCTCTTGGGTTACACTCCTTCATGTCAAGGGCACTGAAACTTGATGGAAGTGATCTTTTTCATTTTCTTTGTTTCTAAGGCTTCAATTTGGATTCGTGACTCGAACATTTCAAAAATGTTCTTTTCAAGGTGCCCTTTCGGGTTTTCACATTGTTTTTTAATTTTACTTTTTTCTCTTTTTTTCTTTTTTCTTTTTCTTTTTTCTTTTTTTTCTTTTTTTGAAAAAAATTTCGTATTAAGGACTAAAACTTTTTAGAAGTGATCTGCTGCTTCCTGTCAAGGATGCCATACCACTCTTGCTCCACTCTTTTCGTCAAGAGTACTGGAACTCACCGACAGTGATCTGCTCCTTCGTGCCAAGGATGCCATACCACTTTTTCCCCATTCCTTTCTGTCAAAGATGTTGGAACTTTTCAAATAGTGATATGCTTCTTTGTGTCAAGGATGCCATACCATTTTTGCCCCATTCTTTTCTGTCAAGGATACTGGAACTCGCTGGAACTTCGTTTTGAATACCAAATGCATCCCTTTTGGGTTCGTGCTCTAGATATTTTAAAAATGTCTTTTTCAAGGAACCCTTTCAGGCTTTTGCCTTGATTTTCTTCTATTTCACATTGAGGTATCAGTCTTCTTATGGTTCAGCTTTCTTTCTTGATTGAGGACTTGCCATATCTGATTCATTCTTATTTTTATACATGGCATAGTAATGCACTTGTTGATGGATGCACCATATTTTTATGGTGTATGTATACAACTAAACTAAATGCTTGATGCAGAGATGAATGACATGCAGTGCAGTTGACCTTAGCTTGACTTTAAAAGGAATTCCCTGTAACTCCAACTGGTTACATCAGACCTCTTGGCATTTATACCCCAAGTTCTGTTTTGTTGAGTGATAAGGTCAATCTTGTCGAACGATGCCCCAACCTCTCTCAGGTTTGGCTATTTTTTTGGAAATCACCTTTTCGGGCGAATATCAACTTTTGAATGTTTTCTTTTCTTGAATCATGGGTTCTATCAAGCTCACTCTTCTAATTCTGTGATGTTTGTGGACAACAATGCCCCAGTAATACTCATGTTCTTCGACCCAACATGCCGAGTTCGCCTTATTTTAGACATTTAGGGTGAGAAAGTTTCAAATGCAAAAACTTGTGAAAATGAGTTTTCTATGCAAAAAACTTATGCAAAGTTTAGAAGAAATAATTGAATTTTTCAAAAATGTGAAATTTTAAAAATCAAAATTGTGAACTCTAATATCCATTGCGAAAAGTATTTTTCTTCAAATTGACACTAAGCAACCCGAATGAAGCGTATGTTTAGAAGATAGCAAGGGTTGCAGTGACACAAGCACATGTGAAGTCCTTTTTGGGCTATTAGGCTTCTGAGAGGAACATTTCTCGTACCTAATTTCTACCATATTTAAGTGGCTTTCTTGATCTCACTAACTCACTATGCCCCATCCTTCCCTTATTTGGTGTCGATCAGGCACTTGAAATTTGACGTTCCTTGAAGAAAGGTTAACCCTTGTAGGCGGAATATAATCTAAAGAAAAAACTCAGACATCCATGTATGATCAGAATTGTCTTTATAGGCTTGTAATGTAAGCTATGGCTCATGGGTATGAAAAAATGATATACAGGCCCAAATAAGTGTTTAAGGGCAATGAAACCAATGATCATTTTTTCTTGGCGAACTCTCACTTTTGTACTTCCAGCTTGGATGTACTTTGATGAAATGCACTTTTTTCTTTCATTATTTGGATTGCTCTAGATTGCCCATTTTTTGGTTTTCACCCTAGAGTTTATTTCCTTTTTTGTAGCTCTAGGACATGTAACCTTCAACCAATTTTTGTCTTGGCTCAGCATTGATACGTTTCCATTTAAAAGGATCAATCCGCCAAAGTTGGTATGAGCTTCGAATTAAAACCTCATTCTTTTATTGCTTGATTTAGGTATGCTCACATGGAGTAACCTTTTCTTTCATTCCTTGGATCGCTCTAAACTGCCCAATTTTTGGGTTTTCACCCTCAAGTTCATTTTCTTTCACGTTTAGGACAATATAGTTGTGGACTATTCTGCAATCCCGACCCGACATTGATTCTTGCCTCTATTTGAAAGTAACCAATCCTCCAAGGCTCTTGCTTTTCCTTTATTGCACTTTTTTGACTTAGCATTTTATCCCTTGATTATTTCAGCCTTTTTGTTGGCAATTTTCAACTTGATTTAATCAGCTTCTTTGAGCATAAACTTTTCTTTCATTGGGCTCTTGTAATGCTTCTCTGACCCTTGCATTGAATGTATCTAATATCATTCCTTGCCCTAATTGAAGTGTTGTCTGTGTAGCATGATCAAAATCGGGTAACTTTTATTTGCAAACATAATTTTTACCTTTTTGCCCCTAGTGTAGGGATGATCCTTGGTTTGGGTTTTATTAGAAAGAAATGATCAGGCTCAAAGAGGGACAAAATGGATATTTTCTTATTTGTGAAAGGAATTGATGGAATGACATCCTTCTTCTTACATACGGATATCTGAATAGTCTTTAGGGGGTATGAGTTTAGGGTCAACACTCGATTCAAGGAACTTAAACAACAAATGCCTAAGAGAAGAATTCACTCGATGGGATCTGCCCATTTCCTGAACACTCATTTTGTTCCTTCTATCTGCCTAAGTAGAACAGAAGATGTTCACATTTGCAGTATCCTTGCAACATTTGCTTTTTGTTAGATATAGGCTGTTCGAATTTGATCATTGGATTTGAATAAAAGGTACTCTTGCAATTAAAATTCAGGGACCTGATAAAAATGATATGTACATATGTTTGGGAAAACAAAAAACCAACTCATAGTAATGAATGAGATGTTTAAAGAATCAAAGAATATGAATTGTGTGTCAAATGAGACGTAAAATAAAGTTTATTTTTACTAAAATAGGTAAACAATAGTTTTGAAAAAACTCCTTATTTTTTGCTTGAAGTAAACTAAACTCACAAAGCGCGTGAAATAGACAGACTTCTCTCGTTTTGAAGTTATAGCCAGTCCAAAAAGCTTGCCCCATTTTTCTTCTAACTTTTTTTCTAGTGTGGACCTTTTCTTTTACTCTCTGCTTAAAAGGATCTAATCCTAAAATGATGGGTTTAATTGGACCTGAGTCGGATGTCCTAGGGTAAATTACCAAAATTGGTCCATGAATGCAAATGCAATATATGTAATGAACATGTTATGTTGATAAAAGTGCAAAATGCGATAAAGATGCAATGTTAAATGTAAATATGAATGCAAAAAAATGGTTGATTCTAGAGTGAACATCTTAGAACAACTCTCATAAAAGGTCGTGTTACATCAGATATTAGAGTTACAGATAATGTCGAGCTCTAGCGCCTAGCTTTTGTAACTTCTCTAGGAGCCTAACCAACTTTGTTCTCGGAGCTCATCATTTTGACTCAATTCGGTCGCCGCATCAGCCAAGTCTATCATTTGTCGAGCAACTCTTCGTGCTTCAGCAATAATGTCCTTCATGTAGTTGTATTTTTCCTTTATCTTCTCTGAAGACTCTTGAAGCTGAAGATTTCACTTTTCATTATTTTTTTTCTAGGCTTTCCTGAGACCATCCACAAGATATTTGTACATCACTAGAATGTTGTTACGTTCATCTACTTGTTTCTTTAGCCTTTGAATTTCAGCTTGACTATCATTTAATTCAGCAGCAATGTTTCCGCGCAAACATATACACATGTCCAAGGACTCAATCTTGGCTTGACTACTCTTCAGGTCTTCCTTGAGGGCGAGGCATTGATTTTCCATTGCTTGCAGATTACAAGACAAGGTACTCACTCGTTCCTCATTGGCCTTAGATCTCTTCTTCCAAAATTTGGCATCTCTTTTCAGGTCTTTAATTCATTCTCTCTATTGATTGGGAGTGTCACCCAAACCAACATCTTTAAAGGTCAAACGAAGCTCTTCATAGATGTCTTGCAAGTTCTTCAGTTAATTTTTCACACAATCAATTTCTTTATTTGATTCACTAGCTTGAGCGTCACACCTCAAATGGCTCTTTTCATCTTCTTTAATTTTGGACTTCGCTGGGTGAGCGGTAGTTGAACCAGATCGATTTTCTTTCTCGAATTTCCACATATTGCACTCTAGGAGGCTCTGAACTCGACACTTGAAGGTAGTATAAATTTTAATTGAATACCCCTTAATTCCAGCATGATACTCACAATGAGCTTTAGCGTTATACCATTTAGGGTACGGAGGTTGTAGCGATGTAATATGACATTGGACCACCAATCGTGCTTCCAATAATTGTAGATATAGCTCTCCATACGAAATGGGTATATGATCGAATGAACCATTGGTTCTTGGCTTTTGGATGCCGGCCGATGATGACTCAGAAAGCTGGACACTAGAATTTGAACTCTGTCTCGGGTACCGGATTTGGCTTCTCTTCGTATGCTCTCGTGCACCACTATTGGTCAGGCTTTTAGAAGCTTTAGGGGTTCCCTCTTCAAAACTCAGTAGCCCTCCTTCGACAAGACTTATGAATTTATTCCTTAAAGCTCCGTAATTTTCGGTACTACGACCCGTTTATCCTAAATGATAGTTGCATCGAACCTTGTTGTCATACCCTTTAGGAAAAGGGGGTTCATTTGGCTTAGATTGAACTAGAGTCACAAGACCCTTCTCAACCAGCATCGAAAACAGATTTGCGTAGGCCATCGAAATTTGAAATGCCTTCTTTTTATCTTTCTCTTCTCTGGCTCTTCTCTGGCTCATCTCCACTTTCTTTAAAATTGAAGCCTTGGCATATGCGGGTATCTTATTGATGTCAATCGCAACGGTGCACCGATATTTGGGTTTACCAAACTCATCTTGTTCAGATATAAGGTTTTGATTGGTGTCCATCATAATTTGGCTTGTATTCAGTTTGTCTTTCTCTCCTTGTACATCAGACTTTTCTTTTTCGCCGTATCAGTCATCATACTCATCATTTTGGCCATCTGTCTTTTCAACTCTTGCACCTCACTCATCTCGGTATTAGTATAGGCATGTTCTGGTACGTCTGACATATGAATCTCATAAAAAGGACTTTCATCCCCTCTAGCGCCGCTTCAAGGCACTGCCCTATATCTGTGGTCTTGTTTATCTGATCACTTGACCCTTTCATTATGAAAGCCTCCTTAATCGTAGATCACTCGTGAATCAACTCTTTTTTTATGTTATGCATATGCAATGCAAAAAGACAAAAACATAGAAAACAGAAAATTGGTCAGTATACGTGTAATAAAAAATAAAACAAGAATAAATATGTACGTACTAAAGAGTAAATTTGTACAACCTACCCGAGCATAATTTTCTACCCGGCATAATAAACAGAGTCCTACCCGGCATGCTTTTGTTTACAAAAATTAGATCCTACCCGGCATGATATCTACCCTGGCATATTATTATTCACAGAAAGAAAGATCCTACCCGGCATATTGAAATATAAACAGTTCCTACCCGGCATGATATCTACCTAGCATGTTTTTTCAAAAAGATAAATCCTACCCCGCATGGTATCTATCCGCATAAAAAATAAATCTATAGAGTATACAAAAGGTTAGAAGTGTTTCTCCTTTGAACTTTTAACGGGTTCCATTTATAGAGCAAGGCTCCTATGGTTCATTACATAAGGTTCAGTTCTAGAGAAGGATACCCGAATTGTCCTCGTTGTACCTTTCTAAAGGTAGCAAGGGCCCTGATCCTTACCCATTATAGGCTTCAAACGGACCGAGCTCAATTTAGAGGGATACATCCCTTATGCCTATACGGAGATAACCCACACGAAAGCATAAGAAATATATCCCGAAAGCGATTCACCAACCTATACGGTGGTAACCCACACGAAGGCAGTATCACACTTCCACTTAAAATAGGACGAAGCTCGAGTAGAAAGCTCATGAAATACAATGTAAGTGCACGGTGTCTGAGGAGAAACTCTCAAACCTTTTGACACTCTATGTCTATATTCACTTATACTAAGCAGTAAAAATAAAATAATTATATTTACAAAAAAATAAAATGCATGTCTTATTAAAAAAGGCATAATCATATTTTAAATTAAAATCGAATTCATCAATTTCCAATAACCAAGACTAAAAGATAATCGACTTGTGGCTTGACTCTCTTTTTATTTTAAAAGTGTCCCCAACGGAGTCGCCAGCTGTAATCACCCAAATCCGTCCGACGCTCTCTTTAAGTTCGAGTTTTAAAATTTATTTTTCTTGTTATTTAATTTAGTTTGAAAAACCCTGCCCGGTTTTAAAAATATATGGAGTCGCCACCGACCATTTTAAAAATGGTAGATCGGACACCAAAATAAAATCAGAGATTCAAAATTCGGGTCCTAGAGTCGGTTACAGAAGGGGAAGGATTAGCACCCCACGCCACCCAAAATTGGTACCTAGTCGATTATTTAATGTCTTGGTATTGAAAATTACAAATTCGATTTAAAATTTAAAGTAAGATTCTTAAATGTTGAAAATATTGAGAGAACCGCACCCTTATTCGCACGGGGCACTGTTTCTCATTTTCTTAGAAAAAATCGAGGAAATCGCATCTCTATACACCCGGGATATGATTTCTCGAGGTTTTGAAAAAAAACATTAATTTATAATTCAAAATTAATTTCTTAAAAAATCATTTTAGTGTATTAAAAACACAAAATATGATGCAAAATGATAAAATAAAATACTTACGGTAAAACGTATTTAATACTTATATTTAAAAAATCTATATATATCTAAAGTTAGTATTTATTATATACATATATTATTTTTTACAAAAAGAATAAGTATTTCTTATTACTTTATATATGTATTTACTTAAAATATAATATTTAAGGTAAAATATATATATGTATTATTTATTAAAAAATATACCTATATATATTAAATTAGTAGTAGTTTTTATATATGTATATATATTTTACAAAAATAAGTATTTATTATTATTTTTATATATATTGTAATTAAACAAAATAATATACTTTATTTTATAAATATGTTTAAAACCTTATATATATATAATATATAAGAATATAGAAAATAAAAAATATTATATATGAAAATATGAACCTTAAATATATAAAAAAACATACATACATATATCTTATATTAATATATAATACATAAAATATACTACTTTGAATAATAATAATAGCATATTATATACATATAATGGTAATAATAATAATACCAAAAATAATAATAATGCATGGACTAAACTAATTAAATATAAAACATCAAGAAGATAAATATTAAGAACTAAAATGCATGGATTAATAATTTGCATGGCAAAAACATAAATAACATGGGACTGAAATGAAACAAAAATAAAACATAAAGAAATAAGCATAAAATAACATGAATAACATGCTGGAAATTAAAGGCTAAAATATAGTGACCAAATTGAAATAAAACGAAAATTAAATGCTGCAGAAAAAGTAAAAAAAAGGACGATATTCAACGAGTAAAAAACATAGAAGGACCGACAACAGAATTATCCCATAGATGTAAATGAAAACGGGAAAAGAAAGGGAGGACCTGAAGTGTAATTTACCCATTAAAACGCGCAGATCCTCTCCGGGTTACCGGGTCACCGCACGAGTCAAGCCACCAAACAGCGTCATTTTGGCTTTGGCCAATTTAAAACATATTATATGTTATTTTTTCATTTCGAACCAAATGAAAGAAACCCTAAAAAAATTCATCTCCTCTCAACCTTCTCTACCACTCACCCTAGACCGACGGCCGCTCATCTCAGTCTCGCACCGTTCACCAGCCATATGGCCTCGCGGCAGAGACAGAATGACGGCAGCGAACATACGGTGCTCGAAACAACAGGTAAACTCTGGATCCCTTTTTCCCTCCCTTCTTTTAGTTTTAAAGTAAACAACAAATCAAAGGCTTGGATGTAGATCTCAAAAAAAAACTTTGAATTCGAACGGTTTTTAAAAAACAATGAAAGAATGATGGGAGGCTACCTTTAATTTGGGTTTTTTTATTTCTTTACAAAGCTTTCGAATTTTTTTCTTTACAGATCTTAAATCTGAACCCCTTATAGTTTTTTCGAACCAAAAACCCCCCTCTCTTTTTTATTTCTTTTTCAGCCCCCTCACAATTTTACATTTGGTTTGGTTTTATAACCGAAAATTATCTTTAAAATAATAACCACCTATTCCCCTCTTTATTTTTGCAGATCTCATGATGGTAGCCGAATTTGAGCTGAATTTTGCAGAGATAGGGTAGGGCGACTGAGTGGTTAGGTTTAGGGATAGGGTTCAACCAAGTTGGGTAGATGGTAGATTAGGTTAGGTTATTTTAATTTTGTCAGATTAGGGTTTGATTGGCTTGAATTAGGGGTTTAGTTTAGTTTAGGGTTTGGTTTGAAATAGGTGGTTACCAGTGAACGGCGGCTTAGGACGGCGGTGGCCGTGAAAGATGGTGGTGGCAGCGGTAAAAAGGTGTTAGGGTTAAGGTTATAAGTTTGGGCCTGATGGGTTTTGGTTTGGGTTGGGTTGGATAATTGGATATTGAGTATGGGTATTTAGATTTGGGTTTTGGGGTATTGTAATTGAGGAAGGGTTATTACAAATGGCATTTTCTACTGTGCCAGTTTCATTTTTTAACATTTTTTGGACTAAAAACGCCTCCTACAGGAGGCGTTCTCAACTTTTTAATATTTTTTTGTTCAAAAAAATATTTAAAAAATAAAGAACGTCTCTTGCAAGAGGCGTTCTCCCCTGACACTGTAGAAAATGCCATAGATTCCTAAATTTTTTCTAATATACCTTATTTTCCTATTTTTTTTTCTAAACACCAATATTTACCAAATTTCTCCCCTATGTCACCATCCAAAATAGTTTTTTAGATGTAAATTATGTTTTCTATTTTGACCCATTAAAGACAATTATAATTATTTCCTTGGAGGAATTGAAAAAAAAGAAGAAGAAGATAGATAGATAACCCTCCGTGACTTTAGCTATGTGCTTTCTTTCCTTTTCCAACCAAAAATACGAAGGCTACTGAAATTTAATTCAATTAATTTATTCCAAATTTTTAAATAATATTTAATTAATTTAAAGTTTCGAATTTTATTATCAGTATTTTGTATTTATAATACACATTAAGATTTTTTTATATAAAAGCAAAATAAGTATAAAGGATATATTTTTAATGGAAATTTATTTGATATATATTGTATAAAATTTAGAATGTACAATCTTGTTTGTTTCAATGTCATATGTTTTATTTAAGATTTAAGATTTTAAGTTGTATGGTTTAAAATTTATAATTAAAGTTTATGATTTAAAATTTAAAATTTGTTATTTAAAATTTTAAAATTTGACATTAACCTATATAAAATTATATAATCTAAATTTAAGATATTATGGATATAATTTCTCCTTCTTAATTAGTCTTTAATACTTGCAATGATAATATAATTAACTTATTTAATAATTTAGCCGTCTTCTTCTTTTCCTAACCTAAGTTTTCTCTCAATACTTTTGTGCCATTTTTGTTTTTTCCTTTGATTTTTGCTTAACCGGCCAGTGTTTTTTTTTTCTCTTATTTTTTCATACTATGTTCTTTGCTTTTTTTCGAGTTTTTTTTTTAATTTGGAATGAGAATCTCTGTCCTTGTAACACGTTTTTCTCTACTCTTGTGGCATGTTTTCTCTCTGCTCTTGTGGTATGATCCTTATAGCTTTTGGTACGTTTTTCGCATACCTTTTGCGGTCGTTTTGGTGCTCGCACAAAGACCCTCGTGACATTTTTTTATTGGTTTGTCGGTGATCACATATAGTCAGATCCCTTCTTTGGTAAAAGGTTGTTTGCTGATATAGTCAAAATTGTGTAGTGAAACAGCCTGTTAGATAGATTGATTCGCTCACATCTCCTTTATCACTTCGTAAAGCGTCTCGTTCGACAGAGATAAAAAGTTTTTATGAAAGTTATTGGGTTCTTTTGATGTGGGACATCTTTCTCAAGAAAACGTTTCGTTTTTCATCATATCTTTGAATTTAATATTATTTTTTATGTATAAATTTTGTTGGTGACTATTGTCCATAATTTTCTCTCTATTATTAGGTGCGTTATAATTTTAATTCTTTCTATTGTTTTTATTAATAAAATCCGGCTAAAATTTCTAAAAGTATAAATTGGTACTTAAACCTTTCAATAATTTAAAATTCAATTATATACAATTATTTAAAAAAACTCAATTATTCTCTAATGTAGCTTCATTGAAACAGTTACTCGTGATCAAATCGATTAGTCACCAATTGTCGCCAACCGCAATCATACACATAGAAACAAAAAAACAACCGACCCAAAATTTAGAGCTTGCTTCTCAACATTAAGGGGCGGTGAACCAATTATTGTTATGGTAGACTATAAGGAGGTTACAGGGTCAACAGTTGGTCATTAAGTAGATCAAGTAAACTAACACGTCAATATGTAAATAAAAAAGATTAAATATATAATTTCATGAATTTTTATTATTTGTTATGTTATTTTTTCTGTTAAATTTTAACAGAAAGTGGTATAATTGATATTATTGAAATAGTTAAGTAGTTTAATTCACAAAATTAATAAGTCGGTGGTTAAATTAAAATATTTCTCATAATTAAGTGGTCATTTATGTAATTTACTCAAAAAATTAGAATATTTGTATAGAAAACAATTATACATAAAGTGAATGTCAAAAATTTATATAAAAAATAGAGTCAATTCAAGTTTGATGGTTTGTTTTACTCTTTGCAAAATTATGTTAAATATTTAATTTTTATGTTTTATAATTAAAAATAAATAAAAGATTTAATTATATATTTGGCTCCTCTAATTATACTTAAAAGTCAAGTAAGTTTTCACTTTCAATCGAGTCTTTATTTGAAAAAAATCACGATTAATTAAAGTCATTCTAATTACAGTCAAGTTGATCACACTAGCAATTGTTAAGCTTGCGGATGTATTGATTAAGTTTTTTTTTTTTTTTGAAAAGGAAGGTATGATTTTATTAATATAATCATACTAAAACATTGGCATGAGCCTCGTTAAAAAAACCTCCCTAAACTTAATGGAGGAAAAATAGTGCACTATGCCAATGCCAATGCCAATGCCAATGCCGAGGCCACTTATTGTCCACACCATATTCATACATTACACATTCGATTACAAGCCACAAACGATAATGGGCAGTAGCCAAAAGGCACCTTCTACACCACCAGAATGAATCACCCGCAGATATATAGCCTTGAAAAGCTATATCAACCCCAAAAAGCAACACCAGCCATAAAGCACAACTAAAATGCTGGTCGGATACTACACAAAAAGCATCAGAAGCAGACCACCAAAAATCTCAACATTTATCTGCATACTAACCATGATGATGTTGACACGCCATTAAACTTTACGATTGTCAATGTAATTAACGACGATTAAAATTAGAGGGGTATAATCTCAATCACGAGTTTTCATATAAGGGTTCAATTGATCCATGATTGAAAGTGAGGACTAACATGATTTTTAGAAACAATTAGAGGGGTCAAATATGTATTTAAGCCTAATCAAAATTTTATGAATTAGTTAGAAAGGGAAAAAATCAACCAATTCAAATTATAGTTGGCATCTATCAATTAGTTGATAATCAATTAGTGCTAATTATTTGTTGTTGAATTCTAGCTAATGATTTATGAATGGAATGACCAGTGTGAAATATAGCTAATTAGATTTTTATTTTTATTTTTTTATCTATTATATTTTTATTTATTGTATTATTTAGGCTTAAGGGATAAGCCCTTAAATTTTTGAAATATCAATAAAATCTTGGATTTTTTTATCCGATTAAGTTTATATACTCCAAAATTTTATCAATTCATCATTTAACCTATATTGACTGTTAAATCTAACATTTTTTATCAATTGGTGCAACGTATCATTTTACAGCATTGATGATGACATTTCCATAGAGTTTATTTTATTTTAAAAAATCTTTAAAAATTTTTAAAAAAACTTATAAAAATTATAATATGTTACCTACAGTATCTCATCGTCAGAAATTGATGATTTTAGAATGGAGACTGAAGCGAAGGTCTTTCTTCTAGACCCGAAGAATCAAATGTCATTTAAGAATTAGTGAATTGTTATATAGGTATTTTATATTTATAAATATTTTTAAATAGATATTTTAAAGATTAAATTGTTCGAATCTCAAGGACGGATCCATGTGGGTCTTGGGAGGGGTTCCTACGGCCATGCACGATAAATTTTTTGCCTTTGTTTTGTATATGTTTTTCTTTAAAAATAAATTAATTATGAATTTATTCCTCTTATGTTTTAATATTTATATTTTGTCTTCTAACCCCTAATTTTAGTTTTATCCCATCAAATCTTTTTGAAAAATAATAAAAAAAACTAACAAAGTATAATTACGAGGAGGCATAAACATTTGTCAAAACCTAAACTTCCAAAGTTAGTTTGAGAAGTTAGGTTGATATTAGTGTCTAATAAAGATAATTCTGCAAAGATAGAATTATCGAATCTCAGAAGAAGTTCGGTGATTATAAGATATTTCCTAGTAGCAGTATGGTTTTAAACGGTGTAATAAGAGCGATCGTATATGGTGAGAAAAAAAATTAAAATTAATTAATTGTAGTTTGGTGGTAAAGCATATGATAATAACAAAATATTGTTGTATTTCATAGATTTTGAGTCATGTTATACTCATTTTTATTTAAAAGTCAATCTACCGTACATACAAGTAGGCCCGTAAACGAATCGAACGAACACGAACAACGGTATGTTCATGTTCGTTTGTTTATATTAACCGGATAAACGAACAAATACGAACAACTAAACAGACATACTTTCTTGTTCGTGTTCATTCGTCAAAATGATAAGCGAACGCAAACGAACGAAACAATGAAATTGAATGGAGAGATGAACAATCTAGAATTTTTTCTTAAGAAATCTGAAGTCTCTTACATTGAGTATTGTTTATTTTTTATTTAATATTTTATGAAAAATAATAAATATAAATAGACATATGTGAATAAATTTAAAAGAATTCATTCATTTAATTAAACGAACAGAAAATCTTGTTCATGTCCGTTCGTTTAATAAATAAATGAACTTCCCGCCGAACGATTCATGAATAGTTCACTAAACGTTTGGTTCGTTTATAGCACTACACACAAGAAATTAACATTTATTTTTTTCATTTATGGGTGAAATTGCATAAGACCCCCTAGATCTTTGAATCATCTCTGCCTAGTACACCCTTTGAGGTTTATATAAATAAAATATATGTTGATTTAACAATTAGTGGGATAAGATATTAGGTATATAAAATAACGTTTATGTTTGAATTTTTGTTTTACAAATGAAAGAAACTAAATTAAGAAAGTAATTTATAATAGATCTTTATAATATTTAATTTAAATTAATCAATTAATAAATCGAGTATTAGTAGTTATCTATAAACATTTCATCTTCTGCTGAATAAAAAACATGGCAATATATGGTATTAGAAAATATTTTCCTTTATGGGAGCTAAAAATGGTTCAAAGTATTTGATTGGTCACTTTATTGTAGGGATTGTATCAATTTAGTCCCTCTATTATTAATTAATGGATCAATTAAATTCTATTGCAATTTATGGTTCTAATTAGTTCATTTATCATAGAAATTGATTCAAATTAATCCCTTTACAATTAAATGGATCAATCTAATCCATGTACTAATAACAATAATTAAATAAGGCTAAATTCTTTTACAAAACTAACACGTATTGTTCGGGAAAATGTCAATTACTCTTTAACAAGGTTAATATATGGTTATGCAAACGAAATATTTTTTTTATTTAATCATTGGTTAATATATGGCTATGCAAACGAAATATTTTTTATTTAATCATTGGTTTTCGCCCCATGTCGACTAATTCTTCATCCCAGTAGACTAACTGATTGTTGGTAAATAAAATATTTTTTAGTTGAGTTGCGGATGACAAAAATAATATTTTATTATCGTATTTTAGACAAAGATTGCCATCCAAGTGATGATTTAGGAACTTTGGTCTTCTGTTCCCTAGTTGCATTCTAAATCCATCGAGTCTGAACCACTTTCCAATCGGTGACATTAGCAAATAGAATTATAGCTTCATCTCGCATCTTAAGCAATTTTTTAATCATTTAGTTGTGATGTGGTTTATAGGTTAAATGCCAAAAATCCACTCCCTTTAGTACATAAGCATTGATCCAAGCTACCCACAACGAACCCTTACATGCGAGAACAATTTTAATAGTTGCAACAAACAAGCTCGATTTCTATTAGGATTAGTTAGCTATATTATTATTGTTAGGTTGGTTAGTTAGTTAGTTAGTTAGTTAGGTTAGTTACAAGTTTTTTCTTTATTTTCTTTACTATTATATATTAGACACATGTGGTTTGTATTTTAATTAACAACAGTGAATATAATAAAGTTTTTCTCGCAAAATTCCCAAATCCAAATCTAAGATTTCCCCATCTCCCAAACACAAATTCAACATGGTATCAGGAGGATTTTCTTCCGATTCATTTGAATCGAATCGTGTTTTTCGTAACGATGATCCGTCCGACGTCTACTATATCCATCCAAACGAGAACCCCTCTCTCGTCCTTACTTCTGCTCTTCTCAATGGCGACAATTATCATGCCTGGGCTCCATCCATGAGAATGGCATTAATCTCCAAGAACAAGTTCCAATTTGTGGATGGGTCGATCGAACAACCCAAAGATGATGATGCCCGCATCCAAGCTTGGGTGAAATGTAACAATCTGGTTCTCTTTTGGTTGCAGCGAGCGATTGCTCCAGAAATTGCGCAAGGGGTCATTTGGATCGACACGGCATATGAACTCTGGACTGATCTTCTCGACCGATTCAACCAAAGTGATTTGCTCCGCGTCTCTGATTTGCTCCAAGATTTTACAATCTGCAACAAGGTAGTGTATCGGTAACCAATTTTCATACTCAGCTGAAAGTTATCTAGGATGAGATTTGTAATCTCAGGCCTCTTTCTTCTTGTGATTGTTATGCCGTCAAATATAGGAAACATGATTTTATCCTTAGATTCTTCGTGGATTAAATGAAAAATTCTCTATTCCTAAGTCTCAAATATTAATGATGAAACTATTGCCCTCCATTAATGAGATTTTCTCAATTGTTGTTCAACATGAGAGGACTGTTAATTCAGTTCTCATTAGTGATTCGAATATTCTATTGGTCGATAGGCATGGTGTTAAGAGGGAAGATCAGAATCTTGTTAGGTTTGGTAATCGGGGTCCTAGAAAGCATAATGGTTCTGGAAATCGTAGACCTTTATGTGTTCATTGTGGTCTATATGGGCATTCTGTTGAGAAGTGTTATAAAAAAACATGGGTATCCCTCTGGGTATAAGTATAAATCCCAGTCTAAATCCAATTTGATTGAAAAAATTTGTCATCAAGATTCTCTTAAAGAAGATGTTAGTCATGTTACCTTTACTAAGGAACAATATGCTAGTTTGATGAGTCTTTTGCAAGAAAAGAATGCTCCTGTTCCGAGTTCTCTTCCTCAGTCTACTGTCAATATGATGGCTTCCAACTTTGATTATGCTCTTAAGGAAGAACAAGGTAATATTCTTACTTGTTCTGTTTCTGATTCTACAATGCTCCCTGGATCATTGATTCTGGGGCAACTGATCATATTGTGATTCTTTAATATTTTTTAAAGAATATTTTGTTGTACAAAATAAATTTGTTAAACTTTCTAATGGGCAACTAGTTAAAGTTTTGCATATTGGCACTGTTCAGCTTACCCCAAATCTAATTCTTTATAATGTTCTTCATATTCCTTTATTTGGTTTTAATTTGATTTATGTTTCTCATTTAACTCAAGAAAATAATATTTCTTTATTTTTCTCACATGATTGTTGTTGTATACAGGATATCAATCTTTGGAAGACGATTGGTATAGCTAAAAGAAAGCATGGCTTGTATCAGCTTGAGGTTCCAGAATTATCAAGC
Organism: Hibiscus mutabilis; assembly: GCA_019671005.1. Lineage (NCBI taxonomy): Eukaryota > Viridiplantae > Streptophyta > Magnoliopsida > Malvales > Malvaceae > Hibiscus > Hibiscus mutabilis. The sequence goes on along the minus strand of CM033736.1, from coordinate 17,426,100 downwards.
AGCTTTAGCACTACTGTTTGTAATGTTGATACTTCTATTTCTAGTTCTACTTTAAATTCCTTTCATACTTGGCATGCTAGGTTAGGGCACCCTTCTGACCTGAGAATGAAATATTTTACTGAGTTGTATAATAAAATTCCTTCTAGCATGAATTTTGAATGTGAGATTTGTCATTTAGCTAAGCAGCTGCCATTTCCTTCTAGTGTTTCTGTTTCTAAGGAAGTTTTTGATTTAGTTCATATTGATGTGTGGGGACCTTTTCCAGTCCAAAGCATGTATGGACATCATATTTCTTAACTGTTGTTGATGATAAAAGTAAGTTTGTTTGAATTTTTCCTATGAAATTTAAATCTGAAGTTAGAGAACTTGTTATAAATTTCTATAATCTGGTTAATACTCAGTACTCTAAACAAATAAAGTGCATTCGAACAGATAATGCAAAAGAATTTAATATGACTTTAGTTCTAAGGGAACAATTCATCAGACTTCTTGTACCCACACTCCTCAACAAAATAGTGTAGTTGAAAGGAAACATCAGCACTTACTTTCTGTTGCAAGAGCTGTAAGAATTCAGGCTCATTTGCCTCTTTCTTTCTCGATTGACTGTGTTTACACTCTGCATTCCTAATTAATATTACTCCCACTCCATTATTACATAATAAAACTCCTTTTGAGCTTCTATTTCATAATAAGCCTATTCTCAACAACTTAAAAATATTTGGTTGTCTGGCATATGCTTCTGTTTTACCTAAGGCTAAAACTAAAATGCACCCTAGAGCTTCTAAATGTATCTTCCTTGGTTATCCTAAAAACACTAAAGGATACAAGTTATTTAACTTGGATACAAAAACTGTGTTTATTTCCAGGGATGTTACTTTCTCTGAAAATGTTTTTCCTTTTCAAAGTTCTAGTTTTATTTCTAAAAATGTTATTTTACCAAATATTGAACATAGTACTTTATCAGAAGATTTCCTATCACAAGATTATTCTGAGAATTGTAATATTTTTCCTTTGGATACTATTTCTGAATCTATTTTAGAAAATCAAATTGATATTGATACTGATAATACTAATAATAATGATAATACATCAACTGTTATTCCTGAGTCTATTCCTTCTATTCGAAACACTATTGTCCAAAATGCTAGTAATAATAATCTTAATTCATCTTTTAATACTGCACCTGCTTCCCTTCCCCCTGAATTTGTTCCCTCTGATCAAAACACCCTTGTGGTAAGGCCATCAAGAAACATTAAGCTGCCTCAGAAGTTCAGAGATTATCAAGTGACTCTGCCAAGGTCAAAAACATCTCCACATACAGTTGCTCAGGTGCTATCCTATCATAATATTTCTTCTCATTATCATTCTTATATTGCTTCAGTTGATAGTTTAATAGAACCTAAGACATATAAGAAAGCCATTATGCATGACTGATGGAAAAATGCTATGAGTGAAGAAATCTCAGCCTTAGAAAATAATCACACTTGGGAGTTAGTTCCCCTTCCCCTGGTAAAAAGACTATAGGCTGTAAATGGGTTTTTCATATTAAACTAAAATCTGATGGCACTCTTGATAGGTATAAAGCTAGACTAGTAGCTAAAGGTTATACTCAACAATCTGGTATTGATTTTCTTAATACCTTTAGTCCAGTAACTAAGATTACTACAATTAGAACTCTAATAGCTGTAGCTGCTACTGGAAACTGGTTTTTACAACAACTTGATATCAATAATGCTTTTCTTCATGATTTTTTACAAGAAGAGGTCTATATGGACTTGCCACCTGATTTTTCTACTAAAAACTCTGATTTAGTTTGTAAACTTAATAAAAGTTTGTATGGCTTAAAACAAGCTAGTAGACAGTGGAATGAAAGACTTACCTTAGCTTTACTTGATCAAGGTTTCAAACAGGTTGTTTCTGATACTAGCCTAATTATTAAAGGTGAAGGTCCTACTTTTATTGCTTTAGCAGTTTATGTGGATGACATAATTCTTGTTGGTCCAAATTTGCATAAAATAAATGTCATTAAGAGTTTTTTTCATACTACTTTTAAAATAAAGGATCTAGGAGATTTAAAATACTTTTTAGGTATTGAAGTTGCTAGATCTAGTAAGGGTATAAACCTTTGTCAACGAAAATATACCCTAAACTTATTAAAAGATTCCGGTTTTCTGGATTCTAAACCTGTCTCAACACCCATTGTTACTAAAAACAAGATTTCTCAAATTGATGGAGAACCCTTAGATGACATTACTTCCTATCTAAGGCTTATAGGAAAACTTTTATATCTCAGTAATACTCGGCCTGACATTTCTTTTGCTGTGCAACAATTGTCTCAATTTTTATCAACCCCTACAACTGATCATATGACTGCTGCTCATAGAATTCTTAGGTACCTTAAAGGAACCCATGGTCAAGGGCTATTCTTTCCTGCTGATAATCAATTAAAATTGAATGCATTCTCTGATTCTGACTGGGCCTCATATCCAGACACAAGGAAATCAACCACTGGTTTTTGTGTTTTCTTAGGTTCATATTTGATTTCTTGGAAATCCAAGAAACAACAAACAGTGTCTCGGTCTTCTAGTGAGGCTGAATATTGAACACTTGCTTTTGTAACTTGTGAAATTCGGTGGTTACTTTTTCTTCTATCTGATTTGCATCTTAATATTTCTTCTGCAAATCTGTTTTGTGATAATCTTTCTGCCATTAAACTTGCAGAAAATCTTGTACATCATGAAAGAACTAGCATATTGAAATCGATTACCATTTGATTCGTGAAAAAGTTCAACAAGAGATCATCAAGCTTCTGCATGTTTCTTCCCACAACCAGTTAGCTGATTGCTTCACAAAAGCTCTTCCAATCATTCTTTTCAAGACTCTATTTTCAAGTTGGGCATTCAAAACTTGTATGCTCCAACTTGAGGGGGCTATTAGGATTAGTTAGCTGTTAATTAGCTGTATTATTATTGTTAGGTTAGTTAGAAGTTTTTTCTTTATTTTTTTTACTATTATATATTAGACACGTGGTTTGTATTTTAATTAACAAGAATGAATATAATAAAGTTTCTCTTTCGTCTCTTCATTTTCACGCAAAATTCCCAAATTCAAATATGAGATTTCCCTATCTCCCAAACACAAATTCAACAATTTCAGAAAGGGTATATTTTTTAGTCCGATAGCCCCCTCAGATTTCAGAGTACAAATCTGGTTCCAGTTTACTCTAGCTTCTTTTGCCGAAGTGTTAATGCCTTTCTAGAAGAACCTGAAGAATAATTGTTCGACTTTGAGGATTAGATGGGTCTCAGAATTTACGTTGGTGGTGGGATGGGATGATTTTCGTCTTGTGAGTTCCGAAGTAGTATGATTTTATATTTTGTATTCCAAGCAAATCGTAGGACGGGAAGGAGATAAAAAAAATTTGGCGAGAATAAATGCAGGAAGAATACCCTTCTCACCTGCCCTGCCCAAATGACATCCCTAGTAAATATATCAGCATAGAATCCATTTCTATAATTATTAATAGTTTGAGCTAAAATAATAATATTTTTTCTATTTAATTAAAAAAGTAAATCGGGCTTCACCATTCACCAACAATTAGAGGTGAGTATTTAATTGAGTCGAGTTAAGTTTTTTTAAGTTAATTGAGTTGACAAATTATATTTTATAGCTTAAACTTTATTTGAAATTTTTTCGAGTCAAGTTAAGTCGAGTTGTTCGAATTTAATTGTAAATATTTATAATATTATGGTATTAATTAATTCTAATTTAAACGACTTTCTATAACTATATAGAATACACATATATATTTCTTCATATATCATAAATATCGGCCTGACTTGAGGAACTCGCCTCAAACTTGAAAATCAATTTACTTATTACTAAAATTTTGAAGTTATCGGATTTTTATCTTATAAAAAAATTTATTTAAAATTTTTTAAATAAATTTTTTTCATGTTAAATTAATTCAAAAAAATTAATGTTTTAATTCGAATTGAGTTTTTAACATTCTATTTGACAATTGCTACTTTGTTTGTTAGCGGTGTTCTGTTGTAACTTTTCTTTGATTTGATGTGCAGAAAAAACATACATAAATTAGAAGCATTGCTCCACCAAAACAAGCCAACTCAACCCAAGCTTTTATGTTCTTGATTCCACCAATTCAAGCAACGCCGACCAGCATCCTCAAAGCCATAGCCATGGAGGTTCACCGAGTTGTCCCACCACCGCACGAAAGCACAATCCGCAAGCTCAAAACCACCCTCAAGGAAACCTTCTTCCCCGACGACCCTTTGCGCCAATTCGAAGGCCAACCGACCAGGAAAAAAATGGATTCTCGCAGCTCAATACATCTTCCCTATTCTCCATTGGGGTCCGAATTACAGTCTCCAGCTGTTCAAATCAGATGTTGTCTCTGGTCTCACCATTGCTAGCTTAGCCATTCCACAGGGCATCAGCTATGCTAAGCTTGCTAATCTGCCACCGATTGTTGGTCTCTGTGAGTAAAGAAAAAAAAAACCTTTGCCTTTTCAGTTTTGTTTTAATTCTATGTTGTTGGTTTCTAGATTCCAGCTTTGTGACGCCTCTTGTGTATGCTGTACTTGGAAGCTCCAGGGACCTTGCTGTCGGACCTGTTTCCATTGCTTCACTTATACTCGGTTCCATGCTTAGACAAGAAGTATCACCTGTCAATGATCCTGTTTTGTTCCTTCAACTAGCTTTTACTACAACTTTCTTTGCTGGTTTTTTCCAAGCTTCTTTGGGATTCTTAAGGTAAAGTAAACTGTAAACTCTTCTGTTTTTTTTTTTCCTTTTATTTAACATTTTCTGATGAGTTCTGGTGTTAATCCTCCAGGCTGGGATTCATCATTGATTTCCTCTCAAAGGCAACGCTTATTGGTTTCATGGCTGGAGCTGCCGTTATTGTTTCTCTGCAACAACTGAAAGCCCTTCTCGGAATCACCCATTTCACTAAAAAAATGGGTTTGGTGCCAGTTCTCAGCTCTGTTTTCCACAACACAAATGAGGTAAACCGCCTAAACGGTGCTGCTTTTTAATCTGCAGTTTGCACTCACCTTTCCATGTAAATGTTAATGGCGTTTGTGCTTTTCTTTCTGCAGTGGTCTTGGCAAACAATACTGATGGGCTTTTGCTTCCTGGTGTTCTTGCTTGTGGCAAGACATGGTGTACGCTCTTATTCACCTCATCTATAAGTTCACTGTTTTTCTTACATCTGGCCCCCGGCCCCATGAGATACTCATTTCACCAACCAGAGAGGCTAAATGTTGATGATTTGACTCTTTGCTACCTCTGCATGGACACCACTTGTTATGTGTTGCCATGATATATGAAAAACCCTTTTTACAGTGGATGGTATTATCGGAATATAGTTAGTTTGTTAAATAGTCAGTTAGTATTTTCTGTATAAATAAATGTTGTAGGGTTTCATGTAATCATCGGTTTTTATCATTGTAAAATCTTCATGTTTACTTTGATAATAAAAGAAACATTGTTCAACTTCATAAGTTGTTATAGTAATTTTGTTCACTGTCAATGTGAATTTGACTTGGGTTTGTGTGCCATGCAGAGCATTAAAAAAACCCAAGCTGTTTTGGGTATCAGCTGTTGCTCCTCTGGTTTCAGTCATCCTCTCTACCCTTCTGGTTTTTGCATTCAAAGCACATCACCATGGCATCAGTATTGTAAGTTTCCACTTTCCATGGTCCCCACACTTCAGTAACTTTTTCATATAGGTTTCCATTTTTACTTTTTCTGGATTGGAGTTAATTTGGTTTGCCTGTGAAATAGATTGGGAAATTGCAAGAAGGATTGAATCCTCCTTCATGGAATATGCTGCAATTTCATGGAAGCCACCTTGGACTTTCTATCAGAACTGGCCTTGTTACTGGCATCATTTCCCTCACTGTAAGTTCTTAATTTTAACTTCTACTGCCAATTTCAAGCTGTAAAATTGACCAGTACCAAAATATAACATTCTTGTGATATTGATGGAATAGAAATCCTCTACCTTTCGATGCCCTATGTATATCCCACACTGAAATATTAGGGTTCAGGGTTTAGGGTTTTTGTTGTTGGGACTTGGGACATAAAAAGGACATCAAAAAGACACATAAGATTTTTGTCCATATTGATGAGCTTATCATGTTCGGTGAATGTTAATTGAAGCAACTGGCTAAAAGTACTAGTTAATATTAATGAAACAGGAAGGTATTGCAGTAGGAAGGACTTTTGCTGCTCTCAAGAATTACAAAGTGGATGGTAACAAGGAAATGATGGCGATTGGGCTGATGAACATGGTTGGCTCCTCCACCTCATGTTATGTCACGACCGGCACCTTCTCTCGATCGGCAGTTAATCACAACGCGGGAGCGAAGACCGCGGTGTCCAACATAGTGACGTCGGTCATGGTTATGGTGACCCTCCTATTCCTGATGCCTCAGTTCCAGTACACCCCGAATGTTGTGTTGGGAGCTATCATTGTGTCAGCCGTGGTCGGCCTTATTGACATTTTGGCCGCCTGTCAGATTTGGAAGATCGACAAATTCGATTTCGTCGTGCTGTTGTGTGCTTTCTTACGTGTCGTTTTTATCTCGGTCCAAGACGGTCTCGCTATTGCAGTAAGTTCTCTGCTTCCATCACATTATATAACATGCAATCTCACAAGTCAAGCCTGATTAATATAAATGGCCAGGTTGGAATATCAATTTTCAAGATCCTCATGCAAATTACTAGGCCAAAGACAGTGATGTTAGGGAACATTCCCGGGACGGATATTTTCCGCGACCTTCACCATTATAAAGAATCGATGAGGATCCCGGGTTTCCTTATCCTAAGCATCGAAGCTCCGATCAACTTCGCTAATTCGACGTATCTGAATGAAAGGGTATTGAGATGGATAGAAGAATATGAAGCCGAAGATCATAAGAAGCAATCGAGTCTTCGATTCATGATTTTCGAGATGTCGGGTAAGCCAATTTCAACCTCCAACCATGAATCATGAACACTGGTCCTGGTAACTCAAACTCTGCACATTGTTTGCTTTCGTTTCACAGCGGTGAGTGGCATCGACACGAGCGGCACGTCGTTCTTTAAAGAACTGAAGAAAACGGTCGAAAAGAAAGGCGCGGAGGTGAGTTCCGAGTCTGCCATGAACAAGAAAACAATTTCATCGAGTGTTTTTATGTTGGAATGCTGATACTTTGTTGTTTACAGCTTGTGTTGGTGAATTCTCTGGGAGAAGTGATGGAAAAACTGCAGAAATCAGATGAAACTGGGGAATTCATGAGACCGGATTGCTTGTTCTTGACGGTAGGGGAAGCTGTGGCTGCGTTTTCAGCAACAATCAAAGTGCAACCATCCACCAACGTTGTCTGAAAAAACAAAATCCATCTCGACAAAGCTATCATTTGTGGTGTTTTACGATGAAAATATCATTAAATGTTCGGTGATATTAAGAAAAATCAAAGTCATTATGGTTTTCCCGCATATTCTTGTTCATTATATCTTCCTATGCTTTGACATGTATATTCCACAAAAGAAGAAAAAAATTGAAATAAAATAAAATTCTGACTAAATTGTTATAATCGGACCAGATCGGTTGGATTAAAGATCAATGATCTAATCAGTTCAACTGGTAGAATGAAATTGAGTATATCATTACGAACCATTCAAAAGAAAGTAGTTGAAACTAGAGACGAAGTCAGTACGTACTTCAGTTTGAGAGGGCAAAATATAACTTTTTTGAAAGTAGGGAAAATGTAATTATCCCATAATTACCATATGAGTGAAAGATTAAAAAAATTTGGGGCACAACCCCACCCACCATAGTTGTAGCTTCATTCATTGAAATAAAGGATGATTTTTATTTGTCTTCGTTTATATATGGAAAGATGTTAAACATTTAAATATATTAACTAATTTTATATTTTTTAAAATATTATGCTGACAATAGTATTACGAGTTAGTTGCATCACACGTTATCAAGCTATAACATTCATTTTAAATTGGTCCTTAAACTTTTAAATATTTTAATTTTATCTAGAAATTATAGTTCTCATTCTAAATTGGTCCTCAAATTTTTGAACATTTTAATTTCATCCTCATACTATGAACCTTATTCTGAATTGATCTCAAACTCTTGAACGTTATAATTTCGTCATCAGATTATCATTTATGCCACATCATATTATTACATAATACATACATGGAAGTTAATAATTTTTATAACGATTTTATTTACATTAGATATGATTAGCAAATACTGATAATTTGAAGATGAAATTGAGATGTTCAAAAATTTCAAACTAATTAAGAATGAAGGTCATAATTTAAGGGTGAAACTAAAATATTTAAAATTTAAGAATTAATCTAAAATGAGAATAATAATTTAAGAACGTGCGCTGTAATTAAATCCAATACCATCCGAATTAAGGATTAATATTTGATATACTGTCAGTATAAAAAAAGCTTACACAAAAATACTTATTTTCAAGCTTAAATTTAAAATTTAAATTTTTAACCTTAAAACCTTAAAAATCTAACCCTAAACCCTAAATTCTAATCATAAATTCTAAATTCTAATCCTACAACTTAAACCTCTAACCTTTAAACCTTAAACTAAAACTCTAAATCCTTAAATAACTTCGCTTATAAAAACTTTATTTTCCGTCACCAGTATAATAATTCCAAATTAATACCAATTGTTCTATGAATATGACTACTTTTAACTTTACATACGGTTGATGTTATAAAAAAAATCATCAAAATAAAAGCCTAAAATCCTTCTGTGCGCTGACACACAAATTGGAGAATCATGACAGACGCCCCCTCCGATCTCCAAAAGTACGGCGTTCCGTTCTATGGAGCCGGCTGGGTTCCTTACAACCGTATCAGATCCAAGCTCGCCTCCAAACAAGCGACTGAAGAAGAGGATAAGAAAGAAGAACAAGATCCAACTTCATCCAACGATGACGGGACTACTACACCTCTAAACTACATCGTTCTCGCCGGCGGTGGCGGTGAAGGCCGCAGCGGAATCCCGAATGCAATCGTCGTCTCTCACGTTGATCTCGCCTCTAATTCTCTCTCTGATCAACCCGTAAGTAGAATTCGAGGATTTCAATTTACAAATTGCTTGAATTAGATAGATCTTTTGTTTACGATTCTCAAAGCATGAAATATAGATCTTCTAGTTCAGTACTTTTGAATTAAGAAAATGTTGTAAAATTCTGATTGTAAGCTACTGTTTTTTTTTTCATTTGTTTTTGGTAAGGTGGTTAAGCATAAAACCGACTCTGATTTGCCTTATCGAATGACCGTTCATCCGCATGGAGATGGAATTATCTGTGCATTTCAACAGAGTTGCAGGTTTTTTTTCTTTTATTCTTTTCGTTGTTGACTCTTTTTTCTTTCTTTTTCGTAGTATTTGCTTTTCAAATTTCAAGGCATGTACGACATAATTTAGCTCAGTTCACTTAATTTGATAGGGGGAATGTGATATTGAGAATCCTTAGAGGATTTTAAAGTGTCGAGCTATAGTTCACTGAGTGATTGATAAATATAAACGAGCATTTTCTTTTGCGTTTTAACCAATTAATTTCACTATTGTCTAGAGGCGCAATTCATTATTTATGTTGCTTTTGTCTGAATCACCTCAAATCCTTTGCTGCTACAATTTTATTTTTGAAAAAAAAGGATTTTCGAGCAATAGAATGATTATTTTTTCTAAGCTGCACAAATTGCCCGAATTAGCTTGTTCCTTAGACTGTGCCCCAAAAAAGTGTTTTGAAATCAGTTTCTTTGTTATATTTTCAACCATTTTATTTATGTAAAAGATGCAAACTCCTTACCTCTTTTTATTTGAAGTTCTAATGTTATTCCATTTAACTCTGGTAAAAGACTCTCCTTGACTATAGTAGTTGGTTATCAGTACATAGTTCTTGAGAAAAACCTTTTCTCGTTAGATATGTTTATTAAAAAAATATGACACAAATGTGTGGGAATGGAATCTCCTATTTATTAAGAGGTGGAAGCAGACTGCCATTATAATATGACTGCCTTGGAGTTAACATTATTACTCTGGCTTTATTGCATACTCTAGAAACGGAAAAAGACAGAGTTATAGCATAGAAGTGGGACTATATTATAAAGGTGTACCTGAAGTTATGCTAGCATATAGACAAAGGAATTTGTGCTGCTCTTAAGTTCAAAATACAATTTTCAAAGACGAGCCACATGCAACACCTAGGACCAGATAGGAAGTTCTTGTGTGATTTTTCTGCAAAACCTTGGCTCTGGCTATTTTTGTGCTCCTTTTTATTGACTCACTTCTAAAATACATCCTCGTTGATATTATGCTCTATAGTTAGTTTTGTAATTGCTAGTAGTTTAAGGAATATCACATATCATTATTTTTATCTTGAGGTTGTTTGAGTGGAAAGAATCCGAGGGCAATGAAGTCCACAAACTGGGTGTCAAGGTATCAGAGAAAGTTCTGATACAGTTAGAAGATGTTGGGCAACAGTTATCACTGACATTTAACAGTGATGGTTCCATACTAGCTGTTGGTGGCGAGGTAGAGCATCCCTTTCTCTTTTTTCACTTGTTGGATTAACACTGTTGCAGTTTTCGCATCTAACCAAAGGGGGAAACCTGTGGTCTCACTATTGCTCAAATAATCTGAAATGATGCAAAAGATGAGCCACAGATTTTCCTATAAAATTAAAAGGCATATGCTAATGTATTGTCACATGATGAATCACTCTAGGCTATAGGCAGCAAGGTAATTTTCAGGGTTAGATTTCGATTTTGAAGTCATTGATTCAGGGGCTATTACTCTGATGTTATTTTATTATTTTAGTTTTATGCACTAATTATTAAACATATGGATGGAATTCAGTGTTAAAAAGGGCGAAAGGCGCACTAAGGTGATAGGGGTTTTATAGCCGAGGCGCAAGGCACACGCCTTATTGAAGTAAGGCGCACTTTTTTAAAAATAAGAGATATATAGATTTTTTCCAGTTGTAGAGTAAAGCAAAAAGAACAGTTCATGCATTGTAAACACCAAAGAGTATTCATCATCAGCATTTTATGTATTAAGCATCACTTCAAAGTTCTTTATATTCAATAAAATTTTGGGTGATACGAATAATGAGATTCTTTGAATGTTCAACTTCAACATGAACCAATCAAGGAGAATGTATAAATGCATATGAAGCAGAGTACTAACCAAGAAAGAAAACTTAGTACTATAAGTTCAACAAAGCTCTTAATTTCATTTACCTTTAACTTTCCAATTAAAAAGCATATTGCATTTTATCATGCAGTATAAAAAATTTTATACTATAAATAGACAAAGCTAGGTATATAATACTCTCAAAAAGATATATCATAGTATGATTTAAATTAAGGATTTATATCCAATATACTAGTGGTGGAAACTTTTAGTTTTCACAAGCGCCTTAGTTTTAGGGTTTATGGACTCAATTTAGGGTGTAGGGTTTAATGGTTAGAATTTAGGAGCTGTAGTTAGGATTTAGGTTTAGAGGTTAGGGCTTAGGGTAATATGTTGAGAATTTAGGTTTTAACCTATAAACACTAAATTCTAACCCTAAACCCGAAGTTCTATTCACAATGACTAAATTCTAAAGTCTAAACTACTAAACCTAAACCTTACACCCTAAATCAAGTCTCTGCACCCTAAAACTAAGAAGCTTGTAGAAACTAACATTGTATCAAATAATTATCTATAAATTAAATTATGGTAGAAATAAGTCAATTCAAGATTAATTTAAACTTAAATTAACTCAAATGCGCAATAACATTTTATTGTATCAAAACAATTAAATTTAGTTCAAGTTTTAAAACTCAACCAAATTAATTTAAATTCGATCCAATTTAATTAATATTTGTATATATCGTGTGTTATGCTTTAAGTTCAAATTACACATTAACTCAACTAAGTTAATTTAAATTTCATTTGATTAATATTATTTTTGTGTAGTGCCCATCTTTGACCCAAGTTAGTATGTAAAACACAATAAAAAAAAGACAAAAAGAACAAGAAAAATTAAACAGGCGCGCCTTTTTGCGCCTCGGCGCCTGGTGCGCCTTAAGCGCGCCTTGGTGCGCCTCATTGAAATCGCCTCGCCTAGACCCAATTAGGTGCTTCACCCTCGCCTTAGCGCCTAGGCGCGCCTTTTTAAACACTAGGATGGATGGCTAGGATTATGAGTTATCTCTAGAGCTTTAATCTAGGTCTAGGATTAAATCGTTCCCTATTACTAATAAGCTGTAAAATAGTTTTATTGCCCCCTTTTTTAATTAATAGCTTCGTATAGATGTTTCTTATGACCTTTGTTTAGAGTTCCAACTTCTTACTTGTTTTCAGTTTTAGTTCTATTCATGTGCTGTTTTTTCTCCCTAACCACGTCACATATGATGATGGAAAAAGGAAAGAAAAGAAAAAAAACTAAGATGCTAACTGCTCCAAACGTACATTTTATTACCTTTATTTTGCTTGTCTTTCTTTTGGTGTCATAGTGGAAATTTGTTCTGCGTAGGGGTTTCATACTTCAGACTTGACTACCAGATTATAGCAAGTTATAGGATCTTTCTTTTCAGTCCACTTTTCGATTGAAACTCTTCCCATTTGTATTTGTTATGTTCACTTTCCAAATTTCACCATTTTGTGCATAATGTGTAACGAATTGCAATATGCACCTTTCTTCTTCTTTTTTTAATAAAAAAATGATGCAATATGCCATATTATGCTCTGATTTTGGTGCAGTACAGGATGGCAGTTTAAGGGCTTTCAAATGGCCTAGCATGGAAAGAATTCTCGATGAAGCCCAAGCTCATTCATCCGTTAAGAACTTGGATTTTAGGTCTGTGCCAATCAGAGTAACAAAAAAATTATATATGTCTGAACTTGCAAACCTTGTTTCCTCTGCTTCAATTTTAAAAGGAGGGGGCTTGTAAGCAGAGGAAAGTTCACCTGCTTAGTAGTTATTTATTTGCTGACCTTTGACTGTTTGTATTGCAGCTGTGACGGAAAATTTCTCATCTCATTGGGAAGTGCCCTTTGTAGGATTTGGGATGTAACATCCTCAAAAGTTGTTACTTCTCTGGCAAAGGGAAATGTGAGTGGGTGAATCAAAGTTTACAAGTATTGTTGCAATTAGTGCTAGCTTTTCAAGCTATATATGAATGGGGAGAATTGTCTAGATATTAGCTTTATGTGAATATCTCTGTCTTTGATGTTGTAAAATGAAGCCCTCACTAAATGTGCAACCATCTAATAATTTAGTGAGCTAGCCATATTCTTTTGTCAAATTTCTGGCAGTCTAGGGAACTGTAAATCTTTTCTGATGATTCAAGTTGATCATTTTCTATGTATTGGGTTTGAACTGATTTATTTTGTTTACGTGAACTACAGGATGAGGTTTTTGCCTTCTGCAGATTTTCTCCGATTAATGATAAGAACACACATCTATATATTGCTGCAGTCACAGGTAAAAATATAGCATTGGACTGCAGTTTTCTGTGTTGTAAATGGAGCTTTTCTTTTTGTTTTTAAATCTACCTTCATAACTTCATCTTGACAGACCATGGTGGAAGTATTTTAACATATAACACAACCACATGGAAGAGAATACGCACAAGTCGAGTAGTCCGGGAACCTATCTCCGCATTCAATATCTCATCTGATGGGAAGTTCCTTGCAGTGTAAGAACTATTACTTTGTTATCTTCAATTTGTTACATACCCAAAAATTTGAGTACAACTGTGATTAAGGCTCATTGTGAGCTTTCCTCATAAGGCTTACTGTATTAGATGATTATCCTGCCCGTTTCAACTTTTTCTATTTTGTTATAGATTTTTTATGGCCTTGTCGCAGACGAGGCTTCAACTTTAGACTGCTTGGTCCCTATTATGAATAGATACATCTATCGCAGTCTAAACTCCACAAGCCTTTGCTTTCAGAAAACAAGTAATTTCTCTTTTTCTGGTTTACACGCAGTGGAACAGTTGGAGGAGACCTTTTTATCATAAATTCTGACAATATGGGGATTCAAATGATGATAAAAAAAGCTCACCTAGGTTTGGTTACAGCATTGACATTTTCTCCAGATTCAAGGTTGTACACAATATATGTGTTTTATATATTATTCTCTGCAGCACTGTATAAGAATTAGTACGATACTGAGGGATGCAATTTGAATACAGGGCTTTGGTTTCTACATCACTGGATTCGAGTGCTAGAGTGACACTTATCAAAGACAAGACAAACAGTGGTAGGTGCCTTTTCCTGATTTGTTTGGTTTTGTCGACTCAAAAGTTGCGTATGCACTTTGTTGGATTGAAAATGACTGCCTCACTGCAGCCTCGTGCCAACACCAGCTAACGGCTGATTTTCCCTCTTTGGGGGAACTACGTTTTCCAAATACATATCATACGAGCATTCAAATTTAAGTTTGATACTTGTTAACTCAAAGGCATATGCGACGACCATTCAAACTTTGTGCTCGTTAGTCTCCCGATATACATAACTATCAAAGAATAATTTCCTGTCCAAACTTGGATATGCAGTCACCTCCTACCTAAAAGCTCTAATTGGTTTAATTTTTTATATTTAATTTTACAGGTGGAATGAGCTGGATTATCATCATATTGATCGTACTACTTGCTATGGCCGTGTATTTTATGAAGGAGAACGGAATCATACCCTAATGCAGGTCTGGTAAAATTGCAATCTTAGTGTTGTTTTAAACTTTTGAAATTGCTTGTGGCAAACACAACATAGATTCTTATCACTGTTCAGTGAAATTAAAAAAATGTGATATTGAATTCTGATCCATACCCTAGTCTCCTGTTCCATGATCATGTTAGTTTGCAATCGCTGTCGTCGCCGACTTATTAGTTCGAAATTTCGCAGGTTGAAAATGGTGTGTGTATGTACTCGGTTTAATTCTGTTGTACACATTTGATGTGATAATTGTGGTTACATTTTTTCATGCTCATTTGTATAATGTTAATTCTCTAAAAATTGTGGTTCAAATCTAAGAAACAATATTATTAAGACAGCTACAAACTTTTAGTATGATTGTAAAATAAATATAAGGGTAAATTACACCAAGTACTACTAACTATTGGTGGTGACTTGTTTTTACCACTAAATTTTATTTTTTGACTCATTTGTGCTACCACGCCGTTAATTTCTTAACGGGACGATAACATAGTGCACGCGTGATCTTAAATACTAACTAAAACGATGTTTTGTTGGAAGAAAATATAGAAAAATATGTACTCAATAGGTTTTGAACATAGAACCTTAAAAAATAAAAGCAAACTCTTAACTATTAAGTCAATTTAACATCTTTGCTTATTTTTAACACAATATATATGTCAAACTGTATTTTATCATATAAATAATATAAATATATTAATATATAAATAAATATATTATTATAAAAATTAAAAGACTTATTTTCAAAACCCTAAAATTTTTGAAATTTACAAAAAGCCTAAAATCCATCAAAACTTTAAACCCTAAAACCCATAACCTTAAGCCCTAAAATTCTATTTAAACAAATAATATATTATTATAAAAACTAAAAAATTGATTTTAAAAAATCTGACATTTATAAAATTTACAAAAAAACCTCAAAAATTCACCAAAACTCTAAACCCCAAATCCATTCATTTTAGTTGCTAATGGGTTATGGTTTTAGGGCTTAGGATTTATGATTTAGGGTTTTAGGGTTAATAGGTTAGAGTTTAATGTTTTGGTGGATTTTTGGCATTTTTATAAATTTTAGAAATTTTGGGAGTTTTATGAAAATTAGTTGTTTAATTTTTATAATGATATATTATTTATTTATATATTTAATTTTATTGATAATATAAATATTTTATTTATTAGTTATATATATTAATATTATTTTTAATATATTTATATTATTTATATAGAGTAATATTATTTATATAATAAAATAAATTAAATTAATCTCAACCGCAATTTGAAATATATATTTTTGTGTTAGAAATAAACCAAAGATGATAAGTTGACTTAGTGGTTAGAAGTTTGCCTTTGATTTTAAAGGTTCTAGGTTTAAACCCCATTAAGTGCATATTTTTTTATATTTTCTACCAGCAAAACGACGTCATTTTGGGCCGATTTGGTTTAGCATCCAAGTCATCACGTCATGCGTCATGTCATCGTACCGTTAAGAAATTAACGGCGCGATGACATAAACGAGTCAAAAAATAAAATTTGATGACAAATTTAGACCAATTGAAAGGTTACTGGTAAAAACGAATCACACTTAATAATTTGGTGGTACCTAACACAGTTTACCCTAAATATAAAATATATTTAAATCTAATTCAAGCTTTAATACATAATGATTAAATTACTTCACACTCATTATAGTTTTATTTTCTTATGCCTAATGATCAAATTTTTTAAAGTTATAAATATAAATATAGTTATAATCATAATTTGAAATAGAAATAATACATATTCGAGAATCCATCACATGATCATTACAAACCACAATCCCGTGAAAACTTTTAGTTTCTACCATCGCATTTAGGGTTTATGGATTCAATTTTAATTTAAGAGTTTAGGTTTACATGTTTATAATTTAAGGGTTGTGATTAGAATTTATGATTTATAAGTTAAAACTTAAATTCTTAATATATTACCCTAAAATCTAAACCTTAACCTCTAATTTTTGAATTTTAACACTAAGTCCTAATTCTAACCACAACCCCTAGATTATGAATCCCTAAACTCTAAACTAAGTCCATTGATCATAAATCTAAGGCGCTTGTATAAACTAAAAGTTTTCACTACCAGTGCATGAAATATTTTTTCCATAATTGTTAGAATATATCTATTCTAAAATAGAAAATGAGGACTTAATATAATATTTGAGAAAAACTTCAATACGCAGGCTGTGTAAACTTTAGTTTACACAAGCCTTTTAGTTTTAGGGGTTATAGGTTTAGTTTAGGGTTTAGAGTTTAGGGGTTTGGGTTGTAGTGTTTAGAATTTAAGATTAGGGTTTAGAATTTAGGGTTTAAGGTTTAGACTTTGGGGGTTAATTTTTTTGGGTTTATATTTAATTTTGATTTATAGTATAAATAAGCAGACTTGTGTAAAAAAAATTTACACAACATGTATATCAAATTTAAACACATAATATTTACCCATGATAAAATTTAAATATGGAATATTAAAGGATCCCAGGATCTCGTAATTAAACCAATAATTTACGCATGCATTTGCTTCTTGAATTGATCTAATAATTGTAGTGAAAAAGAAATAACCCAAAGCAGTAATTATTGAAGGATTATTATCTTATACGCTCGCGATGGAAAATAAAGTTTTCACAAACGGGATTATTTAAAGATTTAAGGTTTAGAGATTAAGAGTTTAGGTGATAGGGCTTAGAATTTAAAATTTATGGTATAATTTAGAGTTTAGAGTTTGTGTTTAGATTTTTAGAATTTTAAAATTAAAAATTTAAATTTTAAATTTAAGCTTGAAAATATACATACTTTTGTAAACTTTTTTTACACTAACAGCATATCAAATATTAATTCATTATTGAATATTGATTCCAACTTTACAACTAGTATCTTTCGAAGCCAACTATGAAACGTAAAAAAATGCATATTAAAATCCCAGAAATCATTGTTTGGATTTGACATTCACACATGCCAACACATCTATATCATTGCAAAGCCATCTAAAATCATTTCCATATGCTCAAGTTCATATTTTTTTTCGACGCCGAAAACTTTTAAGATTAATAAATTCGTAATCTTGTTTAAAAAAATCAACTAAGGGTCTAATTAAGAGATAGGGATGTTTATGGGACTCTGATTAAATATGGATCACAAGTAATTTTGTAACATTGCATAAAGATAAGTTTTAATTTTGTTTGAACTTGCATCATATTCGGCTAAGGCCCACTACTCGAATCAAAGGCAAAACCTTTAAAAGAGATTCTGAAATATATATATGAAAAATTATTCAATACACATGTTGAGTGGTTTATAGACTATACAATCATTTTTGTTTTAAGTAGTGACGAAACTTGGAGTAAAAGTTTGGGAGACAAAATTAAATTTTTAAAAAATTTGGAGGCTTAAACAAAAAATTTCAAAAAGAAAATTTGAGAGTTTAACTAAAAATTTTATTAATTTTGAGAGATTTAATCATAATTTTTTTAAAAAAAATCTAAGAGAAAAATAAAAATATTTAAAATTTTAAAGTTTAATACGAAATTTTAAAAATTTTGAGGGGACCAAATTAAAATTTTAAAAAATTTTAAAGACAAGATTCGAATTTCTCAAAATTTTAGAAGAGCCATGCCCCCAAGGTCCCTCAAAGGTTCCCTTAGTTTTAAGGTTATAATTTAGGGGTTAAATAAATTTTTTAATGAATTAGAAATTTAAATTTTATTTTTCAAAAAAAGTATATATATATATATTTTGGCCAAGAAAAAAGTATATATATAGAATTGTATATTTTTTTACACAATATGTGTATCAAAATGTTACTATATAGTGTGTGTATATATATATGAACTCATTGCGTAATCTCAATAATAAAGGAATGCATACTTCTCTTAGCGTACGTGAGTTTATTAAATATGAAACTGGACTAAAAAATTGTTGTGTACTTTTTTAATATACTAGTGTGACTATAAGGTAATATTTGTTCAATTTTCTTAACCCTTTTATAAGGTACACACACCATACACAAATAGTATTCAAACTCGAATCATCGAAATAAAATACATCATCTTTTATTACTGCAACTACTCCACGGTTCGACTACCGTGAACTTAAATTAGAATGTTCAATATATGAATAAGAGCGTGGTAACGACGCTCCAAAAGTGACGAGTAGGGGAAGCATGCCTCATTATAACAATTGTAAAAGGATGTTTGACTTTTTTACATGTGGTGGACTAGATTTTGAGAAATAATTAGAAAAAAAAAAAGTGAAATCCAACGAAAACTAGAAAAGAAAAGATGCTTTTGTTATCAATCAGATTTTCTCTCTCTGCTCTAAGTCAACGCCTTTATCTCGCCCACTACTTTTTTTGTGTTTGTGTCTTACTTTTTCTTCCATTTGTCCCTTAGCGACGCTTGTGAATTTTAACTTTTTATATACCATAATTTTTAGTTTGTAATTATTTTTTTATGTAGGACTGTTTTTAAGATTCGAATCTAAAATTTATTATTAAAAATATAATGTGTTTTTAACATTGCATCCAATACCTTTTCGATCGATCTTGTTGAGCGGTTAAGACGTGCATGTCGAAATCGGCTTTACAATAAGCCTTTTGAATTTTTTTCAGAGTTAAAAGTTTTGAAATTGAGGTAATGCTTGAGAATCATATTGTAAAGACCACAATAGAATATTTAAACTCACAAAATTTGAAATAATATATTTTTTCGGACGATTTTCTTGAGGAGTTAAAGACGTGCTGATCCAAATGGGCTTTACAATAGTCCCGTTGGGTTTTTTCTCTAGTTAAAAGTTATGGAATTGAGGTAAAGCTTAAGAATCTCGTTCAAAATACCACAATTGAATATTTAAAGTCATAAATTTTGAATAATTTTTTTGGTTGATTTTGTTGAGCGGTTGAGACGTACTAGTCATGATTGTCTCTACAATGAACTTGGTGGATTTTTTTCGAAATTAGAATGGATTCTTTTCCTTCGGAAATTGTGGAGCCTCTGAAAGTCAACCATAGCATGGAGAATCCGGGAAGCCTGGGCACGCCGGCTGTTGAGAAGATGGATGGACGGCCGCCAGACGATGGGAGTATTGTACTTTTCCCGAATGTGGATTGATCGTCTTGTGCTGCTAGGAATAGTTCTTTGATGGTTAGAGAGTTTGTGAATGAATCTGGGCGTCAGGTGTGTGAAGGGAATGCTAATTTGGGAAGGGCTACCGGTGATGTGGATATAGAGTGTGTGGCTGAAGGGATGGAGTCTGGTCGTTCTGAGAATAGTGCATTGGATGGTAAGAAATAGTTAGCTACGATTACCCTTAATCAGACTGGTCTGCCGATCGCTTCGAAGCCATCATTCTGTGACATGGTAAGGGGTTTACAAGGTGCAACACGATTGGCTTTTGGAATCCCTGAATTGGATGTTGTGATCCGTGATGAGGACGTGAAGGTGAGTTCTCTAGATGGTACTCCGATGATTACTTTTTCTGATAGACTGCATGGTCTGATTGATGCTAAACTATCAAATTCTATCGTTGTTCATTTGTTGGGACGTTCCATTGGTTACTCGGCTTTGGAATCTAGGATTAAGTTATTATGGAAACCGAATGGTGAAATTCTCCTAGTTGATTTAGATAACGAATATTATCTGGTGCATTTTGCTATGCCTGAGGATTACTCGAAGGTCCTTATAGGGGCCTTGGCTCATTTATGGTTGTTAACTTACGGTTCAACCATAGAGTCATAGTTTTTCAACTACTATTGATTATTCGGCTAAGATTATGGTTTGGGTGAGGTTGTCGGGGTTGCTTTATCGTTACTATACAAAGAGTATCTTTTGAATTATTACTGGAATAGTGGGAAAGATTGTTCGAATTGATTACAACACTACGGATGGTACGAGGGGTAAGTTTACACGTTTGGCTATAGTTGTTGACTTAAACGAGCCCTTGTCCTCCAGCATAATTATTGATGGTATCCGGCAACAGATTGAGTATGAAGGTCTGCCTACAATATGTTATTCATGCAGGAAGTATGGCCACATAGAATCGACTTGCAAGCCTGTGATGAAGGCGAACCATGAGGTTAAAATTATTGATATGACGGTTGCTAAACTGGAAGAAAAGTATGGGCCTTGGGTGCAGGTTCATAGTAGAAAGCCAAGACGTGCTATAGGTATGAGAATGATGCGCATCCTGGTTTAGTGGGGAGAGCAGATTCTGGTATGGGACTGTGCCGTTTTGCTGCACTCAGTATTGGCGATGAGATTACTTCAGATAGTGCAGATATTAAAATCAAGAATGAGGGACATGGTAAGGTTACACAATGTACTGCATCATCTATAGCAGTTCTAGATCAGGCCACAACTAATGGGGTCCCTCAGTATAGCACTGGTCATTCTAGTACGGGCAAGCATGTTAAGGAAAATGGACGTCGAAAAGGCAAGAAGAGTGTTGTTTTAGGAGATGGGATGGCGGCTAAAGCAAGTAAGAAAGTTATGGCTAAGAAAGGTGTTGGATCAGGGGTATTGAGTAACAAACAACATGATGCTGGAAATGGTGCATGTGCAAGTGCTCAAGCCTCTAGGGTGGTACGGAAAACAACTCATATGAATGGTGATGTAGCATCCTCTAGTATGGTGATCCCGGTTTTGGTTTCGCTTAATCTGAGTAACCGTGTTGCTGTCAATGTGGTTGATAGTGTATCTAATGGACAAAGTGACAGGCTAATGGGTAGTCAGGCACAAGCAGACTGGGGAAAGAGTTCGTCGAGACCGATTATAGTGATACATCTTTCTAAGACAAAAAGAGCGACGAGATTGGGACCTTAGCCATAATGCAAGAAATTACACGATCAATAAGAAAATTATGATACGAACCTAATTAAGCTTGGGGAGTGGATTCCAACGACATTGCAAGAAATGATGGCTAATGCGTCTGCTAGGGGTTGATGACAAAGTGGTTGGGGTTGCGTCGCAAAGTATCATTGCATGAGTGCAATGGCATGACAACACGACGTTTGATAATGATGGAATGGTCCGGTAAAGAATGTGGTTACTTTTCCTTAATATTTTTTAATATTTAAAGCCTTATTTTGGAATGTACAGGGTGCTTTAGACCCTGAATTTAACAGTTATCTGAGACTATTTTTAAGACAGCAAGATCTTGATATTATGGATTTGATGGAAATAAGAATTAGTGGTAAGAAGGCTGATCGTATTATTTGTAGGCATGGTTTTCCTAATTCTTACCGTGTTGAGGCGAATAGCTTTTCCAGAAGAATTTCGCTTCATTGGAAAAATAGCATAGATCTGGATGTGTTGACAATTTTAAGTCAATTTATTCACACTACTTGTACTGGTGAGCACTTTGGCTTACAGAATGTTGTCACCTTTGTTTACGCAAGTCCAAGTACAAGACGCATGAATTATTTATGGGAGTAGTTAAGAGCTCTTGATCCGTGTTTGAAAATGCCGTGGGTTATTGGTGGTGACTTTAACGTAATCGTGTCTCTGGCCGAGAGGTTAGATGGGTCTACACGGTGTAGCAGTGTTTACCGTAAGTTTAAGGATTTTGTGTATCAGTCGAATATGACCGATTTGGGTTATGAGGGACTTTGTTTTACTTGAAAGCGGGGAAATCTTCAGCAACGTCTTGATAGGTGTGTTGCTAATGATGTATGGTGTGAAGCTTGGCCTACCACTTATGTCATGCATCTTGCTCACCTAGGTTCCGATCATAGACCGATTTTGTTAACTTTTAATCCGTTGGTGAGACTGAAGAAGCCATCGAATTTTAAATATCTGGCAGCTTGACAAAGCGATCAGTCTTTTTCTAACATGATGCAGAAGGTTTGGAAACCTAATGTTCTTATGGCATCCAATATTCATAATTTTTGTAAGGAAGCTAAGTGTTGGAATGAGACTGTGTTTTTGACATATTAGGCAGTATAAAAAAAACTTTTGGCTCATATTAGAGGTATTGAGAGGGTTTCTAAATTCTCTACCAATGATCAATTACACGAGTTAGAGAATCAGTTGAAAAGTGAGCTTGATTTAGTCCTCCGACAGGAAGAAAGTTTATGGTTTCAATGCTCGCGCGCTTAGTGGATCAAAGATGGGGATATGAATACTAAGTACTACCATAGAGCCACAAAAGTGTGGCAAAGCCAAAATAGCTATACAATAATGAAGCTGGGGGATAGGAGCTGGAATGATAATGTTGATCTCATTCGAAACGGGGTGGTTTATTTTTATCAACATCTCTTCACTGCGTCCACTGTTCTGCTTGAAGAATGGGGTTTCCAAGGTTATTGTAATCAAGTTGATGCTGCTGACCGTTTATTATTGAGTAGGCTTGTAGAAAAGGATGAGGTTTGCCAGGCAGTTTTTGCTATAAGCCCCTTAAAAGCACCTAAAGTTGACGACATACATGAGATGTTTTTCCAAAAAAAACTAGAGCATTGTGGGCTTGAGCGTCGTTGATTTTTTTCGACGCTCTTTTTAGTGAGATAGGATTCCATCTGAGTTTAATCACACGACCATTGTTCTAATTCCTAAGGTATCTTCGCCTGATAATTTTACCCAGCTTCGACCAATTCGTCTATGCCCGGTTATTTATAAGGTTTTAACGAAGGTTATTGTCAACCGTTTGAAACCTTTCTTGCCAAGTTGGGTGTAGCAGTCTCAAGTGAGTTTTGCTCTGAGGTGATGTATTATGGATAACGTTATCATCGCTCAGGAAGCTATACATACGATGCGCAAGAAAATAGGATGGATGGCAATAATGATCGACCTTGAGAAGGCATACGATAGACTTGAGTGGAGCTTTATAGCTGATACTATAGAAGACATAGGCATTCTGCAGAATCTGTTGCGCTTGATTATGGACTGTATATCAACGGTGACTACTTAGGCATTGTGGAATGAAAAGCTGTCTGATCAGTTTGTTCCGACGAGAGGCATTCGTCAGGGAGACCCTCTATCTTCTTACATTTTTGTCCTTTGTATAGAATGCTTATCTCAGTTAATTAATGTACAGATTGCTCATGGGACTTAGGAGAAAATTTGTCTAAGCAGACGAGGGCCATGAATTTCTTACTTATTTTTTGCTGATGACATTGTTCTTTTTGCTGAGGTCACTTTGAACCAAATAGAAGTCATTAATAATGTTTTTGATCATTTTTGTGCGCCTCTGGGCATAAGGTGAGTGCTTCTAAAACTCATATTTTCTTCTCCAACAACACTGATACAGAGATGAGGAATGCCATTGTTGACAGTTTGGGGTTTGTGGAAGTTTAAAATTTGGGTAAGTATCTTGGGGTTTCTTTGCTATATCATCGCGTGAACAACGCAACGTATGGTTATTTAGTAGACAAGGTGAGAAATCAATTATCGCCATGGCCGGCAAGATCCTTATCATTTGCTGGAAGAGTTACACTGGCTAAATCTGTTCTACAAGCTATTCTGAGTTACACTATGCAAGCAACCTGGCTTTTCGAGAGGTATATGCTTAGAATTGGAGAGATTGATTTGGGGTTTTGTTTGGGGAAACTCTATGAATCATAAAGGGATTAGCCTCATTCGTTGGGAGGAGATGCAAACACTAGTTGATTGCGGTGGGGTTGGATTGCGCGATCTCGAGAAGTTTAATCATGCTTTCCCCATGAAATTGGGTTATCGGTTGCTTCATGATGATCATAAGCTTTGGTACGTATTTTGCGAGTGAAATATAGTTGGGAAGATGCAGTCTCGGCCACTCTTTATCATCCAAATAGTTCTCGGCTTTGGACGGGTATTAGTCACATTTGGGATGCGGTTTGCCAAGGGTTAATCTGGATAGATCGAAATGGGTGTTCTATTGAATTCTGGTATGATGTCTGGGTTGTGGATCTTGGTCCCCTTGTGTCGTTTATCTTAGGTAACTCTTTACCTCCTTCATGTCATGTGGCATTTTTTGTTGACAGTAATAGTAAGTGGAATGTGGGTATGTTGCGTTCTTTGCTACCGAAAGAGTGTGTGGTTCGGATTCTAGCTATTCTTCCGTCTTCGCTGACATTTAGACCTGATCGAATTGGTTGGAGAAGAGAGGTAAATTTTAATTTCACAGTACGATTAGCTTATAGACGGGTGGCGGGCAAGTCTAATATAGTCCTAGATAAAGTTTGGAAAGCTATATGGAGGCTACTTGTCCCTCAACGTATCTACGTTTTTATGTGGCTTACTCTTAAAGGCAAATTGCAACTGATGAGTTGTGTGGTCTTTGTAAGAGGGTGCCGGGGATATACTTCATGTGTTACGTGATTGTCCACAGGCTCGGGCGGTATGGGCCTCTCTTATAAGACCAGTAAAGATGCCTGAATTTATTTCGTTGCCGTTAGCTCAATAGATTACCATTAATCTTAAAAATGAGGGACGATTTGCTAGTCGAAATGATAATCGGATTACCCTGTTTCCAATTATTTGTTAGAGTCTTTGGGTGAGGCACAACAAAATTATTTTTGATCCGGACTATGTTGAGAAAGAGGACTTTGTGGTAACTTGCATTCGTTATATGGACTTGATTGTCGCTGTCAATGTCACTGGTTCCTTGTATAATGTCATACCGATAGCTAGGAATGTGCCTCCATATTTTTGGAGCTTGTCGGATAATGGTTGGGTTAAACTAAATGTTGATGGGGCTGCAGATATAGTGGATGGTGCGGTTGCGGTTGGCGGCGTGATCTGGGGGACCAAAGAGAGTGGTTGTTTGGGTTCTTTCGTAGTTTAGGACGTTGTTTTGTGGTTAATGCCTAGCTTTGGGCTATTCTTGATGGTCTTCGCCATGCTTGACGACTTCGATTCCAACGCGTTGTGGTGGAATCTGATTGAAGTGAGGCGGTTATAATTATACATGAGGCAGGTTCCAATCATATAGGAAATGCTATGGTTACTGTGATTCATGATTTAATTAACAAGGATTGAGAAGTGTCGATTAGACATATTGGGATAGGTGCTAATGTGGTTGCCGATAACTTAGCTGCTGCGTTGTGTGGACATGAACCTGGGGAAATAATTCATGCTTGTGAGCCGGCTGTTTTGCACGGTTTGCTTATGGGAGATCTTTGTCACGCCACTGGAGTGGGATAAGCTTTAGTTGTTTTGTTTCTATGGTGCCTTTGTACTGGGGGTGGTAAACCTTAGTATGTTGGCTGGTTTTGATAAGTTGTAATTGGTTTCTCGGTTGCCAGTGTATTTTCCTATTTTGTTGGCTTTGTAACTGCTATCACATGCACTCTTTTTCTTCCATCTAAATTTAGGAAGGTTTTTTAATGAGACATGTGGTAGGAGTATCCCCTTCTTAAATAAAAAATCATAATATAATATCTAGCCATTCAATTTAGACGAGCATAATAAAATTAATAAATGAATGTAAATATTTAATATGATTATAGTTTGAATTTAAATATATTTTTATAATTATTAACATAAATCTCAAATATATTAAGATTATCATAAATTGAGCAAACACTTGCATGTGAATGAGATTTAAACACAATTTAAAAAAAAAAACATCAATCGAGAAGAACAAGTTTTAAGTATTTTCACACGTATGTTGAATAAAAATACAGTGATAAGTATCATTTTCATTATTGTTTAATTAGCTTATTTTAATTATAAATTAAACTCAAACTGCATTTCAGATTTGAAGATCCTTAATAACTAATAATGATGAAATGAATTTTTTCCACGTCCGGTTTCTAAGTCATTGTCCTAACTAATTCGGATCAACTTGTATCACACATTTATTTTTAGTAGCTGAATTTTCTAACGAGAATTTTTTGCATACACAACTATCGAATCCGAGACTTGATAAAGATATATAAAGATTTTTACTATTTGGACCAACCCGTTGATGATGAAATGAATCGTTTAATCATGCTTTGCCATCTTGTAAAAATTGACCCTTTGAAGATATGTATGGTTAGGAATTTATTGGATTTTTACACCAATTAATGTTATTTAATGCAAGCCACTGTGAAATTAATACAATTCATTGCATCAATGTACAATGTCTTAAAAAGTATTTTTTTTAAAAAATCAGTCAATACGATTAATTATCTGTTTTAAATAAGTTTAAGCTATGATTTCATTAAGAAACCTAATAAAGAGTTGATGTGGTATTATTATTAATTTGATTATATTTTGTACTTATAAAATTACTATGGGTAATTATTTCATGTTCAGTTGGTGAATTTTTTTTTTTACAAGTAAACTTCTAAATTTGTCACTTTTCTCTTTTAGAGGCTCTAACCCCTAACTTTATATTTCAAACCATAAACTCTAAACTATAATCTCAAACCTTAAAACTTAACTATAACATTAAAACTCTAACACTAACCCCTAAAAGTTAGATGTTTTTGAAAAACAATTTTTTTTTACCGTTGGTGCATAGAATATTTTCTCTATTATTATTCATTTCTAAAAAAATATGTCTAATAACATACAATGATAACACGAATTTATTTTTTTAATAAAAAATAATATTCATCTTAAAATATTTGAATTTAAGATATGTATTCTCAAATATAATCACACCAATAAATTAAAAAAAAAAAACAGTGCGCAAGATAAGAGTCAGCAATCCCCAATATAAAACAGAGTCACCCATTTTCACCATTTTTGCTCAAGGTCAGTGTCACTCGTTCCCATGAACACCTCCCCACCCACTACCCCAAAAATTTCATAAAAATAATTTCTTTTAAGAAAACCCCATTTTTTTCTTCATTTTATCTTCTTCTTTTGATCTCTCCTTGAATACCTCAAAATTGAACTCAGCATTTACTTTCTGTTTTATTTCTCTGAAAAAGAAAAAAACTTTAATAGAAACAGTGGGTATTTAAGAATGGAGGGACTGCCCCCTGGTTATCGCCCCAACGTTGGTGTTTGTCTAGTCAAATCTGATAATCAGGTACCCTTTCTTTTTCTTCATCTTAGATTTTGATGGCAGGGCCGATTGAGCTGACTAATGGCCTGAAATGAACAAGCAGTCTTAAGTTGAAATCAAATTAACCTAAATTTAAATTCAGATTTGGATTTTCTGTTTTTGTTAGAATTGATAGACTTTTGTGATTTAATATTGTAAAATGTTTAGAATTTAAAAAAGAGAAGTTCTTGGAGTACTTTGGAGCCTGAGCTTCAATTAAGTCAAATTTAAATTTCCATTTTTTTGTGTGAAAAATTGTGTTTTAATGGTTTTTTAGGTTTGTTCTTGAGGAATATATGGACTGAAAAGAGCTGAAAATACTCTCTTTTTTTTCTGGCTGCAGGTTTTTGTAGCTTCCAGATTGAATGTTCCAGGAGCCTGGCAGATGCCTCAGGTAATACACTGTTGCTTAATGAGAGTTAAATTAACTCCGATGGCTGAAAATTTGTCTCCAAACCAGTTTGTTCATTTGCTGTTTAAGTGTATGTTAGTGTACATGTTTTACTACAAATGTATTTACAGTTTTTCTCTGATTGTAATGATTTGCCATTAAGTTGTGATTTTTTTTCATACCTGTCTTTCAAGTCTTTGGCTTCACCAAGACAAACATTTTTTTTGGACATTCAAAAGCTTTATTTTGCTCTTTTTGAAAGACTGCTGCACATATGTTTGCACTTGTTTAAATTGATTATGATTTTGGGATTTTACTAACTCAGGGGGGTATTGAAGATGGCGAGGAACCGAGATCTGCAGCTATCAGGGAATTGCGAGAAGAAACCGGAGTTGTATCTGCTGAAATCATTGCTGAGGTTTGCTAAAGAAAATATAGTATTGTTACTATGCTGCAAATTTTCTCCATGACTCTTAAACTTGGTTGGCAGGGGCACTGCACAAATCCTACTAATATTCTTAAACTTCCTATCAAGAGTTCAGTTTGATACAATTTCCTACGTCTGTTCCGCTTCTTTTTTCCCCCATTGCTGCTACTGCATATATAATAAACATTGTGGTTTGGCAGGTTCCTAATTGGTTAACATACGATTTTCCTCCTGCTGTGAAGGCCAAAGTGAATCGACTCTGGGGAGGTGAATGGCATGGGCAGGCACAGAAATGGTTTGTTTCTCATTTCTTCCATTCCTTTCTCTCTTCTCCGATAACAAATGCTCACATCTAGTTAGCCTCATCTATTATAAGGAAGTCATTCTGGTTTGCAATGGCTTAGATTAGTGCTTTTAATGTAATATTAATGTTTTAGCTAGTGGCCACAGATTGCTTGCTGCAGTCGCTGCCTCTAACATGCCTATCGTGGCATGTTTCTCGTTATGTTTTCTGTGAATTTATGTATTCTTCTTATTATGCTGTGTAAGGAGGAAATTTGCTATTCCATTTTCTAGTTAGGGAAAAACTTTTTTTCGAAAGCATACACCTGAAAAACTGAATCACGTGGACACTTCCATGTTATCTGTTATGTTTGAGAATTTCTTGGATGATCTGATATGCTCTCTTTAGCAATATGAAAGTGAGTTTCAAGTACTCTCCTGTCTCGGTATCCTTTGTGAAGCTCATTCTGCTGAACTTAAACTGCCGGGGATATGGAATATATATCATTATGCGTAGCACGATCTATTAAGCATGTGGAAGTGGAATGGCTTTAGTTTTGTTCTTACAGCAGCTGCAAATTAAAGAGAAGCTCGTTGATGCCATTTATAGTGTGTGTGTGTGTTTGTTGTAGTAATGAAATTAACCCGAGATCTGATACAAGTCTAGTAAACTCAGTAACTCCGAGAGTCTGAGAGACAGAGTGAGCCAAGAGTTCAAACTAATATTTAAAGAGTCAAAAGAAGCCCTAAAATTAAAACTAAAGACTAGTTCATGGTAAAAGTTTTCTTTTACTCCTATATGATTTTACAAGCAATTGCAAGGACCAGTTGGTCACTATCAGCTAAGCAAAGCCTTAGCTATGGCCTTTCGTTCTCATATGAAGATGACTTTATTACTTCTTTTATTTAATTATTTAGTTTTAGGATTATTAGTCATCTTTTATTAGAGGCGATGGAAGCATATGAAGAAACTACTAGAGTTGTTTTCATATGATTTACGAGTTGAGAAAAGATTGGGACACTTGACAGGTTTCTTATGAGACTAACAAAAGATGAGAGTGAGATCAACTTAGCAACTGGCGAGGCCGACCCGGAATTCACAGAGTGGAAGTGGACAACCCCTGAAGAAGTTGTTGAGCAGGTATTATACCATATGCAGTAGCTGCATTATGTTCGATACATTTTCCGTACAGTAGCAGCATTTTCAGATTACTATACTAACTTATTACTAGTGAGTATCATTTGAGAAGGTTTTTCTAAGATGTTTCAATAAATTGGCTGCAGGCTGTGGACTATAAGAGGCCGACGTATGAAGAAGTTATGAAGACCTTCGGGGCTTACTTAAGTGACAATAGCAAAGCCGCTAAATGTAAATCGACAAAATGGTGAATGTTATGCTGTGTTTCATGTCTGTAGGTTTCTCTCTCGAATCCAAATGTGCTCTCCCTGTAAATGGATATGGCAGTTTAGAACTTTTATGAAGTTAGATTGTTGTTTCATTGTAATAACATGTTTGTGCAAAACATATATGATGGTCCTGGGTTTTCTTCTTTCTAGACATTTCGCAAATTCGAATCATCTCATGCTTGATTTCTTTCTTGCTTTCGAGTTTCGACCTTTTTGTTTACTCTTACCGTTTCATATTGGCCTTGCTAAAAGGCCAATACACACTAGAATTAGGCCTAACATATCCATCTTTAAATGTAACCTTTTTTTCTCTTAAAATTTGGTCTTTGAACATTTATTTTGTCCACATTAATATCTAATCTTGACAATTCTCTTAATTTGGTCTTTTTAAAATCTATATAACTATCAAAATTTGGTAACTTTTCTCAACTTGGTCCTTAACCTTTGGTTCCGCCCCACATTTTGTTCTTTTAACAGAATCCAAGTCTTAGGACTAAATTGAAAAAAGTTGTTAAGTTCTTAAACTATTATAGACTAATAAAAAATTATCAAGTTCAAGAACTAATGTTAGACAAAGAAAAATATATGACCAAGCTAAAAACCCTGCTAAGTTCAAGGACAGATAGTGTTGTATGCTGAAAGTGTCAAATGAACTATAATTAGCTGGTCTAGTAGGATATTATTCTTTTTTTTTTTTGAAAGAGTTAAGTAGGATACTAAATTCCTTATTAATGAATTTTATAATATTTGATCTCGATTAATTAACTAATAAATTAAAAGAAAATATTTTGATATACAAATTTTTTATTTTAAGGTTTAACGGTTTAGTGTGTAGGGTATAAAATTTAAAGTTTATTGTTAGAATTTAAAGTTTAAAATTTAGAGTTTAAAATTTAAATTTTATGGTTAGA
The DNA here is from genome assembly GCA_019671005.1 of Hibiscus mutabilis. NCBI lineage: Eukaryota > Viridiplantae > Streptophyta > Magnoliopsida > Malvales > Malvaceae > Hibiscus > Hibiscus mutabilis. The sequence continues at coordinate 17,394,941 of CM033736.1, read as the reverse complement.
ATTTAAATTTTATAAAAAAGTTATATAATTTTTTTACACTTAAAATATAATTTTAAATTAAATATTAATAAAAGAGATGTCAACTGAAGATTCTAATTTAAATCCTTACCACTCTACATGTAATTTTGTCAACTTTTGTCCCCGAGGACAATTAATTAATTAATTGATTGATTCCAGTCCGTGCAATCCACAACTTGCAGAGCTACAATCATCGAATAGAACGCCATGAAAATTATCCTCACGTGGCCGAATTCTGTTCATTCATTGCCAGCAAGTTGGCAATTGACAGAAAATAATTAAACCGGAAAGACGGTCTTCTTGGAGGGGCAGCGACGGAGCGCCACTCCAACTTACCGGCGGAACAAAGGCAACGAATCGCAGCCCCCCCCCCCCGCCAATAACCCGAATCTCATTGCTTTCTCCTTCTGATTTCTGAACAGCTCTTGTAGATGTCGGATAAGATAAGGTTCGATCTTCCAGCAAATCCAAAGAACCCATCTTTACAGGACAGTTTTTTTCTTCCCAATATATAAATACTATTAAATACTTGACGTGTTCAAGTTGTCTTGTCAACATTATCCCACCCTACTGGAGATTCATTGTATATATACGTATAAATACGCTTACAAGGTGCTGTATTTCTCCACGTTTATTTGCAGCTCTTGCCATCAATCTTCAAGCTTCACCAGCTTCTGCCTTGGCGCCTTTTCTTCTTCTCCAAAAAAGGGTAATTTTGATTTTTCCCCTCCGTAATCGTTTAAATTATCTATTTTTCCTTCAATGAGTTCTGGGTTCCTTTTTGTTTTGGATTTGTTCCTCTTTTCTGTTTGGGGGAGTTTGAATGTCTGTTTGATGAGAGATATTTGGGGTTTGAAGCATTCTATGTTAGGTAATTAGCTGTTTGGATGTCTGTTTGATGAGTGATATTTGGGTTCCCCCCCTAAAAACCACTGTTTCTAAATTATTGATTCGGTTGCGGTGTGGCGGTGACCTTGAAAATCATTACGATGAGGCTGTTATGCTGTGTTGCGGCCGCAATTTAGTACTACGATACTTTGTATTGAATCGAGTGTGTTGCGACTTGTGAGCCTATTTATAGTTAAGCTTTTCATATGATTTCCTTTGACATGGAATCTAATTGTTACTTCATGTGATCAGAAAATGTTTGACAAAGACTTCTTCACCGAATATGGCGAAGCGAGTCAATATGAAATAAAAGAAGTCGTCGGCAAAGGAAGTTATGGTGTTGTTGCATCTGCAATCGATACTCATACCGGAGAGAAGGTGGCTATTAAGAAGATGGCCAATATCTTTGATCACACCTCTGATGCAATACGCATCCTTAGAGAAATCAAACTCCTACGGCTGCTGCGACACCCGGATATAGTTCAAATTAAGCACATAATGCTTCCTCCGTGTAGACGAGAATTTAAAGAAATATTTGTTGTTTTCGAGTTGATGGAGTCCGATCTTCACCATGTTATAAAGATTAATGATGATCTAGCCCCTGCACATCATCAATTTTTCTTGTACCAGCTTCTTCGGGGTCTGAAATACATTCACACAGGTTGCTTTTTATTCACCTATTTGATTGCTGTAGAGTTTTCTCCCATTTTCTGCAAATAATTGACCCACTTTTTTCCTTCTATTTTACCAGCACATGTTTTCCATAGAGATTTAAAGCCGAAAAATATACTTGCTAATGCGGACTGCAAACTGAAGCTTTGTGATTTTGGACTTGCTCGGGTATCGTTTACTGATGTACCTTCTGCTATTTTTTGGACTGTAAGTGTTCCTTGTTGCCTCACGAACTTCTCTGCTATTTATTGCCATTGTTCATACCCTGCCGGCTATCCTTTGCATTGATTATCATTTTTTTTTGCAAGGATTATGTTGCAACTCGATGGTATCGGGCTCCTGAGCTGTGCGGTTCATTTTTCTCAAACGTAAATACTCTAATTCTTATTCTTATTGAAATTGGTTTACTATAATCTGTCCAAAGAATTTTTTCTTCTCCTTCTCATGCATGCATACACTACTGCTAGAATTTTACTTTATGTTCTATTCGGGCTAACAAGTTCGAGCAGAACTCCTTGAAGAACTTTATGAATTGATATCTCAAACCCGGTTTTCTGCAGTACTCCCCTGCTGTTGATATTTGGAGTGTAGGATGTATATTTGCCGAGTTGCTTACTGGAAAGCCACTGTTTCCTGGGAAGAATGTGGTGGACCAATTGGAAATTGTGACCGATTTGCTTGGCACTCCCTCCACGGAAATAATTGGAAGGGTCTGCTATCTCCTATTGATTGGAGAAAATTTCCAACGGTTCTTGTTGGGGGCCTCTTTTAAGTTACTTTCTAGCTTTATTCTAAACATGGTGAAGATCCGGTTTTCTAACCATCTTGATTCTTCGTAATATCTGCAGATTCGTAATGAAAAAGCTAGAAAGTATTTGAATAGCATGAGAAAAAAGAAACCAATTCCTTTCTCAAAAAACTTTCCAACTGTAGATCCATTGGCCCTCAATTTGCTTGAGCGTCTCATTGCATTTGATCCTAATGACCGTCCATCTGCTGAAGAGGTGAACTTGAGGGGTTCTTGAGTTCTTATAGTTTAAGATTCGGATCCCTTTTCTTCGTACTCTATTTTATTTCGTAACTTTATTTATTGATCTCTATGCAGGCATTAGCTGATCCGTATTTTGAAGGATTGGCAAATGTGGACAACGAACCATCCATGAAACCCATTTCAAAATTTGAATTTGAATTTGAAAGAAGGAAGTTGTCAGAAGATGATGTTCGAGAGCTAATTTACAGAGAGGTATTTATGTGCATAGAGATTAGTCCTTACCTCGGCGGTATTGCTCTCCGTTTTAGTTCCCTCCTTAACTTATCATTCACTTGTGATTCATCATATTTTGATATGCAAATAGATATTAGAGTACCATCCGCAGATGCTTCAGGAGCACCTTCAAGGCAAAGATCACATTGGCTTCATGTATCCAAGGTCTGGCATCTAACTATTTTCAAGTGGAATCATAACAGTGAGGTTCCGGGTCTCGGCTGCTGAAACTAGAAAGTGATGAATTATAGTCTTGCTTTATATGAAAGAGGGATTATAATTGAACCTCTACTTTGCATTTAAAACGAAAATCTTCCTACCGTTTCTCTAAGTTCTAATAGGTTTTATTCTAAGTGCTGTTTAATGTTAAGTCGATTATGTGTTTTGTTTGAACCCAGTGGAGTTGATCAGTTTAGGCAACAATTTGCTTGTCTCGAGGAATACGGCAATGAAAACTGCATTCTGCTTCATAGGAAATATACATCTTTGCCTAGGTGAATTGCTGGAATATCTTCTTATTTTCAATTTGTTCGACTTTGGAAATGCTACTCTAATTACTGACTATGACCATTTGTTTCTTAGGGAGCGTGTCTACGGTGATGATATTGATCACACTGATGAATTAAAAAAACGAACCGCGGCCTCTGCTTCTCGTGCAGCTTCTCAAAGCCCTATAAAACTGCAAGGATCGGGGGAACTGGGATATGCAAACCAGAATGCCTCCGGGACTCCAGAAGCCTTTGGGAAACCTACTTCAAGCCCCCCATCTTGCCTGTCTAAAAGTGATAGCATCGGTGCTTCAAGGGGTGTGGGTGTCATTTGAAAACCTCGTGAGGTATGTGTTCTCTAACCATGTATTCAATAGCTGGCTGTTTGTCGATGTTTCACTTCGCAAAGGGATTTCACAATCCTCTCTTCCCAGGTACACAATGAAGTGCAGAAAGCAGTACCTTAATTCATCTGCGTTCGACATAGACTCTGGTGCTTTGTCTGCAACTTCAATTTCCTTCGGAGGTACTACTAATTCTGTTTGGTGACCCTAGTGATGTAGCTCGTTCGTAGGTGTTATTTTATGATTCTTCAGATGAAAGTACTTACCTGTCTACCATTTAAAACTTCTAACAAATTATTTTCTCGCCTCGATGGCAGCTCTCGTATTAATCGATTCATGTTATCATCCTTTTGAAAGGACAATCCAATGAACATGGAAGTTTGGTTTCAACATTAACATGTTAACAAAACAACCCCCCATCGAACAAGAATCAAACTAAACAAAGCACTAAACACACAAATCGAATGTAGAGAATCTAAATGCCGGGAAACCGATAGATAAGCATATCAATCACAATCACTGATGGTGTGGGACATGTTAGATTTGCAGCAACATGTGTGTCCACTTTCTAGTGGGCAATCTTCATAAGTTGATGTCTGTTTCATTGCTTTGATTGTGTTTGCTTTATGAATAAGCAAGTAGATAGAATGTGAGGTAGCTTTGGATTCGACTGTCATCCCACTATAATCTAGTTGTTTTTGTGCGATGTGGGAGAGAACATGATTTGTTTGTTTCTATAGGAAAATAGAATATAGTGTGGAGAAAGTTAAAGCATGGGGAAAAGGCTGAGGCCCAAGTACACGTTTTTAGCTTCTCTTTCAACCCCAACACATGAGTTTTCTTTCGAAAAGTGCAGACTTCACCTCCGAAACGTTACGAATGCAGTTCATCAACTCTAAAACATCAACAATGGGATGATTGGTAGTAGGTCTGCTCGAGACGGTCTTTAGCTTCTTTTTCGACCCTTATTAGTATAAGTTTTACCTTCGAAACGAACAATATAGAATGTGTAGCAAGTGAGTCGAATATATAGTTTTTAACCTCTGTCAACGCCAACATATCTGACCTTCGAAACATGTGATTATAGGATAATCTTGACCTGTTGTAAATGCAGTCTTTTTCATGAATTGCATGGAACAATAAATATTGTTTAATAAAAGAATAATTGAAATTAAATTCATAAAAAGAAAAGGAGGATTAGTGTTGGGTGGGGGCCTACATGTTTGTGGGAGGGATCACAAAACATGGGATGGTGTTTGGGGGATGACAAGAAGACAAGTGGGGGCCCACACCTGGTTCCCCACCCAATCATCAAACGCACGCTTTTGCCATTTATTTTCTCATCCATTCTTTTCCCCTATGTCATCCGTCCATCACATGACTTTGTATATTATGAATCCATAATTACTCAATTAATTAAGTTAATCAAATTTTGGTTAGATTAGTTCACGACTACCATGATTTGAATTCTTTCCCTATATTAATTACAATTGCAATCTCATTACTTTACCGACCAAACGAGTTATTAAAATCAAGTCTTAGTTGATTTGATAAATTCTTTTATAACTAGTGCTCGATGGTTTGATTTCGGTTTAAGTGACAAATAAGTGTTTAAAATATATATTTTTTTCTAGATAGGTATCCAAAGTATTTTTTGGGCCAAATAAGCGTCTAACGTTTTCAGCGTTACTCAAATAGGTGCTCCGTCGTTACTGTTCGTTAATTTTTACCGCTAACTTTCGTTATCTAACATGTGTCAGCTTCTTAAAATTTTGAAATTATATTTAAAAATAAATAAAAATTAATAAAAAAATAACCCAAAAGTTCACAAAATAGCCCTAAATTTTAAAATCCCTAACACAAAAAGTAAATCTTGTTTTGACCTGATTTCGCAGCCGATTGCCATGTCGTCCCCCATCACATTCGTCGCCGTACCATCACTATCATTTATCCCACCACTTCGTCGTCGGAAATCGACCGATGCAGTGCGAAACGGTGAAATCGTTGAATGGTTCATTCGAATGATTCGCGATGAACGATGGCATAATGGACAATGAACGATGTGTGGGTCGTTCGGCAATGAGAGGACGCTTTATTTCGTCACCGAAAACACGACCAACGCCGGTGGGAGTGGCCAGATTTGGGGTTTAGGGATTTGGGGACTATTTTGGGATTATTTTGAAAATTTTAGGATATTTTAAATTTTTTATTTATATTTTTAAAAAATAAAATTTAAAACTGCCACATGTCATGTTTTTATTGGCTAACAAAATTTTTTAACTGTTGTTAACGGCAAGGCACCTAAATGGAAATTTTAAAAACGTTAATCACCTATTTGGCTCGAAAAATACTTTGAGTACCTATTAAAAAAGTATAATTTGATCACTTATTTACCACTTAAGCATTTGATTTTCGCCCTGCTCTAAATTTTGTGTCCATTTACTTTCAACAATCGCTTTTATTGTTGATGTTTTTCAAGATGTGAATCATTGACGAGATGAGTAAAACAAGTTGAAGATTTACATCAAAATCCATCTACTCCGCAATAATGATTTTCCTTTTCAAAGAATTTTGTCCCAACAGATTTCCTGAAAAATTGTTATGAATGTGAATGTCTTACAAATACACAAACCCCTAATTCCATGTGAAAACAAAAATGTAATTGATTTTCCTTTAATTTGATGAAAAATAAGGACTGTCCCTTCTCTCTAATCATTCTGCCATTTGCGTTGGCATTTTAATAATATTCAAACTACAAACAGATCAACGTCTGCGGGGATACAAGTCCAAGAGTTTGTCAAAGCTCCCGTTTAGTAATTCCGAGACCTTCGTCTGTCAACGGTCTCAACTTCGTCGAGTACCATCAAATTTTTTTTTCATCTCAAACTGTTTCTTTTTTTTCTTTTATTGTTGGTCCTTTATTTTGATTTTAAATTATTTTATGAGAAACTCTTTTCTTCGACGTCCTTTTATCAGGTGAGGGCATCTACTCATGATAAAAGAAAATTGATCATTTGACGAGGACGATCCTGTAAAAAATTTATGTTTTCCTCTTTTGTTTTTCTATTGATGTTTTTGGTGTTTGCCCATTTTCTTTACAGGATAGATCGCACGCAATGAAGGTGTTTTTATGTTTCTTCATCTCCATCTCCATCTCTTTTTTATTTTTGTCGGTGATTACTCGATGACTGTATTTTTCGGCTCTGTCTCCCCCTGATCCTCAAACATCGACGATCACTGATCCTGACATGATGAGTTTATTGCTTTGTTCTCTCTGATTATCGTGAATATTTCTACCCTTCGGTGCTCTCGAGCGACGTGTAGTTGGAGACTCTGATTATTTTGGCATCGTGCATGTCTTAACTTTGATCGATGGTTGTGATTTGCTTTTTCATTTTCTCTCTGTTTATTGTTGTTCGTTTCTCTATTTCTTGCTGCTGTTTCTACTTGTTATACTTGCCATCTTTATCTCTACGGTTTGGTTGTGACCGGTTGTATGTTGTTTGTTTCTTTGTTTTTTTAATGAAAGCAAATTTAAAATTTGTTCAAAAAATATTCAAACTCGATTACAAGTAGGGATTGAGTCAATATCAAATGTCAGAAGAAATCAAATTAGTGAACTTTAGAAATACAAAGTGTATTATCCCAAATTTTGGCTAGTGACTAAATTGTAAATTTTGAAAATTTAGGGGATTAAAGTATAAACCTTGAAAAAATTTGGGGACTAAAGTGTAAATTTCTCCAACAAGTAATTTTATTCAGTAGAAGAGTGAATCGGATCGAAATAAGTACCTTGATATCGGTTTTAAGAATTAAGATGCATAAAAAGGTACTGAATTTGGATCGAATGAAATTGTTAAGCGTGCTCAAGCCAAGGAAATACAAAGATGGGTGACCTTTGGGAAGGTCCCATAAAAGTGTTTCTGATCGATATTTTGGACTCAGTAAAAGTAGAAAATATTCGTATGGATTTCAAATAAAGGATTTATACGAGAAACCTTATGTTATGAAGATTTTCAATAATTATCAGAATAATAAACTGAGTTAAGAAATTTTAGTCTAAGTCTTTATTATAGGAAAATTTTAAGGTTTAAAAGTATCATGTGATAGATAGTGAGTTGTATTGGGTACTTTCAAAGTTGGTAAAAATATGAGGAAAATTGAAATGGGAATTGAAGTTCAGCGACCAAAATGAAAATTTTGAAAGTTTTGTGGCCAAAGTATAAACTTTGGGAAAGTTCAGGGACCAAAGTGTAATTTCCAAAAGTTATGTAAGTTAACCCGTAAATGAATAGTTCACCCTCAAGAGTGACCTTTCCGTGTTACTCGGATTTTTCGTACGGAGCTTGTATTTTTGGCTATAAAGCAATAAAGTTTGGAAGAATATTCGGATGATCGGATCGAATTGAATATCCAGGATATTTTGAAGGATGATAAGCCAAGGTTGATTATGTCATTTTATATGTCTAAGATATTTTATTTGTGTTGGAAGAATATGAATCCTTGGATTTAAGTTGATTTTCCATGTTAAACAAGAGCCGTTGGATGAAAAATGGCAAGATCGTAATTTTGAAAAATTACAAGGGTAAAGTTGGTAACTACCGACTTATTGTTTTATTTTTGACCATTGGATAAATAAACTGACATATGGCCGGTTGAGAAGGAACTAAGTTAGTTAGATTTTAATGGAATGACAATTTTCAAGACTTGTTGTAAATAAAGACTAGTTGGGGGGCAAATTGGACATTTGCCATGGATGACATTTTTGAAATATTTTGAAACTTTAAGGGCAATTTTGAAAGGCCAATTACACATCGATTTGATCTTGGCCATTGAGTTTTGATGAGATTAAATCTTGGACATTCGATAAAAAGGGCAATTTAGTAATTTCACTATTTAAATGAATTTAAAATTCATTTATACTTTACAAGTGGCTTAATTGGATGAAATAACAAAGATGAAGACAATTCTTCATCCCAAAAATTCGAAATTTGAGAGGGGAGAGGAGAGAAATTTTTTCTAAGTTCGATTCAAGCCCCGAAACTCAATTTTCAGGTAATCTTTCAAACTACAGAGTTGTTCTACTCATCAAGCTCTATCTTTTGGTGTAAATAATTTGTGGAAAACATGCTTGATTGATGAGAATTTTGTATGAAAATAAATTAGGGTTTATGGACTCAATTAGGGGTTTTGAGATTTTATGATTTCATGTTTAAATTCAAGTTGAAATCAAGCTTTTGTGATGTATTGAGTTGGGATTTAAACTCTACATGTTTTGATTATTATGAAGATGATTAGGGTTTATGGATTCAAGTTTGATTTAGGGTTTGTGATGTTGGATAAATGATCTAGTAAGCTTGATTTGTTGTTTGGAAGCAAAACACTAATTTAAATGTTTAGGGACCAATTTAGCAAGTTTAAAAGTTGAAGGACTAAATCTGAATTTTTATGGAATTGGTGTGTATTTATGTTATTAGGGATGTTGAAGATATGAAATTGAAGTTAGAATGCAAAACCGATGTTAAATCGAGTTAGTGACCATTTTGACAAATTGTCAAAGTTAAGTGACCAATTCAGAAATGAGGCTTTAGAGAAGGATTAAATCTAATTTTTAGTTATAATGATGGAAATAAGATAGTAATGTTGATTTGAGGACTAAATTGCAAAGTTAAGAAGCTAGAATCCTTATCTTTGTATTTTAGTGGCTATTTCGATTATGAAGGAAAATTAAGGAGAATTATTGTGAATAATTATTTGATGAAGAAGGTTATAAGATGGTGGTTTAAAGCAAGTAATTAGACTAAATTGAAAAGTAAAGAAGTAAGGACAACTTAGTATAAAAGTTGAAGTTGTTTATGGAAGCTGTATAGAAAAACTGGTTTATGGCAGTAACTTTGAAAATTCACCATAAATTCTACAAAAATGTTTATAAGGTGAATTTTATACCGATATAAATATTTGTTCGTCTAGTTTCGTCTCCAACAAACGGAAATTGATTTCGCGTTCCGAGTCAAAAGATATGAATTTTTAAGTGCGAAAGGTCAGAAAAACAATATGCAGTCTTTTCTGAAATTAGCACTGGAAATTGACTTTGAAAATTCTCCATAAATCGTACAAGTTGAATATGGGCTATTAATTTATATGGGTAAAAATCTTATTGAATCTAGTTTCTTTTAGAACAAAAGGAGTCGAATTCCGAGTTGTAGATTATTTTATAGAGATATTTCTTTGGAGGTACTGCAAACTGCTAGGAAATGAGAATTGATACACTTTGTATCTAAGGACCATAATGAGTTTTTGAACAATATAAGGAATAAAGGAAAAACTTTGGAAATTTTGTATATTCGAATGACCAGATTCGATAACATGTTTAAAGTATTGTTAGATTTGAATCTAACGAATGTTATTCGTATTTATATGATCAGTGAAGTTTGATTTGGATGAAAAGAAGGGTCGAGGTATTATGAAGGAAATGATCGAGTAGAGCTTAGTGAGGCAAGCTAATAAATGGCCCAGGTGAGTGCATTTTTATTTATTTATTATTATTGCTATGAGATAGACTTGTGATAAGTCAATCTCGAAGGTTAAAGGTAAAGGATTTGAATTATCTGAAATATTTGAATGGTTTATAAATGATTTAGGGTATGAACTGCTCAATGCAAATTTCTATATATGAAAGTGATTTATTATGATTTATTGGTATTATTGATAAAAAGGAAAGTTCATATTATTGAAATGTTGAATGCCCATTGTATGTCTATTGAGAGTCTTGGTATATTGGCATGCCAAAGAGTTAGAGTATATTGGTTTAATATTGCTACTAAGCAGGCGATACATTTAATACTGTTACGGCAGGCGAGACAGTGAGTTGTGTTTTACAACTATGATCCAGTGAAGGTTATTAATGCCGTTAAGTTACGGTAGTATTTCTAGTGATGCACTAGCATTGATCTATTGATCCAAACACAACTGAATAGTTGTTGCAGGCACATGTACATTTCTCATCATTAAACTCGCATACCATGCATTCTCAATTACATTACCTTGGGCTATGAAATGAACAAAAAGTAACAAGTACAAGTGATCTAAAGTAAAGTGAAAAGTGAAAGTGATATGATTCAAATGAAAATAAGTGATTTACTGGATATTTGATTTGACGTGACATTGCCTTATATACGTATATGAGATGTTGATTTTTACAGGTTACATGACAAAGGAACGACTTCGACAAGTCATTCTATACGATTATAAATTCTTATATGTTATATTTAGTATTTTATTTATTATGCAAATTTTATTAAAATTAAAGTGCTTTACTTTGATATATAAGTTTTGCCTTACTAAGTTCGTACTTAGCGTGTGTTTGTTTCACACGTAGATTAAGATGGAGTATTTGAAGAGGAGTCGAGCATGCTGATCAAGCTTCAATATGCAAAACATCAGTAAGATATTCTAGCTTATGATAATCTCTAGTGGGCATGTAATTATTTAATTGTTAGTAGAGTATGATGCATTAAATTAGACTACATGATAGATAAGTAATCAGTTTTGATGATGAATCGTATATGGATAAAGCAAAATAAGGCATTAGCACTGTAACAGAATAAAACTAGGGTAGAAAGGATAATTACTTTGCTAATAAGAATAATTGGTAATCGCGTAATGATTTTAAAGTCAAGAAAGGGCCTAGATAGCGAACCTATACTTCACCCTAAATTAGACTGTTGCTTTTAATAATTGCCAAATATATTTTAAAATAATTAGTTCAGGGTTGCAACTAGCTAACTGCTCTTAGGTTGTGTTTTCAAGAAAACTTATAAAGGGTTAGATTTACAAACTAAAATTTGTAAATACTTGTACAAATAAATTTATAAGTCGAGATTTCTTTAAACGACTCCGTTACATCTTTAATGTATATTCGATTTACAAGTATACATTAAGGGTGTTACATTTAATGGTATCAGAGCAAAAGTTTAGCCGGTTCTAGATGCTAAACCGAGTATGATATGATTTTTATTAGTAAATACATGCCCCTAAGATGTCATATTACTGATGTACTGATTGTATGACTTGATGCTGCTCATCATTAGTATAAGGTGAAATGATACTAGAATAAGGAAAGTAAAACGATAATGGATTTCGTCAATTGACAAATCTTAGAGGTTAAGAAAGGACCCATAGAGGATATGATACAGTAATTATAAGATACTCTGATACGAAGGAGTAAGAAGATGAAGTATCTTTACTTTAGAAATATATATGTTTGAAGATAACAATGTCACTAGATGCCGCAGATGTAATCTGGTTAAATACTCAAAATAAATTAAGGATTGAAGTTATGGTGGAAATAACTCAGTGGTATGTTATTATAAGATGTTTGTACTGTCAGTACATAAGGGAGAGTTGGAAAGTTAAGTAATGATACTACCGAGATGATTAGAAAAGAAACTAAGAAAGAAATTGATCTGTAAAGAGATTATATTTGAAGCTAAAGAAGAAGATGTTAGGTATGAATCAGTCAGAGGTTTTAACTTCCGACATCTGTATATAATAAAGCATTGACTGTGAAAAAGTTCAAGTTTTGGGAACCTTAAAGGTTATGATGAAAGAGGATTTATAACTGCTTATTTGAAGACGAAAAATGACAAAACTTCTATAGAAGATTTGAGATGTATTAATATTGAAAAGTTAGAAGAAGTAATATTGATACAGAGGAGGAAGTTTGGAAAACTTCGTAGAAAAGTGATAAAGAATTGGATATGGTGAATTGTTCATAAGGAAATTATTTCACTGATTTCTGAACTTTGACAAGGTATTCACATTATTTATGAGGAATAGTGTGAGATCAATGGGTTAAGCCAATATGCCAAGGCCATATTAATGGATCTTATCTTCAGAAGTGAGCAAAAGTCTATAGTATATGTACTTATGTTTTGGGACATTGAGTGAATTATTTACATGTCAACACTCCTGAATAAATTGAGATGCAATTAGATTTGATACATGAAGATGAGTTAGTAGAAATATCAGTTTATGGAATTAAAGAATTAAGGAATAAGAAATTTCATTGACTGAAGTTTTGAGAAAAAATCACAAGGTCGAAGAAGCCACTTGGGAGGCTGAGAAGAAAATAAGGAAGTAATATCCGCAAATGTTTGGAACATGTACGCATTGAAAATTCGAGGACGAATTTTCTTAAGGATGAAGAATTGTAATATCCCAAATTTTGGCTAGTGGCTAAATTATAAATTTTGAAAGTTTAGGGGATTAAAGTATAAACCTTGGAAAAGTTTGGGGACTAAAGTGTAAATTTCCCCAACAAGTAATTTTATTCAGTAGAAGAGTGAATCAGATCGAAATAAGTTCCTTGATATCGGTTTTAAGAATTAAGATGCAGAAAAAGGTACTAAATTTGGATCGAATGAAATTGTTAAGCGTGCTCAGGCCAAGGAAATACAAAGATGGGTGACCATTGGAAATGTCTCATAAAAGTATTTCTGATCGATATTTTGGACTCAGTAAAAGTAGAAAATATTCTTATGGGTTTCAAATACAGGATTTCTACGAGAAACCTTATGTTATGAAGATTTTCAATAATTATCGGAATAATAGACTGAGTTAAGAAATTTCAGTCTAAGCCTTTATGAAAGGAAATTTTTAAGGTTTAAAAGTATCATGTGATAGATAATGAGTTGTATTGGGTACTTTCAAAGTTGGTAAAAATCTGAGGAAAACTGAAATGGGAATTGAAGTTCAGTGACCAAAATGAAAATTTTGAAAGTTTTGTGGCCAAAGTATAAACTTTGGGAAAGTTCAGAGACCAAAGTGTAATTTCCAAAAGTTATGTAAGTTAACCCCGTAAATGAATAGTTCACCCCCAAGAGTGACCATTCCATGTTACTCGAATTTTTCGTACGGAGCTTGTATTTTTTGCTATAAAGCGATAAAGTTTGGAAGAATATTCGAATATTCAGATCGAATCGAATATCTAGTATATTTTGAAGGATAATAAGCCAAGGTTGATTATGTCATTTTATATGTCTAAGATATTTTATTTGTGTTGGAAAAATATGAATCATTGGATTTAAGTTGATTTTCCATGTTAAACATGAGCCGTTGGATGAAAAATGGCAAGATCGTAATTTTGAAAAATTACAAGGGTAAAGTTGGTAACTACCAACTTATTGGTTTATTTTTGACCATTGGATAAATAAATTGACATGTGGCTGGTTGAGAAGGAACTAAGTTAGTTAGATTTTAATGGAATGACAATTTTCAAGACTTGTAAATAAAGACTAGTTGGAGGGCAAATTGGACATTTTCCATGGATGGAATTTTTGAAATATTTTGAAACTTTAAGGGCAATTTTGAAAGGCCAATTACACATGGATTTGATCTTGGCCATTGAGTTTTGATGAGATTAAATCTTGGTCATTTGATAAAAGGGCATTTTAGTAATTTCACTATTTAAATGAATTTAAAATTCATTTATACTTTACAAGTGGCTTAATTGGATGAAATAACAAAAATGAAGACAATTCTTCATCCCAAAAATTCGAAATTTGAGAGGGGAGAAGAGATAAATTTTTTCTAAGTTCGATTCAAGCCCCGAAACTCGATTTTCAGGTAATCTTTCGAACTACAAAGTTGTTGTACTCATCAAGCTCTATCTTTTGGTGTAAATAATTTTTGGAAAACATGCTTTATTGATGAGAATTTTCTATGAGAATAAATTAGGGTTTATGGACTCAATTTGGGGTTTTGAAATTTTATGATTCCATGTTGAAATTCAAGTTGAAATCAAGCTTTTGTGATGTTAAAATCATGTTATTGAGTTGGGATTTAAACTCTACATGTTTTGGTTATTATGAAGATGATTAAGTTTTATGGATTCAAGTTTGATTTAGGGTTTGTGATGTTTGATAAATGATCTAGTAAGCTTGATTTGTTGTTTGGAAGCAAAACCCTAATTTAAATGTTTAGGGACCAATTAACAAGTTTAAAAGTTGAAGGACTAAATCTGAATTTTATGGAATTGGTGTGTATTTATGTTATTAGGGATGTTGAAGATATGAAATTGAAGTTAGAATGCAAAACCGATGTTAAATCGAGTTAGTGACCATTTTGACAAATTGTCAAAGTTAAGTGACCAATTCGGAAATGAGGTTTTAGAGAATGATTAAATCTGATTTTTAGTTATAATGATGGAATTAAGATAGTAATGTTGATTTGAGGACTAAATTGTAAAGTTAAGAAGCTAGAATCCTTATCTTTGTATTTTAGTGGCTATTTCGGTTATGAAGGAACATTAAGGAGAATTATTGTGAATAATTATGTGATGAAGAAGGTTATAAGATGGTGGTTTAAAGCAAGTAATTGGACTAAATTGAAAAGTAGAGAAGTAAGGAGAACTTAGTATAAAAGTTGAAGTTGTTTCTAGAAGCTGTGTAGAAAAACTGTTTATAGCAGAAACTTTGAAAATTCACCATAAATTCTACAAAAATAGTTAGAAGGTGAATTTTATACCGATATAAATATTTGTTCTTCTAGTTTCTCCTCCAACAAACGAAAACTAATTTTGAGTTCCAACTCAAAAGATATGAATTTTTAAGTGACAAAAGGTCAAAAAATAGTATGCAGTCTGTTCAGAAATTAGCACTAGAAATTGACTTTGAAAATTTGCCATAAATCGTACAAGTTGAATATGGGATATTAATTTATATGGGTGAAAAGCTTTTTGAATCTAGTTTCTTTAAGAACAAACGGAGTCGAATTCTGAGTTGTATATTATTTTATAGAAATATTTCTTCGGAGGTACTGCAAACTGCCAGGAAATGAGAATTGATACACTTTGTATCTAAGGACCATAATGAGTTTTTGAACAATACAAGGAAGAAAGGAAAAACTTTGGAAATTTTGTATATTTGAATGACTAGATTCGATAGCATGTTTAAAGTATTGTTAGATTTGAATCTAACGAATGTTATTCGTATTTTTATGATCAATGAAGTTTGATTTGGATGAAAAGAAGGGTCGAGGTATTATGAAGGAAATGATCGAGTAGAGCTTAGTGAGGCAAGCTAATACATGGCTCACGTGAGTGCATTTTTATTTATTTATCATTATTCCTATGAGATAGACTTGTGATAAGTCAATCTCGAAGGTTAAAGGTAAAGTATTTGAATTATCTGAAATGTTTGAATGGTTTATAAATGATTTAGGGTATGAACTGCCCAATGCAAATTTCTATATATGAAAGTGATTTATTATGATTTATTGGTATTATTGATAAAAAGGAAAGTTCATATTATTGAAATGTTGAATGCCCATTGTATGTCTATTGAGAGTCTTGGTATATTAACATGCCAAAGAGTTAGAGTATATTGGTTTAATACTGCTACTAAGCAGGCGATACATTTAATACTGTTACGACAGGCGAGACGGTGAGTTGTGTTTTATAACTATGATCCAGTGAAGGTTATTAATGCCGTTAAGTTATGGTAGTATTTCTAGTGATACATTAGCATTGATCTATTGATCCAAACACAAATGAATAATTGTTGCGGGCACACGTGCATTACTCATCATTAAACTCGCATACCATGCATTCTCAATTACATTACCATGGGCTATGAAATGAATAAAAGTAACAAGTACAAGTGATCTAAAGTAAAGTGAAAAGTGAAAGTGATATGATTCAAATGAAAATAAGTGATTTATTGGATATTTGATTTTACGTGACATTGCCTTATATATGTATATGAGATGTTGATTTTTACAGGTTACATGATAGAGGAACGACTTCGATAAGTCATTGTATACGATTATAAATTCTTATATGTTATATTTAGTATTTTATTTATTATGCAATTTTTATTAAAATTAAAGTGCTTTACTTTGATTTATAAGTTTTGCCTCACTAAGTTCATACTTAGCGTGTGTTTGTTTCACATGTAGATTAAGATGGAGTATTTGAAGAGGAGTCGAGCATGCTGATCAAGCTTCAATCTGCAAAACATCAGTAAGATATTCTAGCTTATGATAATCTCTAGTGGGCATGTAATTATTTAATTGCTAGTAGAGTATGATGCATTAAATTAGACTACATGATAGATAAGTAATCAGTTTTGATGATGAATCGTATATGGATAAAGAAAAATAAGGCATTAGCACTGTAACAGAATAAAACTAGGGTAGAAAGGATAATTACTTTGCTAATAAGAATAATCGGTAATCGCGTAAAGATTTTAAAGTCAAGAAAGGGCCTAGATAGCGAACCTATATTTCATCCTAAATTGGACTGTTGTTTTTAATAATTGCCAAATATATTTTAAAATAATTAGTTTAGGGTTGAAACTAGCTAACTGCTCATAGGTTGTGTTTTCAAGAAAATCGAGAAAGGGTTGGATTTACAAACTAAAATTTGTAAATACCTGTACAAATAAATATATAAGTCGAGATTTCTTTAAACGACTCTGTAACATCTTTAATGTATATTCGATTTACGAGTATACGTTAAGGGTGTTACACAAAGACTTGTTAAGTATTTAAACTAAAATTTTAGAGATAAAATTAAATTCATCAAACATTTAAATTTACAGGGATCTAAATTGTCATTAGATAAAAAAATTGAGAGCATAGGTCCTCCTAGTTCCGTCCCTTGTTATACAAATTCATACCCTAAACTCCTTATTTCACCCTAACTATTATTTTTTTGATAAAATTTACTCAACTTTCATTTTCAAAGTAAAAAAAATATACCCTTTTATAATCTTAAATTAAAGTATCTAATGTAAAATTATACCCTTTTATAATCTTAAATTAAAGTATCTAATGTAAAATTATACCCTTTTATAAAATTATCCTAAATCAAGCATTCTGTTTAAAAATATTATTCTAAAATCGAATATAAGATTACTTGAATTAAACTCTTTATTACAATAATTAATACAAATCAACTTGTAAAAAGCAAAAAGCTCACTTGTTTTTCCTAATTATATATGAGGTAGCATCGTTGCACACCATGCAAATTTTTTTTAAGTATTAACATTTTTTGGACTATTAGATAATGGTAAATGGATGATTGAGATTAACAGTAGTAAATGAAGAGATTTTTAAGAGAAAAAATATAAAAAAATCTCAGTTATCCATTTACTTTCGTCTAACGGTCCAAATAATGTTTAATTCTAAATGAGTTTTACATGATACTATAAGTAAATGCTAACCTTTATACGGGAATAGTTTTAAAGAAAAAATATAAGAAAATAATTTCAATCGTCTATTTACTTTCATATACACATATATATATATTTTTAAAATAGTCTAAAGGTAATTACAAGGTAGTATCTGTTTATATATATTTTTAACCCTTTGACAATGCACACACCTTGCAGACAAAGTAATCGATCTTAAATCTCCTAGGATAAACATCATCCACTACAAACTAGAGCTTTTCATAATACACATATATATATATATATATATATATATATATATGCAGAGACGGAACTATGTGGGGGTGGGGAGGGGCAATCGCCTCCCACCCACTCCCGAAGAATTTTGTTTCACCTTTGTCTCTCTATTTAAATTTCTTTAAAAATTAGTTTATTTATGAATTTACTACCCCTCCCCACCCTCGAAGAAATTTTTTTCACCTTTGTCTCCCTATTTAAATTTCTTTAAAAATTAGTTTATTTATGAATTTACTTAATTTTTTAACATTTATAGCTTGCCTCCCCTAAAATTCTGGCTCCGTCCTTTTTTATATATGTACATAGACACACACTAATTGGTTTGAGTAATTGATGCTTGAGGGGAGAGGACAACTCCAAAATATCAAGAAAAAATGGATTGACTTTTTTTAGTGACCAAACTGTCGGCATTGTACCGGTCACATGTTTTACCAGTTGCCAACATCACTATATAATTTAATATACAAATATATTTTCTCACTAAGTCGATTGGTTTTACTAATGAAAATTAAGATTCCGAAAAAAATTAATAAAATTACAGGATACCAAATAATAAACTTGTATCTTCGAATACGACAAAACAAATTCAAAATTCACCCGAAAATCATAAAAATCACCAAAACAATCGCCCAATCATAATCAATTTTCACTCGATGGTGAAAATTTTCAATTTCATAAACGAGTTAAAAAATATCATATATTTTATTTATTCTGAATATCAATTTCAAATACACGCTCATTTTCCATTCCACCAATAGAATTATAAAACTTCACCATCAATATATTAAATAATTATTTAATAATTAAATATAAACAAAAGTGTGGTTGGTATGGTATATTATTCAACAGTGTTTTGAACAATCCACCTCAATACATGCACTTACTGGTGTTGGGTAAAATATGTTAATCAAAATATTAGGGGCGAGCAAAACTCGATTCGACTATAAAATATTAATTTTTAACTCGTTTCGACATTAAAACTCAACTCGTCTTGACTCGACTCGTAATTTCATAAACTCAAATCGACTCGAAAAAAATCAAATAAAGTTTGAGTTATGAAGTGAAAATTTAAATAACTCTAAATTTTTAGTAATTAGTAGATCATTTTTCAAGTTCGAGTCAAATCCCTCAATTTTACTTGGCATATGTATATTAGGTGTGAAAATACACACACACAAATATATATGGATATAAAAAGCCTTTTAAATTGTAATCAATTTGTAAACATTATAAATAGTTTTTTTTATCAGAACTTGTACGATTTTATTAATGGAAATCATACAATGGAGATATTTTCAAATGCCTTATTAGAAGCCTCCATAATCCTAAATGGAGGAAAGGAATACCCTTGGAAATATTGAGAGCAACCCAACGAAGTAACAAGAACAAGAAACAACGCAACACACTCGAACAAACCAAGACCCAAAGCATCGAATCGACCACTTCCAGTCACGAGCACCACCCTCCCCATCCGAGCCGACAACCAACTCCCCACAAACACACACACCCCAGCAAAATCCGCACAAGACATCAGACCAGCAGCCAACAAGCATCCCCACAACCATGAATTCATAGAAATGCTCGAAATAACACTCCCCTATCAACCCCCTCTTTCGCCAAAGAATACGCAAGAGCATTGGCCTCACGATACACATGATTAAAGCAAATATCCGACATTGTGGAACACATGGAATCGATTGAGACAAAAATATCCCAAAGACGCCAAGGACGACGCCTAGAATGTAACACCCAACCGATCGCAACACTCAATTCCAATTCAATTGTCACACAACGAGATGCCCAAATTGAGCTGGACACCATCGATAACGCAAACTCAATCGCACGTAACTCAGCCACGTTAAAATCCACCACTCATAACGGACCTGAGAACAATACAAGAATTTCCCCCGAGTCATCTCATAGGGCACCACCAAACCCCGCAGGGCCTGGTTTCCCTCTAGCCGACCCGTCAACATTAAACTTGAACGTGCCACAAGTCGGCACTTCCCAACAAACACCAATCTGCGAACTCTGAGCAAGGATCGAACCAAAACAATCACCTGGGCAATGCCACCACACAGCCTCGCACACATTAATATCCACATTAGAAGTCTTAACCCAAATGAACGACCAAAGTTTAATCAAAAAATAAATCTCTTCAACCGGTAAACGCTTTTTATTAAAAAACAATTCGTTTTGCGCCAACCATAGAGACCATAGCAATGCAGCAACACAAGAAATCCACCACTTCCGCTGCATCCTTGAGAATGAACACAAATAATCATACAGTAGGAAATCTGATAAAATTCTCGGTAAAACCACCTGAACACCCCACCAACGAAAAAACCACTTCCAAACCAAACACACCACATCATATGAATAGAGGATATGATCAACATCTTCATCCTGCAATCTACACCACATACACAATCCCTGATCTAAAGATAAAAGAACCCCGCAATGACGTAAAAACTAAAAAGTAGGTAATCGCTCCAACCAAATAAACCAGAAAAAGCTTGAATTTTCGGCGGGACCAAAACTTTCCAAGCAAAGCATTCACCACACGTGACATCGCCCGCTTTATCCAGCATTAACAAATTAGTCAACAAACGAATAGAGAAAGACCCATGAGGATCAGGCTTCCACACAAGTGTATCGCATACACCAGATCGCAACTTAACTGCACTCACCAAAGCACACAACTCATCAAGCTGTCGACACTCGAACACTCGCAACTTACGGTGAAAGAAATGCTCCATAGCTCATGAGAGAGTAATCCATCCACGACATAGCCAAAAACCATCGCCAACTTATTAGAAGTGATGGAATACAACTGCAAAAATATAACCTTCAGGGGCTGCTCACCACACCACGGATCCAACTAAAATAATGCCCGCTCCCCACAACTCACCATCCAAGTAAAAGTCGAAACACCCATAAATTTAGCCACACCCTCGCTCGTAACTGCATTAACTATTTGCTTCCAAACCACAGACATCGAATTCCTATGAGTCGTATTAAATCGCCACCACTGAACATTATCACCGTACTTAGCCACAATTGAAGAACACCATAGTGAAGTAAGATCTTGAGCATAACACCACAGCCATTTTAAAAGCAATAAAAAATTCTGAGCTTGCAAATCAGCCACCCCCAATCCCCTAAGGTGACGAGGCCTGCAAATAACCTCCCAGCTAACCCGGCTCATCTTACGATGAAGATTCACCCCACCCCATAGAAATGCCCTTCTAATCTTATCAAGAGCAGCAATCACCCCTTTCGGAGCCAAGAAGATATCTATATAATAAATAGGCAAAGATGATAGAACTGAATTAACTAACGTAACTCTCGCAGCAAACGAAAGTGACATCCCTTTTTAACCAGCCAACTTCAAATAAAAACGTGAGATCACAGGATCCCATAACGCTTTGTTCCTCGGATTACCCCCAATGGAAACCACAAATACAAGAAAGGCAACTCGCCTATCTGACAACCCAACAACTCTACCACTTAACTCACAACATCAGATGTCACGCCAAAAAAATAAAAACGACTTATGGAAATTAATCTGCAAGCCCGAACAAACCTAAAAATAGTGCAGCAAACGTTGTACCATGAGAACACACTCAATAGATCCCTCAAAAAAGAGTATGGTGTCATTCGTGAACTGTAAGTGTGAGATAGTAAATCTTTCCGAAATTGAAACACCACGAAGAGCCCAATAGAACAAGCTGAGTCCACCAACTGATGTAGAGCTTCGACCACAACAACAACCAAGAATGGTGAAAGCGGGCAACCTTGACGAATGCCCCGTCCCATTCCAAACTCCTTAGAAGCACAACCATTTATAAGGACCGATAAACGAGTCGTACTAACACATTCCCAAATCTACCATCGCCGCACAGAAGAAAAATACATCCTAAGTAAAACATCATCCAGAAACTCCCAATGAACACAATCATAAGCCTGTGAAAAATCCAATTTCAACATAAAAGCCCCTCTCACGACCACCCTATTACTCAACGAATGTATCACCTTATTCGCCAAAAGAACTCCATCTACTATTTGACGACCCCGAACAAACGCCATCTGTGTATCACTTATAATGCCATCTAACATGTACTGTAAACGTCTCGCTAAGGTCTTTGCCAATATCTTATACAAAAAATTCACTAAACTTATTAGACGAAAATAACTAATCAATACCAGAGAATTCTTCTTAGGAATATGAACCAGAAATGTCGAATTGGCCCCCTTTGGCAACTTACCAGTGGCGTGGAAATGTTGCATAAATTGGAATACGTCATTCTTCAAGAAAGTCTAACCCTTCTTATAAAATTTGAAATTAAAGTCGTTTGGCCCTAGAGCCTTCGATCCATCGCAACTCCAAATCGAATCCCTAATCTCTTCGATAGTGAAAGAAGACACTAACATGTCCATATCTACCTCATTAACCTGCTTATAATTTCTACCAACCTGCCAAACTCCCAAACGCTCTACCCTCCCATAATGTTTCCAAAATTCACACGAACTAGCTTACGAAGTAAACTCGAATCTGTGAACCAAACATTATCAAACTGAAGACCCACAATCAGATTACGAGCTGCCCAAAGCTTCGTAGCACGGTGGAAAAATGCTGTATTTCTATCGTTTAACCACAGCCAAGTCGCTCGAGATTTTTATCGCCATAATGACTCTTTCCGAGCGATGGCCTTCTATAACTCTTTTAACAAAACCCGACGTCGATGTAACAGCTCCTCTAATACAGTACCATCTGAAATAGCACAATCAACACTATCCATGCAGCTTTGAATCGAGGAAATTATCCTATCCACATCCCTAAATTCTGACTTGTTCTACACCCGTAAAAACTGCTTCGGATGCTTTAATTTTAACATTAATTACCACACTCAACACCAACCTCATATAAACGCTCCCATTCTCCCCCAATACGAGCAACATTAGCCTTGCAATCCATCCAAACATTAAGGAATTTAAAAGGTCGAGGCCTCCAATCACAATCATCACATAACAAAACCAAGACGAATGATCTGATATCCCACGCGATAGATTCTATTGTTGTATACGACTAAAACAATCCATCCAACAAGCAGAGACTAAAAATCTGTAATATCCCATTAATTGGTATCATATTAATGGGATATTACAAAATCTATCAATCCTACTACACTTATTATCCAAACCAAACCAGGTAAATTGCTTACCGAACAAAGGTAAATCCACCAACCCTGCAGTATCTATGAACCGATTAAATTCATTTATTCCAATAGGCTCAGAGCTACAACCACACTTTTTCGAAGGTCATCTAACTGAGTTGAAATCTCCTGTGATACACCAAGGCCCCTCAAAATAGCTCATACACGAAATTAACTCCTTCCACAAAATCACACGATCAACAGCCCCACAAGCAGCATAAACTGAAATTATACAACAAAGGATACCCTCTCGAACCCAAGGGCCTTGCAACAAAATAAAATGGCGAGAAATCTCTATCGATTCTATCCTGAATTTTGTCGATTCCCAGATTACCATGATTCCATCAGAGTCCCCTATTGATGGTGCAAATATATACTCGAAGGAATCCGATGGCCATAAATTAGCTACAATAAAAGCTGGAAAATCCTCCAATTTGGTCTCCTACAAAAAATGCCATATTGGCATTATTGGAACGCAACATATCATTAACATTCCTTCTCTTACTCAATTTCCCCAAACCCCATATATTCCACGACATGATACGCATTCTCAAAACCCCGAACGTCCTGATATCACACGACTCAAATCACGAATAATATCCTGTTCCTTTCTAATTGTTTGCACCCCGATCAACTTACTCAGATGAATTGTAGCATCCACTTCACGTCGCAGCGCCTCCTGTCTCGATGCACAATACGGTTTATCTGCACTACTTGTACACACACTATCTAAGCTCTTTCGCGGTCTATCACGGCATTTCTTGTCGCCTGGTTCCCCGATACCCTTAGAAAGCAATGAGACAATAGTTGATGGATTAGAATCAACAGGTCTAGAGGCAAGCTAACATTATATATAGTTACAATTAAATTTGTATACAAACTAAAAAATTCGACTCGAAATTTTTTTAAACAAAATTTGATTTGTAAAATATGACTCGTAAACTAGACTAACTCAAAAAAATGTAACTCGACTCGATCGAACGCTCACCCCTACAAAATATACAGACCAATTATTGGAATATATATATATATATATAGATATAGATATAGATATAGAGAGAACTATTTTGGTAGTTGTAGTGATCAAAGAAATAGACATAAGACTACATTAGCTTTTAGGGGTTATATTCAACTTAATTGAATACTCATAAAAGAAATTTGTACATATATAGAGATTTTTTTTATTAATTATTAAACAGGGAAAAGGAAAGCCAATTTTATTTGAGATATGATTGCTAAATTTAATGCGTCCACCAAAGCATTTAAAGAACAGCAGGTTAATTTGTTTTAACAAAAACAAAACTGAAGTTTATTGATTATTTATTTGGGTAATTGTTCTATGGACAATAGGAAACCTTGTTTACACAAGACACAAACGCCTTAGTTTTAAGGGTTAGAGACTTTATTTAGAGTTTAGGGTTTATGGATTTAAGTGTAGTAGTTTTGAATTTAATGGTTGTTGTTAGACATATTTTAATTTTGATGTAACTAAAAGTACTAACTTGCAAAATTTTGTAAACTTAATATATTCGAATCAAATTTATCAAAAATACAATTTTAACTTGAACAAATATTTTCTAAATTATTTGACTTAATATATATAGTGTATACTCCTTAAAAGTCAACAAAAAGTCAAAATTATAAGTTTTCAAGCATAGGTTTCAAAACCCCCTAGGTAGTTTCGGAACCACTATGGTAGTAAAGCCTAAAATTCATATTTTGGTTACAGGTTTTGAAACCTCCTTGTTGGTTTTGAAACTAGGGCATGTAACAGCTAGTTTTCCCTTTTAAAATACCCCCAGGTTTCGAAACCCCTTCAAAGGTTTCGAAACCACTATGCAGGTGAGCATTTAATGCTCGGTTTTAATGGCTTCCAACGACTCCAAATTCCCCCAATGTCTCCCAACGGTTAGAAAAAATCAAGAGCATATAAAAGAAGTCTCCAAATAGTAATGAAGTAACAAGAAAGCTTACCAAACATTCAATCAATCAAAAACCCTATTTGTGCTTATTTTTCCATCTTTCTTGTAAACACTAGTGTTGTTCTTCATTGTAATTCTTTATCTAGTGTTTCTTGGGTGTGTTAGAGAGCATAAAATTTGCAAGCACCTTCCCTGTGAGGATTTTCTAGTTTGCTTATTTGTACTTGCTTTTGGGAAATGATTCAATAGACTTTGGGGTATAAGTCTATTGAATTGTGTAAGGTTACTCATTATCCTAAAGGAAAGAAAAATTAGTGGATTTGTGGAAAATCCTTAGTGTGGTCAGTAAGGTAGTGGATGTAGACTCTACTGAGAGAGTTGAACCACTATAAATCCTCTTGCAATTTCCTATCTTTGTAATTAGTTTCCATCATTCTTTAAAATTCCAATTCACCACCTCTTGGCTTTATTTGATCGATTGTTACACTCATCAATTGGTATTAGAGCGAGGCTCATTGGAAGGTCTTACAACCTCTTGAGAAGATCCAAGAAGTTTGCAATCATCTACAAGGGCATCCATGGCTTCCTCTTCCACCATAGAAGCATGGGGAGACTCTCAACCCACCAACAAGCCTTCTTTCTTCAATGGAGTAAACTACGCCTATTGAAAGAACCGAATGAAGTTATTCCTTCAAGATTTTGATCTTGAAGCTTGAAAGATCATCATGAGTGGTTACACCGCACCAACTAGTGGCATGGAGACATGGAGCAATGACGAAAACAAGAAATTCTCTACAAATGCTAAGGCGATGCATCTTTTATTTTGTGCTCTTAGCCCGGATGAATATGGAAGGGTGACATCATGTTCCAATGCCAAAGAAAATTGAGACAAACTTAAATTCACATATGAAGGAACCAATGAAGTGAAGGAGACCAAAATCGGGCTTCTCAATCTCAATTATGGAAACTTCAAGATGGACCCCAAATAAGATATCAAGTCCATATTCGATCGATTTTCTGTGATTATGAATGGATTGAAGGGTTATAGAGAAGTGATCCTAGAAGATAAACTTGTGAGGAAGATAATCTACTCTTTTCCCGATTCATAGGATTTGAAGAAGATGGAAATTATAGAAGCAAAGAACCTCAAGACTCTCAAATTAGATGAGCTCATTGGTTCATTGCTTACACATGATATGATGTCAAAAGGGAATGAATAAAAAAAGGAAGTGAAAAAAAGAAATTTAGAGTTGCTCTCAAATCAAAAAAAGAAGAGAGAGATTCTAGTGGAGAAGATGAAGATAAGGAGATAGCTATGTTTTCCAAAAGATTCAAAAGATTTATGAGGTCCAATAAAGGAAGAAGATTCCAAAGAAAAGAGGGCTTCAAGAATAAATTCAAGGAGAAAGATCCTATCATTTGCTATGAGTGCAACAAGCTGGACATGTCAAGTTTGATTAATCCCAATTGAAGAAGAAGAGCTTTGGAAAAAGAAGCACAAGACTCATGTAGCTACTTGGAGTGATGAAGACTCATCCGATGAGGACGAGAATGAAGTAGCCAACTTGTGTCTCATTGCAATAGAGGACGACTCTATGGTAACCTCTAATCCATCTATTTCAATTGATTATCCTTTTGATGAATTTCAAGAGGCATATGATGAATTAGCTTGGGAATTTAAAGAGTTAATTTTGAAAAATAGAAAAAAATTATTTCAAAATTGAAAAATAAAAATGACTCTCTTTCCAAATCTAATAAGGAGCTTGAAAGTAAAGTTGAGGAAATACAAGTTAAAATAAAAGAATTTGAAAAGAAAAATCAAGACTTGCACAATTTACTTTCAAGGGTCCATGATGATCATCCAAAGGAACTTGATGATCTTAAAGCTTCTTTTGACAAAGTTGGGACAAAAAGTTTTGATAAAGGTAAAAATTCAAAAACCAACTATGTTAGAAAGAACTTTAATGGATATAAACATGGTGGTCCCCAAAGATCATATAATAGAAAAATAGTTAAAATTATTTGGGTCCCTAAAGGACTCATTGCGAACAAAGAATATGAGCTTTTGTCAAAATGGATTCCAAAAAGGACTAGAATTTTAGGAACTAATTCTCATGGACCCAAAAGAATTGGGTACCAAAATATGTATAGTTCTATATTGTAGGTGTGTTGGAGCCATGGTGAGCAAAATGAAGAAATTTGAAAGCTCTAGACACACTAGATGGAAGGACACATGAAGAGGATAAGACCTAATCAACCTATCTTGATTCAAGTGGGTAATAGGTATCGAAACCACTAACACTGGTTTTGGAACCTGCTTGGCAGTGTTGAAACGGGACAAATTTGGATAGAAGGTTTCGAAACCAGGGGTTCCTAAACCACCCTGCAGGTTTCGAAACCATGCGGGCAGTTTCATTAGGTAAGTCGAGTTATAACTCAAAATTCCCAACTTTAAAACACCCAAACCCTCTTTATCTCTTGTCTTCCGCCCCTAACACCAAACCCACCTAAAATCATTCATCATAACTCATTTTTTTTTATCAAAGATTCAACAAGGATCTCATTATTTTTTCTTCAACAACTCATCTTTGGCTCTTGATTTTGTCCATTGGGTGCTTAATATTCAAACTTTTGGTAACGCTTCAAAACCCTAACTCTTCTATTTGATTTTTTGTTTATTTGATTTCAAATGTTGATTCTCTTGATTAAAATCAATAACAATCATGTTCACTCTTAATTATTAATACTTTTAAGCATGATTTCAACAAAACCCTTTTTTTCAACAAATTATTTATGACTTTAGATATTTCGAAAATCTTTCAAATTTGGAGAATTTGTGCATTGAAATATTGAATTGGGTTGATAATTTATATACTATATATTGCTTATTTTTTTGCAGGAGGTTACCCAATCTATTCTAAACTTATTCCAAAAAAATTTTAAACCCTTGCCCACCAAGTGTTTGTCAAAATTCCCCAACCAACTTTTTTAAGCTAAAACTTCTCATTTTTTTAATCATGCCTCCTAGAACCATGCCTTCTAGAGCCAAACGTGCTCGTCTTGAAAGAGGCCAAAGTTCAAGTTCTAATCAACCTCAACCTCTACCTCAACTCTAAAATCTAAATTTCTTGAATATTTGTTTTCAAGATGATGAATGTCTTAATCGTTTTCATCAAGTTTATGAGACAAAGGATATTAGAGTCAAGCAAACTATAAATTTGAACTTCTTAACCTTCGAGCTCTATGAATTTGAATTCTTTCCTTTATTTATTAAAAAAGGGTGTTGGATGAATTTTCTTGATATTAAACCTTGTGTTTTTCATAACCTTGTCAAAGCCTTTTATGCAAATGCTATTCTTTTCCATGACAATAATTCCAAGATTGTTGCAATTGCGTCATACCTTATGGGAACCGAATTTACACTCACTCCGATAAGTATTGCCGATCATCTAGGTGTCCCTAATTGTGGTACTTCTAATGAATCCGAGAGTGTTCCTATCAAGTTTGATGATGATAGTCCAACCCACTTTTATATATATGATAGGCTCCTTCATCTTTTTACCACTTGGTTCTTTTGCCCCTTCAGTGGATGATGCACTCGCACGCGTCTTACCGACTATTGGTGGTTACACCAACTTCGTATCGATAATCATCCCAATATCGCCCAAATCATCTTTACTTCACTTGTTAAAATCATTAACAACCCTTCTAGCTTCTCTCTCAATTATGGATATGTTCTAAGCCACATCTTTGAGAAGTTGAACATTGATACATCCCTTGATCCCGCCATTCATCATAAGAGCAAAATTGATATGACAACAACTAAGAAGACCAGTTGGAGGTTCATTAATGAAGAATGGGTTCACAAGAATAATGAAGATGAAGCTCGCGTTGATCTAAGGAATGTGGATGCACCGAATGTTCTACCTCCCATGACCATTGGTTCCGTGTATGCGACTATGGTCACTCGTTTTGATAATATTGATGCTTTTCTTCGTAGCTCTCATGAGGAGGCTACAGGTATGCTTCGGAGCTTAGATGATCATGTGACATCTTTGGAGCATGATATGCATGACGTTCGTGGTCATCTTTTCCCACCATCTCATGCACCAGATGCTTAGGCTTTTATACATTCTACTATGGCTATATGCTATGATATTTTGGACTTATTTTAATTTAGTTTTTGGATTATGCTTTTAGGTTTCTTATGCACTTTGTTGAATATTTGTTTTATGACTATGAATTTATGATGTATTCTATGCTAGATTTTATATTTGGATTTTCTTATGTTGGATTTTATGATGAATTCTATGTTAATTTGAATATTATGGTTTATCTTTTTATTGCTTTTTGGATAATACCCTATTGCTCTAATGACGTTTGTTCTTTTGTAGCATTTTATTCTTTTTGCTATAACAAAAAAGAGGAGAAAATTAGAATTAAACAATTTGTTTTTCTTGAATTTTTAAACAAATGTCTTTAAAACTTAATTTTCAAAGATTTCATAAAGATATTTACTAAGGGGGAGCCTAAGTGGGGAAATTTAAAAGTTTGACAAATTTTCAAAAACAATTTTTTTATCAAGTGTTTTGTTATATCAAAAAGGGGGAGATTGTTAGACTTATTTTGATTTTGATATAACTAAAAAGACTAATTTTCAAAAATTTGTAAACTTAATATATTCGAATCAAATTTGTCAAAAATACAATTTTAACTTGGAAAAACATTTTCTAAATTATTTGACTTAATACATATAGTATATACTCCTTAAAAAGTCAACAAAAAGTCAAAATATAAGTTTTCAAGCATAGGTTTCGAAACCCCTAAGTAGTTTCGAAACCACTATAACAGTAAGCCTAAAATTCATATTTTGGTTACAGGTTTTGAAACCTCATTGCTGGTTTTGAAACCAGGGCCTGTAACGGCTAGTTTTCGCTTTTGAAATACCCAGGTTTCAAAAACTTTGATTTTCCCTTTTGAAATACCCTTAGGTTTCAAAACCCCTTCAAAGGTTTCAAAACCACCGTGCAGGTGAGCATTTAATACTCAGTTTTAATGGCTTCCAACGGCTCCAAAGTCCCCTCAACGTCTCCCAACGGTTAGAAAAGATCAAGAGCATATAAAAGGGGTCTCCAAATAGTAATGAAGTAACAAGAAAGCTTATCCAAATATTCAAGCAATCAAAAATCCAATTTGTGCTTATTTTTCCATCTTTCTTGTAAACACTAGTGTTGTTCTTCATTGTAATTCTTTATCTAGTGTTTCTTGGGTGTGTGAGGGAGCTTAAAATTTGCAAACACCTTCCTTTTCAGGATTTTCTAGTTTGCTTATTTGTATTTTTTTGGGAAAGGATTCAATAGACTTTGGGGTATATGTCTATTGAATTGTGTAACGCCCCGGTTTTGGGCCTAAGAGTTTCCTAGGTTGATTAGATGGTCCGATGGATCAGATTAGAGGATTCGAGTCAGTTTCGGGATTAAATGAAAATAAATATTTTTGAGTGAGAAAAAATATGGAAAAAATCCTAAAATCATTATTTAATATGATAATGATTTTGGTAAAATAAATTTTACAAAAAAGAAGTTTCGAAAAGTGACATTTTGGGTCAGTGACCAAAATGTAAAGTTTTAAAATTATTTTTAGTGACTATTTTGTAAAAGGGTTAAAACTTAGAATCTTTTAAGGGGCTATTTGGACAAAGTCTAATATCAGACTTTTCTCTTTTAATTGGATATTTTAAAAAGGTTTCAAATGAAATAAAAAGGCTTGGGGAAATTAATTTCATAATTAGCATTTAAAGAAAACTTTACGTAACTAACTTTTCATGAAAAGATTTTCTCTCAAATTCTCTCCAGCCAAACACTCTTTTCAATTTTCTCATGTAAATACTTGATTTCAACATTCTTTTGTTTCCAAATGAATCCTTAATAGTTTCCTAACAAAACCTATTTGATTTGTTCTTGTTTTCTTAAAAAAAAAATCATCCATTTAATAAGAAAGCCAAGGTTAGAGGTGAGCTTCGTTCTTATCCTCTAATATAAGGTTCTTTACTGAAATTCCCAAGTTATTGATCCTTTACATATGTTTTCTAACTTGATTTGATGATTTAATTATGGGAAATTGGTTAAATCAAGATTTAAATAATGAGATTGATGTATTTTCGTATAGGCTCTGTTTTGCTGAGTTATTGATTGATTTTAATCATGATTTTGATGTGTTAAAATGCTAATAAGCTGATTTTAATAATGGAATCCCGAAACTAAGTGAATCTCTAATTTTTTAGGTTGTTAGTTGTGAGATTTTGAGGTGTTGTGGAGGTTTAATGAATGCTGGAGTTATAAGGATGGTGTTAATGTGTTTTTAGATGTTGATTGATGTTAATTGATGGATTAAAACGTTAGGTTTTGGCTGGGTTAAGTTTGGAAGGTGTTTGATGTTGTTTTCAGTTGTGGAGTGAAATTGGGTAGAGGTTGTTGAGAATTTGTGTGAATTGATGTTGTTGGGCTGTTGAATGCATTTTGATATCCTCTGTTTTTGTGTGGATAAAATAGGATAAGTTGATCCTCAAGCTTGAATGAACGTTTCGAAAGCTTTGGAGGCGTGTTTACCGTATCGACAAGCGAGGCTTTGCGTGTCGGTGAGTGAGAACGTGAATTACAGCTTTTAAAAGGTTTGAAAGTTGTGTTTGGGGGTTTAGATCAAGCTTGAAATGCTGGTCTAAGTTCGAAAGTAAGTAAAGGATGATTTCTCTCTCGAACTCGGTTTGGAAAATTGGTTTTAATGCACTTGTTTTGATGACTTGATTACTCACTGTATATGCATGTTTTGAGCATGGTCTAATGCTGGAAAATGATTATCTAATGATGTGATGCATTTGGAATCAAATGCATGTTTTGATAATGTTTTAAACATTGATAATGCAAGGAAAATGCATTGAGTAAATGGTTTTGATTGATGCATATGAAAACAGTGAGTTAATGTTTAAGAAATGAATTATATTGGCAAGTGATGTTATGAAAAGGGTTTTGGAAGTGTTATCGGATATAGTTGGCCGGCAATAGGATTGGTGGTGCATTATAAAAAGTTACCTTGGATGTTGAGGGGTTTTGATCCGGTGTACCGAAAACTCTATCCAAGTACCCTAACGGTCGAGGGGTTTTGATCTATGTACTGAAGACTCCCGTTAGTGGGTTATGCATCTAACCGATGTTTGGGTTGTGATTGTACCCGGTTGTAATTGTACCTTTGATTCCGGTTGAGATGACATGAAGTGTTGGGAACACTTGTTAAATTTGTATATCTAATGTCGTATTTTAAAAAAAGTGAAACTTGGTTAATGATCACTTGTAAGTCAATATAATTGATGATGTATCATGAAATGGTTTATGTTGTATAATGTTGGTTTGAACACGCTTTACGCTTTACGCTTTAAGCCTTGCATTGGTAGTATGCATGAGAAAGCTTAAATTGAGGGCACAGCAAATGGGATTTTGCTGTTAATCCATGATACATGTTGCATATGGTTTAATGTGCATATTTTGGAAATGTTAAGTGCATGGTTTACAAGGCATGATAATGTTGATGATGTTTTAGTGATGACTAAAAAGGTGTTTTGGAAAGTGGTTTTCAAAAGGATTGTTAAATGATTTAAAATGCATTGATGTTTGTTTGTTTTAGAGCATTCCTCACTAAGCCTAGTGTGCTTGCGCTCTTTTTTTCCATCAATGCAAAGAATTAAAGATTGGAGGCAACAAGCAAGCGAGGAAAAGTCCAAGGACTTGTGGTCTCGAAAGTATGATTTTGCTTTAGACTTGTCGTAATAAAAGCAATGTGGTCATTTATTGTTTGGGAGGGTTGTTTGCTAAACTCCCTGGTTGTGCAAGTTTATGTTGATGTTTTGGATGTGTAATTAGCCATTTATGCTAGTTTGAAGTTAGGTTTAAGGTTTTTACATGTTGATTAGGAAGTATGCTTATAGATGATATGGATGTTGGTGTAAGGCTTGTTAGGTTTGCTTAAAATGCTGGTACGTTGATGTTAAGCATGCTCTTGATGTTGTATGCTGTTTAGATATGTGTTGAATGTGTTTTGATTGAGCCAAAGTGTCATATGTTGGACCTAGAGGTCATTATAGGCCTCAGTGTACCGATACATACTCTCTGGTGTCAGTACGCGGGTTTGGAAATACTCAATTAACAAAGGGTATCGGTATGTCTTGAAGAATTATTACACTAGTGTCGATACACAAGCTTCCCTACCAGTACGCCTTCTAGCTACTGGAATCTGACTTTTAAAAATAAACCATATGGGATCGGTACGAGGGTAAACTACATCGGTACAATCTTGCTCGGCATACTGTATCGATACAGAGCTTAGTGTATCAGTACACAGTGCCATTAAGTTGGTTGAACTGTATTGATACGGGGTTAGCTCGTATTGGTACAATGTGTTAAATTTTATGTTGATGTCTGCTGAAGTTTTGAAATTATGCAATTTGGTCCCTGAATATGATGTATGCAATTAATTGAGCTTGGTGGATTATTTTGAGCTGGAATTTAACATGTAAGCATGAAATTGGACTAATGAAGGATTGGTAAGCTTAATTTTAATTCAATCCCTAAAATTTGTGGAAATTACATTTTGATCCTTAAGGTGTATATTCGAGCAATTGAACCTTGATTGGAAATCTGTTTTCAATGTAACGTTTCCGTTGATGCATGTCTACCTTAGGATTTAAATTGATGCATTTAGACAAGATAAAAAATAAGGACCAGTTTAGGTTATTAGCTCGGGTTTGCTTCGGCAAACCTAATGTGAACATTTTAGCTCGATTTCGGCTAGGCCGGGCTAAGGGGGTTACAAATTGTGTAAGGTTACTCCTTATCATAAAGGAAAGACAAATTAGTGGATTTGTGGAAAATCCTTAGTGTGGTCACTAAGGTAGTGGATGTAAACTCCATTGAGGGAGTTGAACCACTATAAATCCCCTTGCAATTTCCTATCTTTGCAACTAGTTTCCACCATTCTTTAAAATTCCAATTCACCCCATTCTTGGCTTTATTCGATCGATAGCTACACTCATCAGTTGTTGATAGAATTTTGGGTTTAGGGTTAAAATTTAAGGTTTATAGGTCAAAACTTAAACACATAACTATATTACCCTAAAACCTAAACTCTAACTCTAAACCCTAAATTCTAACCCGAAATTCTAAATTCTAACCATGTATTATAAATTCTAAACCCTACACTAAAACCCTTAAACTCTAAACCGTAAAATTAAGGCACTTATGAAAACAAAAAAATTCCACCGTTGTGTATGGGATACTAATTCAAGTTATTTTTATATTTTTAAAAGTAACTTTTAATTTTTAGGGTAAATTACGTAAATCATCACTGAATTTACTCTTAAATCTATTTTGGTCACTGAAGTTTCAAAACGTTCAATTTACTCACTGAAGTTTAGACATTTAACATTTTTGGTCACTCCTCTGTTAATTTTTTGATGGTGTTATGGCGTGGAAGCCTGCCAACGTTCACCATCATTGGACGCCACTTTCGACGACCGTAGATGGTGTTCGCTCGATCACAAATTTCACTAGTCATTTTATCTCGCCTCTTGAGTCCGAATCCAACCTCCATTTCGTCGGAAACTACCTCAAAGTCCACAAATCGCACAAAAAACTTTCAGTTTCTCTCTCTTCGATTTCCTTCCTTCGTCATTGGATGAGGCCCATTTCTCAGTATATTGCTTCCTTCGTACCGTTGAAGCTTTCCACCGTTTGGATCTTGGAGAAGTTCCTCCATTTGTCGGTATTCCATAAAAAAAATTAATGGAGGAGTAACAAAAAATGTTCAATGTCTAAACTTTAGTGAGTAAATTGAATATTTTGAAACTTCAGTGTCCAAAATAGGATTGAGAGTAAAGCTCGGTGATGGTTTACGTAATTTACCCTATTTTTTATTAAGTAGAGAGATAGCTACATTCTCAATGTAAATGTCAAGATTTGAATCCATACAAGATAAGGTAACATGAACATCCTTGATCATATTAGACCAATTAATGGATCTCGCAACTTTTAATTTTTTAATTTATATTCAAATTAACTTTTAACTTACATTTTTATTTACTTAAGTACAAATAAAATATGTTATTTAAATTTGAAAAATAATATATATAGATATTTTTAGACAAAAAACTAAATAATAATAATAATAATAATAATAATAATAATAATAATAATAATAATAATAATAATAATAATAATAATAATAATAATAATTGAGCGAAAACCGAAGGGAACTAGTTTGCAATATGGAAACAAAAACTTGGAAGGTCCAAGTCAAGGTCACAAGTTCCAACTTCGAATCCAACTTGATGATAAGATTTCCTTTGCCACCTAAAACATGCAAACCCACAATTGAATTATTATATCATATATTATATGATATACCGACAATGAAATATTTTGATTTCAGGAAAAAATATTAAGAAACTGTTATATATTTTATTTATTTTTAAATAAAAAATAAGAGAATTTGAGAATTTCTTAACCCTGTATCATATATAATATAACATGTGTATATGAAATCAGTCAAATTCAGGCCACAACTAGACTTACTTCATTTGTCATTTTTCCCCTTTCATTTTTATATTAGTGAGTCGAAACCATGCGATTAATTTTAAATTCATAAATAAATAAACCAAACCCTTTAGTCATTAGTCTTAATTGAGATGGTAAGAAAGGGTAAACATCATTTTTTTCGATATTCCAACCTTTAAAAATTAAATTTTAAGTCTTAATTCTAAATTTTAAATTCTAAATCATTAACTTTGAACCTTAAAAAATATACTTTACCCCTAATTTCTTAAACCATAACCCTAACTTCTAATTTTAAACTTTAACCTTTAACCATAAACTTATTTTTTAATGTGAGATATAAATATAAATACCGAAAAGGGATAGAGGATTTCTATTTGTAAGAAAGCACCCTTCACACTCAACATCAAATTATTGATACCAATAAGAATCATGTTTTTAATACCGATAATTTTATTATTTCTATAAATAATAATTCACCTTAGTCTAAGATTGTCAGATCCCTTACAACAAGGCCTGATATTTGATCCTAACGTCTTATTCATCTTATTCAATTGGATATATAATTTTAGGTTAAAAGATGGGATACTAGAAGAATTAAATGTCGATCCGTATGAGATAGAAAACTCTTAAATACAATTCTAAGAAAAAGAATTGAACCACCTATTTGGACCGGAGAGAACATACAATTCGACAGGGTATTAAAAAATAACGAAGGTTTGGTTTGATCAAGCCGTTGAGTATTAGAAACAAATTATAACGCTTACTCTTTAATAATTATATTGAAGAGTTATGAATCGAACAAATGGATCTAAAGAAAACCTAGGTTTCATTTATCAAATGAATCTAAAGTTATTTTATATAGAAATGAATGATAATAATAATAATAATTGTTGTACAATTAAAAGCATGGGTCTAAAAAGGTAGAAATAATAAAGAAGAGAGAGATCCCAAAAGCATAAACAGAAATGGTTGCAGAGACATAGACATGCATACACCCTTCCTCCATTAATGTCCTTTTTTTTCTCTTTTGGTTTAAGGTTTCGTTCTGATTAATATGGATAGATCGCGTCGTACATTTAATTTTAGTGGGTGAGTCTTCTAGTGAAATTTTTTTGTATATACAATACCTTGAACTCAAAATATGTTTAAGCGATATCAAACTACTTACCACTTGGACCAACCATGTTAGTTAATGCCTCCTTTTTCATTTGCTTCCCCCTACCTTTGCATTTATTCTTAAATACAAACGTTACAAACATAATTTCCCTATTTACCCATCAATAGCTTAATGCATAATTGAATAACCTCACTATCCTTGAACAATAACTATTCACATAAATTCTAATTATATTCGAAACCGAATTAAATCAAAATGTTTTATTATATTCACAAAACAGAACATAATATTTTACTTAAACGGTATCAAATTTTTTACCATTCGAACCCGATATCGAAAATGCAATGAGGGTGAGGTGTAGGATATAGGAAGGGACCATTCCGAGTCTCCCCAATCATTTTATGCTGACCTTTGAACCAAACAATGAGACTCTTCACTTTATAAACACAAAATCTACCACAGATTTTTTAGTATATCTAAAATGATAACGATACGTGTCTCACATCAGATGGGTCAGGGACTTTGACTTTGATGACCACAGTCAAAAGCCCTAGCTATTTATCAACTTCAATTCTTATTTTGCTACCTTTATTTATTCATATATTTATTGAACTACGCATTTATTACTTATAAGACTTCTTTATCTATCAAACCACACCCCCTTTCTTTTTTTCTCATTCGTTTCCTTTCAGATTCTTGTGCTTCTTGTTTGTCTCCTTTTAGTTTCCTGTTTTTCTTATTTACTTAATTACTTTTTTTCCCCATAAACTTTACCTTCTCATCTTCTTTCTTTCATCTGCAACTTTCATGGCGGTTTTACCCATTTGTTCTTCACACTTGGAGTTGTCAATATCTGTTCCCGGCTTTACTTCTTCCCCTTCTCTTCCTTCTTCTGGTAAGCCAAAAACAAACTTATATATATATATGAGTTGTCAATATCTGTTCCCACTTCCTTCTTGTTTGGATTATTGAATTTGGTGCGATGGGATCCGGTTACAGCTTAAGAATTTTTAACTTTTACAAGATTTTCGGATAGCTGGATGTGTAAAATTAATGGTTGAGATTACAGTGGGTCATGTGAAAATTATCACTTAAAAAAAGTTAAAAATTAATTTTAGTTATCCATTTTACTCGATCTAAAAAAGTGAAACTATAAGTTTTACATATGCCTTTGATCTTATTTTAAACTCAGATGATTCCATGCATGGTTTCTAAAAAAGGTTTTTTTCTTTTTCTTTTAAAGATCGATTGATTTTGCATATAAAAATTTGATATATTATTATGATAAAGGTGATCAAGGGGGTTCTACGGTGAGAGATTTGGATATAAACCAAGTACCGTCCGGAGAAGATGAGTGGATCACAGCCAGCATGGAGGACGAAGAGGAAAGCTGCAACACCAACGGAGGAGCCGCCGCTACTCGGAAAAAGCTCCGTCTCACAAAAGAACAGTCTTTTCTACTGGAGGAAAGTTTCAGAGAAAACCATACCCTAAACCCGGTAAGTAGAAAATTTTCCGAAAACCTTTTTATTAATTACCCAAAACCAAACCACCAACATTTTCCTGTTTTTAGACATGCAATAATAAACTCATATCCCTTTATGTTTAATGTCCCTTTTGGATTTTTGTGCGTGTGCTTTTCCAGAAGCAGAAAGAGGCATTGGCTTTGCAGCTGAAGCTTAGGCCACGGCAGGTTGAGGTTTGGTTCCAGAACCGTAGGGCCAGGTACCCTATACGTATACACACGAAATCTATTTTCATTCGTTTAAATAAGTCATTATTTTGTTGGTTGGTGCGATTAAAAAGTAGCCTAGGGTAGATGGATAATTTTGACATAAACGATGTTATTGTGATCATTGCATATTATTATTTTCTTCGATAATAATTTTAAACGGTGTCGTTACATAGGGTCGTTATTTGAATCCCTCCAAATAATATACTAATATTTTCATGGTCGTAATCACTCATAGGCCTGTTTCTCGGATCCTTTAGGTTCATTTTTATGTTATTTTTCTGGTCATTTCCAGACAAAACTGTTGTGTTTGGACGTTGATAAATCACTGTCACCTCTTTAATACATGTGTTGTGTAATTATTTGAGTAATTTAAGGCAAGATATATCCATAACACCACGTCTGCACTGTAAAATTCTATGAAAAAAACCAGTTCCTAAGGTCCTGCAGACAACTACTAGGAGGATGTTAGAGGAAACTATTTACTCCACTTTTTATATATGTATATATATATATATATATATAGT
The DNA here is from genome assembly GCA_019671005.1 of Hibiscus mutabilis. Lineage (NCBI taxonomy): Eukaryota > Viridiplantae > Streptophyta > Magnoliopsida > Malvales > Malvaceae > Hibiscus > Hibiscus mutabilis. Next base: position 17,355,681 of record CM033736.1, on the reverse strand, counting down.
TTCTGGTCGTGTATGCATGACATATAACTTGTGATTTAGTTGTTAATGTCTTTATTGACCTCAGCTCTCGAGTTTAAACTCGAACGATCTCTTTCGAACACCATAAAACTCGGATGATTTTATGCAGCAAAAGGAAAGTACATGTACGCAAAAACATTCATCGAAGTATGAACAAAAACTTACAACAGGATATAGAAAGAAAAAACGACACATGACCGACAAGTAGATGGACATGTTTATGAAGAACTAATGATGTGGTTAGATTTCGCAATACTGCATATGGTCCTCATCATTATCATCATCCTTTTTTTCTATAATAAATTGTTGCTCTGACCCGTCTTTCTGTGGACTTAGCCATGCATGACGCATTGATGAATTGTTATCATCATTATTATTATTACATACTTGTATTACATTATTGAATGAAATCAGAAAAAAAGATTAGAATTTGCTAGTTTATTAACATACTTCTCTCTTTTGGTTTGTTTTCTTTTATCAGAAATTGTTGTTCGTTTTGAGTTATAAGTTGATTTTGTCCGTATGTGATGGTTAGCATTTAATATGGTAATAAATGAGCTTAACTTGTATATGAAAATAAAGCCAAGTTTGAATTTATTACTGAAAAAAAATAAAAGAATGAAAAGAAAATCTCAAAAAATAGATTTTACTTGTTTAAGAACTTGTTTACTTTGATACTTAAATAATTCGATATCTGTTCTCAAGTATTTTTATATGCAGCAAGCTAGGTTTATCACGCCACATGAAAGTCCAAATACCTTGCACTGCACGTCAGTATCATATACGTATATACGCACCCTTATCAAATATCATTCTATGCATAAAATTATATATCGTCAGTATATTTGATATTTGTATAGGAGCAAGTTGAAGCAGACGGAGATGGAGTGTGAGTACCTGAAGAGATGGTTCGGATCGCTGACCGAACAAAACCGAAGGCTTCAACGGGAAGTGGAGGAGCTCCGGGCAATGAAAGTAGCTCCGCTGACCGTGATCTCCCCTCACAGTCGCGAGCCTCTGCCAGCCTCGACCCTTACGATGTGCCCTAGCTGTGAGCGTGTGACCACCACAACACCAGCTGCCCTCAACAAGGGCTCCACGAAAATGACTGTCGCTGCCACCACAGCGGACGCCACTGCCACCACATTGTCGTCTAAAGTTGGAACATCAGCCCTCCAATCAAGGCCATCTTCGGCGGCTTGTTAGTCGGGCTTAATTTAAAAGGGAAAAAAAAGGAAGTGATTTAGGGAATGTTCATATTAGTTTACACACAATTTGTAAGGGATAGATACTACATATTGGCCATCTAATCTACATAGGGATTTTACTTTTCATTTTTTATTATTGCCGCATTATATATATATATATACACGTGTGTATATATATATATAGCCGACAACAACTCCATTCCCCAAAACCGAAAAGTTGTTGGAAAATGGCAACTCTTTTCTCTTGTAATAATCATTTTGCTTGAGAAAGTAATCAAGATAAGAAAGATACTACATGATGGTACCTATCTATGCCTTCTTTTGAGCTAATTTTCAACCAAGGTTGAGGTTACATGAACCATCCTCATTAAGTCAAAACTTGGTAGCTAAGCCATAAAACTAAGTCTTGGCCTTGGTCATCACCAGCTCGAATGGGGAGAGATTCAAATAGTAGTTCGCTACTATAATAGAAATCGTTATATAGCTACAGTAATACCGTCTGAAATTATTATTGTAAAAAATAATAATCCACAATAATCACAATAGATTTGTAATATTTACAGTCATGATACAACATTACGACTGAAAATAAGACCGTAATCTCAATTCAAATCCCTCACGATGACTATGGTCGCCATTGCAATCATGGCTGATGGTAAAAAGATGAGCAAAGTTACTTTTATAATGATTTTTGGCAGAAGAATGTGCTCCAACTTGGTCGACTCATCTCTCGTGTGCTGGACAATGTTTACTTGAAGAACCCACCGAGCAATGGCCCATCTCACTTGAACCCAAAATCTCAAGTGAAATTTAGGACCATCAAACTAATTGGACATCACCTTAACAAAAGCCTGATCTTGAAAACATAAGACCCGACAAATCTTTGATGAATGTTTTGAGTTAGGTAATAACAGATAGGAAAACAGGAAGGTGTACCCATGATCCTGTCTGGGACAAACACCTTTACCCTACCATCCAAATCTTATTTCGAACCCGAATTTATTTCAAAATCAATCATCATATCTGAATGTAAGCATCTATTACGATCTTTTCTTTTCGTCTCTTTCATCTTCATTTTATAGTCTATATTTAAGATTCATAGTTGTTTCTTTTGATAATATTATTTTCAAGGTGCAAACTTAAATTCTCTCTTAAAAATATAATGTGACTTACCATTATTATTATTATTATTATTATTATTATTATTTCTACTCTTCTGTCAAAAAAAAAATTCTACTCATCAAAAGTAAATTTTATTAATAAGGAACCATGTTCCTGAAACAAGATATATACAGACACATTCAAGCTTACATAAATGATATTTGAGCAAAATCACCAAAAAAAAAAAAAAAACTCTTAGGTGACTTTATCATTATATCTAACACTTACTTTTGTTCGACAAACACAAACGATTCGAGTTTGATCTAGACTCCCTCCCAACCGAACAAATTGAGGTAATAGACCAAATCACATGGCCCCTCAAAAGCTCTGAGTTGTGCCTCACTGTCACTACAATATTAGGGTTGCTCATCACAGGCATGCCTGCTGTGACACCCAACCCAAAAATCTGTCCTAAAAACAACATAGACTCAACATGTCCCCAACTCCCATCAAATATGTCCCATATTTTTTTCTCAATAAAAATCCAAGTGGGCAAATAGAAAATCGAATTCGAAACGAGATTGTTCAATCCAAACCCTTAGCTGTTCTTTGGGAACAAAGATGAATTATGACAAATGCTACTTATGGGAGAAACGAGAAAGCAAAAACATATAAACAAGTAAATAAATGCAGCCTAGCATTTTGCCGTAAGGGCAGGGCCTTTTGTTGCGGTCGGAGTGAGACATTATCTTAAAAGAATGTTCTTTCACATGGAATGCTTTGGACTTAATAAACAATGATGGTTTAAGCAATGCCCCCACACCATTGCATGGAAACCCTATTTTCCATACAAAATTCTCGTTGGCATTATCCCAAGTTCTATTATTTGTGCTTAACCCGATCTTAAGCATGATCATGGCTCGAGATCGATGCCAATGTGTATCGAGTCAACATATTTGATGGGTGTCGGACCGGTACCTGCTTTGGTTTAACCGTCCGCATAGCCATGCATTGTGAAAAATGGTGACACTTTTGGTCCCTTGCATAGCATGCCTACTAAGTGAGGGAGGTTGTTTGGGACAAATAAAAGCAAAACATGTATTTGTTTGGGAAATCATGGGAATTGGAGCAAGGGGATTTTCGTCCTTGGTCCAAACGAAAAATATGAACAAGCCCCAATGAAAGAAGGATCTGTTCCTTGACGGGTGGGCTGATTGTTTGTGATTAGTTTTACACTTGCACGTGCATTTGTTGAATGTCGAGGGTCCAAGTGTTGGCCTTTAAGAAGAGCCGATGACCCTTTAAAAGGAATAGAAATCTTTAGCTCATTTTTGGTGTATTTTTTAGAAAATTAGGGGTATGATTTATTTTCTAAGGTTTATGATTTAATATTTAGAATCTAGAGTTAAGACTTAGAATATAAGTTTTTTGTGTTTGGGCATAGAAATGGACATATAAAGAATTTTAGTTTCTTTAAAAGAGGTCATTAATCAGATTAAGGTAAATTCAACAATTTCAGTTATGATATGATTAATATTCTTAGTACATTACATAAAAACGTTCCTTAAAATACAAATAATAGTGCTAACAAATGTTTTTTTTTCTCTAAATTATTCATATACCTTCTTACCCATAAAATTTAAAATATTGCGTGTTTATGTACTTTCAAACTCACGTCCATTTATATATTACAACTATAATGATAACAACTAAGTTAAAATGCAATCGATTTTTAACAAATGCCTTTATGCATTAAACAAGAATCTCTTGTCCCTTTTCGGAGCCCCTTTCTATGCCTTAATACTAAAATATTAAATTCAAAGTCTTAACTCTAATTTTTAAATCCTAAATCCTAAACCCTAAATCCTAAAAATAAACCCTAAACCCTAAAAAATAAACATTGCCATAATTCTCTAGCCCTAACCTTGAAACCTATTTTTTTAATACGGGGCTCCAAAAAGTGGAAGATGATTTCTATTCTTATATATTTTTAGTAACTTGTGAGCTTTTTAAGTCGGGTATGGAGTAGCTCCGCTCGACTCTTTAAGAACTCAAGCCGAGTTTGAGCACGAGTCGAGTCCAATCAAATCGAGTTTTGGCCGAATTGAACTCGGTAGCTTGTGATCTGTCTCGTCTCATTTGCGGCCTAGCTCACTTCGGGTATTGAGAATGTATCTAGCAATCATCATCAATAGCATTGCATAAAAGGAGTAGGTACAATTTTGACTAGGATCGATGTTGCTCATATGCAGGTTCACGCGTCTAGGATCTCAAAACCCTACCACATTAGTTTGGCAATCCTCTTTAAATTCATCCCCCACCACTCAATAAGTTGAACCATGGTCCAAGATTCTTGTTCTTGATTAAAGTTTCTTGTGAAACCTTCTTAGTACCAAAAACTAATACATCGTGTGGGGTTTAAAGATTGGTACCTCATATCCCCTTCCACCAAGTCCCAAGAAGAGATGAAAGAAAATTTATTCATGTTACATCAGTCCAAAATCTAATCTAAATAATTCGGTTAAAACTTAGGGTTCATACTATGGTAATTCCATTACACATAGTTGATGTCAATTGTTCGGTCCAATTCACCCGTCCATTCACTCACAAAAAAATGATATTGTAGAAATTTGAGTTTGAATCTCAACATCCTTCTCTTATTCTCAAACAATGAAAGGAATGTGATAATGTGACCTATTCGATCAATCAAGTTTTGTCGCTACTAAAATGAAATCTCGATTAATATTAGATTTCGAATTCGATCTCTTGAAAAGAACAAACACGTGTGAGATGATAGCAATTGCATCCGCATTGCATGTGGACTCTTACGTGCCCCATCTATTTTAATTATAATATTATATATGATGGAAAGAAACTTCACAATTTTCTGCATGATCATCATCATGGACTGTGTGCATGAGTGAGCAATGTTTTCTATAGGCTTATGGGTATGGGGTCCTTAACTTTTATACATGCTTTTTTTGTGATGAGAGTACACGTGGACCCCTCTCCATCGTCGTCTTCAATCCTTTCCATGCTCTTGCAACTTCCATCTTACTTCAATTCCAAGCAAATGAATCCTAGTTTTCATATATATAGAGAGATTCTATTATATGTTACGACTAGAGACGACGTTAGGGGACAGACAAAGGCCTTGGAGCATATTTACACGATATTATTGTCGATATTCGAACATCGATGTTGATACTACATGTCAGGGAAAAACAATGGCTAAACTACAACACATGTATAAATCATTTGGTGAGACTATTGGAACATATTCTTCAATGTTCTAGATTTTGGTTTATAGTTCATTGTTGGGGATTGCATATGCTGAGCTGTTGGCATAAGTGGTTTGATGTTGAATTTCTATCTGCAACAAAGCTTTTTTTAACTGTGATCTTTTGATATGATGCTAACAACCCTATATGCTTGTAGATATATACATGGAACCCACCCTTTTTCAACTGAAATAGTGAGGTTCATTTAACTTGGAGGATCCCTTCTCTATTATTTATCTTTAGGGAATCTTCATTTGGGTATAATCTTAGGTCATATTTGATAGTAGTTTGAAAAAAGAAATTAAAGCCAAGAAAATAATAAGTAGATAAGAACATAGAGAGTTGTTTAAAATTTATATTTATCAAACAATTTAATTATATCAACTCTTAATTTTAAGTAATATACTAGATATAATTTATAACTTAAATTTAATACTTAATTCTCCGACACTTAATTTTACAACCAGTTGGTCTAGTATGATGAGACACTAGAAACCTTAAGCAAGGTTAGGAGCTCGAGTTCCGATGTTGTGAATGGAGCATAGTGGGTTGGGAGGGTCGCCTCCATAATGAGTCTCTGCAATACCTAATTCGGATTAATCAGTCAATATTTGCATAAGCACATTTTCTTCTTATTTTGGTTTCTACATGCGAAATAAACATCGAGTCAATAAAATCATGGTTGAAATTATAGAATGCCTTAACTGTTTAGGTTCGCCCTATATAAATCATATACGACTTTTGTGTAGATTCATTATGTCAAATCTACTTGTAGTACTAGTAATTTAGATTTTTGATGTACCAATCAATATGTACTTGTACCCCTTCCCAAAACCAAAGACCTAATATTTTGTGGGTTGAACCTAATTAGGGTTTTCAAATTCTAATCAAGTGTGTAATTTCTATGTTTGGGGATTTACCAAAAAAAAACTAATTTTCTTTATAATTTTTTTCTAAAAAAAAGAAATAAAAATCATGGAGGGCCAAAAGTTGCTACTTTTTTGTGTGTGATGAGGGCAAAAGGAGACTGATATTTTAGGTATTTGAATGTGATTGATGTTCATGACTCAAGAACTTCCATTATACCCACTTGATAAATACCATCTCATCATTATATTAGCTCATTCCTTTTAATTAACCCTTAATCTTAGTTTGATTAATCAAATACCAAATGCAGCCTATATTTTTTAAAGTTACAATCATAATTATAATATAATATTTGAATATTATGGTTAAAATCAATCATTAGACGAACCCAACAAGTGTCCCAGTAGAAAAGCGGATGATGTTCATCTTAGGAAACAATGGTTCAAATCGTTTTGTTTACAAGATGTATGTGATTATCAAAGGGTTAAGAATATATATGAACAAATACTACCGACCGAGTTACTTATCTATCTTGGGGTCACTTATTTAATTGCTAGTATCTTATAAAATTATTAAAGGATAGAAACACAAGATATTTGATTATTAAGGACCAAAATATACTAAATTAGACCATATTAATTGATCTTCTTCTCAAGGTATTAATGTATTAATAAAGTCATTGGCTTATAGTATACCATTGTTTTAATTGATTAAAATTCTGGTGTTTTTCTGTTTAATTCCATGCTTGATGGGGGTCTGTCATACAGTCATAGAACAGTCGAAATCAAGTGGTCGTCACCTTCAAGAAAAAAATTGATTATTCAGAGAATTTTAGTTCATAATCTTGGCTGCACCTCAAGAAAACTTTCATATTCGATCAGGGATGAAACTAGAATCCAACATTAAAAATAGCAAGTGTCTAATTTCTTTTTTTGGATAAAATGTGTGTTGTATTTCATCTAAAGCGTAACAAAGTTACAAACGGTCAAAAAAGTCTATACAAATATGCCCCATTTTAAACAAAGAATAGTATTAATCCGATCTGTACAATCAATTTTCTTCCCATAAATTTTGACCCTAACTATATCTTGGATGCAGTGTGTTAGCTCATCAGAAGACCGACTGATCCCACGAAAAAACCTTTTATTCCTTTCATCCCATATCATATAGATGAATGCACACCAAGCAATTCTGAGTAAATGAACCAGCAGAGACTTACCTCGCAAATGGACGATTGCCCATTCAAACTCTGCGTGAGATGGCCATCCAAGCAACAATGGAGTGTTCGGGTATATGAGATGGATACCATATGAGTTTATGCCATCGGACCTTTGCTTTCTTGTTACGTATTTGATCCCAAATCCATACCGTTTTGATCATATCCAGGTTGGTACCTGAAGGAAAGGCAACAATAGCTTCAGTTCGAAGCTTGAGAAGCTTTTTTGTTAATAAGCTGAAATGAGCCTTGCATTCAACTGTCCAATAGTTTGCATCCTTGAAAACGTAGGCATTCAGCCATGCCACCCAAAGAGATCCGTTCTGGGCTTGAACGTTTCGAATCAGAAGTAACAAATTAGCTTTGTTCCAACACCTAATGTTCTTCAACCCCAAACTACCATCTGATTTTAGTGTACAGAGTTGACTCCATCCAACTCTGGCACCTCTAGCAGCAGTGTCATTCAGCAATTGTCTAATTTCAAATTTAATATGAACTTAATAAATATTTAAACTTAAAAATTATGGACAAAGTTTAATTTGATTAATATTTAAATTGTCAAGACAATGAGTTGGAGCTTTGTAATGAAAAAAACAATGTTAAGATATCTTGACTCTTAAATTTAGTCTAATCTGACTCGACTCTTAACTTGGTTGGACCCTTTTAACTATTGAACTTAGAAAATCTCATATCAAAAGAAAAGAAAGACAATGCATCACGTACCGAGTCTCATTCAAATGGGTTTATATTTGATGAATTGTTAAAAGTACAAATGTATAATCATCCGCCAATCAGATTATATCATGTTATTAAAAATATTTATATTTTCAGAGTGCTTATACATTGAAATGTTACTCCATTATTGCGTAAAATAATTAAATAAATGAATATATGTTCAGAAAATTAGTATAATGTCAAAAAATACGTTTAACATTTGATTCGATAGTTATTTTGATTCTTATTCTTTTTAAAGCATTTTAACCATTAAAGTTTTATTTTGGGTCAAAATGATCCCTCTGAGGATGAACATCGTTAGTCAACTAACAATCAATGCATTGAAATGACTTGACAAACCTACATGACATTATACACTGACATGGAAGTGTTATATAGAAAAAGATGACGACTTAACAGAATGAAACGTCTGTCAAAAAATAATTTTATAAAATTATATAAACATAAAAATTATTTTCTTTGACTGACGCATCATTCTGTCAAGTCATTTCAAGATACCGACTGTTAGTTGACTAATAGTTTCTATCCTCCTAGGGCCATTTTAGGCCAAAATGAAACTTTAAGAGTTAAATGCTTCTAAAAAAGAATGGAGACTAAAATAATTATTTAGTCAAATGTTAGAGACAATTTTTGATATTATGCCAAAAAAATAAATAAATGAATAGATAGAACTGAAGTCGTGTTTGACTTCTGAGACAGGCCCAACCCATTAAAACAACTCTATCGACATGGGTTATGGGAATGTAAGAGCCGAGGACGTAACATTATTAAAAGGCATAATGTCAAAAAAAATACTCCTAACGTTTGACTAAATTGTTATTTTAGCTCCTATTCTTTTTTTGAATCAATTTAGCTCTTAACGTTTCATTTTGGGTCAAAATGACCCATCTGCGAATGAAAACAGTTAGCCAACCAACGGTAAATAGCTTAAAATAACGTGGGAAACCTACATGGCATTAAATATGCTGACTTTACAGAATGACACATTGCTCAAAAAATAATTTTAAAAAATTGTATAAAATATAAAATATATATTTTTTCTTCTGACGTGTCATTTTATCAAGTCATTTCAAGTTGTTTATCGTCAGTTGACTAACAATTTTCATTCATGAAGAGGCTATTTTGACCCAAAATGAAACGTTGAGAGCTAAATTGCTTCAAAAAACGTTTAGGGGCCAAAGTGACAATTCAGTCAAACGTTAAGGGCATTTTTTTAGCATTATTCCTTATTAAAACTAAACATTAATTTCTAATTATTAATTATAATTATTAAAACTAATCACGTTAATAAATAATTGAACTCACGTAAGATAATAGAAACGAGAGTGATTAATTGATTAATTATCAAATAAAAATAATTAGAGGTATGTAGATTTTGTTTAGGACCAAGTTTTTGGCTAATGATGTATTAATAGTGGTAAAAGTCAAAGATAGAGACAACAACCTAAGTTCAGTAATTCCCTCCCTTTCTTATGTCTAGGGGTGTAAACGAGCAGAGTCGAGCTCGAGTAGTGCTAAGCTCGACTAGGCTCGTTAAAATTTCGAGTCGAGTTCTAGTAATTTTTAATGAGCTTGAAAAATCTAAGCTCGACTCAGCTCGTTAAAAATTCGAGTCGAGTTCGAGCTTGATTCGAGCCCAATCGAGTCAAGTGTTTACTGATCTTTGACCGTGTCGAACTCGAGTATCTCGCCATCTGTCACGTCTCATTTAAGGCCCTATCAAGAAAAAAATTTGATACACAAGTTGTGCAAACTCAAGATTGTTAATTTTAGGATTTAGGGTGTTAGTTTAGGGTTTAGAGGTTTAGGTTGTTGGGTTTAAAATTTAGGATTTAGATTTTAGGGTTCAAGACTTATGTTTAGGGTTTATATTTTAAGGTTTTAAGTTTAGGAATTTAGATTTTAAAAAATAAAAAATATAGTATATTATATTTTTGAGTAGCTCGCGAGCTTTTCGAGTCGAGTATCAAGTAGCTCGGCTCGGCTCATTAAGAACTCGAGCCGAGTTCGAGATCGAGTCGAGTCCAATCGAGTCGAGCTTTGACCGAGCTTTGACCATGTAGCGACGTCCCTTTTTACGCTAAAAATGGGGTTTTAAGGTGTTTGGGGTCTTTCGGGTATTTGAAAATATTTTTTCCGTGGAATTTAGAAAAAAACGTATTTTATAAAAAATGGAGTCGCCACCGGCCACTTAAGTAGGCTGAACACCATAAAACCAGAGATTTAAAATTGTTGGGGTTCGGGAGTCGGTTACAGATGGGGAATTATTGGCACCTCCACACCGCCCAAAATTGGTACTTTAATAATTACCGCTTTATTAATATTAGACTTTCCGGATTAAAGTGACGATTAAATTAAAATTTAGTTATATGTGCGAGTAAATTTTAAAAGCCCCGTTATCCGAGAGTAAACGCCCAACCATCATCACTACGCCTGATATTGGCCCCGTTTACGCTCAAATAAAAGGGCACCGCATTGACAATTAATATTCTGTTATACGAACTTATAGCGAATTAGATAAATGTAAAAACACACATGGACATGATACTAAAATAAAAAACATGAATATTACAAAATTGAACAAAAATAGTAAAATGCATGAGCATAATTTACATAACATATTATAATAATAAAAGCAAAGCATAAACAAGTGAGAAAAAACATACTTCAAAATTAAAGCAAAAGAAAACATACTTCAAAAAGAAATTAATAAATCAAATATATACATGTTAAAATGCATATGAAAATGCAAAATGTGCATGACATATATACATAATATGATACTAAAATGACAAAACAACACTACCACAATATTATACGTAAAGTTTATCATGTGAAAAAACATGCGCACATATTATAAACATATCATGGTATTAATATGTAACAAAATTATTACCCATTTCTAACATGCACCTAAGATGCAAAATAATAATAAAAATAAAACACACACATATATATATATATCTTAAAATATGAAAACATAATGCAACATATGCACGGCAAACATGTAACATGGTATTAAACGAACAAATCAAAGTAAAAGGCGAACATATACTTAATACTTAACATGTGACATAATTTACATACATAAATAAAAAAACATGGCATTATATGCGTCAAAAAACACACTAACATGTAACCTAAAAACAAAGCAAACATAAAAGTTAACGTTTATTTAGTGATCAAACAAAACCAAACATATTTAGCATGATAATACATACAAAAGAAAACATGCATAAAATAAAGAACATAACAAAGGCAAAAAGAACATAATACATGTTTAAACAATGCTAAAAAAACATGCCACATGCTAAACAAATTACCCAAAAACTAACGTAACCGAAGATGCAAAAACGATCATAAAAACGTAAACATGTAAACACGATGCCAACTAGAATACAACAAAACGCCTGAAACAAATATGTACATAACAAGACCAAATGACCAAAACATAAAAACATAGTATAATACATCTTAAAAAAGGGATAAATAACATGATATAGAAACATATAAAAACATACACTGAGCATAATAAACAAAATAAACACGGTAAAAAAATACAAAATAAAAACAAAGCGACATAAATATTAAAAAATAAAAAGAGACTGGAATGAAAATAAAATAAAACAGAAAACAGAAATTAAAAGATAATAAAATGCAATTTAGGGACTTATTTAAAAACTGAGATAAACTTGGAAGGACCAGATGTGTAAATAACCCATGCGGCAAGCTCAAGGTACAAATTTCAAAAACGCGGAGGGATTAAGTATGTATTTTTACCCTTTAAAATCGGTTTTAGTTTAATTTAGGGGTCGGATTGAAAGATTTTAAAACATGAGGGGGATTGGGGTAGTAAATTATCTAAGGGGCAAGCTCAATCTTAAAAAAAACAAAAACACGGAATTTTACCAATAAAATTCTGATTTAGTTCAATCTAGGGGTGAAATTAAAAGAAGACAAAAAGAGAGGAGGACTGGGATTGTAATTTGACCATGCGACAAGCTTGATTTGAAAATTTGAAGAATGCGGGGGGATTAGTGTCGTAATTAAACCATTTAAAAAAAGTAAAGGTCTATTATTAAACCTCTTTGGCCCGAAATCTGCCTTTTTGGCATTTTAAAATTTTGGTTCAAAAAATAATAACCCTTTTCTCTCATCCTTACTCCTAACCGAAACCCTAAAAGTTCAAAACCCTCTCCATAGCAACCTTACTCCTCTACCGTAGACCGCCGCTTGTGGGCGCCAGCGGGCTCTTAAAACCATCGCAAAACACCCGTTTTTTCTTCAAACACGAATCCACCCTTAGATTTTAGGAAGAGGCCCCCCCTTTTAGATCTAGGAAAGACCAAACTAAAAACATTTAGTCTAAAAAAATGAGACCAAAAACCTTCCCCCTTTTGGCTCACCATGTTCGGTTTCAGGACCGATGGCTTGTCGCCGGCGAGGGAACTAACGGACGAGGGTAAACTTCTCACTCTTCCCCCTTTTTAATATATTTCGAATATATGCATGCGTGAAAAAAGGAAATTGGGCACGATGATTACCGACGAGAACTTTTTGTTGTTTTTTCTTTTTATTTCTGGAACTGGTTATTGGAGACTTACTACAAAAGATAGTAGATTTCCTTACATATATCTGTCTTTTTTTGCCCTGATCTTTCTTTGCTTAAAAGATTTGTCAAAATAAATGCTATTATAGTGGTTGATTTTGGATATGACATCCGAGTTTTTTTTCCTGATTTTTACATGTCTGGATGGTACGGCCGGTGAGGGGTGGTGTGTACGGCGGCAGAGGGGGTTAGAGAGAGGAAGAGTCTCTCGGCCAGATTTTATTTCGGCCGTTAGATTGGATTTGATCCAACAGCTAAGATCATCTCAACCACGAACGGCTCAGATTTGACCTGAAGGGTGATAAGGTGGCCTCTGATCTTGACACGTGGCTCCCGGGAGAACGAACAGTCTCGCGCGTGCGTTGCACGCGCTAGTAGGAGACGAGTGGTCTGGAGAGTGAGCATCACGCGCGCCAGCTGGATCATCTTGGTGTCATCTGGACCGTTGGATCAAATCTTGATCCAACAGTTGGGAGGGTGACTGCTGCAAGGAAAAGAAGGGTTGGGCCATGTAATTTATTTAAGTTGGTTTTTATATTTGTATGAGGACTGGACCCTAATAATATTGACTGGATTTTTTATATTAGGATATGTTTTTCCAATTTAACCCATTTAGCATAATAATAATAATAATACATATACATTCGTACATGTATAAACACACATACAATGTACATTATGCGCATATATAAACACATACATACTAATAGCCTATTAATAATAACACACATAACATATATACCACATGCACATATTAACATATCACATATACGCGTATACATTATATATAACATGCAATATTAATAATAACTAATAGATAATACATATACGCACACACTCATATACATATATAACATACACATATACTCAAGTACACAATACAAACATATGTGTTTAATCACAGATAAATATTATAAATACACACACATTGTACATATACAAACAATGCATACGTGACATGTACATATACCACACACATGCCACATACATATTAGTCACACGTACATAATAAACACACATAATAATATTATACATGCACATATACCACACACATGCCACACACATAATATTTACAAACCGGATAAAAATGAGTGATTACAGACTGAGTCGTGCTCGAGAAGCTCGCGATCTATCTCGTCTCATTTACAGCCCTACTTCTGTCTTCGGTTTCTATACCTAAACAAATGAATTTATTGATTAATATCATATTATCGTATACAAATTATTAGATTTCACATTATTAAGTGTGATTTATATCTCCATCTATCCCATTTATTTCGTCTCATATTGACTTTTCATGGAGTTTTAAGAAGTAAAAGTTGTCTGATGTAAAATAATTTAAATAACAAGTTTACCCTTTAAAAGGTTAACTTTTGTTTTTGTTGGGAAACTAAGAAGTAGAAAAAAGTAATTCTGTCTTATAAATGTTATTGAATTTTTCAAAGTGATAATTTGAGTGGGACAACTTTAAAACACAAAAGTGACAATTTTATTGGAACATAGAGAGTATCTACTAATAGACCTGACAAATTTGACTCGAGACCCGAACTGATTTGCTCGACTCTAGACTCGATATCAACCTGAACATGATGACCCAAAAATTGAAATAAACCAAAACCAACCCAAATTTTAGTTGAGTTGAAATGGACCCGAATCGATTTTCAAGTGAATCGAAAGCAACCTGAAATAAAGAAAAAATATTAAAAGAAATAAAGAAAGATGGGATGTGAAGTTTCACACAACTCACTAAAAAGCCAAATATATTGGATTTATAAAGCCATATAGGGGTGTAAAAAACTGACCCGACCTGAAAACCCAACTAAAATTGACCAATCTCCTATAGACCTGACCCGAAATCAACCGACCCGATACCCAAACCGAATCACCATATACCTGAACTAAAACTGAACTAGACCCTAACTGAAACTGAATCGAAAGTAGCCAGGCCCGAAATGACCTGATCCAAAATGACCCGAACTGAAACCGATCCGAATGACCCGTTTGCCACCTCTAGGAATGTTTAAAAAATTAGAGTTAATTGTATCACATGTCATCAACTATGAACTTTATTCTATATTGGTCTCTAAACTTTTGAATGTTCAATTTCATTCAAAGTTATGACTATCATTCTAAATTGGTCCCTATACTTTTGAATGTTCCAATTTCATATGCCACATCATATTATTACATAATACACATAAATGTTTATATGATAGTTGATAATTTGTATAACGATTCAATTAACACATGATATGATTAGCATATATCGATAATTTGAGGGTTTTGGGAATGAAATTGGAATGTTCAAAAGTTTTAGGCCCAATTTAGAATGATGGTCACAGTTTGGTGAGAAATTGAAATATATAAAAGTTTGGGACCAACTTAAAATAAAAGGTCATAGTTTGGGGAAGTGCGGTACAAATATGGCAATTTTTATTTTTTAAAAAATAAAAAAAAGACTACAATAAAAATAAAATGTCTAATTATGAATTCAATATCTCTACTTTAGGAAAATCGAGAAGCAAATCACTCTATTTTAGTTTATCAAACTTTAATTCTTTCTCTGTCCCACTCAAATTGTAATGTTTATGTTTCAAAATTGTTTCAATCAAATTGTCACATTAAAAAGCTCAACAACTTTTATAAGACATATCCGTTTTTAGTTTTTCAACAAAAAATTAAATTTCTAAGAAAAAATTATCATTTAAATTATTTTACTTTACACATCTCGTATAAACTTTTTCTTACTAAAATTCTGTGAAAAAAATAACACGTGACAAAAAAATTGGTAGAGTGAAATACGTTTTCATTAATTTGTCAAAAATTTAACCAAACCCTCTAGTTAACTTAACCACAAAGGGCAGTCAACTATTAACCCAAAGTCCAAACCCAAACCCTATAAGGAGTTTTTAAATCAATAACCCTTTTTAATATTTTATTGAAAAATGACCCCCTGTCAGCATTGTTTAGAAAAATAACCCCCAAATCATATACGTAAGAATACCTCGCGTTCTACAAAACGCGTTTAAAGACCTCACTTTTTGCAGAACGAGAGGTGCATCCAACGTGGAGGGACTTTTTAGATTGCCCAATTTAATATCTGTAAAAAAAAAGACCTCGCGTTCTGCATATAGAGAGGTCCCGAGAAATTGAAGAGGCAAATTAATTTATTGCATGATTTAATATAGAGAACTCGCTTTCTGCAAGAAGTGAGGTCCTCTGACGTGACAGCGGTTTTGATCGAAAAGACGTAACTGAATTTAAAAAAAAATAATGAAAATAAAATATCTTAAATGATATTAAAGATTATAATTATTTTTAAATATTGTAATTAAAATTTTAGGATAATAATATTAAAGATTCTTATTATTTTTAAAAATTCATATTATTATTATAAAAAAATAAATATTAGGAGAAAAAAATTAAAATTTGAAAATTCTAATTAATTTTTAAAGATTCTAATTAAAAATCACAATTTTAAATTTTTTAAAGATCCTAATTATTATGAGTTGATTATTAGGATAAAATAAATAATTTAAAAGATCCTAATTTTTTAAAGATCATAATTAAAACTTTTTAAAATTTAAAATTCATACTATTCTTAGAAATTATTAAAAAATAAATTATTATTAGGATAAAATCAAGAAAAAATTTAAATATGAAAATTATGGGAATTCGCTATTTGCAAAAAGCAAGTTCCCTTCTAACAGGTTGAAATTGGTTCGAATCGAAAAGCCGCATATTTTCATTCGAAAAAATTAAAATTAAAAAGATTCTAATTTTTTTAAAGATCCAAAATTTTTAAATATCATAATTAAAATTTTTTAGAATTTAAAATTCATACTATTATTATAAAATAAATAAATATTAGGATAAAAATTATAATTTGAAAATCGTAGTTATTTTTTAAAGATTCTAATTAAACAAAATTTAAAATTTAAAACTGTTTAAAGATCCTAATTAATATGAATTGATTATTATGATAAAATAAATAATTTAAAATATCCTAATTTTTTAAAGATTCTAATTTTTTAAATATCCTAATTTTATAAAAAAATCAAAATTTAAATATAAAATTTAAAACCATACTATTATTATAATAAAATAAAAAAATTTAAATTTTAAAATCCTGGGAATTCTCTATTTGCAGAACACGAGTTTCCTTCTGACAAGTTGAAATTGATTCGAATTGAAAATCTGCGTCTTTTCAGTGAACCTCGTATTCTGCAGAACGCGGTTTCCCTTGAATAATCGCTTTGAAAGGGGTGCGAGGACTACTATAAATAGAGGCCCATTATCCTAAAAATTCACACATCTTCTCTTCTTCTTTTTTCCATGTCTACTTTTTTCTTAGCAAATATTAGTTAACAAGTTCGAATATTCAATATTATGGCGGGGTTACTCAAACTGGATCAGAGATATGTCTTTGACTTTTGGTGGACAAATAACACGGTAAAATCTTATTTTTTATTTAGTTAATTAATTTTGATTAATTGTTATTTATTTATTTATTTAGTTAGTTATTATTTTTAAATTTTAATTTCAACGGGTATGAATGTGCGTTGACGTGTTACCTCAACCGTATCTAAGACCACTTCATCCGGATATTGTTCTGTATTTATAAGAAGCCAATTTTGGCTACTTCAGCACTATAATTGGCGGTACAAAGTTGCATCCTCCATTAATAAACGTGTTACTAGAAAGCTGGAGGCCGGAGACACACACATTTCATCTTTTGTGTGGTGAGGCTACTATTACCCTGCAAGGTGTTGCATTTCATCTTGGTCTGCCTGTTGACAGAGCGGTTATAACTAGTGTTGCCGAAGAAAATTGGTACCTTTTGTGTTGTGAATTGCTCAGAATTTCTCCAGACTACTTGGATGGTGGTAAAATTAAGATAACTTTTGTGGACAAGAACTTTACAGATCTACCTCGAATGCGGATGAAGAAATTAAAAAGTTTAATACAATTTTTGTTTATGTTTATTTATTTTGATTTTGTTATTTATAAATTTGAATTTTTATTTTATTGTAAATTTTTATTGGTAATTATTGTTTTTGCAACGATTTGCTTGTGCCCATATTTGACGAGTTATTGAAGGGATCGTGAAGCCAAAAAAATCTTGCAACACGTGCATTTGATGTGGTTGCCTCATCTATGCAGTTTTGAGCAATCCAGAATACAAGTTGGGGATCGACAGTCTAGGCATATCTGTTTAGAGAGATATGTAAAACCGTCGATTTGGAGAAACATGTCATTGGAGGGTGTCTTATGTTGCTGAAGTCGTGGGCTTAGCTTCGAATGTCATTTTTATGTTCGAGTCTTCAACAACCGACCCCATTCGAATTTCCACTACTTCGGAGGTAATAAAAAATAAACTAAGTTTGTATTATACGTTTGTTATAATATGACAATAATAATATTTTGTTGTATGAATGATATGTGGACTGGTCCATTATCTCACGTAGGACTACCAACAACTCAGCGAGATTTTAGACTGTTGATCGATATGAGAGATGAGGTAATATTTTGAATTGATTTTATTTTTTTAATTTAAAAATTATTTGTTTTTTAAAATATTTTGACTAACTTAATTTATAAAAATTTTGTATAGTTCTTGTGGACGCCATATGATGATCCTGATGTTAGGGCATGTATTTCAGATGAAATATTTTAGAGTCCAAACGTTTAGATGTTGAGGGTCTCGTTGATACATTATGAAATAATCGAGTGGTATCCTACCAATTGCGTGCTGTGACAATTCAATTGTTTCCAAGGAATTCCACCACCACCTGTAAATCTGGATTAATTGCATCGCTTAACCCGATAAAGGAAGATGAATGTTAATTGGGCGGATCATCATACGGTGTGGATAAACGAGTGGATTACAAGATTTGGTAGGCGGCCCATTTGTGAATCCATCATCGACCACAGTGTTAAATATGATTACATGCAGTGGTACGAACAAAATGAGAAGCCCCATATACTAACCTAGAGTAGCGGGAACGAGAAATAGATGTGCCTCCCCCAAATCGCTCGCTGCCGCAACGTTTACTGATGCAACGTGGTAGTAGAATGGTGGAAAAAAGCCAGTAAAGAAAAATACACGCTCTAGGGGCCTCGTCATCACAAACAACACATGCACCTACACAGTCAATAGAAGAGCCTGAAACACCGATGCCAGCACATGTATTCACCCACTCGACTCATTCATCATTTCACAATATGAGGAGTCCGTCGAAAGTTTTTTTATAGATACATTTTGTCCCTATACGATGCTTGCAGGCACGTCGACTCTTTCTGTACCTGTACCAACATATTATCATTTATGTCCTTTTGTGTCTGTTCTACCATTAAATCAAATTCCACCATTGCCAACATACTTCAGATCTGGTATTGTTGACCAGACACATCCACAGAGCCTATTCTACATCGGTCTTAGTGTCAATGGTGGTACTCTAGATGCAGATGGTGATGATGAGGAACAAGAAGCTAGACCTATTCGAAGGAATCTGCATCGGCCTCGTCATCTACCATAGTGCGGTACGAGTGTACATAGGCGTTTTATGTATTAATTATAACTATATAATGTTTAAATTTTTTATATTAATGAAAAAAATATTATAACTGTTTGTTTGGTTCGATGCATAAATACTTTGACCCATCATATTTTATAGATTTTTATTTAACACATTAATTTATTTCAATACATATTTGTAAACAATAAAAAAAAGATACACGAAGTTACGCTTAGTTGAAATGAATAGAAGAGGAGTCTGTTTTCGTTTCGTTGTAGTCTGTAGACATGTCTGATGTTAAGTTTATTTTCTCAATTTTTTGCTCTTTCTCACGTATACTGTAATTACGTAGTAGAACTGCCTCTTCGTCTTTTGAAAATGGAGTTGCTTCTATTTTTTTGATGAAGATACTTCTTCATCAAATTTTACAGTCAACTTGATGTTCTTACCCCCGACACATGTGTAACTCCTAAGCATCTTGCAATGTCGCTTGTATTTGATAAGGTCAGCATGTAATGTGCTTCAGGTCCAGGCTCATCAACGGGTATTTTCGCATGCAAAAAGTGTAACACCTATAAAAATAATGTAGAGAGGCTGGGGGTGTGGGGTTTCGAACCCACAACATGCAACTTAGGAGGCCAAGAACACAACCAACTGAGCTAGGAAACTTTTAATGTTTGTTTTTCAAAAATTTTATTTTAAGATATAGTTGGGCTGGGGGTATCGACTTTTAAAAATAAAACCAGCTGATATTTTCCCCCTCCTTATTTTTTCGAAATTTATTCGAACCAAAACACCCCAAGAATTCCAGACCCTTCTCCCTCGTTTAATCGTTCATCCTTAACCCTTTCCGCCGCCATTGCCTTGTTCCTGAGCTCCTCTCGTCCAAAACCCCTCTAGCCACGCGCGCAATCGCCGTTTCGATCGCTGATAATCGGAGTTTGAAACCTATCGAGTTTTAAGTTTAAATTCGAACCTTCTAAAGTTGATTCTGATCATCTCCGACCTCCATTCGAGACTCCTCCACCGTGGCTACCTTCTTCTTGACGAGGCGACCAAAACCCCTAGCCGCCAGCTGCCAACCGCCGCCGTTAAGACCTTCGCCGGAGATTATTCAGGTTAGGACAAGTTAGGTTAGATTTCGTTTAGATTCTGACTTGTTTGACTTGTTTTTGGTGTTTGGTGTGTTTTAGGGGCATTTTTTCCTACAAAAAATTAGCATTTTAGGCCATTTTGGCCGTTTTGTCCGATCGTGGAGTACACGCACCGCCTGGGGTGATTTTTGGCCGCCCTTGATGGTAACTGGCCTGAACTGGGCTTGAATTCAGCCTGAACTGGCCCTGAACCAGTTCTACTCTGAACCGGTTTCAAACCAACCCGACCCGTTGACTTAACCCATTAACCGAATTAACTTAGTGAGTCAACTCGATCGAGTTAGCTCAGTGAGTTGACCCGACCGGGTCAACTCACCTGAGTTAAACCGTTGACCGCTGACGTCAGCGTTGGCTGCTGATGTCAGCATTGACCGTTGACCTATTGTCTAATGACGTCAGCGTTGACTTTGATTGCTAATGTCAGCGTTGACTTTGACCAAAAAGTTAAAAAAAATTGAAAGCCCCTATTTTATGTTTTTTGACATCCTGAGTCCATTTTTTGAAGTCTGTTTTGCAAAATTCAAATCTGAAAACCTCCTAATATGACCTTGAACCCGAGAATGCATGTGTATAGTTTTTTCAGTTTAAGAGTTGTGATAAAGCTAAGGTTTGATTATGGATTATGTTTAATTGAAGGTATTCACATATCTTCGTATTCGAGAAGTTGAGGACGTTGAATATGGATTCGAGAGTTAAATGTCGTTTCAAGGGGCTGATCGATATAACAAGGATTTAAGGCAATACTTTACTACCTCTTGCATGCTTTACGGAACTGGTTGGTATTGGTTAATGCATGAATGAATTTGATTAAGGACTAAATGTATTTAAAGTTATATTGATTATGATAGAAAGATAACTATTTGGTTAAGACCTGAATAACTCGAATAAGGAATTGATGATCAGTAAGTAATTCAAGTTTAGTGAATAATCGATGAAACAATTTACCTCAGAACTTTTATTTCAGAATATTTCTTGATAAAAGATCTAATGCTCAGAATGATTGGTTAAGAAATGACAAAAATTCCCTTGAGGTATATGAAGGACTAAAATGCTCCTAACAATGAAAACGATCATGTAATCTACACTAGATCTGGTAAAATAATTGAATTATCTGAAAACCTCGAATTGCTTGGAAAGTTCTGGTAACAAAGCTTAAACCTTCGAAATTGTAAAGTACTTGGATTTGCTTAATTTCTAAATAAACCTCCGAAAACAAGTTTACAGAAACTATATGTATGTCTGGATTAATCAAAGTGTCGTAAAAGATTGAATTGATTGAAAGGACAAAAATGGTTGAAAATGCTAATAAGGCTGAATTGGCTGGAATGACCGTATTGACTAAAGAGACAAAATTATTCCCGGGCATTAATTGCCAAATTAACTGAAATGATGAATATATCCTTGAGATTTGAAATGAATAAATTGTTTAGAAATATCGAAGGTACCTGAATGCCTGATATATTTTAAAGCACCGAATTTTGCTAAATTTTCTTAATGACGAATATGCCTTTGAGTTTCAAAAATAATTAAAATACTCAAAAGGATCGAAGATAAGCCCGAATATATATAATGATCAAAATATATTTGTGCACCAAAACTTTCAACGACTAAGACATTCATGACCCCTGGAATAATTAAATTACCCTCATATTGTGGCATAAGGGTATACTCAGGATAAGTCTTAATTCAGATAATTGTGATAATTGTATCGTTCTTAAAGGATGTGAAACTGAATCTAGAAATGTTGGCCACCTCTTTTACTACTGTAAAGGTAGTTTATCAAATACAAAGACATGTTCGACTACTCGCTGGAAGGTCAGTAATGAATATGATGGTGATTGGTTCAACTTATGATGCCGTTAGTATTTTGAAAAGAATACTTGTGAGTCGTATTTATCAGAACTCTGGGAACCACATTAATCTGGGTTATGGTTATAGCGAATGATTGTGAAAGTTATATTAGCCGCTTAAACTCACATGCTTTGCGAGTACAGATTTTACCCCTTTTAGGTTAAAATTACAAAAATACCCTTATAAACAAATTTACTAGAACTCCCTTGACATATCTAAAATCTTCATTGATCCTGATCTATCCGAACTCTTAAAATTCATCCTGATATATCTAAATTTCCTGCATAGTCTTGATATACTCAAAATACTAAATGATCTTGAAGGATAATTTCAGAATACTTGGATAAAGTTGATAATTATCGAATTCCTTCTAATAAGGTTCTTGATTTTGAAAATTAGTCCAGAATAGACTATAGTTCAATGTCTCATTTTGTGATTAGTAAGAACCCCTGAGTGATAAATGAGACCATCTAGTGTGTTCTATGATTTCATGATTAATTTTCATGACTAGAAACCAATATATTCATTCTGATTCTAAGTGATCCTCTTACCTAAAGTAAGAATATGACTCTTGGTCCTTAATATCTTATACGTGTATACCCGATTTATGGTTCCTAATACTTCAGTCTTGTTAATTTAAAATATGTTTGTATCTTGAATCTCGACGTACTGTTACTGTTTTTTGAAATTAACCGTTACTTTCAAAAATGCTTTAATAGTACTGGATACTGATTGAAGACTGTAGGTTCAGCCCTGATCAGGCTGGTAATTCTGCCCGTATTCAGTTCCCATGCTTTGGCTGGGGTAATTCTGCCCGTGACCTAAGGTATTCCCTTAGGATGGTACCCTCGCCTAATGGCCAGGGTTAACGCCCGTACTCGAATCCTCAGCTACGGCTAGAGTGACTCCGCTCGTATTAGGTTTTTAGCTTCAGTTTGGGTAATTCTGCTCGGTTCCCATGCTTCGACTGGGGTAATTCCGCCCGTGACCTAAGGTATGCCCTTAGGATGGTACCCTCTTCTAATGGGCTTGGGTTAATGCCAGTATATGATACAGTTATGGGGAAAATTTATTTTTGGAGTTCGGATGTAGGGTAGTTAGTCTGAAACTAAATTCCCTATCTTCTTCTGTGTCCATGATAAATTCTACTGATGTATGAAACATGTTGTCTACTTTCTCGATTTGTAAGTAAAAATACACATTAACCCTGTGGCTCAAATTCCAGAAAAAAATATCACTTCATTCAGTTTTTCCCTGAATTGTAAAATGCCAGTTTGAGACTCAGAAGTTCGAGTGTTGATTAACAGAATGCCATGATCATTATTTCAGACTCATACTTTACTTTATACCTACATATGCTTATAGCATCTCTTGGTAGTTTTGTATTACTGAGCTTTTTCAAGCTCACGTTGTTTTTACCATTGCAGGTTGAAAGAATATACTCTTAGTTCAGTGATCGACATCAACTGTGGAGTTCCCTTGGCGTTGCTTGTAGAGTACGGTACTTGTGTAATTAGTGGGCATGTATGTTGAGATTTATTTTGAACCAGAGTCTGTCGAATATTTTCTGAATTATTATTTTATGTTTAAACTATGTTTCAAAATGGTGTTTTAAATAAAATTTTATTTTACAGTTTTAAATGTATTTGTAAGAATTTTCTTCAGTTTTTACTGTGGCTTGCTTCGGTGACCCGAATGTGACCTCCTGATCGTAAGTGTATTGTATAGGTAGGCTTAGGGGTTACATTTAGTGGTATCAGAGCTTAGAGTTATGTCTCTCTGGGTTAGATCGGTCGATCGTCTGTCATAGGTTGTCTGGTCTGTGCATGCCCCTTGACCTTAAACGTACTCCACCAAGCCGAGACTCCGATGTCGAATCAATTCCGGTAATAAGTGCATCTAACCACTCTGTCTATAATAGTTTGATCTGTACTGGCAAGGAATGTCGGTAATGTTCATCCATGATTTGCATTAACGTGATAAATTTGAATCTGGATAAAGAACCTGAGATGGTTAGTGCATGTGAAACTGAATATCTGATTCAGATTAAGAATAAATGTTCGATTATGTGAAATAACCGATATAAGATAACATGTAAGGCTATTCAGTGATAATGATGATGTTTGAGAATATTCTGATTGAAATTTGATAAAAGTATTATGAATTTAAAAGGAAGACGTTTGTGAACGTGACGAAAGTGTAAATCCTGTGGTGGTTCTGTTATATACAAAGGAAACAGTTGCCTGAATATTACACTGAAGGTAAGTAATATACTTTGGGGTTGTATGATTGACTTCTGTGGTAATTGGGAAGGTTTCTATTTCAGTCTGCCTATAATAACAGTTATGAGACAAATATTCATGGCACTGTATGAGTCTCTATATGGCCGTAAATGTCGTACTCTCATCTGCTGGACAGAGTTGTATGATTGGAGGACCTTGGGCCCCAAATTGGTTCGGAAGACTGAAGAGACTGTCAGATTGATTTGTGATCGCCTGAAAAAGACGTTTGCTAGACAGAAGTCTTATGCTGATCAGAGGAGAAAAGACATTGAGTTCGAGGTAGGTGATCAAGTCTTTTTAAAAGTATCTTCATGGAAGAAAGTTCTGAGATTTGGGCGTAAAGGTAAATTGAGTCTGAGATTCATTGGACCATATCGTATTGTAAAGAGGGTTAGGCCTGTTGCTTATCAGCTTGAGTTGCCTCCTCAGCTTAGTCATGTTCATGATGTTTTTCACGTGTCTATGCTGAGGTGTTGTCATTCTAATCTGAGTCACGTCATTCAGGTTCACGTTATGGAGTTGAGGCCAGATTTATCGTATGAGGAAGAACTTGTGCAGATCCTAGATTTCGATGAAAGAGTCTTGAGGAACAGGCACATTCCTATGGTTAAGGTCCAGTGGAGTAACCGTAGCCCTGCAGAGGCCACCTTAGGAACCGAGGAATCTATGAGAACGCAGTTTTCGCACCTGTTTAATCCAGGTAAATTTTAAGGATGAAATTTCTTTAAGGAGGGGAGAGTTGTAATACCTATAAAAAAATGATGTATGGAGGCTGTGGGGTTTCGAACCCACAACCCCCAGCTTGGGAGGCCGGGAACCCAGCTAACTGAGCAAGGAAGCTCTTAATATTTGTTTTTCCAAAATTTTGTTTTAAGATATAGTTGGGCTGGGGGTATCGAATTTTAAAAATAAACCAGATATTATTTTCCCCTCCTCATTTTTTTGAAATTTATTCGAATCAAAATACCCCAAGAATTCCAAACCATTCTCCCTCGTTTAACCGTTTGGCCTCAAACCTTTCCGCCGCCACATCCTCACCGTGTCAGCCACCGCTGCCTTGTTCTTGAGCTCCTCCCGTCTAAAACCTTTATGGCCACGCGCGCAATCGCCGTTCTGATTGCCGGCAATCAGAGTTTGAAACCTATCGAGTTTTAGGTTTAAATTTGAACCTTTTGACATCGATTCCGGCCATCTCTGACCTCCGTTCGAAACTCCTCTACCGCGGCTACCTTCCTCTCAATGAGGCAACCAAAACCCCTAGCCGCCAACTGCCAATCGTCACCGTTAAGACCTTCGTAGAAGATCATTCGGGTTATGGAAAGTTAGGATAGATTTGGTTTAGATTTCGGCTTGTTTGAATTGTTTTGGGTGTTTGGTGTGTTTTAGGGGCATTTTTTTGGCAAAAAATTAGCATTTCGGGCCATTTTTTGGCCGTTTTGTCCGCGCGTGGAGTACACGTGCCGCCTAGGGTAATTTTCGGTCGTCCTGGACAGTGACCAGCCTGATCCAGGCTTGTATCTGGCCTAAATCGTCCCTGAACCGGTTCTGCTCTAAACCGATTCAGAACCAACCCAACCTGTTAACCCGACCTGCTGACTTGTTGACCCATTGATCGAGTCAACTCAATAAGTCAACTTGGTCGGGTTAACTCAGTGAGTTAACCCGACCGAGTCAACTTAGTGAGTCAACTCACCTGAGTTAAACCGTTGACTGCTGTGTTGGCTGCTGACGTCATTGATCGTTGACCTGTTACCTGGTGATGCCAGTATGTCATCAGCGTTGACTTTGACCAAAAAGTCAAAATTTTTGAAAGCCCCTATTTTATGTTTTTTGACGTATCGAGGCCATTTTTTGAAGTTTGTTTTACGAAATTCAAATCTGAAAGCCTCCGAGTATGACCTTGAACCCGATAATGCACGTGTCTAGTTTTTTCAGTTTAAGAGTTGTGATAAAGCTAAGGTTTGATTATGGATTATGTTTAATTGAAGGTATTCATATATCTTCGTATTCGAGAAGTTGAGGATGTTGAATATGAGTTTGAGAGTTAAATGTCATTTCAAGGTGCTGACCGATATAGCAAGGATTTAAGGTAATACTTTACTACCTATTGCATGCTTTACGGAACTGGTTGGTATTGGTTAATGCATGAATGAATTTGATTAAGGCCTAAATGTATTTAAAGTTATATTGATTACGATAGAAAGATAACTATTTGGTTAAGACCTGAATAACTCGAATAAGGAATTGATGATCGGTAAGTAATTCAAGTTTAGTGAATAATCGATGAAATAGTTCACCTCATAACTTTCATTTTGGTATTTCTTGATAAAAGATCTAATGCTTAGAATGCTTGGTTAATAAATGACAAAAATGCCCTTGAGGTATATGAAGGACTAAAATGCTCCTGACAATGAAAACGATCATGTAATCTACACTAGATCTGGTAAAATAATTGAATTATCTGAAAACCTCGAATTGCTTGGAAAGTTCTGGTAACAAAGCTTAAACCTTCGAAATTGTAAAGTACTTGGATTTACTTGATTTCTAAATAAACCTCCAAAAACAAGTTTACAAAAACTATATGTATGTCTGGATTAATCAAAGTGTCGTAAAATATTGAATTGATTGAAAGGACTAAAAGGGTTGAAAATGCTAATAAGGCTGAACTGACTGGAATAACCGTATTGACTAAAGAGACAAAATTATCCCCTGGCATTAATTGCCAAATTAACTGAAATGATGAATATATCCTTGAGAATTGAAATGAATGAATTGTTTAGAAATATCGAAGGTACCTGAATGCCTGATATATTTTCAAGCACTGAAAGTTGTTAAATTTTCTTAATGACAAATATGCCTTTGAGTTTTAGAAATGATTAAAATACTCGAAAGGATCGAAGATAAGCCAGAATGTCTATAATGATCAAAATATATTTGTGCACCAAAACTTCCAACGACTAAGACATTCATGACCCCTGAAATAATTAAATTACCCTCATATTGTGGCATAAGGGTATACTTAGGATAAGTCTTAATTCAGATAAGTGTGATAATTGTATCGTTCTTAAAGGATGTGAAACTGAATCTAGAAATGTTGGCCACTTCTCTTACTACTGTAAAGTTGGTTTATCAAATACAAAGACATGTTCGACTACTCGTTAGAAGGTCAGTAATGAATATGATGGTGATTGGTTCCGCCTATGATGCCGTTAGTATTTTGAAAAGAACGCTCGTGATTCGTATTTATCAGAACTCTGGGAACCACATTAATTTGGGTTATGGTTATAGCGAATGATTGTGAAAGTTGGATTAGCCACTTAAAGTCACATGCTTTGCGAGTACAGATTTTACCCCTTTTAGGTTAAAATTACCAAAATGCCCTTATGAACAAATTCACTAGAACTCCCCTGACATATCCGAAATCTTGATTGATCCTGATCTATCCAAACTCTTAAAATTCGTCTTGATATATCTGAATTTCCTGCATAGTCTTGATATATTCAAAATATTTAATGATCTTGAAGGATAATTTCGGAATACTTGGATGAAGTTGATAATTATCGAATTCCTTCTAATAAGGTTCTTGATTTTGAAAATTAGTCCAGAATAGACTATAGTTCAATGTCTCCTTTTGTGATTAGTAAGGACCCCTAGTGATAAATGAGACCCTCTACTGTGTTCTGTGATTTCATGATTAATTGTCATGATTAGAAACCAATATATTCATTCTGTTTCTAAGTGATCCTCTTACCTAAAGTAAGAATATGACTCTTGGTTCCTAATATCTGACACGTGCATACCCGATTTATGGTTCCTAATACTTCAGTCTTGTTAATTTAAAATATGTCTGTATCTTGAATCTCGATGTACTATTACTATTTTTTGAAATTAACCGTAACCGTTCAAAACTACTTTACTGGTACTGGATACCGATTGAAGACTGTAGGTTAGCCCTGATCAGGCTGGTAATTCTGCCCGTATTCGGTTCCCATGCTTCGGCTGGGGTAATTTCGCCCTTGACCTAAGGTATTCCCTTAGGATAGTACCCTCGCTTAATGTCCAGGGTTAACGCCCATACTCGGATCCTCAACTACGGCTAGAGTGATTCCACCCGTATTAGGTTCATAGCTTCGGTTAGGGTAATTCCGCCCGTATTCGGTTCCCATGCTTCGGCTGGGGTAATTTCGCTCGTGACCTAAGGTATGCCTTAGGATGGTACCCTCGTCCAATGAGCTTAGGTTAATGCCAGTATATGATACAGTTCTGGGGAAAATGTATTTTCAGAGTTCGGATGGAGGGTAGTTAGTCTGAAACTAAATTCCCTATCTTATCTTGTGCCCATGATGAATTTTACTAATGTATGAAGCATGTTGACTACTTTCCCGATTTGTAAGTAAAGATACACATTAACCCCGCGGCTCAATTCCAGAAAAATATCACTTCATTCAGTTTTCCCTGAATTGTAAAATGCCAGTTTGAGACTCGAAAGTTTGAGTGTTGATTAACAGAATGCCATGATCGTTATTTCAGACTCATACTTTGCTTTATACCTGCATATGCTTATAGCATCTCTGGGTAGTTTTGTATTACTGAACTTTTTTAAGCTCCGTTGTTTTTACCATTGCAGGTTGAAAGAATATACTCTTAGTTCAGTGATCGACATCAACTGTGGAGTTCTCTTGGTGTTGCTTGCAGAGTACGGTACCTGTGTAATTAGTGGGCATGTATGTTGAGATTTATTGTGAACCACAGTCTGTCGAATGTTTTCTAAATTATTATTTTATGTTTAAAATATGTTTCAAAATGGTGTTTTAAATGAAATTTTATTTTACAGTTTTAAATGTATTTGTAAGAATTTTCTTTAGTTTTTACTGCGGGTTGCTCCGGTGACCCGAATGTGACCTCCTGGTCGTAGTTGTATTGCATATGTGGGATTAGGGGGTTACAAAAAGGACATTTTTCGTGTTGTAAATTTCTAAGCTGCGTTGAAATCAAATTATATAACTTATTTTTCTTGATCTTGCTGTTGAAGAAAGTGTAGAAATAAGTTTCAGAATGGAACACCGTTGTAGAAAATCTTGCCATATTTTAGTAAAGGCCAATTTTTTAAATTTTATTGAATGTGTAACCCCGATGGTTGTATGTTTTATAGATGAAGGAATTTAGATTTTAAAAGTAATTATATAGACCTCGCTTTCTGTAGAATACGAGGTCTTTTGACATGTACACTGGTGCTTCCACGTCAGGAATCTCTGCAAACCTCATTTTCTGTAGAACTCGAGTCCCTACCACATCAGGAATCTCTACAGACATCGCTATCTAAAGAATACGAGGTTCTTTCCATGTCAGTTTGACTGATGACACGTGTATGACACTTCCAAAAATAAAGATTCCTCGCATGTTGGAGGACGCAAATATATATATTATTGTGCCCCTTATATCAGACAGAAGTGAAAACAAACAAACCATATCAATTGCGGTAGTTCATTGAAG
The DNA here is from genome assembly GCA_019671005.1 of Hibiscus mutabilis. Taxonomy (NCBI): domain Eukaryota; kingdom Viridiplantae; phylum Streptophyta; class Magnoliopsida; order Malvales; family Malvaceae; genus Hibiscus; species Hibiscus mutabilis. The sequence continues at coordinate 17,325,348 of CM033736.1, read as the reverse complement.
GAAAAGAAAAGTAAAGTGAAGTGAAGATCACTAACTTAATTTGCCAAATGTCACTTTCATATAAGTGTTTTAATTGTAAGTTTATATGTTACTTCTCAATTCTTATATAGTTTGAAGTCATTACAATTTCGCTAATGTTTATTCTTCTTTCTAGATGATCGTAGATATTCTCAAAATATGTTGAGAAGAAAAACTATTACTTCTTTGGTATACTATGATGGACAAATGATCAGTGATGCATCTCTAAACGTATTCTTTTAGTCATCGAATACTGTTATGATAACGCTGCCAAGGACATTAATGTATAAGACGTTGAGGAAGGAAATGAAAAACAATATTCCACATGCTCGCAGAAAAAAAACTAGAATTGATGAAGTATCGACTACTGACGTTGTAACACCCTCGACCCAGATGTCACGTTTGGGCCTAAAGCCCAAAACAAAATCATAAAATTTTTCAACTTAGTTTAGCCCAAAAAAATACTTTTCAAAAACATTTAAAGCCCACGATTCAAAATAAATGTATAAATGATTAAAACGTTAAAAGAAGCTCCAATTAAATAAAACATTTAAACATTTAACTTGATTAATAAAAATTCAAAATAAGGATTACAGACTCATACACGTAAGGTTCTATGAATACACAACCCACTAAATACAAGTACATACTCTAACAACGCCGCTTGCTAGAATCCCATACAGATAGTGCTCATCGGTTCCGCGATCAACCTACGCACAAAAACAACAATTCCGAGCGCTGAGCTTACAAAGCTTAGTGGTACACATCTACTCTACTATACATCATGCTAATCATAAACATAAGCATGCAAGCTAGTACGAGGAATAAGAAGAGATAAATAAACATGTGGCGCTACCACTAGCCTTCTAAACACATGCTAACATCATAGCAATCATCAATCATGGCACACAAGGCCCAACCAAGCCCGAGATCTCAACAGATCACCAAGGGAAAACAACATCATCAACAACAACACAACTCTAGAGTAAGGCTAGGTCACAAAGCATCGATATATACACTCCGGGTGAGGCCGGGTCACAGAGCATCAGATTATACACCCTGGGTGAGGCCGGGTCACATAGAATCAGAAACATACACCCTTTCTCAAAATCATCCCTCGAGCATCTACTCTCTAGGTGAGGTCAGGTATCATAGCATTAGAACATACACCCATACTCAGAATCTCTTCTTGGTTATCTTAGAATGAGGCTCGGGTCACATAGCACCGGTAACCTCCATTCGGTATCTCAACCATAGTGTTGCAACACTCTTTCACTGGGTATCCGGATCCCATCAATCACAAAGATTCAACCTACCAAATGCCTACCCGGTATACAAGCAACGCGATTCCAATGATCCCCTATTGTTGCTAATCATCAACATATAGTTTATTATACATTACCGAGTTGTTAATATATTATGGAGAAGTGCATATTTAATATCATTTATCAAGGCATAGTTCAATTATTGATATTCCGTATTACCCTTATCTTAGACGGCATTTCAGACTATCCAATTCAGTGACATCGGTACCCAATATGAGTATCAATACGGTACCCCTGGTTAACAGTACCTACAAGCGTACCACTACCAATTAGTTTACTAGAAATTCCCAATTTTCCATAAGTACTGGTACGGTCTCACCCGTATCTATATGGCCCTAATCGCTTACCGGTACAACCAAAGCTCGAACCAGTACCCAACTTACAGGTTCGTACAATTCCTTTAAATTATGGTGTTATAACACCTATTAGGTTCATAAAGATTATGAAAGGAATTAAAGTACGTTGCTAGCATATTTAATTAATTATTACCACTTACTGTTTTTTACCTATTTAATCAAATATTTAACAGTCTTATCTTTAATTAATATTCAAACGAACGTATTAATTTATTCAGCTAACATGCAAGACATCATCATATATCAATCAGTCAACCAATCATACAATCAGATAATCATACGGATATTCAGGCAATCCTATATAATCTCTAAAGCTCATAATAGACTCGAACATTCTCAAGCTCATCAAGCATCTAGATAATTATCAAGCCTCGAACTAACAGTATCAACACATGCTTATTACTCATCTCCTAATTTGCAACCACTAACATGCAAGGCGATTACACTTATGATGCTCATAAAGCATTTCAGAGTTCGAAGGGTACTAACCTTAAGCCGATATCACTAAAATCCTCATTCAAACTTCTCGAACAATCCACATGATCCGATGTCCAAACCCAAACAACCCTCGTATATCAACAAATACAAAAATACATCAATTTTATGTATCTTCTATACTATTTACTATGTTAAACGCGTTAAAACAGCTTACCGAGTTCAAGTTTGGCAAAACGGACTACTCCAATAGATCCAGAACGTCGAGAAACCCTTTGGGTAGGGTCCCCAAAAAAAGTCAATAGCCCGGTCAACGCCCCAGTCAAGTTGGCCGATCTAGTGCAACGCAGTGCACCATAGCTAGCATGCACCCGTATGGCTTGATCCAGTGTGGCTGAGCCCATATGAAACCGGGTGCAGAATCCATTGTGGCGTAGTGCATTGGCTCATCATGCACCCATATGGGCTGGCACATGCCCATTCACAAGGGCGACGCCTGGTGGCGCGTGAGCCCTCCTCCAATGGCCGGACGAAGGCAGCGAGCTCCAGTCCCACTATTCTTTGGCTGCTGATTTCAACAGTGGCCTCAGTTTGCAGCGGTGATGACCAAAACATGCTAAACTAGCTTTCCCCGTAACTTTTTCTTCCTCACTCAGGCGAACAGCATCTCAGATGGCGATGTAGCGACCACTGTTGGACTCGTCTCGACGAGACATTTCCAATCGTGCCAGCGGTGTCGTGCATGGTAGCTCCAATGGTCGTAGATCGAGGTTCAAAACCTCATCCCTTATTTTTTTTCTCTCTTTCCCTCATTTTTTCTCTCTCCCCTAAATATCTCATTTTCTCATATTCTTTTTCCTCATCACATCATCAACCTATTTATTCAAAATACAAAACCATTTTTATTTTTCCCAATCAAATAAATATACACACCTTATTAAATACTTCATTTCTCCTTATACCCCTAGGCCCAATTAAATTGGGTCAGAGGCCTAATTGCAAAAACTCGAAAATTTGGGTCGTTACAACTCTCCCCTCCTTTAAGAAAATTTCGTCCTCGAAATTTGTACTAGCAAAACAAGAAAGATACAAAAACATCTTAACTCTTCAGGGTCTTCGATTATAACCCGCTGCACTACTCTGATCTCAACACTTATTAGAAATAACATTGTCCTCGAATGTTACAATCATAGTCTTAACTGATTCTTCTCTAAAAATAATTTCATCCTCGCTTGGTACATCACAGACGGCAAGCGAAATCCAACAGTACCCTGATAAAACTGTCACACGAATACATCAAAAAAGAAACTCAACCTACGCTATAGAACCCAAAAGATTTGTTGCACACAAAAATCCTTCCACAACAGCGTACAATATAAAAATAACAAGATGTTAAACAACCGCTGTAGCCAAAACAAACAATTTCTCTTATGGTGACTCCTTGAAAGAGTCTCTAACCCTAACGACCTCGTAAATTTAAAACATTACTTGTTCGGTGCAAGACTTCAGAAAAAGAACAGCGTCTCCACTCACCCCAAGTGCTTACCTTAAACTTGCATGATAACTCTTATCGGTAACTAAAGCATATCTCATTAACTCGATTCATGCAAGAATATTACACTCTCAACTATAACATGTCCGAAAACACGTCATCTGTACCATCAGATCTGTCATCACATAAGAATCTCACTAAAGGATAAGGTCCCATCCCAAACCTCAAATCTCGTGTCAAAAGGTAACATGTACACACCGCAGTGTCGTACAACCCAACCACAAACAATCTAAGCAAATTTTTAATCTGGATCTCACTTTTGCCAAAAATATCAAATGATACCTACCAAGGACTGTATCATTACTCAAAGAAATCCCATCAGGACTGTATCATTACTCAAAGAAATCCCATCAAAACGATCATCATTTCAATTTCTGCTGAGGAACATCGAAGCATCACCACAACTATGAGAAATTCAATGTTTGACTCCCAACCAATGGCAAGTCAAACACTTATCACAATCTCAGCATACGACTCCACATTGTTTCCTGAACACGTATGAAAGCTTGGTACTAATTGTCATTCTCGAAATTCACCATATACTGACCACTATACTATAAAGGGAGAATCTCTTACCTTGCTATATCTTTTTCTCTAAGGCACCCACAACAAGATCTCGAAGTCTATCAGACCCAAATCTAATCACAACACTGTTTCCCCTAAATCAAAATCAGAAGCTAATTCCCGTGACTTTCAAAACAAATCAATTTTTAACTTAAAGCTTAACTGACAAACACACAGGGTACCAGTACTAACCTATTAGTACCAACACCACATGATTTGAGTATCGTTACTGTATAGAGATAGCGTCGGTGCTCCCTTACATGACCATCACTTGCGATCCTTGAACGCCCCACATAGGTAGCATGATACTCCAACTCGAACTAACTTCATACAGTCAATTTCTTGTCAAGATCACTTACCTAGGTGGTGGTCGATTACACGATCAACAACTTTTAATTAATTTGACTCACGTCCTTGTCCAAAACTCAAACTCCTTAAAGATCGAGCACCTAAAGTTTTACACTATTAGGGCAAACACAACATTCCCACTTTAACATAAAAATACAGGCTTGACGATACGAAAAAACATCTTCGACGATCTTGAAATCTCATCCAACTTTAATTGGGTTGACACCACTGTCACAGCGTAGCGGTTCCACGCAGCTCGGATCTCCACTAATGTTCCTCGATTGCTTCAAGAAAACTGAGATACAAAACAAAAACATTTACAAAGTCTTCAACCTTTGATTCCTTACTGATTACACGGTAACCAACCTCTCTCTCACGCACAAGGTCTTTAAGGCAATTATCTTGTCAACATTCATAATTCTATATTCCTTGTACCTTCACCCGTGTCACGTAAAACATCAACTTAAATTCTAGAGACAACACGTTGGCCCCTACCTTATCATTGATGAAAAGCCTCAAACGTCACTGTAGGAATCCAACATTACCACGACACACCCAAAAGAAGGGAATCCTCATTCCAAAATTCATTTCGAAACTCTAAGCCTTTATTACTTCAACCACAACCATCTTATTCTCGAACCAATCTCGAAAAAACACACAGATACCTTGAAATTGGTTAAATGAGTCATCCGCCTTAGGAGACATATAACGATCTTCTTCTATCACCCGACCACTATTTACGATTAAAGCATCACCAGCTTCTTACTAATGAGCAAGCCTATTTCTCCATTAGGCGAAACACCAAGACCAAAAGAACCTCCTTCAAGTTGCACCTTCGCAACTGAACCTCTAAATTTCTCAAATGAACCTTTAACTTTCTCAACTGAGTTGGTGTCCTCTGACAAAGGCGATGAGTACCGACATTCAACTCGGTCTTACCTCAACATCCACTCTCGTTCTCGACAGGAAGAAAGTCATAACGACTCTTCCAAAAAGGCATAAACAAACACTCTGACAATCTGAAGCTTTACAAGTGTCGAACTGCACATATTAGTATCTATAAAAAACTATTAAACATGTTTCACAACCCTGTGTGTCACTCTCAAAACAACAACCACGTAGATCACGGTAGAGGGGCAACGATCCAAACACTCTTATTATTAAATGTTGGGTTCTTTTAAGGTCTCGAAGCCTCGAGCACAACTCTCAACGTTATTGGCTCGTATCACGTTTGATTAACCAAAACAATTTCATGGTGCCATAACAACCAAGAAGGCAGCTCTCTTTCAAACATGTAGAACGTTGAACTTTGGCCACACTCTGACGAACTAGTGGATCCCGAATCCACTATCTCTAATAAACGCCTTCGCAAAGGGCAACGGCACTTCCATCTATCATTGAACCCCATTTTAAGCAAACAAAAGGGTACACCACCCAACGTGCATCCACTAGCCAAGTCAGGAACACATTATCCATACTCATGTCATAAACATTATTCACACATGTAACGATGAAAATTCCTTGCCACAAGCTCTCATAACGCATCCGAAGGCTCTAAAACAATTTACACCATGTGATAAGAACAACATTTAGGTAGCAGGAGGAGGAAACACCATCGACTCTGACATTATTTAACTAACTCGCATCTCAACAATTCGAGGTGACTTCGTCCTCAAAATCGCTCCCATGAGCCGCTTAACACTTTTCTCGGCCCTCTCGCCCACAAGCGTAACCATTTTAACATTGCAACGTTGGAAGCACCATCAAGATTCCAGTCTTAAGAAGTACGAACTCAATTTAAGGGCTTGTATTCACTAGACACCTCACCATAACACCTATACCACACCGGGGTTTCCTAGAACTGGCTAAACCTAAGCTTTGATACCACTAAATATAACACTCTCAACCCAAATGTTATGTTTGGGCTTAAAGCCCAAAACAAAATCATAAAATTTCTCAGCTTAGTTTAGACCAATAAAATGCTTTCCAAAAACATTTAAAGCCCACGATTCAAAATAAATGTATAAATGATTAAAACGTTACAAGAGCTCTAATTAAATAAAACATTTAAACATTTGACTTGATTAATACAAATTCAAAATAAGGATTATAGACTCATACACGTAAGGTTCTATTAATACGCAACCTACAAAATACAAGTATCATACTCTGACAACACCGCTTGCTAGAATCTCATACAAATAGTGCTCTTCGGTCCGATTAACCTACGCACGAAAATAACAATTCCGAGCCCTGTGCTTACAAAGCTCAATGGTACACATCTACTATATTATACTTCATGCTAATCATAAACATAAGCATGCAAGCTAGTACGAGCAATAAGAAGAGAAAAATAAACATGTGGCGCTACCACTAGCCGCCTAAACACATGCTAATATCATAGCAATCATCAATCATGGCACACAAGGCCCAACCAAGCCTAAGATCTCGACAGATCACCAAGGCAAAACAAACATCAACAACAACACAACTCTAGAGTGATGTCGGGTCACGAAGCATCGGTACATACACTCCGGGTGAGGCCGAGTCACGTAGCATCGGATCATACACCCTAGGTGATACTGGGTCACATAGCATCAGAAATATACACCCTTTCTCAGAATCATCCCTCGAGCATCTACTCTCTAGGTGAGGTCAGGTCATATAACATCAAAATATACACCCATACTCGGAATCCCTCCTCGAGTATCTTTAAATAAGGCCCGGGTCACATAGCATCAGTAATCTCCATTCGGTATCTCAACCATGGTGTTGCAACACTCTTTCACTGGGTATCCGGATCCCATTAATCAAAAGATTTAACCCATCAAATGCCTACCCAACATATAACCAATGCGATCCCAAAGATCCCCTATTGTTGCTAATCATCAACATATCGTTTATTATACATTGCCGAGTTGTTAATACATTATGGAGAAGTGCATATTTAATCTCATTTATCAAGGCATAGTTCAATTATTAATATTTCATATTACCCTTATCTTAGACCAGTATTTTAGACTATCCAATTCAACGACATCGGTACTCCAATACGAGTATTGATACGGTACCCCTGGCTAATGGTACCCACATGCATACCGCTACTAATTAGTTTACTGGAAATTTCTAATTTCCATAAGTACTGGTACGATTCCACTCGTACCGATATGGCCGTAATCGCTTACCGGTACAACTAATGCTCGTACTAGTACCCAACTCACAGGTTCGTATAATTTCTTTAAATTACGGTGTTATAAAACCAATTAGGTTCCTAAAGCTTATGTAATGCATTAAAGTACGTTGCTAGCATATTTATCAATTATTACCACTCACGTGGTAGCGCGTGAGCCCTCCTTCGGCAGCCAGAAGGTGGCGACGAGCTCCAGTCCTGCTATTCTCCAACCGCAGATTCTGAAGATGGCCTCCGTTTGCAGTAGTAACGACTAGAACATGCTAAACTAGCTTCTCCCAAAACTTCTTCTTTCCTACTCTGGCAAACATCAACTCGGACAGCGACGCGACGACCACTGTTGGACTCTTCTCGACGAGACCTTTCCAATGGTGCTGACGGTGTCGTGCACATTGGCTTCAATGGCCGTAGATCAAGTTTCAAAACCTCCTCCCTCATTTTTCTCTATTTCCCTCATTTTTCTCTCTCCCCCAAAATATCTCATTTTCTCATATTCTCTTTTCCCATCATGTCATTAGCCTATTTATTCAAAATACAAAACCATTTTTATTTTTCCCAATCAAATAAATATACACGCTTTATTAAATACTTCCTTTCTCATTTTACCCCTAGGCCCAATTAAATTGGGTCTGAGGCCCAATTGCAAAACCTCAAAAATTTGGGTCATTACAGACATTGTTAGAATCATTAACCTACTCAATATACCACATTGCGGATAACGGTGATATGGAATTGATAGTGGAATCCCACTTGCAGTATTCATTAGGAGGGCACCTAGAGTTGTATACAATATTTTCTGATGATGATGATGGTAGCAAAGTCCCAAATTAGAGACTGGTAAATTTTGACTTTGATCCTAATGTTTAGAGTTTGACATTTAATTTACAAAATAATTTCAACTTATTAAGTACACACAGCCATCCTAATGTTTAAAGACGGTCAAATTTTAACTTGGGTGCATTATCGTCTTCGATGACAAGGCATTCTTGCGTAGCTCGCTTCGACTTTGACTTAAACTTGCCACTAACCCATCATTCAATGTACAATCCATACAGTATGGATGTGGTCGCATCATCAACTCAAAACAACATGAGGTTGCCAGACCACGATGCGCTTAACCCGTTTGATGATTTCTCATATGGATGATATCAACGTATATCCTTAGTACGAATTACGTGTTACCATCTATGGGGAGACATTCTTGTGATAGTACTATCGGCTTTGATATTGGTAATGCGATTTGTGAGCGGTCTCGTGATCGATGCACAACTAGTACATATGTTACTGTAGTATTCGACGATTTAGAAATATTTCAATTTGAGGGGGATAATTTTGGCAAAGAATCGATAAGGGAAATCAGCCCCAATGGTGACTATCTAGCCACTTTCTAAGAAGAACCAGAAGACATTGACATGCCAGAAAAACCAGAGGATGATGTCCAAGGCAACGAAGAACACGCCGCACCTATCAATGTTCCATATACTACCACTTCGATTTTTTATTATTGGCCGCCATCCCACTTTACAACCATTAATATGGAAGCCTTCAACATGCCAGAAGTTTTACAGTTCCTACAGATTGAGCAACACAACCAACATGGTGATGGTGAACTCTATATTAGAATGACCTTCATGACAAAAAAAACTCACCGATGGCTACTATTAGGAACTATAATATACTCTAATCAGTTACGTCGCTGTAAACAAACCCAACCAATTTTTACATTGTTGAATGTATCCACAAGAATCAGGGATATAATTGGAGGGTTCGTGTATCATGCTTGAAGAAGATGAACCTGCCATAGAAGATCACAAAATACGTGAGGCCTCATACATGCATTTGTCAACAGCCTCAGTCAGGATCATAATAACTTGGATGTGCACATGCTTTGTGATGCATTCATTCCACCGGTCAAAGCAAATCCACTTGTAATAGTTGAGACTTGTATGGCTATAATTACATCTCAATACGACTACACAGTTGACTACCATAAAGCATGTTATGCAAGGTGGTGGGCCTTACAAAAATTGTATGGCCAATAGGAGGAATCATACAAAGATTTACGACCATGGCTAAAAATGATGCAGAAACATATACCAAGAACGATTGTGAAACTGGAAACTGTACCGGCATATGAAAATGATTGTGTCGTACAAGGTGTATGCTAATTCTACTGGATATTTTGGATATTTTCGTAGTGCATTAATACATTTTGTCACTGCAAGCTGATAGTTCAGATCGACGATACTTGGTTGTACGACAAATACACACAAATTTTATTATTGGCAGCTAAACAAGACAAGAATAAAAAAACGATTCCCATCGCCTTTGCAATAGTCGAAAAGGAAGATATCAACTCTTGAAAATTCTTCTTTAAGAACTTACGAGATATGTGTTATTTTTTATAGAGGCACAGTGATCAAATACGCAATCGAGCGTATGGGTTGGTCTTGGCAACCTCCCCATATTTATCACCGGTACTGTTTATGCCATATTGCTGCAAATTATTTGCAAAGGTACAAGAGTAAAGATGAACGTCTAATGGTGCTTCGAATGGGTACATCTCTCACTCTTTTGGGTTTAAGATATCTTTGCATTTATTATTCATCATTAACTATTCTATTTTTTTTCTATAGGCAACATGTATTTCGTACATGAGGTTGAGAAGCTATTTGAACAAGTGAAAGTTAGGAATTTAGAAGGCTATAACTACCTTGCTAAAATCCCGAAGGAGAAATAACTTCGATTATTTGATGGGGGTAAATGATATGGTCATATTACGATGAATTTGGCCGAGGCGACCAATTCATCATTGAAGGGAGTGCGACATTTGCCTATCACTTTCTGTTGTCAAAATGACATATTACCGATTAGCTACCATTTTTGCAACCTTGGGAAAACAACCAGTTGACTGGATGGCAGGTGGCCACAAAGTCCACCCAAACCTCTTCACAAAATTTCAAATATTTGTGCAGCATTCAAATGCGATGAATGCGACTTGCTTCTCTCGCGAATACCATTTATTCCGTGTTTTAGAATATTCGAGGCCATTGGAAGGCATATAACACAACGCATATGTGGTTGATCTATGAGAAAAAACCTGCGAGTGTGGAGTCTTCCAAACATTCAAAAACTCGTGTGCGCATGCCATTGCTGCTTGTTCTTCTGTACGGATCCACTACATGACATTGGTTGATCTGGTATACTTACTTGAAACCGTATTCAAGGTTTATCAATATGAGTTTCCTCCCATTGGAAATGAATTTGATCCGAACATAGTTGATGATGAACCTATAATACAACCAGATCTTGCACTACGACGCGAAGAAAATGGTCGTCCACGATTAACACAGATTTACTGTGATGAGGTTTTGGTCGAACATCGAGAAAAAACTGGACAGCTAAAACTATGCACTAAATGTAGGAATCTCGGACACACCAAGAACAAATGTCCTAATTGTTCATGCCCTCGTATCAATAAATTGTACTTTTTATTGCACTACTATTTTTTCTAAGTAACAAAATCTCTTCGTTAGGTTTCAATTTCTTTTGGTTTCGAAGCATTTTCAACGCGATTTTTATACCGTTTATAATGTCTCGTATGTGCCAATATCAGTCTCAAATGAAAGATAATTTCCAATACTATGTCTCTAAGCTTAAAGATTACACAAATTTTGCGATTAACTTCCCAAAAAAACCTATCGAATATGCCTATCAAGCCATTTTAGTTTGTTATTCATGCACAAAACCAAGGTTTGGAGCTATTTTCAACGCGATTTTTACATCGTTTATAATGTCTCGCATATGCCAATATCATTCTCAAATGAAAGATAAGTTCCAATACTACGCCTCTAAGCTTTAAGATTACACAAACTTTGCGATTAACTTCCCGAAAAGAACCCATTCGAGCATGCCTATCAAACCATTTTAGCTTGTTATTCATGCACAAAACAAGCTTTGGAACCATTTTCAATGCGATTTTTACACCATTTATAATGTCTCGTATGTGCCAATATCAGTCTCAAATGAAAGATAAGTTACAATACTACACCTCCAAGCTTAAAGATTACGCAAATTTTGCGATTGAGTTCCCGAAAAATCCCCTCATACATGCCTACGAAACATTGTAGCTTGTTCTTCATGCACAAAACCAAGCTTTGGAACCATTTCCTACGCGATTTTTACCCCGTTTATAATGTCTCGTATGTGTCAGTATTAACCTCAACTGAAAGATGAGTTCAATACTACGCCTCTAAGCTTAAAAATTACGATTTTTTTATTAGAACCCGAAAAAACACCTCGAACATGCCTATAAACCCTTGTATTTAAACCTCAAATTGCACTGAACTCGCTTCCTGCAAGAAGCCAATTCAATATAATATGGCCCGGTGAGATTTTCAATTTCTCGGGGACCTCGCTATATGCAAAATGCGAGGTCCTTTTTCTAAATATTAAATTGGGTTATTTGAAAAGTCCGTCCATGTTAGATGAAACTCGCGTTTTGTAGAAAGCAAGATCTTAAATCGCGTTTTGTAGAAAGCGAGATCTTAAATCGCGTTTTGTAGAACGTGAGGTATTCTTACATAGGCGATTTGGAGGTTATTTTTCTACATAATGCTCACATGAGTTATTTTTAAAAAAATATTAAAAATGGGTTATTCATTTAAAAATGCCCAGTTTCACAGTTCACCATCTTCGTCTCTCTTTCCCTATATATTTTATCCCTTTCATTTCCCTCTTATAATTATACCCTTTAGCTTCAAACATTCGTATCTTTTAAATCACACCGAGTTCTCATTTTCTTTCTCTTTCCTGCAAAATTTGCAGTCTTCAAGCACCTGTCGTAGAAACACGGCAGGGATCTTTTCAAGTTCGCTAAATAACGGTTTTAACCATCCCCATTCTGAATCCGGAACTTCATCGAGTCGATGATCAGTTGGGGCGATCTTTACACCGTTTTAACGGCGGTGATCCCGCTGTACGTGGCTATGATCTTGGCATACGGCTCGGTTCGTTGGTGGAAGATTTTCTCCCCGGACCAGTGCTCGGGAATCAACCGTTTCGTCGCCGTGTTCGCCGTCCCGCTCTTGTCTTTCCATTTCATTTCGACCAACGACCCTTACGCAATGAACTTCCGGTTCATAGCGGCGGACACGTTTCAGAAGCTCATCATGTTGTTCGTTCTCGGATTGTGGGCTAATTTAACAAAAAATGGCAGCCTCGAATGGATGATCACCATCTTCTCTTTATCGACGCTTCCCAACACTCTGGTGATGGGAATTCCGCTTCTGATCGCCATGTACGGGCCTTACTCCGGGATGTTAATGGTTCAAGTGGTGGTGCTCCAGTGTATTATTTGGTACACGCTCCTCCTCTTCCTTTTCGAGTACCGCGGTGCTAAAATCCTTATCATGGAACAGTTTCCAGAAACAGCGGCTTCCATTGTTTCTTTCAAAGTTGATTCCGATGTTATGTCGCTCGACGGCCGGGATTTCCTTGAAACGGATGCGGAAATCGGAGAAGACGGGAAGCTACACGTCACGGTGAGGAAATCTAATGCTTCGAGGATGTCTTTAGGGCCTTGTTCGCTTCCTGCATTGACTCCGAGACCCTCGAACCTCACCGGAGCAGAGATATACAGTTTGAGCTCTTCCAGGAACCCGACGCCGAGGGGTTCGAATTTCAACAACTCGGACTTTTACTCCATGATGGGTGTTCAAGGATTTCCTGGACGGCAATCGAATTTCGGTCCAACTGATATGTACTCCGTTCAATCTTCGACAGGACCGACTCCGAGACCATCGAATTTCGAAGAAAACAGCTCGGGTATGTCGCCGAGATTCGGGTTTTATCCGGCACAGACAGTTCCTACATTGTACCCTGCTCCGAACCCTGAATTTTCATTGGTGGCTAAGAACAATAAAGCTAACCAACAACAGCAACAGCAGCCGGTTCAACCTCAGCAGCAGAAGGAGAATAGCAAAGAGAAAGATGATGCAAAGGAGTTGCACATGTTTGTGTGGAGTTCGAGTGCTTCGCCGGTATCGGAAGCCAGAGGACTTCACGTCTTCGGCGGCACGGATTTCGGAGCTTCCGAGCAATCCGGGCGGTCTGAGCAGGGTGCTAAAGAGATCAGAATGTTGGTTTCTGATCACCCTCAAAACGGGGAAAACAAAGCTATGCCGGGGAGTGGTGACTTTAATGGAGAAGACTTTAGCTTTGCTGGAAAAGATGGGGAAGAAGAGAATGAAAAAGGACCTGATGGACTAAACAAGCTGGGGTCCAGTTCAACGGCCGAGTTGCACCCGAAAGCCGGAGGAGCGCCGGAGACTGGTGGCGGTAAACAAATGCCTCCGGCGAGTGTAATGACCCGCTTGATCTTGATCATGGTTTGGCGTAAGCTTATCCGAAACTCCAACACATATTCCAGCCTCATCGGACTGATTTGGTCCCTAATTGCTTTCAGGTCAGTTCATTAACTCTTGAATCAAGTTCTTTGAATGATAAAAAAGCTTTATCCGAGTTATGGGTTCGATTTGATTGTCTTAAAATATAATTACAACTCATGCGACTATGGTAAATTTTTTAATCATTGCAGGTGGCATGTGAGTATGCCGAAAATAATAGAGAAGTCGATCTCCATACTGTCAGATGCTGGATTAGGAATGGCCATGTTTAGCTTAGGTGAGCATTTCTGTTATTTCCTTCAGATTCGAATAATTTAAACATTATATACTATATTAGGCAATTCCATGTAATGCTTCAAGTTGAACTGAACTTGACCTAAATGAAATGTCCTAAACCAACACTTTGTGCACTTACAAAATACTATGTTCCAACTATTTGTGATACTTTTGCCGGATTCAGGCAACCCATTGGGAACAAAAATCCATGTAATAGGAGACCGTGGACCATTTTATTTCTTCCTTTTTCAAAATTGATTTTGATATTACATGAAAATTGGTTGGTGGCTAAACGGGATTAATCTCCCGACAAGTGGGGTCATGTTGTGATGGTGCCTAGCGGTCCAGGGTGGGTGGGAATTTGTTGTGATAGACGCCAATTAGGCCACCAGTTAGTGAAAGGTAGTTGGATTGAAAATATTTGGTTTGTTATATGGTGAAAAAACAGGTCTTTTTATGGCACTGCAACCCAAGATCATCGCTTGTGGGAACTCCGTCGCCACCTTTGCTATGGCGGTTAGGTTCTTGACCGGTCCAGCAGTCATGGCTGCCGCTTCGATTGCTGTAGGATTGCGCGGCACACTCCTCCGTGTCGCCATCGTTCAGGTAACCCAAAACAAAACAAAAAACTTACAATCCTTTGTAACTATTAGGCCTATTAGCTAACTCTTGATTTGAATTTAACAGGCGGCTTTGCCACAAGGAATTGTACCATTTGTGTTCGCCAAAGAATACAACGTTCACCCTGCAATTCTCAGCACCGCGTAAGTGTACAAACCCTAAATATATTTAATCATGTGTTGAGGGATCTTCCGACGCTCTCTAAAAAAACCGCGAAATCGGTCCGACTCTCTCGGCAACATGTCATATAATACCTTATCGAAATTGTTAACTATGTATAGCTGATGTCTTCCTTCGTAATTTTTTCAGGGTTATCTTTGGGATGTTGATAGCATTACCAATAACGCTCGTGTACTACATTCTTCTAGGATTGTGAGGGTAAGTGAGTTATTTATGGTTCGAATTTGTGTTACACATTCGGACCGAAACCGGATTACATTGTTAATTAACATGAGGATTTTCGGGGGAAGAAGACTTTAGTGCAAAAAGGATTCCAAAATCGTTGGAGATAACATAGGTAAGGATATTTTGACTTAGCCTCCCCGATATAAGGATGATGCCCCCATTAAAAGCCAAGTTTATCCAATTTCATAGAGTAATAATTTTCACACGAAGGAAGCACAAGGCATACATTGAAGAGGAAAAAGAGGGGGAAGTTGGTCACTTCATATCTAATTAATTTCACTTCAACTCCCTTATGATTTTTGTAAAGTTTGATTTCACTCTAATGAAAGCAGCAAAGGGTTCTTTGTTTTGTAGAGAAGATATGGAATCTGGATTTGTTTTTGATATTGGCTTTGATTGGCAATTATTTGTGTCGTCATTTATAAATTTTTATTACATTAGATCAAATTTCAAAGAGAGTTGATAATGTATTTGAAATGATATTTAAAGAATATGAGATTAATTCATACTCGGTGATAACACTGATTGTTACGTGACAGATCGTATTAACATTCTAGCATAAAAGTATGGAGCATATGGTGTTATCCTCGTGTGTATGACATAAGCTAATTTAAGACATTTGAGAGGGAGAGATAGAGAGGGTCATGGTCGATGGGCCCGAGCCCATGGCTAGGGACCATTTGAGGGATTATTCTTTTCATTTTGATATATATATAATATAATATTTGTAAGTTTTATATGTTTTTGGATCATTTGATTAATTGATTTTAGTGATTAAGATTCAAAATTTTAAACTAAAGACAATTCAATTATTTAAAATGGTGATAAATATTTTTTATTTATGTTTCATGTTATAATTTTTTTTATCTTATTTGTTTACAGATCTAAGCAAAGACTAATTTTATGGAGTAAAAAAATCAAAGGGAGGTGAAAGTTCTCCCATAAAATACTTAACATTGAACATTTCCCAAAGTCTCAAACCCGAGGTCTTGATTAAGCTGGAACATATTATATTTGTTTTAAATTTTTAATGTAACCTATCATTGTTCTAATCTTAATGGTGACTTTATTTTCTACTATTAGTGTATATCAATGTTCTAATAATAGTACTTTTGTCAAAAAAATGTTCTAATAATAGTACATATATGCAACAAAGTATGGAATCGAGATGAAATTTCATGAGGTCAAATGTAAATTTTTGGCGATATCAATGTATAAGTTGTTTAATTTTGAATTTGTTAGGGATATGAGAAGTATTTAAACCAAATAAAATAGTAGGCTGTGGCTTAATTTGCCTAGTTTGAAAACTAAGAGGGGCCTAACAAGTAATTGGATCCCAAAAAAATGGAACTATGATTTAATATACCTGGTTTTAAAATTAAGAGGGACCTAAATAGCAATTGAATCCAGAAATTGATGGGGACAGAGGCTTAATTTGTCTAGTTACAAAACAATGAAGGACCTAAAAATAATTAGACACAAAATAGCGCTCCCACTATCCATGTAGTTGTGTTGAGTGTAATGATAAGGCACATCACACTCTTAAAGAGAGAATTCCAATTTAAAATTTAGAGACGATATTATTAGGAAGGATAATCACAAACCCTTTCTCCGTGACCTTTCCATACAATTTCTCTCTAATCAAAGTATCAAACGCAACCTTAATGTCTCAATTCAATTTTGATCCAACTTATGGAACAATACTACTATTTAATAACATATAGTCCTTCAAATTTTATTTCAGTATCACATAGTTGAACTCAACTTTTCAAAGTATATAAAAAAACACACGCCAATCATTGAGTATATCTATATACGTTGCTATGACTTGAACCATGCATCCATGGACAGAGGGATGTATGGGTTGGGAGGGCAAAATTTTTCGGTATAATAGCATTTTAGATCTTTCTAATTTAAATACTAATTAAATAAAGTTTTTATCTCTCCCAATTTTTAAATTTAAAGGCTTACTATACTCTTTCTCCTCCCTATATTTGATCCTAACTCCGTCCGTGTATACATCTTAAGTATGGAAGAGGATAGTCATTTTCAAATCATACATATCAATCGGACAAAGATTTGGTGAGCCATATTGAATTGGTATAATTCCAAGCACATACGTATAAAAGGAGTGCAATTTTCTATTCCATTTTCTTTCATAATTCATATCATTCAATTTGCATTGATGTCTCCATCTCCTTTGTTTGCTTCTAATGGCCAAAGTCTTTGATATTATTACAACCTTAAGCATGTGATTTCCAGCATGTTTTTGGACCATTTGATTGTGTGTTATGCACCGTATATGCGTAATAGATTTGAATGCAACGTATTTAATGTATTAAATATGACGTGGCATGTCTGATATGTGTATTGTTTTGACACATTTAATATATTTTCTTCCATTATAGTTAGAAAATTGATATTTTACGAACTCTAAGGGTGATATTGTTGAGACAACTCCAAACATGATGCATAAAATAGACATGAAAAATTTAAAAACTTCTATAAACTATTAGGAATGATATGATATAAAAACATAATTACAATTACAATAAAAACATAAATTTACGTAGATCTAAATCAAAAAGAATTTAGACAAACTCTCGCACATAATGAGGCTTAACCCAAAATAATTTACATGTATCAAAAATTTAAACCATAAGATTTTCGTGTAATGAAATTTGAGTTATTTTTTGATACACTATGTGCAAAAATATTACACAATCATTTATATTTAAACTATAAAATTTAATATTTAAATTCATAACCTCAAATCCTGAACTATAAACTATAAATCTTAAACTCTAAATTATAACCCTAAATTATACATTATAAACTCTATAACCTAAACCCAAAACTTTAAACTCTGAATAAACTCATAACCTTAAAATTGACATTTTTTTTGATAAATCATAATCTAATCCTAATTCTACCTAGAGGGGAGGGAAGAGGGGACTCTAGGGGAAGGAATGAGTGTTTCTAGTGAGTTTAGAACCAATGACTTAAGGGAATATGAGAGAACAAAGATAAGCAACTTAATCAACTGGCCAATATGCTTGCTTAAAATTCATAAATTTATAGTTTAAACGGTTTATGTATCAAAATATTTTTCATTAAATTTAGACTGACAATAAACACAATATAATAAGTCTTGAACATTCAACGTCAAAAATTTGAAACAATAATTAATAATACAAGTAAAAAACACATTAATTACAAAATCCACCTGTTGTCCTGCTTCATGTACTGTCCTCACTTCATTGTCCCCATCATTATCATCATTTATTTCTTGGTATTTTCCATTTCCAAAATTAGGTGAAATTGAAGAAAAAGAGAACACTCAATTGGCAATAAATTTGGAACTTGTAATTTCATTTCAAAATTCGTTAAATAGAAAAAAAAAGAGCTAAAAGCACATACAATTATAAGAAAACGAACAACGGCTAGGGCATGGGAGAATCTAGCATAAAAAGTAGGCGTACAACTGAACCAATTTAATTTGTTAGGTATAAAATTTTTAATGTGGTAATATAAAATTTTGTATAAGAAATATTAAATTTAATCATACTTAGTTTATTAGGGTATACGATCAATAATATTTAATATAATAATATAAAAATCTTTCGTACCTTGTACTTTATTCATGACCTACTAAATAAAAATTCTGACTCGGACACTCTCGGCCTAAGGTTTGGTTTGATTTTCTATATTTTCATACTGCACATTAAGGAATATGACGAAATCAAAAGACTGTTAAAGATGAATCCGATCAGAAAGGACAAGGACCTCTTGATAATGATCGGACGGAGCATGTGATTCGAGGGCCAATAAATACAGTACGAACAAACATAGGCAGCCATCCTGGACCAAAAATCGAAATCCAAACCACTATCATGAAGTGGACAGCTCGGGGTTTCGTGGCTAAAATGAAACCCAATGGACGTGCTTATTAATCGGCTTTAATATACGAAAAACCTGTTTTTAATAGTTTTTTTTTTTTACAAAAATAACCCTCTACCAATGTTATCTAAAAAAATGACCTTCAAATCGGCTACGTATGGATACCTCGCGTTTTGGGAAAAGCAATTACTGACCTCGTGTTATACAAATAGCGAGGTTTGTCTGACGTGGGCCGACTTTTCATATTGCGTAATTTAAAATTATTTGATAAGTCCTCGCGTTTTCCATACCGCGAGGTCCCCGAGATATTGATTATATCGTGAAAGAAATTACACGGACCTCGCGTTATGCAGAAAGCGAGGTCCTCGTATTCGAGGTTGAAATACAAGGGTGTATAGGCATGTTTGAGGCATTTTATCCTGCCATTAGCCGGTTAATTTTGGTAAAATTTAAGCTTAGAGACGTGTAGTATTAGAACTTATCTTCCATTTGAGACTGATATTGGCTCGTACGAAACATTGTAGAATGTTTTAAAAGCGCGTTCAAAATGGTGAGACGCTAGTTTTATCATGCAATACAAGGGTGTATAGGCATGTTCAAGGCATTTTATATTGCCATTAGCCCGATAATTTTGGTAATTTTTAACTTTAGAAACGTAGTATTGGAACTTAACTTTAATTTGAGACTAATATTGGCACGTACGAGACGTTGCACACTGTATAAAAAGTACGTTGAAAATGGTTTTAGCACTAGTTTTATCATGCAATAATAAGAATTTGAAATGGCTTTGTAGGCATGTACAAGAGCATGTATGGCATAGTTTGTCCATGTAATATCCCAAATTTTGGCCAGTGACCGAAAAGTAAATTTTGAAAGTTTGGGGGCTAAAGTATAAACTTTGAAAAAGTTAGGATTTATTTAATTATGGGTTTTGGAAAGGAAATTTCTAAGATTTAAAAGTATCATGGGGTGGATAGTGAGCTGAAATGGATACTTCCAAAGTTTGATTAGAATCCGAGAAAAATTGGAATGGGAATTGAAGATTCAAGTTTAGTGACCAAAATGATAAACAAACAAAACTTGTATGGTATAAGACTGAATATGAAAAAGTTAAAGGACTAAATTTTTAATTTCCCAAAATTTAGGGGTTTTTATTTTATAAATAAATAGATCATTTAAGGGTGTGGATCGAATGTGAAGATTCTGGATTGATCCGATGTTTCTATTATTGGGAAATTACAGTCAAAGTTTAATTGGAATTCGGATACTCGAATTGATCCGAAAAATTTTGAGATTTTACTAGATGATAAAGGAAGGTTATAAAAGTCTGTTACAAGTGTTGGGAATATTTTTAGTTTGATTCAAGATGAATCCTATAATTTAATTCTGAGTAAAAGGTTAAATTATCGGTATATTAGATCGAATGAAAAGTTTTAGAGATTGATCCAAAAGTTATGGAAAATTCATAAAATATTATTTTATGAATATTTTATTGTAGTTGGTTGGATTCCAACTAGACTTGGTTGAATTTTTACAAGAATGGCAAACTAGTAAATAAAGACTAGTTGGAGGGCAAATTGGTCATTTGACAAGGATGGCATTTTTGAAATATTAAGGGAAATTTTGGAAGGTGAATTACACTTGGATCAAATCATGGCCATTGATTTTTGATAAGATTAAGTCTTGGCCGTTGGATTAAAAGGGCAAATTAGTAAATTTTACTAATTAAATGAATTTTAAATTCATTTAATTTTAACATGTGGATTTAAATAAGTAAAAGATGAACCAAATTGTTCAAATTTCTTGAAATATTTCGAACTAAGGGGAGAAAAAAAAGGGAGAAAATTTTCAAGCTCGATTCAAGCCCCGAGACTCGATTTTTAGGTAATCTTTCGAACTGCAAAGTTGTTCTACTCTTCAAGTTCTATCTTTTGAATTAATTAATTTACGGAATACATGCTTGATTGATAAAAAATTTACATGAGAAGGGAATTAGGGTTTATGAACAAAATTGGGGCTTTTGAAATTTTATGATTCCATGGTTGAATTTAAGTTAGAATCAAGCTTATATGATGTTTAAATCATGTTATTGAGTTAGGATTTAAACCTACGTATTTTAGTTTGTATGAAGATGATTAGGGTTTATGATTCAAGTTTAATTTAGGGTTTGTGATGTTGAATTAATGATCTAGTAAGCTTGAATTGTTATTTGGAAGCGAAACCTTAAAGTTATTAGATAGGGACCATTTCAAAAATTCTGAAAGTTAGAGGAATAATCTGAATTTTTATAATTTTTAAGTGTATTTATGTTATTAATAATGCTGGAGATGTGAAATTGATGTTAGAATGCTAAACCGATGTTGAATTGAATTAGTGACCATTTTGACAATTTGTCAAAGTTAAGTGACCATTTCGGCAAGGGATTTTTGGATGAGAATTAAATCTGAATTTTAGTTGAAATAATGGAATTAAGGTATTAATGTTGATTTGAGGACTAAATTTCAAAGTTAAGAAGCTTGGATCCTTATCTTTGCATTTTTAGTGACTATTTCGAAAAGAACAAAAATTAGAGGAAATTATTTTTGAATAATTATTTGATGAAGAAAGTGATACATTAGTGGTTTGAATCAAGTAAGGGGACCAAATTGACAAAATAGCAAAGTAAGGAGAAATTAGTATAAAGTTTGAAGTTATTTATGGAAGTTGTGTAGGAAAACTGGATTTGACAGTAAGTTTGAAAATTCACCATAAAATTCTACAAAAATGGTTAGATGGTGAATTTTATACTGATGTAAATATTTGTTCGTCTAGTTTTGTTTCCAACAAACGGAAACTAATTTCGAGTTCCGAGTAAAAAGATATGAATTTTTAAGTAGTGAAAGGTCAGAAAACAGTATGACAGTCTGTTCCGAAATCAGCACTGAAAATTGACTTTGAAAATTTGTCATAAATCATACGAGTTGAATTTGGGCTATTAATTTATATGGCTGAAAAGCTTATTGAATCTAGTTTATTTCAGAACAAACAGAATCGAATTCCGAGTTTTAGATCATTTTATAGAAATAAATCTTCAAAGGTAGTGCAAGCTGCTAGAAAATGAAAATTGAGACAATTTGTGTCTAATGTTGGTTAGCAAACTTGGAGGAATTATTTGAAGATCAAAATGGTCATTAGGGGACCAAAAATGAGTTTGTAAACAGTATAAGGAAGGAAAGAAATTTATGGAAAATTTTTATGTTGAATGATTAAATAGCTTAATTGAAATATTGTTAGAAGTGAATCTAACAAATGTTTATTTATATGTGGTTAATGAAGCCGAATACGAATCAAAGGGGATTCGAGATACTATAAAGGAAAGGATCGAGTAGAATTTAGTGAGGCATACTATTACATGGCCTCGGTGAGTGCATTTCTAAATGTTTGCTTTACATTGAAAATGGCATTGCATTTCTCTATAATACATGATATGATACATTGCTCGACATGGCAAGCTTGATGGAATACCAGGTAGGAATTATTGTTTGCATAAATGATGATGCATTATGCATACATGAAATATGGATAATGACATAATTAAAATGAAACAAGATACACCATGGGGATCCAAGCCTATAGTGCAAAATGCACTAACGAGGTGTTTAATATAAGGAGCAAAGAACGTCCTTATATGAGGAGCAAAGAGCGTCCTCTCGAATACGTACTCCACAAGGCACTACGGTGCAGATAGGCTATAGGGTTTCCATGGGCCTTTAGCCAGACACATTAATAATACACACAAGATGGTTATATGATAGATCATGAGCATGCAAATGACTGCATGATGATACATGAATCATATGATAGTGGTGATACATGATAATGATGATACACGAATCACATGATAGTGATGATACATGATATTGATGATACATGATCTATATGATACATGATATAGATGATACATGATAGAGATCTTACATGATACATATGATACATGATAGAGATGTTACATGACAAAGATGTTACATGATACATGATACAAATGTTACGTGATTACATGATACATGCAAAAGATGTTACATGATTTCATGATACATGAAAATGAAGTTACATGTTACATGACATATGTACATTGCGATATACTTTCTATGTTATAGAGAAAATGAAATGCACTTTTATATATGGCATAATGTATTACATTATTTCATATTTTTAAAATAAATAAGTTTAACTGCCTCACTAAGTTCGTACTTAGTGTGTGTTTTATGTCACACGTTGGTTTCCTGGAAATCGTCTACCGAGGAGGAGCAGAAACTTGGGAAAAATCAAGTTACTGCAATAAGTTCAATAAGTACGTCTTTACCATAATTTGATAGACTAGTGGGCATGTAAGTATTTTAAAATGGAACTGCTTACATCATAAGTTTACAACATAATTATATGTTTTTATGGATGGATATGTTTAAAAATACGAATTGTTAACAATAGCAAAATCTTTGGTATGGTTAAAATGTTGTTTAGCCCTGATCGCGTAAAAATTTTAAAATTAAGAAAGGGTCTAGGTAGCTTACGTAGTTTTCACCCTGAATTATATTGTTTTAATAGTTTAATTATAAAATTTGTAAACCAATTCAGTTTCAAAACTAGCTGCACCTAGACGACACAGTTTTAAATTTAAAACTGAGAAAAGGTTAAACTACAAATTAAATTTTGGTATAAAAAATTCAAGTCAAGATTTCTTCCAATGATTTCGTAACATCTTTAATGTATATTCGGTCTACGAGTATACGTTAAGGGTGTTACATTTATTGGTATTAGAGCTATAGGTTTAGCCGATTCTGGAGGTTAAACCAAATTTAATATGATTTGATGTTAAATACATGCCCCTAGGATGTCATGTTACTGACGTACTATTGTGTAACTTGATTATGCTCCTCAATAACATGAATAAGTTATAGTAGAAATAAGTAATGCCAAGTATGTTTGGACTGTGTTAAACATCTGATAATTGAGACCACAAGGAGGTCCAAAGTAGAAGCAATGAAATACATAATGTTCCATCTTTAGCTCTTATCTTAGTAGAGCCACTAGCATAGCAAAGAACTCTAGCACAAAAATATGAAACCTTAGTATGAGGTTTAAAGGTTGTGGTTAATAGAATTAAGACCCTTGTGCCTGCACCAGTAAGGATGTTGACTGTTAAGGAGCTTAAAGGTTAGGAGCTCCTGAATTTAATGGAGAAAGCAGTTCAATAATTTCCAATTTATGGCATAAAGATGTTAAAGTCATGCTATAGAGAAATTAAATTGCATATATACTAAGAAGTTAGAATAAGTTGTATCCTGCTAAGGAAACACGTTCGTATTTAGTGGTCTAATGCCACATAGTTAGTACATGTTAAGGCCTCCTGAATTTAATGGAGAAAGCAGTTCGATAATTGCCAATTTATGACATAAAGATGTTAAAGTCATGCTATAGAGAAATTAAATTGCATATATACTAAGAAGTTAGAAGAAGTTGTATCCTGCTAAGGAAACATGTTCGTATTTAGTGGTCTAATGCCAAATAGTTAGTACATGTTAAGGCAGTGATTTGGAAATCATATTTTGGATCGAATAAAAATTGTTAAGCGTGCTGTTGCGCGTAATAAGTGTTACGCAAATGTGCAAGTATACACGTCGCAAGTTATAGTATAAAAGATATCGTCTCCACAGGGATTGGTGCCACTTCAAGGATCTAGTCTCTTGCACTGTAAAAAGTAAAAACACAAATAAAAGATTATAGGAGTTTAACTAATGACTAATCTAGAAAGCAATAAAGTAAAAGAAAAGATGAATTCAAATGAGAGAGAGATAGGCCAGGTTATCGTGAGTTGAGGTGTGATAGTCGATTGGATCGTTTTGGTAAAAGAGTGCACGGGCAACTAAGTTGCCGTGGCAACTTGCACAACGGGGTTGCCTTGGCAACTAATCGATGGTTGCCTGGGCAACTACTTGGGCGTCTGGGCAGCAACCTTCAAGGTTCGGCAGATCGTTCTTCAATGGTTTCTTCTTATCCCTAAGTCGAAACTCTAGCTACTTGTGCATGCCTTGATAATACATCCCTGCGTGAATCAAGGGTGAACAACAACCAATCTTGCGCTCCTCTTAGCCGTTGAAATCCTTAACTTATTCCTAAGCCAGATTAATCTTTACCATCAATAGATTGAATAAAGATCATATTCATTCGTTTCTTGAATCTAACTCTCCCGATATTAGATAAATAGATGAAGTTACGAGATCCTTTCCCAATTCACTCGCAAACAAGAATAAGAACCAAGAATGAATAAACCTTGAAATAGAAAAGTGCAAACTCTTATTACCTAAACAAAATCCAATAGTTTCTCACAACCACAAAACACAATAACCATAGCCAAGTAGATTTAGTTCATGGCTAGGTTCCAAAGAAACACAAGATAAACAATCCCTAGCATGAACCCAATCGAACAAGAAAGAAAAGGATGAAGAAGGAGGCTTGTCGAAATCCTCCTTGCCCTAGATGCTTGTCGAAAATTCTCTCCTCTTGCCCTCCTTGGACTTGTCGAAATTCCCCTATATTGCTCTCTCCCTCCAAGTTGTCGAAATCTCCTTGCTATTTATAGGGCTAGGCCAGAGTCCTTCTTTGAGGAGGAGTTTGAGTTGGAATTAATTATCTTTAAAGAATATAATTCTTTATTATAATTATATTCCTATTAGAACTTCTCCTATCTTCTTCAATTTAATTCTTCTTTAATCTCTGCATGGCAATCAAATTCCTTTGGGCTTGGGCCTTGCTCCATGTCATCTTGGGCTTGTATAGTCATTAATTTCGACATCTCTATTGCATTTTCTCTTTGTCGACAATTGCCATGGCAACTGGCTCGGCGTCTCCTTCATGCATTGCCCTGGCAACTAGCTCGACATATCCTTCATGCATTGCCCTGGCAACTAGCTCGGCATTGCTTTGGCAAGTGATCCTGCACATACACACACAAAGTACACCAAAACAGCATCTTTTCCACAAAAACTACCAAGTTATGTAATCAAGCTCAACGATGGAAGGAAACATGGATTAATGCATGAATGGCTAACTATGCAACTAAGATGAGCCTAAGTCTAACAATAATATGAGTAAAAAGGGTAAGAAAAATAGTACTTTTGAACACTTATCACACCCCCAAACTCGAACTATTACTTGTCCTCAAGCAATGCAAACTCATAATTACCTGCCAAGACTTCAATTTTCACAAACTTAGCTTTGAACTTGATTTCAATTCTCTGAACCGGGGCACAAAGTATGATTGGCTTTTTATTTCTTCAGAAAACTTAGGAATTACTCGGAATCAAACTATAATGTTTGTGAGTGTGTACGGAGTTGTGTGCAAGTTGATTTTTCGGATTCTATGCAAACAATAGGTTTTCAAATTACTTCATTGGGTTCTTTTTAACATGTTTTAACTAGAGCTAGTTTTGGGCACCTCTAGTGTTTTGTTTTTAGTTTTATTAGGTTAATTTATTCGACTAGAGCTGGTTTCGGGCACCTCTAGTTAAATTTTTTTAACACATCCTAGAGCCAGTTTCGGGCACCTCTAGCATTCATCCAATTTTTATTCTAATCCCCCAATTTGTTAATTATCAACCTAAGTTTACTAGAATTCCTTAAATCATTCAAACCACAACAGTGTTTCATCAAATTTAGCATCATAGTAAAATTCTAAGTTTTTCCATGGTTATCCTAGAATAAAAATTCTATCAATTAAGTGCATTGGCAAAGTCATCATCGGATATTCATCAAATCTTAAGCAATTCTTGTTCCAATTAAAGGCATGGTAAGCAATTTATGTATCCTTAAGATGAATATAACTAAACATGGTAACTACTAATAACAACCCCCCCAAACTCGAGTGAGGCATTGTCCTCAATGCATGCATAAAATAACGAGAAAAATAAAAATAAAAATAAAAATAAAAATGCATACGAGGACTTACTCCGAGAGTTCGTCATCGTAGATGATTAGTTTTCTTCTAGTCGGTGTCTTGATTCTCTTGCTTGAACGCGATGGTTGTTTTCTTGTTGCCGGTGGTGGAATCGATCCTCGTACGGAGTTGTCCTCATCGT
Organism: Hibiscus mutabilis; assembly: GCA_019671005.1. NCBI lineage: Eukaryota > Viridiplantae > Streptophyta > Magnoliopsida > Malvales > Malvaceae > Hibiscus > Hibiscus mutabilis. Next base: position 17,297,837 of record CM033736.1, on the reverse strand, counting down.
CCTCTTCATCAATGTCAATGGCTTTTCGCTTGGAGGATTCAATTGGTGCGGTCTTTGTTGGTTCAATGGAGGACTCGTCCGAATCTGAAAAATCAGAGAATGATTCCGTAGGAGTTGATTTGGGCATAGGTGCTTTACCTTTGGCTTTTTCAGTGGTTGTCGGGATGTCTTTAGCTTTGGTTTCCGTGGCATCTTCAAGGTTGATTGCCGTGGCGTCAGCTGTTGAGGTTGCCTTGGCGTCTGCTTCATTGGTTGCCGGGGCAAGGATCTCGCTGGGAAAGATTGAGAACGGCACGCGATTGTCCGGGTACTTTTCTAGGATGACTTGGGTGATGGCATTGTTGTGCTCCTTCATGTACCGCATGAACATTAGTTGCCGATCTTCAATTTGCCTTAGGCGGCTTGCCAATGGGTGCAAAAGTGCTTCAAAGTGTCCCGGGGTTGCTGGCCGAGTTGCCCTGGCGTTAGGTACTTGGGCATTAGGGATTGCCGCGGCGGTAGGAGTTGCCGTGGCAATTGGAGGCCTTGAAGAATCTCCCTGTGCTTCTCCCATTAGCTTTTGGATTAATGCTTGATTCCAACCAGACTTGGGTAGGGCCTTTTCATCGGTGGACTCACTCGGGACATGCATCTCCTTGCAAAGATTAGAAATAAGCAAGGGAAGAAAAGAGAACCCTTATCTTTTGAGCTGCATACAAAAATCTCATCACAAATAATTTTTCCAATGTTAATGATGCGATTATGCAAAATAGAATGTATGAGCGAAAGACGTGGTATATCAACGGTAGTATTGTGTGTGGAGGGCATTAAAGAAGTTTTAACAAACTTATTTCATAGTTTTTCCTCAGGTTTAAGCCGAAGACGATTTACCGTGCCCTTGTATTTATCGTCGTTCCAATGAGTTCCCGGTTGAGTGAGTTCTTGAAGCACCTTGTCGAGTTGCTTGGGATTGATTTGGTCAACGAAGGCTTGATGCTTGTCCTTCTCAATGTAAAGTCCGTAAAAGGTGTTGATGCTTTCGGGACTTATAAGTATGGCCTTGTCACGAACAAAAACATAAGGATTATCCGGGTTAGGTGAGTGAGCATAGAATTCTCTTACCCATGAGATGTTACCCGGTTCCGGTTGATGGCAAAAGATTTGCCACTTTTGATGTGAAATCCTCTTGAAGATGAATGGTTCAAGGCCGAAATCTTGATGAGAGTTGGAGTATTCAAAGCCTTGTTCTTCATGAATTTTCCGGCTTTCAAACTTGGATCGAAATCTTTCTTGAACCACCAGTGTAGCAAACTTCTTGTATCTTGGTTCTTTGGAGGAACTTGGATGAACTAAAAGTTTAATCTTGGATGCCATGGATGACCTTGGTTGTGAGTAAAAACAAAGAAAAGAAAAGAAACTAAAAAGTTGCAAGATAGGAAGTAGGAATAGGTTAAGGGTGATGGGTTTTATAGAAAAGATAGGTGGGTGGGATTAGGGGAAAACGAAAAAGGGTTTAGGGTTTGGAGGAAGTTTTCGACAAAGGGGTTTTGGTTAGGATGAATTGGAGGCTTTATATAAGCCTTAGATTCAGCCCCTTAGTTTCATTGTTGAAGATGTTTTCCTACTTGGTTTAGAATTCCTTCTTTATCTTGAACTTCTTTTCCTACAATTCAAAGACAAATCAAATAAGGATTAAAATTAAATATAAACTAATAGAGAAAATAAATAAAGATGTGTAATAGGATTCTTAAACTTAAATAATAAAAATAAAAAAAAATCTATCCTAAAACTACTAATAATCGGAAAAATAAAATAAAATAATTAATTAATCGAAAAATAAAAAAAAATAAAAATAAAAATATCAAAAGGGAGAGCATGCTCATGCATCTCCTAAGTTGACCACTTCCTTGTTACGTTCCACATGGGCACCATTGTAGTGCTTCAATCTTTGTCCATTAACTTTGAATTCATGGTTGTCAGAGATGGACTTGATTATCACGACACCATGGGAGAATAGTTTGACGACTTCGAATGGTCCTGACCATCTTGATTTCAGCTTCCCCGGGAAACGTTTTGGCCGAGAATTGAATAGGAGAACTAGTTGCCCTGGCGTGAATTGCCGTGGCAATAGTTTCTTGTCGTGCCATCGCTTTGTTTTCTCCTTGTAGATTCGTGCATTGTTATAGGCGAGTGCACGAAATTCTTCTATCTCATTGAGATCCATCAAACGCTTTTGTCCGGCACTTTCCCAATCCATATTCACGGTCTTGATTGCCCAATACGCCTTGTGCTCGATTTCCACCGGTAGATGGCATGTTTTGCCATAGACAAGTCGGAAGGGGGACATACCTAAGGGTGTTTTGAATGCAGTGCGATATGCCCAAAGTGCGTCATCTAGTCTTAATGGCCAATCCTTCCTTGAGGGATTTACAACTTTCTCGAGTATTCCCTTCAACTCTCGGTTGGAAATTTCTGCTTGCCCGTTGGTTTGTGGGTGATATGCCGTGGCGATCTTGTGTGATATGCCGAAGCGTTGCAACATCTTGGGAATTAGTCTGTTGTCAAAATGCTTGCCTTCGTCGCTGATAATTGCTCTCGGCATCCCAAACCGTGTAAATATGTTTTTCTGCAAGAATCGTTGCACGGTCTTGGAATCATTGTTGGGAACTGCAGCTGCCTCAACCCATTTAGACACGTAGTCGACGGCAAGTAGAATGTAGAGGTTATCGAATGAAGATGGGAAAGTTCCCATAAAATCGATCCCCCACACATCGAACAATTCCACCTCGATGATGTTCTGGAGCGGCATCTCATGTCGTCTAGAGATATTGCCCGTCTTCTAGCAACGATCACATTGCTTGTAAAAGTCTTGGGCATCTTTGTACAATGTTGGCCAATACAAACTGGATTGCAAAACTTTGGCCGCGGTACGAGTTCCTCCAAAATGTTCTCCATAGGGTGAAGAATGGCATTGCCAGAGTACATTCTGTTGCTCTTCTTCAGGGACACATCGGTGTATAACCTGATCTGCACATTGTTTAAACAAAAGAGGCTCGTCCCAAAAGTAATGCTTAGCATCATGGCGGAACCGTTTCTTCCCTTGGTGAGTAATGCCATAAGGAAAAATACCACAAACAAGGAATTTAACTAAATCCGCGTACCAGGGTATTGCCGAGGCATGTGCTGCCGTGGCGACTGCTCCCAAAATTGCCGAGGCGTGCGCATCCATGGTTCCCGAGGCGTCGAGGGTTGCCAAGGCGTCGAGGGTTGCCGAGGCATGCGCATCCATGGTTGTCGAGGCGTCGTGGGTTGCCGAGGCAACTAAAATTTGTTAATCCTAGAATGCATCGCATATCTCTAGATCCGCGTCCTCCTCCCTATTGCGTTCCAAACGTGATAAGTGATCGACCACTTGATTTTCTGTTCCTTTCCTGTCCTTAATTTCAATATCAAATTCTTGTAAAAGTAATATCCAACGAATCAAACGAGGTTTAGCATCCTTTATAGCAAATTAGTATTTGATTGTCGAATGGTCCGTATGAACAATTACCTTTGTACCAATTAAATAGGATCAGAACTTGTCAAATGCGAAAACTATAGCTAGTAACTCTTTCTCCGTTGTTGTGTAATTCACTTGAGCACCATTAAGAGTTTTACTAGCGTAGTATATCACATTGAAGGTCTTACCTGTGCGTTGGCCTAGGACTGCTCCTACCGTGAAATCACTTGCATCACACATGAGCTCAAAAGGTAGCGTCCAATCTGGTGGAACGACAATGGGTGCCGAGGCAAGCTTTTTCTTTAGGGTTTCGAATGCTTGGGTGCAAGAATCATCAAAATTGAAAACTTTATCCTGTTCAAGCAGATTACACAAGGGTTTAGTGATTTTAGAAAATTTATGAATGAACCTCCTGTAAAAACTTGCATGTCCGAGAAAACTTCGAATTCCTTTAACCGAACTTGGTGGGGGTAATCTCTCGATCACGTCCACCTTGGCTTTGTCTACTTCAATTCCCTTGGACGAAATATTGTGGCCGAGCACTATTCCTTCATCTACCATAAAGTGGCATTTCTCCCAATTGAGGACTAAATCCGTTTCTTCACATCTTGCCAACACCCTCTCTAAATTGCGAGAGACATTTGTCGAAGTCATTACCAAAAACAGAAAAATCATCCATGAAGATCTCAAGGAAGTCTTCGACCATGTCTGAAAAGAGCGCCATCATGCATCTTTGGAAGGTTGCCAGGGCGTTACACAATCCGAACGGCATTCTTCGGAAGGCATAGGTGCCGTATGGGCATGTGAAGGTTGTCTTTTCTTGATCTTCTGGTGCTATGGCAATCTGATTGTAACCTGAATAACCATCAAGAAAACAATAAAAGGGTTTACCCGCAAGGCGGTCAAGCATTTGATCAATAAAGGGTAATGGGAAGTGATCTTTCCTAGTGGCTTTGTTTAGCTTTCGATAGTCCATACAAACCCTCCAACCGGTCACGATCTGGTTGGGATAAGTTCATTATTTTCATTGCTTACCCTTTGTTATACCTCCCTTTTTTGGTACACATTGTACCGGACTTTACCAATACTATCGGAGATAGGGTATATAATACCAGTGTCAAGCCACTTGATGATTTCTTTCATTACAACTTTTTTTCATGGCATGATTCAGTCTCTCCTCTGGGCCTCAATTGAAGGTTTGTGATCATCTTCCAACAAGATCTTGTGCATGCACACCACCGGGCTAATTCCCTTCAAGTCGGCAATTGTCCACCCTATTGCCTTTTTGTGTAGCTTCAACATCTTGATCAGCTTCTTTTCCTGCTCAGGCTGTAACTTAGAAGAAATAATTATAGGCAATGTATTATCGGTCCCTAAGTATACATATTTTAGTTGCTCTGGAAATTGTTTCAACTCAAGAATTGGTGGATGTTCAATAGAGGGTTTTTCGAGCTTACCTTCCTTACCTGAGTAGTCCAGTGGTTCAAAGTATGTACCTGGTCGGTTGACTAGCCAATTTGCCTCTTCTTGTTGTTCCTCATCGACTGGTTCTTCATACTCCTCAGGTTCCTCTTGATCGGCAATGTAGTTGCCGAGGCAACTAAATTCCTCATCGAAGTTAAACTCTGTCGTGGCATGAAGTAGTTGGCATTCTTCTGGATCATCGGCATGCCTTAGTGTTTGAAACACATTTAGTTTGACTGCTGGTCATTCACCCTCATTGTGAGTTCTCCTTTTCAACGTCGATCAAGGTTCTCCTGTTGCTAGGAATGGTCTCCGAGAATGATAGGTGCATGTTCATCCGCTTCACAATCCAAAACAATAAAGTCAGCGAGAAAAATAAATTTATCAACTTTTACCAGTATGTCCTCGATTTTCCCCTACGGATGCACATAGGATCCATTCGCTAGCAGCTGCAGATAATGTTGTAGGTCTTGCCTTCCCGATTCCTAGTTTTTGGAAAAACCGATTTAGGCATCAAGTTTATGCTAGCCCCAAGGTCGCATAAGGCTTTCCCGACATAGTGATTTCTAATGGAACAGGATATTGTGAAACTTCCGGGATCCTTCAACTTAGGTGGTATACGATTGTGCAACATTGCCATGCATCCTCTCTTGCGGCAAACTGTTTCAAACTCTCCTAGCCTTGTTCTTTTGGACACATGTCTTTAAGAAACTTGGCATAGTTTGGCATTTGTTCAATTGCTTCCACCAAGTGGCAAGTTGATGTGGACTTGCTTTAGGATATCAAGAAACTTCTTGAATTGGTATTCTTGCTTTTGTCGCTTCAACCTTTGTGGGAATGGTGGTGGAAGTCGGATATCTTTGATCCTTTCATTGGTTTGAAACCTGATTGACGGCATTGCCGGACATCCGAGTTGCCGAGGCATTATCAACCAGGGTTGCCGAGGCATGCTTATCGCAAGTTGCCGAGGCGTCTTTATCTTGATTGCCGAGGCATGCTTATTGCGGTTGTCGCGGCAATTCTGGTTCAACATCCGAGGCTTTGCCGCTAGGTTCGATCCGATCTTTTTGTGGAGTTTTGTTTGATGAGCGGGTTTGAACATCTCTAAGTTGTTGGCCACTTCTAGTGGTGATCGCCTTACATTGCTCATGGCAGTTCCTCTTGCGACTTGATATCGCTAGGTAAACCTCCTTGCGGTCTAGTAGTATTGATTTTGAGCAAACTGTCCGACTTGATTTTCCAATGATTTGATTGTCGCCTCTTGGTTTTGCAATCTCATCTCGGTCTGTTAATAAAAGCATCGATTCTTTTTATAAAATTACTATTCTCAGCCATATAAGATCAGTTTTTCATCATAAAAGCATTTAGAGAGTTTTCCAAAGAACTAGATGTTGTCGGTTGTTGTTGTCGGCATCCATTGTCGTGGCATATTCTCTTTGAAATCCCAATGCTTGTGCATTTTGATTGTTACGGTTTAGAGCATTGTTGGGATTACTCCATGAAAAATTTGGGTGCTTCTTCCAATTTGGATTGTATGTATTGGACATCACATTGTTGTTCGATTGTAATTCCCCACATAGAATTTGGATTAGGATTCTGCATACATTCAGAAGAATTATGGTTATCACCACATAACTCACAAAAAGAATCCATTACCTTGACTTCATGTGTGTTGTTTGGTTTTTGCATGTTCTGGACCATCTTGGTTAAAGCGGCCAATTGTGCCGAAATTGAATCTGATGATCCTAGTTCATGTATTGTGGCTTGGCGTCTAACTCCTCCTCTTCTAGTAGATGGGAATTGATAATCATTCTTGGCCAGCCTATTTAAAATTTGCATTGCTTCCTCCGACAACTTATCTAGGAGTATGCCGTTTGCCGAGGCATCTAGCATCATCCTTGTTGGTGTATTCACGGCGTTGTAAAACATTGTTACTTGAGTCCACACCGGGAATCCGTGTAAAGGGCATTTGTGTAGAAGTTCTCTATATCGCTCCCAAGCCTCGTACATGGATTCATCATCTGCCTGCCGAAAAGAAGTAATGTCGTTACGAAGCTTATCAGTCAAATTTTTCGGATTAAATCTAGCAAGGAAATCACGACAAAGATCAGTCCAAGATGCTATAGATCCGGCAGGATTGCTATTCAACCATGCTTTCGCCCTATCCCTCAGTGAATAGGGGAATAATCTTAATCGTAATACATCGGGGGTGACTCCGTGTATCTTGAACGAGTTGCAAATCTCGAGGAAATATTTCAGATGTTGTCGTGCATCTTCAGTTGCTGAGCCGCCAAATTGACCTATTGTGTTGATCATATTAAACATTACCGGTTTCAACTCAAAGTGGTCGGCTTCAATTTCAGGTGCGACAACTCCTGGGTTAAGCCCATCAAGATCTTCTTCAAGATAGTCTCGAATAGTTCTGTTTTGTGCAAGAATCACTCCTCCTCCTGCTCGAACATCTTGATTCATATTACCGTCTTGATTTGCCATTGCTTCTCTTATCCTTCGTCTAAGTCTTTGTAAGGTTCGTTCGATTTTTGGATCAAAGGGATATTCTGGTGAAGTCGGTCTCGCCCTGGTCATATACCAATGCAAAACCAAAGTTTGTTAGCCCTTTGAATTTTAAACAAGAAAAATAAAAAGAAAGTGCAAGAAAATAAAAACAAAGTCGCTATTGCCAATCCCCGGCAACGGCGCCAAAAACTTGTTGCGCGTAATAAGTGCTACGCAAATGTGCAAGTATACACGTCGCAAGTTATAGTATAAAAGATATCGTCTCCACAGGGATTGGTGCCACTTCAAGGATCTAGTCTCTTGCACTGTAAAAAGTAAAAACACAAATAAAAAATTATAGGAGTTTAACTAATGACTAATCTAGAAAGCAATAAAGTAAAAGAAAAGATGAATTCAAATGAGAGAGAGATAGGCCAGGTTATCGTGAGTTGAGGTGTGATAGCCGATTGGATCGTTTTGGTAAAAGAGTGCACGGGCAACTCAGTTGCCGTGGCAACTTGCACAACGGGGTTGCCTTGGCAACTAATCGATGGTTTCCTAGGCAACTACTTGGGCGTCTGGGCAGCAACCTTCAAGGTTCGGCAGAGCGTTCTTCAATGGTTTCTTCTTATCCCTAAGTCGAAACTCTAGCTACTTGTGCATGCCTTGATAATACATCCATGCGTGAATGAAGGGTGAACAACAACCAATCTTGCGCTCCTCTTAGCCGTTGAAATCCTTAACTTATTCCTAAGCCGGATTAATCTTTACCATCAATAGATTGAATAAAGATCATATTCATTCGTTTCTTGAATCTAACTCTCCCGATATTAGATAAATAGATGAAGTTACGAGATCCTTTCCCAATTCACTCGCAAACAAGAATAAGAACCAAGAATGAATAAACCTTGAAATAGAAAAGTGCAAACTCTTATTACCTAAACAAAAACCAATAGTTTCTCAAAACCACAAAACACAATAACCATAGCCAAGTAGATTTAGTTCATGGCTAGGTTCCAAAGAAACACAAGATAAACAATCCCTAGCATGAACCCAATCGAACAAGAAAGAAAAGGATGAAGAATGAGGCTTGTCGAAATCCTCCTTGCCCTAGATGCTTGTCGAAAATTCTCTCCTATTGCCCTCCTTGGACTTGTCGAAATTCCCCTATATTGCTCTCTCCCTCCAAGTTGTCGAAATCTCCTTGCTATTTATAGGGCTAGGCCAGAGTCCTTCTTTGAGGAGGAGTTTGAGTTGGAATTAAATTATCTTTAAAGAATATAATTCTTTATTATAATTATATTCCTATTAGAACTTCTCCTATCTTCTTGGAATTTAATTCTTCTTTAATCTCTGCATGGCAATCAAATTCCTTTGGGCTTGGGCCTTGCTCCATGTCATCTTGGGCTTGTATAGTCATTAATTTCGACATCCCTATTGCATTTTCTCTTTGTCGACAATTGCCATGGCAACTGGCTCGGCGTCTCCTTCATGCATTGCCCTGGCAACTAGCTTGGCATATCCTTCATGCATTGCCCTGGCAACTAGCTCGGCATTCCTTTGGCAAGTGATCCTGCACATACACACACAAAGCACACCAAAGCAGCATCTTTTCCACAAAAACTACCAAGTTATGTAATCAAGCTCAACGATGGAAGGAAACATGGATTAATGCATGAATGGCTAACTATGCAACTAATATGAGCCTAAGTCTAACAATAATATGAGTAAAAAGGGTAAGAAAAATAGTACTTTTGAACACTTATCACGTGCTCAGTCCAGAGTAGCACAAGGATGGGTGACCTACTGGGAAGGTTCCATGTTAGTGTTTTTTATTGATAAAAAGGATTTAGCATGAGTCAACAATATTCGTAATAGATTATTGTTATAAGATTTTCAAGTATGGATTGTACCTGATAAAATTCTCAGTAATTATCGGATCGAGTTGAAATTTTAAAGACAGCCCCAAAGGTTGTGGAAAATTCATAAAATATTTTTTATGAATATTTTATTATTGTTGGTTGGATTCTAACTAGATTTAGTTAGATTCTGATGGAGTAACTATAAAGCAATAAAGCTCAAAGAAAGATTTTTAAGGAAACTATTTCTAGTGATGTGATTTTTAGTAATCCATTTGGACATAGTGTATGGATGACTAGAATATATAAGAAATGTCCATTAGTAATTCAATGGATTAAGTTTCCAGCGAATTTAATGGAAATTTCGTTTCATGAATTTTAAGTTAACCTTGGAATGAATTGGCTATCTGTATATGATGCAGAAGTGATGTGTAAAAAAAGAAGGTTAGTGCTTCAAAAACTTGATGGTTCTGAAGTAAACGTGAAAAAAATAACTGATTGTTTAGAGTCAGTGATTTCTACGACAACAGCTTAGAGGTTGTTAAGTAAATGGATGTAAGGCGTGTTTAATTTATGTGGTGATTATACAAAATGTCACCCAAGAAGATTAAAGATATCTCAATTGTGGGAAAATTTCAAATGTGTTCTCGGATGAGTTATTAGGATTACCTCCGGATAGAGAGGTACAGTTTGGGATTGATGTCTATCTTATAATTGAACCGGTATCGATAGTACCATATAGAATGATGTCAATTGAGCTAAGAAAGCTGAAAGCTCAATTGCAAGGACTGCTAGACTGGGATTACACTTGATCGAGTGTATCACCATGGGGTACTCCGGTATTATTTGAAGAAAAAAAGGGTTCTCTACAATTATGTATAGATTATTGGTAGTTGAATAAAGTAACTACTAAGAACAAATATCCACTACCAAGGATTGAAGATCTATTTGATCAGCTTAGAGGTGCAACAATGTTCTCAAAGATAAATCTTCGATCAGGTTATTATCAACTCAAGGTCAAAGAAGCAGATATATCAAAGACAGCATTCAGGGCTCGTTATGGACATTACGAATTCCTGGTAATGCCATTTGAACTTACAAATACCCCTACTCTATTCATGAATTTAATGAATATGGTATTCCAATACTACTTAGACCAGTTTGTAGCAGTAGTCTTTATGGACAATATTCTGGTATACTTAAAGATAGAAGCTAAACATGACTACCAATTTTGAGTGGTATTACAAACATTAAGAGATAAGCAGTTTTATATAAGGTTTTCTGAATATGAATTTTGGTTATCAGAAGTAATTTTCCTTAGACATGTAGTAACTGCTGAAGGAATAAAAGTTGGATTCCAAGGAAGTACAATCTATTCTTGAATAGGAGGCACCGAAAAATGTCTTTAAAGTTCGGAGTTTCTTGGAAATTAGCTAGATATTATAGATGTTTTGTGTAGAATTTATGTATTATTACTTTGCTACTTACTCAACTATCGTAAAAAGGTATTCTATTGGAATGGTAAGAAGTGTCCTAGTTACACTGATCATCAAGGTTTAAAGCAATTAATGACGCAAAAAAGAATTGAACCTACGGTAACAAAGATATATTGAGTTTCTAAGAGACTACAATGTAGTTATAGAATATCATTTCGAGAAGATTAATGTAGTACCCTATGCATCAAGGCAGCTCACAAAAAAAACTCATAAAAAGAAGAGAAAAGAAAAGAAGTAAGTTGAAACAAGAGAAACACAGGACTATGAAATTAAGTCAAATGGTTGCTTATATTATCAAGAAAAAGTTTACTTTCCTGATGATGGTGACTTGAAGAAAGAAGTTTTGACTGAAGTTTGTCATAGTCCATTTACCATGTACTCTAGAAGTAGCAAAATGTATTAAGATCTAAAGACTCGGTATTGGTGGCCATGAATGAAAAAGGACAATTTCAGAATTTATGACAAAGTGCTTGACATGCTAACAAGCAATAGAGAAATATCAAATACTTCCTGGATTGATTCAGCCTATTTGTATTCCCCAAAGGAAGTGAGAATGAGTGACAATGGAATTTGTAATAGGATTACCAGTAACAATAGTTATTAGACAATTATTAAGATGACACCATTTAAAATATTGTATGGGAGAATATGCCAAACTCTTCATTATTGGTTTGAGCTATAGGATCGAAATGTTTGGTATAACCCAAAAGTTGAAAGGGTTGATTTGACACGAGAAATAGAGGATAAAGTAATAATTATTTAATATAATCTCAAGGCTGTCGTGGATCGAAAAAATGCTTATGAGACAAGAAGATAAGGATGTTAAGTACGAAGTTGAGAACAAAATATTTTTAAAGGTTTCACCTTGAAAGAAGGTGTTACGTTTTAGTCAAAAAGGAAAGCTTAGTCCCAGAATTATTGGGCCATACGAGATTCTAAAAGGAGTTGAACTAGTGGTTTATCAATTGACGTTACTTCCAAATATGAGTAATGATCAGTGAAAATATTGGCATATAAAGTCAAAGAGTTAAGAAACAAGAAAATTCCACTGGTTAAAGTCCTTTAGAGAAATCATAAAGTGGAAGAATTCACAGGGGAAACTGAAAGAAGAATGCAGAAATAATATCTGAAATTGTTTTGAACGGGTAAACATTGAAAATTCGAGGAAGGGTGATTTATATAGGTCAAAAAGGGAAACACTTGGTTCCAGAACTGTTATACCTTAAAGAATCGTGAAAGAGTTGGACCAAGAGTATATTAATGGGTCTTATCTCTAGAAGTGAGCAAAATTATATAGTATATGTACTTATGTTTTAGAGACATTGACGAAATTACTTACATGTCACCACTCTTGAATAAATTGAGATGCAATTAGATTTGATACATGAAGAGGGGTTAGTAGAAATATTGATTTATGGAATTAAAGAATTATGGAATTAAAGAATTATGGAATAAGAAATTTCACTGATTGAAGTTTCGAGGAAAAATCACAAGGTCGAGGACGCCAATTGGAAGGCTAAGAAGAAAATAGAGAAGTAATATCCGTAAATGTTTGGAATAGGTACACATTGAAAACTCGAGGACATGTTTTCTTAAGGGGGAAGGAATTGTAATGTCCCAAATTTTGGCAAGTGACCGAAAAGTAAATTTTGAAAGTTTGGGGGCTAAAGTATAAACTTTGAAAAATTTAGGATTTCTTTAATTATGGGTTTTGGAAAGGAAATTTCTAAGGTTTAAAAGTATCATGGGGTGGATAGTGAGTTGAAATGGGTACTTCCAAAGTTTTATTAGAATCCGAGAAAAATTGGAATGGGAATTGAAGATTCTAGTTTAATGACCAAAATGATAAACAGACAAAACTTGTGTGGTATAAGACTAAATATGAAAAGTTAAAGGACTAAATTTGTAATTTCCCAAAATTTATGGGTTTTATTTTATAAATAAATAGATCATTTAAGGGTGTGGATCGAATGTGAAGATTCTGGATTGATCCGATGTTTCTATTTTTACGAAATTACAGTCAGTTTAAATGGAATTCAGATACTCGAATTGATCCGAAAAATTTTGAGATTTTACCAGATGATAAAGGGAGGTTATAAAAGTCTGTAACAAGTATTGAGAATATTTTTAGTTTAATTCAAGATGAATCCTATAATTTAATTATGAGTAAAGGGTTAAATTATCGGTATATTAGATCGAATGAAAACTTTTAAAGACTGATCCAAAATTTATAGAAATTGCATAAAATATTAGTTTATGGATATTTTATTGTAGTTGGTTGGAATCCAACTAGACTTGGTTGAATTTTTAAAAGAATGGCAAACTAGTAAATAAAGATTAGTTGGAGGACAAATTGGTCATTTGACAAGGATGGCAATTTTGAAATATTTTGAAATATTAAGGTCAATTTTGGAAGGTGAATTACACTTGGATAAAATCATGTCCATTGGTTTTTGATAAGATTAAGTCTTGGCCATTGGATTAAAGGGGCAAATTAGTAATTTCACTAATTAAATGAATTTTAAATTCATTTAATTTTAACATTTGGATTTAAATAAGTAAAAGGTGAACCAAATTGTTCATCTTTCTTGAAATATTTCGAACTAAGGGGAGAAAAAAAGGGAGAAAATTTTTCAAGCTCGATTCAAGCCCCGAAACTCGATTTTTAGGTAATCTTTTGAACTGCAAAGTTGTTCTACTCTTCAAGCTCTATCTTTTGATATAATTAATTTATGGAATACATTCTTGATTGATGAAAATTTTACATGAGAAGGGAATTAGGGTTTATGAACAAAATTGGGGCTTTTGAAATTTTATGATTCTGTGGTTGAATTTAAGTTGGAATCAAGCTTATATGATGTTAAAATCATGTTATTGAGTTAGGATTTAAACCTACATATTTTAGTTTGTATTAAGATGATTAGGGTTTATGGATTCAAGTTTAATTTAGGGTTTGTGATGTTGAATTGATGATCTAGTAAGCTTGAATTGTTATTTGGAAGCAAAACCCTAAAGTTATTAGATAGGGACCATTTCAAAAATTCTGAAAGTTAGAGGAATAATATGAATTTTATAATTTTGAAGTGTATTTATGTTATTAACGATGTTGGAGATGTGAAATTGATGTTAGAATGTTAAACCGATGTTGAATTGAATTAGTGACTATTTTGACAATTTGTCAAAGTTATGTGACCATTTCGGCAAGGGAGTTTTGGATGAGAATTAAATATGAATTTTAGTTGAAATAATATAATTAAGGTAGTAATATTGATTTGAGGACTAAATTGCAAAGTTAAGAAGCTTGAATCCTTATCTTTGCATTTTTAGTGACTATTTCGGAAAGAACGAAAAATTATAGGGAATTATTTTTGAATAGTTATTTGATGAAGAAAGTGATACATTAATGGTTTGAATCAAGTAAGGGGACCAAATTGAAAAAGTATCAAAGTAAGGACAAATTAATATAAAGTTTGAAGTTATTTATGGAAGTTGTGTAGTAAAACTAGATTTGATAGTAAGTTTGAAAATTCACCATAAATTATACAAAAATTGTTAGATGGTGAATTTTATACCGATGTTAATATTTGTTCGTCTAGTTTCGTTTCCAACAAAGGAAAACTGATTTCGAGTTTTGAGTAAAAAGATATGAATTTTTTAAGTGGTAAAAGGTCATAAAACAATATAGCAGTCTGTTCCAAAATCAGCACTGAAACTTGACTTTGAAAATTTGTCACAAATAGTACGAGTTGAATTTGGGCTATTAATTTATATGGCTGAAAAGCTTATTGAATCTAGTTTCTTTCAGAACAAACGGAATCGAATTCCGAGTTTTGATCATTTTATAGAAATAAATCTTCAAAGGTAGTCAAGCCGCTAGAAAATGGAAATTGAGACAATTTGTGTCTAATGTTGGTTAGCAAGCTTGGAGGAATTATTTGAAGATCAAAATGGTCATTAGAGACCAAAAATGAGTTTGTGAACAGTATTAGGAAGGAAAGAAATTTATGGAAAATTTTTATGTTGAATGATTAAATAGCTTAATTGAAATATTGTTAGAAGTGAATCTAACAAATGTTTATTTATATTCATGTGGTCAATGAAGCCGAATATGAATCAAAGAGGATTCGAGATACTATAAAGGAAAGGATCGAGTAGAATTTAGTGAGGCATACTATTACATGGCCCCGGTGAGTGCATTTCTAAATGTTTGCATTACATTGAAAATGGCATTGCATTTCTCTATAGTACATGATATGATACATTGCTCGACATGGCAAGCTTGATGGAATACGAGGTATGAATTATTGTTTGCATAAATGATGATGCATTATGCATACATGAAATATGGATAATGACAAGATTAAAATGAAACAATATACACCCTGGGGATCTAAGCCCATAGTGCACTAACGAGGTGTTTAATGTAAGGAGCAAAGCACGTCCTAATATGAGGAGAAAAGAGCGTCCTCTCGAGTATGTTCTCCACAAGGCACTACAGTGTAGATAGGCTGCGGGGTTTCCATGGGCCTCTAGCCATACACGTTAATAATAACACAAGATGGTTATATGATAGATCATGAACATGCAAAGGACTGTATGATGATACATGAATCACATGATAGTGGTGATACATGATAATGATGATACACGAATCACATGATAGTGATGAGACATGATATAGATGATACATGATAGAGATATTACATGAAAAATATGCTACATGATACAGATGATACATGATAGAGATGTTACATGATTTCATGATACATGAAAATGAAAATGAAATTACATGTTACATAACATAGGTACATTGTGATATACTTGCCATGTTATAGAGAAAACGAAATGCATTTTTATATATGGAATATTGTATTACATTATCTCATGTTTCTAAAATAAATAAGTTTAACTGTCTCACAAATTTCGTACTTAACGTGTGTCTTATGTCACACATAGGTTTCCTGGAAATCGTCTACCGAGGAAGAGCAAAAACTTAGGAAAAATCAAGTTACTACAATAAATTCAGTAAGTACATCTTTACCATAATTTGATAGACTAGTGGGCATGTAAGTATTTTAAAGTGAAATTGTTTACAGCAGAAGTTTACAACGCAATTATATGCTTTTATGAATGGATAAGTTTAAAAATACGAATTGTTAACAATAGCAAAATCTTTGGTATGGTTAAAATGTTGTTTAGCCCTGATCGCGTAAAAATTTTAAAATTAAGAAAGGGTCTAGGCAATTCACCCTGAATTATATTGTTTTAAATTTAAAATCGAGAAAATGGTTAAACTACAAATTAAATTTTGGTATAAAAAAATTCAAGTCAAGATTTCTTCCAATGATTTCGTAACATCTTTAATGTATATTCGGTCTACGAGTATGCGTTAAGGGTGTTATAGTCCGAGTAGTATGGCCGCCGAGAGACGCGTCGTTGATGCAGTCCCTATAAGCTTCATGGATTTTTTCGTACCCAGTTTTCATCGTAATTTGAAGAGAAGTTCACATCAGCAGTCCTGATCCTGACCAAAGATGGCATCTTGTACATCACTCCCCTAGACATTATAACCGGTCAATTGTACCCCTAAACATGCTTGCTTTGATGAAGTGGACAGTCGAGGATTTTGAGGTTCCCCCGAAGGTTGCAATTGTCACCCACTTTCATCATCATCTGCAATGGTAGGGGCTTTGACTACGGTTAAATGTTGGGGTCTTCCCCTAGTCGGCACCTTATGAAAACCACAGTTTTCCTGATATTTTGATTTGTCGTTGATGTAGACAAATGGCTCCGAGAGGTGCCATAGTTTTTCCGAGTTGAATGGCCGCCGACAGATGTGTCATTGATCTGTTGCCATTAGTAACAAAAGTTTCATATTCTCTTCGAATATGATACTGATTTTTTTGGAAGAGATAGCAAATGCTTTATATAGGCAAGCATTCGGGCCTTCCAAAACTTGAAGGATTTGGCCACGTTTTAAATGGACCTTGCGTTCTGCACAACGTGAGGTCTTCAGAGATTCCTGACTTGGCATGAAAAGTATCATACTATCATTTCAATAGAACTCGCTATATACACAATGCGAGGTCAATAAAATATAATTGTTTTTACTTAAATGATCCCAGCAAATGTTATATAAAAAAATGACTCCCAAAAGGTCCCTGAGAAACTAAATGGTAATGACTGTTTGGAACACGCGCTTTGCGAATAGCGAGTTCCTTTTGACCGTTTGAAACCCTAAACCCTAATAAATAAATGTATTTATTTAATAGATTATAATATAGATTTAATTAGAATTGAACTTAAATATATACTAATTACATATGATATTTATTAAAATATATATTATTTGCAAAAATTTAAGTATTCGGTAGATAATGTTTGACCGCATATAAAAAAATTTAATTATACAAATATTTCAAAAAATGGAAAATCTTAATTATTTCGAAAGAACCTAAATATTTATTTTCTTAAAGTAACTATTTTAGTTATTGTAGGATATTTTAAATCAAGAAGTCATAGTTTAAATAGATTTCATATTTATTACGAATCAAATATAATCTTAAAAATTAGTGGTATTTCATAAATTTAAAAGAAAATACGATACATAAATTATTATTGATATTTCATAAATTTTAAAAAATATATGGTAATTAAATTAATTAAAAGATACATCATTAATTATTCTAATAATATTTAAAAATCAAAACCCCTGGAACTCGCTATCTGCAAAAAGCGAGTTCCATTTAAACTGTTTCTATCCGTTCGGACTGAAAAATTGCGTCTTTTCAACGGACCTCGCATTTTACATATAGCAATGTCCATTGATACCGCTTCCCAACGGACACGAGGAGTCCTATAAATAGGGCCCAGCTTTTTATATTTTCATAACATATTCTCTTCTCTTTTTCTTCAATTCTCTAGTATTTTTTTATAAAGTCTTCGAAGTTTTGGTATTATGGCGGGATTATTAAGGTTAGACAACAGACACGTATTCGATTTCTGTCACTCAAACCCGGAGGTACGATTTTTTTAATTAGTTAATTATTTTTTAAAATTGTTAATATTTATTTTCTTTATTTTGTTATTATTACTTAATTATTATTTTAATTAATTTTAATTTGAAAGGGTATGAACGTGTGTTGGTTTGTTTCATCAACTGTACGGGACCACTACATCCGGATATTGTTAAGTTTTTACATCGTTTCGGTTTTGGCCATGTTTCCCACCTATTTGATGGTCCGAAGTTGAATCGACCAATGATAAATACATTGCTAAAGAGGTGGAGGCCCGAGACACACACATTTCATCTTCTCTGCGGTGAGGCAACTATTACTTTACAAGATGTTGCATTTCATCTTGGTTTGCCTGTTGACGGCGAGATTATCATCGGCATTGCGGAGGTTGACTGGTCGTACGTATATGAAAATTTGATTGGGTTGAGGCCGACGCCGGAGGATTTAGATGGTGGGAAACTGAAAATAACCTTCTTGGACAATAATTTGACAAACCTACCCCGAACGCTGATGAAGTAACGAAGATGATATAATATTTTATTTATTTATTTATTGTAGTATTTTAAATTATTCGAAATAATTTATTAAAGATAAAAATTATTTTTGAAGCGGTTTGCTCATGCTCATAGACTGTGCTGGTATCTCTGGCCATGTATTTCTTGTGGACGTCGTACGTGGGACTACCTACCACGCAGCGTCCCCGGCGCAACATGGTACCCGTACGGGGGGAAGTGGCTAGAGAAGAAGAACACAAGCTCCCAGGGCATCATCATCGGGAATAGTGCAGGCACCTCCATAGTCAGCCTACCGACCAGAGACACCGGTGCCAGAACCTGCATTCCAGCACTCAACGTTCTCGTCATTTCAACCAACGGGTAGTAGTCCATCGTTCAATCAAATGGGGAGTCCGTCAGAAGGTTTTTTCACAGACGTATTTCATCCGCTTATGATGGTTCCCCCAGTCTACTATTCGATAGTTCCTTCTGGATATGTTCCTCCAGTTTATCAGTTTCCACCATTCGCCCTATAGTTCGGATCTGGTATTGTTGACCAGACACCGCAACAGAGCCTATTCTACACCGATCCTAGTACGAGTGGTGGGACTCAAAATGTATTTTGGTAAAGGGATGACAACGATGATGATGATCAACGTGGTATTGTTCAAAGGAATCCGGCTCGGGTTCGTTGTCCACCGCGGTGTGGTACGGGTGGACATAGGCGGTATTAGGATGTTTTTGTTATTTTTTATTTATATAAAATGACCGCATTTTAATCGAAAAAACTATGTTATATATAAGTTTATAATTACAATTTCTTATTTTTCTATATAGGTTTAGTTTTTAATTATAATTTCTCAATTCTTTATTATAAATACTTAACAACTACTTAGCAACCAAAGAAACTTAATAACATTATAGGTTTAATTTATGATTACAATTTCTCATTTTTCATTATAAATACTTAACTACTTAACAACCTAAATAACCTTAACAGTTTTTCCTTCTTTTTTTGATGAAAATCCATCTTCATAAAATTTTACATTCAACTCGATGTTCTAACCCTCGACACGAGTGTAGCTTCTAAACAAATTTCGAACGTCCTTATCGTTTGATATGGGGAGCATGTAATGTTCCTCAGGGCCGGGCTCATGAACGGGTACTTTCACCAACAAGCAAGACATTTGGCGTGTCGTTTCCTCGCGAATGTGCGTTAAAATCAAATCATATAACTCATTTTTCTTGATCTTGCTGTTGAAGGAGGTGTAAAAATAGGTTCCGGAATGAAATACGGTTGCAGAAAATCTTGCCATCTTTTTGACACGTTCGATTATAGAAGAGTGAGTAGAGCTGAAGTGAAGTATGCAACGTAAATATAGATTGACCTCGCGGTTTGCAAAGAGCGAGGATATAAAGAACTCACGTTTCACACGAAGCGATGACCTAATGACCTCGCATTTTACTAATAGTGATGAAGTTTAGGAATCTCAGTCAGGAACTCGCATTATGCAGGACACGAAATTCTTTGATGAATTATATATAAAACATTCACTCCGGGTGATCCAACGTTTATTCTCAAAATATATTGCGAAGAAGAAGCATTATTGTATTGGTATATTATGATTGTTAAATGGTTGCTGACGCATCTCTCGACATTGTTTTCCAGTCCTCAAATACTGTAACCCTACAGTTGGCGAGGAAACTAACGTATAATAAGTTGATGAAGGAAGTGAGGAATAATGTTTCACATGCTCGTAGAAAAAAGCTGGAGCTGTTAAAGTATAGACTACCGACATCGTACGAACCATTAACATACACAATATACCATGTCACGGACAACGGTGATGTAGAGTTGATGGTGGATGCCCACTTGCAGTATTCAATTGGAGGTCCACTGGAGTTGTTTGCAATATTTTTAGATGTCGATGACGTTATCATACTCTCAAATTGGTGTCAGGAAAATTTTGATTTTGATGCTAATACCAACGTTCAGAGGTCGACAGCCTATTTGCGCAGAGATTTCAACTTATTAACGACTCAGAGTCCATGCAACGACTTTGGTGAATCATCGTCTACTCCACGCAACGACTTCGTTGAATCATCATCTGCTACGCCAAGGCATTCTTGCATAGCGTGTTTTGACTTTGACTTGAACTTGCTACCGAGTTCTGACTTGGGTGCATCATCATCACAAAACTACATGATGTCGCAAGACCATGAAGCATTTCATTAGTTCGACGATTTTACATCTAGACGATATTCAACGTATATCCCTAGTGCGGAGTACGTTGAACAACCTATGGGCAGACATTCTTCTGTTGGTTTTGGCTACCTTGATCTTTTTCTTGGTCCAACGTTTCGTGAGCGGACTCTTGGGTGTTCTCGCGGTCGACAAGCAATTGGTACATTTGTTTCTGTAGCATTCGACAACCCAAAACTATTTTAATTTTCGAGTTTAGAAAACTGTGAGGAAGAACCGATAAGGGAGTCAGACCCTGATGGTGACGAGCAAGGCCCTTTTTATGATGAATCAAAAGACCTTGATATACCCGACGAAGTAGAGGAATGCGAAAGATTAGATGATTTAGTCGAAGACAACGAAGAACATGCCCAGCCTACCAACATTCCACATATTACCAACGTATAACATTCTGTCATCCCGGTTTCTGTTTACCAGCCACCATCACACTACACGACGATTGATATTGAAGCCTTCAACATTACAAAATTTTTGCAATTACCAGAACTTGCACAATACAACTGACGTGCTAATGGTGAACTCAGTATTGGGATGAGCTTTTTGACAAAAAAACTCACCGTGGCTACCATCAAAAACTAAAACATGCGCAACTCTGTTACGACAACTGTGAAGAAGACCCAACCAGATTACTACATTGCGAAATGTGCCTACAAGATGTATGGGTGTAATTGGAGGGTTCATGTATCATGCTTAAAGAAGCAAAATCGGCTATGGCTGATCACAAGACTCGAGGGGCCTCATAGTTACACCATAAATAAACTAAGTCAGGATCATCCTAACTTGGATGTGCACGTGCTCTGCGACACCTTCATTCCACTAGTCAAGGCAAATCCACGTGTAACGGTTGCCACGTGTATTGTTGCAGCCAAATCTCAGTACGGATACATAGTTGAGTACTAGAAAACCTGGTACGCAAGGTGGAAGGCCATACAGAAATTGTATGGCCAGTGGGAGCAATCTTACAGAGAATTGCGTTTATGGGTAAAACTAATGCAGAAACTCATATCGGGAACGGTTGTGAAGCTGAAAACTGTACGGGCGTACCAAAATGATCGTGTTGTACAAGGAGTGTGTCAATTTTACCAGCTATTTTGGACATTCTTGCAGTGTATTAATGCATTTAAATACTGCAAACCGATGGTTCAAATCGACGATGCTTGGTTGTACGAAAAATACACACAAACTTTGTTACTAGCGGTTGCACAAGACGGCAACAGAAAAATCGTTCTCAACGCCTTCGCAATAGTCGAAAAGGAAGATTTTGACTCATGGTTATTCTTCCTTACGAACTTATGAAGATATGTGTTATCTTATGTTATGCGTGAAAAAGAAGATGGGTTATGTGTTATTTCTGACAGGGGCACCGCGCTCCTATGGGCAATTGAACGAATGGGCCCATCTTGACAACCTCCACATATTCATCACCGGTATTGTTTACACCACATTGCTGCAAAATACTTACAAAGGTACAAGAATGAAGATGAACGCCAAATTGTGCTTCGAATGGGTACGTCCTCCTCTAGTACTTTTCGTTTAAGATACCTTTATATTTATTGTCCATCGTATTAATTAATTTAACATTTTTATAGGTAACTCGCATTACACGCAAGAGGTTGATGAGCTGTTTGAAGAATTTATATGCAGGAACAAATATGGCTATTACTACCTTGCTTCAATCAAGAGGGGAAAATGGCTTTGATCGTATGATGGTGGTAAACGATATGGGCACATGACAACGAACTTGGCTGAGGTAGTTAATTCGTCACTAAAGGGAGTGCGATATTTGCCTATCACTTCCGTTGTCAAGGCTACATATTATCAGTTGGCTACCCTATTTGCAACCTTAGGAAAGCAAGCAACAGACTATATAGAATGAGACCACATATTCTACCGACACATTCGCGATAAATTTCAAAACTATATGCAGTATTCAAATGTAATAACTGCTACTTCCTTCTCGCACTGAGAACATTCGTTTCGTGTATCAAAATATTCGAGGCCATTAGAAGGCATACAACATAACTCATACGTGGTTCATCTAGAACAAAAAACCTGCGAGTGCGGTGTATTCCAAACATTCAAGTACCCGTGTTCGTACATCATTGTTGCTTGTTCGTCTGTACAGGTTCACTACATGACAATGGTTGACCCAATATACTTACTTGAAATCGTATCCAAGGTTTATGATACGAGTTTCCTCTAATCAGAAATGAAATTGATCCGACCGCAGTTGATGGTGAACCTATCATATGGCCAGATTTTGGACTACGACGCAAAAAAGAATGTCGTCCACGATCAACAAGGATTTATTGCGATGAAGATTTGGTCGAACATCGAGAAAAAACTCAACAAACCAAAACTATGCAGTAGATGTGGGAATCCCGGACACCAGAAGAACAAATTCCTAATCGCTCAGGCCCCGATATTAATTAATTATACTATCTTATTGTACTAATATTTTCCTAAGTAATATTATCTCTTAGATAAGGTTATAGTTTCTAGTGTTTTCGAAACATTTTTAACGTGATTTTTTACACCTTTGCGGAGTTTAATTACGCTATTCCAATACAATTAATTTATAGAAGGTGGGATTTAAAATTAAAAAGAATTAAGACCTCGCTTTCTGTAAATAATGAGTTCCATGTCAGGAATCTCTGAAGACCTCGCGTTTTGCACATCGCGAGGTCTATTTAAAACATGCCAACAAACCTCGCATTTTAGAGGGCGCGAATGTTTGACTATATAAAGTGTTCTTGCTTTCGCTTCAGAATATCTTGTATCAAATTCAAAGAAAATATACAACTGTTGCTACTAATGGCAACATATCACGTATTAGGAAAATAGTTTTTGTAATTTATTTCCCTGATATTGCGATATGTTGGCATAAATAGTTGTATATGTACGGTGAATACATTATTTTGGTTGGTTAATCATATTCGCGATATGTGTCTTCTGTTTTTCGGTTTAAGATCTACAAGAAATCGTAATATCAGGGAATGAGTAGTCTTCTTTAGGCGTCGGGATCAGTCCTGATCTTTTTTTCGAGGTTACCGATAACTTCTTCGTACACCTCCATTGTGAAGGCTACAGGAAGACTAACGCATGTAACATCTTTAGAGCCTTTAGCATCGTGAGGGCTCCAATAACTAGGATGATCTATGGTGCCATTTGTCTACAACAAAGACATATTTGTCGGTGGCCATACAACTCGGACAAACTATGACATATCTCGTCTAAATCAATTCCTATGTAATTTATTTTATCTACATGTTCAGGAATACAAATGACCGCATATTTAGGGTAGATTTTGGCTCGTAGTGTCCTAACCCAATAATTTATTTTTTTCATCTTATGTATTTCGAACCATTTCAACGCAAAAAAATTACTTTGGCAACATGATTTATAATTACAATTACTGAATGACTAAAATTTTTAGCTTCTTATTTTTTAATTACAATTATACACCTCTAATACTACGCCTTTAAGCTTTAGGATTACGCGAATGCAATAATTAACTTTCATGCCTAATTTTGATCCATTTTCAGAGCCATTTTTATACCATTTACAGTGACCTCGCATCCTGCAAAATGCGAGGTCCACTACCATGTCAGATCTCTGGCCTGCTCCTCTACTGCCACGTCAGGAATCTCGTAGGACCTCATGTTATGCAGAACGCGAGGTTTTCTTAAATCGTGCCTTTTAAATAGAGGGGTTGAGGGCAAAGCGGCCACCATCCAGCCCCAGCAATTGCAACATCGTGCTATGGCTGAAACCTTCATATCAAATCTTAAAAAACAAATTTAGTTGCAGCTACTAATGGCAACAAACTACGTATCAGGAAAATTTTCTCACAAATCTATTTTCCTGATATTGTGGTTTGTTGGTATACGTAGTTGCATTTACATGATCACATCGAGCTTTTTTTGGGTTAACAATGTTGGTGAGATGCATCTTCGGTGTTTTCGTACGAAACCAACGATGAATCACAATATCGGGAAATGATTGGTATTCCTCAAGTGCCCGTAACCTTCTCAATCTTTTGTTCGAGGACACAAGTAACTTATTTTTACACCTCAACCGTGGAGGCTAGGTAAAGACCACGACATGTAACTGTAGTCAAAGCCCCTACCATTGCGGATGATGAGGATCATGGTTCAAAGTGACCGTCTGACACCGACACACGAATCTTTTCACCTCCCTTCATTTTGTGGAAGAATTTTTCCCGGTTACAATGTCTAGAGACCCTTATGCCAATATCAACCCCAAATACGCCTTTTGAGCTTAAAGAACAACCCGACTGTTTAGGTTTGAATTGGCATGGTACAATTGAAATTCTTTGTCGGCCACCTTAAATACGCCTTTTAAGCTTAAAGAAGAGTACCGCATGTATTTGTTTGAAACGCAATATTTTATTTTCCCCTACTTATTTTATAAACGAGTTGAAATATGAAACAATGAACTTAAATTAAATTAACTTCAATCAATTTGTCATTTTAGCTTATCGTTTTTGCACAAAACCGCACTTTCGAACCATTTTCAGTGCGATATTTATATTGTTTACAACGTATGGTGCGTGCCAATATCAGTCTCAGATTGAAGCTAAATTCCAGTACTACGCCTCCAAGCTCAACAATTACGAAAATTCTCGAATTAACAACCTGGGAAAACAGCTCGAACATGCCTATGAAGCCATTTTCAAGCCCAAAAACAAACTTTGGAACCATTTTCAGGGCCATTTCTATACCGTTTACAATGTTTATTTTGTGCCAATATCAGTATCAAATGAAAGATAAGATACAATACTAGTCATCTGAACTAAAATATTACGAAGATTATTCTAATAATAACCCGGGAAAACACCTCCAACATGCCTACCAAGCCATTTCAACTTCATATTCTTGGACAAAAACTAGCGTCCCAACCATTTTGAACGCGTTTTTAAACATTCTACAATGTTTCGTACGAGCCAATATCAGTCTCAAATGGAAGATAAGTTTTAATACTACGTCTCTAAGCTTAAAATTTACCAAAATTAACCGGCTAATGGCAGCATAAAATGTCTCGAACATGCCTATACACCCTTGTATTTCAGCCTCGAATACGAGGACCTCGCTTTCTGCAGAACGCGTGGTCCGTGTAATTTCTTTCACGATATAATCAATACGGGGACCTCGCGGTATGGAAAACACGAGGTCTTATCCAATAATTTTAAATTACGCAATATGAAAAGTCGGCCCACGTCAGATGGACCTCACTTTTTGTATAACGCGAGGTCAGTGATCACTTTTCCCAAAACACGAGGTACCCTTACGTGGCCGATTTGGGGGTCATTTTTCTAGATAACATTAGTAAAGGGTCATTTTTGTAAAAAAAAACTATTTAAAACGGGTTTTTTCATATAATAAAGCCTTATTAATGTGACATGCATGCACACGTGGCTAAAAGTTATCGGCGGAGTTTGAAAATTTATTAGATGAATCCAGTTCACATCGTCATTCGCCGTCCTAACCAATAAAGTTCATTTATCTCATTCTTTTCAAAGTGAATCTTCAACTATTTCTTACATATAAATAAAATGTGAATAGTTATTTGAAAGTTAAAATGAGATGAATGGATCTTATTGGTTGAAACCACAAATGATGTGGTGAGCCGAATCCATCTAATAATTTCATGTAAAGTTCGGTTTTCATGTGTACGCATGCCCATACCGTGATCATGTTCATGTGCATGTGGTGTTTTTATTGCAGACATACAGCAGATGCAATACTACATGACATCGAATCTAAAGAAGAAAGTGCAGGAAAGAAACCAGTGTTGGAATTATTGCAAGTGGGAGAATGTGTGAGAAAAAAAAAAGGTTGGAAGGATAAGAATTCCAACTAAGGTAGGGATAATATTGGTCAAGAAGGAAGTTTTGTATCAAATCAAATTTAGTAGAGGTGAATAAAACTAGACTCAACATAAAAAAATAATTTTTTAAATTTAATGCAAAAATAATTTGATTCGATTTAATTTTAATCGTAATTTCATAAACTCAATTAAAAAAATTTAAATAAAATTTGAGTTATAAAATGAGACTCTAATAACTCAAAATTTTTAGTAAGTAGTGGACCAGTTTTCAAGTTCGAGTTGATTCATTCAATTATGCATGATATATGTATATTGCATAAGAAAAAACATGAAGAAATATATATATATATTGTATATGGTTATAGAAAGCTGTTTATACTGGAAAAATTAGTATTATAACCTTATAAATATTTAGGGTAAACTACATTGGAGGTCATTCAATTATTAGTAAAGCTACATTTGGGTCACACAATTATTAAAAGTTATAGTTGGTCACTCAATTAAAGGTTTAGTTACGATCGAGTCACTCAATTAAAGGTTTAGTTACGATCAGGTCACTCCTTCGTTAAAATATATAAAAAATATCCAAAGAGGTTTGGTATAATGATAGTTTTAGTCTTCAAAACTTATATAGTCTACTAATTTAGTCCCAATTCATAATAATTCAAAAATTTTAATCCTTCATGTTTTAAAAAATATACCAATTTAGTCAGTTTCTTCTCCCAAATTCTTTGTTATTCACTGTTCATAATCATTCCTACTTGGGTACTTTCGGTAACACGAGTTATACCAAACTTGATATTCTCAAATTTGCTTAATAATATAGATTCAGTACCTTAAAAAATTAATTTTAGTTTATTTTAAAATAAAAGGGAAATACTGAAGTCATTCAAAAATATAAAATTACTAAGAAAAATGTATAATAATACGAAAGTCTAAACTTTTTTTTGTAGAAAATTATGTGGTAGTAGTAACTAAACCTAAAGTTTTTCACAAATAATTTTAAATAGATTTCGTTGAATTTAATTTTAATGTAGATACTAATTACATATCTAACATTTAAAAATAACTATACATATCTTTACATTTATAAATTTGTGTATTAGATTAATTAGTGATTTTAAATGAAGTACTCTAGTGTTAATGAAGGAATACAAGTGATTTGGGAGAAGGAAAATAACTAAATTGGTATATTTTAAAATATAAAGAGTTAAAATTTTGAATTATTTTGAATTAGGACTAAATTGATAAAATATATAAGTTTTGAGGATTAAAATTGTCATTATACCAAACCTTGTATTTTAACGAATGAGTGACCCGATTGTAACTAAAACTTTAATTGTGTGGCCCAATTGTAACTTTTAATAATTGGGTGACTCAAATGTAACCTTGCTAGTAATTGAGTGACATCCAATGTAATTTACCCAGCTATTTACAATTAAATTTGACCATAAAATTATACAACTTGACTTGAAAACATTTCAACTAAAGTTTGAGTTTTAAAATAGAACTCGTCAACAAGACTAACTCGAAACTTTTTTACTCGACTTGATCGAATACTGACCTCTAAAATCCTGTACATATAAAAGTCAAAAATAGACCCCCAACATTTTACATTTTGGTCACTTTAGCCCCTATTTTTTTGTTGCAAATAGCCACCTAACGTTTTATTTTCATTTTCGTTCAAAATTCACCCTCAACGGATGGAAACTGTCATTCAACTAACGATCAACCCGTTCGATGACATGGCATGTCTGTGGCGATGCCATGTGGCACTTTGCTAATGTGGCATATTTTTTTAAAATATAATTAAAATTTTTATTTTTTAAGAAAAATAATTATTTTTTGTATTTTCAACCAATCATATAATGCAACATGGCACTTTGATGATGTGGCATTATCTAATTGGTTAAGAATATTTAAAAATAATAATTACTTTTTAAAAATTACTCCCTCCGTCCCACCAAGAGTGTCCATTATCGACTTTTCACGTAGTGTTAAGAAGAAAGAGTTTGTGTAAGAATTATGATGTAAAATAATTGAAACGACAATTTTACCCTTAACAAGTTAAATTTTGTTTTGTTGGGAAACTAAAGAAGGGGTATAAAAGGAAATATGCCTTTTAAAAGTTGTTGATTTTTTCAATGAGACATTTTAATTTAGACAATTTTAAAATACAAAAGGACATATTGAGTGGGACAGAGGGAATAATTATTTAAAAAAATAATATTTTTTAAAAAATATTAATTTTTTAAATAATTATTTTTTTCTGTTCCACTCAATATGTCCTTTTGTATTTTAAAATTATCTAAATTAAAATACAAAAGGACATATTGAGTGGGACAGAGGGAGTAATTATTTAAAAAATTAATATTTTTTTTAAAATAATTATTTTTTAATATTTTTATTTAAAAATATTCCAAAACTATATTTTTTGAAAAAATAATTATTTTTTTTTAAAAATTAACCAATTAGATGATGTCACATGGCACTTTGCTGATGTGGCATCATTTGATTGGTTAATTTTTTTAAAAAATAATCATTTTTTAGAAAATATAAAAAATATTTTTTATTATTTAAAAAAAAACTATGATGCCATGTCAGCAAAGTGCCATGTGGCATCGCCACATCATCAAAGCGTGTTGACCGTTAGTTGACTGACGATTTTCATCCGTTGAGGGTGAATTTGAACGAAAATGAAACGTTAGGTGGGTGTTTGCACAAAAAAAGAATAGGGGCTAAAGTGACCAAAATATCAAACGTTGGGGGCTATTTTTGACTTTATGCCTAAAATATATTCGTATCATACTAAAATAAATTTAAACAGAGTTCACATACAATAAAAATTAAGTGGGAATAAATTCATAGATAATTCACATATAGTTTACGTAGGACGATTCAAGCACAATTCAAATATGTATTTTCTACGATTTAAAAGTTTAAATAATTTAAGTATTATATTTTGAAAAAATCGATTACGGTTCAAATAATTTCTTTGAAAACTTATATTTTGACATGGAATTGTATGACAAGCTTCATTTGGGGTGTTTGCCTAGCAAGAAAATTTTAAGTGGATGATACGAGTTGATAAGATGGGATAGATTTGTCCCACATAGCTGGAAATTGGAAAGGTAAAATTTTGGGTGAAATGGATAATGATTATCCACCAGTGAAAAAAAGTTCAGCATTCTTTAATATACTGAAAAATTCTCTGCACTATACTGTTGCAGGTTTTCAATATTAATGTCCCCTCCATTGTTATTGTCCCCACTAGCTAATGCGATACGGTACGAACTGCACTCTGGACTTCTTGTACTTAGACTTGTCCGATGTTAAGATAGAGTTTTGATTTGATTGTGATAAATATATATTTGATTTTAATATAACAATGACTATTTTAAAAAATGAAATAAATTTTTAAAGATTCACAAATTAACAAGGATTCGAACTTAACGTAATTTTTAAGTCAAAACATTAAACCCCAAAGTTTTTCTATGTGTTTGGTACTCAAGAAATAGCCAATTTGGTACAGGAGTACTGATACGCCTAAGGCACAGGTCACAAGGTTCATAAAATCTAATCGAAGAAGAAAGTTCCAACGGAAAGAGGGTTTCAAGAACAAGTCTAAGGAGGAAGAGAATGACCAAATCGTTTGTTATGAGTGCAAGAAGCCGGGATATATCAAGTTCGATTGTCCCCAACTAAAGAAAAAGAGATTCGAAAAGAAGAAGAAACTCAATGCACATGTTGCTACTTGGAGTGGTGAGGACTCATCCGATGAAAGGGAGCAAGAAGTAGAAAATCTTTGTCTCATGGAATTAGAAGAGGATCTTAAGGTAACCTCAAACTCATCTAATTTCGATTTTATTTTTGATGAGCTTTAAGAATCTTATGATGAGTTACAATAGGTTTATGATAAGTTGGTTGTGAAATATAAAGAGTCAATTTTGAAAAACAAGAAAATAATTTCTGATTTGAAAAACCAAAATAACTCTTTATCCAAAACCAACTTAGAACTTGAAAGAAAGGTTGTGGATATGCAAGAAAAGCAAAATGATTTTGAAAAGAAAAATCAAAACTTGCATAACCTTCCTTCAAAAGTCCACGATGATCACCAAAAGGAAGTAGGTGATCTCAAAACTTCTTTGAACAAGGTTGAGAAACCTCATTTTGAAAAAGGAAATCATTCAAAACCTAATCATGTGAGAAGAAACTTTGGTGGATACAAACATAGAGGCTTCCAAAGGCCCTCTAATGGTAAAAGAATTAGGGGTGTTTGGGTTCCTAAAGAACTTGTCACGTCTAATACTGTTGATGCTATTGCTTCTTAGATTCCTAAGGGAACCAAGATTTTGGGAGCTAATACTCATGGACCCAAAAGGATTTGTGTACCAAAAATCAAGACTTGTGTTGGGCTCGATTTCCTTCAACCGAATTGATCGTCAAGTGGTGGAGAAGTCGATTTGTGGGTGATTGTGGTGAAAGCAAAAAGATAAGAAAATTTGCACAATGATTTAGAGTGGTCCAGCTTCTAAACCAAGTCTACATCCACTACCTTAGCTTCTCCACTAAGGATTTCCAAATTCACTCTTGAATTTCTTCCCCTTTTCTAGGCTTAAGAGGAAACCTTTACAACACTCAAAGCTTCTACCTCAAAGCTTGAGTAAACCCTCTTTCCAAAGAGAAAAACAAGGCAAATTGAAAATCCCTCTCACTAGGTTAATGTTTGCACAATTGAAGCACTCACCCAATCCAAAAACACTTGAGCATATATAAACATTTAAGCTCGCAAGTGTTGTCTATACAAAAATGAGAAATTTAAGCACTTAGACACTTTATCATCATAATATTGTTGACTTGAAGATCATTAGTTTCTTCGGATGCTTCTAGAGGCCTTTTATACTCCCAATTGAGTTTCTAGCCCGTTGGAGACCGTTGGGGATGTTTTGGAGCTGTTAGAGACTTTATTTCCCGCAATAAATGTTGTTTTGGAGCCTTCGGTATCGGTACGCGGGCAGGCGTATTGGTACCTATTCTTCAGGAACTAGCTATTGGAGCTTTTCAGCCTTCACGTATCGATACGATTGTGCTCGTATCGGTACCCTAGATCGGTACGCTTTGTTTCATTTCGGTAAGCCCCAGCTGGTGCAGTTACTAGGGATCGGTACGCCTTGGTCCATATCGGTACTGAGGTTCGATACAGCTGTGCAGACACTAAATTTTGAACGGGTTTAAATTAAAAATGCTCGAAATAAGATCAATCTACATCACCATTTTAATACCCAAAATCTTATACCTTAAGCCCAAAATTACATGGCACATTCCATATGATTTTATATAATAAAAAAATATACAAAAAAAGAAATAAAAATTCCAACTCCTTCCTCATTAAGGCTTTACTCTTATTGAATGGATGGATGCCTTAATCTTATTGGATGAACAACTACTTAACGAGTAAGGTCTTGAACCTTATTAGTTCTATTTTATGGGATAAAAAAATAAAAAAACATTAACTATATATATAACCTACCCTAAAAAAAGAAGAACGACCATTGTTTTGATTTTTTCCCCAAAGCCATTTTTCCCCAACCCTTCAACTCACATTGTTCCCAGCTCCAAAGAACCCGCGGCCATTACTTTTTCCCTAAAACCACACCCATTTTTAATTTTCATTCCTCCAAAAACCTATCTCCATTGCCATTTTTCATTGTTTCTTAAGCTGCCCCATCAAACACCAAAACAATCCCACTCACGGCTGCCACTGATTCGGCAACCACCAAGCTGCACCATCTCTCCATTCGAACAAAAAAAAACTCATACCTATTCAAACCACCAACCCTTAAATCAAACTTTTCAACCCTAACGACAACGATTCATGGATTGATTGATCGAGCATATATTTGAGTTTCGGTATTTTCTTTCCTTGTTTATTTTTTGTGTAACCTTTCTTATGGTTTAATGAAAATATTAATGAGAATTGTTGATGATCTTCTTTATTTATTTAAGTCTTTCTTATTTGTTTTTGTTTAATTTATTTGTTTATGTTATGTGTTTTATTTTATTTGTTAGACGTGGTTTAATTTAGTGTTTGCTTCTATGTGTTTTAGGATAGTTTAGCTTTTTAGAATTTGTTTTAATTAATTTAAACATGCCCTTGGCTTATTGGGGTATGTGTTTAAATTAATTAAAATGAATTTAGTTTAGGGTTTTAGGTTGGTTGAGGCCTTAATTAGTTTAGGGTTTAAAATTTAATTTAATTAATTTGAATTATGTGCTCGGCTTATTGGGACATAATTTCTAAATTAGTTAAATTAAATTTAGGATTATATTTTTTAGAGTCATAGTTAGATTTAAGGTTCGAATTAATTTAATTAATTTAAATTTATCCTTGGCTTATTGGGATAAATGTTAAATTCATTAAACTAGTTGAACATCTCTTAATTACCTTTTAGGATAAAAATGATATTTCACTTAGGTGGACACCTAATTAAAATTATGATTAATTAATTCAATTTATTTTAAATAGAATTCTTGGCTTATTGGGATACTAGTTTAAAATCAATCAAATTAATTATTTTGATTTGAGATAATCAATAAAATATTAGAGTTTTCTAGTTTTTAGGAATTAATTAATTTAAGGGTAATATTAGACTAACCTAGCTAATAATTAGATCACTAATTAAATTTTCATAATTTGGGCCTTTTTAGGTTAGGGCTTTAGTGGGCCTAGAGTTTTAATTTTAAGTTCTTCCTTGTCATGCATTTTATCTGTCATTCATGTAACTTGAATATTTTAATGGACATACATATGGTTAATTAACCTAAATTATAAAAATGAGGTATTTATTAATTTCGATATTTATGTCGTAACAGGCTTGACTCATTGGATGTCGACCAAATATTCAAATTAATTCTTACCGTCTAAAGGTAAATGCAAGTTGAGATAAAATTTTGACAAGTCGTGACATCATTCTTAACTGCCTGCATCATGCATAAAGGTGATGAATGAAGTTTGAACCATAAATTAACACGGCAGTCAGGCTTATTCGATGTCGGTTTAATCTATGGTTCGAGGTATCATCACCCTTATTAATTAAATGTTTAATTAGTGCGAATTCACCAATTTGATAAAAGCTCGTCTAATTAAAATCTAAATTCAATCGCGAACAATTTAATTAAATTCAATTTGAATTTCGATAATTTACATCAATTAAAAGAAACATATATTTTGGTACCAATTTCCGGGCGTGATGGGGCTGTTAATCCTTCCCCACGCGTAACCAACTCCCGAACCCATTTTCGAACGAATCTCTGGTTTTATGGTGTCTGGCCTACCTTAGTGGCCGGTGGCGACTCCAAGTTCTATTATTTTAAAAAATATGAACTTTTAAAGGGATTTCCTACTTTTTCAAACATTTTCCCAAAAACAAAAGAAAACCCAGACTACTTTCCTTTTTAGCGATTTAGCAATTTCAAAAAATGTCGCTACAAGCTGTAGGGAAATAGCCGTTGGGGGTTTTGAAAATAGCCGTTGGGGATTTGAAAAGTAGGGATCGGTACGCCTCTAAGCGTATCAGTACGACCCTCTCCGTATCAGTAGGCTTAAGCCTCTACCAGTACGGGTTTTCAGTTTTGGAAAATTACTGTAGCTTGAAACCCTAAGGTGTATCGATACGGGGTATATCGTATCGGTACAGGCATGTTGAAAACATAAGTTTGGCTACATTAAAACGATTGAAACCCTTCCAAAACCTTATGAAAACATCTCAAACTAATTTTTCAAGTTTTTTGGACTTAAAAACATTTTTGAAATCTTTTCAATTTAGTCCAAAACTATTTTTCAATTATTATATTAAAACAAATATCCTAACAACTTGATCCTATGTTTGTAGGGGAAATTGCTACAAGGCCAAAGCTCTAAGTGCAAATTCATGATACCTTGATAGTGGATGCTAGAGATACATGATTGGAGACAATAGTCGATTCTTGGAGCTAAAATCAAAAAGTGAATGAGTAGTGACTTTCAATGATAACTCTAAAGGCCATATTGAAGGAATTGGCTCTATTGGTAATCACTCTTTTATTCTTATTGATAATGTTCTTTATGCCAACGGTCTTAAGCATAATCTTTCGAGCATAAGCCAATTGTGTGATAAAGGTTTCGATGTCCTTTTGACTTAAATGGTTGCAAAATTATTGACATTGATTCTAACAAAATTGTGTTTATTAGTCATAGAATAGGAAAATTTTACATCGAAAGAGAGTTGGGCCAAGAAAATATATGTTGATTTTAATGATGGAAAGTTTGAAATTTGAGTTGACTTCAATTAATTTGTTATTTCTTGAAGGCATGACTTTAATTATACGGGCTTTGATAATTGGTGGTTTCGAATTAATTTCTCATTTAATTTCTAAGGAATCACTTACATGTGTTGCATCATGATCATCAAGCTCTATACCCATGCTTTGTCCCTTGAGTGGGAGTGAAACGCCACATACCCATGCCTTTTGACACGTGAGCAGCCCTCCACGTCACTAGGTTGTGCTTTCCCTCAAACGGAATCCAATTTGCAAGCCTGTAATGGGCCAGAATTGGGGTTCTTGTTGCCTTAGTAGGTAATAAGAAAGGTTTGGGTATCCTTGATTAGAACTGAACCTACATGCGTGAGAGTTTAAGAAGCCCACCCCGATTAGAGCCATATGGACAGCTATAGTGAGCAAGAATTCGTGTGGTTATGTTTTCTTTTTTCTTTATTGGTTACTTCGCTTTGCTACTTTTTTATTTGATTTATTTTTTATGTCCATTAATAACTTGTTTTCTTTACTTTTATATCTTGTCATGTCATTAAGAAAACACTGATTTGGAAATAGTCTGAAATTAAAGGCTTGATTAATGGAAGATTGGTACATAACAACGATGAGAAGAATTTTGAGGAATTCCCAAAAAGAAGTGATTGGTCGAATGGTAGATCTAAGGAAAGAGAAACCAAGGTTCAGAAGCTCAAGGACCAAGTTGCAAGCCGCAAAAGGGCAATCTAAGAGTAACAGATACCGATGATGAAACGATCCTAAAATTCTGCTTAGAATATTCGAGGGCAAGGACTAGAGATGACAAACTTGATGGTTCAAGTAAGAGGAATTGCCCAATGGCTTCAATTCCTAGCATGATATGCTATCAGACTTCAGGAATCACAAAGAAAGATTCAGAAAATGAACAAAGGTCATCTTAGTGTGGGTCGTATGGCCAGCAATTTTCTGTCATTGTTATAATGAAACAATATCTCCATTAATGCAAGTTATTTAGCGAGGATATTTTCTGAATCAGTGTTTCTCTTTGCATTCATGCATGTTTGCATTATGTCGCATTTGTTTGCAAAAATTGCTAAGTTTTGGAATTGATTAAGGGATTTCATATGAAATAATTTTGGTGCTTCATATTTGCATCCAATGTGCATTTTTAAGTTTTTGCTTGTAATCATTTATTTCTATCATGCATACGATGTATTACACGCATTAATTCATGAAACAATAAAATTAATTGTTGGGAATCCCGTGCCAGTGATCAAAGATCCTACACCAAAGAAAACAAATAGAAAGAAGTTTTGCTAAAATGGAATCCATTGTGAGAGGAGCATTCATCTCAAAAAATAGAGAGAGCAAAGAGTGAACTTCGAGCCAGTACAGCTCTAGAAATATGAACGACCTAGTAGCTATGGTGGATAAGCTCGAGGAGCTCTATGAACATTTGGTTGGAAATCAAAAGAAGGTGATGGCATATGTGAATAAGTTCCAAGAGGTAGCTATGGGGGAAATCAATGAATTGATGGGTATGATAGCCAAAGGAAAGGGTTTGGTAGAAGGCTCAGTCGTGTAAAATGAGATTAGAAAACCAAGCGAAAGCTGGAATTGTGACTTTATAGTTGAAAGAACTTTGTCTGATGAAGACAAAACCATCATCAACCAATACGAGATAGTCTACAATGCTTCTGAATGTCCCATAGAGTTGGTGTTAGATAAGATCGAAGACTCTCTCTTGAAAAGCTTACCTTCTCCAACGGATAGAGAACCAGCTCGAAAGCAATTTAAGAAAATGGATTATGAGGTTAATAACATAAGAACTTATGAGGCCCCAAAGAACCGCACAGCCTTCCAACCTCAAGCTACAGCCGAAAGTGCTCAAAGTTCGAATAGGAAAGAAACAATGGGACCCAAGAGAAAATTTGAGAAATTTACCCCACTACCAATTTCATACAATGAGTTTTATTCACAGTTATACAAGGCAAATTTGGTCCGGCCTTATTATGTGCCTCCCTTTAATCCATCATATCCTTCTTGGTATGACGCCAGTGCAAATTGCGAGTATCATGACGATGTTCCAGGATATTCAATTGAAAATTGCCCGACATTCAAGAAATTAGTCCAGAATATGATAAGGTTCGGGTATTGCAGTTGGGTGAACGAAGCACTACCACTATGTAACGACCCAAGTTTTGGGAACCCGAGCGTCTGGCTAACCCGAGGCATGGGCCTCGTGTTTAGGTCATGTTGTTGGGCCTAAAACCTTGGTGGGCTGGTTTTGGTTTTGGGATGAAGTTATGTGGTTTTTGAGAGGGGCTTTGTGGTAATTTCATAATTGAAGAAAATGATGAGATGTGGGAGTTATGGGCTGCAGACTTTGTAAGATTGATGAAGTCATTTTGTCCCTAAAAGCTCTTCCCACCATCTTCATCTTCTCTCCTCTATGACTTAGAAAGAAAAACTCCACCTTTGTTAGTTTTGTGTTGAAATCTCGGATTGGGGTAGAAGGGAAAGTTTCTAAGTTTCAAGGATCTACAATCCAAGGTAAGTTTTGCTTGCAATGGTGGAAGAAGGGTTTTAGTGGGGATTTTAGAGTGAGAACGAGAATGGTGTTTTTAATCCCATTTCTTGTTGTTGAATCGTTCTTTAAGCTTCTTTTTAACCTCCCAACAACATTGTAACTTGTTTACAACATTCCCGTGTAGTTTAAGAGGTTAGGGAGCATTCAAAGGCCCAAGGGAAGAATATGGCTTGAGGTGGAGTTTGGGGTTCCTTTTTAGCTTGTAGTTCGATGTTAGTACACTTCTAACTTCTATGTGTTCATATGCATCATTATTTTGGTATGTGTTTCTTGATATATGATGTTTTGATAATTTAGAGCTTGGATGATCACCTAATGACTTCAAATAACGTGTAGGAACATTTTGGGACTTAACCTAGTGGTTGAGGGAGGGTTTGGCACAATCTCGAGCTCTAGGTTTCGAAATTAGGGCTCAAGTACCAGTACGGGATGGCTGCGTATCGGTACTCCTTTGTATCTCAGGGGTCAAATTGTGAGAGGCATACCGGTACGCCTCTTTGCGTATCGACACCTCTCGTTAGAGCAGAATTCCAGTGGGGCTTTGGTGTACCGGTACGCTTGGGGCGTAACGGTACCCACTGTTGCATTGCCTAGAAAGGCTTTGTATACCGATACGCTAGAGTAGGCGTATCAGTACGGGAAGGATCGATACGGGGTGATCTTAGTACCGATATAGGGTACCGGTACAGAATGAAGCGTATCGGTACGGGGCAAGGGCCGATTTCTTTCAAACCTAAATGGCGTATCAGTACTCAGCATGGAGTATCGATACCTAGAGGGAAGTATCGATACTCACCTTAGAGTATCGGTACTCGCTGGGCAATCTACCTAAGTTTTTACGTTTTGAGTTTGGGGGTTCCATAAATTGTGACAAAGGTTATAATGAGTCTTATATGATATAGAATGACTGTTAAAATCGAGAATGTATGTTCTTGTTTGCTTATATGGACTAAATGGCTAATTTAGCATTGAAATAAAGGTAAATTGCTTGGTAAGCGAGTCTTTAGGGATCCTTGGTGGATCAGTTCTAGTTGTGTCGGGTAAGGGCACTTTTTTGGTTATGAGTCATTGTTTGATGGGATCCGGATACCCAGTGAGTGAGTGTTGCAACGCATGAAGGCCATCCGATGTGAGATTTCAGGTGATGAATTGAAGGCCATCCGATGTGAGATTCCGGGTGATGATATTTGCTCGATGCGAGATTTCAAGCCTCGCTCGATGTGAGATTCTAAGCAAAGACTCAATGTGAGATTCTGAGTATACCGCTCGATGCGATATTTAGAGCAGCTCAATGTAAGATTCTGAGCATGGGTGGGTCTCCAGTGTCGAGTGACATTGGGTCTTACTCCTGGTTTGTTTACTTTTATGTTGTTGTTGAGGTGTTGTTTGTTTATAGCATGTGTTTAGACGGTTATAGTAGCGCCATTGCTTTATCCTATCTTAGCATCATATTTCATAGCATGCTCTTAATTATGATTCACCTAAAGCATGGTCGAGTGGTTGTGTATCCATTGAGCTTTGTTAGTTCAGCGTTCAGAATCGTTGTTTCCGTTCGCATGTTGATAGATAGTTCGAGCGTAGTGGAGCACCATCGAAGCGAGGATCCAGCATTGGCCTTTTGTTAGAGTACAAGTACTTATATATAGTGGGCTATTTATTCGTATGACCCTATATATTTGTAACTCTATTTGATTTAACTTGTATTGGTTAAATGTTTTTTTTACTGTATCTGGAGCTCTTTGAACTATTTTGAATGTTTTTAAGTAAGCATAGATTTTAATGCTTTGGTTATTACACGTTTGGATGTATGAGATTGATTTGACTGGTTTTTAAAAGTGAAAATTTTTATGGGAGTGGTCCGGGCTTGTGGCCCAATTGCAGCATCTGGGTCAAGGGTGTTATATTTGGTATAAGATCCTAGGTTTAGTCGGTTTTAGGCAGTCCCCGAGGGAATCTAGTGTGGTAAATAGGTGTTTAACGAATACATGCTCATAAGTCAAAGTCGTACTTGGATTTAGCTGGATTTTTGATGGTGTACTCATGTTGTTTTTTTGCGCAGAGATGAACCATGCCAAGGAGAGATAGAAACATGGAAGATTTGGGTTCCCGGGGTGGAAGCTCTGATGAAGACTACGTGCCGGATGTGGAGGAGTCTGATGGAAGAGCTAGTCTTAAAGCCAACTATTTTTCCCATATGCATCAGGCCCTAGACAAGATTGTTAGGGTAATTTTGAGGCATTCATCTACCCCTCGGGAGGCATCGGTTAAGAAGGTACGTAGGCAGGGTGCCACAAATTTTCTTGGGTCAAGACAGGATAACCCGGTGAAGGCAGATCAGTGGCTTCGAGACACCCGTTGGATTATGAGACATATGAGGTTGCGGTCCGAAGATAAGTTATCAGGTGTGTTATCTTTGCTCAAGGGAAACGCGAGAGAATGGTGGGAAACAGTAGAGCTGGAATGGCACCCTAGCCGACCTTCTTGGGACGACTTTCTTGATGAGTTCGAGAAGAAGTACGTGGGTGAGACTTACATTGACAAGTTGAGGGATCAGTTTACTCACCTCGTGTAAGGAAATCCCACTGTTTTTAAGTATAAACAATAATTTTTGCAGCTGAGCAGGTATGCGCCGGAGCTTGTTGCCACCGAGAAAATAAGGTGCAAGAGGTTCATAAAAAGGTTAAGGAATGAGATACAAACCTATTTGGCAGCTGCCCCACCTAAGGTATTTTCTGAGTTGACTGCTAGTGCAAAGTCTCTTGAGCAAGTGCAAGGTCTGACATATGGTTCTGCTAATGGACAAGGAGGTCCTAGTGGGAGGCCTCAGAATTTCTCTAACAGCTTACAGTCTCACTCGAGAAGGGATAGAAAATGATGGAATTAGGGAAGAGGAGCTTCGAATCAGGGTGTGAGGTCATATCATAGATCAGAGTCTGTCAGCCGTAGAAAGCCTACATCATCTTCTTCTATGATGAGCCCAAATAATTCTCAAGGGAGTACGGGTGCACCATCTTGTAATCAGTGTGGGCGTAGGCACCGAGGAGAGTGTTGGGGTACAAACCGAGCTTGCTTTGAGTGTGGGTGTCAGGTTCACCTTGTGAAAGATTTCCCCACAGTTACCACAGCTATTCCAGTTCAGGCACCAAGGGTCTCTTATCCAGCTCAGAGGGGCTGAGGGTTCTCTAGGGAAGGGTCAAGCCAGGCGACAGGGCACCAGAGTAGGGGTACGTTTCAGTCTACGGTGAGGGCACCAACGAGGTAGTATGCAGTTAGAGCTCAAGAGGATTGCGGCCCACCGATGTGATTGCAGGTACCTTCTCTTTGTTCTTTGTTCCCATTGTTGCATTATTGGATTTGTGGTCTACCCACTCCTACATCCGTAGTGGGATATCCCAGCGTTGGGGCATATCGGCTGAAGACCTAGAGATAGGAGTTCGTGTCTCTAGTCCACTAGGGTTAGATGTGTTAGTAGATAAGGTGTATCGAAGGTGTCCTATCGAAGTTCAAGGTTCGATCTTTCCAATGGATCTTATGGTTTTGCCGTTCTAAGAGTTTGATGCAATCCTAGGTATGGATTAGCTTGTTGAGCACGATGCTAGTTTGGGTTGTAGGACCAAGAGTTTGTAGCTCCGTGTGCCGAATAGATCTAAGCTAACGGTTAGAGGGGAGAGACACATTTGCATCCCTAATGTTGTATCGGCTCTAGTAGCTTAGAGGTTAATACAGCAAGGGTGTTAGGCCTTTTTGGCTCATGTGGTGGATGTGAGAGTCGAAAGCCTATCCATCGAGAACTTCAGAACAGTTTGTGAGTTCATGGATATTTTTTTAGAGGAGCTACCCAGATTACCACCAGATCGTGAGCTTGAGTTTCAAATTAAGGTAATGCCCGACACGGCACCAGTGTCCATTCCACCTTATCGGATGCCACTAAAAGAAATGAGAGAGTTGAATTCAGGAATTGCTATAGGAAGGTTTCATCTGACCAAGTGTTTCTCCTTGGGGTGTTCCGGTCTTGTTTGTTAAGAAGAAGTGTCGGTCAATGAGAATGTGCATTGACTACCGGCAGTTAACTAAGGTAACGGTGAAGAATCGCTATCCTCTCCCCAGAATAAATGATTTGTTTGACCAGTTACGGGGTGCCCGAGTCTTCTCAAGTATAGATTTGGGATCGGGGTACTATCAGTTGAAAGTGGTGGAAGAAGATGTCCAGAAGACCGTTTTTAGGACGCGGTATGGACACTATGAGTTCTTGGTGATGCCTTTTGGGCTCACTAATGCTCCAACGGCATTTATGGATTTGATGAATAGAATCTTCTAGCCTTATTTGGATCAACTTATGGTGGTGTACATCAATGACATTCTGGTTTATTCACGTTCGGTTGAGGAGCACGACTACCACTTGCAAGTAGTTCTTCAGACTTTGAGAGACAGACGTCTCTATGCAACGTTCAATAAATATGAGTTTTGGCTTTCTGAAGTGGCATTTTTGGGCCATATCATAGTGGCGGATGGGATCTGCGTTGACCCTCAGAAGATCCAAGCAATAGTAGAATGGAAACCATCCAGCAATGTTTCGGAGGTTTGCAGCTTTCTTGGACTGGCGGGATATTATCGACAGTTTGTTAAGGGTTTTTCAATCTTAGCTGCCCCATTGACCAAGTTGTTTTAGAATGGAGTGTCGTTTGTATGAAATGAGAAGAGACAACAGTGTTTTGAGAAGTTGAAGGCCTACCTTACCGAGGCTTCGATTTTGACACAGCCTGAGGTAGAAAAATATTATGTTGTGTTTAGCGATGCGTCCTTGAATGGACTTGGTTGCGTTCTCATGCAAGAGGGTAAGATGGTTGCCTACGCCTTGAGGCAACTAAAACCTCATGAATAGAATTAACCTACCCATGATTTGGAGCTGGCTGCGGTGATCTTTGCTTTGAAGATTTGGAGACACTATCTTTTCGGGGAGAAATGTTACATCTATACCGATCATAAGAGTTTAAAGTATCTACTTACCCAAAAGGAGTTGAATCTACGGCAGCATCGTTGGATTGAGATGCTAAAGGATTATGATTGCGTTATTGAGTACCATCCCGGCAAGGCAAATGTTGTAGCGGATGCTTTGAGCCGTAAGTTAATGTCTGATTTGAGAGCCATGTTATCTTGTTTGAGAATGACCGAGGATGAAGGGCTTTTAGCTAAGCTCATGGTAGAGCCCACGTTGGTACAAGAAATAAGGAGGAGTCGGGCTCTGGATGAAGATTTAGTGGCTCAAATTGAGGCGGTTCAAAGAGGCGAGGCCTCAAATTTTAAAGTACGAGATAATGGGTACTTGTACTTCAACGGTAGGTTGTGTGTTCCGGCCTTAGAAGATTTGAGGGACCGTATTTTGCGAGAGGCACACCATAGTCCTTTCACCATATATCCGGGAAGTAACAAGATGTATGAAGATCTTGGACCTTATTATTGGTGGCCGTACATGAAGAAGGATGTTTCTAAGTTTGTGACGAGATGCTTAGCTTGCCAACAAGTGAAGGCGGAACATCAAGTTCCATCAGGGTTACTACAGCTGATTCGGATTCCACAATAGAAGTGGGATCACGTCGTCATGGATTTTGTTATGGGATTGCCAATGACTCAAATGAAGCATGATGTGATATGGGTAATAGTGGATCGTTTGACCAAGTCTGCTCATTTCCTGTATGTGCGCATGGGTTTCACCTTGGAGTGGTTAGCTCAATTGTACATCAAGGAGATAGTGAGGTTGCACGGAGTGCCATCTTCGATCATATCGGATAGGGATCCGCGGTTCACAGCAAGGTTGTAAAAGAAGATTCATAGTGCCTTAGACACTAAGCTGCACTTTAGTACGGCTTTTCATCCTCAGACCGATGGCCAGTTTGAGCGAGTTAATCAGATTCTTGAGGACATGCTTTGGTGTTGTGCCGTAGATTTTGAAGAAAGTTGGGAAGAATAGCTATCGTTGGTTGAGTTCGCGTACAACAACAGTTATCAATCAAGCATCAAGATGGCCCCTTTTCGAAGCCTTGTATGGGCGTAGATGTAGAACACCCCTGTGTTGGATCGAGCTTAATGAGAGGAGGATCGTGGGATCTGATTTGGTTAGACGAACCGAAGAGAAGGTTCGAAACATCAAGGAAAGATTACAAGCGGCCTTTCATCGACAAAAGGCCTACACGGATAGGAAGCGCAAGCATATCGAGTATGAGGTTGGTGAAAAAGTTTTCTTAAAGGTATTGCCATAGAAGGGGATAATCTATTTTGGGCGGAAGGGCAAGTTGAGCCCGAGGTACATTAGACCATACGAGGTGATCAAGAGGATCAGACTGGTAGCATACTGGCTAGATTTGCCTTCGGAGTTAGCATGTATCCATGACGTTTTCCATGTATCCGTGTTGAGGCGCTATCGTTCTGATCCTTCGCATATTTTATCGCTCG
Organism: Hibiscus mutabilis; assembly: GCA_019671005.1. Lineage (NCBI taxonomy): Eukaryota > Viridiplantae > Streptophyta > Magnoliopsida > Malvales > Malvaceae > Hibiscus > Hibiscus mutabilis. The sequence continues at coordinate 17,254,092 of CM033736.1, read as the reverse complement.
AAGAGGTGGAGGTTGACACGGATTTTACATATGAAGAAGAGCCAGTGAGAGTGCTTGATAGGGGAGTTAAAGAGCTTCGTAACAAGTGTATACCCCTCGTAAAGATGTTGTGGAGAAACCATGGGGTTGAAGAGGTAACTTGGGAGTACGAGGCAGAGATGAGAGAGCTCTACCCATATCTTTTTCCACCAGGTAAATTTCGAGGACAAAATTTTCTTTAAGGAGGTGTCAGTTGTAATGACCCAGGTTCTGGGAACCCGAGCATCGGGCTAACCCAAGGCATGGGCCTCGCGTTTGGGTCATGTTGTAGGGCCTAAAACCTTGGTGGGCTAGTTTTGGTTTTGGGCTTGAGTTATATGGTTTTTTAGAGGGGCTTTGTGGTAATTTCATAATTGAAGAAAAGGATGAGAGGTGAGGAGTTATGGGCTGTAGACTTTGTAAGATTGATGAAGTCATTTTGTCCCCAAAATCTCTTCCCACCATCTTCATCTTCTCTCCTTTAGGAGTTTGAAAGAAAAACTCCACCTTTGTTAATTTTGTGTTGAAATCTGAGATTGGGGTAGAAGGGAAAGTTGCTAAGTATTTAAGGATCTACAATCCAATGTAAGTTTTGCTTGCAATGGTGGAAGAAAGGGTTTTAGTGTGAGAATGAGAATGGTGTTTTTAATCTCATTTCTTGTTGTTGAATCGTTCTTTGAGCTTCTTTTTAACCTCCCAACAATGTTGTAACTTGTTTACAACATTCCCTTGTAGTTCAAGAGGTTGGGGAGAATTCAAAGGCCCAAGGGAAGAAGAAGGCTTGAGGTGGAGTTTGGGGTTCCTTTTTAGCTTGTAATTTGAGGTTAGTACACTTCTAACTTCTACGTGTTCATGTGCATCATCATTTTGGTATGTGTTGCTTGATATATGATGTTTTCATAATTTAGAGCTTGGATGATCATCAATGGTGAATCTTGTAATTATTGATGTTTAAGGGTAAAAATGACTAGAAACTCACCTAATGACTTCAAATAACGCGTAGGAACGTTTTGGGACTTAACCATGGTGATTGAGGGAGGGTTTGGCATAATCTTGAGCTCTAGGTTTCAAAATCGGGGCTCGAGTACCAGTACGGGGTGGTTGCGTATCGGTACTCCTTCGTATCTCATGGGGCGAATTATGAAAGGCGTACCGGTACGTCTCTCTGCATATTGATACCCCTCGTTAGAGCAAAATTCTAGTGGGGCTTTGGTGTACCGGTACACTCGGGACGTATCGGTACCCACTATTGCATTGCCTAGAAAGGCTTTGCGTACCGGTACACTAGAGTAGGCGTATCGGTACGGGAAGGATCGGTACAGGACGATCCCAGTACTGATATAAGGTACTAGTACGAAACGAAGCGTATCAGTACGGGGCAAGGGTCGATTTCTTTCGAACCTAAATGGCCTATCGGTACTCAGCAGGGATTATCGATACCTAGAAGGGAGTACCGATACTCACCTTAGAGTATCATTACTCCCTGGGCAATCTACCCAAGTTTTTACGTTTTGAGTTTGGGGGTTCTATAAATTGTGATAAAGGTTCTAATGGGTCTCATATGATATAAAATGACTATTAAAATCGAGAATGTATGTTCATCTTTGCTTATATGGACTAAATGGCTAATTGAGCATTGAAATGAAGGTAAATTGCTTGGTAAGTGAGTCTTTAGGGATCCTTGGTGGATCAGTTGTAGTTGTGCCGGGTAAGGGCACTTGTTTGGTTATGGGTCCTTGTTTGATGGGATCTGAATACCCAGTGAGTGAGTGTTGCAACACATGAAGGCCATCCGATGTGAGATTCTAGGTGATGAATTGAAGGTCATCCGATGTGAGGTTCCAGGTGATGATATTTGCTCGATGCGAGATTCTGAGCCCCGCTTGATGTGAGATTCTGAGTGAAGATTCGATGTAGGATTCTGAGTATACCGCTCGATGCGAGAATTCGAGTAGCTCAATGTGAGATTTCGAGCATGGGTGGGTCTCCCAGTGTCAGGTGTCATTGGGCCTCGCTCCTGGTTTGTTTACTTTTATGTTGTTGTTGAGGTGTTGTTTGTTTGTAGCATATGTTTAGGCGGCTATAGTAGCGCCATTGCTTTATCCTATCTTGGCATCATATTTGATAGCATGCTCTTAATTATGATTCACCTGAAGCATGGTCGAGTGGTTGTGTATCCACTGAGCTTTGTTAGCTCAGGGTTCGGAATCGTTGTTACCGTTCGCAAGTTGATAGATAGTTCGAGCGTAACAGAGCACCATCGAAGCGAGGATCCAGCATTGGCCTTTTGGTAGAATACAAGTACTTAGATGTAGTGGGCTATGTATCCGTATGGCCCTATGTATTTGCAACTCTATTTGATTTAACTTGCATTGGTCAAATGTTTTTTTACCGTATCTGGAGCTCTTTTAACTATTTTGAATGTTTTTAAGTAAGCATGGATTTTAATTCTTTGGTTATAACACGTTTGGATGTATGAGATTGATTTTACTGGTTTTTAAAAGTGAAAATTTTTATGGTAGTGGTTCGGGCTTGTGGCCCAATTGCAGCATCCGGGTCGAGGGTGTTACACACTAATCCACTTCCAAGCCATTGAGGTCAAGGCGTGAACGCTCTTGAATAGGTAGGCGAAAATAGGGTGAAGACGGATGTGTCGAAAATTAGGTCCCCTTTGAGCTGGGTTTTCAAACAGCTTTTTATGGCAGGTTTGATCAAGCATGGTACGAAGAATACATGAGAAGGACATGGAGTATTCTGTGAGTACCATCAGGAGGAAGGACATGAAATCCAGTATTACCTAGTATTCAAGCAGTTGGTTTAGGGCATGATGGACAATAAAGAAAGTAAATTCTTCGATAAGCTTGAAGGGTCAGGGTGAATGACCAGTGTTGCGAGGGTCGAGAATTTCCAGTGCATCTTATCCATGTTTTTATGTTTTGTCGTCTACTTTCATTTGTCTTGTTTTCTTTTTTGTGTGTAATTAACTTTGCTAAGGGCTTGTGTTATGTTTGATTTTATCATTTCGATGAAATGGTGCATCTTTTAATTAAATATATATATATATATATATTCTTTCTTACCCTCGTAGATCCCCGTATATCACGTGCATGATGTGGTATTGATTCTAATAAAATATCAATCAAATATTGTGATCATCATGAAGTATGATTTCTTGTTTCGCCCGCTCTAGTCGGTAAAGCGCGAGACGTAAGATTACTACTCCTTCGATAATGTTCGATGATGAGAGGATCTCCTAAGAAAGACTAATGGAGCCATTTGAATGTGAAAATTCTTTTAACATAAAAAATATAATAATAATATAAAAAAAATTCTATCAAGAAAAGAACAATTGATGAGACTATGGGGAAGAACAAATCTAATAAGGAACTAGATTTCACATGTTCAATACCCCAACATCAGAGATAAATATCTAAAATCAATGATCAATCAAATAAGTCTCGGAGCATCTTGATGAAGCTGTGGGGGGAGAACAAATCTAATAAGGAGCTATGCTCCACCTGTTCAATACCCTAGCATCAAAGATGACTCTTTGAAGGCACTGACACGATATTAATTGCAATTGGAAGAAAAAACTTGTACTAAAATTCTCAGATTGATATTTTTTTGTACTCCATGTGTTAAGAAAATTCGAAAACTGTAAACATTTTAGAGAAAAACAATGAGAACTAAAAGGAGTAGTTTTCGAACAGATCAACCAAACACCATAATCATGAGGATGAACTGAGCAATCTGGGAAGAATTTCACGACTTCAAATATTGCCACAACATTCAAAGGCAAGCTATTGATCATCGGGGGATTGAATCTAAGACGCTCTTGCATCTGATATCCGGGGCATTCTATTATTTTTATATTGAGTTTGATTTTGTATAAAATCCAAAAAGTATCCTCTTTTGAAATGTTAATTGGTAAACTGATGTATAGATGAAAAGAAAAAAAAAGAGAAAAGAAAAAAGAGAGAGAATAAATAAGAGAGGGAAAAGAGAGAGAAATGAATATGAAGAATAGAGTTTCTCTGTATTGTTTCGAGAATAAAATTTAGAATTTGGGGACAGAGATGTACATGATCGACCTAACACCAATGACCCGTCAGTGATCTAGAAAAGAATGATAGCAAGCCTTGGTATGCTACACGGTTCAAAGCCTCAAAGTGAATGTTTATCGCAATGCCTTGATTTATTTAGAAGAATGGAGATTGAATCTTATTGGAGAAATGAAATTTTGAGACTTAGGGGGCATATTTTTGGCCTACCGTTGAGATAGAAGAAAGATCATCCCGTTGGATCAAAGGCAAAAAATAATAGCCAAACCCGAAGGCTAGATAAGTCATTACCAAGATCCAGAAAGAAGAAAATTATTCTTCTGCATGGCTTTTGGGATAGAGTTTTAGGTTAAGGATGTACGTGGTCGACCTAATACAAAACCTCCGTGATTCTAAAGAGAATAATAGCAAGACTTAGTATGTTGCGCAGTTCAAGGACTCAAAATGAATACTAGCAATAATGTCTTGATTGGATTAACAAAATGAAGATTGAGCCTCATTGAAGAAATGAAGTTTGGAGGTTTAGAGGGAATGTTTTCAGCCCAACATCGAGACAGAAGAAAGACCGTACTGATGGGTCAGGGGCAAAATAACAGTCAAACCCAAAGGCGATAAGATGTGATACTAAGATCAAAAAGTAGAAGAATGTATCTTTGTATGGCTTCCGGGGTAGAGTTTTAGGTCTACATGGTTGGCGTAGCATGAAGGACTAATTTATTAGTGATTGCGAAGAGAATAATAGCCAGATTTCAAATGACAGACGGTTCAGAGATTTGAAATAAGTTTCTGCCATAAAATTTTGTATGGTTCAGAACAATGAAGACTCGGAACCTTATTGAAAATAAGGAAAATTTGGGAACTTGAGGGCATGGTGTTCACCCCAATATTGAAATAGAAGAATGCTCATTGTGAAGAGTCATGGAAGAGGTGACAGTTGAGCCCAAGTTGAGTGAGGGCAATGTTGCAAAACAACAGATTCCGTATGACGAGTGTAAGGCGGTAATTGCTTTTCAGGATGAAACAAAATATGAAGATTCAGTAAAGACAGAAGAAATACTTTGTTTGGTTCAAAAATTGAAAATTAGGCCTTATCGAAGTACGAAAAGCTTAGAAACTTGGGGGCATGGTGCTCACCCAATGATGAGAATAAAGGACACTCGTCATGAAGGTTCATTGAAGAGACAATATTTAAGCCCAAGTGAAGCGGGGGGCAATGATCTAGAGTTGAACTTCAGGAAATGACAGATTGTGTTCCAACCAATGCAAGTTAGCAACACCCTTTCAAGGAGGGACAAAAGGGCCCATGGGAGCTAAGGGTGACCGGCCAAAAAGCAATGGTTTTCCCCCAACAATTTTAAAGATGATTCTACCCATGCATCATTTGTAGTTAGATATGCTTATGTTAGGAGCATGCTAACTCATACCATCATAGCATTTTGTTTACTCAAAACTGGTATTCAAATATTGATAAAATGTTTAATTTATAGCTTTACAAGGGGAGAAGTAGACCTCAGAGAATCAAGAGTCCTTCAGCTTGCATAATTAGGGCTTCCAAGGTCTTCCAATCTCCGGATATTCGAGAGTGGCAAGCATCCTTTTATGCTAGGACGATATGAAATTGGTGCATTCAGTGAAGATTTCCTTTGGTAGCCATGTCAGTATGAATCCAGTTACTGAATATTTTCTTTGGTAGCCATGTTGGCGTGAATCCAGTTATTGAAGATTTCATTTGGTAGCCATGTCGGCGTGAATCCAGTTATTAAAGATTTCCTTTGGTAGTCATATCGTGTGAATCCAGTTATTAAAGATTTTCTTTGGTAGCCATGTCGGCGTGAATCTAGTTATTGAAGATTTCCATTGGTAGCCATGTTGGCCTGAATCCTTTGAAATGGTCTGAAGCCCCTGAAGATAAGGTAGATTCGATTGGTAGCCGTGTTGGCGTGAATCCTTTGATATGGTCAGAAGCCCCTGAAGAAGAGGTAGATCCGATTGGTGGTCGTGTTGGTATGAATCCTTTGATATGGTCTGAAGCCCCTGAAGATGAGGTAGATTCGATTGGTAGCCGTGTTGGCATGAATCCTTTGATATGGTCTGAAGCCTCTGAATATGAGGTAGATCCGATTGGTAGCAGTGTTGGCGTGAATCCTTTGATATGCTCTGAAGCCCTTAAAGAAGAGGTAGATCTGATTGGTAGCCGTGTTGGCGTGAATCCTTTGATATGGTCTAAAGCCACTGAAGATGAGGTAGATTCGATTGGTAGCCGTGTTGACGTGAATCCTTTGATATGGTCTGAATCCCCTGAAGAAGAGGTAGATCCGATTGGTGGCGTTGTTGGCATGAATCCTTTGATATGGTTTGAAGCCCCTGAAGAAGAGGTAGATCCGATTGGTAGCTGTGTTGGCGTGAATCCTTTGATATGGTATGAAGCGCCTGAAGATGAGGCAGATCCGATTGGTGGCCGTGTTGGCGTGAATCCTTTGACATGGTCTGAAGCCCCTGAAGAAGAGGTAGATCCGATTGGTATCCGTATGGGCGTGAATCCTTTGACATGGTCTTAAGCTCCTGAAGATGAGATGGATCCGATTGGTAGCTGTGTTAGCGTGAATCCTTTGATATGGTCTGTAGTCTCATGAAGAAGATGAGGGACCCGCCGCTCAAGGACTTTAAGCGAAGAGTTTTATATAGGAGAAACTCGCAGCTTCAGGAATTCGGGAAGAGGAAGAGTGAACAGTTCTATATATGAGGAACTTGCAGCTCAGAATCTTCGGACAAGGAAAAAGGGATAAAATTTGCATCTTTAGTCTTTGCTCTATTCCTGTTTCATAGCAATGAGCAAAGAGGGGCAGCTGTAGACATTAAATTTTGTCCAGGTTTAAATTAAAAATGCTCGAAATAAGATCAATCTACATCACCATTTTAATACCCAAACCTTATACATTAAGCCCAAAATTACATGGCCCATTCCATATGAATTTTATATAATAAAAAAATATACAAAAAAAATAAAAAATAAACCCAACTCCTTCCACATTAAGGTTGTACTCCCATTGGATGGATGGATGCCTTAATCTTATGGGATGAACAACTACTTAGTAAGTAAGGTCTTGAACCTTGTTGGTTCTATTTTATTGGATAAAAATAAATAAATATTATATATATATATAACCTACCCTAAAAAAAGAACGGCCATTGTTTTGATTTTTCCCCAAAGCCATTTTTCCCCAGCCCTTCTACTCACATTGTTCCCAGCTCCAAAGAACCCGCGGCCATTACTTTTTCCCTAAAACCACACCCTTTTTTAATTTTTAATTTTTAATTTTCAGTCCTCCAAAAACCTATCTCCATTGCCATTTTTCATTGTTTCTTAAGCTGCCCCACCAAACACCAAAACAATCCCACGCACGGCTGCCACTGATTCGGCAACCACCAAGCTGCACCATCTCTCCATTCGAACAAAAAAAATGCATACCTATTCGAACCACCAACCCTTAATTCAAGCTTTTCAACCCCAATGACAACGATTCGTGGATTGATTGATCAAGCATATATTTGGGCTTCGGTATTTTCTTTCCTTGTTTATTTATTGTGTTACCTTTCTTATGGTTTAAAGAAAATACTGATGAGATTTGTTGATGATCTTCTTTATTTATTTAAGTCTTTCTTATTTGTTTTTGTTTAATTTATTTGTTTGTGTTATGTGTTTTATTTTATTTGTTAGATGTGGTTTAATTTAGTGTTTGCTTCTATGTGTTTTAGGATAGTTTAGCTTTTTAGAGTTTGTTTTAATTAATTTAAAACATGACATTGGCTTATTGGGGTATGTGTTTAAATTAATTATAATGAATTTAGTTTATTGTTTTAGGTTGGTTGGGGCCTTAATTAGTTTAGGGTTTAAAATTTATTTAGTTAATTTGAATTATGTCCTCGGCTTATTAGGGCATAATTTCTAAATTAGTTAAATTAAATTTAGGATTAGATTTTTTAGAGTCATAGTTAGATTTAAGGTTCGAATTAATTTAATTAATTTAAATTTATTCTTGGCTTATTGGGATAAATGTTAAATTCATTAAATTAGTTGAACATCTCTTAATTACCTTTTAGGATAAAAATGATATTTCACTTAGGTGGACACCTAATTAAAATCATAATTAATTAATTCGTTTTATTTTAAATAGAATCATTGGCTTATTGGGATACTAGTTTAAAATCAATCAAATTAATTATTTTAATTTAAGATAATCAATAAAATATTAGAGTTTTCTAGTTTTTAGGAATTAATTAATTTAGGGGTAATATTTGACTAACCTAGCTAATAATTAGATCACTAATTAAATTTTCATAACTTGGGCCTTTTTATGTTAGGGCTTTAGTGGGCCTTGATTTAAGATAATCAATAAAATATGACTCGAATATTTTAATGGACATGCATATGGTTAATTAACTTAAATTATAAAAAGGAGGTATTTATTAATTTCGATATTTGTGTCGTAACAGTCCTGACTCATTGGATGTCGACCAAATATTCGAATTAATTCTTACCGTCTAAAGGTAAATGCAATTTGAGATAAAATTTTGACAAGTCATAACATCATTCTTAACTGTCGGCATCATGCATAAAGGTGATGAATGAAGTTTGAACCATAAATTAACACGGAAATCGGGCTTATTCGATGTCGATTTAATCTATGGTTCGAGGTATCGTCACCCTTATTAATTAAATGTTCAATTAGTGCAAATTCACCAATTTGATAAAAGCCCGTCTAATTAAAGTCTAAATTCAATCGCGAACAATTTAATTAAATTCAATTTGAATTTCGATAATTTCCATCAATTAAAAGCAACATATATTTTGGTACCGATTTCCGGGCATGATGGGGGTGCTAATCCTTCCCCACACGTAACCAACTCTCGAACCCGTTTTCGAACGAATCTTTGGTTTTATGGTGTCTAGCCTACCTTAGTGGCCGGTGGCGACTCCAAGTTCTATTATTTTCAAAAATACGAATTCTTAAAGGGTTTTCCTACTTTTTCAAACATTTTCCCGAAAACAAAAGAAAACTCGGACTACGTTCATTTTTAGCAATTTAGCAATTTCAAAAAAATGGCGCTACAAGCTGCAGAGAAATAGCTATTGGGGGTTTTGAAAATAGCCATTGGGGATTTGAAAAGCATGGATCGGTACGCCTCTAAGCATATCGATATGACCCTCTCTATATCGGTACGCCTAAGCATGTACCGTTACGGGTTTCGGTTCTAGAAAATTATTGTAGCTTGAAACTTGGTGTATCGATACAGGGTATATTGTATCGGTACGGGCATGTTGAAAACATAAGTTTGGATACATTAAAATGTTTGAAACCCCTCCAAAACCTTATGAAAACATCTCAAACTAATTTTCAAGTTGTTTGGACTTAAAAACATTTTTTAAATCTTTTCAATTTAGTCCAAAACCATTTTTCAATTATTATATCAAAACAAATATCCTAACAACTTGATTCTATGTTTGTAGGGGGCATTGCTACAAGGCCAAAGCTCTAAGTACAAATTCATGGTACCTTGATAGTGGATGCTAGAGATACAGGACTGGAGACAATAGTCGATTCTTGGAGCTAAAATCAAAAAGTGAAGGAGTAGTGATTTTCGGTGATAACTCTAAAGGTCATATTGAAGGAATTGGTTTTATTGGTAATCGCTCTTTTATTCTTATTGATAATGTTATTTATGTCAACGGTCTTAAGCATAATCTTTTGAGCATAAGCCAATTGTCTGATAAAGGTTTCAATGTCCTTTTTGATTTAAATGGTTGCAAAATTATTGACATTGATTCTAACAAAATTGTGTTTATTAGTCATAGAATAGGAAAAAAATTACATGGTGCATCTAGATGAGATTCATATTTCAAATGCATGTTTTGTTGCAAAAGCTGAGCATGATTCTTAGTTGTGGCATAGAAAACTAGGACATGCAAGCATGAGTGTTTTGGAAAAATTGATTTCAAACGATCTAGTAAGAGGTTTGCCAAAAATAAAGTTTTCTTTTGACAAAATTTGTGATGCATGTACAAACGGCAAACACAAAAGAGTTTCTTTTAAACCTATTAATGATGTTTCTACTAGTAGATTTTTACAATTGATACATATAGATCTTTTTTCCCTTATTAGAACTATGAGTTTGGGTGGAAAACAATATGCATTTGTTTTAGATGATAATGACTCTAGATTTACTTGGGTTCTATATTTAAGTACCAAGGATGAGACTTTAGAAAAATTCATCACGTTTTCAAAAGCAAATCAAAATGATGTTAGTTACTCTATTTCTTGTTTAGGAGTGATCATGGAATCGAATTTCAAAATCTAGGTTTTGAAGAGTTTTGTAACTCTAATGGGATTAGCCATATTTTCCGTCTCCTTGCATAACTCAACAAAATGGGGTTGTTGAGAGGAAATATAGAACTTTAGAAGAAATGGCTAAAACCATGCTTTGTGAAAATAATTTGCCTAAGTATTTTTGGGCAAAAACAACTAATACGGCTTGCTATAAAAGCCTAACATTAGCTATTTTCATCCTTTTAGATGTAAATGTTTTGTTTTAAATAATGGAAAAGACAATTTAGGCAAATTTGATGCAAAAAGCAATGAAGCTATTTTTCTAGGTTACTCTTTAAACTCTAAAGCCTATCGTGTATTTAACAAAATAACTTTAGTGGTTGAAGAGTCAATTTATGTTGTTTTCGATGATAACCTCCTTCCGAGAAAGGATACTTGTGATGATGATGATGTAGGAATTTTGGAAGCCAATGATGACGAAGGACAATCATCAAAGGTAGAAGAAGTTCCACCTAAGGAAGAACCACAAGGTCCACCTCTAGAAGCCTTGAAGGACATGTCTCTAGAAGAAAGGGAGGTCACCTACCCAAGAGAGTTTAACTATGTCAAAGGTGGTGAGATTTTGGGTGATCCATCCAAAGAGGTAACCACTAGATCCTCTCTTAGAAATATTTGTAACTTTGTTGTATTTATCTCATGCATAGAACCTAAAAATATCAAATAAGCAATAAATGATGATTATTGGATATTGGCTATGCAAGAAGAGTTGAATCAATTTGAGAGGAATAAAGTTTGAGCATTAGTTGATGGGCCTAGCAATAATTATACTATAGGCACTAAATGGGTTTTTAGGAACAAACTAGATGAGAGTGGTAACATAGTGAGAAATAAGGCTAGACTTGTTGCTCAAGGTTACACTCAATAAGGAATTGATTTTGATGAAACCTATACACTTGTAGCTAGAATGAAAGCTATTAGGATGTTACTTGCATTTGCATGTTATCATGAATTCAAACCTTTTCAAAAGGATGTTAAAAGTGCTTTTCTAAATGGTTTTATAAATAAAGAAGTGTATGTAAAACAACCACCCGATTTTTAAGATCCAAAATATCCAAACCATGTTTTTAAACTTTTAAAAGCTTTTTATAGTTTAAAACAAGCTCCTAGAGCTTGGTATGAAAGGTTGTCAAATTTTTTAATTGAAAAAGTTTTGACAAAGGGAAGGTTGATACTACACTTTTATAAAAAGAAAAGGCAAGGACATTTTGGTAGTTCAAATTTATGTTGATGATATTATATTTGGTTATACTAATGAGTCTCTCTGCCAAGATTTTGTAAGCTAACGCAAGGTGAATTTGAAATGAACATGATGGGGGAGCTCTTATTTTTTTGGGACTCCAAATCAAACAAAAGAAGGATAACATCTTCATCAATCAAGCAAAGTACATCAAAGATATGCTCAAGAAGTTTGGCTTGGAGAATGTGAAGCCCCAATCTACTCCAATGATCTTATCTACAAAGCTTGACAAAGATGAATGAGGTAAATGTATTGATCTTAAGCTTTATAGATCTATGGTAGGATCTTTGCTTTATCTTACCGTAAGTAGATCGGATATCATGTTTAGCATTTGCTTGTGTGGTAGATTTCAAGCTAGTCCTAAAGAATCACATTTACAAGCCGTTAAGAGAATCTTTAAATACCTTAGAGAAGCACATTGTTTAGGTCTTTGGTATTCTAGAGACTCATCTTTTAGTTTGCATGCTTATATGGATACGGATTTTGGAGGTTGTAAGATAGATAAAAAGAGTACCTCTGGTACTTGTCAATTCCTAGGTAACATGCTCATATCATGGTTTTTTAAGAAGTAAAATAGCGTAATGCTATCTACCACCGAGACGAAATATATTTCGGCCGATAGTTGTTGTGCTCAATTCTTTTGGATAAAGCAATAACTCTTAGATTATGAAATTGATGTATGTACCATCCCTTTAAAGCGTGGCAATACTAGTGTTATTTGTCTTACTAGAATCCCATCCAACATTCTAGAACCAAGCACATAGAGATAAGACATCATTTTATTAGAGATCATGTCTTGAAAAATGATGTTGTTCTAGAGTAAGTAGACATCTTGAACCAATTAGTGAATATATTTACCAAACCTTTAGACAAAGAGCATTTTTGGACTCTTAGAAGAGAGATAGGGCTTACTAGCCTTTCTTGAACCTTAGAGCCTTGTTTCGTGCTTAAATCTTGCTTGAATATGGTTGATTTACATGTTTATGTGATTTTGCTCCTATATGTATCTATTCATGTTGTTAGCGGTAGTTTGTATCATTTTTTTTTGCCTATTCATGATGATCTCATATCATATTCATGCATATCAATTCAAGTAAAATCAAATTCTTAGGTCTCTTGTAGCCAAATCTGTTAAAATTGGTCAAGGGGTATCGATACGGGGTATAGTGTATCAACACATGTATCAGGGGCAGTGTTTCAGTACAACTTGTCCTGTACCGGTACTGGTCGAGGATCGATACGAGTAAATATGTACCAGTACACAGTTTCGGTGCACAACTTTTGAGTATCGGTACGCGTGTCCGTTGGAGCTTTAAATGGTCTTTCCTACTTTAAATCAAAGTGTATCTCCTTTAATTAAAAATCCTAATCTACTTTCTCTATAAAAACCACCCAAATCTCTTTTTTTCATCAAATTACTTCGAAATCTTTTGGGGCTTTAGTTTTCAACATCAAACCCAAGCAAATTTCATCAAGCTTTGTGCAAAATCATCTCTTCATTCATTCATTCATTCATCCATACTCAAGATAAAAACTTTATTTTCTTTAAATTTTGATTTCTTTCTTATTTGTATAGGTTTTATGTTACAATATATATTTCTAGGATGTATATATCCTTGTTTTCAAATATTTTTCAAAATCTTTTTCAAAACTAAAATTCTTTTGTTCGAATATAAAATTATAATCATATATTTTATTTTACAGTTTTCAAGTTTTATCTTCCCTAAAAATTTTGTTTATACTTGCATATGATTTTTAAACTATACAATGTAGATTTTTTTACTACCTTGATCATTGGATTAATTTATTGGATTGAATGTGATGTTTATGCACACATATGTTTTTGTGGTTTTAACTTTTCGGGTTTTTCACCATGCCTCCTAAAAAAGATCTAGAAGAGAGTTGGGGTCTACCGTTCTCAATGCAAATCCCAATCAAGAAAACAATGATACAAGACCAAACTTTAACCAACTTTTTATCCAATGTTTTAATGAACCGGAATATCCTAATTCTATGGATCATTTTAAACAATTTCAATCTTACAAAATCCATTGTGAGCGCATTGTTTCTATTCCTTATATGTGCTCCGATAAATTTAACTTTCGTTATCTCGATTTAATGACTCGATGGAAATTTATGTCTTTTTAAGTATACATGACATCCTTTACAAAAATCTTGTCTTTATTTTTTACTCTAATTTCTGGTTTAATTTAAATCGAGAGAAAATCGAGGTCATAGCTATTGAGTCTTATCTCATGGGAAAGAAATTTTGCCTTGATTCTTCTAAAATTTTCAAAATTTTGGGTATGGATGATGAGGGTATAGATGATGAAAATACTATTAGTCAAATCTATAGTGGCTCTGTAACCATGCTTGATGCCCATGTGCATTTCCTTCACTTCCTTATTACTTGGTGGTTTCAACCATCCGGTGGTAAGTGGTCTACCGTTCGCCAAGTTGATGACTTTTGGCTACATTATTTTTGTGAGAAAAAACTCTCAAACCTAGCCCAAATTATGTTTGCCGAGTTAGTCTTCCTTGTCCAAAATCATCATACCTCCCTTGTGACTTCCTTCACCTATGGCACCGCTCTTAGCTACATGTTCCACAAACTTGGGATAGATTTTTCCCTTAATCTTAGAGTGCCTCTTACCGATCCCATCGATGATCGTTCTCTCCGGCGAGCCAAGTTCACTTTCTACAATAGAGAATGGGTTCGTAATACGAATCTTCTTGGTGGTGCTCAAGTCCATCCCGTGGAAAATGTTCTCGTTCCTCTGGTGGCTCCATTTGCTCAACCTTCCCTTGATACTCTCATGGCGTATCTTGATGGGAAGTTTTCTACCTTGGACACTCGCTTTGCCTCCATATATGCAAGGTTTGACTCTCTTGATGCTCATTTTACTTATATGGATGCTTGAGTTGCCTCTGTTGAGAACCATCAAACCTCGATAGGCATGACCCTTACCGCGTTTCATTCTGAATGTCGTGGTCATGCTCTTGGTGATGATCATGAGGAATATGAAGACGGGGATGATGAAGATGAGGACGAATCTTAGGCTTTGCATCTCATTCATTCCATATCATATTATCTATTAGGATTTGAGTTTTTGCACCTTGTTTATATTTGATTTTCTATGACATTATATTATTTGATTTGGTTTGTGTTCTTAGGATTAAGTTGGATTTTAATGTTGCTTTGAATTATGATTTGAATTTTATAATAACTATGTTTTTTATTTATCTTTGGAGTTATTGTGCTTTATATCTTGTCTTTAATTTTCCTATTGATTTTGATTTAACAAAAAGGGGAGAAGAATGGGATATAAATTTTTCAAAATAAATTTATTTTGGTTTTGTTATATCAAAAAGGGGAGATTGATAAACCTATATTTGATTTTGATATAACAATGACTATTTTGTAAAATGAAATAAATTTATAAAGACTTTAAAAGACTCACAAATTAACAAGGAATCGAACTTAAAGTAATTTCTAAGTCAAAACATTAAACCGCAAAGTTTTTCTAAGTGTTTGGTACTAAAAAATAGCCAATTTGGTACTGGAGTACCAATATTCCTAAGGTCGTATCGGTACAAATTTTAGCTACTGGAAAATTATTTTATTCGTAATAGCTATAGGGTACCGCTACACGTGTAACCGTATATGTACGCCCTTCAAACCTAATAACCAAATTTGCTTATGAGTATTGGCACGGCTTCATGCGTACTGGTACGGGAGTTAAAGATTTTCTAAATCTTCTCATTTAATTTTTAACTGCTGTCTTATCATTTTATTAGAACCATAACTTTGAAAATCAGTTAACTAGTATCGATACCCATTTAGGCGTATCGATACGACTTTTTATGCAAAGTTTTCAAGGATTTCAGTAAGCAAAACTAGTATCGATACGGTGCGAACCATACCAATACCCCTTATAAAATTTGCAATCTGTATCGATACAGCTTCACGTGTATTGATACCCCTTTGTTGCAACGACTATTTCTTGTATGGCAGGTACTGATATGATAGCTCGAGTACCAATACCACTGGCCACCAAACATCATTTATTGCGGGAAAATAGTAGCCCAACAGCTACAATCAATATCTTAACTACCTAAACAACTAGAAATCAATGAAGGGGTATAAAATCAAGTCTTCAAGGCTTCAACAAAACTATTCAATAAGTCTAAAGCATTCAAGCACACATCCAACAATCTTTGAGACTTTATCGTAATATCTTGTAAAATCACTTGAGTGATTTCATTTGTATCCATTTTATTCAAGTGTTGGGGTTTAAGTGAGCCTAGAATTGTGCAAACAATTAACCTAGTGAGGGATTTTTAGTTTGCTCTATTTGTATTTCTCTTTGTGAGGGTTTTTAAGACTTTAAGGTATAAGTCTTAAGGGAGTTGTAAAGTTATCTCCTTTAGCCTCAAAAGGAAAACAAATCTAGTGGATTTGAGAAATTCTTAGTGTGGGTAGCTAAGGTAGTGGATGTAAATCTTATTGAGAAGGTTGAACCACTATAAATCTTGTGTCCTAATCTTTCTTACCTTTCCAATTGCTTCAACCAAAATTTTTAAATTGCCAATTCACCCCCCTCTTGGCCATCTTGCATTGATTGTTCATCCCAACAAAATGGTTATTGATTTATCTGAGATTGAAAATTAATGATGGTAAGTTTTACATATGAGTCTAGGGTGCAGTAGGATACGGTGTGATCAGGGATGGACCCAGAAGGGGCAATCACCCCATTTAAAATTTGGAATTTATATACGATTTAAAATTTTTTATGTATTTTCTATTGAAAATCTATTTTTTCCTCCCCTAAAATTGTATAAGTTTGTCCCTTAGAATTTTATAGGTTTGCCCCTCCTAACATAAAATTTTGTGTCAGTCCATGGGTTTGACACTAATAATGTTACAAAATACGACTTAAAATTTTACAATTTTTTATAGCATTTTAGGTTGGTGATTAAGTATCGAAACTTGGCTCCGAGTGTCCATACTTATCATTTCTGATAACATTTTAGGTTTGTATTAAGTATCAAAACTTGTCTCTGAGTATCAATACTTGTCGCGAGACCACCATTCTAAAATGTTATAAAAATTGTAAGATTTTAGGTTGGTGGGTAACATTTTTTCGTTTTTTGTAACATTTCGGTTGGTACCGCACCATAGTCGTACCATACCCTATTGTACGTTAGACTCCCCAAAAATTTACGCATGATAAGATTTGAATATGAAAATTTAAAATTTTTACAATTTTAATTTTACCATTAAGTTTAAATTATATTCGGTTGCTCTCTTATATGTGTGGAGGAATGAATCTTGACAACAAAATTTGAGAGACTATTTAAAATTTTTGGAAGTCTAAATTAAGACTATGTTTTTTGAAAGGTTTAATTTAAAATTTTGAGAAAAAATTGGGGTCTAACTAATTTTTTATTAAATTTGAGAATTATTGACAATTTATAAATTTTTAGGAGGGGTTCAACTAATAATATTTTAAATTTAATAAAAAATTGAAGTCTAACTAAATTTTTTATTAAATTTGAGAATTATTGACAATTTATAAATTTTTAGGAGGGGTCATCTAATAATTTTTTTTTTTTTTGAAATGATCAAATTAAATTTTTTTAAAAGAATTTAAAGATTAAATTTCAAATTTTAAAACTTTGAGGGATTAGGGACCCACAGGCCCCGTTTGTCATCCTCCTCGTACATGATGATAATTAAAATAAAATAAATTTAAATTCATACATAAAATTCAAATTTAAAATTTCACAATTATAAAACCACATTAAACCATGATGACTATCGAATTGTTTTGTCCAACTTTGATTTGCAGAGGAAAATATGAAATAATTTAAATATCTAAATAATTAAACCTAACTACATTCATGTGAACCTATAAATCATGCTAATTATTTTTTGAATAGTCAGTGCAAATATATTAATGTTAACATAAAATTCTCAAAAGCTGATCAGGCATGCTATTAAAATGAATAATGTTGATATTAGATTAGACAAGTCTTAGAAAAGTAGAAAACTTTAGCAAATTAAAATTGAATACTTTTTTCAAACTTTCAAGTCATCAAAATTGTACTGCAACAGACAACTCCCAACCAAAGTATTATATTAGTATATTTTATAATTATAAAAATATAAAATAAATTTGATATATATATATATATATAAATGCATTATTGGGTGGTTCTGAAACATGTGGTGCCGTCCTCGTGTGCGTGGCCTCATTCCACAGCATCCAATGGGCCAATACCCCATGCCATAGTTATCAAGATTAGGGTTAGTACATCAAGTAGCCATTGCTACCAAAAATAAGTTTATATTATCATCCCGTCTTCAAATACATATAATTTCGCTTTTCAATCCTGTATAACTTGTATCTCTTACTTCTGAGTCGCCTCAAATTTATTAAACAGAACTTTTTTTAGTGCATTTGGAGAGGATGAGGGAAATCGAAGCAACGGACATTGGAAAGGCAACGAAAGCTAATTAAGACATTTGATAGGGAAAGATGGATGGTGTCATGGTCGATGTAGGGTGGATCACGGACATGAGTCAAGGGAGATGGGCCACATCGGGGGACCATGGACCATTTGTGGGATTAGACTTTTGAGAGAAAAAATAAGGTTACTTTTACAAGCCAAGCCCTCACTATTCACACTATAATATCAAACTTTTGGGGATGCATCTCCTCAAGTAACGCATGCCCTTGTCCTTTCTTTTCAATACCCTTTTTTGCACTCTTCTTTCTTATTTTTTTTCCAGGAAAAGGCCTTTGTTTCGTCTACGTGTGAGGTCAAATAATAAAAAATTTGGTATTTTTTAAGCAATGTTTGAATTTAAATTTTGAGAATCGAAATAATTAACACCTAATTAACTACTGAACATTGAACGAGTAAAAAAGAAAAAGAAGAATGGTGCGTTTTAAAATCTTTGATAATGTTAAAAGACAAGAAATTTGGTAAATATTGTTGTTTAGGGGGAAATGGGAATCTATAGCATTTTTTACAGTCTCAAGGGAGAACGCCTCCTCCAGGAGGCGTTTTTGGTCTAAAAAATATTAAAAAAATAGAGGAGACGTTCTCAACCGGTACTGTAAAAATGTCATAGATTCTCAAATATCCCTTAACATACCCTATATTCCAAAAATTCATCTCTAAACACCCTATATATCCAACGGAACTGTTAAAAGAGGGTCTTTTATAGAACATGGGGACGAACACCGGATAAGATTGCTTTATTTTCCGACTCTTTTCTTTCAAAATTATAGAAATTGCTATAATTTATCAATAAAATATTAAGTTCAGTAGCATATCACACTCTTAAAAAGAAAGAATTCATATTTAAATTTTAGAAATGGTACTGCTAGGAGTAACCTCCATGAATCTTAAACATTAAATACGAAATGAACATAAAAAATTAAAAAAATTGATAAATTCTATTTCAAGTTAAAAAGTTTTATACTTTTTATGACCAAGAATAAGTATATTAGATTATATTCAAAGTGAAAAGAAGAACAAAAGAATCACACTGCAAATATTAAAAAAGCAATGTGAATAAAATAAAAACAATAAATTCAATTCATCACTTTCTAGAAAAACTTGCATAATAGTCTTCTGAAAAAATCCAACAACCAATTACTTTGGAACCCGTGGAGTGGTCTCAGTGGTAAAGGGTGTTGTATTTCTTCCAAGTGACCCGGGTCCGAGCACCAAGTGTGCACGGTGTGCGTGCATTGTTAAATAACTAAAAAAATTGAACATATACTACCTTGTAATCACATCAGGGTATTAAAAAAACCAATTACTTTGAACATAATACTCTATGAAGAAAGTAAATATTTTCACTGCTAGTTCTTGACATGTCGATAAAACTACAAAAGGAGATAATACGCATCACAAACTATCGATCTTCGTTGATATTCGTCAT
Source organism: Hibiscus mutabilis (assembly GCA_019671005.1). Lineage (NCBI taxonomy): Eukaryota > Viridiplantae > Streptophyta > Magnoliopsida > Malvales > Malvaceae > Hibiscus > Hibiscus mutabilis. The sequence continues at coordinate 17,234,430 of CM033736.1, read as the reverse complement.
ATTGTTGTAAAAATAGTAAACATTGTCGCACAGACAGACCAAAACTGTCATAAAAACAGACGAAAAAACTGTCAAAAAACATATGCGATATGAATCTGTAAAAGCAAAACAAAAAATAAAAAAATAAACTTGAAAATAAAACATTCATTATAAAAATAAATTTTATTTATATACAAAATCAGTAGAACGACCGATGAAAAAGAAATACGCTTGTGACTGTGGGAGAGTGGAGATCACTCTTGCAACTGCCGCGAGCACTACTTAGTTGTTATCAGCTAATTGTCCTATTTTTCAATTTATTTATAAGATTAATTCAATATTTTTTTCAGCAAATATGATTTATTAAGATTATCAAATAAATCTAACCTAAAGCGAAATGTGTCTTATTAAAAACTTCTCTAATCTTGATTGGAAAAAAAATACACACAACTAAAATAGAGAATACAAGAAAGCTCCCAAAAAACACCAAGTTAACACAAAGCTCGAAAGAGTGCAGCAATTTCTTGCATGTAAACTCAAAATTACCCGAAGAGAAAATTACCGGTCCAAAATTAACTACTAGTATGAAACCTTGTAATTCCAAGTAGGGATGGACCAAAATAAGCCCATGGATTGGGGCTGCAAAAATGGTTCAAGCCTACGTTTAGGCCTCCCTCTTTAGGACTATTAGAATCTCATTTTCTCCATCCAATTTCTTTGTTACGGATGACAATAGAGTGGGATAGTGCGGTTTTTTACACGCGACGATTTTGACCTGAATTTTTTTACTTATATATTTGAATTTAATTTATCTAATATTTTAGTACCTAGCTCCAACTTCTACCCCAATTATTTTACTTATATATTCGAATTTACTTTATCTAATATTTTATCACAATTGTACACTAAATTTTAAATGAAAGAGTTGACCACTCAAAACTTGATTTTCACTAAAAAAAACTATAAAACCGGGATGAATCGAAACCCGACAACTTTGAGATTTTTAAGATATCCATATTCCTAGCTAAAAACTTTCCTTATATGCCAATGGAGGGGGTTTTTTTTCAATCCGAGGCCCAATTAACAAAATGGTTCAAATGAAAGTACAAATGGTTGGCCCATTTGTTTTATTTTGTAGTAGGCAGAGTAATAGTTTTATATAGTAGCTCCATAGTTTAGACCAGCCCAAAATTTGTGTAATTGGGACAGCCCATAATGAACTCTTTCTTTATCTTTATGGTACACAAATATATTTTCTAGATATATACGTACAATCAATTTATTTTATTATTTAAAATATTAAAATATATAGTAAAAAACTTTGATACACAAGTCGTGTAAATTTTAGTTTATATGAAGTTTTTTAGGGGTTAGGGTTTTAGTTTAGGGTTTAAAATTTAGGGGTTTAGGTTGTAGGGTTTAAATTTTAAGGTTAGTGTTTAGAATTTAGGGTATATGGTTTAACTTTTTAGGGTTAAATTTAGTAATTTATAATTTAAATTTTATAGTTTTACTCAACTTGTTTATCAAAAAATATTGTTATGTTATGTTCTTAATGTTAGTAGGAGAGTTATTTATTACTCGTGTTTTAGTATATGAGTTAGCAAGAAATTAATTCTATATCGTATTTTTAAGCCATTCCCGTGACTTAATTTGAAGAAAGAGAAAGAAAATAATTGCTTCCTTTGTATAAGTAAGGATAGAATTAAGATCAAATATTGAAAGGGACTAAAAATAAGTTAAATATTTAAATCAAAAATTGAGGGAACAAATGTCCTATTTAACTCACATCTACATAAAGATGACTTAAAATGTCATTGTATAAAAAAATTTAGAGTAGCAACAACTCCTGCCATTCTGTTTCGTGTATAAATATTATTTTATTTAACTTTTATTCAAATTTTAATTTTTAAGTTATTAACGGGTTGGTCCAAGTAGTAAGCAGCTTGATATTACTCAAGCATGTTTCAAGTTCGAGACGTTGTGTATGTAAAAAAATTTCACTGGAAAACTTACCCACCAAAATCAAGTATGTGACGCGGGTCAGTCCGAGTTAGTTAGGACGAAGCCTTAGAAACTGAGGGGAGAACCAAAAATATTTTAATTTTTAAGTTGTTACGAGTCACCCAAAGTAGCTGATGCGATGTAATGCAAACAAAATTGAAGAGAAAAATGAAGACAGAACTTATTGTCAAAAAATGAAGACAAAACTGGGAAATTTAAACTTTTTTTTAAAAAAAAAAAAGCAGCAAACAAATAACACATGCTCATCTCATATTCTCATCCATTACCCAAACAAATTCAACACTTTACAATTATATATTTATTTAGCTTTCTAGTAATCCTCTAAACTAGAAGAAAAAAATACAAGAAAATATGTGGTTGCAATCACGATCATCACCATGGATGGTTTTCCGATGCCGGTTTTTGTAGCCAATGACTGATCGTCCATTTGGTGAGGAGGTTTCCGGTAGTAGTATGGGAAATAAGTCATGATAGTGTCAGGCGGCGGTTGACCATTTAGAGAATTACCGTAAGGTGGTGGTGGTGGAGGAAAATAGGGTAAGTTCCCTGTTGGTGTAGGGTTGGACGTCCCTGGTGGAGGGTATACTGCTCCTGTTTGTGAAGGTGGTGGATAACTAAGTGGTGGTGGTTGCCTGAGCGTGCCGGTGCTGCTGCCGGGGTCAGTTGGTGGAGGGTAACATGGATATGGGCATGATTGTTGCTTGGTTTGAATGAATAAGGTGAGAATTATGGAGAAGAAGAAGCTGGTGGAGAAAGGTTTATTGAATGTGTTGGCCATGTTATACAAGGAGGAAATTGGGGCAAAAATGAAGGGTTTAGTGAAGAAAAAGAAGAGGAGCTATGAGAGAGTGATATAATATGTTGATAAATATGGTGACATTTTTTATTGAAAAATCATTTTAGGTGTTGAAAGGAAAAGAACATAATGAGACATTTGGGACCCCGTGCATTAACAAACTTGCCAATCAAGGTTTTTCCATGAGGTATGTTGGCAAATGTAGAGATGGCAAACGGGTCATTCGATTCGGGTTCGGTTCGGATTATTTCGATTTAGGTCATTTCGGGTATGATTACGTTCGGTTCGAGTGTGATTCGGTTTTAGTTCAGGTTTGATTGAAAATCGATTCGGGTCTATTTTTTGTTCAACTAAAATTCGGGTCGGTTTTAGTTCAATTAATTTCGAGTTTCGGATCATCGTGTTCCGATCGATTTCGGGTCTAGGTTCAGTTCTCGGGTCTCAGGTTAAGTTTGCCAGGTCTAAACAAAGAGTTGTTGAAAATTGAATCAAATCACAATTTTGTAAAATTTATTGTGTACAATAATTATAAGCGTCTCAGTTAAAAATCGTTGTCACAAGTCATTCTTTGTCATGTCATACATTCTATAATTAAATTATTAACGTATGAGATAGTATGTCCATATATAATTTCTTTAATAAATTAATATCCTCCAATAAAATAATTAGAGATCAGTTTTGATGACATAACAATACAGTTTGCGTGAGTTTTTTAAATGTACTTTTAAAATAATTAATAAATTATAAAACTTTTCATTCATACAACCACATCATCATCGACATGACATGATATGATAGCTGGCATGGAAGCAAATAGTAAACATGTGCATAGAATTTAATGATTCTATTAATTAACAACGGTTAAATGATGAGGTTGATACCTAAATTTTATTGTAATCAAGACATTTGTACATTATAAGAGAAAGAAACAAAGTGTTAGGAATTTAAATTCGGAACTAAATGTCACCGAAATGATTTAATATTAACACAAATCTTTTTACTACTACACCTATAATTTAAATGACGCAGCGTGATTTTCTTTACACCTAAGAAAGGAATTTTTACTCAAATATAGTTTTAGGTTTTTTCCTTAAAAATATGGTACTTTCTATTTTAATTCTCAAAATATGACATTTGTTACATAATCCTAAAAGTTGGATTCAACAGAATTCGACTATGAACAGTGTTTTCCCCAAAAAAATCTAAAATTGCCTAAAGTCGGATCCTCCTAAACCAATCTTTAGGGGTATGTTTGGAATTTATTGTTTAAAGTCGGATTCTATTGAATCCGACTTCTAGGGTACTGTAGCAAATGTAATATTTCGAGAATTAAAATAGGAAGGACTATATTTTGAAGAAAAAAAAACCTAAAGCAATATTTATGGAATTCCTCCGGTAACAATATATAATAGATGATTAATTAGAGATATAACCTTTTGAACCTTGGGCATCTTATATAGATGCACCTAATCACATGCATCATATATGTTTTGGATTCTAATCACTTAAAATTTCAGATTAAAAAATGGATTTGGTGTAAGTGTTAGTCCAGGTTGAGATAATCAATTTCATTGAAAATTAACGATGGGGAAATCATTGAATGAGACAACTTCAACAGGTATCCGAATTTGATAGGGATTTCTTTTATATTGTTTTTTTTTCTCGACTTGGAACCCAAAAGTAACAGCTGAAAAGTTCTGATTGCTCAATAAAAATAAATTTCAATGTTATTTCTTTTTTTTAGTTTAGCTAATCTATCATGAATCGGAAAAAAAAGTAAAGTAACGTTGTGTTGATTGTTTTCTAAATGTAAGTTTTATTCTTCCGTATGTAGAAAAGGAATAAATCAATCAATCAAATTGCAAGAGGCTTCATGAAGTGCTTCTTTCAGAGTTAAACTTCCATTTGTTCATATTTCTAGAAAAAGTCGAAACCAGATATTTATTATTGATAATAATGATTAATTTCTTTTATTATGAGGTATTCTAAAAAAAATGATTAGTTACGAAAACTATAAATTTTGATAGAATGTCACGCACATGTACATAAATTTTACTACTTCATAAATTTATAGGTATGAGTAGGGATGACAGACGGGTACAGTTTCGCGGACTCTGCACCGCACTTGTTCCAGATGGGATGGGTAGTGGATTAGTAGGCTGGTTGTTGAGATATTTGATTTTGATATAACTTAGATGAAAAATGTTTTTAGACATAAACTAATTTACAAAAATATTTCAAAAGTTCATTAACTTGAAAAATATGTTTGAAAGGTTTTCAAAGGGTTTTTGACATGCTTAAAATGATTTTAAATAGCCAAATTGTCAAAAATACGCTCTATGTACAGGTAGTCTTTAGTGTACCGATACCCAAAAGAGCCCGTACCGGTACGATCGTCCGTGTACTGATACTCCATTTTGTCCCCAATTGTTTGTTTTTCTAGTAGCTAAATTGGGTACCGATATGACTTCAGCCGTAGTATCGATATGCTAGTACCGTGTACCGATACCCAGTGTAAATATGTCCAACAGCTCTTTCTTCTTTGAGACAGGTACCGATACCAAAGGCTGCGTACCGATGTCGACGAGCCCAAAACTGCATTTATGGCTAGAATTAACGTCCTCAACGACTCCAAATCAATCCCAAAGGCTAGTAATTGCCACCAACTCCTTAGAGGATTTAAAAGACCTATTCAAGCATCCATGGAACAAAAAGAAATCAACTACCAACATTCAATGTTAGAGAAAGTATTTTAGTGCTCAATTTTATCATATTTGTTTGTAGAACACACTTGTGAGCTTAATTGCTAAATTTGCTCAAGTGTTAGGATTTGGGTGAGTGCTTAAATTGCAAACACATTGCCTAGAGAGGTTTTCCTTGTTTTCCAATTTGTTCTCTTTGTAAGAGAGTTTCTCAAAGCTTTGGGGTATAGGCTTTGAGAGTTGTAAGAGTTATCTCCTTGAGCCCAGAAAAAGGAAAGACAAATTAGTGAATTTGCGAAAAACTCTTAGTGTGAATAACTAAGGTAGTGGAGGTAGACTTTGGTTAGAAAGTCGAACCACTGTAAATCATTGTGTCCCATTTTTGTTTCTTAGTTTTTCATCCACCAAAGAAAAATCCAATTCGCCCCCTTTTGGCACATTCGGTTGATCATTCGAGCTTCAACACAAGTGTAGATGTAAAAAGTCATACCCATCGTGAATAGTGGGTAGGTGATGGATTTGAGACCTTACCCGCACTGTATCTGCTCGCCCACTAACTACCCACCATATGAATTTTGGACTATTTATGTTTGTATGACTTTGATTATGCCTTTTTATTATGGTGTTTTATGTATTATGATCTTAGTTTTTTAAAATCTATGTTAATCCTTAAGTTTGTAGACTTTGAATTCAATTAATTTAGTTTTTTAAAAAATGATGATTTATGATCGAGCTTGAATTTATGATTTATGATCGAACTTGAATTAATCAGGTTGTAAATTTGTAATATGTGTAGTTAAGTAAAATTTATAAGGTGTAAATATGTTTTAGTTAAGTTAACTATAGTTAGTTAGTGAACTGTATTTAAGTAGAATTTATACCGGTGAAAATTTGCTTTAGTTAAGTTAGCTATAGTTAAATTTATACCGGTGTAAATGTATTATATATATGCACTTAATCAATCAATAAAGTATGCAGAGTTTTATTCTTCTTTATAAAAGTCTATGGTTTATTTTTACATAATCAATATTAGTGGTTGCTTGTAGGCGGGGTACGGATTGGGTGGTGGATGTCCAGTTGGGTAATGGGTATGGTGATAGATTTGAGAATGTACCAGCGTGGGCGGGTGTGGATTTGAAAATTGTACCCGCCGTAGATGGTGGGTAGGTGGTGGATATAAAATTTTAGGTAGGTATGGGTATGGGGAGGGGGTATCCGCGCCCGCCCCGCCCGTTTCCGTCCCTAGGTCTGAGTATAGATTTTCCCTCCATTTTTTAGAAATTGAAAAATTAGTCTTCTACTTTGATTGAGTATAATATGGTCCTTTTACTTTACGAAAATTGAGAAATTAGTCTAACTGTTAGTAAACATATGAAGTTAAACGGTTGAGTTTCTGCTGGTTCAATTCCTATAAATGGCTATTAAACTACTAGTTTTCATGTCAACAATTTAATGGTAAGGTTTAACAGTATAACATATTTAAACTAATTTCTCAGTTTTTGTAATTACGAAGATCACATTTTAATAAATTAAAGTAAGAAGACAGACTTCTTAATTTTCGTAAAATAGAAGTTGAACTTCACAAGTAAATTTATACAAGGAAAATACTTTGATACACAAGGTTTACACAAGTCTTTCGATTTTAGGGTTTAGATATTTAGGTCATGGTTTAGGAGTTTAGGTTGTAGGGTGTAGAGTTTAGGATTTATGGTTAGAATTTAGAGTTTAGGGTTTAGGTTTTAGGGTCTTAGGGCTAGGGATTTAGATTTTAAATTTTATAGCATAAATATGAAGGATTGTGTAAATTTTTTTACACAGCTTGTGTATCAAAATATAATCTATTTATATAATGCATTTATTATATTTTGTGTCATATTTTCTGATATTTTGATTCTTGAATTAACTTTATATGTTAAAATTTTGGTTAATCCCTTTAAATCTTGATAGAAAAAAACAATATATATTTTTTGGGTGCTGTGGTAGTGCATTTTAAGCTCTTGTTGATGAAATGTGGTGAGTGATGTAGTTGTTTTAACTAACATTAATGATTCCAAAACCCATGATTAGATGATAATTAAACATAATGGACCCTTTTACAATTTCTTTCAAGTCCAACAACCATATATCAAAAGATTCCTCAAGCTCCAAATTATAGGAGAATATTAAATCAAAATTGGACTAATAAAATAAAAGAGCTTACTACTTAATTTAGACCATAAATTAGATGAGATGTTTAGTACATCAAATGTAAGATTATTTTAAATAATAGAATTGTCGGAACATAAGAATTTTATCTCATAAATTTAAGTAATTCAATGTAGTCCCAAACCTATTTTAAAGTTTCAAAATGTTCAATTTATTCACTGAAATTTAGACATTGAACTTTTTGGTCACTCATCTGTTAACTTTTTGACAACGTTTATGACGTGGATGTCGTCCACCATTCACCATCGACAGTCGTAGAAGGTGGTCGTTCGATCCTAAATTTCACATGTTGTTTTGTCTCAATCCTTGAGTCCTCCATTTTGCCGAAAAGTGCCTCGAAGTAGGAGCCCATGAAAATTTTCATCGGTAAATGGAGCTCGTTTCTCAATATATTGTTTTCCTCGTGCCGATGAAACTTTTCACCGTTCAAATTTTGGAGTAGTTCCTCCATTTGTCGATAAATGGACGTCGTCCAAAAGGTAACGTAGGAGTATCCAAGTAGTTCAATGTCTAAACTTCAGTGAGTAAATTTAACATTTTAAAACTTTAGTGACCATAATAGGTTTGAGAGTATAGTTCAGTGATGATTTATATAATTTACCTAACAATTATTCTAGCCACTCAATAATTAACAAGTGAGCAAGTACATTTGGCCGGTTGACCAAGCTGCTCATCTTTGTTCCCTTTTTTGCCTTAGGTCATGAGTTCTAGACCCACTAGGAGCACTCCTTCCTTCCCCTAGAGTCTCTTCCTTCTCATCCCTTCTAGGTAGGATTAAGATTATAATTAGGCTTTGTCAAAAAAAATTAATAAGTTAATTTAACATATTTTAAGCACATTAAATTTGTTGCTAGTGTTTCCCTGCAAATTTTTCAAGGGTGATCTGGTCTGTTGAGGCAGTGAAATTGTTAGCCTTGGGGGTTTGCATTCTTTGATGGATGCAGTTTCAGGGATTAGGCTTTATTTGATTTTTGTTTTGGTTTGGGTAGAGTGTACTCTTTTCCCTCTATTTAGGTTTAGAGAGATTTTTTTAATGAAGCCGCTACTCTTGTCTGGTATTGTATAATCCTTTCATAATTAATTGTACAATACTTACCTTTAAAAAAACATATTTTAATACAAAATTTTGTTTTGATGAAAAGAAGAAATAAAGAACTAGCTTTTAAACATTCAAATGACTAAGAAATCCATCATCATGCAAGAGGGGAAGAACTGTATCTGGTGGAGAAGATAACTGAGCTACCTCTATCTCATCCGATCGTGTAAGCTTAGTCAAACTATCCGCCACTCTATTACCGCCCCTCGATACATTTGCCTTTAAAACATTTTTTTATTTTTTTTATCTCATCCCCTACGAGCCAAAATTTTCGACTTCGTCGTTGTGCAAGACTAATTAAGCGGTAGTATTGAAATTACCCCTATATTATTAAATCTTAACATTATTATTTTCTTTCAAAAAAATTAACATTATTATTAATAGCATATCATTGACTCAAAGTAATTTTTTTTATTCAAGCACGATAATGTAATTTTGAAATATAAAAGTATGATGACCAAACGTTAACAATATTAAAAATACAATGCTAACAAGCACATGACATATTGTCATAGCAAGCATTATCATTTTTAATATAATTTATTTTTTTAAAATAAGAAGAAAATATTTTAAATAATAAAATCAATTGATAATTTGTATAAAGTGGAAAAATTAAATACAATTAGAAAGCAATATGGATGACAAATAAAAAAATTGAGCTGCCATGGCCTAGCATAGGGCATGGTGACTTGTCAACGTAACGAATTTTAGGGTGCTCATTGTTTGAACAAAATTTAATTAACCGATCAAATCAAAATTTAATTTAATTAATCGGCCATTAATTAAATAGTTTGCCAGTTAACAGTTAAAGATTTTTCAAAATTTTGTTATCGATTAATTTAGTTTTAAACTGATTAATTAACCAAAATTTGAATATATAAAAAATATATTTTTAATTTTAAGTCCAAAATCAATGCTCCATAATATTTATAACCTAATATTTATATTTTAATCTTAAATTTAAACCCAGCCTTAAAAAAATAAAATCTAAAAATAAAAAATATCTAACCATTAAAATCTTTAAAAATATATAAATATTTAAATCATAATATTTATATTTTAAATTTATTGCTACTTAAATTATTATTATTTTAAATCAAAACTAAAATACTTATTAAAAATTCTTGATTCATTCGAAAATCGGCCGAATTAACTGAATTTAATTTGGCTAAATTAATAATTTTTGAAAAATTTCGATTCAACTAATAATTAAAAGTTTTAGAAAATTGATTAATTGAATTTAAGATAATTCTATTTAATTATTAATCGAATCGACAGTTTTAACACTTCTAACAAATTTCATGTATAATGTACCATAAAGTGAGACCCATAATTTGGGGGCGAAATCGAAGTTGATCTCTCCCATTCGTTTGTCTGATACATTATGATCATAACATCAAATCAAATCAGATGGCCATAATCTTTTTTTACTTCTGTTTCATTTTCCTTTCAAATTTAGGATAATAGAAAAATATTTATTTTCCACAAATTAAGAATTCAAATACTCCTATATAACACACTACGTTTTTATTTAAATATTTCGTATTTAAGTATTCTAAATGTATTGTTTTGTCAGGATATATTATATAATTCATTTATGAAAATAAATTATATTTTATTTAGTTTGAAACTGATAAATGATAAAATCAAAGGTAAATATATCTTTTTATACCTAATTTTGATATTTATATATAATATTGTGACATCCATTTTTTTGTATAATTAGGTATTTAATGTTTATAGAAATGTGAAACTACTAGAGCCCGAAGATACTAGGGACACCAATTGGTTTGTAAAGCATTACTTGACGAGAAATCTCAAGTTTATTTGTACAAGATTAAGATTAAGACATTGACCAAAGAATTATCTAGAAAAATATATATTTTTTAATATTTTAACAAATTATTATATATCATTAGTCTCATGTTTAATTCCACATAATAGATTTCAATTTTTTACTTAAACTTTTTATAAAATATAAAAATAATAAAAACTATTTTTTAATAATATTAATTTTCATTAAAAGGTATCCAATTAATTTGTAATATCAATTCATTTATGGTTATACAAAAATAGAGATATTGATTTTCTTTACTAAAAAACAGAATAGCTTACAAGTAGGAGCCCATGAAACATGTGCAGCTGGCTGTCCAACTAAACTCCAACGTCAAGCGTAGTCACCGACCAACTAACTTTGGGCCTAAGTTTTCTATTTCATAATAGTGTATAATTAGGCAAAATTAAATGGATACTTTTTTTGGAATTATATAGAAAAATAATCTCTAATTGAGATTATGTAGAAAAATATTTTCTTTTAAGTTTAGTAAGTTAAACTCGCCCTTAGCTAAGAGCGAGTTTCATGTTGAGTGGGTAGGTAAGAAAGAAAAAAAATTAATTTACCAAATTTTTTTTATACAGAACTCGTTTTTAGCTAAGCACGAATTCGAAGTTCGTTTTTAACTAAACGAGGGTTTGACCTAGTGGACTGTAACGGAGTATTTTTCTACGTAATCTTGATTGAGGTTGTTTTTTAGATAATTCTCAAGAAAGGGGTATTCATTTAATTCCCCGTATAATTACAAATTCGTCTATTAATTAACGTAATTTAAATTTGTATCAATTAATAATTATCTAAAATTCAACTTATTAAATGGATTTAGTGGTAAAAACATCTTATTTTTTATTGACTTTGGTTCGAGCAATTTAATCTGCAGTTGTATGTTCATCTAAATTTAAAACTGGACTAAATACTAATTTATAGAAATAGAATTTGCCATTCGAAATTCAGGTAATTATGGGTAAATTACATTTTAAAAACTTTTATTATTGAACAAATATCATGAAACAGCAAGTACACAAACTACAGCAGGTCCTAAAACTTTCTCTTTGGACAAAACTATTTTCTTGTCCTAAAAACAGAAGAAATTTGTACTTACTTTACCCAAAGTTCTTGCACAAGATCCCAGGACCTTCCGAATTTCACAAAGCGAGGAGGAGAAATAATCCATAAACCAGAGCCAACAGCCCAACCGCAACATTCCGGTCTGCTCCACCAAAATTCTGGTCAATTGGGTATAAACTCCCTGGTGGACCGGTTATGTATATGTAGGATGGTGGACTAGGTGGTACTGGTGGTGGTGGACAGTATTCGGTCGGCGGCTTTTTCGGCGCAGGTGGTGGAGGACATGCCGGTGGCGGCGATGGCGGCGGTGGTGGTGGACTTTGTATGCATGATGGGGTACACTTCACTCCTTGATCACCTGGTATTACTGTGCTCTCATCAAGCTTCCTTGATTCCAACCCGTTGGTGGGATATGCAACGGTGGTGATTACAAAGAAAGCGGTCACCGAAGATAGAAATCGACGGCGGTTTATCAACATGGTTGCCGACGGAACTCCAGTAATTCTCGGCCGAGATGAAGATGGTGGTACGAAGAAGAAAAGGAAAGAGGAAATCAAGAAGAGATTTGCAAAGAGCTAGCGGTGATGCTACGTTATATGGTACATGCAAAGACCTTGAAAGGCTAAAAATTGGGATGGCGAAGGTAGAATTTCAATGGGCAAATGAGACGTATTTTTAAGGGTTCTTTTCCTTATTATTTTGTTCTTTTTGTTTATTTTAGTAATGAGTTCGGTTGCCTTATTCCACAAGGGAATCCCTTTGCATGTGGGAAGTATGGGATGGTCCAAAAATCATAGGGACCCCCATAGTATACACCTTCCCTAGTCTTCATTTTTTTGTTTAGAAAAATGGGTTCTTAAAATTTCTAATTAGTTCATAAGTTGATTTGTATTATATCAATAAATTAGGGTGTAAATGATTGATTATGTATAAGGAGAGGGGTTTAGGTATACTTTACAGCTAACCAAGCAATGTTCATTTGAAGAGATAATCTTATTATCAAAGACGGATTTAAAAATTTAAGAATAAGATTCAAAATTATTTTTTTCTAAAATGGTTATGCAATTTTTTTAACTTTACACATTAAATCATAAAAAGTTTAAGTAATTCACACCAACTTAAACTTATTTCCGAAAAATAGGGATACAACTGCTCCACTAAGGAACTACATGCATCTGCCATTGTTTACGATTAACTACGTGTTTAATATATGAGTAAATAAAATTTGACTCGACGTAAAATAAATTGAAATAGTAGACATAATGGTCGCTCTCCCTCACAGCTCAGACTAGCCAATTTCCGCCCCCACAACCGGTCCCAATTCAAGGGTGGGAAATGAGAAAGAATCAACATCTTGGAATCTTGTGTATCCTTTGCTGTCACCATTGCATGTTTCGCCTTTCCACTTTTTTTTTTCTCTCAGGATTTCTCCTTTTTCACTAATTAACACTTTCGTCCGTCTTCTTCTTGAATAATTAAAGGAGGAAATTACATGTTTTTCCTACTATTTTTCACAATTTCCCTTTCCACTTCATCTGTTGTTGGCATGTACTTTTCATCATCTTTTTGGCAATTCTTGGGAGAGTTCCTCCTAATCTTGTAGGTAAATAAGGACAATATGATAAAGATAAAGGCAAAGTTAAACGAATAAAAATCCTTTGTCCCTTTTCGATACTTATTTTTATGCTCGAACACTAAAAAATTAAATTCTAAACTCTAACTCTAAATTCTAAATCATAAACCTTAAACCCTAAAAATATATCATACCTTTAGTTCCATAAACTTAACACTAAACCCTAAACATATTTTTTAATGTAAGGACATAAATAGAGACACCAAAAAAGGGCAGAAGATTTCTATTCAAGTTAAAGACGTTTTGAGATGTTTGGAAGTGATGGTGCAATGGGACAATTGGGTGATCAAAACATACAAAATCAAGACAAAAATGATATCGTCCAACTATTCTTTTGGTCTAATTATTTCATCCATTTACTTTTAAAAACTGAGGAATCAGTCCCTCAACTTTATTTTTTTTAAGAATTTGGCCCTCACATTTTACGAAAACTATCTTTGACTATTTACATATAAACCTTATTGGATTAACCATTTCAAATGGATAAAAATCATATGTCCCTTTATATGCTCCAACACTAAAAAATCAAATTCTAAGCCCTAACCCTAAATCTTAAACTCTAAACCCTAAAAATACACCTAATAAGGTAAATAAGTAATATCAAAATCAACTTTGAAAAAGGAAGAAACTTAAGGGCAGATGATTTCTATTCGTTTAAAATGCAAAGTGTTTTAGGATAAGATGCTTATTGTTATTGGTATTGATAAATGAAAGCTATATAAAACCGTAGCTAAAAAGATGCGTCGTGTAAAACTATTTCACAACTGGCAAATAGACTGTAGGATTTGTTGTTGTCGCTAATAGTACTTTGTTTCAAAGTGAAACCTACCCTGTGTAGAATTCGTGGTTTGAGTAGTGAGAAAAGGTGACCAAAGAAGATGTCTAGACAAAAACATTTGAAAAAAAAATTACAGAATCCTCACCCTAAGATGAGTGAGTAAGAAGTGATTGTGGGTACTTTTTAGCGACAGAAGGCCATCGTCCCTTTTTCTTAAAGCATCAGCAGCATCTTCCACCTTTATTAAGGCACACCTTTTGCTTCAGCTTTTCATTCCCTGTCACAAAAGCATTGCTTTTGAAACCTTCCTATATACCAAGTTAAAAATTGTCGTTATATAACTAATCATTTTAACGATTAAGTAGACGCAAAATTTTATGTTATATGGGGCAGTCTTATCTTCAATCTACCACTATCCCGTCAGCCGTCAATGAATTAAATTTTAAATATTATTAATTCTCATAATTCCATTTAGTGTTCTTCTAGTTTATAATGATGTTATAGTTAAAATAGTAACGTTGTTCATCGACATCATGAATTAGGATTTGAGTATTGTATCATCCATCCCTTCCCTAGGTACATAATGATGAAAAATAATAATTTGTCAATAACTGAATTGAACTTTTTGAAAGGGAAAACATTAGGGTTGTTTATAAATTAAACTAAAGATTTGTTAAATTTTGAATTGTTTGAGTCAATTTGAATTAATGCTTTGGATTTTGAGACAAAATCGAGTTTGAATTTTAAAAGTTCATATAACCGTAAAATCGAACAAAAACAATTGTCGCTTTTTGTCATGAACTAAGTAATTTAATTGTGTTGTGTTTTGGCCTATAAGTTTCTTGTTTCTTCAATTTCTTCTTCATTTTAAGTTCATTTTGACCAAATTTTAAATTTGAACCACGTGCTCTTTAACTATTGTAGAATATATGTGCAACTTCAATCTTTTTTGACAATAAATTTCTTATATTTAAAATTTAGTCCAACTTTATAATTTATTCAATTTGGTCCTCTGACTAAACTATTTGTAAATTCTTTGCTCCCATTAATTCCTCGAATCTTTTATACTTCCATCAATAATTTTTCCTCAAAATCTTTTCTTTATCAAATAACATTATAAAATTTTATTAACCCATGTCAAAACAATATGAAAAATATATTTATGCATATTGTATATATGATCAGAGAGAGTTTTTTTGGTTGCCCTCTTGGTTTCTTATGGCTTTGCCCTAACTAATTCGAACCGAACCACATCGCACACTTAGCTTTGGTTGGCGAGTATCCCACCAGCGATTTTCTGCATACACAAGGACTCGAACTCGAGACATAATTAAGCGACATTAAGATGCTTACCACTTGGACCAACCCTCGCTGGTATTAGAGAGATTCTTTTAAATTGAAATCAATTAATATCATAACATTATAAATAATTACAATTAAATTTGAATAGAAACTCAAACGAAAACATTTGATTCAACTTGAATTTCATAAACTTATTTTGATTAAAAAATTCAAATAAATTTTAGATGATAATGCAATACTTATACTCGTTAACTCATTTTTTACAATGGATTCAACACGATCGAATATTCACCCCAAACCATACTAATGAGAAAGCCCAATTGGTTAAATGGTTTGATGCATGTGCTATTTTGCATTTAGGTTGTCCACAACTGTGGTTTATTAGGCTTATATCTTACCCTCAAGCCCAATATTAGGTTTAAATCCAAAACCCCAGATTCCTTTGAAAACTCAGAACTTTTTTTTAACTTAAAAGAGTAAGCTCCGCAGGAAAAAAAAGAAATAATAATTCCAATTTCCAACCATCATGTTTGCAATCAAAATCAGTTTTTTCTTCTTAATTATCATCGTTTTTACAGGCCTCAGTACCGCCGGAAAACCCCACGTCATCTATTTCTTAAGGTCTAACCTCTACCCAAAAGGCATGGCTTGGGACCCATAAGCCCAGCGGCTAGCACTTCGTCGTCGGGTCTTTAAACCACCGCACAATCCTCTCCGTTTCCGATGCTGGCGTCGTCGAGACCCTGATTTCCGACCCCATCCTCCCTGAAAACGTCACCGTTTTAGGCCTGACGGTGGATTACACCAAGAAACGCCTCCTGGCTTGCCTCCACTCCTCTTCCCCTCTCCCCCCATTCAACGCCCTCGCCGCCTACGACCTCCGCACCCGCCTCCGTCTCTTCCTCTCCATCCTACCTTCCGACCCCGATTTCCCCGTCTCCTCCACACGTCGCGGACGTGATGTTGCCAACGACGTAGCCGTCGACTTCAAGGGAAACGCTTACGTCTCCAATTCCATCGGAAACTTCATCTGGAAAGTCAACGAAGACGGAGAACCCTCGATCTTCTCCAAATCCCCGGCCTTCACTCGTTACCCCAACACCATGAACGAGAACCATCCGTTCAACGATTGCGGCCTCAACGGAATCACCTACGTCAGCAAGGGATATCTACTGGTGGTGCAATCCAACACGGGCAAGATGTTTAAGGTCGATGAGGACGACGGCAAAGCTAGGGTCGTTTTGTTGAACCGGGATCTCGTGATGCCGGACGGGATCGCGATGAGGAGCGACGGTGTCGTTTTGGTCGTCTCCACACAGAAGCTTTGGTTTTTGAAGAGCGACGACAGTTGGTCGGAAGGTGTGGTGTTTGACAAAACTGACCTTGACGAAGAAGGGTCCGCGACCTCCATTGTGGTGGGGGAAGAAGGGAGGGCATATGTGTTATATGGACATTTGATGGAGGGTATAACGGGAAAAGGGAGAGACAAGTTTAAGATCGTGGAGGTGAGGTCCGAGAAAGAAAGGATGAACATGTCTGGATGTATGTCTTGTTAGGGTTAGGTTTGGCTTATTTTTTGTTTTGGAGGTTTCAAATGAAACAACTTGTCCAGAATTTGGACAAGAAAATCAACTGATTAATGTAGTTTTGGCCTTTGTATTTTCAATTTTGTTATATAAAAAAGGAATCTTGAACCCCAAAACTCAATATTCTGGTCTAGTAATGCTGGACTAGCTACACAGATACATTCGTTTTCCAGGAAAATCCAGTCTTTACTTCACCAGGCTGCATTCTCTTAATGCATAATGAACAATGATTTTACTTGTCTTGAGTTACAAATTCTGGGAAAATCAGCAACATGAACGAACGTTTTACCCGGAATATCACGGAGCATCGTTAGGAGGAGCCGTGTTCTTAATGGTTGCTTCCACCAATTGTCCAGCTGTGCTTTCGGGAGGTGGCAGCGGAAGTGGAAATGGAAAACTCGGAGACTTGTTACTACGCTTTGGTGGTGGTTCTGTTGAAGGCTTCTTCATCCCATTTAACCCAGCCTTCTCCCTAAGCTCCATGATCATCTTCTTCATTTCGAGTCTGCTCATACGAGCTTCAGCGGGTTTCGGTACAAGGGTAAGACTGAACACTCCGGCGGTTAAACCCTGAATCATATCTCTTCGTGAAACGGTAAAACCTTCTGTTGTTAATGGTTTATGTCCTTCACCTACAAACAAGATAAGAATGCGTTCAGATTAGGTCTTTCCCTTTTCTGGTATACAACCGTAGCAACTCTAAAACTCAACTAAATCGGCCAAAACCAATCGGCAAATGTACGAGTAATGTTTATCTTTTTCAGCTCTCCATGGTTACAGAGACTAAGAAAGGAGAATTCGAGCCGACTATAAATCTACAAACCGATTATAGAAATGATCAACACCGATAACATGTTAATGCATTACGGCACAAACATCTGGAATCAACTCGTTTCACTACTTAAACAGAAGAAATTATAGATGAAAAGAAGCCACAGAAACAGCCAGATTTTACATGAAATAATACACATTTGATGTGATATCAAGTTGAACATTAATATTAGTGAAACATGTGTAGCGATGTCTTTTTCTGATACTTCTCATCGCTAAATAAAAACGATTGTTTTTCGAAGGATTTTTGAAAGGTGTTTGTGACTCTTTTGGATATAAAATATTTATTCCGTGGGGTTTTTAAAAGAAACCGTATTAAAAAATGGAGTCGCCACCGGCCACTTAGGTAGGCCGGACACCATAAAACCAGAGATTTAAAAAGATTGGGTTCGGGAGTCGGTTACGGATGGGGAAGGATTAGCACCCCCACACCGCCCAAATATTGGTACTTTAATAATTACCGCTTTATTAATATTGGATTTTCCGGATTAGAGTGACGATTATTTTAAAATTCGGTCATAATTGCGAATTAATTTTAAGGGTCCCGTTATCCGAGAGTAAACGCCCAACCACTATCACTACGCCTGATACTGGCCCCGTTTACGCTCGGATAAAAGGACACTGCATTAACAATTTATATATCATATGCAATCTTAGTGGCAAAAATATAAAACATGGCAAAATGTTTAAATGTAGTAAATATTATCATAACAGAATGTTAATCTAACATAGATGATATTCTAGGCTAAAACATGCATATACATATTATTCTAAATAAATGATAAAAACAACTATCATATGTCAAAATAATAAGGCAGGAATGAGTACATATATACGAACAAGTATTTCAAAAAGACATGCATACTGGTAATAAGACATATTTCAACATATGCGGGTCCACATGTCGTACAAAGGGTAAATATACTAATATGTAGCCCTAAAAAATAAGAAAGCACACACACATATAAAAAATACTAAATATGCCATGTACGAATTAACTAAAACATAACATGTTTGATACGGATAACCGGATAAAAACATAAATATTATATTTAACACATATATACATAAAAACATAAAACGAGTCATATACGAGAGACATAAAATGAAATAATATCAATATATATGATTATAATACGAACAATAATATTTACAAAGAAAATAGGACTGAAATGAAAGAAAAACAAAAGTCAATGGCAGAAATTAAAGAGCAATAATATGTAATTTGGGGACGAAATTGTGAAACAAACAAAACCTAAAAGGACCAGAACTGTAATTGGACCAAGGGGCAGACCCAAAGTGAAAAATACAAAAACGCAGGATGGTTAAGGGCGTAATTTTCCCATTTAGAAACTGATTTGGTGTAATTTAGGGACGAGATTGTAATCTTTTGAAAAAACAGAGGGACTGGGGCTGTGATTATACCATGCGGCAAGACAAAAATGAAAATATTGAAAACGCGGTGGGATTAAGTGTGTAATTTACCCATTTAGTAAAATAATAACACCTATATAAGGGCTATTTTGCACCCAAAACCAAATTTTCTCCATTTTCGTTTCATTCTTGATTTCTCAAATAACCATGTTCATTTTTTCTCTCAAGTGTTCTTGAGAAACCCGTAATCCGCGTGACGCCATCGTATTCTCGCGCCGGCCGCCGCTAACCGGCGCCGGTAGGCTCCCAAAATACACCAAAACGTTCCCCCTGTCATCCTCAATACGAATCCGTGGTTGGATTCAGAGGATACCTTTTCTTTTGCTCTAGATCTAAGAAATACGAACCCAAAAAAATATTTTTTTTAGACCAAAATACAACTACAAAGGGTCTTCTCTTCCCTTTAGTTCACCAGATCTGGCTTGTAGAAGCCGAGAGGTTTGTCACCGAGAGAAGGAAGACCCACAAACGACTCGGTAAGACTACTTTCTTTTATGTTTCTATTTTTTTTATTTCTGTTTCGTATATGCATGTAAAGAAATAAGTAAGAAAAAGAGGTAAGTGTTTACCAATGGACCTCTTTTTTGATTATCTCGACCCAGTTACAAGTTTACGGTTTTACAAGCTCTGTTTTTTTTTTGTGACTACTGCTTTTTTTGCTAATCTTTTTGCTCGCTCCAAAAAAATTTCTTTTTGTGTTACAACAACCCCGTTTCATATATATTCTCGCCTCTGTATTTGGTTGCAACTTGTATCTTCTTTTCCAGATCGACATTTTTGCTTGTTGTCTTTGGCATAATCTGAACGGGGATGAATATCGGCGCGGTGGCGGTGTGGCCGATTTCGCGCGAGGCGGGACGCATTTTCAGCCCGTTAGATCGGATCGATCTAACGGTCGAGATGGCTTGAAGGACGATCGGCCTGGATGAAGCCTCGATCGATGAAACGGCTTCATTTTCGCCACGTGGAGCTCCGCGATCGAGTCGAGCGTAACGCGTGGATCTTACGCGCGCGTGGGATATTAAAGCGTTCGCGCGTGGCACTCGAACGGTCCATACGTGTGGAGCACGCGCCTGGCAGATATTTTCAACTTCCATTGCATCGTGGTCGTTGGATCAAATCTTGATCCAACGGCCCACAGTTACCTGCACATTGTAATTAGATAGGATTCAGATTTGGGCCAAACGGGCCTTGTAATTGGATTTGTAATTGGACTTGGATTTTATTTATTTGGGTTTTAATATATATTTATTTTTTCATTTTACTAGCCCAATAATAATAATAGTATACTTATAACAGCAATACATACGAAAATATATACTTATATTATACGATTATTAATTAATATAATATTCTAGTATACGTACGTATAATCATACGTATAATTATCAGGACATCTATATACGTTTATACCCTAGATACATACGCGACATACATATACCCCTAATACGTATTCATAGCTTATACATGCACACATCACCTTATATTAGTAACATTCATATAATAAATATACATGCAATATTAATATATTTAAGTGAAAATGAGTGATTCTGATTTGCCCTCTTTGCTTGTTCTCGTGGAATGGGAAACAAAGCAAAGATTCATAAGCACTCATTTTTATCAGACTTCCCTGTTTGTAGCCTTGGAAAAACGAATTCTTTTGGACATTTCCGCTCTTCCTTGGTTGAATCTTCAGGCTCGTAAGTTCTTCCTATATAGAACTTCGTCACCTTCCGATCTTGGAGCTACAGGCTCTTTCGACATTGAACCCTTCGCTCTGATTTTTATCAGACTTCCCTGTTTGTAGCTTTGGAAAAACGAATTCTTTTGGACATCTCCGCTCTTCCTTGGCTGAATCTTCAGGCTCGTAAGTTCTTCCTATATAGAACTTTGTCACCCTCCGATCCCGGAGCTACAGGCTCTTTTGACATTGAACCATTCACTCTAAGACAATGAAGCTCGGAGTCTTTCCTATATAAGACTCTTTGCTTTTGACACAACAGGTTTCCTATATAACCCTGTGTCATAGGTGAATTGCTGTGACTGGGAGTTCTTCCTATATAGAACTGCGAGTCTTCACCTTGGAGCCATCAGTCCCTCCTATATAGAACTTTTTGGCGTCTGGAATCTCAGAGCTGCAGGTTCTTCCTATATAGAACCTTTTACTCTAAGACAAATAAGCTCGGAGCCCTTCCTATATAGAACTCTTCACTTCCGACACAACAGGATTTCCTATATAATCTTGCGTGTCATGGGTAAATTGCTTTGACTGGGAGTCCTTCCTATATAGAACTGCGAGTCTTCACCCTAGAACTGTCAGTCCTTCCTATATAGAACTTTCAGCTTCTGAAGTCTCGGAGAGGAGGATTCTTCCTATATAGAACCTCTCTCCAGGGCTTGAAAACATGTGCCTTTATGTAAAAACATTGTCTTCTCATTTGGGATTCACATCGTGATGACCCTCGATGTCTCTTTGGATCTGCAGATACCTGTTCGAGATGAAAACAAAATGCTATGACAAATGAATGAATTGACATGCTCCTAATCCTAGTGATGTCTGACTATTCATGATGCATGAGATTCAATATCTTGATGGGCTTGTTTTGGTCTTTATTTGACGTCCGCTTTCTTCTTTCTTACGGGCACCGATACCCCGCTTCACTGTCAAGTTCAACCATCTCGACTTTTCTCTTTTTTCAATTCCGACTTGGAATTCTAGAGTGCCCTTTCGGGTTTTCACTTTAGAGAGTTTTTTTTTAGAGGGGTGCCCTTCTGGTTTTCACCCAAAAGATCTTTTTTGTTAACTCGTACGCCTTTCTTGAATAGACAGGACATGTGCCATTGGTTATCCTACCAGGTTGTTTGAAGCTTCCCACCTTCCCTATCGACAGCCATTAGGGAACTAGAGGACGGAGTTAACATCGTTTTCTTTGATTACCTGCATTTTCAAGGTTAAATCATAGTAATGCTTCGAAATCTCTTGTTTCATTATAAGCCTATGTTATCTCATCTGACTGAAATTGACAAGAAGGCTAAGAATGGATGCTCAAAACATAGTTTTATTATGATTAAGGTTTTGGGATATCTTAAAAAGAAAGGTATAACACACATGAAGATACAAAATCTCTCATTATCCTCGATATGAATGATACATGATCCTATCAACTGGTGTAGGATTTTTTGCCCGAAGCTTCTTCTTCATGATGCTCATGGGGATACCCTTCACCTCAGATATTCAACTTTTCAATTTACCCAAGCCGCCCTTCGCGAGTTTTCAACTCGAGTCTTTCCTTTGCTTCAAGACGCCCGGTTTCGGGTTTTCATCCTGAACTCTCCAATTTTTTTTTAGAGATAGTATTTCTTGACGGCATCAGAATTTACGGGATTTTTCAGCTCGTCCCCGTCCATTTCTGCTAGGATCAGGGCTCCTCCTGAGAAGGCCTTCTTTACGACGTATGGTCCTTCCCAATTGGGCATCCATTTTCCTCGAGAATCTTTCTGGATAGGGAGGATTCTCTTGAGTACCAGATCCCCTTCTTTGAATTCTCTTGGGCGCACCTTTTTGTTGTAAGCCTACACCATCCGCTTTTGGTACATCTGACCATGACAAATGGCTTTTAGTCTCTTTTCGTCAATGAGATTTAGTTGGTCGAGTCTGGCCTGCACCCATTCAGCTTCTTCCAATTTTACTTCGTTTAAGACTCGGAGAGACGGAATCTCTACCTCAATTGGGAGTACTGCTTCGGTACCATACACCAAGGAGTAAGGCGTTGCCCCCGTTGATGTGCGGATGGACGTTCTATAGGCGAAAAGGGCAAAAGGCAACTTCTCATGCCAATCCTTGTAGGTATCCGTAGTCTTTGCTATGATCTTCTTTATATTCTTGTTTGCTGCTTCCACTGCTCCATTCATTTTAGGACGATAGACTGTGGAATTATGGTGTGTTATTTTGAATTGAGTGCACACGTCTTTTATCATTTTGTTGTTCAGATTGGAAGCATTGTCGGTGATGATCCTCTCTGGCAACCCGTATCGACAAATAATTTCCTTCTTTAAGAACTTACAAACTGTAGTCCTGGTGATATTGGCGTAAGATGCTGCCTCTACCCATTTAGTGAAGTAGTCTATGGTGACCAAAATGAATCGGTGCCCATTGGAAGCTTTCGGATGGATCTCCCCGATAACGTCCATGCCCCACGCTGCGAAAGGCTACGGAGAATTCATGGTGTGTAGAGGCGATGGGGGTGCATGAATTTTGTCAGCGTAAATTTGACATTTGTGGCATTTCCTGGCGTAATCGATGCAATCTCCCTCCATGGTCAACCAGAAATAACCGTATCTCATAATTTTTCAGGCTATAGACAACCCGTTGGCGCGTCGTTCCCAGATTCCGTCATCATGCACTTGGCTAAGATTTCTTCGCCTCCCGGGCATCCCACATCTCAAAGCAATGTTTGATCATGACTTTTCCTATATAGGATCTCTCCATCTAGGACATATTTCGTTGCCATTTTTCTGAGCGCTTTTCTGTCATTGTCGTTTGCCCCTTCTGGATACTTTTGAAGCTTGACATATTGCAGGATATCATAGTACCATGGATTTCCGTCAATCTCTTCTTGTATACTACAGCAATGAGCAGGCTTTTCAAATGTCTGCATCTCAATGGGTTTCATTTCTGCCCAGGTGTTTGTTTTAAACATGGATGCCAAGGTTGCCAATGCATCTGCCATCTGATTTTCTTCTCGGGGTAGGTAATTGAAGCTGACCTTTTCGAACTCTTTGACGAGCTCTTGAATCCATTCGTGATATTTGACCAACTTCGGGTCTCTAGTTTCCCACTCCCCGCGCAATTGGTAAATGACTAGGGACGAATCTCCGAACACTCGAAGTTCCTTAACCTTTCTTTCGATGGCTGAGTTTAGTCCCATAATGCAAGCTTCGTATTCAGCTATATTGTTTGTGCAGAAGAACTCCAATCTGCTGGTGAAAGGATAATAGACGTCCTCAGGTGAAATTAGCTTGCGCCCTATCCCATGTCCGAGGGCGTTGGAGGCTCCATCGAAGTAAAGTTTCCATGACTTATCATCTGAAATCTCTTCTTCGGTTGTAATGCACATCAAATCTTCATCTGGGAAACTAAAGTTTAATGCCTCATAATCATCCGAAGCACGACTAGCTAGAAAATCTGCTCGGCACTCCTTTACTGACTTTTCGATTAACATATACGATGTCGAATTCGGATAAGAGAGCACGCCATCGGGCCATCCTTCCCGTTAGCGTTGGCGCTTCCATTAGGAACTTTAATGGGTCTAGCTTAGATATCAACCAGGTAGTATGGTACAACATGTACTGTCTGAGCCGCTTGGTAGCCCAAACTAGAGCACAACACAGCTTCTGTACTGGCGGGTACCGTGTTTCGCAATCATTGAATTTCTGTTTAGGTAATAGATGGCTGCTCCTTTTTTTCTTGACTCATCGTGTTGCCCCAAGACACATCCCATTGAATTCTCAAGACCGTTAAGTAGAGAAGTGGTGGTCGACAGTCATCGGGTACGACTAAAATTGGAGCGTTTGTCAAGTACTTTTTGATCTTTTCTAGGGCTTTTTGACATTCTTCATCCCATACGCCAGGATTATTCTTTCTAAGAAGTCTGAAGACCGGGTCGCATTGATTGGTTAATTGGGAAATGAAACGAGAGATATAATTCAGCCTCCCCAGGAAACCACAGACTTCCTTTTGCGTGCGGGGTGGTGAAAGGTCCTGGATGGCTTTCACTTTATCGGGATCAATCTCAATCCCTTTTCTGCTTACTACAAACCCTAGGAGTTTTCCAGAAGTAACGGCGAAAGTACACTTGGCAGGATTGAGCCTCAGTTGGTACTTCCGTAGTCTTTGGAATAGTTTTCTCAAGTTCTGTAGGTGCTCTTCCTCTGTTCGAGACTTGGCAATCATATCGTCCACGTATACTTCTATTTCTTTGTGCATCATGTCATGGAAAAGAGTCACCATTGCTCTTTGGTATGTTTCCCCTGCGTTCTTTAGCCTAAACGGCATCACTTGATAACAAAAAGTGCCCCACATGGTTACGAATGTGGTTTTTTCCATGTCGCTAGGATCCATCTTTATCTGGTTGTATCCTGAGAAGCCGTCCATGAAGGAAAACCACGAATGTCCTGCGGTGTTGTCAACCAGCGTGTCAATATGTGGCAAAGGGAAGTTGTCTTTAGGGCTAGCCCGATTCAGATCCCTGTAATCTACACACATACGAACTTTCCCGTCTTTCTTTGGTACTGGTACAATGTTTGCAACCCACTCGGGGTATTTGGCTACCTTCAAGAATCCAGCATCAAATTGCTTTTTCACTTCTTCTCAAATTTTTAACAACATCTCTGGCCTCATTCTCCGAAGTTTTTGCTGTATTGGTTTGCACTCTGATTTTGTTGGCAATTTGTGCACCACTATGTCGGTGTTCAATCCTGGCATATCTTGATAAGTCCAGGCGAAGACATCCTTGAATTCCTGAAGCAGGGCTATCAGTTCATGCTTGGTTTTTGAGGAAATAGTCGCTCCTATTTTTATTTCTTTTCGTTTCTTCAGTCCCCAAGTTGACAATTTCCGTTTCTTCTTGGTGGGGCATAATCTGCCTTTCTTCGTCGTCCACCATTCTTTTTAACTCTTCCGGGACCTCAATTTCTATTTCATCATATCTCCTCTCAATTTTCTCTGAGACCTCAGGGCTTTCGAAATTTACTCCAGGATTGGATCCGGTATCATTCATATCGTCAATCATGAGCGACCTGCATTAAATGAGAATGAATTGTATTGGGAAAGAGATGGTTTTACATGAAGGGAATGAATATGAAGAATGCATGAATGGAATAAATGAGACTTTGGTTATTTTTAAGAAAGTGGGGATATTTTCATTTCAATCAAAAAGTTAACATAGGTGCCCCACACAAGAGATCCCCATTGTCTATGGGCAAAAACAAAAGGTTGATTCGGAGCATTACTCTGATCTATTCCTAAAAACTACAGGTAGATCAATGCAGCTCCAGTTATCGAGTGTCTCCCCGGGATGGCAAGGGCGGATGTTGATCAACATTTTGCTGCCGCGGTCCCTTTCAGCTATCATGTTGATGTACATCCCCTCAAATGATTTACTGAATATTTCCTCCTGGTTAAGTTCATAATTTTTCTTCATTGCCTCTCCAATATCTTGACCTGGCTGGTAGAA
Source organism: Hibiscus mutabilis (assembly GCA_019671005.1). NCBI lineage: Eukaryota > Viridiplantae > Streptophyta > Magnoliopsida > Malvales > Malvaceae > Hibiscus > Hibiscus mutabilis. The sequence continues at coordinate 17,207,926 of CM033736.1, read as the reverse complement.
CCCTCCGGAGATGAAAGTGGCTTTCAAACTAGGAAAGGACATCGACCTCCACGGAATGTCTTCTCCTTTAGATCTGGCTTTTCTTTGCTCCTCATTTCTCTTATATTCCTCTTTCTTCTGTTGGACACTTGGTTGATAACCCAGCCCGAAACGATCTTTCTTGGTTATGATATTCTTGGGTCTCAGGTTTCCTTGTAATTTCTTCCCCAACCCTTTTCCTATTTTGGCTCCTCGGCCCAGAGTTTCTGCGACGGTCATCTTGGTACAATTAGATAACCTAGGGTAGGGGATCCGGCTTCCTTCTGACACGAATGTGGCATTTACTAGTTCTAATGCTCGGAACGAGCATTCTGCAGCATCTTCATCATTTTGAATGTAGGGGGTGTATGATGTCACGGAAGCAACAAACTCATGCTCTGCCTCTACGGTGACCAATTTGCCTTCAACTACAAATTTTAATTTCTGATGCAATGATGATGGGACAACTCCTGCGGAGTGGATCCAAGGTCTTCCCAATAAGTTTGTAAGATGGTTTTATGTTCATCACCACGAAATCGATCACATATTCAGTTGGTCCGATCAATAGGGGCACCTCAATTTTCCCCATTGTTCCTTTTTGCGTACCATCAAAAGCTCTTACCGAGTTGTAGCAAGGCTTTAGGTGCGAACTATCTATCGGCAATTTTTGCAGGGTTACCATAGGCAAGACATTCAGTGCTGACCCGTTGTCGATCAGTACGCCTGGCAATACATACCCTTTGCAGTAGGTAGTGATGTTAAGGGCTTTGGTAGACCCCATTCCTCCGTCCGGGATTTCATCATCACAGAATGTGATATGATTATAGGCAGTAATATGCCCTACTATCATGTCCAGGTTTGTTCTGTAAATGTCCGGGGCACAAAAGTTTGATTCAAGACTTTCAATAGCGTCTCCGATGCTTCTCTCGAACTCAAGAGTAATTCCAAAGACGTGATCTGGCGGTTGTTTCGTAGTTGTTCCACTACACTGTACTCGCTATGTCTCAAGAATTTTAGAAATTCTTTGGCCTGGGCCTCAGTTACCGGTTCATTTATCTTTTGGGGAGGTTCTTCTCCAAATATCTGCGTAGGGCTGACTGCTGTATTCTTCCCCTATCTTTTTTAGCTGCTCTCAAAGCCTCGGAGGAATAACATCGGCCGCTCCTTGTGAAATGGCCTGCTTCACCAACGTTCACATTATTCTGACTTTGTTGGTCTTCCAGCGTAGACTCTTTTACCTGTTCGCATTCTGATTTTTCCGGCATGGTCACATTCGCGGCATAATTCCAGGGAATTTGTCGCATGTCTTTGAATGGGAATGGAGATGGTGCTGAAATGATGATCTTGGGATTTATCTTCTTTGGTTTCTCCTTAGGACACACTGTATTCCCTATCCCGGGAGAGATGATAAAAGGTCTATCCTTCCCGTATCTAGTTTTTGGGGGTATGTCATGTGTACGTCGATCCCTTCCCCATGGGTTCCTCGAAGAATTCAATTTGTTTTTCATTCATCGCCCTGCACCAATTTCTTGAACTCTTCACATTCTTGGATATCATGCCCTTCAGTCTGGTGGAATTCGCAATACTTTCCACATTCCTTCTGCCTTATTATCATGCCTTTGTTGATCACACGAGCCATGCATAATTGTTGAAATACCCACCGTAAAGGAGACTTGACTTTTGACACGTCATCCTTTATCCTCCTGGTAAAGCATTCTTCTATAGCATTTACCCCTCTGGTTCCATGATTAGGCAGCGGGTTGTTGGCCACGCTAGGTTCTTCAAACTTCAATATCCCGGAATCGATTAAGTTCTGCACAAGCTTTTTGAAGGCAAGGTAGTTCTCAGTGGGATGTCCAGGGGTACCGCCGTGATAATCTCAATGTGGGCTTGGATTATACCAAGGCGGGAAGGGTGGATTGACAGGATTAACGATGTGTGGTCGGACCAAGTCTGCTTCATACAACTGGGAATAAAGCTCTGAGTATGAAACAGGTAGGGGAGTGAAAGTTCTCATCTCTTTATCTTTTCTGGTGACTCTATTATCTCTTTGATTCGAATTTTATGTTTTTCCCACAGGTGCTTGTGGCTGTGAGACTGTGAAGTTCTTCGGGGCGGTATAGGTGCTGGTGGTGTTTACTTCATTTCTCTTGTTATACTTTCGAGACCCTTCCCCACCATCTATTATTCGCCGCTCTTGATTGCGATTCGAGAGACTCCCGATCCCCGATTAAGTCGGGAAACACTTGTGTTGTGTTATTGATGAGGCGATCAAGAGTGCCCTTTTCAGAGTGTTGACAAATAATGGCGTGATTTCATGCTCGGGATAGGTGGCTGGATTTGGCGGCTATTTCTCTCCACCTTTGGGCATATTGTCGCAAGCTTTCATTTGATTTTCGCCCCATATTTTCTAGCATGATTCTCGCTAGGGATCATGTCATTACATGTTTGTATTGCTCGGAAAATGCTTTAGACAAATCTTTCCATGTCTTGACATTCGCTTTGCTTAACCGAGTATACCAACGTAACGCCGCTCCGTTAGACTATCCCGAAACAAAGTGGATCAGTAGCTTTTCATCTTTATGGTAAGCGCCATTTTTTCGCAATACATCGTTATGTGTGCAGAAGGACATGTGGTTCCGTCATATTTATCGAACTCTGGTGTTTTGAATTTTGGCGGCAAGACAAGATCAGACACCAAACTTAGATCACTAGCATCATTTCCTGATTCTTTATTTGATTGTAACGCTTTAAATTTTTCTTCCATGAGGCGAAATCTTTCTTCCCACTTTCTTTCTACCTCATTCCGGATCTTTTCGACCATATTCAGGTCTGACACTTCTTCTTTATAAAGTGCTTCGGTATCAAGGGGTTGAGTCTCAGGTGCCCCTACTTGAAAGCTGGAAGACATTCCTGTAGGGTCAATATATACCTTCCTAGCCTGGTTTGGTGCAGTTGTTTGAACCTTGAAGTGAGCCGGGGTACCTTCTGGTTCTGGAACATTTTCTCCTTCTATTCGTTTTCCAAGACTTCTTGCCAGCAATGCAGTTATGTCAGAAACTATCGATGTTTGTGATTGCGCGATCTGATCACTAAGGCTTCTCTGGGCCTCTTCAAGTCTTGTCTCAAGCTCTCTCTGCCCTCTTTCTAGACTGATTATTCTTTCTTCCATGAGCCTTTTTGTAGCCGGGTAAAGTATATGTGATGAATGATTGCGGGTTAACACTACATAGAATGCCACAATATTCATATTGTTAACATGATTGCAAAAAAGAAATAAATGCATGTACAAAGATGCAAATGCAAAAATGCATGCAGACAAGGTACTGGTTCCGCTGGTAATCACCCTTTTGAATTACTTCCACGAGAATTAAAGGGTCTTGATTACAACAAAATTCGTGTTACAAAGTAAAGATCCCTAGTACAAAAGATCTAATTATAACACAGAGTCCTATAGATAGACTCTAGCTCTATCTCCTAACTTTCCAATTGCCTTGAGCAGCTTGAGGAACCTAGGAGCTTCTTCCATTCCCGGGGCTATAAAAGGTCAGAGTGCCTCAGCCTCGACAGCTAAATCATTTACGTGTCTGGCGACTCGCTGTATGTCTACCATTAGATTTGCGTAGTACTGGTCTCTGTCTTGTACCATTCGAGCAGCGTCGCGTAATCTCTTCTGCCAATAGGTGTCTCCTCCGGCTGCGGCTTCCTCGAACACATTAATTCTTTCCTTGTAATCCTCCACAACTGCTTCGATGGACCCGATTCGTGCTTGTAACACACCCACTTCGCGTTCTCTTTCTTGCAGCTCAGCGACATTATTCATGTGGCAGTATGTTCGAAGTGAGTGTTCGACTTCCGCTATCTTTCTTTTTAATTCATTATTTTGACTTTGGCTTTGCCCCAATTTTTGAACAGTGTCATCGTACAGTTTCTGCATTTCTAACAGTCTGTTCCGGCTATTCATGGATTTTCTTTTCCATACGGCGACACTTTCTCTCTCATGATGGACAGCTTGTTTCCCCTTGTTGATTTCTTGTCTGAATCTTTCTCTCTCTTGATCAATGGCCTTCTTGGCGGACCGTTTTTCTTCCTCCATAGCCAAACGGAGGCTTTCAATCTCTTTCTCGATTGCTCTTTTGTTAATTTCTCGTTCTTCTTCCACCAAACGGATGCCGTTCATTCTTTCTTTTTCCACAGCTATGAACTGACTCCGGCCGGCCTTTTGTATTTTTGCTTGTAATAGGAGGGCATCTATTTGATAAAGAGTATTTTTGTCACTCAAATCTGCATTTAATTTCTTCAATTGCCTGATGATCTCGTCTCGCTCATCAACTTCTAAGCTTGCCTTATAGAGCTCGCTTGCATGTAGGGTTTGTTGAATGTCCATCTTCCTTTTAACTTCTTCGAGTTCACTCCTTAGGATATCGGCTTCGGACGATACCACCCTTGTAAGCTCTTCGAGTGACACTGTTGGTCCTTGATCAGATTTAGGAATCATATTATTAACCCTCAACCGTCTCCAAAGATCGTAATCTGGGGTAGTCATGTGCTCGGTATCTCCTTCTACCCTGATCCGGTAACAATGATCCTGTGCCCTCATGATGGTCCGAATTTTTCCTTTGAACTCTCCTTTGAAAAGAAATTCAGTTTGGCTTAATCCGGCGGTATTGGGAATGAACTGTCGTGATCCGAACTGCTGAGACACTAAAAGTAGAGCACAAGCGATCCCTCCATGTAATCCTAACATCATCAGCCAGTTGAAGTCACCACGACTGTATAGAAAATAATTAACTTTACCGAGCCATGGGACCCTCCATGCTATGTCCTCATCTCGAATGTTCCTGAAGAAACTGGTCCACATTTTTGTTTTCAAATCTTTCGCCATTCCTTTGCTAAGTATTCTCGTAAAGGCGAAAAACCTTGGAAGGATATCCCGGCAGGGACCAGCGTCGCGACTTCCACATATGACTTTGGATCCATACTTGTAATAATCGTGCGCACCAAAACGTCCTTCTTCATGCTTCCGGCTAGCGTTTAAAGAAATGAAAGTCTCGACCAAGATTGCTGGTACCGGGTTTGCTTTCCGTTTCACCCGCTCAAATAAATCCGAATGGCTATGTCAATGTTCCCGAGTACTGGGAAAGATCACCAAGCCATATATTCCTAAAGCGAATAAGTCCATTTTTTTTGCCTCGTCGGATGTGTCAATATGACGTCCCGAATACTCTCTCATGGAAAGATCGTATTATCTCCTCGGATTTGAAGGAGGCCACTAACCCAATCATCACTCATTCCCGCAAAGGCTTTGAGTTTGGCAAAGTGTAATTCGATTCCTTGAGGCTTCGCGTAGATCCAATCTTCCCGAATATTTTTCTGGTTAAGTAAAGAGTGTACTCTTCTACCGTAGGCATCATGTCCCGCCCATTGAAGGTGAAGCGACAAAAAGCCGGATTCGAATCGGACTATAGCTCGGAGTAGGGGCTGGTTGATCCGAACATATAATAGCCTGCGCGCGATGTCGCCATAACTATTGCTAAATAAGTCTTGTAGTCTTCGGTCCCATCTTCCCCAAATGCTTTGAAGATCCCACAAGTCGTTCTGTTGGAGACTCACATAGGTATATCCAGCTATTACGCGCGTTAGTTAGGCGGTGTCCCCTTGGATTTTCTGGTTGACCTCGACCAATGTCCGATCGACAAATTAAGCTCTTCTTTCCTAAGACACCTTTTTCCATGATGAAAGACTTTTCGACCTGGCAAACCACTTGATCCAAGACCTTTATGTGATGCAAATGCAATGATGTATGAGAAAAAGAACAAAAAAGCGAAAAGAAAACAAGTCGATGCAGATAAAATTGATAAATATATAAATAAAATGACAAAATTAAACAAGAATAAACACACAAAACAACCCTATTTATCCCGTCTAAAACCTAAGGTTATCCGCATGGCTCTAACAGGGTAGGTTTCTATGTTATCTACATGCAGTTTTGGTTCTAGGAGGTACCCGAATTGTCCTTGCTGTCCTCTACTAAGAGTAGCAAGACCCCCGATCATCACCCATTATAGGCTCCTTTCAACCGGGTTCAATTCAGGGGGACCCATTCGCTTATGCTCGTACGAAGGAACGATATCCTTACGAAAGCATAAGGTACTCGAGCCCCGAAGGTACTTGCTAGGCCCTTACGGGAGAACAATATCTCCACGAAAGCATTAGCGTTTTCCCCCCACTTTAAAAGACGGGTTTATATGCCATATTTTAAATGCGTTAAAATAAACGCGCAATTATGACCGAATGTTAATTTAATAGTTACTTTAATCCGGAATTTCCAATATTAGTAAAGCGGTAATTATTTTGAAAGCTTGACTCTCATTTGTTTTTGAAAAACAAAAATGGTCCCCAGCGGAGTCGCCATCTGTAGCGATGTCTTTTTCTGATACTTCTCATCGCTAAATAAAAACGATTGTTTTTCGAAGGATTTTTGAAAGGTGTTTGTGACTCTTTTGGATATAAAATATTTATTCCGTGGGGTTTTTAAAAGAAACCGTATTAAAAAATGGAGTCGCCACCGGCCACTTAGGTAGGCCGGACACCATAAAACCAGAGATTTAAAAAGATTGGGTTCGGGAGTCGGTTACGGATGGGGAAGGATTAGCACCCCCACACCGCCCAAAAATTGGTACTTTAATAATTACCGCTTTATTAATATTGGATTTTCCGGATTAGAGTGACGATTATTTTAAAATTCGGTCATAATTGCGAATTAATTTTAAGGGTCCCGTTATCCGAGAGTAAACGCCCAACCACTATCACTACGCCTGATACTGGCCCCGTTTACGCTCGGATAAAAGGACACCGTATTAACAATTTATATATCATATGCAATCTTAGTGGCAAAAATATAAAACATGGCAAAATGTTTAAATGTAGTAAATATTATCATAACAGAATGTTAATCTAACATAGATGATATTCTAGGCTAAAACATGAATATACATATTATTCTAAATAAATGATAAGAACAACTATCATATGTCAAAATAATAAGGCAGGAATGAGTACATATATACGAACAAGTATTTCAAAAAGACATGCATACTGGTAATAAGACATATTTCAACATATGCGGGTCCACATGTCGTACAAAGGGTAAATATACTAATATGTAGCCCTAAAAAATAAGAAAGCACACACATATATAAAAAATACTAAATATGCCATGTACGAATTAACTAAAACATAACATGTTTGATACGGATAACCGGATAAAAACATAAATATTATATTTAACACATATATACATAAAAACATAAAACGAGTCATATACGAGAGACATAAAATGAAATAATATCAATATATATGATTATAATACGAACAATAATATTTACAAAGAAAACATGACTGAAATGAAAGAAAAACAAAAGTCAATGGCAGAAATTAAAGAGCAATAATATGTAATTTGGGGACGAAATTGCGAAACAAACAAAACCTAAAAGGACCAGAACTGTAATTGGACCAAGGGGCAGACCCAAAGTGAAAAATACAAAAACGCGGGATGGTTAAGGGCAAACAAAACCTAAAAGGACCAGAACTGTAATTGGACCAAGGGGCAGACCCAAAGTGAAAAATACAAAAACGCGGGATGGTTAAGGGCGTAATTTTCCCATTTAGAAACTGATTTGGTGTAATTTAGGGACGAGATTGTAATCTTTTGAAAAAACAGAGGGACTGGGGCTGTGATTATACCATGCGGCAAGACAAAAATGAAAATATTGAAAATACGGTGGGATTAAGTGTGTAATTTACCCATTTAGTAAAATAATAACACCTATATAAGGGCTATTTTCAGACCGAAACCAAAATTTCTCCATTTTCGTTTCATTCTTCAGTTTCTCAAATAACCATGTTCATCTTTTTCTCTCAAGTGTTCTTGAGAAACCCGGAATCCGGCGGCCGGCCGCCGTATTCTCCGTCGCCGGCCGCCGCTAACCGGCGCCGGTAGGCTCCCAAAATACACCAAAATGTTCCCCCTGTCGTCCTCAATACGAATCCGTGGTTGGATTCAGAGGATACCTTTTCTTTTGCTCTAGATCAAAGAAATACGAACCCAAAAAAATATTTTTTTAGACCAAAATACAACTACAAAGGGTCTTCTCTTCCCTTTAGTTCACCAGATCTGGCTTGTAGAAGCCGAGAGGTTTGTCACCGAGAGAATGAAGACCCACAAACGACTCGGTAAGACTACTTTCTTTTATGTTTCTGTTTTTTTTTATTTCTGTTTCGTATATGCATGTAAAGAAATAAGTAAGAAAAAGAGGTAAGTGTTTACCAATGGACCTCTTTTTTGATTATCTCGACTGGTTACAAGTTTCTGGTTTTACAAGCTCTCTTTTTTTTTTTGTGACTACTCTCTGTTTTTTTGCTAATCTTTTTGCTCGCTCCAAAAAAAATTTCTTTTTTGTGTTACAACAACCCCGTTTCATATATATTACTGCCTCTGTATTTTGGTTGCAACTTGTATCTTCTTTTCCAGATCTGACATTTTTTGCTTGTTGTCTTTGGCATAATCTGAACGGGGGACTGAATATCGGCGCGGTGGCGGTGTGGCCATTCTGCCAGAGGCCAGACGCATTTTCGGCCGTTAGATCAAATCTGATCTAACGGTCGAGATGGCTTGAAGGACGATCGGCCTGGATGAAGCCTCGATCTGATGAAACGGCTTCAGATTTCGCCACGTGGAGCTCCGCAGTCGAGGAGTCAGAACGCGTGGATCTTACGCGCGCGTGGGATATTAAAGCGTTCGCGCGTGGCACTCGAACGGTCCATACGTGTGGAGCACGCGCCTGGCAGATATTTTCAACTTCCATTGCATCGTGGCCGTTGGATCAAATCTTGATCCAACGGCCCACAGTTACCTGCACATTGTAATTAGATAGGATTCAGATTTGGGCCAAACGGGCCTTGTAATTGGATTTGTAATTGGACTTGGATTTTATTTATTTGGGTTTTAATATATATTTAATTTTTCATTTTACTAGCCCAATAATAATAATAGTATACTTATAACAGCAATACATACGAAAATATATACTTATATTATACGATTATTAATTAATATAATATTCTAGTATACGTACATATAATCATACATATAATTATCATGACATCTATATACGTTTATACCCTAGATACATACGCGACATACATATACCCCTAATACGTATTCATAGCTTATATATGCACACATCACCTTATATTAGTAACATTCATATAATAAATATACATGCAATATTAATATATTTAAGTGAAAATGAGTGATTACAGAATATAGAAATAACGATGAATACGGAGGTCCAAAGAACCAGAACTGAGTGAAAACCGAACAACAAAACAGGACACCGGAAATGACAATCTAAATAGTAGTTTCAGACATCATAAAGGCTCACATTCAATGTAATATATCCAGGTAACACCATTTCTCTGCATCAAATACTTAAACAAAGAAGCTATCAACTTCAAATTTGCAATCCACCCACAGTAGTTACTGAAATTCATACTTCTTAAAGAAGTTTATCTAATTTTATTCATCTACAATAGCAGGCAGAAGACTGAAGCTGACAGATCATTTATCAAATCAGAATCCAGATTACACAACAGATTGATGCTAGACCACTTCATATATCCAGTGAACTTATCATTTTACATTGACAAACTTGACTCGAGACCCGAACATGATGACCTGAATTTGATCTGAAATTCGAAATAAACCGAACCGAAACAGACTCGAATTTTAGTTAAACCGAAATGGATTCAAATCGATTTTCAACTGAACTAAGTGAACTCGAACCAAAGACAACTTGAAATAAAGAAAAGATATTAAAAGAAATAAAAAAATATGTGACATGAACTATATAGAGGTGTAAATAGCTTACTCGACCTAAAACCGACTAATCCAAAGGTTTACCTAAATAAAAACTGACTGATCTACCCGAAATGAAATCAACCGACTTAAAAATAACTGACTCGATATTGGCCCGAATCGAAATCAACCTATATGATATTAACATACCCGAAAATCAACCGACCCGAATCACCATAGACTCGAACTAAAACGAGACAAACGAGAACTATAACCGAATGTAGTTAGACCCAAGATAACCCAAACCGAAATGACCCGACCCGAACGACCCCTTTTCCACCTCTCTATATGAACACATACAACTCTTCCTTTTTGTTTGTCCCATATCAAATCTTACATTGTTCACTTATTTATTCATGTTCTATAGCAAATGGGGAAGCACTGATTCCAGAATCCTAAGTTCATAACTAAATTTAAGCAACGAATAAATGTGCAAACGTGAATTGTACTAAAAACCCATCACCGATCACATTTCAATCCTTCGAAATAGTGGCTGCAGGAAAGATTTAAAGCGAGCGTTTATTGAGCAACGATGCCTGAAGAGGAACAGTAGATGTCTTGAGCTTTGAAGCTACTTTAACTGGTGTTTTGATGGGTAATAAGTGTCCTTTTTCCGGTGAAGTGGTGAGTGGGCTTCTCATCGCCTTCAAGCTAGATGTTGCCATCTGTCTCGCCGGCGGAGGTGCATAGTGTCACTTCGGCTTTCCGATCTAAAGAGCCGATCTTTGGATCGGTGAGTGTTATGTCAAAAGTGTGGACTTGGTAACGGGAGGTGAAGCTACGATGGGCTTTTTGTTAGAAAAAACTATGGGCTGGAGAAGCTTGGTTTGAGAAGAAAAATATTGTTCTTTATTGTAATCGATTAGTTGTGTTTTTTAAGAAAATTTTTGATAAGTTTGAGTGAAAAAACTCGTTAAATTTAGGGTTTATAAGTTTAATTTAGGGTATAAAATTTAAGAGTTTAGACTCTAAGGTTTAGATGAAATAATATGGTTTATGAGTTAGGATTTTAGAGTTTAAGATTATAGGGCTAAAGATTTAGATTCTAGATTGTATAGTTTAAATAGAAAGAGTTGTGTAATTTTCGAGATCCACTAATTAACCTAGTAGCTATGGATGTTCATATTATCCTATCTTGTATGGATTCAAATCATGGTATAGGAATGCAATACATTTTTATTTAATAAGAAATATAATCATTTTTTAATGTACAAATGGTACAATCGCTCTCACTTTCTCGGAATGAGAAATTGTATTGTTGGAATTACAGATGTAAATGAGCCGAGTCGAGTCCGAGTAGTTTAGCTCGACTCAGCTTGTTAAGAACTGGAGCCAAATTAAATCAAGTCAAGCTTTGAATGAGTTTGACTCGATAAGTCGGGATCTGTTTTGTCTCATTTACAACCCTATTAATAATAATAATAATAATAATAATTCTTGAGTGGAATTATTCAACAACAACAATATCTAACAACATACATTTTAGTTCATTTTAATTTTAAAAAAAATAAAAATTTTAGTTTATTATATTTTCGAGTAGTTCGCGAATTTTTCAATTCGGGTATTGAGTAGCTTGGCTTGTGAATAACTCAAGCTGAGTTCGAACTCGAGTTATTGACCGAATTACAATCAAGTCAAACTCAAGTAGCTCGCGATTGGTCTTGTCTCATTTACTGCCCTAGTTAGAACTTGATTGGAACACCAAGTTACTCTAGACTCATGATTTCTTCTATAACTAATCACGAGTGAAAGATCATTTCATCTAGACAATCCATTAACTATATATCAACGTTCTAATAAAAACATTTGTATGCATAAAGAATTTCAATAACAGAAAATTATAACAAAAGTTGAATTAGAAAAGAGATGCTTCCCCTCTTCTTTACTTTCCTGCCTTCAAATTCTAACTTTTTCACTTTTGGGTGGCGCTGATCTTTGTCTTGAGCGGTAGCCGCCCATTATTTTTTTTTTCGGTGCACTTTTTTTTTTTTTGGTTTTTTATTTTTCTTCAGTGTTCGTTTTCTTTCGACTACCAGTTGTATAATTTGTCTGAATCCTCTTCCTCTGGTGCCCTTAATGGTGGTCGAGTCTCTGATTCGTGTAGGAAGCTGTGTTCGCTGATGGATTTGTGGATTCGATGTTTAGTTTTTCGGTGCTCTCTGTTTGCTTCTTCGACGGTAGCCGTAATTTCGTTTTCTTCTTCGAACTTTACCTCCTGTCAATAACGATTTCAGATCCGATGTGTCGAGTCCGATGGACTTATAGCTTCACTGTCAACATCATTTTGTGCTAACAGATACGTTCATGTAAGCTTGATTGGTAGCTGGTTTAGTGTCTTCCTCCCTTACTCGCAGGACATGACTTCCCCCGCCTGTTTAGGTGTTTGTTGTCCTAGGTCCCTTATTTCTTCAGTTGCTTTCTGTTGTGTTTTCTATTTTTGTTCTTTTCTTCTCTGTGTTTATGTTATGTGTTGTGTTTTTCTGTTCCTCTATTTTCTGTTTATCTTTGTTTGTATGAATGAATGGCCGGTTATTGTGTTCAAAAAATTATTTGTATACATCAAGTTGCTTGGACAAAATAATATAAATTTAAATAATAATTATTATATTGAATTGGATTAAATTTATAATTGACATAATATTCAAATATAAAATTATAATAAATCTATACACAATTCAATGAATTTATCAAAATTTGATTAGGCTCTATATCTGACTTGACTTCCACGTCATTCTAGCGTCACTACACGTCATCTTCTCCTGTAATTTCTTACACGAGTATGAGATTTGGGGGTTTTTTAACAAAAGATTTGGACCTTCCCACTAACTTAGAAAGTGGGAAATGAATTTATAATATTTTATTAGATGAGTTTACTATTTATAACGAGTACCGTTAAATATTATTAATATAAAATACCGTTAAATATCATTAAATTAATTAATAAAAATTAAAAATATTAAAGACTCGACATACAATTAATACTTATTTAAAATAAAATTTTAATTAAATTTTTTTTATATATATTTTATTTTTTAATCTGTATTTTCAAATAATTAGATAAATACTCACCATAGTCAACGTATGTGATTTTCTCGGCTTTTCTGATGGTTCTTGGGAAATTCTGTCCAATGTATTGAACATCGTCTTCCAAGATTTTCCGTTTTGGATTTGATTTTCTTTTTTGACAGAAAAAGAATTGTGAAGAAAAGAGAAAAATGGCGGTGGCCGAGAAAGTTTCTTTGAAATACTACTCATAAAGAATCAAATGAAACAACAATTTTTTCCAGTCAAATGATTATGATTGAATTATTTTTTTAATATTTTTCTTATGATTTCTGCTTGACTTTTGTTCTCTTTTGTCTGTGTTAAGATTTTAGTGAGTTCTGCCGAGGTCAGAGGTCTTACAGACACTGCCGGACTCGGTCGAGTCAAACAAGGAAGAAGAGCTCTTCAAAATAGTGAAGAGTTTAACCCGTCGGAAGGAGAAAAACTAAAAAGGATAAATTGATGAATTTATGTGACTCGGACAAGTCAGTGGTATTTGACTCAGATAGTTTGCGTGGGAATGACTCTAACTCTACCACCGCGAGTGAAAGTGATAGCGGCGAGCTGACTTTAGGATGTGAGTTAGAATTGTTCCGGAGTTTGGAAACTCAGTCGGAACAACCCAGAACACCATGGTAAGGCTGTTCTCATTGAAGAAAATAAAGATTAAATATAATATATATATAATAATTTAAATAAAATTTTATTTTAAATAATTATTAATTATATGTTAAGTTCTTAAAATTTTAATCTTATTAATTAATTTAATGACGTTTAGCGTTAGTATTATTTAACGATGTTCGTCGTTTATTGTAAAATTTTTCTATTTTATTATACGGTAATCAGCAGTGAGACACATTCCATTACTATTGGAATAAAAATGAATAATTTAAACAATTGACCAAATGTGTTTTCTCTCGTTTATTGGAAGCTTCTCTCAACTACAACCCAAAACCTTCCACCGCTTCTTTTACCAAAATCACTCTTTCCCTTTCATCGGCCAGCTATCATCTCCTTGGTAACTGGCCTCCCACCTCCTTCTACCTTTTTTTTCTCTTCACCTTCTTTTTTCTTTTGCCTTCTGTTTTTTCGTATTCATTTTTTATTTTTCTTGTCTATGATGTTCTTTTGCTTCTGAGTGACTAGTTTGTTGGGAACGATACTTCTCCGGCGGTCATGGTTCGAGCTGGTTCTATTTTTGAGAAGGTAGCTCGACCCTTTGTAAGCAGAGGCTGTAGAAGATCTGAAGGAGGGCGGTTCTGTTCTCTTCTGGGTCATCGTCTTCAGCCATTTTCTGTCTTTTCTTGTCATTTTTTATGCCTTCTCCCGGCTCCGTTGCGGTGGTGAGGCAGGGCGTTCGAGTCTCACCAATGGAAGAGCGCTTGGACTAATTTTTTGGCTTTGTTTCTTCCCCTCAGCTCATCTGACGCCGATAATATCTTTATCTTGACACGATGTCTCCGAGAGCTTTCTCTCTGCATTGCTCCACAGGTACCCATGCTTTTGTGTTTACAGACTTGACATGCAGCTGAAGAATTTGAATCTGTTGGCTTTTTTCTCCTCAGCTTCGTTCCGTTGTTTTTGCTGCCTTTGTGCTTGTTGCTGTCTCCGATTTTTCATTTCTCGTTTGCTTGTGTTTGTGTTGATGTACTTCTTGTGTTTGTTTGTGTTATGTAGTTCTGGTTGTTGTTTATCTGTATTTCTTTTCTTTTTTCCGTATTCTCTTTCTCTGTTTGTATTTTTTTATTTGTTAAATGCCAATGATATTTCGTTCAAAAAAAAGAAAGTTATGGGATTCTTTTATTAATATAGGACCCACCTTGTTCCAATAGGATAGGAAGGAGATTAGACTTTAAAGTTTAAATGCAGCCTAGGTTTTAGTGTTGCAATTTCTTTAATATATTTATTTTTATACGGTTCTATTAAAAAAGATAATAACTTATTTTTTATAAATAACTATTTAAATTTAAATAATTTTATCTATAAAATATATTTTATATTAAAAAATTGAAAAAAATATATAGATAAATATTATGTTATAATCACCTTAAGATTATTTAAAATTATATAAAATAAAAATTTTAAATAATAAAAATAAATACATACATATACACATAAACGTATAGAAAAATCTAGTAAAACGAAAAAGTTGAATATTTATACATAAATTCTTCGAATAGATTATCACAAATATCACCTTATAGTCGTGCGGACTTAAGTTAACTTTTCTAAATTTTAAATTTAGATATAATATTTCAAAAATAATATGGAAAGGTCGGTTTCCAGAATATAAAGAAAAAGAAGAAGATAGTTTTTGTAAATCATTCGATTCTTTGTTTAGTTCTAAATTTCGTATTTTTTAACTAACAATAACAGTTAGTTTTATTTAATAATGAAGAAATATCTCAAAATTATAAGAAAAGTCTATAAAATAAAATAAAATTAGTCGGCACATTTTCCCTAAAATTATCATATTACACATATTAATCACTTCAAAAATAAAATACGATTAAACAAGGAAAGAGTTAAACTCAACCAAATAATTTAAACAAATACAAATATTGTGATAAAAGATAAACATCCACAATACGAACATAAAAATACATATAATAATGATGGTTTGATGACAAACTAGCATCATAACAACTCAACTGTAACCTATTATTAGTGATTGTGATTTCTGAACACCTATCAATATTCAACTCAATGGTCCAAAGCAGAAATAGATCAGTAAGACAAGTTAATAAATACTATCTTAAGAGACAACTTTAAATCCAGCTCTGAAAAAAATATTATGAAAACAAATAAAATCATCCATTAATTTCATACGAAAAAGAAAAAGACTAATTAAACAGGATTGCGCTCAGTTTAATTTACGAACAACAAAACATGTTTTGGCTAGAAAAAATATATTACGAAAACAAAAATAAATCAATAAGATATATAATAATTGTTACCTTGAAAGACAACGTCAAATTTAACAATGAGAAAAGAAGAAAACATATTATGAAAACAGATAAAATTATCCACTAATTTCATATGAAAAATGAAAAAACTAATTAAACAAGATTGTAATCGAATTAACTTATGAACAATAAAAACATGGTTTGGCTAGACAATTGAATGTTTGACATAATGAATAATACCATCTTAAAAATACTCATTTCACATTCTTTTTTATTTATTTTGTTTGAAATATTAATGAATTTCAACATCTAAAAATAATACTAATATTCACATTTTAAACTAAAAGAAAAGTGTTAAATCACACACACAAAATACAAATTTGAGAATAATTCAAAGGAAAATACGTACCTCGGAAAAGAAGAGCACAAGCTTGCGATGGGATGTTAAATTCCATGAAAATGTCGGGTCAAATGTATAGTCCCTTGCAGCATACCTTACTTTCATTGTCGGTTTCGACCTCAAACAAATTTATCTTTATAAATACTAATTAAGAATTATATGTTCGAGTTAATAATTTTTAGAACATGTGATTAAAAATTCTCAATTGACACTATCTTTTTTTTAAGTTGTGGGTTTAATACACATTAGGAGCAAATTTCTCTCTCTTCCCCTAGATAGGAATTGTTCAAAAAAATTTATCTGTTCGAATATATTATTATTATTATTTGACAAATCATAATCTTACCTAGAAGGGAAGAGAGGGGAATGAAGACTTTAGAAGAAAAAAGAGGTGCTCCTAGTCTAGTGGGTCTAGAACTCATTATCTAAGGGAATATAAAGGAACAAAGATAAACAATTTAGTCAAATGACCAAATGAACTTGATAGAAAATACATATATATTATTTATAATTGTGATTATATCTCATATTAAAAATACATCATTAATCATTCACCTGAAATACAGCTACTACATAAATTACAGTACCAAACCAAGTCAGAAACTCAAAATTCGAGGGTATTTATATAGGGTAAAAAATGGAAAATGTACACACTTGCTTTATAGATATAGATGCAATGCATAACAATAACCAGTAGGTGAACAAGCCAATACTCTGGATTCACGTTTTTTTTACATCCACCAAACATATTCGAATTCGAAAATTTGAATAAGATACTAAAATTCGACAGAAAAAGAAAATAATATAATTTTGATATATTTAAATATGATTAATACAGTACCTATCACATTTCAATTTTTAAAAAAAATAAAAACAACTGATTTTATTACAATTATGTTTACATAAGTAATGATCTGAAAAAATTCGAGGGCTTTTAAACACGTATTTTTTCTTCGATTTAGGATTTGAGTAGTTTAATATGTATTGTACAAAAATATCCTATCACCAATGGCAGAGCCATGTATAGTTTAGGAGTCAATTGACCCCATTTGATTTGTTGTGGTATGGATTTTTAAAGAGTTATGGGGGTTTTTCAGGAGTTAGTATAAAATTTTTCATGGAAATATTAAAATTGACCCCACATGATTTGTTTGGATATGAAATCAACAATATTTATATTATAGTAGTATGAAAATTTTCGTACCTCAAAATCTATTCTACCTCATTATATGAAAATCCTGACTCTGCCACTGCCTATCACTATCGTAAATCTAACTATAATTTTATGCAAGACTAATAATTAATTTTCTTTTCTTATTTATATTCTATATAATCAAAATTCTCAAATTTCGGATGGATAGTTTTTTTATGTTCAAATTCAATCCTTACAGTTGAAATACTTGTTTAGTATCTTATATACTAACAGTTACAAATGAATATATATATATATATAGAGTTTAGGATCTATATACTAAATTCACATCCATGATGTAAAAATTTACGACTATCCCTGGATCTAGCAGGATACGACGTTAGGCCTCTTATAATATATAACATACTTAAGCAATGCTAGAGGCTTGAATCTTGATGTTATAAATAGAGAAAATTGTATTGGAAATGTCATCCCATAATAAAACTCTGCAATACCCAATCAGATTAGTCCGGTTTAGAACTGGATATCGATTCACGTTTCAGGACCATTCATATGGACCATACTTGCCCCTAATTAGATAAGAAGTAAGTCTTTTATATGCCTTTTACGAGCTACTTAACAGTAACTAGTTGAAGGTGAATGCAAAACAACAACAACTCAGATGGTTAGCCATGTTCTTCGCCTGATGTTGTTATTGTCTTGTTGAAGACGTACGCCACGGGATTATATGGATTAAGAATCTTGACTCTCATGCATGGTGTAGGCTTAACAATTTAGGGTTTTCTTTCAAGTTTTTAACTACATATAAAAGTTCAGGTCGAACAGACAATGAAAATATAGGTTAGCCCACAAAAGACTGCTCACTTGACAAGCATAGCATGGAATTCACTCACCCGATTCTCGTCGTCGTTTGTCGTCAGATCCGATTGACGTCTGACCATACAAGTCCTTATCTTCCGGGAATATTGAAGTTCAAGAATCTTCCATCATTAATCTAAACCAGTATGAGTAAAAAACAATCAAACTGAAGATGGACAAAGTTAACTTTGTTATGGATATATATATACACACACTCTACGATGAAGAAGAAGTACCTAAATTCATCCCCGGATAATATAGAACAAGTTAGCTTTGATATGGGATAAGGGTTGAAGCAGACGATATTATATAGAGATCATATTGAAGGGTAAATTAAATATCTATGGAAAATAAATAAAAATACCGAAAATTTAATTTCATATCTGCTACAGTATTTGACACGTGATGAGGAGGTTTGACTATCGGTTGAAATGGTGCTTTAACCACCACAAACACGGGGCTTTGGCAGTGGAGAAATTAGATTAATCACTAGAATTAAAACCTCGACTTTTGATTAGTTACTTTTTTTATCGAATAAAAAAATATTATATTTTTATATCAAAATTTGAATTTGATCTTCTTTAGCCATTAGGTCAATTAGTGAATTTTCATCGATTAATTATTTGATTTCTGTTCTTAAAATAAATAAGGAAATCATTTTAACCTTAAAGAATAATTTCGTCTGGCGTAGAATTATAAGTGTGACAAAGTACACGTATAAAGTATTTAAAGAATCGAATTAACATTATATATATCAAGAAATTTATAAAATGGGAAATGGGACTCGTTCGTACTTAATGTGTAGGTCTGGATGTGGTAGGTCTAGGGTGCGGCTAAAAGAAACTAAGTTTTGAAACTTGTCTAAAATTTTAAAATGTTAGACTTTTTGATAACATTTTAGGTTAGATTTTTTGTGTTTTTGACAAGTTTCGTTATTTACAAAATAAGTTTTGATACTTAATTTTTTATAACATTTTAAAGCTTCTGGACAAGTATGATACTTACAAAATAAAATTTGATACTTGTAAAAAAAATGAAAAAACTAACATAACATATTATCAAAAAGTTTAACATTTTAAATTTTTTACAAAATTTTAAAATTTATCGTCTTTTAATCACACCCTAAATTTGTTGTAGGTTAAACTCATCCCTAAATTCGAATCTTACAAATTAATCGTGGAAAATGATGGGATAGGCAGAGGGTTGTCAGGTTGGATTCAGAAGGTGAATCTCCAAAATAGCCTATTTTTTTAAAAAAATTAAAATAGCACCCCAAAAGTTTATATTTTTCACACTATCACTACTATAGTGAATTTGCTGTGCATACAACGCGAGTTTGAATAAGAAATTATTTTTTAAAATTTTTTTAAACTCGTTGTGCACGAGTTCCAAAAAATGCAAAAAAATCTTTTTATTTTAACATAATTAATTAGTCAACGCATTATTTTTCACTTAATTTTTTTAAAATCAAGTATTTTATTAAAGGATGAAAATAAAAAAAAACAAACTTTTTTATTAATAGTATGTTTGATTTTAGAGAAAGAGATCATTTTCATTTTCTTTTTCTTGGAAATGAATACAAAAATAGTGAAAATTTCAAAATAGGAAAAAAAATATTTTCACTATTTTCATTGAAAATATTTTTAAAAAGTGGTAATGAAAACAAGGTTTTTTAAGTTTAGTTTTATTTAACTCGGGTTCAAATCATTCTAATGCTAATGTTTTTATTAATTTTAAACACTACTTTTATTTAATCTATATCTAATTTATTGACTGACTTAAAATTCTATTATTTTGTATAATCATTGGTTTCAACTCATTAGTTGACTAATCTAGATCAGGTACTGCAAATGCTCATTATGATGATGACCCTCCCAACCCATTTGCTCCATTCACAATGACAATGTTTGAATCTCTGACTGTACTTAAGGGATCTAGTATATTATCTCACTAGACCAATTAGTTATTAATGAACCAGTATAATACTGCTTAAGCTAGCTAGCTTCATCATAATTTCAAGCCTATCGTCAGCCCAAGCTGATGCACAGTGGCAGGTCAATTGACCCCACTTAATTTGTTGTGGTATGGGATTTTCGAAGAGTTAAATGAGATTTTTATGGAGTTAGTATAAAAATTTTCATAGGAAATGTTAAAATTGACCCCACTTGATTTGTGGGGTATGAGGTTGACAATATTTATATTGTAGTGTTGATTTGTGGGGTATGAGGTCAACAATATTTATATTGTAGTGGTATGAGAATTCTCATACTTCATGCTCTACTTTAATCCTACTATATAAAAATTATGGCTCCGCCACTGCTAATGCACCATAAAGATTTGGCCCGTTGAGCCATTGTTGAATAAAACATTAATAAAACCATCTTTAATTGGATCTTGACTTGTTTTCCATGAAAACGATCTCATTTATCACTTCATCTACATATGCATTTGAGAGACAGAGCTATATGTACAATGGGAGACGTTCGTGTCTCTCAAATTTTCTTTTTGGGATTAAAATTCAATCAAGACTTAATTTTAGACAACTGTTAAAGGAAAAAAGAGATATTGTACCAGATCTCGGTCAACAGGGATGGACAGTAAAAGTTGAAGGAGAGGTCGTTAAAATTTAAAATTTATATATGATTTAAAAATTTATTATATTTTTTATTGAAAAATTATTTTTATCCCTCTAGAATTTTATAAGTTCATCCCCTAAAATTTTTTAAGTTTAATCTCCTAACATAAAATCATACGGTATTCAATGTGACATTGAACATACATCACACAGTTTTACTATTAAGATTTCAAGGTGCTGATTTCTACGCAAAGCCTTCGTCAAATCACCATCCTCTTGCTTCAAACCTCAGACAGGTGACTCTACGGTATATCAGTCTAATTTATGCTTAAAAACAACAAGTTTCGAGATTTGTCCAAGCAACCTAAAATGTTATACTTTTTGATAATATTTTAAGGTTTTTTTAAGTTTCGAAATTTGGTTTCTTTAGGTTGGTGATTTTTCGACAAGTTTTAAAACTTGTCGAAAAAACAATCTAAAATGTTATAAAAAACTATAACATTTTAGATTGCTTGGACAAGTTTCGAAACTTGCTGTTTTTAGCCTTAAATTATGTTGTTGTACGCCAGACCTTCCCACCTCACACTCGCTATCAGTTAGACTTTCCCACCCGACAGATAGTAGAGATTGCCTTCCCTTTTTCGGTGCCATTACTTATGTCTTATCATTAAAAAAATATGTTTAGGGCTTATGGTTAGGGTTTAGAGCATTGGTTGTATGATGTATTTTTAGGGTGTAGAATTTATAATTTAAAATTATGATTTAATATTTAATTTTTTAGTGTTAAGACACAAAAAAATACAAAAAAGCAAATAATTTTTGCCCCCGACAGATATGTGAACATTTTTTTTTCTTATTTTTCCTTTACAGACGAGATCAGATTGCAACAAATCTGCGTACGTAAAGTAAACAGGTTTATCTAGGAACAGGAGAGAAGACAAAATATGGAAATCTAATGGAAATCACAAGGTTATCCACACCAACCAATACCATGCGCGTGCATGCCTGTTCATACTTCAAACCTAAATTTACCTAGATATTCCTGCACATGGGATCAACATTTAAGATAAGAAAATTGTGAAAAACGAGTACACGTGAGGTTTGATTACGTACGTAGTTTTCCGATGGAATATATGAAGATCAAAAGGGTAAGGATGGATTCGATTAGAAAAGATTAAGATATTCAATCGGTTTAATAATAGTGTGTTATTCTAGTGATGGTGTACATAATTATATACAATCAGTTTGTAATACTAGAATATACAGACGACGAACGATAACGGTAAAACAAACGAAGATGATGATCACAAATAAAACAAGAAAATAAATAACATCAAAATTTATGTGAAAAATCCAAAACGAGAAAAATTACGGGCAGATGATGAGAACTTTTACTATGACGAAGAATAAAAAATTACAATTTGTTTGCGGTTTAACGTTCTGTGGAATCCTCGATCTACATGTTATTTGTGTTGTGTCTAAAACTCTAATCTCTAGTATCTATTTATAAAGATAGGTTGCTTGTTTACAAAGGAAACTTGCATGGATAGTAATTCTACTCAACATAAATTTCTCACCTCTAATTAATGTAAAGTAAACAAGATATACTAAAAGTAAGATTCTTACATTAAACTAAATCCTAAAAAAATTTGGATCATAACTCTAACACAATTAAATCTTATACTAAAACCTATCACAATGTAGTGTTCAAGGTAGAACAGACAATCAGGAGCAATGTGGAATTCAACGGACTTACGGGGAATGACGAATAGAAATCATTTGTCTCTTATATATATATATATATATATTTGATAAATACTACTTCTACTTCTACCTAGAGGGAGAAAGGGAAGACTTTAGGGAAATGGATACTCCTGCTGGGTTTTGAGCCCGAGACCTAAGGGATAAACACAATTAAATTTCAGTTCCTACGTTTTTAAAACTCCATTAATACATGTGGTATAAAATCATTGGTAGAACATATAAAAAGATAAAAAAGGACAAACATATTTTGTTTAGGCATGACCCCTAATACTTGAAAAATTATTATTAGGTCCCTGAATTTTTTAAAAACGTTTATTTGATTCTTTTAAAAAATATATAAAAATAATTGTCCTCTTAATATTTAAAATAAATTAAATTTTAGATATACAACTTAGATAGTCATAAACCAAAAAAGATATTAATTTAATCTTGTTTTTTAACACATTAGTTTTTTCCACAAGTAAAAGTTTTAAAACTAATAATATATATAGTTGATATATGCACAAATTTAGTCTTTTATTTTAATGATTTTTATTTATCAAATCACGACTCTTTTTCATTTTCTTCTATTTTAATAGTATTTTCAAATAAATAAATAGGAGGAAACCAAAATTTGATATTTCATTTAAATTTTAAAATGGATGAAAATTAAAAATTTTCAACAATTTCACATAATATTTTAAACACTTTAGGCTCCTATTTTTTCTATAAATAAATGCAAATTCATATTAATTTGCTCAACATTTTGGGTTATTCTTTTACAATTTAAGCATCAAGATTACCACTATAATTTCATTTTATTCTTTCCAAGAAAATCTCAATGAAAAATTTATTGAAAAAACGTTATAAACTTACATTTACTCCATATGTGTGGATTGATAGATAGAATTATTGCTAAAATTACTTTCAGTAATTGACCTTAAAATAAATTGTTTAGTTCCGTCGCTGATCAGGAATGTTCGATAAAAACAAAGCAAAGGATAAGAAAGCATGAAGGTGCAACTCCCCATGAGAGGAGAAATTATTAGATGGACCCGGCTCACCATGTCATCCGTAGTACATCCAATGAGATTCATCCCTTTTAGCGTAACTTTCAAGTAACTATCCACTCTTTATTGACATGTAAGAAAGAGGTGAAGATTTACTTTAGAACAAAATGAGATAGAAAATTGTTATTGGATGAGACCATGGATGACGTAGTGAACCAGACTCATCTAATAATTTTTACCATGAGAGAGTTGATATATTGTACATTGAGGTTAAAGATGAATGTGATTTCTAGAAAATAAACAAGATAAATGTGACAAAATATATACCAAGGGTTTTCCACGGTTAAAAGCAATTAAGCATTTTGAGTGTTGTTGTCGTTTAACAAGCAGTTTGGTACACTTTGGGGGACACGTGAGGAGGTTTGACTCATGGGTGGCACATTAAGTACGGATGAGATTTCATAAATTCTCGTAAACTCGACTTAACTCGACAAAATTCAAATAAAATTTAAGTTATAAAATAAAATTTTGAACAACTCAAAATTTTAGTAATTAGTGGAATGATATTTAAGTTCGACTCGAATTCCTCAACTCTGTCTGATATATGTATATTACACATGAAAAGATACGAAGAAATATATATATATGTGGTTATCGAAAGTTGTTCAAATTGGTATCAATTAGTACCCATAACATTATAAATGTTTACAATTAAATTTGAACAAAAAAACTTGAAAAACTTGATTAGACTTGACTCGGCTCGACTCCGATTTCATAAATAAGAATCGATTAAAAAAATCAAATAAAATTTAAATTATAAAATAAGACTTGTCATTTTAACTAACTCATTTTTTTGACTCAATTAGATCGAATGCTCACCCCGGATCGGAAGAAGTTAGCTAAGCAAGCTAACCACACATGCATGATCTCATCTACCACCCCCAAGCACTTCCCGCAACACACGACTGTCCATTTCCCTTATTCTCAAGGCTTAAGCTCTTTCCACCAAATCTTTTTTCTTTCTTTCTCATCAATGCTATTTTCTTTTTTTCCTTAATGTTGAGTTGTTTTCTTTATTTTGCTTTGCTGAAATATAATGCTTTGCTATTATCTGAAATTAGTTAGTCGAGTTGAAGATGCCATTCATATGATCTCCTACCATTAACATTCAATTATTTTAAGTTGGCTTAAGTGTGCTTGAAGCCCTTAATTTTTTAATTTTTTAAATTAAGTTTTTAATTTTTTTGCACACAATTAAGTCTTCGAACTAATAAATTGAATCAATTAAGCACTTTGACCAATTTTGACCATTAATTTTTGACGGGTTTTTTTTCGAGATATTACTGCCACGTGACACACTACAGTTTTGTCATGTGACATTTTTAGGTTTTTTTATTTTTTATTAAATAGTGAGGTATTACATTCCCATGTCGGGATTCAAACCCATACAAGATAGGGCAAAATGAGCATCCTTAGCCAGTAGGCCAATTAGTGGATCTTTTAAAAAATTGTTTTTTATAAGTTTTATAGAAATTTTTGAACTTTTAAATATTTTTTAAATAAAATAAAAAATTCTAGAAATATAAAGTGACAATACTGTAACATGCTAAGTTGCACCAACTAATCCAAAAAAAACGTTTAAATTTAACGGTCAATATTATCAAAGTGGTGAATTGATGAAATTATAAAGTATAAATACTTAATTGGATAAAAAATTATGACTTAATTAATATTTTCTCAAAATTTAAGAGCTTATAATACTCTTACGCCTTTCAAGTTCTATTAAGCGGCAAACTCGAATGGAAGGAGATTGGTAGTGATATTTTACATTCGTATGTGTGAATTTGATAGTGAATACTCAATCCACTAATTAATCAACGTTTGTAATTGTTTTTATTTTAGGGTAAACATACATTTTGGTACTTGAACTAAGTTTCGAGATTTAAATATATACGTTTTTTATATTTTTCTTTTTGTCAAATAGTATATTGAACTTAGCTTTTTTTTTGTCCATTTAGGTTTAAATAAATACTAATTTGGATAAAAAGCTAAGTCCACGTACTACCAAAAAGTTAAATACAAATATTTAATTGAACAAAAACACTTAAATATCAAATTGAACCTTAAATCGAATTCAGATACCATAACATATATATACCCTTTATCATATATATATACATGTGAGATATGATTCACTTACATAGAATGCAAAACTTATACTTTTACATATTTTTTGGATCGTTAGATGGGTTAAATGGACTGAAATTAACTCCTTACTTTTTTTCCAAGAGATAATCTTCACATAATCCACTATTAATCTCAGTCATCCATTCTACCCATCCAACGATCCAAAAAATGTGTAAAGGTTTAAAAGTTTTACACTGTATAACTGAATTTAATTTCTATTTTCAACTGGTTCTTGGATTTAATTTCCATGGTATCATATACTCGCTATTAGCTAAGCGAGCCATTTCCACAAACAATCCTTTTCACAACTATATATTATTGGTCTAATGACTTTGTTTCATTGGTTGATTCATGGATTCTTTTCCCTATAAAACAAAAGTCAAATTCAAAGTGGATTACAGGTAGAATAAATTATTTGTTTTTGTTTTACATCTAGGGTGGTGAGTATTTGATCGAGTTGTCGAGTTAAAAATTTTAAGTTACTTGAGTTGACGAATTCTATTTTGTAACTCAAATTTTACTTAAATCGATTCAAGTTTATAAAATTAAGTCAAGTTGTTCGAGTTTATATTTAAATTTAATTATAAATATTTATAATGTTACGACACTATTTTTTTTAATTTAAACAACCCTCTATAACCATATACAATTTATATATGTTAGGTAGAGTTGAGAGACTCGACTTAAACTTAAAAATTGATCCATTAATTACTAAAATTTAAAATTATTCAAGTTTCATTTTATAACTTAAACTTCATTTGAATTTATTTTCAAATCAAGTCGAGTTTATGAAATTATTTAGAGTCTAGCTAAGTCGAAAGAATCAACTTTTTCGAATGTAGTTTTACTCCTCTAACTGCATTCCGAGATTTTTGTCCACAAAAGCAAAATATTCGAAGAATTCCACTAATTGAATAAGAAAAAACAGTTGATCCATGGGAAGCCTATTTCTGCTAAATATCAGAATTCAGAGGTGTTATTAATAAGGTTATATACGTTTGATATCTGAACTAAGCACATTCTCACGAGTTGATACCTAAATTTTTTTTCTCCCAAGTTGGTACTTAAACTAAGCACTTTCTCTCAACTTGGTACCTAAAGAAGTTTTGATCTCAAGTTGGTATCCAAACTTTTAATTTCATCCACTATTTTGGTATTTTTATAAACAATTTTAGTCCAAAAGCTTATACATTCAATTAATTTAGTCCTAATTCAATAAACTTAATCATTATATTTAAATGCATCAATTTAATCATTTTGTGATATCGTCAAACTAAGCAAGTCTTTCGGATTAAAACAAGAGTTGTATAACTGAATTTTACCATAAATCAACAAGTTACTTTTAAACTTTTATTATACCAAGAAAGTAATCAGGGGCGAAGCCATGATCGAACATTGGCAGAGGCCAAAATATTAAATTTAAAAAATGCAAAGGCTTATTAGTATTTATACTCAAAATTCATGGGGCAAGATCTAAGTTGTCTAATATTTAAACTTATGGGTACATAAATAGTTATTGGACAAAATTTTTTTGAAGACACGTGCCCTAAGTACTCCAGACGGACCCTCGTCGCACACCTGACTTTGCTGGGTGAGTCTCCCAGCAAATTTTTTTTGTATACACAAGGCCTCGAACTCGAGACTTGCTTAAGCGATATCAAACTGCTTACTACAATAGCTCATTCTTCTTTAGTTCAACACCTACTTTATTATATATTTAATAAACTCTTGTATTTTTAATATGAATATTTATTTTTTATAGGAGCTAAGTTGTTATTAGACCAATATTTACCAAGTGTTTAAATTTAATAACAGGGGTCGGGCCCTTTGGCCCTAAAGGAGCTCTGCCCATGAAAGTAATAACATGTCTAGGAGAAGAACAGACAAATTAGGTGAATAACAAAGAGTAAATTGATAATAAAAAAAATTAATAAATAGAGTTAAATTTATTAAATTGTTTCAAATTAAGACCAAAATAATAGAATGTATAAGTTTAGATGTTATTTTAAAAACAAAAATTCTTTAGATCTTAACTTAAAAAAAAGTGCATTCAGGTAGCAAATGTATATTTAAGGCTATTAATATTAACAAGATCATGAAACTACAGTTGGAAGTATACACTCCAATGATTTCTCTTCCATGTTTCAGAGAAAATATAATCATGGGCAATTGACATAATCATTTCCATACGAGAACTGGGTGTATTTGTAAGGTCGAAGCTTGTTATGGCAAAAAGAAGGCCCTGAAGGAGGCACCAGTCCTCTAGGAAGCTGGCTACTAAACAACTGCTTGATATCTTTACCACCGCCGCCGCTGCCGCCGCCTTTGTTTATCGGTCTGATGCATCCTCCGATGGAAGCCTCCGCCGTTAACACAAGAAAAACAACCACCAAAACCTTCAAACGCCCCATTGTTTTCAGCTTCATCTGTTAATGTTGTTGTATTACATTATATATAAATGAGAACGGCTGGATTTCAATGCCGTACGGCTTTTGTTTTATATGATTGATTTTCTGTGAATAGATTTTTTTAATCTGTTGTTTGAAGTGAAAGTCGTAGTTGAATAATGCAGTAGCAGCCAATTTGGAAACAAATCGAACGCTTTTTCTTTGGTTTTCAATTTTTTTTTGTTGCCATCCCAATTTTCAGATTTTATTTTGACTAATTCGAATCGACTCGCATTACACACCTAATTTTGATAGGTAAACTTTTCAGCGGGAATTTTTTGTATACACAAGGTCTCGTACTTGAGATTTTCTTAAGTGATACTCAGCTGCTTACCACTTGAACTAACCTATTAATGGGCTTTTCAACTCTTTCAAGTCTACCATTCCACATAGTTAACCAAACTTTGTTTTTGACATCAAACAAATTCAATGAATTATAAAAAATCTTGTAACGCCACAAACTGTAACCCTATCTAAAATTAATTATTTTTGAAAGAAAAAATTACAGCACAACTTCTGTAACTACGACATCGCCGTATCCGCAATTTAGTACTATGATAGTATCACATCGGTTTATTAGAGTTCGTCGCCGGAAAAATTAGTTAGTCGATCAAAATGATATTTATGAAATTTATAGTTTATATGTCTCATTCGTTGTGATATAATTATAGCAGTTTATACCAAAATATTCATGTAAAATATTCTATTTTTGAAATTTATTATTGTATCAGCTTATTACTAAGAAATATCAATGTGAACTGATTTTGTTAGTTAACAAATTATTACTAATAGTTTTAGCAAAATTAAAGCACGAGTTTCGTCAAAAGTCGGATTTGACTTAAAAAAGAAATACAACGTGGAATAAAATATCCATTTGGGTATTTGTAGTGTTACGGGGAATTCCCGGATGTTTTTTAGGCGGAAAATTCGAGTTAATTATATTATACATTCTTTTTTTAAGAAGATATATCATATGCTTTTAAATTATGATTTTTATTTTAAATTAGAGTCTAAAGTTTTATAAATTTATTTTTGTACTTAAAATTATAATTCTTGTTTTAAATTGGTCTTTAAACTTTTGAACATTCTAATTTCATCCCAAAATTATCAGTATAAGCTAACAATATCTCTTGTTAATAAAATCGTTATAAAAGTTATTGATAGTCATGTAAACACTGATTAATATTATGATGTGGCACAAATGATAATTTAATGGTGGAATTGGAATATTCAAAAGTTTTGGACCAAATTAGAATCAGGGTCATAATTTGGGGATGAAATTGAAACATTCAAAAATTTAGAGACAAATTTAAAATAAAAATCATAGTTTAGAGACATGTGATGCAATTAACTTGAAAATTTCCTTCTACTTCTTAATTTGGGATGTGATTTGGCAAGGGATGGCAATTTTCCTAACCCGGTCGGGTTGATTTTTTTTAATCTAGAAAATAAATCTTTAAAAACTTTAGAAAAATAAACGATTTAAAAAAATGCATTCTCGTTAGTTTTACAAAATTTAAACCCAAAAAACATTCAAAACTTAAATACAAGTAGAAACATTTCATACCTCTGTTTTGCTAAAAATGAAGTTCAAATTGAAGTAAATTTAATTGAATCGAGGTTTAAGGACTAAAATGTAAATAATTCATAAGTTGTATTTAAAGTTAAAACTCAATGCCAAGTCCGTTTTAGACTCATTAGTTCTAATTAGACTTAATGGTAAATTCGTGTTGAAATAGGATTTGGAATAGTGTTAATTGCAAAAATAAGTAGTTTATGGGCCATTTTGAAAACATGCATAAAATACATGGACCGGTTTTGCAAAAGTGAAATTAAACCATCCTTTATAAAATTAGTGACTGAAATGTAAAATTTGCAATTTTAAGATATTAGACTAAATAATAAAATAGAAATAAATAAGGGTCAATTTCAAATTAAATAAAATTTGAGGGATTAAATTGAACAAAAATAAAACTATAGTAAAAGTTTTAGATAAAATTATAAAAATTAGAAACAAATAGGTGTCAATTCTAGATTAAATAAATATTTTACGGACTAAAGTTAACAAAAATATTATTATATTAAAAAATATTAAATTTAATAATAAAATTAAAAACAAATGATGGTAGAGTTTAAATTAAATAAAATTTTAGAAACTAAACTGAAAAAAATAAAATCATAATAAAAATTAATAATAAACATGATAGAAATAAAATTAGAATTTTTTAAATATAGTTTGATAATTTTATTATTAAAGTATGATAATTTTTTTTTTCACCTAATTTTAGAGAGAAAACAATTTGTATATGGGCAACGAAAACAACCTCCTTTCTTATTTTCTACTCTACCGAATAACTCTTAAATTTATTTTCTTTTCAATTTTTTCTTCTCTTCTTCTTTCCATTTTTTCACCCAATCAAACAAAGCCTTAAATATAGAAATCATGATATTTGTAGACGGTGGCCCATAACACATGATGGGTTAGACTTGTCTTTAAATTATATTGTCTTTTTAAAAATATAAATTATATACCAACTAAATACTTATAATTATAAAAATTGATCATTTAATTATATAATTAGAGTTAATAGCATCACACGTCCCCAAACTATGACACTCATTTTAAATTGGTCCTTAAACTTTAAAGCATTCCAATTTCATCCTCAAACTATGACCTTCATTCTAAATTGGTCCCAAACTTTTGAGCATTCTATTTTCATCCTTAAACTTTGACTCTCATTCTAAATTGGTCCTCAAACTTTTTGAACGTTCTAATTTCATCCCCAAATTATCAATATATGCTAATTATATCTTTTGTTAATAAAACCGTTACAAAAATTGTTAATTGTCATGAAACACTTATGTGTATTATGTAATAATATGATGTGATATAAACGATAATTTGAGGATGAAATTAGAACATTCAAAAAGTTTGAGGACCAATTTAGAATGAAGGTCATAGTTTGAGGATGAAATTGGAATGTTTTAAAATTTAGGGACCAATTTAAAATGAGGGTCATAGTTTGGGGACGTGTGGTGCAATTAACTCATATAATTAAATTGACAATTGAATTATATTTGGATCAATAAATATTAAAATGAATTTATTTAATCCCATATATATCAATTATTGTTCCAGTGCTGTAGGTATGTTGTTAGCATGGTTATTGTTAATATTAATCTTATCATGTACTGTAGTGTTTTATTATTAGGACAACCTAATTTAAATTTTAGATGTTTAATGTATCTAACACCTATCATTTATTTGATATATTATAGATGAGAATAAAAATTGTATAATTATAACATCATATGCCTAATAAAAAGTGGATAGTGACATTATAACATCATGGCAAACCATTCTTAGACTTTATAATTTGCTGGTGGATAATGGAATCAAATAATAAATCATAAATATGTTCAAAAAATAATAAATTATAAAGAGTCCATGTAAATCTTGATTATGGATATATATATATATATATATATATATATGGATCAATGTAGCACAGTCTCCATGTGTATTAAATATAATTATGATTGTATTATTAAATATAATTATGATTGTAAATTTAGTTTTGTTGTAGTGATAAGTCACATGGTTGACACTCTTTTCTCTCTTTTTAGATTGTGAATTCGATATCTGTTATGAGTAGTTTATTTCTTCCTCTTTTTCTGAATAGGATATGTTAAAAGAATATCAAGAGGATTAATTTAGGGTTTTTAATTGAAAGTGAAAAGAAAACTCAACAAGTGGTCCTAGTAAAAAAGTGGATGATGTTCATCTTAGGAGATCCGAATTTAATTGTAATGTCTGCAAGGTGTGTGTGCGTTGCCAAAGTGTTAAAAATATCTATAACATATACTACCATGGACATACTGAAACTGAACCGCCTAAGATAGAGCGGACATAAAACTTTATGTTAAGCGTCAACCTATAATATATTTAGAATGATACATCTTTTCTGGCAGTAAGTTTGCTTTTACCATTAGAACTCGTAAAAAATGATTTCATATCTTTAAAATTCTTATCTAATGAAGTGTGCATATCAGTGGGTCGATGTCATGGACTATTGTGTATTGCTTGTGTGCTAAAGTTTCCCTAACTTGAATTTTATTTATACATATACATATATGGATAGTTATATAGGTTATATACACACACACATTAACTCTTTTGGAAACAGGGGGTGAACAAAGTTACTAAACTTGGACCTTAAGTTGTTGATCCATATTCCTGTAAATTGCTAACAAGTGGTTGGGTTGAAAAAGTGATTTTTCATCGGGAGTATTTGAACGAATTGAGTTGATTTAAAAAGTTTCGAGTTTGATGAGATACACTTCGTTTTTAAACTTAATTTGAATTTGTTAATCGAATTGTTTGAGTTTCATATAAGATTATATATTTAGGGTAACTATATCATAGACGGGAGGTGAAAACAAAAGGCTTCCACAAGTGCCTTAGTTTTAGGTTTAAGAAATTAGTTTAAGGTTTGGGCTTAAAATTTAGGGGTTGTGATTAGAATTTAGGATATATGGTAAGAGTTTGTAGTTTATAGGTTAAAATCTAAATCTCTAACATGTTACCCTAAACTCTAAAACTAAAGTGCTTGTAGAAATTTTTTATTTCCGCTGCCAGTGCATGAAATACTTTTCCATTTATTTATTCATTTTTTACATGTGTAAGTAAAATTTATAATGTTATTTAATAAATCAAATGTCATGTAAAACTATAAAATATATTTATAATGACATTTTTAAAAGAAGAAATTTTTGAGATAATATAAAGAGTCAAAGAATTGATGAGAAAGAATTTGTAAAAATATGTATTTAGAAAATCAAATTGAATAAAATGCAAAGTTGAATAAATCATATAAAGCTGAAGGATTAAATTGAAAAAAAGATGAAATTTGTTTTAAAAAAGGGATAAATTGAAGGTAGTTATTTTATGTGATTTAATAGAATGTGGTTCAAAATTTAGTATAAATGGACATAATAATTTTTTTTTCCATTTTCGAGTTGATAACATTCAAACTAAATTCAAATAAAAAATCAACTCACTAATTCGAGTTAACTTAAATAACTCAAAATTAGAAAAAAGAACTCAAGTCTTTTCGAGTTGAGTTTTATCCTAACATTCCATATAAAAACAGATAGCTTTTGAAAAGGTTTTCTAAGGTCTTAAACATTTTAAGGATTCAAAATGAATGCTTTGTAAAAGTACTAATTCTAAATTTATTTTTTTTAATAATTTAAAGGTGATTACAATATAATATTTATTTTTATATATTTTTAATTCTTTAACAATGCATAGAATAAACATCAACGCATTCCCACTTATGCCACTTATTGGATTCTAAGTCCATTGGAATTTGATTTGCCTAAAAATGACGGAGTTGAATTTGGATATAACTTGGAATATTGTTTTCGCTTTCATCAACCTCTTCACTTCAGCCCCGTGCAACTCTCAATTTCACCTTCGCCGCCGCCGCTCCACTTCCACCCTCCTTGGCCACCCCGCTTTTTTCCTTTCATCAATGTCAGATCCGACACTGACCTCCTCAACAACATCAAGCACTAGAGCCTGTCTTTTGCGCTCATGTCCACACCCGACCGAACCCTTCTCGGAACTCTCTCTGTGGGAGCTTAGGGCAACACTACCAAGAAGTAAAGCCTTGCTTTCACCGAAGTTCTCAACTTCAATGTTTCACCGTTTAGTGTTTTTTCTTTGGCTTAAAGGCCCATTTGCCCCTTAAACTATACATTTTTTCCTGAACATGCCCTTAAAGTATCTTTTAGGACGTTTTACCCCCTTAACTAAAAATTGTTATCCGTTTGACCCTTGCGTTAAACACCGTTAAAAAAATTCTCACGAGCCAATCAGAACGTGCTAAATGTCATTTTATTAAAAAAAATAAACTAACTTAAATAAAAGGGGTGAATTGCACATTATGTATGCTAAATTTTAATTTTTGTTCATTTTAGTCCCGCACAGTTCATCTTCTTCCTCGAGTTGTTTGATTTTAGGGTTCGTCCCCAAAACTGAACAATCCAAGAAAGTTGTGAAGCACGTTCAGATCAGTTGATAGGTTCATATATGAACTTGATCACTACCTTCCTTTAGAGTGTCGTTTGTCATGCTGGGTGTTTTTGTACGAAATCGCAATGAAAAATAAACAGTTTGAAGATGTGTTGCTAATAAAAATTGAACCTGTATTTTGTCGGATTTATAATTATATTTAATGTAAATAAATCTAATACAAATTGAACATGCAGTTCAAGCCCATCAGTATATGTATATATATATTGCTGTTCATGTTTTCCCACAATTTCTGTGACCCGTTTGAATAGAAATCGATATGAGAGAAATGGTAATGTCCACCACTTTGTCTGCTTCGTCTCCTTCGCGCCACCACCATTGTTTCAGTTCCAAAAGCTTCGATTATGATTCACTTCAACATAGGGGTTATAGAGAACCTCTAGTTTTTCTATTAATTCGGAGAAAAAAATGAGAATAATAATATTGGCCATAAAGCCTACAACAGACTTTCTTGCCAATAAAGCTTTATTTGTGGCCTTAGATTGAAATCCTAGAGATAACTAATAATCCTAGCTGTCCATCATATATCATAAATAAAGCTGAAACAATGAAAAATTAAAAGCTCATGTGTCATTATTGCATTTTAAATTGCCTTGAAGGTGGTCTGTGTTCATGCTGTTGGCTTATTATCTTTTTCATGGAACAGGGTTTGTCGGAAAGTTAGTATTTCAAGATCAAGTGCGGATTTTCTTTGATTGCCTTTTCTGGACGTCTCTATTCTTCTGGTCCTTTTCAAGATCAACTCGAGGAAGGAGATGAACAGTTCGGGACTAAAATAAACAAAAAATAAAATTTGATACGCTTAATATGCAATTTATCTTTTTTATTTAAGTCAGTTTATTATTTTTTAATAAAATGGCACGTGGCGCGAGTGAAAATTTTTTTAACAGCATCTAACGGAGGGGTCAAACGGGGTAACAATTTTTAATTAAAGGGCACAACGTCCTAAAAAATATTTTAGAGGCATGTTCGGGAAAAAGTGTATAGCTTAGGGGCAAATAGGCATTTAAGCCTTTTTTTTTCAGCAAGGGAATTTCTCATTTTTAAATCAAATTTGGTTTTGGTCCCTTTACTATTCTAAAATTTGTGATTTAGTTTATGTACTTTATTTACTTGTAATTTGCTTTAGTTAAAGTGTTAGATATATAATTTTTCTAAAATATAAAACTATGGCCATGTTTGGTAAATAGCGGTTTGAGCCAAAATTAGAGGTTTGAGCTAATATTAGAGGTTTGACCGGTCAAATCTGCTAATTTAGATGTTTGCTGAATAGCGGATTAGAATAGTAGATTGAGGTGAAACCTCTAATTTTGGAAAAGTTGTTAATAGAAGCTTTTTGAAATTAGAGGTTTTGATATAAGAGTTATAAAGACCCTTTTACCTTAGCAATTATTAAAAAACCCCAAATAACCTAAATTTAATCTTTTCTATTTTAATTCTTCACCCTCGTGTATTTACTTTGTGGCATAGCAAACTAATACTTTTTTCCTTTTTATTCTCACACATTTATATTTATATTTAAATTAAATAATTAATTAAATTGTATTAAAAATAATTATATAAATAATAAAGTAATATGTAGATCCTTTAAATATGCTTAGTAATGTTTTATTAAAAAAATATTTTTTATAATCTAATTAATATTGATAGATACAAAATATTTATAACTAATAAACTATTCAAACAAGTATCAAATATAATAATGTCTTTATATGTTATTTTGCTTGTTTAAATAATCAAACAGTTATCAGATATCAATTAATTTCACCAAATACTTTTATACAATCAGCTAATACAATCCGCTAGTCAAATCAGCTAATGCAATAAGCTATCAGCTAATGTAATCCGTTATCCGCTAATGTAATCCGTTATCCGCTAATTGCCGAACAAGGCCTATATGTCAACCGAATATTAAAGATGTTTTAGAAAAAAAGAAATAATCTAACGACTAATTTCGTAAAATTTTACATGTCAAATTGTTAATCGTATGTCTAAGGGTGCTTTGAAAGAATATAAATCCTCTTTCTTTCTGGTGGCCCTATCTATGTCCAACACTAAAAAATTAGGATTTATGATTTAAGGTTAGATTTTAGGATTTAGGGTTTAGACTTTAGAGTTTAAATTTTAGTTTTTTGGGTATAGGGTTTAAGAATTAAGAATTAGGTTTAGGGTGCATGGTTTAGTTTTTTAGTATTAGAACATAGATATGACACTAAAAAGTGCATAAAATTTTTGTTCGCTTTAAAAAAATATTTTCACTTTTAACTTTGTTATGAGAATCGGCAACGATGTTAATAATTTGGACTTATTAATAATCTTATCAAGGTTTGATGATCAAATTATACCAAATTAAAGTATAGACACTAAATTTCAAAATTTAGCATAGGAGAAGCACCACAATCAGAAATTGACTTGTTTTTACATGAAATACATTAATAGTTCAAGTTTTAGAAATACATTAAACTCAAGTTTTAGATCTGATAATTTAAGAACATGTCATTTCGATATTGCGTCACATAGTACAATCTTCCATTGTCACGTTTTCAAAATGATAAAAAATCTAATTTCAAGATTAATGTGAAAAATAGGACTAAACATAAAAATTATAAAAATCAAAGATTAAAAAGTTAATTTATCTCTTGTTGATATCAAATGAAGTTTTTACACACTCGTTAATAAAAGAAATGAATAGACATAGAGAGCAATGAGAAATCTCAGTTCCCATGTTTGAATGGAATTAAATGCCAGTTTTGTCAAGCAATTAAAACTAATTAGAAAAGACAAACAATTAACAAACTCTCTGGTGCAACCAAAATGTTCACGGGTGCTGTAATTTTTGAAGATGCTCCAACAATGAAGTAGCCTTCCGCTTGGCCCTCTCGGTCCCGCTCCTGGTAAGCTCTGTCAACGGAATGGCAGCACCGAGCCGACTTAAGCAGGTCAGATTCTCAGCATCTCTCTTACACAAACAGAGTAAAATGGCAGCTGCATTCTCTTTGTTCCGGGGTAAACCGGTTCTTAGAAGATCAATCAAAACGGGTATGGTGCTAGCCTTTACTATAGCTGCCTTAGCATCGTGGTTGCTAGCAAGAACCGACAGTATCGCCAATGCCTCATCGACCATGCAGCTTCTTGAATCCGTGAGCATCTTCAACAACGCTGTTATAATTCCGGCTCTGATGGCCCGGCCTTTGTTCCCCTGATAAATGCATAGATTGAATAGAGCAGTCGCAGCATCTTTCTTCCCTCGAGTGCTTCCGTGTTGTAACAAATCCACCAAAGCCGGTATTGCCCCTGATGAACCGATTATTATTTTATTCTCATCGGCAAGTGACAAACTAAAAAGGGTGGCCGCTGCATTCTCTCTTGCTTCCATGCTTCCGGCTCGGAGGACTTGGACAATGGAAGGAATGGCTCCGGCAAGCATTATAAGAGACTTGTTGTTTTCAAATATTGACAGGTTAAGAATAGAAGTTACTGCATGTTCTTGTAATGAAACATCATCTGCTGTTAAGAGGTTGACCAGAACAGGTATCGCTCCTGCGTCTGCAATTAGTATCCTGTTATCTGTGCTTCTTTTCGAAAGTGATCGGATTTCAGCCACAGCTGCCCTACGTTCATCTAAGCACCGGCTTGACAGATTAGTGACCAGTGCCTGGATGGCTGCCATGTCACCGCTAACATCACGGAAAGATCCATCCCTCTTTTTCAGCCTACTGTTTGCTAATACGCTTGGCTGCTCAATGTTATGTTTAGCACACCATTGATTTATTAGACTTCTAAGAACACTGTTCGGGATTAGAACTAAATTTTCCAGCTTCTGCTGAGTTTTCGGGCATGTTACATTGCCACAATCTATCCATCTCTGTATGTAAGACCTCTCATATGTCTGTAAAGTCGAAATGAAGGTTGATCAGAAGGCAATCTAGAAGGCAAAGGCTGATCATGGAAAAATGAAAATAGAAACGACAAGCAGTAGTCAACTAGTCATGGTGGCACAATATACCTGCCCTGTGTAGCGATGTTTTTTTTCTCGCTAAAAAAATGAAAGTTTGTTTTTTTTTATTTTTTGAAAATATTGAATTCCGCGTGGAGTTTTAGAAAACCCGTATTTTATTTAAAATTGGAGTCGCCACCGGCCACTCAAGGTGGACCGGACACCGTAGAAAACCAGAGATTTCAAAATATTGGGTTCGGGAGTCGGTTACGGATGGGGAAGGATTAGCACCCCCACACCGCCCAAACTTGGTACTTTAATAATTACCGCTTTATTAATATTAAACTTTCCGAATTAAAGTGACGATTAAATTAAAATTTGGTTATAAGTGCGAGTAAATTTTAAAGGCCCCGTTATTCGAGAGTAAACGTCCAACCACTATCACTACGCCTGATACTGGCCCCGTTTACGCTCGAATAAAAATGCACCGCATTGACAAAATATATGTTTGTTATGCAAACTTAAAAACACATGGCAAATATGAACAAATATAATGCGATAAAAATATAAACAAATAAGAGCATAATAAAATATTAATCTAACATAAATAAAATACTAATCTAATACATACATACATACATACATACATAACTATTAATTTAACACATAAATAAAAACGAATCTAACACAAATAAAATATTAATATAAAACCTAAAGTTAAAAATATTAATCTAACTTATAAATAAAAACGTATCTAACATAAATAAAATACTAGTCTAAAACATACATACATAACTATTAACTTAACTTATAAATAAAACATATCTAACATAAATAAAATATTAATATAAAACATAAATTTAAAACATACTAATATAAAACATAGATAAACATACAAATTAAAAACACAATTTTAAATTAACTTCTACTTCATTAAAATATAAAAATTACAACATAAATAAAAGGAAAGAAAATATACCTAATTAGGAGTTGAACGACAAACCCGACTAGACTCCACCGAGATCTACCACGACCTCTCCAAAAATATTAACTAGATCGGACCTAAAATAGGACCCCGATCGAACCGACTAGGACAGGAGACATCGCCCCAATCTGGGCTGGCCAGGAGCCTAAACTCCCTTATTCGGCCAGCCCTTGCCGATTTCTCCATGGCTTGCTTTGCCATTTCAATCCCAATTGCAATTCAATTTGCTTCTTCGCTTGTTGCCTATTTATAGGGGAGGAGGGTGACGTGGAGCCTTGTGCTCCACCCCTCCCCATTTTTTTATTATTAATTTTTTTTTTTTTTTTTTTTATTAATTTTATTATTATAATTATTTATATATATTATTACAAAAATACTAAAAACCCGTACAAAAAATGAGTGATTCTGATTTGCCCCTCTTTGCTTGTTCTTGTGAAACGAGAACAAAGCAAAGATCAAAAGCACTCATTTTTGTTTTATCTCAACTAAACTTCTCTCCTTTTGACGCGTGTCTTCTTTTTCTTGGTAGATCTTCATTCTCTTCTTGCGCATGTCTTCTTTCTTGTTTTGGTTGATCCACCTTGTCACTCTCGGGAAGCAAAACCTTCAAAATGGGGGTTGTTTGTTGGGGAAGCCAAACCGAGTTCTTCTTGCTACATTATTGGTAATAAGCTAATACCTAAAGAGAGTTCGACCCAGCTGCAATACCGACGAAGAGACAGGGTCTACAAAATTCGATCCAGTTTGCAACAGCGGCGAGGAAGCAAGACCGATAGGTGAAAGTTCTGATGTCTGATCCAGCTACAACTCTGACGAAGAGGCAAGATCAGAAAACTGACAATTTTTCTCTCTTTTTTTCTCTCTCTCTCTTTTTTGTTTCCTTTTTCTCTGTTTTTCATATTTTTTCATATTTTTTCTTTTTTTTGTTTTTTGTTTTTTCTATTTTTCTTTAAAACTTGAAAGTTGGTGAATTTTGACCAAGCTACAACACCGACGGAGAGGCATGGTCTAAAGTTAGTAATGTTGATCCAGCTACAACACCGACGAAGAGGCAGGATCAAGAGTTAGTGAATTTGGTCTAGCTACAACACCGACGAAGAGGCAAGACCGGGAGTTAGTGAATTAGGTTCAGCTACAACACCGACGAAGAGGCAGAACCGAAAGTTAGATTTGACCAAGCTACAACACCGACGAAGAGGCAAGGTTCGAAGATTTGATCCAGCTCGACACACCAACGAAGAAGCGAGGATCGGATAGTTGTTCCTTTTTTGTGATCAAACTACGACTCTGACGAAGAGGCATGATCAGAATTTGGTTGAAAGCTCATTTTTTCATTTTTTTTTTGGTTCATTTTTTGTTTTTTTCATTTTCATTTTTTGATTTTTTTTCCTTTTTTTCCTTTTTTTTTTTTTTTTTTGAGATACAACATTGATACAACTAGAAAGTTAGTAAATTTTGACCAAGCTACAACACCGACGAGGAGGCATGGTCTGAAGATTTGATCCAGTGGAACCCTACTACGCCATCAGCGGATAAGTAGGACAGCAGCAACTGGGACCTAGCCACTCCATCAGCGGAGGACTGGATCGAATAATGATGACCTGGAACCGGCTACACCATCAGCGGAGAGCAGGATCAGAGGACAAAGGGAGCTTGGACCCGGTCACTCCATCAGCGGAGGACTAGATTGGACAATTACGACCTGGAACCGGCTACACCATCAGCGGAGAGCAGGATCTGAGGACGACCACTCCATCAGCGGAGGGTTGGATTGAATCATGACGACCTGGAACCGGCTACACCATCAGCGGAGAACAGGATCTGAGGACGACCACTCCATCAGCGGAGGGTTGGATTGAATCATGACGACCTGGAACCGGCTACACCATCAGCGGAGAACAGGATCTGAGGACGACGGGAGCTTGGACCCGACCACTCCATCAGCGGAGGGTTAGATTGGATAATATGACGACTTGGAACCGGCTACACCATCGGGCCGAAAAAGGATCTCGAGGGCGGCGGCGGCTTGGACCCGGCCACTCCATCAGCGGAGGACTGGATTGGACAATTACGACCTGGAACCGGCTACACCATCAGCGGAGAGCGGGATTAGAGGACGACGAGAGCTTGGGCCCGGTCACTCCATCAGCGGAGGACTGGATTGGACAATGACGACCTGGAACCGGCTACACCATCAGCAGAGAGCAGGATCAGAGGACGACGAGAGCTTGGGCCCGGTCACTCCATCAGCGGAAGACTGGATTGGACAATTACGACTGGAACCGCTACACCATCAACGGAGAGCAGGGTCGAGGGCGGCGGAGCTTGGACCCGGTCACTCCATCAGCGGAAGACTGGATTGGACAATTACGACCTGGAACCGGCTACACCATCAGCGGAGAGCGGGATCAGAGGACGACGGGAGCTTGGACTCGGTCACTCCATCAGGGGAGAGCAAGATTTGATAATGACGACCTAAAACCGACTACACCATCAGCGGAGAGCAGGATCGAGAGGGCGGCGATAGCTTTGTACAGCCACTCCATCACGGAGGATCTGGTTGGCGATGAAAGTTGATAAATTCATTTTGATTTTTATTTCATTCATTTTTTTCATTTTTTTTTTTTTTTTTTTTCGACTTTTCAATTTTTTGAATTTTTTTTTTTTTTCAATTTTTTTAATTCTTTTTTTTGATAATTTTTCTTTTTCTTGAACTGCATACAAGGAAGTAAGACTCGAAAATAGGTCCAGTTGCACCGTCGGCAGAGAAACAAGACCTAAATAGAAATTTGATCTGCTTGGGGAAGATTCGGATCTGTTGCACCATCAACAGAGAAACGAGATCTTCAGGATGTCTATATTGTTGCACCATCAGCGGTAAAGCAGAATCTGAAAATTGTTGGCCTATCAACAATGACGAAGGCAAGATCTGGAAAAGTCTACTTCTGCTGCTCTACTGGCGGAGAGGTATGACCTAAAAATGAAAAAACATTAATCAGTAAATATTCCCAAAATTTTCACTGTTACCTTTTATTGATGTTTCAGCATCCTCTTTGTGTTTGGTCTCCTCCAAGACTAAAGTTGGATGTCATGTTGTTGCCCCCACGGCTGAGGATGTTCGGTCTCTTTTTGAACCTTTTTATATGTACAAGCAAGATTGCATGAATGTATCTAATTTTATGTCTAAATGCATGTGTCTACCCTAAATGCATGGTGATTTTGGTGTATGCACTTAATCTAAATGTATGACGTTTGCAACAATGGTTTAATGCAAGATGAATGCAATCTAAATGCATGAATGTGATATGATTTTTTTTGCCCTCAAAGGGATGCCCGACTCCTCACTGGTCCCGTCGGGATCTTGGTTTTTTTGTATGTGACGGTGCCCCAACCTTAACTTGGGTTCAATCGGTCATCCGGGTGCATGCCCCAACATTTTATTCATCCCTATGCCATTGTCTCAAACTGTTCTTGAATTTGACACTTTGAGTGTGGATTCTCATTGCCCTTAGGTTGGGTTTATAAATTGTGTTGGTTCATGGTAGCTTATTATTTTTTGATTGGGTGCAATTTTGCAGACTGTGGTCAAAGATGCAAGAGTTTGACTCGGCAATGAAGGTTGGACCTTGGCAAAGAATGCCCCCGGACTGGGACCTTGTTAGAGGCACACTATTTGTAAAATATGTGGGGGTGCTTTTGGACATGCCCCAAGATCAAACTTTTGTAAGAGGCTTTGTAAGGTGCTAGATCGACCATCTTTGTTGTATTTAATGGGCAACTTGAGGATTAGTTTTATTATTCTGAAAATGAATGCATGCAAAATGTGTCCTAAATCGATGCAATGCAAAATTAAGATTGTGATGATGTTGTGCAATGATGCAGGTGAACTCAGTGCGATGAGAATAAAACGAGTTAGTACCAAATAGAATGATTAAATAAAACAAATGATAAATATAACAAAAATAGAGTAATAAAAATTGTACATAAACAAGAAACAAGGCAC
Organism: Hibiscus mutabilis; assembly: GCA_019671005.1. Taxonomy (NCBI): domain Eukaryota; kingdom Viridiplantae; phylum Streptophyta; class Magnoliopsida; order Malvales; family Malvaceae; genus Hibiscus; species Hibiscus mutabilis. The sequence goes on along the minus strand of CM033736.1, from coordinate 17,164,640 downwards.
CAGAGCCTAAATATGGTGACCACTAATCGGACAGAGTTTCACATGGCTCTAAAGGGTTGGCTCCTACGGCTCACTATATGCAGTTTTGGTGCTAAGAGGTACCCAAATTGTCCTCGCTGTCCTCTACTAAGAGTAGCAAGGCCCCCGGTCATCACCCATTATAGGCTCCTTTCAACCGGGTTCAACTCAGGGGGACTCTTTCGCTTATACCCATACGAAGGAATGATATCCTCACGAAAGTATAAGGTACTCGAGCCCCGAAGGTACTTGCTAGGCCCATACGGGAGAACGATATCTCCACGAAAGCATTAGCGTTTTTCCCCCACTTAAAAAACAGGTTTATATGTCATATTTTAAATGCGTTAAAACAAACCGCCATTATAACCGAATGTTAGTTTAATAGTCACTTTAATCCGGAATTTCCAATATTAATAGAGCGGTAATTATTTGAAAAAGCTCGACTCTCGTTTGTTTTTTGAAAAACAAAAAATTCCCCAGCGGAGTCGCCATCTGTAGCGATGTTTTTTTTCTCGCTAAAAAAATGAAAGTTTGTTTTTTTTTTTATTTTTTGAAAATATTGAATTCCGCGTGGAGTTTTAGAAAACCCGTATTTTATTTAAAATTGGAGTCGCCACCGGCCACTCAAGGTGGACCGGACACCGTAGAAAACCAGAGATTTCAAAATATTGGGTTCGGGAGTCGGTTACGGATGGGGAAGGATTAGCACCCCCACACCGCCCAAACTTGGTACTTTAATAATTACCGCTTTATTAATATTAAACTTTCCGAATTAAAGTGACGATTAAATTAAAATTTGGATATAAGTGCGAGTAAATTTTAAAGGCCCCGTTATTCGAGAGTAAGCGTCCAACCACTATCACTACGCCGATCATCGCCCCGTTTACGCTCGAATAAAAAGGCACCGCATTGACAAAATATATGTTTGTTATGCAAACTTAAAAACACATGGCAAATATGAACAAATATAATGCGATAAAAATATAAACAAATAAGAGCATAATAAAATATTAATCTAACATAAATAAAATACTAATCTAATACATACATACATACATACATAACTATTAATTTAACACATAAATAAAAACGAATCTAACACAAATAAAATATTAATATAAAACCTAAAGTTAAAAATATTAATCTAACTTATAAATAAAAACGTATCTAACATAAATAAAATACTAGTCTAAAACATACATACATAACTATTAACTTAACTTATAAATAAAACATATCTAACATAAATAAAATATTAATATAAAACATAAATTTAAAACATACTAATATAAAACATAGATAAACATACAAATTAAAAACACAATTTTAAATTAACTTCTACTTCATTAAAATATAAAAATTACAACATAAATAAAAGGAAAGAAAATATACCTAATTAGGAGTTCGAACGACAAACCCGACTAGACTCCACCGAGATCTACCACGACCTCTCCAAAAATATTAACTAGATCGGACCTAAAATAGGACCCCGATCGAACCGACTAGGACCGGAGACACTGCCCCAATCCTGGGCTAGCCGGGAGCCTAAACTCCCTTATTCGGCCAGCCCTTGCCGATTTCTCCATGGCTTGCTGCCATTTCAATCCCAATTGCAATTCAATTTGCTTCTTCGCTTGCTGCCTATTTATAGAGGGGAGGAGGGTGACGTGGAGCCTTGTGCTCCACTCCCCTCCCCCATTTTTTTATTATTAATTTTTTTTTTGCTTTTTTTTTATTAATTTTATTATTATAATTATTTATATATATTATTACAAAAATACTAAAAACCTGTACAAAAATGAGTGATTACACCCTGTAGCTACAATCACCGGATCCCTCATTAATTCCAAAGATATTGAGCATAGATAATCAACAGGAATTACTAGTGCGTCGGGTTTCTTGGTTTGCTTAGTAGCCGGATTCTCTTGCCCTTTGGAATCGGTCTCATTCGAAAGGCGGACTTCTGAAGGAGTTGAAGAGCTATTCACTCTTTCCAATACCTTAGCTTCCCCATCAGCAGCATGTCTTAAAGCACCACGACTTTCCGGAACACTATACGCCGTTGCACGAACTTCATGGTTGGTATCACCAACTTCTTTTTCCAGTGGCTGTGAAATGGCATTCAAAACTTTTCTCGAATTCAAAGACCCATATCTTTCTGTTGCTCTTCTCAATTGTGCTCTCACCAATGAGATCTGGATAAAGGGAAAAAAAAAAGGAAAGCAGTTGGTCTTAGAAAAGCAAGTCAATATGGGAAAAAAATGAAAATTTTGGCGCTAAACCTGTTCTTGAACCTCCTCTGAGATTTGGAACTGGTCAAATGGAATTTTGGCTAAACTTTTCTCCAGCTTCCATGTAACACATTGAAATTGGAAAGAAATCTTTTTGGCAGCTCCATCCTTAAATTAAGATATAGCAAATTTCAGAGATGTACCTATAACATAACGTATTAAGAACAAATGCATAAAAAAAAAAAAGAACCGTACAAATTTAAAATCAACATATCCTTTCTTTTCCATGATCTGCAATTGCAGATCACTTTGAATTTGTTACATTTTCTGAGACAAAAACTAGCAATTGACAATATTTAGATAACACATTGTGCTTCCAATTCCTTGGGAGTTGAATTCATATAATAAAATCAAGAAATAAAGCAAGCAATCATATAAATTATGTTGTTCGAACTCGTACTTTTATTAAAATAGTCTATCTCATATCTATATTCAACACATATCAATTCATGGATAGAGACGCATTAAAAATAGTTGGATTTGTTTAGCCAAAAAGTTTCTATATGTATAATTTTCGAGATGTGATGGAGTTAATCTATCACAATCAATGCAAACTTACACAGTAATTAGAATTTTGAAAATTTTCCGAGGAAGAAAATAGTTGACTGATTCTGTCAATTTTGCAATAGAATTGAGCCTATCAGCTAAAATCAAAACGAAACATATTTCAAGTATTTAGGTGCTAAAACAACTGCCAATTAACAAATCAACATTAAAAACGGAATAATCGAATAATACACTAGTGCTCGTGTTCTTCAAAAATAAAGAAAGAATAAAAAGATTGGGGAATTACAGAGGAATTAACGGAATGGTAGCCTGAAGCGGCAGACAATACACGCTTCGCAGCCTGCAGAGCAATGGCGAGATCAGTCGACCATGAAGAATCAGAAGAGGAGGAAGCGTGATCATGATCAGACGGTCCAAAATCTCTGATCTCCTCGAGCAAATGCGTGAAGAGAGCAATCCTCCTTACCAGATCCGTGCAATCCTTTTTAAAAACTCCGGCAACCACACTCACGGCGACGATATCGTGGACAAGGCGGAGCAAGAACGCGGCGGAAGCGTCGGCGACGACTCCGGCGGCCATTTTTGAAAGCCAGGCGTCGACTCCTGCTTGGATTGAAACGAGAAGAAGAAGGAAGAAGCTTCCTTCGTTTAATGAAAAGGATTGACGAATATAAGGAAATGCTGAAGCTGCATTCTTGAGAGAGAAGAACGATGATTTATTTAATTATTTATTATGATAATAATTGGATTAACAATTTAGCACAGAAAGAAAGAGATTCGCGGGGGAGAGAAAAAGGAAGGTAAGGGAAGAGGATACAGCTGGATTTTGGATTAGGCTTAAATGGAAAATAAGTGTTAAAGTTTTTTTTTTTTAATTTTAGGTGTCTAAAATATATTTTATAAAAATAAGCGTTTAAAGTTTTAAAAGTTATAATTTCAGGAGTTTAAAGTATTTTTTTTGTAAAAATAAATACCTAAAGTTTCAAAATTATAATTTTAAGTACCTTAAATATGTCACGTGTCAAACATTGATTGGTTAATTTTTTAACACCCACTAACGGTCAGCACCTAAAATTATAACTTTTGAAATTTTGGACACATATTTTTACAAAAAAAATACTTTAGGCACCTGGAGTTAAAAAAACATACTTTAAGCACCTATTTTTCATTTAAGCCTTTGAAATATTGTGATTTGTTATACCAACTACTACTACCAGCCTGACCTCGTGGGGTGGTTCTAGTAATAAAGGATAATATATTTTATTCATGTGATTCAAGTTTGAATACTGTTTACATGGTATGTGTTCGTTATTAAAGAACTAAAAAAATTAAACAGATATTATCTTATAATTACACAAACATATTAAAAAAATAAAATTTAAACCAAATTCATACATACTAATTTTTAATTTGTTTAACGGGATAGTGAACTAGGTCTAACAATTTTCATAGTTTGAACCTCATCATTCTAAATGAAGAAAGATAAGTTGTGAGGCAGTGAACTTCAGTAATACTTAAATTTAAATTAGTTGATCAATAGATTTAAAAACTATATAATTATAAAAAAACCGTACGTTTTGCACATAAACGAGAACATGAAATATCAACCTTATTGTTAAACCAATAACATATTGGTACTATTTTTTGTCAGTTTTATTAATTAGTTTGTAAGCATGGGTGAGGAATTGGTTTAATTATCATAATATTTTCTGGATTTCACACAACACTTTATTAAATTAAAAACATTTATTATTTAAACCATTATCAAATAATGTATGGTGGAAAACACTTTACATTTTTAAAAGATAATTTTATTTTATTTTGGAGATAAAAATATTAGAAGGGACACTCCTACTCTCGAACATGGAAGTAAAAAAAATACTCAGTTACATTTTACTAACATTTTTTACTCTTTAAAATTAGTTGATATTTGTCGACACAATTTAGAACATATAGTTAAAGATTTCTGTTGACATTCAATCCATTTTTCTAGATCATGGGTTTTAATTTCAGTAGGAGTAATCATTCTTCCCCTCCCCTAAGTAGAAATTGTTCAAAAAAAATAGTTGATATTTTTTACTGTAGCAATGTATAATAATAATAATAATAATAATAATAACAATAATTTATCTATTATGAATTAAATAAAATTATTTAATGCTTAATGGCACCGTTATCCCCTAAAGTGTGCACTTTATACCGAGTTGATCCCTAAAAATTTTTTTAGGACGTTTTACCTCATGAACTAAAAATCGTGACTCTATATAGCTCTTCCGTTAAACGTAGTCTAAAAAAATTTGTTGACCAATCAGTAAAAGCCACATGCCGCTTTAATAAAAAATTCTAAATGACTTTAATTGTAATGGGTAATTTACATCTTAAATCTCTCAAATTTACATTTTATTGAGTTTAATCCCTAATTTTTATAAAAATGGGTGGGTAAATGACAAGCCTTCTATCCAAATTAAACAACAAAAATTACAAACAAATCAAAAAGATTTCAGCATGAGCCCCCACAACATTCATTCCAACCATTCCCCTTCTATGCTGCTGTAAATTTGAGATTTCATCAAAGCTATTCCATCTTTGCGTCTCGGAGATCATTCCTTGTTGCTTTACATCTGCTGTAAATGGTGCTACCTTGGAACAATTATGGTTCCTGTAGGCTTGACAATCCATCACAGCATTGTTATTGCTTATTTCACTTGGGGGGGGGGGGGGAGGGTCGAGGATGAAATGGGGAAGCTTTACATTCGGCCGACGAGCTTTCCCGGCGACGGGGACCTCATTTTGTGAATCTAAGTGGGGAGAAGCGTGACATCTGGGCGAGTAACATAGTGAAAAATCTTTGTGATCCAACGGTCAAACTAAGAGATCGACAGGGTAAAAACTGAAGAGTTTCAGTCTAAATTTGTGGAGTCTTAGGCGTTTTTCGAATAGACCGCCACTACATCTGAACTCGGGTGACAATACGCACCTTATGCTGAAACTAGGGCTTCAATGGCCGCCTCTGACGACAGCCGATGGTGGACAGAGTGATGGGTCAATTTTAGATTTAATTAAAAAAAAGTAGAGACTAAACTGAATAAAAATAAAACCCTAAAGATTTACCATACAAATTACCCACTTTTATTAAAGCCAACTAGATTTTTTTATTAAAAGTGTCCCATGGCGCACTATGATTGGTTAGATTTTTTTCTAACAAACGTTACAAAAAAGGGACAACGAAAATTACGATTTTTAGTTCAGATAGCAAAATGTCCCAAAAAAATTCTTTAGGTGGAAATTTGATATAAAATGCATACTTTAGGGAGTAATGGTGCCATTAAGCCATTATTTAACAATATTTTGGTTTGCAAGAAGGCTACTGTTGCTAGGCTGTAAAGTCTATCATATTGTCATACTTTGGTTTTGTCCACCACCATAGCTATGATTAAATTAATATAAAAAAGAATGTTGAAAATGTCACCTTTATTTATTATTTATTTATGCAGATTTGTTTTACAACTGCATTTTTTTCAGTCTTATTTATTTGCAAGCCAAAAAAAAAAAATTCTGCCTCTGTCTCATTAATTTTGTCCAGTATTGATTTTTAAAAAGTCAAAAATTTTTAACTTTAACTACAATTATTTTAAATATTTAAATTAATTAAATTTTATAAAATATATATTTTAAAACTACTTGATATAAGGTTTTTAAAACATATTTTTTATATTTTTACCAATAATACATTTAAAGTAATAAATAGTTAAAGTTTAAAAAATTTGACTTAAAAAAAAATCAATACTTGACATTTTCAATGAGACAGAGGTAGTACGATTTTTATATTTTATAAATTTACATAAATATTTTAGCTTTTTGTTACGGAGAATACATCACCTCATATTTTAATTTTTTAATATTTTAAGAGATTACTTAAAAATAGTTTTTTTTTTAAATAAAATGGTTTAAAACAGATTTAAAAGGTTTAAATAATTGTTAATACTTTACAAATGGATTAAGGCATTTTAGTTACAAAAATAAATTTTAAAACAGGTTTAAAATATTAATTGAATTACTGTAGTAAACAATTTCAAAATAGAATTAAAATATTAAGAACATGTTACAAATTCAATATGGAAATTTTAAAATACAATTTAAACTATTATTTTTTATTATGCATTGATTAGTACTTTATTTTTTAATATAAAATTTCCATTTTGGTTTATATAGGTTTTGATTTGTAAGAGATTTTTACAAATTTTTAGTAAGTGATTATAAAAAAGTTAAAAAAAAATCAGTTTTAAACAAAAATTAAATAAATTAATAAGAGCTCTGCTTTGCAATTAGCAGATAGCTGATAGCGGATAGTTGATTGTATTAGCTGATTTGATTAGCGGATCGTATTAGCTGATTGTAAAAAAGTGATTGGTAAAATTAACTGGTAGCTGATAGTTGTTTGATTGTATATAAAGACATGGTTATATTCGATACTTGTTTGAATAGTTTATTAGTTATCAATATTTTGTTTATTAATTAGATTATAAAAAATAATTTTTTAATATAACATTATTGAGCATATTTGATGCATCTATTTATTAATTTATTGTTTATATAATTATTTTAATGAAATTTAATTAATTATTAAATTTAAATACAAATATGAAAATGTGAAAAGAAAAAGAAAAAAGAAACAAAAATTATTAGTAAATGTCAAAGTGTAATTACGTGATGGTGAAAATTAAAATAGAAAAATGTTAAATTTAGATTATTTGGAGTTTTTTTATAATTTTTAAGGTAGAAGAGTCTTTATAACTCTTATGATAAAAATCTCTAACTTCAAAAAACTCATATTAGCAATTTTTTTTCAAAATTAGAAGTTTTACTCCCAATCCGCTATTTATCAAACATTTAAATTATCAGATTTGACCGATTAAATATCTAATATTAGCTCAAACCTCTAATTTTAACTCAAACCGCTATTTACCAAACATGACCAAAGTATTTCAATTTAATACTTTAGGTTAGAATTTTCAAAGCATGAATTGTTCTATGATTTTGTATTTTTTTCAGGAAATGAGAGTTTATTAAAGGGTAAAGAAACCAAAACCCATGGGCGGATCTACGGTATAATTTGAGAGGTCAATTGATCCCACTTGATTTGTTAGGATATGAAATTTTCACGGGGTTAATACAAAATTTTTAGAATTTTATACGGAAAATATTAAAATTGACCCCACTTAATTTGTTGAGGTATGAGGTCAATAATAGTTATTGTAGTTGTATGAAAATTCTTCATACCTTATACTCTACAATGACCCCACTATATGAAAATGCTGGCTCTATCACTGCCAAAACTTACGTTGAGTGTCTCATTAAAACTTTCATTTTTATGATTTATTATTATTATTTATATTATATAAAGAATAATCGTTTTAAGAAAAATCCCAAATGTATTTTTAATTTTACTAACTCGTACAACTTAAAATTATATACACAAATTTTAAATATGATAAATATATTTTTAATAAAACATACCCATTTCTATGTAATAAAAACTTATTTTTATTTTTCTTCAAAAAAAAATATTTATAATAATTTTGGGCCGCCAGAAAACGTGCTTAGCAAAAACTTTGTTCTCCGAACTATCTTTTTATTTTTATTTTTTTTGGTTTAATAATTAATAAATTAGATTAGAAATAGTCAGACGAAAGAATTAAAAGACAATTCCCTGACGTTGTCAAACAACGGCAACGAACGAGAAAACGAGTAAAGCCAACGGCTTCCAGCTGTGTGTCTGCTTTCGCGGCGGAAATTTTTACGTTATCGTCTTCTTTTTCTATAAATAGAATTTATTTTGTCATATAAACTTGACTTATGTGACACTTTTTTATTTTTAATTTAACAGGTAATTGTTTGATATAATGATGTTTTTTTTACAAACATGATTTTGAAATTTGAAATTTAGTTTTGGTAATTACATTTAATTTGTTGGTTGAGCTGCTCATCTTTATTCTCTCATTTTTCCTTGAGTCGTAGGTTTTAGATCCACTAAGAGTACCCTTTCCTTCCTCTGGAGTCTTACTTCCCCCTCCTCTAGGTATGATTAGGATTAAAATTAAAATTTTTCAAAAAAAATAGTTTTAAGAATAGGATTTAGGGTTTGTTCTTAAAATTTAAGATTTAAGGTTAAAATCTAAATCTATTACAACCTTATTATCTTAAACCTTAAATTCTAAAATCTAAACCCTTAACTCTAAATTCTTAAACTTCTAAACCTAAACTCATAAACTAAAAATCATAAACCCTAAATTAGACTGATTGTAAAAACTTTCTTTCCATCGGAGTATTAAAATTTAATATTAACATGTGTAACAAATATAATTAGTACTAATTTATATTGTAATCAGTCATCATTAGTTTAATAGGATAATATATTAGATTTTTTAAGGCAAAGTTACGGTTCTAATCTTAACATTACGACGGAACAAATTAGGTTAAAATTATCATCATAACAAATTTTTATCGTACCTAATTCATAATAGTGATTATAAAAGAATAATTTATACCGTAATGCTAACTTCATATGACAGATAATATATTAACTTATAAAATATAATAACCTGGCATATATTTAAATGATATTGGAAAGAATATTAACCATCTGTCTCTCAAAATGCCGGGGGCGATACCTTAAAATTCACAAGGAAAACGCAGCATACCAACCACCAACCATGTTTCAAACGAAGACTTGTAGGAAACTCTCGAATAGAAATATTGTTGTTATTTTTAGTAACCCTATTTATGCCTAACACTAAAAAATAAAGTTTAAGGTGTATGGTTTGGATTTTGGGTTAGAGTTTAATATTTAAGATTTTGAGTATATGGTGTAGGGGTTAGTTTTTAGGGTTTAAAATTTATAATTTATAAATTAGGGCTAGAGGGTATAATTTAGTTTTTTATTGTTAGGGTATAGAAAGTGACATAAAAAAGGGTAGAAGATTTTTGTACAAAACTCTCAGGTCTAAAAACAAACAAAAATCTTCTGCTCCTTATCAGTATCCCTTTCTATGCCCAACACTAGAAAACTAAACCCTACACTCTTAATCCTAATATTTAAATGCTAAATTCTAATCGTTACAGCTTAAATCATAAACTATAAACTCTAAATCTTATTTTTTTAATGTAGATCATAGAGGAACCGAAAGGGTCTGAGAATTTCTATTTGTCTAAATACCGATTAGATTTGAATTACCGGTCGCCACACAGAATGAAAATTGAAAAACAGCATCCATGGCCGAATATAAAAAAACTAGTCGTGTATAAAATTATTCATATTTATTCTTAAGTTCTTCAAACCAAGCCTATCATACAATGACAAGAGATTTCCATTAGAATTAAGTTTGAGTTCGATTTCAGACAATCCCATGATATATCTGCAGAAGATAGAATCAATGGTGAAGCCAATTCAGGCTTCCCACATGAACAACAATTTTGAAGCGATTAGGCATCTCAGGAAACGTAAACTCCCTGGATGTTCCGTACCGTGGATCATAGATAACAAGAGCTTTGCTTTTGTACTCCAACAAGATCTCACCAGTTTTCAACACACAGAGAAACCGAACAAGCAGATTAGGTCTCAAATTATTACTTGAGTTGAGGATCTCTTGTTGCAATAATGTCGGGGGCAAGCAATAAGCTCCGATGCTAAATTCTTTGATCCAAGACTCTTTCACACCGTATTCTTTCATAACCCAAATCTCCAATCGTTCACCATAGTTACCGTGAAATGCAATCACCGAGAGACAACCTCGTACGACCATCAGTTGACGGAAACACTTGTCCGAACCGCAACAACAATCGGGCCTCGATACCTCGTGGAATTGCTCGGTCTTGAGATCGAATGATATAATCAAGGTAGCCGTGGTGTTCTTGTTAGGCCTGGTAAGCCAATGGAATCTCCCATTGACCAAAGTCTTGGATTTCGAATGAATAAAACGATATGGTATGGTTCCTAGATTTCTCCAACAAGTGCTTCCCAACGTCAGAATCTGAACTTCCGACTGAGATGAAGATATCGATGTAGATACAGTGCTCGAGTCGAGTCTTCTCAACTGTCTTCGAAACACTATCTGGATCACCTTGTATTCCTTTGTGGTTCTATGAAAACCGAACCCCAAACCACCCACCAGCGTTGGAAACTTGACCGGTTTCGGGAGCTCGATGTAAAGCTGGGTAAAAGGGTTGCAAATGAACACGGTTCGTGATACATCGTGCATGCACAGCAATCCATTGCATGAATCTATCAAATACATGGGCGTAGTGGGAGAATTAATAGCGGGGAGCTTCTTTGAGATCACTTGTCCTTCACTATGATTGAAGAAATCTATGAAGTGGCGTTGGTCGGGGATAGGCCAATTGCTTTCCAAGATGAAGCTCGGACCGTTGCCGGCAGCCTCGTCCAGGTGCTTGCTGATGAGAAATGGATCATGTATTAGGGTTCGCCAGCCTCGGCAAACCAGCTTTGAACTCAACAAAGATGTGAAGGGAAGCCTGGATAGGATATTGACGACGACTTCCCCGGGCAGACTATCCATCGTCATGCTTGCTGCTGGCTCTAGCCTTCGTGGTTGATTCCTCCAAACACAAACAAGTGATAGAATATATATTCAGATACATACACATAACACATTTGGCGATCGAATCAAAGTTGATGTTTGATTTTTTTTTAAATTTGTAAACAATTTAATACGGCAAAGTGAAAGTGATCGAATATTGATGATAATGTAATGGCAGCGGCCAGCTGCGTTGAACAAGAATCCTTGTTTTTTTTGTATTCGTCCCAAATTTTAAAAATTAAATTCTAAATCTTAAATAGTAAACCCAAAAAATACAATATACATCTTAAACCCTATTTTTGATATGCCAACACCAACGCGTGAGAAATGTAATTTAATTGCAACAAATTACCGGAGAATAATTTATTTAACAAATAATTATTTTTATTAATTAAAAGAGTCACTAGCATAATAGATAAAGTCCGAAAACAAATCTGAAGATAACAACAATACACTGATACACAAAAAACAAGTTGTACAATACACTCAGTACTAATAGCTAAAAATAACAAGAAAACGACTCCTCGCATCATATATACAACACTCCAAACTAATAGCACAAACGCGATCATCACTCGCACTCATCTACGCAACCTATACCCCCAAGCAATATCAATACAAGAATGTATATCAAATTGAAAAATGCCACGAACATTTCAAGGAACTCTGAAGAAGTTCATCATGCATCCATATATCCTTTCCAAATCTTACCCAATTGAAAAGAATCACCAACACCAAGTAAACTGGAAGAACAAACACCCTACAACCCTAAACTAGATCTTATTAACATTGAAATCTCTCAATGAAAGAGCAAAAGTGATACATGCATGGGAGGTTAAAATGATGCATTTTAGCCAAAAATCTGAAGATGTTTCTAAGTCTAGAATTTCAGTCGACTTGCATCGAATTTTCGGATGGAATTCGGGCACTTTTGGGTCGACATATCTTCTTCAAACATTTTCATCTGTCTCTCAGCTTTCCAAATCATCTTGAAACGCATCAATCCATAGTCGGGAGCTCAAGTTATGTCCGTTTTAGTGAAGACTATGCGAGAATAAATCTCTATACGGATTTAATACGGGAATTATTATTTATTACGAATTTTCAATAATTTTATTGATTATTTGTACTTAAATTTAATCTAGGATTCTTTATGAAGATATTTAGATGATTTAGGATTAGATTTTTTTTATCTATTTATTAGTTTTTTAGGTTAGATAAAATATGTTTATTTATTTTATTACCTTTACTTTTTCTAATTTAAGTTGAACTCTTCATTTGTAGCCTATTTAAAGGTATATTTGCTTCATTAATAAAAAACCTTTGGCTATGGGCCATTTTATTTTCAAGGTTGATGGATTCGCCTTATTATTTTTTGTATTAGAAGTCTTCTTCAACATAAGTTCTTCAAGTTCTTGTGGGGGAGATATCTTCACACTCTTGCTTGCCTAGATAATTGCGTCTAGGAGGGTGGGTTAGAGTCGCTTGAGGGTGTTTGCCTATTCAATTGCGAGTATGAGGGTGCCCGGGGATAACATCTATCTGGCTATCATCCATTCACCGGAGAGATTCATGTCGTTTGCAGGTGTTTGCCTATTCGATTGCGATTAGGAGGGTGCCAAGGACAATCTATCCAACGCCACCACCATTATAGTCATCCTATCTTGTTTTCTACATCAAGATCATGCTTTATTACCGGTTTTCTAAACTTGGAGTTTGAAGTTTTTTCGGATATTAGTGAATTTGCTAGATTAATTGATTCTTAAATTTTGAGATAATTCTTGAATTCTGGCTTCCATACCAAAAAGTGCCCTCACGCAACACTTCAAAGAGCTCCACCCCAAATGATATTGGAGAAAAATCATCAAGATGACTAACATAATGCTGTAAGCCTGTAACCACCCACAAAGGAACCCTAAGGAAAACATAAAAACCACCTCCATGTTTACTGTGGAAAGGACCTAGATTTCAATTATTTCTTAAGTCCCTACTAGTTTTGAAACTAAGTAAATTAAATCTTAATCCCCTGAAGTTTCATGTTCAATTATTTCTTAAGTTATATTAGTTTTGAAACTAGTTTCAAACCAAACTGAAACATAGAATTAACAGTCGAGCCAATTCAGGGTTCCAACATGAATAACTATTTGAAGCGATTAGGCATTTCCAGAAGCCTAAACTCCTTGAACGTTTCATACTGAGGATCATAAAGAAAAAGAAGAACTCTTCTAAAGAAGTACTCCAACAAGATCTCACCGCTCTTCAACACGCTCAAAACTCGAACAAATAAACTAGGGTTCGAATAACCCAATTAGCTAATCTCTTGTTGTGTAATCAACGTCGGGGGCAAGTAAGTTGCGACGCTAAACTCTTTGATCCAAGACTCTTTCACACCATACTCCTTCATAACCCTAATCTCTAATCTTTCGCCGTCACCGTGAAGCGCACCTTCCGATAGACAACCTCGTACGACCATCAATTGACGATAACACCCATCTGAGGCGCAACAATGGTCGGGTCTTAGCACCTCCTGAAACTGCTCGGTTTCAAGATCAAACGATATAAGCAAGCCAGTTTTGGTGTACTTGTTCGGCCTCGAAATCCAATGGAACCTCCCATTGAAAAATGTCTTCGATCTCGATAGATTAAAATGATAAAGTATGGTTTAGGATTTAGGGTTTAGGGTTTGAGTTTAAGTCGACTCTTGTTGGTAATCTTCTTCAAAACACTATATGGACCACCTTGCATTGTTTCGTGGTCCGATGAAAACCGAACTCAAAGTCCCCCGCCAGAGTTGGAAACTTGACAAATATGGGGAGCTCAGAGTACAGCCTAGTTAAAAGGTTGCAGATGAACACGGTTCCTGATGCATCATGCATGCAAAGCAATCCATTGCATGAATCTATCAAATACATGGGCGTGGTGGGAGAATTAATGGCGGTGAGCTTCTTTGAGATCACTTTTCCTTCACTGTGATTGGAGAAATCTATGAAGTAGCATTGGTCGGAGATAGGCCAATGGCTTTCGAAGATGAAGCTTGGATCATTGCCGGCAGCCTCGTCCAAGTGTTTTCTAATAAGAAATGGATCTTGTATTAGGGTTCACAGGCTCGACAAACTAGCTTTTAATTCAGCACAGATGAGAAGGGAAGTGTGGATAGTATGTTGATGATGACTTCTCGAGGAAGACGATCCATCATGTTGCTTCTGGGTGGCCTTTCTTCAAACGTTTGCTCTCCTTCATGGTTGATTCTTCCCTCCTTAACAAATACATGAGGAAGAGAAATTCACTAAGCTTGAAGATACAAAAAGGTTGGGCTTTAGATAATTTGTGCGCTATCTAACTTGTAATGTAATATCCCAATTTTTGGCTAGTGACCAAAATTAAAATTTTGAAAGTTTTATGGTTAAAGTGTAAACTTTGGAAAAGTTCAGGGATCAAAGTGTAATTTTCAAAAGTTATGTATTTTGATCCCGTAAATGAATAGTTTACCCCCAAGAGTGACATTTCCGTGTTACCCGGATTTTTTGTATGGAGTTTGTATTAATGGCTATAAAGCGATAAAGTTCAGAAAAATATTCGGATAATTGGATTTAATCGAATATCCAGTATATTTTGAAGGATGATAAGCCAAGGTTGATTATGTCATTTTACATGTCTAAGATATTTTCTTTGTGTTGGAAGAATATGAACCCTTGTATTTAAGTTGATTTTCCATGCTAAATATGAGCCGCTGGAAGAAAATGGCAAGATCGTAATTTTAGAAAATTCACAAGGGAAAAGTTGGTAAACTACTAACTCAAGATTAAATCTAGGTCGTTGGATGAAGGATGATGATATGAGGAACATTATGGAAATATAGAATTTTCGGAATAGATTCGATAGCTCGGTAAAGGTAAAATCGTAGAAGTATTTTGTGAATATCGAGAAATTGGATCGAATTAAATTTCAGAGGCTATTCCATAAGCCATAGAAAATCATAAAATCATATTTATGGAATAGTGGCCGGTTTAGAAGGAACTAATTTAGTTAGATTATAATGGAATGGCAATTTTGAAACAAACTAGTAAATAAAGACCAGTTGGAAGGCAAATTAGTCATTTGGCAGGGATGACAATTTTGAAATATTTGAAGTTACAAAGGCCATTTTTGGAAGAAGAAAATTAAATATTAAATCTTGGCCCTTGATTAATGATAAAGTCAATATCAATCGTTGGATAAAAGGGTACTTTTGTAATTTCCCTATTTGAATGAATTTAAAATTCATTTATATAATACAAGGGGCATAATTGGAGAGATTTAAAATTAAAAGGCCAAAAGATGAAGCCTTCTTCATCTTTCACATTTTCGAAAATATGGGGAAAAAGGGAGAAAAATTTTCAAGCTTGATTTAAGCCTCAAAACTCGATTTTCAAGAAATCTTTCGAACTGCAAAGTTGTTCTACTCTTCAAGCTCTATCTTTTCATATTATTAATTCATGGAATACATGCTTGATTGATGAAAATTTTACATGAGAAGAAAATTAGGGTTTATGAACAAAATTGGGGCTTTTGAAATTTTATGATTCCATGGTTGAATTTAAGTTGGAATCAAGCTTATATGATGTTAAAATCATGTTATTGAGTTAAGATTTAACCCTACATATTTTGGTTTGTATGGAGAAGATTAGGGTTTATGGATTTAAGTTTAACTTAGGGTTTGTGATGTTTGATTAATGATCTAGTAAGCTTGATTTGTTGTTTGAAAGCAAAACTCTAAGTTAAATATATATGGACCAATTCGGCAAGCTTCAAAGTTAAGGGACCGAATCTGAATTTTATGAAATTGGAGTGTATTTATGTAATTAATGATGTTGGAGATGTGAAATTGATGTTAGAATGCTAAACCAATGTTGAATCTTTACCTTTTGCATTTTAGTGACTGTTTTGGCAAAGAAAGAAAATTAGAGAGAATTATTTTTGAATAATTATTTGATGAAGAAGATGATGAATTGGTGGTTTGAAGCAAGTGATGAGACTAAATTGACAAGTATAAAAATAAGAAGTAGTATAAATTAGAAGTTTATTATGGAAAGCTATGTAGAATATTGAATTTTTGCAGTGACTTCGAAAATTCACCATAAATTCTACAAAAATAGTTAGATGATGAATTTTATACCGTTGTAAAGATTTGTTCGTCTAGTTTCGTTTCCAACAAACGAAAACTGATTTCGAGTTCTGAGTTAAAAGATATGAATTTTTAATCAGATGAAGGTTAGAAAATTTACAGAGCAGTTTCTGTCAAAATAGCACTGTGACGGGAGTTTGAAGAATTTTCATAATTTTTGTAGATTTTATTAATTTATGAGGCTTATACCGTTAGAACCATTATCGAATATAGTTTCTCCAGTATAAAGGAAATTAAGATCCGGTGTGTATTCTACCCTGTACAAGTAAATCTTGGAAGGTAGCGCAAGCTGTCAGAAAATGGAATTTGAAACATTTTGTATTTAAATGTTAGTTAGCAAGCTCGGAAGAGTTAATAGAAGTTCAAATTGGTCACTAAGGACCACAATGAGTTTCTGAACAGTACAAGGAAGAAAGGAAAAATATTTGGAAATTTTATATTCGAATGATTATTTAGACAGCATGTTTAAGGTATTGTTAGATTTGAATCTAACAAATATTTTATCTTATTCATGTGATTAATAAAGTGAAGTCCGAATAAAAGAAGGTTCAAGGTTCTATAAAGGAAAGGATCGAGTCGAATTTAGTGAGGCATGCTAATAAATGGCCAATGTGAGTGCAATGCATACATAACATGATATATGGATATTTTATACATCATTGGTAAGACTTGCGATAAGTCTACCTGGTTTATATACTGGCATGATATTTATGTCATTGATCGTATATTTGACATATTTCAAATATGTCAAATGTTGAATATAAATGCATGGATCACTAGTTATATATGATATTATATTATGATTGTTATTCGGGTATGAACTGCCCAATGTTAAATTATATTGATATACATTGTCATTGATGGAATAAATACGAAAATTATGCCCAAATAAGTCATTGAGGGATAGGGTATAATTGGCATGCCATATAGTCCAGCAGCACGCTGCATATTCGGGTATCCGGGATAGCACTATAATGTATATAAAGGACACTTAATGCATGGTTAGCACCACCTTATAAACGTGCGAAAATCGGGAGGTTAGCACAGCCTTATAAGTGTGCTGATGGTGGGCTCGACCTTATGTGCATTAGCACTTCGGTGCATATTTGACTCGCGTACCCAGGGTCCTCAAGGTTTATTTTGGGCTATAAATAAATGGATAATAAATGGTAAACATGTTAGGGAGTATGTGAACTCTCGGAATATATGGCAAGTATATCGGTAAGAAATTTATATCTGATTTATATTATGTTGATATATGATTAATATGAAGGTATACTTATCTAGTGATCACGATGCATTTATGCATAGAAGGCATATTATGATAAACGGACAAGCATGAAAATCTTATGACATTGACATATAGTAAATAAGTACTAATGCAATGTGAAAGTTGATGCATGGGCATATATCATGCTATATAAATATAGCCATGAAGTTGAATAAAGTTTAAATTATTATTATTAATTTCCTTTATTGCCTCACTAAGTTCGTACTTAGCGTGTGCTTGATTTTACACACGTAGGTAAATCAAGATGAGAGTGAGAAAAGTATTACATCAATATTGGAAAGCTCAACAGGTAATCACAGTAATGACAACATAATTGAGGTTTGATTATTATTATAGTAACATGTATACTTGTTAAACCTATTTGAGTTGTGATTGGCCTTTAAAGTTCGTTATGGTTTCAAAATAATTGACGTTTCTGGAAAGATTCAAGGTTAAGAATAAGTTTTGGTGATGAGTTGCATGCTAAGATAATTGATTTATGATTGGAACTCGAATAAATAATTTATGTCGGTTTTAAATAAAGTTAGCGTGCTTGGGCTAGAGAAATTTGAGGATGGATGACCATTGAGAAGTTTACTAAAACTTTTAAATTACCCTGATTTTTTTATTAAAGAAGTCGTAACATTTTCGACTTGTACCCGGTGTACGGATACGAGAAAGGGGTGTTACATCTGACTCTAAGTTAAAAATCTATTTATAACCAACAACAAGTTAGTCTAACGAAATAAGGCATTAAATCTATTAAGCAAGGTCAGAGGTTTAAATCATGATGGCATGAATGGAGAAAATTAGGTCGAGAGTCGCTCCATATTAAGTCTTTACAAAACCTGATCCAAAATAATTGGCCAAAGAAATCATTTTAAATTGAAGTATAATTGTAAAAGTAAAGACACGAACATGACTTTAGAGATGTGTATTGTACTGTAGTAGATTACCTTTGCTTCCTTCGCATCCACCACCACATATTCTATTTTTTTTAATTTTATATTTTACCACAATAATTTTTTCGAGAATTTTTTTAAAAAACAAAACAAAATTCGATGCACAACTTTTTAATATATATATATATATCAATTTGGCGATCAAGACAAAGTTGAACCACTTAAGGTTGAAAGCAAATTAATATGACAAAGAGAAGGTGACAAATGATAATTAATGACATGGAATCCTCTACGGCAAGTTGTGATTATGAAAAAATTATATCATGAGCTAGCTTACCACATCCTTTATAGTATCATCCAATAAAACCACTTATTTCACAATTATTTTTTTTTTATTTTTTCAACCAATGAATCTTCACTAATTTTTTATGTTATTTAATTTTTTTGGAAATTATTATATTATTAAATTAATAACATGGAAAATAATGGTGAAATTGATGATTTTTATTAGATGAGACCATGACTGATGTGGTAAGCCATACCCATGATATAATTTCTCGTGATTATGATATTCACGTATTTTTCTATATAGCTTCTATCTGTTTGTAATATTAACCATATATATATAGGTAATTATTTCATACACAGACGGTGGAAATAAAAAATTTCCACAAACACTTTAGTTTTATAGTTTGGGGTTAGATTTTAGGGTTTATGGGTTTAGGTTTAGTGGTTTAGAATTGATGGGTTGTGGTTAGAATTTAGGGGTTGGGGTTAGAATTTAGGGTTTATAGGTTAAAACCTAAATATGTAATCATATTACCCTAAACTCTAAACCCTAAATTCTAACCATAAACCCTACATTCAAACCCTAAACCTTAAATTCTAAAATCCTAAACCTAAACCATCTAACCTTTAAACCCTAAACACTATAATTAAGGCAATTGTGAAAACTTTTTGATTTCACCGTCTGTGTAATGAATATAAATTTATAATTTTTTAGTGAATTTTTGTTATATAAGTATCATTTTGATATATATATATATATATATATGTAAAATTTTAGATAAATTACTCTAGATATCACTGAACTTTAGGCGATTCATCGTTTATACGACAAAACTTTCAATTTATTCAATTAAAGCATTAAGCTTTAATTTTAATTTCAATTATATCACTGAACTGTTTACTCGATAATGACGCGATGGCGTGAACTTAAACTTCGTTTAATATCTAATCTTATTAAAACAACTTATTATTGGTTTGCATTTATATTGTTTTTGTTTTAATTAATTGTATAATTTACATAATTTAGATTAGTTAGTTATTCCAATTTACCAATTCAAAAAATCGAAATGGTCAGCGACCAACCCGTTCAAAACGTTCACACCACAATTCCCGCACTTTTCCTTTCAACTGAAAACTAAATTCCTCCTGAAACATTCTCCTTTGCCAAACACTCGCACACACAGACACCCGCACCAATGGCTGCTAATCTCCTTGAAACCTACGCATGCGCCCCTTCCACCGAACGCGGCCGTGGGATTCTAATCTCCGGCGATCCTAAATCCAACTCCATCCTTTACTGCAACGCTAGGTCCGTCTTCATTCGTTACCTCGACCGTCCTCTCCACGTCGCCGTTTACGGAGAGCACAGTTACCCCGTCACCGTCGCTCGTTACTCCCCCAACGGCGAGTGGATCGCCTCCGCTGACGTCTCTGGAGTCATACGAATCTGGGGGACGCATAACGATTTCGTTTTGAAGAATGAGTTCAAGATCCTTTCGGGTCCGATCGGTGATCTACAGTGGTCGCCTGACGGGATGAGGATCGTTGCCTGTGGCGATGGAAAAGGGAAGTCCTTTGTTCGCGCTTTTATGTCAGTGTTGCTGTTTGAATTGAAATTAGTTTAAGAGAATGTGAAATTGTTTAGATTTTGATTTGAGGTTTTTGTGATGTTGAAATTTTGAAGGTGGGATTCGGGATCAACGGTGGGGGATTTTGATGGGCACTCGAAGAGGGTGCTAAGTTGTCATTTTAAACCGACGAGGCCGTTTCGAATTGCAAGTTGTGGAGAAGATTTCTTGGTGAATTTTTATGAAGGTCCACCCTTTAAGTTCAAGTTATCTCACCGGTAAGTAATCTATCATTTTAAACAGAAAAAGTGTGCAATACAGAATGAACGCTGCTTAGGAAATTATAAGTTTTATTAGGAAAATAGTCTTCGACCGGTTCCTAAGATTTATGTTAGTTTTAGGATTATGCAAGGATTTGTTTTATGATTTGCAGGGGGCATTCAAATTTCGTCAACTGCATTAGATTTTCACCAGATGGCAGCAAACTAATTAGCGTAAGCTCAGATAAGAAGGTTATAATATATGATGCAAAGACTGGTGAAACAAAGGGAGCATTGGCCTGTGAAGATGGTCATACAGGTAGCATTTATGCTGTTAGCTGGAGCGGAGATAGTAAATATGTAAGCACCTTGTTGAGTATTTGATTTAGTTTCTTTAATAAGGACCATTGCTATGTCAAAATAAATAAATAAAGTTCATTGCTTCATTGAAAGAGCAGTATTCAATGCAATTGCGCTTCTGATTACTACTCTCGCTTTTGCGGAACTTCTTTACACCCAATTGCATGTTAACAGATTTTGAATTTGTTTTTCACCAAATTGTTTTGGTTTCATTAGTTATATGTGCATGCATGTTTTATGCCATTTCAAATTGTGGGTATGTTTATATGCATCCTTGTTGAGAATTCCAATTTTTTTTAAATGTATGTTTGACCTCTTTCTGACTTTAGGCTAAAGAGTTGACAAGCTGGGGATAATGGAGCAAAATATTTTTTTTTGGAGGGTAATACCATCTTATGCATTAAGGAGCCTTTGGGCTTATTGCTTTTTCAGTTTTGCTTCAAAAAGCAAAATGAAAGCAAATAAACTTTTTAAATCCTATAAACAAAATATGTAGTGCATTTAAAATTTATGATTCTACTTCGACAACTTTAAGCTATTTTGCTGTTTTAAATTATTCTTAATATTATTTACGTTCTCTTTGTAGCAATTTTTCAAAAAGCATTTAGCAAAAGGCAAGTAGTAAAAAACATCAACCAAATGGAATCTTAATTATCTGCTATAAGCCAAAATGAGTTTTGCAGCCCTTCTCTCTTTTCCAGAAGAATAAAATGTTAGGTACCAGAAAAGTTTACCCTTTTGCTTTTTTTCTCTGTTATTTTTTATCAGTAAGTGTTTCCTCTTGATTTTCTATTTTATAATTTCACCAGGATTTGTTTCGTTTTTGGCAACATTTATGGATGTTTTGTTACTTAGTTTAAGGGGGGAAATGAAGAAAGAAAGCCAGCATTGTGATTGATTTAGCCCAAAATTAGAAGGGGAAAAGTAACATATGATTGTCCATTATCTGCAGTTTAGAGTGAGGACTTGAGCAATCCATGAATCTTTTGGTTTTCCTTATAATTATTTTCAGACTAAAAATGAAGATCTCCAATGTTCCTTGAAATCCATGCATAGTTGTTTAAGCATAATCTATGTGTGTGGACGTGCCAGGTCAAATTGCTTTCAAGCGAGTCATTTCGTGTAAGTTGAAAACTTGGCAGTCTCCTTCATCTTCCTTTATGTCCTCAATTGCGTTTAATTTATTTAGCCAACAAAGATGTCAGTTACAGCCTTGCATTAGTTCTGTTTTAAAGTTTAACACTAAGAGCATGAGAGATTCATAAGAGTTGTGTTTTCATCACAATTGACACGTTTTCCTCAGTGAGTATATGTTGACAACAACAAAAAATTTATGTTACTTTCTTCTCAGAACTACATCCAGCTTCTTAATTACAATCGTCTGTTTCCCACTTATCTGCCTTTTCCTTTATTGATCAGGTAATTACTGTTTCTGCTGACAAGACTGCCAAGATATGGGAGATATTTGAGGATGGTACGGGAAAAGTGACAAAAACGTTGCAATGCACTGGATCTGGTGGAGTGGAGGATATGCTTGTTGGATGTCTGTGGCAGAATGATCATATCATTACAGTTTCCCTTTCTGGCACAATTAACTTGTACTCTGCTAGTGATCTTGATAAACAACCAGTATGTTTGTCTGGACATATGAAGAACGTAAATACATTAACTCTACTCGAAAGCAACGAAAAGACAATTATATCCAGCAGCTTTGATGGATCTATTTTTAGATGGATTCCAGGGACTGGATACAGTGGCAAATTGAGGGGGAAAGATAATTCTCAAATTAAATGTTTGGTTGCTTTTAAAGAAGAGATAATGACATCTGGATACGACAACAAGGTAAACTTATACCTCAAAACACATTGCGTTTTATTATTTTTAACAATGTATGCTTTAATAATCTCTGTTATTCAAATGAAATTTTATTTTACCTGCTTAGCATTATTATGTTTGCAGTAGTTGCTGTTGATTTATGTTATCAATATCTTGTAGGGTAAAATGGGTTGGTGCTTGTGGAAGCATATAAAATTTAGTTTAGTTCATATTCTGTAATCTATAAGAAGTGTGGTTAAATACACGTCACCTCACATGAACTGATGATTGCATTTTTCAAATGAGTTCTAGAATGGTATGACTCAAAATTTATATAAGCTTTTTTGAATTAGCCTGGTGGCGCAAAGAGAGATGATTTTATTGCAACCAGAATTGGCAATGCAGAGACTTTGATAAAATAAAGTAATAGATGAAACTTTGATAATATATTTTCTGAAGCATTTTCTAGAATGTGCTGTATATCAACTAGAAATTTTTAAACATTATTGAAGAGTTGAATGCCCGATCCTTAAAGAAACTGCAATACTTGTCTTCTGTTGCAGTATGAAGAACATAGGTTTTTCTTTTCAGCTTTGATGGTTATAATCTTGATGAATGCTTAAAGTTCTATGTCCATACATGGGTCATGCGTAAAATACTTTTTCTTATTCAACATAGATATCATCTCTATCTAGATAAGTACCTTCATGGATTCATATTAACCGCCAACACTCTGCACCATTTATATAGCTTGAATACATGTGATCTTTTCTGTTGACCATTCCTCAGTTAATTTCAGGTATGGAGAATTTCTCTAGATCAAGATAAATCTGAGGAGGCAGAACATATAGATGTTGGCAGTCAGCCAAAGGACTTGAGCCAGACCATTAATTCCCCTGAGCTGGCTTTAGTTTCAACTGATTCTGGAGTTTTATTGCTTAAGGATCTGCAAGTTTTTTCAAGCATCAACCTAGGGTTTGCAGTGACAGCATCTGTTATTGCACCCGATGGAAGTGAGGCTATTGTGGGGGGGCAGGATGGTAAGTTGCATATATATTCTGTCTCAGGTGATTCTCTTACAAAAGAAGCAACCCTGGAGAAGCATAGAGGTCCAATTAGCGTAATACGGTATTCACCAGATTTTTCCATGTTTGCTTCTGGCGATCTAAACCGTGAAGCAGTTGTTTGGGATCGTGCCTCGAAAGAGGTAGCTTGAACTTCAAATTAGTTCTAATATGTTCTGTCCTTGCAATAAAACTTGATTCATCCCATTTTTGAGATGTACGCTTGGGGGTAACAACCCTTTTGTTCATTCCCAAAAGTAAATTGGGGAATACATATTCAATTATGGAGTTCAGATCCATCAGTCATATATGTTGAGGGATATTACTCCTGGATAATCAGCCTTTTTTCTGGTCGTCCTCTAGTTTCTCAGTTACATTTGCTGCATTGCTTCAAAGCTTGTTTGGCTGCAGTCTCTTTTAGGAAAGACAGTGGAATGATAATAATCATTTTGGAGCTTATTTGATCACATCTTCAGTTATATGGTTGTGTATGTTGGATGTTGGCAGCAACTGCTAGTTAGAACACTATTTCATTAACTCCAATTCCCGGCATGATGAATCTTGCCATGCAAGGATGTGAACCAAAAGTTCTCAGCTTTTTAAATTTGCACTTTATTATAGAGCCTACTATGATATTATAAAACTGGTTTTATTTTGTTTATGATCTCTTGAATATCACCATGCACATTTCTGTAGGTACTCGTCTTAAATAATGCGTCCCCATGAATAGTCCAACAAAAATTTCTGATTACATTGAACAGCAGGATATCTTAAAAGTGCTTTTAGCAATGGACTGGATGTTTTAACCATATTTTGCTATGTAGCTAAAATATAGTTTCCTAATTGTTTTGCAGGTGAAGCTTAATAACATGTTGTTCCACACAGCTCGTATCAATTGTCTTGCTTGGTCTCCTGATAGCACCATGGTGGCTACGGGATCACTAGACACTAATGTAATCATATATGAAATCACGAAACCTGCCTCCAGCCGTATAACTGTAAAGCATGCTCATCCTGGTGGAGTTTATGGTTTGGTTTTTATTGATGACTGCAATGTGGTGAGTTCAGGGGAGGATGCATGCATCCGTGTTTGGAAGATAGTGAAGCAATAAGCATATGACACGAATAATGCAGGTTAGATCTTTAAATTTGGTGAATGTACATTCATTTGCTTTCTTATTTTGAGATATTGGTTGATCTGTGAATATGGTGACCTGAAAGAAAAAACAACACATTATGTTGAATGCAAAGAGTGCAGTTCCTATGCATACTACATGAAAATAGTTTTCTGTTTTATTTTAGTTTGAGCCTAATAATAAGAAAATTAGGAAGAGAGGCATGACTTTTCTATAACTGTATTTCAGGACACAGTTTCCTTTCTCAACTATTGTGCCAAAGAATAAAATGAAAGCAAGGAGAGCAGGTAAGCAACTTCATGAAGGGTTTTTGTGAAACAGGTTTGCATATACATATAGGGTTAGGATCCACTTACACTATGTAAAACTCAATTAGTTTTACATTAAATTATGACCATTGGATGAGTGAAATTGATAGATAAGATTAAAGTTGTAAATAATGAGATTTTTAAGGGAAAAAGAGAGAGGAGTGTTTAATCTTATTCATCCATTTCACTCATCCAATGGTCATAAATTAGTGTGAAACTAGTTGAGTTTTACGCGTTTCTTGGATTGTTGGATTAGTGAAAATCGATGGCTGAGATTAAGAGTAGGTAATGAGAAGATTTTACAGGAAAGAAAATAAGTAAATTATCCTTATTTTAAAATTTTTAATCTCAACCATTAAAATCAGTTAATCCAACAATCCAAAAAAAACGTTTAAAACTCTTAAATTTTACATTTTGTAAGTAAATCCTATATATGGGTTAGGATCCACTTAGACTGTGTAAAACTAAATTACTTTTACACTATTTTTGAACCGTTGAATGAGGCTAAATAATTTGGCTAAGATTATTTCCTTATATTTTTCTTTACTGTGATAATCTTTTTATTTCTTACTTTTAATCTCAGTCATTCATTTACCTTCGTCCAACTGTTCAAAAAATGTGTAAAACTTTTACATACTGTAAGAGGATCCTATATATATAAACTTTATCCAATGCAATAGAAATGATGAACAAAGTTTTTTTATTTATTGCATGTAATATGATGTTATTGCCATAAACAGTATCTTAAATAATGTTTTGGTGATATGGCTTCATTTTGCTTTAGTTGATATATATACACATTCGAAGCCGCTGAATCTCAGGAGAGAAAGGCTAGTAGTGACTGCATTGAGCGAATTAGCTGCTCTGGAGAGTGGATTATTGGGGCAGCAAGAGGGCAAAGTTGTAGTGTGAAATAAAGCAGGCAGCATCGGAAAGTAGAGGTAATATATATATATATATATTTCAAAAGGAAAAAGAAAACACTTTTTATTTCATTTTGGCTTCTTTCACATGGAATTTGGTTACTATTTATGACATTCATTCTATTGATATTCGTTTTTATTCAAAATTTTCTACCTTTTTCCTCCTTGACCAAGGAAGAATGTTAAATTCTTTATTCTCTGCAGTTATTTAGTGAAATGCATGCTTCCTCCACACGAGAAACAGTTTATTCAGGTAAGATTCCACTGAGTAATAAAGATGAATGCTGTTAAACCCTGTGATGTAATCCCTTTCCTCGAAGAATAAATTTCTGGGTGGCTTTACCATTAATACTTACCCCCAAAGCCAACAATTCACTTGTCACCTTTTAGTTCGCACTACACATCCCTTCATATGCACCGATTGCCAAGAAGGTTTATCATAGTTTCCTCGGACTTCTTTGCTTGTGGTCCGGGCTTAAAGAAATTCACATCAAGTCTTCACTCCATTGTGAGCAAGAATCTACCCACCAGCTTTAAAATAAATTTTAAAGGAAAAAACTTTGATACACATACCGTGTAAACTTTAGTTTATACGTGCCTTTTAGTTTTAGGGGTTAGGGTTTTAGTTTAGGGTTTAATGTCTAGGGGTTTAGGTTGTAAGGTTTAAAATTTAAGGTTAGTGTTTATAATTTAGTATATAGGGTTTAAGGTTTAGGGTTTAGTTTTTAGGGTTAGGGTTAGGAATTTAGAATTTGGGTTTTTATAGTGTAAATACACAGGCTTGTGTAAAATTAATTTTACATAACCTGTGTATCAAAGTTTTACCCATTTTAAAATTACAAAATCATTGTTAGGTTAAAGTATACTACAAGTCCTTGTAATATACCTAAAAGTTCATTTAGTCCCTCTACTATTAAAAAGAACATTGTAGTCATTGTACTATACCTAAAAGTTCATTTTTAATCCCTCTACTATAAAAAGGTCCTTATATGTTTGAAAAGTTAACATTTTGGTCCAAAATATTAAAGTTATTATTAGTTGGCTTAAATATTTTGGTATAAACACTCTTTAAGTCCTTCCCAGTTTTGAACTTGACAAAATTAATCTCTCAAAATATTTTTTGGGTGAACTTTTACATATATATATACATATATATTGAACGGTTTTTACATATATTTTTAAACACTTGTGAAATCTGAATGCAAAATCAATTCATATTCTAACTCCGAACTTTGTTTTTTCACTTACAATAATATTACAACCACAAGACAAAACATAAAAAATGTTTAAAATGTTTAATTGAAAAAAGTATACATTAAATTTTCTTAGAATTTTTAGATTTGGAGAGAGATTAACGGTTTAATTGAAAAACATGCTACAAAAACACACAAAAATTCATTAAAATTTAAAAAAAAATATGAAAAAATTATAAAATGTTGTTTATTCTTATTTTAAAAATTATACAAACATATTTGAATAAATTACTCTCATTTTTTCAAGGTGGGTCAATTTGCTCAATTTTAAAATTGACATGGACTTAAAGGGTATTTAAACAAAAATATTTAAGTCAACTAACTATAACTTAAAAAATTTGGGGAAAAATATTAACTTTTCAAAGGTACAAGGACTAAAATGTCCTTTTTATAGTAGAGGGATGAAAATGAACTTTTTGATATAGTATATGGACTAAAATCGTTCTTTTCATAATAGAGGGATTAAAATGAACTTTTAGATATAGTACAAGGACTTCTAATGTATTTTAACCTCATCGTTAATATATATTCAAAATTTAATGTTAAATAACATTTATATCCTTTACTTCTTTATGTTTTCTAGAATTCGTTTTTATATAATTTTAGGTTTAATATCAAAATTAGTGTCCAAACTATATTTTTTTTCTGAGATCGGTGTTTAAAGTTTTTTTAGTTGAAAATGTGTCTTAAGTTTATTTTTTTGGTCAAAATAAGAGCCTAAAATAAATTTAAAATCGCCAAAAATAAAACATTAGTTTCATATTTCAACTAAAAAAACTTTAGACATTTATTTCAAAAAAATTATAATTTAAATACTTATTTTAATATTAAATCATATTTTTATTAATTCATTTGGTGCTACTTAACTCGTGATATCAAAATAGTCAAAAATTAATAAAATAGAGTATATTTTATAGAAATTACGGGCACATGGCTTTATAGTGGACTGAATATTTCCCGGTTACATTCAGTGGATCGATTTTACTATTTTTTTCGGCCAATTCAGTGGATCGATTCAAGCTTATTAAATAGCACGTGTGTCAAATGTTCTTGTGGCACTGCTTTTGCCACGGAATGCGATTTGACTCGCACTTGATCAATCAGGGTCTCTAAGTATTAAGTCATATGATTAGTCCTTAGATACTTTTCATGGTAATCCAAATATATGAATTCATACAGTAATAATTGCATGGGATATTGGTTAGATTTAATAATTAACGGATAATTGATAATGGATTATATTATTTGATTAATTCAAATTTTAACATATGTATACTGTTAGAACCAAACCATAATAGATATGAAATCTTAACCCATGATATATCATGTCTAATCATCAAGAACAATAAACCGAAAGCGGAAACGTATCTGAATTAATCGATAGATGAAAAACCTTGAATCTTTTGATGGAGATCGCCTAGAAGTTGGTTGTGATCTTCCAAGAAGATATGTTAGCCCTTGCCGTAAAAATTCTCTGAGGGACAAGAGTAATACAAGTTAACTTATTTCTTGGGGAGCACTACATCTTTATATAGTTGATTATTAAATCAACTATTAAATATTTATAACTCTGCCCCTCATTGAATTATAAATATATCTTACGGTATCTACACTTTTATTTCCATGACACTTTAATACCTATGACACGCCTAACATAATTGGTCACTTGATTTTGTGTCATACTTTATAATAGCATCATACATTTTACATATGTGCCCACAATTGCGGATTTTAATCCAACAATCTCCCACTTGGGCAACATATGTTTCCTGATAAATGTACAACCTTATGAGCTCAAAAATTTGCTATTATATAATACGTATTTTATAACAATCTCGTCCATCAACTATATCCATATAGGATCAAAGCAGCCTTTGCCATATTAATCGTGACTAGACCCATCAATGGTCACGTATACAAATATAGTCAAATAACATAGATCAATCATGGATGCGTAGCATGGAAAATTACATGAAATGTGAACCGAACATGTCTATTTCCAACTGGTCCTCCTAAACCTTAGTGATATCAAACTTTACTGAATTCAGAGTGTGCATAAACCAAAAGAACTTTATTTCTACAAAAAATAGTCTTAAAATAACTTTAAACTGAAGTAACCGAAATTGTGTCTAGACCAAATGAGCATTTTTTAAAATTACAAACTCCCACTAAAACCGAATATCCTTAAATAACATTACACCCACATGAGTAGTGTGCTCATGAAATACCTAGGGTGATAATTTCTTAATAAGCGCAATTTTGGAGTTTGTACCAGCATGCTCTATAGACACACAACCACTCTGAATTTTCATTAACAATTAGGAACTTAATATTTATGTGCTTCAAATTTGAAGTGTTCCTATTGTTTATAGAATAAATGAATGCATATTTATTGTCACAAAATAACTGAAGTGGTCTTTCTATTCAATCTACAATTAGCAGCCATGTGACAAAATTCTTTTGCATCAATATTCTAATAGAATCGAAGTCTATAAACTTGATGATCTCTAACTTACCAGAACTCCAATATGTGAGCATGTAATTTTTTGTTCTCTAAACAAATCTCATAACCCTATTGGCTGCTATCCAATGGTTCAAACTAGAATTGCTTAAATATCTGTCTAACATTCCAACAATGTACGCAATATCCGAACGCATACATACTTGAGCATAAATTAAATTCTCAATAGATTATGCACATGGAATCTTTTGTATTTTTTTAAATTTCAAGGTTACTTTTAGGGCATTGAGTAAGACTAAATTTGTCTTCTTTAGCAATATGAGTATCACTTGGTTTACTCCCACTGAACTTGTAGTACATACAATTGTCAACCAAATTTATCTCAAAACCAAATGAGATATGAAATTTATAATTTCATTAATGAGAATCCTACTTAATCTCATAGATGGATTTCTTTAATTTACATACCATTGATATTGTATCATAAAACACAACTTTATGATTGTACCATATAAATAGTTTCTTCAATATCGCCATTGGAAAAAACAAGCTTAACATCTATCTATTGTAGCTTAAGACTAAAATGAGCAACAAGTGTAATAATTATCTTGAAAGAGTCTTTCAATAAAACTTGAGAGAAAGTCTTTACAAAATCAATGTCTTCTTTTAGATTATATCCTTTAAATACATGACGTGCTTTATACTTATCCACATTACCATTTCCATCCCTATTGGTTTTAAATATCCATTTACAACCAATTGGTTTGCACCTTAAGGTAATGAGACAAGTTCCTAAACTTTATTGTCTTGTATAAAATTATACTCTTCTTGAATGACATCAATCCACTTCTGAGAGTTAGAACTTTTATGGTCTAATAAAAAATAATTGAGTCACTTTCTATCATTCCATTGTTATCCTTATTTTCTTGAAGAAATACAATATAATAACCTTGAATAGTATTTCTCCTTCCTCTCGTGGACCTCTTTAATGACACTTGTTTTTTTGAGGTTGTTGAGTTTGTTCTTTTGAAACAATTATCTTATCTTGAATGAGAGTTGTTCAACATTGTTTTGCTGAAGTACTTGATTCACTTCTTGATAATGATAGATGTGAAAACCTAAATATTGTCAAAAGTGATAGTAGGAATTAAATTATAATCCAATTCCTCCTCAATGGCAATGCAAGTAACCTTATTTCTCCCTCTAAACTCAACATCCTAAAAAAGTTATAAATCTCTCCTTAAAATAATCTTAATTGTCGGATCATAAAATTTACAACCTATGGATCACTCAAAATAACCGAAGTAGTTGCTCACTTTTGAAGTTTAATTACTTCACACGTGCCCTAACTTGTTACAAAAGAAACCAATCATTTGTAACTTATTGTTATTTCTTTTGAGTTGGACCTTAACAACTTTATTCTAATATTTTTTATTGCCCTTATTCTTAAAGACACTAACTAAATATGCACTGACCAAATCATTATTTTACACTTATAATGCTTCAACCTTTCTTCCTCTTGAATACAATAAGAAATGAGCCCAAATAGAGTTTATTTCTCCATTTGACAATTGTAACTTGAATTGGTTAAACTGTATAGGAAGCGGTGCCAAAACCATAAGAACAAACAATTGTTAGAAAGTTCGATCTTATATGCCTTAAATTTTGAAGCAATATTAAACATTTTCATAATGCACTCCCTCACATTTCCTTGACCCTTATACTTCATAGACATCAAAGAAGGCATAAGTGATGTTATCTTAACCTTAATGTTTTGGGTAAAACATTTCTTAATTTCGTCAAGGAAACCCTTAATATGAGTAATATCTTTAGATTTTTTTACTCCTAAAGACTTATAGAATGTTATTCATTATAATCATTAGACTCGTGCGATTTGAACAATCTCACCTCTCAAAATTCCTTTTATGGGTGCTTAACACGGTGAAAGGTGCAAGTTATTCTTCCCTTAGTGCAAAGTCTATGTTCATACAACCAAATACTATATGTAAGTGTCTTTTCTATTCCTTAAACTAGTTTCACTAAACATGAGTGTAGAATGTATTTAACAGATATTGTGACAACAAAGATAAATTACCTAAATATAGAAAAAAAAGTAAATAAAATAAAAACAACCTCACATAAATATTCATAAGTAAACAAATAAATTCAAAATAATGGCTAGTTCCCCTCAAGATACCAAGCACAACATTAATATCATGTCTTTGGATAGTAATATTAACTGTAAGCGGCGCTCTTATTGTAGCAATCAAACATTGACAATAAACTATGTCAAACAATAGATTAATCTTTGGACTAACGTATTGCTTACCTAAAATACCTTATAATTGTCACACATTTATCGCCACAGTTGTCGTTGTAATTCTGCCAAATATTAACTTTCCTTTGGCCCAATTAATAAACGCATGAATTACAAAAACTCATAATTATCTTAATATTTTAAATAAATTAATCTACACAAAAGCGGTCACTTTGTTGACATTATGTTTCAATTAATCCATTAAAATATTAGACATCCGAAGCCAAAATATGAATTTAATTGTTTCAAAATATTTGTCTTAATTTTATCTTTCAATCAAATTAAAAGATAGCCAAAATAATAATAAATTTGAATAAAGGTAAACCTCATATCAAGATACCGGACACTCCATTAATATTTTATCTTTGGACAAAACATTAACTTGCAAGTGATATCTTGGTACATTAATCAAACATTGATAATAAGAACATGTCAAACATAAATCTTCCTTTGGGCCGATTTATTGCTCACATATAAAACTGAATAATTATCACATGTTTATTACCACATTTGCACATGTAATATTATTAATTATTAACCTTCTTTTGGGTCGATTAATACTAACATAATCTGACTTACATGCACAAAATCTTCTAAATATTAAAATAAAATAATTTCTACAATAGAGGTCACATTGGTGACTTAATGCTTCAATTAATTTATTACATGCACAAAGCCTTCTATATATTAAAATAAAATAATTTCTACAATAGAGATCACTTTGGTGACTTAATGCTTTAATTAATTTATCTTAAAATATATAATATAAATATAACGATATTCAAATTTAAAATTTTGTAACAATCAAAACTGAAATTTCTAATAGCACTTAAGTTTCTAAAATAACCCGAAATAAGGTTGTCTATATGGCTATCAGAAATCAAAAAATCAAAATCTTTTACTGTTTCTCAAAAATTCCTTAAGCATGCATTTACCAAAATAAAATTTAAATTCAAAACAACCAATCTTTAACTTAACTTATATATATATATATATATATATATCATATAAATGAATAATTCATAAAATGATCATATTAAACTTTAATATATCCATAATAACTTAATGATCAAAATTAAATATTTTTGATCAAACTGAATCGAATATTAGTTCTATAAGATTAATGACATGCTTTCCAAAATCAAAACATATATCAATAACAAACATAAACAGAGGTGATTCAACGCCAAACAATTGAAACCAAAGTACAACAACCAAAATGTATATCCCTAACTAATTTCGTATAATGATTAATACCCTTAAGTATGCATCTAAATTGTCCAAACTCGAATTTAAAATGTAGGCCCTTAACGTGCTATAAACCTAATTTTGAACGAAATTTCGAGAGTTGAGTTTGCAAATATTCAATCATTCAACATTTAAGAAACTGAAATATCAATTGCTTTAATGTTAAATCACCACACATCACCAAGGAACATATAAGCAATTGCTTAACACTTAGTTAAAGTAAGCATAATCGAATTCTAACTATCTGATCCAAAACAAACATTAGTCAAATAAAAAAATGATAAATAGAAGGAGATAAGAACAGAATTAGATCACTGTGTTTTTACCGATTTGTGCACCATTATCAATAATAAATATGGCCGCATAAAATTACAGCATGAAAAAACCCTAATAATTGAATATTAAATTTTAAAAACGAATAGATGTTAATACCATAATAGATTTATGCTTTATTGCCGTAAAACCCTAAAATTGTAACCATAATTAAAACAAAACCTAAAATTTTAACATGAATATAAATTCATAGAGCCTTAAGAACGAATCAATAAAAAATTAATTCATTCTCAATGATTCAACATGGCGAGTCTCTGATGCCACTTGTTGGAACCAAACCATAATAGATATGAAATCTTAACCTATGATCTATCATGTCTAATCATCAAGAACAATAAACCGAAAGTGGAAATGTACTTGAATTAATCGATAGATGAAAAACCTTGAATCCTTTGATGGAGATCGCCCAGAAGTTGGTTGTGATCTTCTAAAAAGATAGGTTACCCCTTGCCGTAAAAACTCTTTGACGGGGACAAGAGTAATACAAGTTAACCTATTTCTTGGGGACCACTACCCCTTTATATAGTTGATCATTAAATCAACTATTAAATATTTATAACTCTGCCCCTCATTGAATTATAAATATATCTTACGGTATCTACACTTTTATTTCCATAACACTTTAATACCTATGACACGCCTAATATAATTGATCACTTGATTTTGTATCATACTTTATAATAGCATCATATATTTTACATAT
Organism: Hibiscus mutabilis; assembly: GCA_019671005.1. NCBI lineage: Eukaryota > Viridiplantae > Streptophyta > Magnoliopsida > Malvales > Malvaceae > Hibiscus > Hibiscus mutabilis. The sequence continues at coordinate 17,129,854 of CM033736.1, read as the reverse complement.
GTGCCCACAATTGCGGATTTTAATCCAACATATACATATTTAATGTCCGATTACACCATCACGTGATGAACCGATCATATGGTTTGGGCACTCATCTGGTGTGTACAGTACCAAATCTGCATACTACGTACTAGTTCCTTCGAAGGACATCAGCCAATGTTCCGGCTAACGGCATCTGGAAATTATTAGCGAGTCTACATACGTTGTCAAAAATTAAAATGTTTGCATGGAGAGCGTGTCATGAGGCTTTGCCTGCAGGTAGTCGAATTGCACAAGCATGATGGAGTCCGCAAGCTTTGTGAAAATGCAGTGGAGACATGTGTTCATGCATTGAGATATTGTCATCTAACCAAGGAAGTTCTTGAAGCAAGTGGTGTTTCAGTGAGTGTTAGGGACGGTAACCAAACTTCATTATGCGATTGGTTTTTGTTGCAACCTCGATTTTGGATAAAGAACGCTTCACTTCCTTTGTGGTCCTATTGTGGAATCTATGGAATCGCCGGAATACTAAGGTACATGAAAATTTCCTACAGCCAACACAGATTGTTCTTTCGAATGCTTCCCTTCTACAGCATGATTTTTGCTTGGCTCGAGCCTACATACCGCGTCCTCTAGCAACGCATCAACAACCTCGACGGTGTAAACCTCAGTTGGGGACTGTAAAAATTAGTGTGGATGCTGCTTATCTCTCTTCGACAAGAATGGCTGCTATAGGTGGGGTGGCTCATGACCATGAAGGTTTTGTTCTAGCTGGTTTTTGCGATAAAACTGACTGGCGCGCACTCGGTCGAGACTGTAGAGACAACAGCTTTCAACGAAGAAATCAGATTAGACATTTCAAATGGCTGGTTGGATGCAAATATAGAAGGAGATGCCCTTAGTGTGGTCCATCGGCTTGCAAATCCTAGCCTAGACATCTCGACTATTGGCGTCCATCTTCAGGAAGCAAGACAAAGCCTAAGGACTTCCGGCGATTTACATATTCATTATGTTAATCGAGTTGCAAACTCTGTGGCACATACTTTGGCTCACTAGGCCTTTGATTGTGTCTCATCAGTTACGTTTGACATAGACCATCCGAGTTGTATCTGTAGCGACCCATTTTTTTGAAATCGCTAAAAAAATAGAGTAGTTTGATTTTCCTTTCGCTCTTGAGGAAAATATTTGGAGATTGAGGAAATCTTTTTGAAATTCGTGTTTTGGAAAATAAAAGACTTGGAGTCGTCATTGGCCACTTAGGTAGATCGGACACCATAGAACTAGAGATTCGTTCGAAAATGAGTTCGGGAGTTGGTTACGTGTGGGGAAGGATTAGCACCTCATCACGCCCGAAAATCGGTACCAAAATATATGTTGTTTTTAATTGATGAAAATTGTTGAAATTTAAAATGAATTTAATTAAGTGTTCTTGATTGAATATATGTTTTAATTAAACGGGCTTGTGTCAAATTGGTGGCTTGAATTAATTAAAAGTTTAATTAATAATGGTGACGATTGTCACGGGGCCATTACCTTCTTCCCAAAAGACATGTCTGATAGGATGTACAGCGCCACTGTATTTATATCCCAAGACCTCCCTTTTCCTTTCTGATGTGGGATTAATGACCCCGCCTCTTCTTAAGCGTGGCATTCTCCTCCATTCAACCTCGTGGTGCCCTCGTCACGAGCTTCCGCTCTCGTGATGAGCTACCTTGTCACAGTTTTCCACCCTGCCTACCCCACTCATGGGCACTCGGCGTGAAATCAGGCAATTAAAGGGTCGCTCTGATACCACTTGTCACGGGGCCATTACCCTCTTCCCAAAAGACATGTATGATAGGATATGCAGCGCCACCGTATTTATATCCCAAGACCCCCCTTTTCCTTTCCGATGTGGGATTAATGACCTCGCCTCTTCTCAGGCCAACAAAGGAACAAAGCGGGTGTTTAGATAATAGGCAGATCCCATTTTAGGAATTTTCCTTCTCAGGAACTTGTCGTTTAAGATCCTTGAATCGAGAGTTGACCCTAAACCTTTACCCCTTGAAGGCTTTCTCAGGACATCTATGAATGGAAGGACGAATGGTATTCTTTTACTTTACTAAGAGAAAGAGATGAAACCAAATAGATTGGACATGAAGGCCATAAAACTACCAGAGGAAAATGGATGAAGACAAGTTTATACTCAGAAAGTAAACCAAGAAACATAAGAAAGGGCAATAAGAAGGCCGAAGCAATCAATAGCAGGTACACTAAGTTAAATAGTGTAAGAAGAAGACACATGAAGATTCCACCGTTCGATAGGCACCAGTTTAGAAGAGCTGGGTAAAATTAATTACGTTCATGCGGGAACAAGCGACAATGTCTGGTATAGATATAGTTTGATTCGAGAATACATCCACAGACTCGAATAAGAGGAAAGAGAGTCTAGGCTGAAAACCCAAAATAAGCAGTCTAAAAAGAAGAGAGAGAAAGAAAAAGAAAAGAAAGAAAGAGACAAAAAAAGAGAGATTACACTCCATTGTTTGGGTTTACTAAAAGGTATTCCTAGATAAGAGTGTTTAAAAAAGAGAGAAATGAGTAGAATTTTCTGGGGCACTCCGCTGTAGTGAAAAGCTCAGAAGGTGGTTGTATGATCCACCCATCTTTTAAGTCAAAAGTGGAGTAGCTACATGAGTGATATATTCAAATCATGACTATGTCGAGTAACTCAGGGTTCTGTTGTATGCTCCATCATTATCCTCGAGACAAAGGACTGTGATGAGTTGAATTCCCTTAGAAGAGAAAAAAAAGAAAAAAAAGAAGAGAAAAGAAAAAGAAAAAGAGAGAGAAAACAAAAAAAAGATAAAAGATAAAAAGAATAAAAAGAAAATACAGTATATACCTCACACACAGATCAAACAATACAAGATCAAGACTTCAACTGTAAGAAATGAGCAAGAGATACATAAAGAATCCACAATTTTGAAGATTTGTATAGAAGCTTGAATTAAAGCCAAGTCAAGATAAGTCGGCCCGAAGATTGCCAATTTCGAAAAGGGAAATGACCTTTAGGGTGAAAACCCAAAAATGGGCAGTCTAGAGCGATCCAAAAAATGAAGAGGAATGAGTAGTCTGCCTGAGCATGTTGGCAACCAAAATACACTGATCTGAAGATACAGAAAAAGAAAGTGAACTCTAGGGTAAAAACCCAAAAATGGGCAGTCTAGAGCAATCCAAAAAAAGAAAAAGAAAGAAAGAAAGATGAACATTTCATCTGGGCATACCAATCACAAGAACTCCCAGAAATGTACATAATCCTTCATTCAAGAAACTTTGGAGGATCAATTTTTTTACGGAAAACAAGCATCAATACACAGCTAGAATGCAAGGCGGACCAAAAGAAAGAGAGTGAGGAAATGAACTCTAGGGTGAAAACTCGAAAATGGACAGTCTAGAGTGATCCCGAAAAAGAAAAAAGAATACTCTATGTGAGCATATCCAGATCATACGAGCACAGAGATACGGCTTCGTCTAACCATGAACCAAAGGCCTATATTACAAGCCTCCAAAGACCATTCTGATCATCCATAGATATCCAAGTTGAATGAAAATGTCTTCAGATTTCATTCCGCCTATAAGGGTTAACCTTGATTCAAGGATCGTCAAACTTCGAAGTGCTTGATCGACACCCAAATGAGAGGAGAATGAGGCACGGTGAGTTAGTGAGATTAAGAGAGCCACCTTAAATGAGTTAGAAATTAGGTATGGGATTGTGCCTCTTGAAAGCCTAATAGACTAGAAGAAACTATACATTTGTGTATATCTCCACAATAGTCAAGATCTTCTAAATATACACTTCATTAGAGTTGATCTCTGGAAATTTGAAGCAGATGTGCTATGGTGTTTGATATTTTGGAGGCAAACGTGTTTTAAAAGGTTTGACATTTTCTCCCAAAGTTTTGATGTTTACCATTTTTTCCAAACAATGTTTTTAAAATATTTGGTATTCCCTCCAAGTCGTGATTTTCAAAATGACTGTTATCTTTTCAAACAATTATTATTTTTTGTATTGAAACATACACAAGTAAATTGCCTTTTGCATTACTTTAAAAAATAAATGATAATGAGATTTAAAGCATAGGGACAGAGAGTTAGTTCCCGTCGAAATACTACGAGAAGATCAAGGATGAGCTCAGGGGATGGAAGCATTTTTGCTTACCCTAGTGATTAGAAATAGATCAAGGCTCTGTATGATGGGTCAGGAAATTCGAGGCAGTGGAGCCCGTGATTGAATGGGGCAACGCCAAGCGAAGAAGATGACAAGGGTTCTTATAAGAATAATATAAGGGCTAGAAGATCATTTATGAAGACATGTGATAACCCTGAAGACAAGAAAGCCTTCTACAATGAAAGATTTGAAAGCATATTAATTCAGATTCGAAGTGATTGATCAGATGAGGATTTAAGAGCATACAGTGAAGAAGTAAAGAGATGAAAAAATCTGAGGAATGACCTTTCAAGGTGTAAGACTTTAGAACAGAGAAAGATTGAAAGAAAAAGAAAGAAAGAGAGAGAGAGAAAGGGGTGAGAAAAGAAAAAAAAAGAAGAAGAAAAAGAAAACATTACATTGCATGCATCATAGACGCACGTCAATTTTTGCTTGTTTTAGACATGTATTTAAAGAATTGTCAAAAAGTTTGAAGAAGTAGATTTCATAAAAGAAAGAAAGATTTCAGCAGCCATAGTAGCTTGAGGCTAGATGACGACAGCCATAGTAGCATGAGGCTAGATGACGGTAGCCAAAGTAGCGTAAAGCCAGATATTAAGTCCTTCGAGCCATCAATAAGACCTTCAGGCATGATAATAATACCTCCGGGCCACCAGTAAGTCTTTCGAGCATGGTGATAAGTCTTTCGGGCCATCAATAAGTCCTTCGGGCATGATGCAGCAGCCATAGTAGCGTGAGGCCATATGACGATAACCATAGTAGCGTGAGGCCAGATGACGATAGCCAAGGAAGCTTAAAGCCAGATATTAAGTCATTTGGGCCATCAGTAAAACCTTCGGGCATGATGATAAGACCTTCGGGCCACTAGTAAGCCTTTTGAGCATGGTGAAAAGTTCTTCGGGCTATCAATAAGTCATTCGGTCATGATACGGCAGCCATAGTAGCGTGAGGCCAGTTGTCGGCAACCATAGTAGCGTGAAGCCAGGTGACGGTAGCCAAAGTAGCGTAAAGCTGGATCTTAAGTCCTTCGGGCCATCAGTAAGACCTTTGGGCATGATGATAAGACCTTCGGGCCACTAGTAAGTCTTTCGAGAATGGTGATAAGTCCTTCGGGCCATCAATAAGTCTTTCGGGCCATCAATAAGTCTTTCGGGCATGATACGGTAGCCTTAGCAGCGTGAGTCCAGAAAGATCGGCAGCCTTAGCAGCGTAAGTCCAAAAAGATTGGCAACCTTAGCAGCGTGAGTCTAGAAAGATCAGCAGCCTTAGCAGCGTGAGTCCAAAAAGATCGACAGCCTTAGTAGCGTGAGTCCAGAAAGATAGGTAGCCATTTTCGGTGTGAATCCCCAAACTTGAAGAAAGTTCGGCAGCCATAGTAGCGTGAGTCTAGAAAGATCAGTGGCCATTTTTAGCGTGAATATCTAAAGTTTTAGAAAGGTCAGTAGGCGTTTTTGGTGTAAATCCCTAAATTTGAAGAAAGATTTTGGCAGCCTTAGTAGCGTGAGTCCAGAAAGGCCAGTAGCCATTTTGGCGTGAATCCTCAAATTTGAAGAAAGATTTTGACAGCCTTAGTAGCGTGAGTCCAGAAGGATTGGTAGCCAATTTGGAGTGAACCCCTAATTTGAAGATAAAGGTTCTATATAGGAAGGGTCCATATTTTCGAGCACTCACAGCGAAAGGTTCTATATAGGAAGAACCTGTAACTCCGAGATTTCAGAAGCTAAAAGCTCTATATAGGAAAGACTTGCAGCTCCAGGGTTTGAAGACTAGCAGTTCTATATAGGAGGAACTCCTGGTCGGAAGAATCTATCTGTGACGTAGAAGGTTTTATATAGGAAAAACCCGCGTTGAAGACGAAGAGTTCTATATAGGAAGGACTCCGAGCTTTACCGTCTCAGAGTGAAAAGTTCTATATATTAGGAACTCGTAACTCGAGGCTTCAAAGTGAAAGGTTCTATATAGGAATGATCTGTAGATCCAAGATCATAAGGTGAAGAAGTTATATATAGGGAGAACTTACGAGCCTGAAGATTCGGCCAAGGAAAAGCAAAAAGTTCCAAAAGAACACGTGATTCCAAAGCTAAAAACAGGGAAGTCGGATAAAAATGAGTGCTTATAATCTTTGCTTTGTTCTCGTTTCACAAGAACAAGCAAAGAGGGGTAACTGTAATCACTCATTTTTATATGTTTTTGTTAATATTTTAATATACTAATATATAGTTAATTGGTATTGCTATTGCATGTTTACATACGAGCATGTGTGTTATTAATATGCATGTAATATATGTGTGATGTGTGTAAATGCATGTAGTACGTTATGTAGTGTATGCGTGCTATATGTGTATTGTTAGTATATATGTCAATGCGTGCATATTCATACTAAGTATGTATGATTAAGCCATTATATATACCAGTTGGTATGTTATTTTAATTATGTGTGTTATGGATGATATTTTGCATGTGTACCCGTATACAGTTTGCATGTGTGTGCTTGTGTGTATACGTATACGGTATTATTGTTATAATTATTATTATGAATATTATTAATATTAGTATTACCGGGCTGTATTAAAACATAAGCTAAATAAAATAAAACCCAAATGCATGTGAATCCAAAGTGCTAACAATCCAGTTGTAAATTACATAAAACCCAAAAATTTATTAATGTTTACATAGGCCCAATCTATTAACCTAAACCCAAACCTAATTAAAATCCTAGAACCCAGGTGACCTAATATATTTTCTTCCATGCAGCTGAGCAATTTAAGCCGTTGGATCGAGGCTTGATCCAACGGCCCAGATCAAAAGGAGAAGAACCTTTTATCTGCCATGTAACCCCATGCGCGGGCTAGTCACCTTCCCACGCGCGCGTGGCATGTACGCCCATAACTCTTCGTCTTCCACACGCCTCCACCGATGGCTGCCACGTGTTCAGATCAATGGCGACCGTCCTTCGCTCTGCCACCGTACAACCACCGTCGTAGTAACCTGTAAAAAAGAACAAGAAAGCATGGGGGGAAAATTACAGCAAGCAACCAGGAAGCAGTTGATTTTATTTTATTATATGTAAAAGGATATATATGTATCAGAAAATCTTGTAAAAAACGGGGATCTGAATCGAAAAATATAACAAAAAGTTTCACAGAAAGGTATTTTTTTCTTTCTTCCTCTTTGCATGTTGATTCAAAAGAATAATATAAAAAAGTGAAGAGAGAGGTTTACCTTAGTCGCCGTGAACCTCCCCTAACCGGCAATAAACTCCATATAGTGAGCCGATCAAAGGGGAAGTTTTAGTTTCAGTTTATACAAAAGAAAAACAGTTTGTTTCGGGTTTTTTCCTAGATTTAAGATATGGGAGTTTTTTTTTAATTTAAAACCGGATTTAGGTTCGATTTGAAAAGGGGATCGTTTGAGGACGGGGTTTGAGGCCCACCGGCACCGGCGAGCGGCAGCTGGTGGTTGTCTAGGGAGGCTGGTATGGCGGGAATGTCGCCAGATTCTGGAAGTGACGGCTGAGTTCACGAGGGATTCGTGAACTCAGATGGTTTAGATGAGAGCTTAGGGGGGAGGTTTCTCGGTTTTTGGGGGAAAATAAACAGAGGAAAGTTTTTTCTTTAAAAATGAAATTTGAAAATGACTAAAAGGGTAGGAAAGGAGTCGGATTAGGCGTTTAATAATTTTCAAAAGGGTTTAACGTCATGAAAGGTCCCTCCACATTTCTGTTCTTTTCGTTTTGGGTTTACCGCGCGGGTAAATTACACTGTCGGTCCCTCTGCATTTTTGAAAAGTCTCAATTCAGTCCCCAATTTTGTGAAATCAGACTTTTTAATGGTAAAATCACCGGCCTAGTCCTTCCGCGTTTTGAATGTTTGCACTTCGGGCTTGCCCCTTGGTCATATGACATGTTCAGTCCTCCTAGGTTTTCTTTGTTTTATAATTACATCCCTGAATTTATTTTTGTTTTTGTTTTATTTATCCCTTTTGCTTCTATTTTTTTCTCATTTCAGTCCTCTTGCAGTTTCATTAATATCGTCAATATATCATGTTTAAGTATATTTTATTTTGTTTGTATATTAAGTTCATTGATATTTTATTGCACATGCTTTTGTGATTATGTTTTTAGTATGTTTGCTTTGCCCATTGTGTGTTCTTATGTTTTTATTTCATGTTTTCATGTTTTATAATATTTGTTTAGTTGATCGTATTTTACCTTTATATTTTCATTTGTTAGCTCATATCTTACATGTTTGATCGGTGCTTGTCTAGTTTATTTGTAAATAGCATGGATTTTATGTTCATCTTGCTTTTTTGGTTATATGTTAGTGTGGTGTTTTTATCATGTTTAAATATCATGTTAATTTCCGGATGTAAATTATGTTATACGATAGAAGTCAAGTTTTAATTTTTTATATATATATTAGCATGTTGTTATGTTGGTTTAGCATTACATTTCACGCATGTCATATATAATATATTTGTGTGTTCAAGCATATTAGAATTAATTAGTTTAGTTTTGGAAATATGATCTTTTTGCATTTACATTTATATTTTTGTTTATTCATTATGGTATGTTATGTTATATTCATGTTTCATATTATTTTTGTTTAAAGTTTATAATTTTCTTTTTTATGTTTTTCATACCATGTTCATGTGAATGTTTTTTATATATTGAATTCTCTCTAAGATTGCATAATGGAATATATTTTGTCAATGCGATACCCTTTTATTCGAGATTAAACGTGGCCAGTATTAAGCGCATTGATGGTGGTTTATCGATTTACTCTCGAATAATGGGTCCTTAAAATCTACTCACACTTATAACCAAATTTTAATATTAATCGTCACTTTAATCCGGAAATTTTAATATTAGTAAAGCAGTAATTATTAAAATACTAATTTTGGGCGGTGTGTGGTGCTAATCTTTCCCCATCCGTAACCGATTCCCGAACCCGACCTTTTTAAAATATCTGATTTTTTGCGGTGTCCGGTCTACCTTAGTGGCCGGTGGCGACTCCATTTTTGAAATAAAATACGGTTTTTCTAAAACCCCACGGAAGACATTTTCAAATACCCAAAAGACCCACAAACACATTGAAACCCTGTTTTTTAGCGAAAAAGGAAAGATCGCTACACCTAATAATTCTTATTGGTTTCACTGTCTGATTCATTGTATTCACCTAGTATTCTGAAATCTCTGTTGCTTTCGTTTGTATTCATCTGAGGTCTGATTTTTTTGTCTCCACTTTGCATGTGTTGTTGTTGTTGCCGGTAAGGGAGGGACTAGACAAAAAACAGTGGCCGTACTGTTATCTGAAGATTCAAACGTGGGGCACAGGGTGGAGACAAAAGTCGGACGGTGTTGCGCACGTGTGTGGGAAACGATCTTGGTCGTCTGTTGCACTCCCAATCCAAAGGCCACAATGAAACGACACTCGGATACAGAGGGAAGCGTCTAAGGTTTCCTTCAGTAGAATGAACTGGACCGTCAGATCTCTCCAAATCTGACGGTTGGCGTATGGCTGCACCAAAAGCACTGAGATTAAGGTTTTAGAACTGTAATTTAGATTAGGGTTTATTTTAATTAAGGGCCTATCGTGCCTGCTGTAATATATGTACCATATGTTTTTTGGGCTCAATTTGTTTAATTGTAAATGGACTGAAAATATATATATATTGGGCTTTTTATTGATCACTATTTAACTTTTGTGTTTTTCCTTGGTTTTAATAAGAACAATAATAATAATAATAATAATAATAATAATAATATTAATAATAATAATAATAATGATGATGATGATGATAAAACCATAGTATTTAATAATGATAATTAATATTTATAATAGAAGTACCATCGATAATAATATTAATAATAATAAATATAATGATAATAATACTGACAAAAGTACTAATAATATTTTGGGTAAATAATAGTTATAATGATAATATTAATTAATATAAAATAAGGTACTAATAACCAAAGTCATCATTTCAAATATTCACACAAAAAATGTAAAAGCGGGTTAACACCCCGAATAAAATTAATGATTACAGTATCATGTCATTTATTTTGTTCGATACTATTTCTAGTTAAATGAAATTATCTTTATTTCCAAAAAAAAGTAAACCTTAACTCTAAACTTTAAACTTAATTTTTAAACCGAGTATAAATAAAAAAAGACAAGAATTTTATTTCATAGTATTTTGGTCAGATAAGCATAGGAATCGATGCATATGTTTCTCTGTCTGGTAGCCATCGTCGATATTCGTATTTACCAATGACCAGAGACAAAGTTACAGCTATATTGGAGCCCACTCAAAAAAATTACTTTTAATTTATATAATAAACTTAAAATATTATAAGATAATTATAAATTACATCCTTACTTAAAAAAAATTATATTTTACTCCCTCGAACTAAAATCTTGACTTCATCTTTACCGATGATTGGTTTCAGCCATTGCTTTTGTAGGTCTAAGATTAAGGTATCAACCATATAATGCTAGTTTTACATTGCTGTTGGATTTAGGTGGGTAGCTTTACGATAAATAATTTTAAAAGAGTATGTGTAAGAAAATATACAACACTTTATATTTAATTATACAGTCTAAAATTTAAATTTTTAACTCTACCCTAAACCATAAATATCCTATATTAAACTCTTAAATCCTAAATTTGACAGGTTTGTAAGGTTTAGGTGTTGGTTTGAGTTACATGATTTAAAATTTAGAATTAAAGTATAGGATCTAGAGCGTAGGATATAGAATTTTACAATTATGATTCAGGTTTAGATTGTATGTTTTAAATATAAAAAGTTTGTCTATTTTTTTTTACATGTTGTGTATTAAAATATAAACGTTTTAAAATTCCAACATCATTGAAATATAAACATTTATATCCTTAGTTTTTATGTTTTCCAAAATATATATTTTAAACTAAATTGATGTCACTTAACTCGTGATACTATACACAATTAAAACTTTATATATTTTTAATAATGATATTAAAAAAAATTTAGGTTTATGTCATGTATTTAAGGTTTGACCAACTCAATACAAAAATCTAACAAAAAAATAAAGAAGAAAAAGAAAACTTTGTAGTTGGATTCTAACTGTTGACTGGATATATTCCGGTTACATTCAGTGGATGGATTTGACTATTTTTTGGCCAATTCAGTGGATTTGAATAGCATGTGTGTCAATTGTTCTTGTGGCACTGCTTTTGCCATGGAATGCGATTTGACTCAGTTGCGTGAGGTTGGTCCTGACTCGGACTTGATCAATCAGGGTTTCCAAAGATTAAGTCATATGATTGGTCCTTTGATACTTTTCATAGTAATCCAAATAAAATGAATTTATATTAGTAATAAGGGTAAAGTAAATAAACTATCTTAAAAAATACAAAATAGTCACCAAGCTTTCAAAAGTTACATAATGGGCATTAAACTATAGTTTCTGTTACAAAATTGTCACTGAGCCGTTAACTATAGTTAAGTGAATGACGTGACAGTTACCAAAATCTGATTAATAACACATTTAATCCTCCATATTTACACATCCAATCAATTTAGTCTTAATTTTACCCTCATTATTGATGCCAATCAATTTAGTCTTAATTTTACCCTCATTATTGATGCCTAAATTGATTGAATGCGTAAATATTGAGGATTAAATATGATGTTATACAAATTTCTATAACTGCCATGTCACTCAGTTAACAACAGTTAATGGCTCAGTGACCATTTTATAACAAAAACTAAAGTTTAATGCCCATTATGTAACATTGAAAGTTCGGTGACCATTTTGTATTTTTTAGAATAGTTTAGTGACCATTTGTGTACTTTACCCTATGAATAATTGCATGTGATATTTTTTTTCGAGCTTCGAAAGCAAAATTTTATACGTATAATGTCAAAAAGAAATGTTTTTAATTGATCGAATAGTTATTTTGACTTCTAATTTTTAATCATTTTAACTCTTAATGTTTTATTTTAAGTTAAAATGGCTCTTTCGTGGATAAAAGATGTTAAGCCAACTAACCATAAAAAGCTTGAAATAAATTGATAGAATGACATGTCAACAGAAAAATAATTTCATATTATATATAAAATTTTGTAGATTTATTTTTTGACTGATGTGTCATTCTGTCAAGTCAGCACCTTTTGTTTATATGAATTTATGACATTGTTATATCAACACTACTATGCATGTTTGTCATGTCATTCAAATCATTTAACGTTAGTTGACTAATAGTTTTCATACATAGATAAGTCATTTTGACATATAATGAAACGTTGAGGGTTAAAGTGTTTCAAAAAGAAATAAGATCTAACGTCATTATTCAATCAAATGTTAGAATTACATTATACAAATTTTATACTAACACGATCAAGGTTAATTTGCTTATACCTCATTAAACACTTGCCATTGAAAAAGTGATGATGTACATTAAGAATACATGTTACTAATTGTTAGGAATTTGGTATGCAGCAAAATAACCAACGAGATAACGACATAGACCAAGACATGCATAGGAGACAAGATTTAACGTGGTGCAGCATAGCCTACCTCCACGGACAAGAGAAACGAACAATCCACTAATAACGTAGAGAATCTAAAGAGTACAAATACATGATAACACATGTAATACCAAAACCCGGTGTACAAATCCTATGACCCAGTGAAACCAACACTCTTCTCAACATCCCTACAATACCCATCTCTACAACGTAGGCACAATAGTTGTAGAGATCCTAAAAGTGATTACATTTTTCCAAAGTAATTATCCCTCTCTTTTATTTTCTTGTTCTCTCATAATTCAAAGGGTTACACCTAGTATATATTTATAGTCCCAAATACTTGGTCACCAAGAAACATTATTCAATAAGATCTCCTAGATATTTACTCATTAAAGTAAATCCTAATTACCAAGTAATCTTCAGCCACTAGAATTACAATAAAACCCAACTTAATTACCAATTAGAATTTGAGTCAAAATATAACAAATCTCCCCCTTGACACAAATTCTATTCGAGCATTAGTCTTCAAGTCTTCAACAGCTTCAATTTTTACGTAAGCAAATATCCGTTGAAGCTCCGCCGCCAAGTCTTCAACAACTTCAATTCTTACGTAGTATCCGTTGAAGCACCGTTGAATTTTGAGAATTACTCCCCCTGACTGAAAATTCGTTGCAGCAATACTCCTCTGGTATGTCTCCAACATCGCACCGCAAAATCCGCAGCAAAAATTCTTCCACAATAGCGCAGCTCGAACCATAGCTCTGATACCATTTGTTAGGAATTTGGTATGCGGCAAAATAACCAAAGCGATAACGACATAGACCAAGACATGCACATGAGACAAGATTTAACGTGGTTCAGCATAGCCTACCTCCACGGACAAGAGAAACGAACAATCTACTAATAACGTAGAGAACTCGAAGAGTACAAATACATGATAACTCATGTAATCCCAAAACTCGATGTACAAATCTCATGACCCGGTGGAACCAAAACACTCTTCACAACATCCCTACAATACCCATCTCTACAACATAGGCACAATAGTTGTAAAGATCCTAAAAGTGGTTACATCTCTCCAGAGTAATTCACTCTCTCTCTCTTATTGTCTTGTTCTCTCATAATTCAAAGGGTTACACCTAATCTATATTTATAGACCCAAATACTTGGTCACCAAGAAACTTTATTCAATAAGATCTCTTACCTAAAATAGATATTTACTCATTAAAGTAAATTCTAATTATCAAGTAATCTTCAACCACTAGAATTACAATAAAACTCAACTTAATTGCCAATTAGAATTTGAGTCAAAATATAACACTAATTATTTAGTTGTTCTAATAGGATGAGTCATCAGATCCTTGAATAATATCAAAAGTTTGAATCTTGAGGTTATGAATGGAGAAAATTGAATTGGGGTGGTTGCCTTCTTTAGGGGTGGGCTTTCGATCGAGTCGAATAATTTTTTTTGAGTTAGTCGATTTGACGAGTCCTATTTTATAACTCAAAAACTTTATTTGAATTTTTTCAAGTCAAATTTATAAAATTCAAGCCAAGTAAAGTCAAGTCGAGTTATTCGAGTTTCTATTCAAATTTAATTTTAAATATTTATAAATGTTATGATATTAATTTGTTTCAATTTAAACGACTTTCTATAACCATATACGCTATACAAATATATTTCTTCATATTTTTTCACATGTAAGGCTGAGTTGAGGGATTAGACTCAAACTTAAAAATCGACCCACTAATTACTAAAAATTTCGAGTTATTTGAGTCATTTAAACTCTTTTATAACTCAAACTTTATTTAAAATGTTTCAAAAAAAATTATAAAATTACGATACGAATCATTTTTTTTCACGAAGAATTTTGCTTCTACCTAATTTTCGTAATGAATTTCTACTCCTATATGATAATTCGTACAAATCAACTTATAAATCATATATTAATGATTATATCAACATCTCAAATCCTAACAAACTACACAAAAAATTAAAAGATAAGAAATAAAATTATTAGATAAAGTCTTGTACCAAATCACGCGGTGCAATGTCCCGCCGCCCAGCCTCAGGCTAAAGTACAATACACATAAATTTCAGATTTTTATTACAGAATCTTCTAGTTAAGATTGATTTGTTCCACACGTTATCTTGTCGGAACGAAGACACAACTTTCTGGGAAAATCAAACTCGTAATTTTCCACGCTCTCGTCTCAATAACGGTCATCTTCTTCTATAAATACTCCATCTTCACAAAATCATTGTCCCGTTCATTTTCATCAATAAATCACTCAACGGATTAACTTCACATCAAAAAGAAAAGAAAAGAAAAGAAAAGAAAAGAAAAGAAAAGAAAAATGGAAGCAACGATTTGTTCTCTCCGTAACTCCTCAACTTCAGCTCTTCTTCCGCCACGTCCGTTCGCCGGTAATCCACTATACCGACGAACGGGTTTGGAGAAGCCAAGAACGGTAAACATCAGAGCAATGGCGTCGAAAAGATCCGACCCGTATAGTCACGATTTCGACGGGAAGCTGGTGGACGAGAGCATGATCGTGTTGAGAAAGCGGATTCAGGAGATGAAGATGGTGGAGGAGAGTTACGAGCCGCCGCGGAATTGGATGGAGTGGGAGAAACAATACAAGAGGGAGAAGTACGACGTCGATGTTTGCGAAGCAATGGGGAGTTTGCAGTCGAAGCTGATGGAGACGAGGCCCAGCGTTGCTCTGGGAATGGGACTTCTTCTTCTCTTCAGCTTACCCACTTCAATGGCGGCGGTTCTGTTTCATGTCATGGCTAATTAGCCAAGATAAAAATTTAACATGGAATTAGTTTTAGCATATCATTGCTAAACTCAAGTTTAGATTTTAAATTTAAACACAGATGAATTTTGAGATGTGTACAATTGTTACATGAATAACTTAAGCTTGACATGTTAAAAAGTACTCATAGTATATATTATTATTTTTTAAAGTAAATTATACTCAAATAGTTCATATAGTTGCCTATTGAGTTTCCCCCGATTAAACACAGCAATTTTCGAATTTAGGAGTTTGGGGATTTTGGATAGCTGTAGGTATTGTATAGATAGAAAAAAAAGTTGTTCATATTGAGTGCATAATATTTAAAATTTGGTCCAACGTGTTTTAAATATATTTCATGTTAGATCTATATTAATGAAGTAATATTTTGATACACAAGATGTACAAAATTTATTTTATACTATCTGTCTATTTTAAGATTAAATCATAAAATTTAAATTCATAAACCCTGAATTTTAAGTCCTAAACATAAAATCTAAATTCTAAACCCCTAAATAGGGTCCATAAACTTTAAAATTATAAGTTTTGTATAGGCTAAAGTTTATACGGCTTGTGTATCAAATATTTTTCATACTAATATTTAGAGTTTAAATATGGAGGATTGTACTATTCAAAAAAATTATGGAGGATTGTATAATTTTTTTACACCTATTGTGTACCTTTTTCACATAATTTAAACTACAAGATATAATTCTAAGGGTAATTATATCATGCACTGTCAATTGAAACTTTTTTCAAAGCATGACTAATTTTACTATAAAAATTAAAATCCTAAATCATAATCCTAAAACCCTAAATCCTAAACCCTAAGTCATAACTCCTAAAACTTAAATCGAAACAATAAACCATAAGTTCTAAACCCTAGATCCTACAATTTAAACCCTAAATTGAACCCGTTTGTGGGGAAAAAGTTTTCTACCGCCAGTGCATAGTATTTTCCCCGATTCTAGACCATAACCTTTAAACTCTAAACACTAAAATCTAAACCTTACAACTTAAATTCTAAACTTAATGCTTAAACTCTAAAAATTAACAGACTTATGTAACTTAAACTTTACCTAATATATATACATATATCGGAATATTTTCCTAATATTTAATGTTCAAATTATTGGATAGACTATTGAATATAAATTTATAAGTTGGAATTCCAATTAAAATATTTTAGAATTTAAAAATTAATTTAAAATCCGAATTATAATTTGAGGATATCTAATTGAATAGACGATGTTGATATGTTTCAGTGCTGAAATTAATCAGCCTGGTTTTAAGAAGTCGCCATAAACTGCACCATTCCTTTCACCAGGCCCATTATCAGCCCCATCAAGCCCATAGACCACGTTGCCCTCTTCCAACAAGAGCTAACAATCAACCTACACGTTTGAACTAGGATTACTAACCAAATTGAGCAATTAATGGTAGGGGTTAAATTTATATATCAACCTTGCTCATTTAAAATGAAATGAATAAGAACTCAACTCAGTGAAAAAATAGATGATGTTCATTCTAGGAGATTCGAGTTCAATTGTTATGTCTACAAGGTATGTGCATTGTCAAAGGGTTAAGAATATGTATGAACAGATATTACCTTGTAATCGCCTTTAGAATATTAAAAAAATAAATGAATCATGATTTCAGTAGAAAAGGGAGTGTTGTTATTTTTATTTTTTTGACTAAAAACGATAAACTGGATTTTATTAAAACAAAAGAAGGTACAATATGGATAATACAACTCATCCAAAGGAGATTTGGGGCTAAGTCTGCTAAAAACTCCTACAGATAAACTCCAAAGGCACAAAAAATGATACCTTCCTATGAAAAACTCACTAATCGTCAATAATACTCCTTGTCTCGATCCAACTAGACGCTTAAAATGTGATATAGGAATGATGGGCGAAACAAACAATCTTGTAGGCTATTTCGCTGAACAGATCTGGATGCAACGACAACCAACCGCAAAGGAAATCACACTACTGAAGAAAGCCGACAAACGCAAATCAGAACCAAGCGTCGTGAGAAACTCTACACGAACACAGATTTACCGCAAAGGTAGGGAAAACGTGCCATAGGGTAGAGGAATGGCACAAAGGCAGAGGAAAAACGTGCCATAGAGGCAAATAAACTAAGCACACCAAGATTGCAAAAAGATAAATCCAAAACAAATGAAAACTTATTTAAAAAAACTAGAAGAAAATTAAACATAAAAAAACAAAGAGAAAAAAATACCAGATGTCGGCAACCAACACTAAAGTTGGTGTCGCTGCCGATCAATCAAAGTGAAAAAAGATGAACAAGTGATGGCGATAATAGAGAGAATAAAAAAGTTGAGTGTTGTTATTTTTAAAAGATTTGAGTTCAAACATTTTGTTTGTAGGTGTGCGCGTTTTCAAAAAACTAAGAGTAAAGAACATATGTTAGTATGTAAGTACACTAAAATATTAAAAAATAAATAGATCATATGAAATATTTTGAACATTCAGTCATGGACGGGACTAGGATCAAACATTGGGAGGGGCAAATGTCTATTAAGCCTTTAAATCTAAACATTGGAAGGGCAAAGGTCTTATTTAACTACTACCTCCGTCCCACTGAAAATGTCCAGTATTGACTTTTTTTAAGTCAAACTTTTTAAACTTTGACTATTTATTACTTTAAATGTATTATTGGTAAAAATATGAAACAATATGCTTTAAAAACCTTATATCAAGTAGTTTAAAAATATATATTTTATAAAATTTAATTAATTCAAATATTTAAAATAATTATGGTCAAAGTTAAATTTTTTTGACTTTTTAAAAGTCAATACTGGACAAAATTAGTAAGACAGAGGGAGTAATATTTAAACTAAAAAGGACCTAAAATCTCATTATGCCAAAAATTTTGGGAGGGACAACAGGCCTTCCTACTCTATATAAAGCTTCGTCCGTGTATAATATATATATATATATATTTTCCAGATCCTCCCCACTTATAAATAAGAGAATATTAAACCTTTAAACATACTCAATATTACATCTTCCTATATATTGTACCAACCATAATAACAATCAAACTATACTCAATTTACATTTCATTTTACATGTTCTTGTCGGAACGAAAACACATTGTCTTCATAAAATCATTGCCCCATTCATTTTCATCAATAAATCACTCAACGGATTAACTTCACATCAAAAAAAAAAATGGAAGCAACGATTTGTTCTCTCCGTAACTCCTCACCTTCAGCTCTTCTTCCGCCACGTCCGTTCGCCGGTAATCCACTATACCGACGAACGGGTTTGGAGAAGCCAAGAACGGTAAACATCAGAGCAATGGCGTCGAAAAAATCGACCTGTATAGTCACGATTTCGACGGGAAGCTGGTGGACGAGAGCATGATCGTGTTGAGAAAGCGGATTCTGGAGATGAAGATGGTGGAGGAGAGTTACGAGCCGTCGCGGAATTGGATGGAGTGGGAGAAACAATACAAGAGGGAGAAGTACAACGTCGATGTTTGTGAAGCGATGGGGAGTTTGCAGTCGAAGCTGATGGAGACGAGGCCCGGCGTTGCTCTGGGAATGGGGCTTCTTCTCTTCAGCTTACCCACTTCAGTGTCGGCAGTTTTGTTTCATGTCATGGCTAATTGGCCAAGATAAAAATTTAACATGGAAGTTTTAGCCGGTGAACTATATCATTGCTAAACTCAAGTTTAGATTTTAAATTTAAACATTAAAAAAAGCATTCAACGATTTTTACCGTAAGTAAATAAAGCTTTTCGTTGATACTCTCTCTTCTCTTTTATATTGTGGGTTTAAAATTTATTAAGAGCAAATTTTTTCTCTCGCTCTGCCTAGATAAAAATATATAGTTTAAACCTAACATGTAAAAAATCTATAGAATATGTTATTTTGTTTTTTAAACACATTATATTCAGTTTATTCATATAATAGTCAATTGAGTCTTTGCTCGAACAAACACAATAATTTTTGAGTTTAGGAGTTTGGAAATTTGGGTAGTTGTAGGTATTGTATAGATAAAAAAATGTGTTCAATGAGTGCGTAATATTTAAAATTTCATTCACATATTTTAAATATATTCACGATAGATCTATATTAATATAATATTATTTTAATACACAAATTGTGTAAAAATTATTTTATATAATCTACTTATTTTAAGCATAAATCTTAAAATTTAAATCTCTAAACCCTAAACATTAAATTCTAATGCCAAATAGGATCTCTAAACCCTAAAATTCAAAGCTTGTATAAGTTAAAGTTTGTACAGTTTGTGTATCAAAATATAGTATATATTAATGTTTAGAGTTTAAATATAAATGGTTGTGTTATTTTTTTACACATATTATGTATCAAAATTGACACTTGTATACTCTTTTTATACAACCATTCATAAAAAAATATGTAAACTGTAAAATATAACCCCATATTATAAATTTTAAACTCTAAATACTAAAATCTAAACATAAACTCTAAATTATAAACAGTAGAACTTAAACTCTAACTTCAATGCTTAAACTCTAAAATTAACATGCTTTTTTATTACAATACTAAAATTAACATGCTTGTCTAACTTAAAGTTTACACACAACACATGTATCAAAATATTTTGGCTTTGTCTAACCTATGCCCTAGGGCATAGACTAATGTGTATTTAATAACATTAATTAAGTAGAAGATTATATTGTTGCATTTAATATGAAACTTTTAATAAAAAAAACTCATTTGAGAGATTATTTGATTTTTTAACCCTAAACCTTTTGCCTTAAACCCCTAACACTAAACCCAAAAAAACATAAACACTAAACCATAAAACCATAAACCTTAAACCTATAAACCATAAACACTAAACCCTAAACCCTAAACAAAACCCCCATAAACCCTAAAACCCCTAAACAAAAAACCATAAACATCACAACCTTAAACCCTAAACACTAAACCTTAAAACCTTAAACCATAAATCTCAAAAATCCTAAACCCTCAAATCCTGAACCCTAAGCAAAAAATATAAACCCCAAACAAAAAACCCTAAACACTTAAACAATTCAGTGTGAAAATTAATATTATTAAATGAGTTAAATAATCGAAGAATCCTCTTAAATGAGATTCTTATTAAATGTAACAATAGAATCTTCTACTTAATTAATGTTATTAAATACACCTTAACCTACACCTAAGGCATAAGTTAGACAAAGTTAAATATTTTTCTTTTTGTTTTTTGGTTTGAGCTAAGGTATCCACCCCGATAGCAGTGACTAATCTCCTTGCCGTGGGTGCTCTCACTAAGAAAATATTTTTTTTTTGTGGTTTGAGCCAAATATTTTTCTAATATTTAATGTCCAAATTATCTGATAGACTAACAAAATGACTTTGGCCTTGTTTGGTAAACAGCTTTTTGAGTCAAAATTAGAGGTTTGACCAGTCAAATCCATTAATTTAAATGTTTGGTAAATAGAGGATTATAATAGCGGATTGGGGTGAAACCTCTCATTTTGAAAAAGTTCACTTTAGGAGCTTTTTGAGTTAGAGGTTTGGATAAAAGACTTGTGAATACTCTTTTGTCCTTGATGATTATAATTTTTTTCTAAAAAAAATAAATTTGAATAACTAATAAATTTTTTAAAAAATAATTTTATAAATAATAAATTAATATAGCATATAAGTTTAATAATTAATAAAATTATATTCAAAATATAATTTCATAAATAAGAAATTAATATATAGATATAAATTTAATAATTATTAAAATTATATTAAAAAGATAATTTTACAAATAAAAAATTAATATATACATCATTCATATATACTAAGTAATGATATTAAAAAATTTAATTTTCATAATGTAATTAATATTAATGGATACAAAGTATTAATAACTAATAAATTATTCAAACAAGTATTGAATATAATTGTGTCCTTATGTGTCATTTTGCTTGTTCAAATAATCAAACAGCTATAAGCTATCAGTTAATTTTACCCAATATTTTTATACAATCCGCTAGTTAAATCAGTTAATGCTATCAACTAATATAATCTGTACCCGCTAATTGTCAAACGAGGTCTAAGAGATATGTGTAATTTGATATTTCAATTAAAACGGTTTAAAATTTAGAGATCAATTTTAAAATATATGTCTAATACAAATATAGAATGTGAGATGTTGATGCGTTTGGGCTATCATTAAGCAAATCCTCGAAGCCTTAGATCTACACCATTCCTTTCGCCAGGCCCATTATCATCCCCATCAAGCCCATAGACCATGGTGCCCTCTTCCAACAAGAGATAACAAGCAACTAACACATTTGAACTATAATTATTAACCAAATTTAGTAATTAATGGTATGTGTTAAATTTATAAATCAAACGTGCTTACTTTAAATGTGTAGATCATGTGAAATATTGCACATCCATAATTTAAGGGATAAAAAATAACATAAGTTAATAGTATCTAATCTGCCCTTAAATCAAGAAACCAAATATTAAAACCATTCCAAGCTCTATTACATCAATCTCAAAACACTGTTTAAAATTAAAATACTTTCCCCCCAGATTCTACTTGTTCTTGATAGTGATTCCAAGCTCACCTGCAACAATAACAGTTGTAGCCATATCCAGAAACATCCCATGTTCAACAACACCGGCAATCCTCAGAATACCATCGCTTGCCACTCGCAGATCCCCAATGCTTTTCTTCAAATACAAATCCACAATATAATTCCCATTATCAGTCACAAATGGCTCCCCTTTAGCATCATTCCTCAGTTTAGCGACGCAGCCCGAGTTTTCAAACATGTTCTGGAGTTTACGTGCGGTGAATTTCCAGCAAAACGGGACGATTTCAACCGGCGTGGCTAAACCACTGTGGTTAACCAATTTGGATTCATCCACGATGCAGACGAATTTCTTGCAAGCTCCTTCCACCATTTTTTCTCTTAACAGAGACCCGCCTTGGCCTTTGACGAGGTTCAGATATGGGTCCACTTCGTCGGCGCCGTCGATGGCGAGATCGATGGTGGGGTGGCTGTCGAGATCCGAGAGCGGGATGCCTAATGAAAGTGCTTGTTCTTGTGTTTTCTTCGATGTGGGAATTCCCACGATGTTTTTGAGCTTGCCGAGACGAAGCAAGTCGCCGATTCGATCCACGGCGTGTTTGGCTGTCGAGCCTGTGCCGAGGCCCAGAACCATGCCGGATTCGACGAACTCGACGGCTTTGTAGGCGGCGATTTTTTTCAACTCGTCTTGGGTTAGGATGACGGGTGGTGACAAAGAAGGCGGCGTTGCCAAAACCTCCATTGATGAAGCTTTCTCGGACCAAGCGATTGCCATTGTTTTTTTGTGGTTAATGGGTAATAAAGATTAAAGAATAAGAACCGATCAAATGTTAAAAATTAAAAAAAAATTATAATGAAGTTAAATCAACAGAAACCAAAGGATTTTCCCTCTGAAATCCAAAATGGAAAACTGGATAAACAGAGTAGAGGCGGGATATGTGGGATTGTTTGGGTCAATGGAAAATGGAATGGGGATTGATTGGTTCTTATATTTTAGAAATTAAAAAAAACAACAAAGGTTAAATTATATTGCTAGTCCCTCCATCATGTTAAGAGTATAAATATTTATCTAATTTTAAAAAGTTATACACGAGTCACACAATTAATCGACTATCACAAACAAGTCATTAGACAGTTAAATATTAAACGATTTTCTTACTTGGAATATTTTATTCATTAAAAATATTAGATTTTAGAGAATTGCAAGCAAATTACTCAATTAATCGATTGTAACAATTAAGTTATGTGTTATTATGTTGATTGTTGTATACAGTGACTGATGAAATCCAAATTTTACCACGTGATTTATCTCGATCTCTTTGTTCAATTTATCCTATTAAATTCTTGAAAATCTCTAATGAGCCATTAAATCGCCCAAAAACATTTAAACTTCTTAAACATTGATCTATGTTGTCCACTGTCAGGTGACTTTTGTCTCAAGATATATTATTCCTTTCGCCAACAACAACCTCTCCACCCAGAATAGATTTTCTTTTTTGATTGTTAAGTGACCCGTTTGTGACTTTTTGAAATTAGTGAATTGTTTGTAATCTTACTAATAATTACGGACGTCTCATTTGTAATCTTATTGACAATTAGATAACATATGCAATTTTTCTTAATAAGAAAATCATTAGAAAAAAAACATCTCCAAACGCCTGTCCGTTTCATTTTTAACGGTATAGTATCCTACTATGACAATCTATTAATTAATTGAGTAATTTAAGTGTAGCTTTACCAAATAAATAAATAAAATAGAAAGAGATATTTTAGAAAATTAATGTTTTTTTTTGTTTTGTCGGTACGTGGTTATGAGGATCGAGCCGTGGTACAGGAACTGAGTGGAGAAAGCAAAATCTGTAATTAAGACAAAGGGCGTCCACCTCTTAAGTCAAGACTCACGCCACATCATTCAATTAAATTATTTATATTATTTGTTTTTTAAAAAAAATCAAAAACAAAAATAAAATGGGTGGACGTGGTCTTGTCTTGAAGTTACTTTTAGACTTGTCTTTTTGAAAATAGATATTACAGAACCTCATTCGAAACCAATAAAATATTAAAATATCAATCATTTTTTTATTTTTATTTTTATTTTTAATATGTACTTTTTTAGAGAGATTCATATAATACGTGTTTTGATCAAATATTTAGTGTAATTTTTTTATTTTAAAAGTCGAAATAAACTCAAAACAATTTTTATTTTAAATTAAAATTATTTAAAAATATCTAAACATATTAAAATATATCTATAAAATAGTTTCTTAATAGTAGTTTTTTAATATTTAAAATAAGGGGCTTTAGTGAACGGGTCATGCAGCCTTGACAAGCTCTTAAAAGTGTTAAATCGCGCAAATTTGGTCTAACCTATGGACCAATTCTATTTGTCGAAATCCTATTCGATAATATATATAAAAGTTACGAATGTTGGTATATTTTTTTGTTTTCGTTCCTATTCTTTCTGACTTTATCTTTATTAATTCGAATTTTAGTAGGTAAATTTTTCAATGTAAATTTTATGTATATACAGAATCTAAAATTAAAAATCTGGTTAAGCGACACCAAACTATTTACCACTAACCTTGTTGATAATGTCGGTACATTTTTAATTCGACGTTTTGAAGCAAAGTTTCATATTCAAATAAAAGTTCTATTCTTCGCATGATATGATTCTATCATTATTATTCTTCTTTCGATTTCAATTGCATTTTTAAATTCATTAAATATATATTATTTTTATAAGATATTTTATATTATTTTAAAATATATTAAAAATATTTAATTTCAACCTATGCTCAAAATAATAAAAAAGAGTAAAATTAAAATAATAATATACGAATGTAATATATATATGTAACACCCTCGACCCAAATATTACATTTGGGCCTCAAGTCCAACTCAAAACCGTAAAATTTCTCAACTTGTTTAGCCCAAATAAAATGCTTTCCAAAACATTTAAAGCCAGCGATTTAAAATATATATATATATATAAATAATTAAAACATTACAAAGGGAGCTCAAAGTAAATTAAAATATTTGAATATTCGATTTGATTAATACAATGTGCAAAATAAGAATTGCAGACTCAACTGCGTAAGGTCTTATACATAGCCCACCAAAACACAAGTATCGTACTCTAAAAATCATTTGCATGCTGAAATTCCATTACTGATAGTGTTCCTCGATCCCACGATCCGACGATCAACCTATGCACGAAAACAATGATTCCGAGCGCTGAGCTTACAAAGCTCAGTGGTACACATTTACTCTACTATACTTCATGCTAATCATAAACATAAGCATGCAAGCTAGTACGAGCAATAATGAGAGATAAATAAATATGTGGCGCTACTATTAGTTGCCTAAACACATGCTCTCATCATAGCAATCATCATACACGACACCCAAGGCCCAACCATACTAAAAAACATGGCAATATAACACCATATAGGTATGCCGCTACCTTTGGCCGCCAAATCATATAGCATAGCATATACTCATTATACCACAATATAGGAGTGATGCTCGATTCCACTAAGCCTCGGGATCCTACACACTGAGTGAGGCTCAGCTCCACTAAGCATCAGGTTCGTACACTCTTTAGGGTGAGGCCCGGTACCACTAAGCATCGGGATACATACACCCATGCTTGGAATCTCTCATCAAGCATCTTCGAATGAGTCCCGATCCCATTAAACTTCGAGTTCATACATTCAGAAATGTTTAATAATGGTGTTGCAACACTTTCTCATAGGGTATCTAGATCCCATCAACAAGGTAACTCAACCAATCAAGTGTACAAACAGCATACAACATTTACATGCTTACCAATCTATATGGTTTCTAGCAATTTTCAAGCCATCACTTAAGTTTACCAACTTGTTAATACATTATGAATAAGTATACAATTAATCTTATTTATCGTCTCCGTTGATCCTCGTTATCTCATTTATTAAAGCATAATTCAATTATTAATATATACATTAATTTCCACTCTTAATTTATATTTATTGATTATTTAGCGTATCAAGTATTGGTACTCAAACACGAGTATCAATACGGTACCCTCAGGTATTAGTACTCATTCGCGTAACGATAATGAAACTGATTACTAGAAATCTCATATTTCCACAAGTATCGATACAGGTCAACTCGTATCGATACGACCCCTAATAACGTACTAGTACGACCAAAGCTAGTACTGATACCCTAAGCACGGGTTCGTACTATTTTCTTGAATTACAATTTTACAATACTTTATTGAACCCTAAAGCTTATAAAAATCATTTAAGTACGTTGCTAAAGCATTTAATTAATTATTATCACTTACCGGTTTTTTACCAATTTAATTGAATATTTATCGATATTATCTCAAATCATTATTTAATCAAACATATTAATCTGTTCAACTAGCACACAAGGCCTCACTATATGTCAATCAGTCGATCAATCATCCAATAATCTTACGAGTATACCAAACGACCCCACATGGTCTCTAAAGTTTATACGGATCTCATTATATTCGTATATTATCATACATCTCATATTATCGGCCTCTAACATGCTTATTACCTGACTCCTAATTTGCAATCACTAACATGCAAGGCAATTACACTTATGATGCTCATGAAGCATTTCAGAGTTCGAAGTGTACTAACATTAAGCCGATATCGCTAAAATCCTCACTTGAGCTTCTCAAATATTCCACTTGATCCTATATCCAAACCCGAGTAATCCTTATATACAAACAAATACAAAAATACATTAATTCCTTGTATCTTCTACACCATTCACAAGGTCAAACGTGTAAAACTAGCTTACCGAGTTCAAATTTGGCGAAACAGACTGATCTAATATATCTAAAACATCGAGAAACCCCCGGATAAGATCCCAAAAAAAAAATCAACGGCCGGTCAATTCCCTGGTGATCCTGTGCGGCACAGATGCATGGTAGCTGCTGTGCACCCGTGGGCTATGATCTGGTACAGCCAGGAGTATGTGCACCAAGGTGCAGAATTCGGTGCAGTGCAGTGCACCATAGCAGGGTGCACCCGCTTAGCCAGGCGCACGTCCACTCCTAGGGACGGCGCGTGGGCCATCCTACAATGGTCGGACGGCACGTGGGCTCCAATCTCGCAATTTTTCGGTCGTTGATTCTGATGGTGACCTTCGTTTGCGACAATGATAGCTAGAACGTGTTGAACCAGCTTTTTCGATTTTTCTTTTTCTTTACTCTGACGAATGGCGGCTCGGACGACGACGCGACAATCATCGTTGAGCTTACCTCGACGAGACATTTCAAATGATGATGACGGTGTCGTGCATGGTAACTCGTAGATCGAAGCCCAAAGCCTTTTCTCTCGTTCTCTCATTTTTCTTTCCTTCCCAAAATATCTGTATTCTTTTTGTCTCCTTCCTCCCTATCAAATCAGCCCACTTAAAATTATAAAAAATTTATTTTTTATTTTACCAAATAAATAATAAAAATATCCACCATCTTTTACCATAAAGCTTATATCTAAATTTTAATTGAGCCCCTAACTTAAAGGTCCATTACTCGGGTTTTGGTATTGAGAAAAGAATGAATGGTGGGGGTAAGGTTGTAAATGTAATCGAGAATGGATGAAGATATGCAACTTGAACGGTCCATAAACCAAGTTGGAACTTTCAATTTTCAGTGCCTTACCTAGGCTAGGCTAAGCTAAGCTAGCTGGGCATCATATCGGGAAACTCAATAATGAAAAAAAATTAAAGAGATAGTGTGTCGAATCTAACTAATTGTTTTTTTTTAAAAAAAAAATTAATAAGTAATTTTAGTAAAAAAAATAATATTTTAAAAAAAATATTTAAATATTTGTATGTGTAAGGTTAGTGACATAATTTGGAGTAAAAGTTTAAGGGGTAACTTAATTTTTTTTTTTAAAAAAATAGAGGTTCAAACAAAATTTTTAAAAAAATTTGAGGGTTTAACCAAAAAATTTAATAATTTTGAGAGATTTAACAAAAAAATTTAAAAAATTGAGAGAGAATTTAATTGAAAATATTCAAAATTTTAAAGCTTAATATAAATTCTTAAATATCTTGAGGGGGCAAATTAAAATTTTCAAAAATTTTAAGGTTAAAATTCAAAATTTTCAAAATTTGAGGGGGCGTGATCTCATTAGCCCCTTAAAAGATTTGCTTGAGCAAAACTAGACTCAACTCGAAAAAACTGAAATTTTTGACTTGACTCGAGGCGAAAAAACTCGACTCGAAATTACATAAACTCGACTCGAAATAATTTCAAATAAAGTTTGAGTTGTAAAATAGAAATTTGAATAACTCAAAATTTTTAGTAATTAGTGGATTGATTTTTAAGTTCGAGTCAAGTTTCTCTATTTTTTCTGATATGTATATACCGATATAAAAAATATGAAGAAATATATGTCACATATGAAAAAATATGATGAAATATAAATCCATATCTTTTATGATTAGAGAAAGTTGTTTAAATTAGAATCAAACTATACTATAACATGATAAATAATTACAATTAAATTTGTATAGAAACTCGAAAACTCGACTCGACTCGAATTTCATAAACTCGACTTAATCGAAAAAAATTTAAATAAAATTTGAGTTGTAAAATATGATGCGTTAACTCGAATAACTCAAAAATTTTTGACTCGACACGATCGAACGCTCACCCCTAATTCGCTCTGTGCAAGATGTATATGCGTTATTAAAGTGTTAAGAAAAAATATCAACAGATATTAATATATAATAATACCGGTATAAAAAAAATGAGTAAAATCAAATTAAAATATGTAAGTTGGAACTCGGAATTTGAAAGCCGCCTACAGTCTACAACTAGGCTTACAAGTTAAAATATTGCATGCAGCGGCATGTCACGTGATAAGTCATGGATTGGGCTTTCTAACAGAAGTTCACTGTTCACCTACTTATAATATTGTTTAATATTATTTTTAAAAAGTATTTTTAGGGTTAAAATTATTTCCAGAGTTGAAAGTATTATTAAAAGAAAACATTTGAAAATATTTTTAAACTCAAATACAGAAGCTAATTTTTTTTATTTTTATAGTTAGAAAAGTATTTTTAAAAGTCAAAATATAATTTTTATTTTTATTTAATATCTTATAAGGTATTTATTTTTATAATTTATAAATTTATAATTTAAGATATAATTAAAGGATTAATAAATTATTTATGATTTAAAAAGTTGAATATCTTTTCATGAAATTTTTTTAGATAAAATTTATTTTAAATTCTATATATTTTCACGGAACATATATAATTGTTAAAAATTATTTATTTATTAATAAAAATATTTTTTATGTTTTTATATAATTTAAGTTAATAATTTTATATATTATATCATTAAACAGTTTGTATATCATTTATGTTAGGAATTTGATATGCGGAAAAATAATCAAAGTGATAACAACATAGAATAAGACATGTACAAGAGACGAGATTTAGCGTGGTTCAGCCTTGTCTACCTCCACAGATGAGAAAAACTAACAATCCACTATCAACGTAGATAACACAAATAGTACAGATACATGATATCCCATGTATCCCAAAACCCGATATATATCCTAGAACCGGTGTATCCAAAATACTCTTCCCAATATCGCTACAATACTCATCTCATTCTTAGGTAGATTTTGCACTCTTAGCACTCACCCAAAACCTATAACACTTGAACATACATTGACAATTTGGCTCACAAGTGTTTGTCTATACATTTATCCTCCCAAATGAATTCCTAGCCGTTAGTGACCCTTGGGGATGAATTAGAGCCGTTGAGGTCTTTATTTCCCGCAATAAATGCAGTTCTGAAGCCTTTGGTATTGGTACACGGGTTTCCGTATCGATACCTATTCTCCAGCAAACTAGCCGTTTGAGCATTTAAAACACAGATGTATCGGTACATATACATGCGTATCGGTACGAACTCATTTGTATCAATACGATTGAAAACGTACCGGTATAAATTTTGGCTACTTGAATTTTCCAAAACACAGGTGTATTGGTACAGATACATGCGTATCGGTCGAACCCATTTGTATCGGTACGATTGAAAACTTACCGGTACATATTTTGGCTACTGAACTTTTCCAAAACACAGGACAAAGAGGCGTATAGGTACACTCAAATCCGTATCATATGAAGCTGAGAAAAAGGCTGGTTTGGCTATTTTAAATCGTTTTAAAGCATGCCAAAAACCTTAAAAACATTTTCAAACATATTTTCAAGTTGTAAACTCGAACCTAAGTCATTTAAATATGTAAAACCACATAAACCACTTAACCAATTCATGTAGTTATTTTTTTGTCAAAAAAAATTAAATAATTGTTTTAAAGATGAATATATTTTAAATATATTTAAAGTATGAGAAAAACTTCAATACACAGTCTGTGTAAACTTTAGTTTACATAGATCTTTTAGTTTTGGGGTTTAGTTTAGGGTTTAGAGTTTAGGGGTTTGGGTTGTAGGATTTATAATTTTAGGTTAGTGTTTAGAATTTAGGGCTAAGGGTTTGGGGTTTAGTTTTTTAGTGTTCAAGTTTAATTTTGATTTATAGTAGAAATAGACAGACTTGTGTAAAATTACACAGCTTGTGTATCAAATTTAAACCCTTAAAGTATAGTTAAAGTAAGATTTAAAATAAAAATAGATTTATAATTTTTATATTTTTAAATTAAATTAAGTATTTTTCTTTCTCATATTTATTTTAATAATTTCATATATATAATATTGAATCAAAATTTTTAATTTAACTGATAATTTTAATTTTTATTAAATATTTTAATTCATTTATTATATATTAAAATATATATTTAGTAAAAACCACTCAATCTAATTTTTGATTTTAATTTTTATTATAATATATAACAATTTAATTAAGTGGTTTTTATAATATTAAAAAGTTGTTATATATTATATTAAAAAATTAAAATTAAAAGTTAGATTAAATGGTTTTTATTAAATATATATTTTAATATATAATAAATTAATTTAAAT
Organism: Hibiscus mutabilis; assembly: GCA_019671005.1. NCBI lineage: Eukaryota > Viridiplantae > Streptophyta > Magnoliopsida > Malvales > Malvaceae > Hibiscus > Hibiscus mutabilis. Next base: position 17,098,754 of record CM033736.1, on the reverse strand, counting down.
ATTTAATAAAAATTTAAAATTATCAATTAAATTAAAGAACTCGATTCAATACTATATATATATAACATTATTAAAATAAACGTGAAAAAGAAAAAAAATATTTAGTTTTGATTTAAAAATATAAAAATCATAAATCTATTTTTATTTCAAATCTTGCTTTAACTATACTTTAAATATATTTAAAATATATTCATCTTTAAAATAATTATTTGAAATGATTACGTGGTTTGTGTGGTTTTACATAGTGACTTAAGTTTGAGTACTATCACAACCATTTTTACTTTTTTATTCCCTAACATTTACTGCATTATAAGATACATATATAATGGTGCAACTCATTTCACTAAGTGTAGGTTGGCACAGTGGCTAAACCTTTAGCAAGTGTTTCTCTTGCAAATCTTGGGTTCATTACACTCCAAGGCCACTCCATCCCTTTTAATTTTCCTTTAACCAGGTGGTGACACGTGTCACCACTTAATTAGAGAAAATTAAATATTAAATAAATTAAAAATTAGAGTAAAATCATCCAATTGGGCCATGACATGTATTGTCATTTGGTTAGTTAATTTTATTTAATTAAATTAAAATTATGACTAAATTGATATAATAGGTAAATAACATGAACCAAATGTGTAATTTTACAAATTTTTATTAACTGCCACATCGCTCCCCCGTCACCTATCCGTTAGTTTTTAAACAGCGGTGGTCAAAATAGGTCAATTTAATAAGTTTGGTAGTTTGATTGACGAGTTGCCTAGTTCGGTGGTTAAAATAGGTATCTCAAATAGTTCGGTAGTCACTGGTGTAGCTTACCCTAATAATAATAAAGGGCATAAAGCCAAAAAAAGCCTCCAACGTTTGATTGGATAATAAGTTTGGCCCCTATTATTTTTTTGGAGCAATTCAACCCTCAATGTTTTATTTTGGTTTTAACCCCTCTATGGACAAAAACTGTCAGTCAACTGATGGTAAATTACTTGAAATACCATGACAAACCTATATGACAATGCACGCTGACATGACAATATCATATAAACAAATGTGTTGCTTGAAAAAAACATTACATTAGTAAAAAAATAATTTTATAAAATTATAGAAAATAATTTTTTCTGTTGACTTATCATTCTGTCAAGTCATTTCAAACTGTTTACCGTTAATTTTTTTTAACAATTTTCATCCGTAGATGACCCATTTTGATCCAAAATGAAACGTGGAAGATTAAATTGCTCCAAAAAAAATAAGGGATAAAGTGACTATTCAGCTAAACGTTAGGGATATTTTTTTTAACTTTATGCCTAAAATATAAAGTATAAATAAAGAGTTAAATCTTTTATAAAATAACATTTTATTTAATATTCATCCATTAAAACATAAAAAAAAAACATTTTTATTAAATATTAACAGGTCTCATGGGATAATGGCACTTTCCCCTAATAATTTACTTGATCTTTATCTGAAAATTCAAGTGAATGCCATATATATTAGCAGTCAAATGTACATTTATTTTCCATGATAAAATTATCCACAATTATTACAGCAATGTACTAATTTCATAGGCCGAGACTCGTACCCTAGTTCTTTGCAGCACTCGAATCCGTGACGCGCTGTTACGGATCGAAAATCAACCTTCATGACTCGTGCTCGGCATTGCATACATCCAGGCATTAGCATGTACCATCCATGTAGTTTACCAACAATTCTTGAACCATGCCTCGATCATGCATCTTCCCTGCAGCACCGTATATGGGCGCTAGGCCTCCGCTTATCGGCCCTGGATTTTCTTTCACCTGAAACAAAAAACTTGGCGTCATATCAAGTACCAATACAACATAAGTTACTCTAAAGTACCAGTAAACAAGATTATGTCCATAGTGGCTGATGAACTATTTGGTTGTTAATTAACAGCAAAGACGACTTCGTGTTTTCAAATAAAATGAAAACGAAAGTTCTTACGGTTTGTACGGAATCCTTCAAATCCTGGAGGAAGGTATCAACGACTGGTACATGTTAAAGAGTGACCAGATATGAAGGCTGATTCAATCACATCAAAGAAAAGAATATCAATCTCCGATAATAGACATCGCTACAAAGGTCAAATATCGAAACGGATTCTAACATGAAGACAAGCATGTACAATAAACTACTGGTATATATGGAAGCAGCTAAAATTCACAATCGAAGGGAATTCGATCCACTGCAACATTAAAGAAAGAACGAGGTACTGGAGTGCTCACCCGTTGGGTCTCTGCAATGTGTCACGAGGCCATTACCCTCTTCCCAAAAGACATGTCTGATAGGATGTGCAGCGCCACCGTATTTATATCCCAAGACTTCCCTTTTCCTTTTCGATGTGGGATTAATAACCTCGTCTCTTCTCAGACGTGACATTCTTCCCCACTCAACCTCGTGACGCCCTCGTCACGAGCTTCCGCTCTCGGATGGGCCACCCTGTCACAGTTGTCCACCCTGTCTACCCCACTCATGGGCGCTCGACGTGAAATCGGCCAGTCAAAGAGTCGCTCTGATACCACTTGTAACGGGGCCATTACCCTCTTCCTAAAAGACATGTCTGATAGGATGTGCAGCGCCACCGTATTTATATCCCAAGACCTCCATTTTCCTTTTCGATGTGGGATTAATGACTTCGTCTCTTCTCAGACGTGACATTCTCCCCCACTCAACCTCGTGACGCCTTCGTCACGAGCTTCCGCTCTCGTGATGGAGACCTTGTCACAGTTGTCCACCCTGCCTACCCCACTCATGGGCGCTCGGCGTGAAATCGGGCAGTCAAAGGGTCGCTCTGATACTACTTGTCACGGGACCATTACCCTCTTCTAAAAAGACATGTCTGATAGGATGTGCAGCGCCACCGTATTTATATCCCAAGACCTCTGTTTTCCTTTCCGATGTGGGATTAATGACCCCGTCTCTTCTCAGGCGTGACAAATGCATTCAAATGCCAACCTTTGCAAGACATGATATAATTGACTTCAAATATGTCTAGAACCGAAGATCCAAATGCCGCTATTGTCATGTCCGGCTTTCCAATGATAAACAACTCAGAAATCTCCTTTATCCTACAATTGAAGTGGCGATCATTCTATATATCTCAAAATTAAGGAATTCAGTAGAAAAAAGTGAAACAAATTCGAACCTTTTCTCAATCATCTTCGATGCTTCCATGATTTTTCTCGTATTCTCCATGTAACCTATGGGTTGTTAAGGAAAAATAATAACCAGCCCCAAAACAGAACCACCAGAATCTAAGTAACAACGGTGTTAATTTTGCTACCTTGTTGTCCTAGAGACATCATCGCTGCCCAAGCTCCAGCAATCAACGCTCCAGGTCTGCTTCCAGCTATGGTTGGAGACACGTATAGCCCACCTGACCACTCAGTAACTGCCCATGGACAAAAGATAAATCAAATATAATTAGGCAGAGTCATAGTGCAGAGAACTTCTACTGCATTTCTTACATAAATTAAGAATTAATTCTAGCATCCGAATGATAATATCAATCCAGTATCTGCTCTTTTTCAAATTAATCCTCCCTGTTATACCAAACTATTGCTTTTCCAGTCTGAATGTTTAAATCGCCCCAGAAAATCAGAAATAATATCTTAGAAGCATCTGCTTCCTCAGTTTTTAAGGCTTTGTTTGGCAGGGTGGAAAGAAAATTGGAAAAATGGAAAATTGAAAGGGTAAAAAAGTGAAAAGATGGAAAATTATTTTTTTCTTTCCATTGGTGTGCTTGATAGGAAGGAAGGAAAAATTGAAAGAAAATTGCATTTTTATTACCATCCATTGTTTGGTAGAGTTGAAAATTAAAAAAAAAAAAGAAGAAAAATTAAGCTTTGAAAATTTCATTCACATCTCTCTCACATTTTCTCTCATCTTTTCCTTCCAATTTTGGGATGATTTATTTTTACTCATGAGCATGAAAAATGATCATCCATCTAATTTTTTCTCCCACTTTTCTTTACTACCAAGCACACCCAAAAATTATTTTCTTTTCATTTTTCCCTCCCTTCCTTCCATCCTTCGACTTTTTTACCCAACCAAGCAAAGCCTAAATGCTTGAAACAACCCTAAGCATCTCCCAGTCCCTTTCTTTCCCAACATAAGTTCATTTCTCTTTTCCCTTTTCTTTGACAATAGATATTCTACTTACCAGCTACAAATTGATGCTGTTGGAGAATGGTCGACAAAGAAGTCCAGCGTAATATTTCGTAGCCACCAATCAAGATGACAGGAAAAGAAAAACATATTGTAGCGATGTCTGTTTCGTTAAAAAAACGAGTTTTCGAAGTGTTTTTAGTTTTTCGGATATAAAATGTTTATTTCGTGGGGGTTTTAAAAAACTGCATTTTATTTAGAAATTGGAGTCGCCACCGGCCACTTAGGTAGGCCGGACACCATAAAACCAGATATTTGAAAACTATTGGGTTCGGGAGTCGGTTACGGATGGGGAAGGATTAGCACCCCCCACACCGCCCAAGATTGGTATTTTAATAATTACCGCTTTATTAATGTTAGATTTTCCGGATTAAAGTGACGATTAATTTAAAATTTGGTTATAAACGCGGGTAAATTTTAAAGGCCCCATTATCCGAGAGTAAACGCCCAACCACTATCACTACGCCTGATACTGGCCCCGTTTACGCTCGGATAAAAGGACACCGCATTTACAATTTATATTCTCGATATGTAATCTTAGAGAAATAATTCGGAAACATACATTTGCATTGACATAGTAAATGACAAAATAAATAATGAAAAACATGGATATCACAAAATTAAACAAATATGATAAAAAACACGAACATAGCAGATCATAATAATAACATGGCATGAATAAAAACATGTGGGAAATAAGAAACACATACTTCAAGAATACATACATATTAAAAAATAAAACGCCATGTAACATATGCATGACATGGATGTATTATGATGTTAATCTCAAACAACATGCTAACAAAGAAACTAATACCTAGTGCATAACATATGACATAATTTGCATACACAAATAAATAAAAACATGTCATTATACATGACTAAAAACACACTAACATGTAACCTAAAAACATAAAACTCATACTAACATATACAAACACCATGAAAACCAAACTAAAGTATAAAATAAAAATGAATATGGACAAAAAGCTAAAAAGAAAACAACGCATCCAAAACATAAGTAGACACGGTAAAACATGACATGTACGAATACAACGAGTAATAGAACATGCTAAAAACAAAAATAAGCAATGAATATTTAAGGACGTAATTACAAGCCTAATGAAACTTAAAATGACCATACATGTAATTGAACCAAGGGGCGAGCTCGGAGTGAAAATTTCAAAAACGCGGTGGGACTGGGGAGGTAATTTCACCATTTAAAAACTGATTTCAGTTTAATCCAGGGGTTGAATTACAAGATCTTAAAATATAAGGAGGACCGGGGTTGTAAATATCCCATGCGGCAAGACAGAAATGAAAATAATGAAAACGCGGGGGGATTTATTACCGGATTTCACCATTTCAAAAAAATAAAAACATCTTTATCCGGCCCAAAATCAAACTTTTCCCTATTTTTTAAAACCATCCTTTATAAAACAACCAGCTTTTTCTCTCAAAACCAAAATGACCCCTTTGATGAACCCAAAAACCGGCAGCCAACCGCCGTCTCCTCCGCCGCCGGCGAACCTAAAAAAAACCACCAAAACAACCTTTGCTTCAACCCAAACTCGAATCCAAACTTAGATTTAAAAGAATTACTCCCCTTTTACCCAGATATAAGAAAACCTGAAAGCAAAAACCACTTTTTTTAAAAGAAACCCGAGACCAAAAGAAACATCTCCCTTTTTTCAGTTCACCATGTTCAGTTTTGGAAACTGATGCGGCTTATCACTGGCGAGGAGAGATCCACTGACGGCGAGGGTAAATCACCCATTCTTTTTCTTTTTTGTTATCTATAGAGTATATACATGCATGCAAAGCTAAATATGAATAGATACCTTTATGTTTTTTTCTTGTGTGTGTTCGAAAGATGAACAAGAAAATGAGAGATTTTTTTTGTATTTCTGAACCGATGATATTACACTTCGTTGGTTTACATATATTCTGCCCTGATCTGTGCTTTTTGGTAGAAAATAAGACATGAAAAATATTTGATTTGATTTTTTTAGGTCCTAACATAACATCTTTTGTGTTTTTGGTGGTGCTCGGCTATGCTTGGTGGTTGGTACGGCGGCATGGGTGAGGTGACCGCTCGGCTATGTGGACTGGCGTCTTGGAAGATGAGAAGATTATCACTGCCAGAACTATTCCTAGCCGTTGGATCAGATCTGATCCAACGGTTAGGATTGCCTGATCCAACGGTTAGGATTGCTCAATGATCAGATGGCTGAGATGGGACCTTGGAAATGATGTAGCAGTCTGGGATCATGCCACGTGGCCTGGAGAAGATGACCGACCTTGCAAGTGTCTCACATGCGCGAGTGGAGAATCCAACAGCCCGTGCGTGGACTTCACGCGACAGATGACGGGTCTTTATGCTTCAACCGTGGTCGTTGGATCTATATCTGATCCAACGGCCCTCGTGCAGCTGCGTATGATAAAGGGAGGGCATTAGGGTTCCATTATCTGATGTGGGTTAGGGTTTTTAGGATGTGGTTTAGAGTTTGGGCTGGATTGGGCCCAATGTAAATATTAATTTTGGGTTTCATATAATTTGGACTTGGACTAATTTGGGTTTTAATATACTTTTTATCTTATTTTAATTTCAGCCCAATAGCATTAATAATAATAGTAATAATAACAGTAGTAATAATAATACTATACGCATACACACGCATATAATATATGTACATACAAATTAATATACACAACAAACACCCACACGTATGCATACATACACGCATATTAATTAATATATACATGCAAACGTTAATATATGTAACACATTACTATAATATACAAACATACATGCATATATGCTCATATACACATGGTTTACGTACACATTAATCACACGTATAGTAATGAACATATAATATAATACGTGTACATGCAAATGATAATATATTAATTAATAAACTAAAGTAGATTAACACAATACTTATACACCGGATAAAAATGAGTGATTACAGTTGCCCTTCTTTGCTTGTTCTTGTGAAACAAGAACAAAGCAAAGATTATAAGCACTCATTTTTATCTGACTCCCTGTTTGTAGCTTCGGAATCATGTGCTCTTCTGGAACTCTTCGCTTTTCCTCGGCTGAATCTTCGGGCTCGTAAGTCCTTCCTATACAGAGCTTCTTCACCTTCCGATCTTAGAACTACAGATCCTTCCTATATAGAACCTTTCATTCTGGAGTCTTGAGTTATGAATCCCTCCTATATAGAACTTTTCACTCTGAGACGGTAGAGCTCGGAGTCCTTCCTATATAGAACTCTTCGCCTTCAACGCGAATTTTTCCTATATAAAATCTTCTGCGTCAAGGATGGATTTTTTGATTGGGAGTCCCTTCTATATAGAACTTCTAATCTTCAAACCCTGAAACCGCAAGTCCTTCCTATACAGAACTTTTAGCTTCTGATCTTAGAACTACAGGTCTCTCCTATATAGAACCTTTCGTTCTGGAGTCTTGAGTTACGAGTCCCTCCTATATAGAACTTTTCACTCTGAAACGGTAGAGCTCGGATTCCTTCCTACATAGAACTCTTCGCCTTCAACGTGAATTTTTCCTATATAAAATCTTCTGCGTCACGGATGGATTTTTCGACTGGGGGTTCTTACTATATAGAACTTCTAGTCTTCAAACCCTGAAACCGTAAATCCTTCCTATACAGAACTTTTAGCTTCTAAAATCTCAGAGTTGCGGGTTCTTCCTACATAGAACCTCTCACTCCAAGACAGAAAGCTCGGAGCCCTTCCTATATAGGACTCTTCGTCTTCAACACAAAGGGTTTTCCCTGTATAAAACCTTCTGTGTCATGGGTGAATTCCTTCGGCTGGGAGTTCTTCCTATATAGAACTGCTAGTCTTCACCCTGGAGCTGCAAGCCCTTCCTCTATAAAACTTTCAGCTCCTGAAGCCTCGGAGCGGCAGGTTCTTCCTATATAGAACCTCTCACTGCGGGCACTTGAAAATATAGGCCCTTCCTATATATAACCTTTATCTTCACATTTGGGATTCACGCCAAAATGGCTACAGATGCTTCTTTGAATCTGCAGATACTTGTCTAGAATAAAACAAAATAGTATGACAAATGAGTTAGCATGCTCATAATCCTAGGGATGTCTAACTATTCATGATGCATAAGTGTCAATATCTTGGTGGGCCTTCTTTAGTCCTCAGTCAATCTCGTCCCTACGTTGCTTGTTTTCCCCTTTTTTCTTCTTCTAGCGGCGATATCCCATTTCACTGTCAGGTTTAACCATTCCACACATTCCTTTTATGAATTTCTGATTCAGGGTTCTAAAGTGCCCTTTCAGGTTTTCGCTTTAGAGGTTTTTTTTAGGTGCCCTTCCGGGTTTTCACCTGGGAGATCTCTCTTGTTGTCTCAAATGCTTTCTTTTAGACAAGCATGGCGTGCACCATTGGTCATCCTACCCTGGTGCTTGAAGCCTTCTGCCTGCCCCGTTTCAACAAACGTCATATGGGCTGCTAGAGGGCAAGGTTAACATTGTTTTCTAATCACCTGTATCCTTAAGGTTAGATCACAGTAATGCTCAGAAATCTCTTGTTTATCATAAGCCTATGTTAGCTTATTTGCATGATATTAATGGTAAATAACAAGAAGGCAAGGAATGAAAGCTCAAAAATGTGATTTTATTACGATTAAGGGTTTGGAACAACTTTGGGAGAGCCATGACACACATGAGGAAAAGGAAAAGCCAGACACGAAATGCAAGATCTCTCAATATCTTCAGTGTGAATGATACATGATCCCGTCAACCGGTGTAGAATTTTTTTGCCTTAAGCTCATTCTTCACAGGGTTCATGAGGACGACCATTCTTTCCGGATATCCAACCTCACAATTTATCCGAGCCGCCCTTTACGGGTTTTCGACTCAGATCATTCCTTTGCTTCAAGGCACCCTATTTCAGGTTTTCGCCCTGAGCTCTCCATTTTTCTCTCTCTTTTTTTTCTTTTTTTTCTTTTTTATTGTTTTTTTTCTTTTTCAAACGTAGTATTTCTTAGCAGCATCGGAATTTACAGGGCTTTTTAGCTCGTCTCCATCCATTTCAGTTAAGATTAAGTTTCCTCATGAGAAGGCATTTTTTACCACGTATAGCCCTTCCTAGTTGGGCATCCACTTTCCTCGAGAATCTTTCTGAATCGGGAGGATCTTCTTAAGTACTAGATCCCCCTCCCTGAATTCTCTTGGGCACACCTTCTTGTCGTATGCCCGCATTGACCATGGCAAATGGCCTTTAGCCTATTTTCTTCGATGAGATTTAACTGGTCGAGTCTGACTTGCACCCATTCAGATTCTTCCAATTTTACTTCATTTAAGACCTGGAGCGACATAATCTCCACCTCAATGGGGAATATTGTTTCGGTACCATACACTAAAGAATAGGGTGTTGCCCCTGTTGATGTGCGAATAGACGTCTTATAGGCGAAAAGGGTAAATGGCAGCTTTTCGTGCCAATCCTTGTAGGTATCCGTCGTCTTCGCGATGATCTTCTTTATATTCTTATTTGCTGCTTCCACTGCCCCGTTCATTTTAGGACGATAGGCTGTGGAATTATGGTGTGTTATCTTGAATTGGTTGCACACGTCCGTCATCATTTTGTAATTCAGATTGGAAGCGTTGTCGGTGATGACCCTTTCTGGCAAACCGTATCGACAAATGATCTCCTTCTTTAGGAATTTACATACTGTAGTCCTTGTGATATTGGCGTAAGATGTTGCCTCCACCCATTTAGTGAAATAGTCTATAATGACCAAAATAAAACGATGTCCGTTGGAAGCTTTCGGGTGAATCTGCCCGATGACGTCCACCCCCCACGCTGCAAAAGGCCACGGAGAATTCATGGTGTGTAAAGGTAACGGAGGAGCGTGAATCTTGTCAGCATAAATTTGGCATTTGTGGCATTTCCTGGCGTAATCGATACAATCTCCCTCCATGGTCAACCAGAAATAGCCATACCTCATAATTTTTTAAGCTATAGACATCCAATTGGCGTGCGTCCCACATAGACCGTTGTGTACCTCGGCTAAAATCTCATTTGCCTCCCGGCATCCACACATCTCAACAGTGTCTGATCATGGCCTCTTTTATAGAGGATCTCCCTATCTAGGATGTATCATGTTACCATTTTCTGAGTGTTTTTCTGTCATTGTCATTTGCCCCTTCAGGATACTTTTGAAGCTTGACATATTGCAAGATGTCATAGTACCATGGGTTGCCATCAATCTCTTCCTACACATTACAACAATGAGTCGGCCTTTCAAAAGTCTGCATCTCAATGGGCTTTATTTCTGCCCTCGTGTTCGTTTTGAACATGGAAGCCAAGGTTGCCAAGGCGTCTGCCATTTGATTTTCTTCTCTGGAAGGTAATTGAAGCTGATCTTTTCGAACTCCTTGGTAAGCTTTTAGATCAATTTATAGTATTTGACAAGCTTCGAATCCCCGGTTTCTCACTCCCCACGCAACTGGTAAATCACTAAGGATGAATCTTCGCATACTCGAAGTTCTATAATCTTTCTTTCAATAGCTGAGTTCAGTCCCATAACACAGGCTTCATATTCGGCTATATTGTTAGTGCAGAAGAATTCTAGTCTGCTAGTGAAGGGATAATAGACATTATCGGGAGAAATCAGCACGGCCCCTACCCGTGTCCGAGGGCGTTGGAGGCTCCATCAAAGTAAAGCTTCCATGAATTATCATCTAAAACCTCTTCCTTGGTTGTAATGCACATTAAGTCTTCATCCGGAAAATTAAAGTTTAACGCCTCATAATCGTCCGATGCACGACTAGCTAGGAAATCCGCTACGGTGCTTCCCTTTACGGCTTTCTGGCTTACATACACAATGTCGAACTCAGATAGGAGCATCTGCCAGCGGGCCATCTTCCCCGTTAGTGCTGGCACTTCCATTAGGAACTTGAATGGGTCTAGCTTGGATATCAACCACGTAGTATGGTATAGCATGTATTGCCTAAGCCGCTTGGTAACCCAAACTAAAGTACAATACAACTTCTGAACTGGCGGGTACCGCGCTTCGCAATCATTGAACTTTCTGCTCAGGTAATAGATGGCTCGCTCCCTTTTCTCTGACCCATCGTGTTGCCCAAATACACAACCTATTGAATTCTCAAATACTGTCAGGTAGAGGATTAAAGGCCTGTCTGGTACTGGCGCGACTAAAATCAGAGCATTTGTCAGGTACCTTTTGATATTCTCTAGGGCTCCTTGACATTCCTTATCCCACACACCGAGATTATTCTTTCTAAGAAGTTTGAATACTGGGTCACACTGATCAGTTAATTGGGAGATGAAACGAGAGATATAATTTAGCCTCCCCAGGAAACCACGAACCTCCTTCTGAGTGTGAGGTGGTGAGAGATCCTGGATGGCTTTCACTTTATCTGGATCGATCTCAATCCTTCTTCTGCTCACCATGAACCCCAAGAGTTTTTTAGAAGTAACGGCAAATGTGCATTTGACAGGGTTAAGCCTCAGTTGGTATTTCCGTAGTCTTTGGAATAGTTTTCTTAAGTTCTGTAGGTGCTCCTCTTCTGTTCGGGACTTAGCGATCATGTTGTCCACGTATACTTCTATTTCTTTGTGCATCATGTCATGGAAAAGAGTCACCATTGCTCTTTGGTAAGTTGCCCCTACGTTCTTGAGCCCGAAAGGCATTACCCGGTAACAAAAAGTGCCCCACATGGTCATTAATGTAGTTTTCTCCATGTCGTTCGAGTCCATCTTTATCTGGTTGTACCCTGAAAAGCCGTCCATGAATGAGAACCATGAGTATCACGCGGTGTTGTCAACCAGCGTGTCGATATGTGGCAGAGGGAAGTTGTCTTTAGGGCTGGCTCGGTTGAGATCCCTGTAATCTACACACATACGGACCTTCCCGTCCTTCTTCGGTACTGGTACAATGTTTGCAACCCATTCGGGGTATTTGGCCACTTCCAAGAAGCCATCGTCAAACTATTTTTTTACCTCTTCTCTGATCTTTAACAACATGTATGGGTCTCATTCTCCGGAGTTTTTGCTGTATTAGTTTGCATTCCGGCTTCGTCGGCAGTTTGTGCACCACTATGTCAGTATTCAAACCTGGCATATCTTGATAAGTCCAGGCGAAAACATCCTTGAATTCCTGAAGTAGGGTTATCAGTTCGTGCCTGGTTTTTGAGGAAAACGTCGTCCCTATTTTTACTTATTTTCTCTCTTCTTCAGTCCCCAAGTTTACAACTTCTGTTTCTTCTTGGTGGGGCATGATTTGCCTTTCTTCGTTGGCCACCATTCTCCTCAACTCTGTAGGGACCTCACATTATATCTCATCATCATCTTCCCCAATTCCTTCTGAGATCTCGGGGCATTCAAAATTCACTTCAGGATTGGGTTCGGCATCATTCATACAGTCAATCATGGGAGACCTGCATTAAATAAGAATGAATGTATTGGGAAGAGAATGGTTTTATATGAAGTGAATGAACATGAAGAATGAATGAAATAAATGAAACGTTTGCCATTTAAGAAAACGGGGAAAATATTTTCATTTCAACAAAAAGTTAACATAGGTGCCCTATACAAGAGATCCCTATTGTTTATGGGCAAAAACAAAAAGGTTGATTCGGAGCATTACTCTGATCTAGTCCTAAAAACTACAGGTAGATCAATGTGGCTCCAGTTATCAAGAGTTTCCCCGGGATGGCAGGGGCGGATGTTGGTCAACATATTGCTAACTTGGTAATTTCCAGCTATCATGTTGATGGACATCCCCTCAAGTGATTCATTAAATATTTCTTCCTTGTTGAGTACGTCATTTTCCTTAATTGCCTCTTCAACCTCCTGTCCTGGTTGGCAAAATCCTACGGAGACAAAAGTGGTTTTCAAACTAGGGAAGGACATTGGTCTCCATGGAATGTCTTCTCCCTTAAATCTGGCTTTTCTCTGTTCTTCTTTTCTCTTGTATTCTTCTTTTCTTTGTTGGACATTTGGTTTGTAACCTAACCCAAAATGGTCCTTCTTGGTTATCGTACTTTTGGCTCGTAGGCTCCCTTGCAATCTTTTCCCTAGCCCTCTTCATACTTTGGCTCATTGGCCCAAAGTTTCAGCAACGGTCATCTTGGTACAATTAGATAACCTCGGATAGGGGATCCGACTACCTTCCGCGACGAATGTGGCATTCACTAGCTCTAATGCTCGAAAAGAGTATTCTGCAGCATCCTCGTCATTTTGAATGTATGGGGCATCTGATGTCACCGAAGCTATAATTTCTTGCTCGGCCTCTACTGTGACCAACTTGCCTTCGATCACGAATTTTAATTTCTGATGTAGTGATGAGGGGACAACTCCTGCAGAGTGGATCTATGGCCTTCCCAATAAGCAACTGTAAGATGGTTTTATGTCCATCACCGCGAAATTAATCACGTACTCAGTCGGCCCGATCAATAGAGGCACCTCAATTTTTCCCAGTGTTCCTCTTTGTGTGCCGTCAAAGGCTCTCACGGAGTTATGGTAGGGCTTTAGGTGAGAACTATCTATTGGTAGCTTTTGCAAGGTCACCATAGGCAGCACGTTCAGTGCTGACCCGTTGTCAATCAATACCCCCGGTAACACATACCCTTTACAGTGGGTTGTGATGTTAAGAGCTTTGGTAGACCCTATTCCGCCCTCAGGGATCTCATCATCACTGAATGTTATATGGTTATAGGCAGTGATATGCCCCACTATCCTGTCCAGTTTTGATACAGAAATGTCCTGGGGCACAAAAGTCTGGTTTAGTACTTTTAATAGTGCCTCACGGTGTCTTTTTGAACTCAATAGCAACTCTAGCACTGTGATCCTAGCCGGTTGTTTTCGTAGTTGTTCCACTACGCTGTACTCGCTATGTCTTAGGAACTTTAGAAATTCTTTTTCCCGAGCCTCGGTTACTGGTTCATTTATCTTTAGAAGAGGTTCTTCGCTGAATATCTGCGCGGGGGTAACCGATGTATCCTTTCCTTTATCTTTGGCCAATTCAGCAGCCCTCAAGGTCTCAGAGGAGTAACATCTACCGCTCCTCGTGAAATGGCCCACCTCACTAACATTCACATCATTCTTGCCTTGCTCGTCTTTTGGTGTAAGCTCTTTTACCTCACCAAATTCTGGCTTTTCTGGCATGGTCACATTTACAACATAGTTCTAGGGAGTTTACCGCATATCCTTGAATGGGAACGGGGATGGTGCTGAGATGATGATCTTGGGATTTATCCTAGTAGTTTCTCCTTGGGAGGCACATGCACTCTCCGGCCTGGAGGAGATGATAAGAGGTCTATCTCTCCCGTATTTAACGTTGGGGCTGTCCGTCATATGTACGTCTGACCCCTTCCTTCCCGTAAGCTCTTCGAAGAACTCTATTTGCTTGTCATTCATCAATTGTTGTATCAATCTCTTAAACTCGTTGCATTGTTGGATGTCGTGTCCTCCGTCCTGATGGAATTCGCAATACACTTCACATCCCTTCTGTATAATACCATGCCTCTGTCGATCACATGGGCCATTCACAATTACTGAAATACCCACCGCAAAGGAGATTTGATTTCCGACACATCATCCTTAATCTTTCTGGTAAAGCATTCCTCAATAACATTTACTCTCATGTTCCCATGATTAGGCAATGGGTTAGTAGCTACACTTGGTTCTTCAAACTTCAATATCTCAGAATCGATTAAGTTCTGCACAAGCTTTTTGAAAGCAAAGCAGTTCTCGGTGGGATGACCAGGGGCACCACCGTGACAGTCGCAATGCGCGTTCGGGTTATACCAGGACGGGAATGGCGGTTTGAATTGAGTAACGTAATATGGACGGACCAGGTCTGCTTCATACAACTGAGAGTAAAGCTCCGAGTACGGAACGGGTAGCGGAGTAAAAGTTTACCTCTCTTTCTCTTTTCTCGGGGTTCTCTCATCTCTTTGATTCGAGTTTTGCGTTTTCCCCGCAGGTGCTTGTGGCTGTGAAACTGTAAAATTCTTCAAGGCAGTGTAAGTACTGGCGGAGTTTACTTCATTCTTCTTGTTGTACTTTTGGGATCCTTCTCCGCTATCAATTCTACCGCTCTTAATTGCCAATTCAAGGGACTCCCCAGTCCTAAGCAAAACTCTATGTCTTGTTATTAATGAGGCGATCGAACAATGTCCCTTTCAAAGTATTAACGAATAATGGTGGCTAAATTTGGGCGGCCACTTTCCGCCACCTCTGAGCATACTGTCGTTGACTTTCGTTGGACTTCTGCCCCATATTTTCCAACATAATTCTACTAGGGGTCATATCTGTTACGTGCTTGTATTGCTCGATGAATGCTCTTGAAAGATCTTTCCATGTTTTAATATTTACCTTGCTCAACTGGGTGTACCACCGCAACGCCGCCCCAGTTAGGCTGTCTTGGAAACAGTGAATTAATAGTTTCTCATCCTTAAGGTAGGCCGCCATCTTCCGGCAGTACATTGTTACGTGCGCGGAAGGACACGTGGTTCCATCGTACTTGTCGAACTCTGGTGATTTAAATTTTGGTGGCAGGACAAGGTCGGATACCAGACTCAAGTCATTGGCATCATTTCCTGATTCTTCCATAGTTTGCAAAGCTTTAAATCTTTCCTCCATGAGGCGAAACCTCTCTTCCCACTTCTTTTCTACCTCTGTCCTGATCCTTTCAACCAAGTTCAGGTCTAGCACCTCCTCTTCATAGAGTGCTTCAGTGTCAAGGGGTTGAGTCTTAGATACCCCTACCTGGAGGTTAGCCGACATCCCAGCAGGGTCGATATATACCTTTCTAGTCGGATTCGGCGCAGCTGGTTGAACTTTACTGTGAACTGGGGTACTTTCCGGTGCTTGAGCGGCTTCTCCTTCAACTCTCTTTCCGAGACTCTTAGCCAACAATGCGGTTATGTCGGACACTATCGACGCTTGTGACTGAGCAATCTGGTCACTGAGGCTTCTTTGGGCTTCGTCAAATCTTTCCTCGAGCTCTCTTTGTCCCTTTTCTAGACTGATTATCATGTCTTCCATAAGCTTACTTTGTAGTCGGGTAAGATATAGATGATGAATGATTGCGGTTTAACTTCTATTTTCACACTGCCACAATATTTATAACATTAATATGGTTGCAAGGAAAATAAATGCGTGTATAATGATGCGAATGTCATGATGCAATGCAAGAATGTATGCAGATAAAGGTACTGATTCCGCTGGTAATCACCCTTTTGAACTACTTCCATGGGAATTAAAGGATCTAGATTACAATAGAGTTCATATTACAAAATGAAGGTCCTTAATACAAAAGAGCCCTAATTACAATACAGAATCCTACAGATAAGCTCTAGCTCTATCTCTTAATTTTCCTATAGCCCTGAGCAGCTTGATAAACCTGGGAGCTTCTTCCATGTCTGGGGCTACGAAAGGTCGGAGTGTTTCAGCTTCGATGGCCAAATCATTCACATGTCTGGCGACTCGCTGTATGTCCACCATTAGGTTCACGTAATATTGGTCCCTATCCTGCACCATCCGGGTAGCGTCACGCAGTCTCCTTTGCCAATAAATATCCCCTCCGGCTGTAGCCTCTTCGAATACATAGATTATTTCCTTATAATCCTGAATAGTTGCTTCAAGGGACTCAATTCAGGTTCGTAACGTGCCTACTTCACGCTCTCTTTCTTGTAGCTCAACGAAGCCATTCCTCTGACAGTAAGTTCGAAAGGAGTGTTCTACTTCTGCCACATTTTCTTCTAACTCGACATTCTGACTTCGGCTCTGATCCAGACTTTGGATAGTGTCGCCGTACAACCTTTGCATTTCTAACAATCTATTCCGGCTACTCATTGACCTTTTTTTCCAAGAGGCGACGTTTTCTCTCTCGTAGTTGACTGCTTATTTTCCCTTGCTAATCTCTTGCCTAGTTCTTTCCTTTTCTTGGTCAATAGCCTCCTCGAAAGACTGCCTTTCGTCCTCAATAGCCAACCTGCAGCTTTATATCTCCTTCTTGATTGCTCTCTTGCTGATTTCTCGTTCTTCTTCCACCAAACGGATACCATTCATTCTTTCCTTTTCCACAGCTATGAACTGACTTCAGCCGGCTTTCTGTATTTTTGCTTGGAGTAGGAGGGTATCCTTTTGGTAAAGAGCGTTCTTCTCGCTCAAATCCGTATTTAATTTCTTCAATTGCCTAATGATCTCATCTCGTTCGTCGACCTCTAAGCTCACTTTATAGAGCTCACTCGCATGCTGAATCTGTTGGGTGTCCATTTTCCTCTTAATTTCTTCGATTTCATTCCGTAAGATATTAGTTTCAGACGGCACCACCTTTGTAAGCTCCTCAATTGACACAACCGATCCCTGATCGAAATCGAGAATCACATCATTAACCCTCAAACGTCTCCAAAGATCGTAGTCTGGGGTGGTCATGTGCTCGGTGTCTCCTTCCACCCTGATCCGGTAACAACGGTCCCAAACCCTCATGATAGTCTCAACTTTTTCCTTAAACTCACCTTTGAAAGGAAATTTAGTTCGGCTTAACCCGGTGGTATTGGGGATGAACTGTCGTGATCTGAATTGTCGGGACACCAAAAGCGGAGCACAAGCAATCCCTCCATGCAATCCCAACATCATCAGCCAGTCGAAATCACCGCAACTATACAAAAAGTAATTAACTCTACCGAGCCACGGGACCCTACATACTATGTCTTCGTCTTGAATGTTCCTGAAGAAACTAGACCATTTTTTCGTTTTCAAATTCTCTCGCCACTCTTTTGCTAAGTACTCCCGTAAGGGCGAAAAACCTTGGAAGGATATCCCTGGTAGGACCCTTGTCGGTGTCTTCCACATGTGGCTTTGAACCCATACCTGTAACAGCTGTGCACACCCCCTGAAACGTTCTTCTTCGTGCTTTCGACTGGCATTTAAAGAAATGAAGGTCTCAGCCAAGATTGCTGGTACTGGATTTGTCCGCCGTTTCATACGCTCGAACAAATCTAGAATGGCTACATCAATGTTTCCAAGAGTTCTTGGAAAGATCACCAACCCATATATTCCCAAGGCAAACATGTCTATCTTTTTCCCCTCATCTGGATGTGCAGGTAGGATGTCTCGAATATTCTCCCATGCAAAGACTGTACTGTCTCCTCGAAGTCGAATCAGGCCATTAACCTAATCGTCACTCATTCCGGTAAAGGTTTTGAGCTTCGAAGTGTAATTCTGATTCCTCGGAGGTTTTGCGTAGATCCAATCTTCCTGAACATTCTTCTGATTAAGTAAGGCGGTGTACTCTTCTGCTGTAGGCATCATGTCCTGTCCATTGAAGGTGAAGCAGCAAAAGGCCGGATTCCAGAACTGAAAAATAGCTCGGAGTTGGGGCTGGTTGACCCGAACGTATAACAATTGTGCAATGTCGCCATAACTATCACAGAACCTGTCTTGTAGTCTTTGGTCCCATCCTTCCCAGGTACTTTGAAAATCCCCTAAGTTGTTCTGTTGAAGACTCACGTAGGTGTACCCTGCTACTACGCGCTCGCTCGGTAAACTGTCCCCTTGGGCCTTCTGGTTGACTTCTGACCAATGCTTGACTGACAAGTTAAGCTCTTCTTTCCTAAGACACATTTTTTCCATAGTGAAAGACTTTCTGATCAGGCAAACCACTTGATCCAGTACCTTTATGTAATGCAAATGCAATAATGTATGAAAACAAAAAACAAAAGCAAAAAGAAAATAAGTCAGTCCCGGATAGAATTAATGAATACATAAATAAAAGATGAATTAAATAAGGTAAACAGACAAAACAACTCTATTTATCCTGTCTAAAGCACCTAAGGTTATCCGCATGGCTCTAAGGGTGGGTTTCTATGTTCTCTATATGCAGTGTTGGTGCTAGAAGGTACCTGAATTGTCCTTACTGTCCCCTACTAAGGGTAGCAAGCCCCCCGATCATCACCCATTATAGGCTCCTTTCAACCGGGTTCAATTCAGGAGGACCCATTCGCTTATGCCTGCACGAATGAACGATATCCTTACGAAAGCATAAGGTACTCGAGCCCCGAAAGTACTTGCTAGGCCTACACGGGAGAACGATATCTCCACGAAAGCATTAGCGTTTTCCCCCACTTAAAAAACGGGTTTATATGCCATATTTTAAATGCGTTAAAATAAACGCGCAATTATAACCGAATGTTAATTTAATAGTCACTTTAATCCGGAATTTCTAATAGTGATAAAGCGGTAGTTATTTAAAAAAGCTCGACTCACTTTATTTTGTTTGGAAAAACAAAAAAGAGTCCCCAGCAGAGTCGTCATCTATAGCGATGTTCGTTTCGCTAAAAAAAAGTTTTCGAAGTGTTTGTGGTTTTTCGGATATAAAATGTTTATTCCGTGGGAGTTTTAAAAAACCGCGTTTTATTTAGAAATTGAAGTCGCCACCGGCCACTTAGGTAGGCCGGACACCATAAAACCAGAGATTTGAAAACTATTGGGTTCGGGAGTCGGTTACGGATGGAGAATGATTAGCACCCCACACAGCCCAAGATTGGTACTTTAATAATTACCGCTTTATTAATGTTAGATTTTCCGGATTAAAGTGACGATTAATTTAAAATTTGGTTATAAATGCGAGTAAATTTTAAAGGCCCCGTTATCCGAGAGTAAACTCCCAACCACTATCACTACGCCTGATACTGGCCCCGTTTACGCTCGGATAAAAGGACACCACATTGACAATTTATATTCTTGATATGCAATCTTAGAGAAATAATTCGGAAACATACATTTGCATTGACATAGTAAAGGACAAAATAAATAATGAAAAACATGGATATCACAAAATTAAACAAATATGATAAAAAAACACGAACATAGCAGATCATAATAATAACGAGGCATGAATAAAAACATGTGGGAAATAAAAAACACATACTTCAAGAATACATACATATTAAAAAAATAAAACGCCATGTAACATATGCATGACATGGATGTATTATGATGTTAATCTCAAACAACATGCTAACAAAGAAACTAATACCTAGTGCATAACATATGACATAATTTGCATACACAAATAAATAAAAATATGTCATTATACATGACTAAAAAACACACTAACATGTAACCTAAAAACATAAAACTCATACTAACATATACAAACACCATGAAAACCAAACTAAAGTATAAAACAAAAATGAATATGGACAAAAAGCTAAAAAGAAAACAACGCATCCAAAACATAAGTAGACACGGTAAAACATGACATGTACGAATACAGCGAGTAATAGAACATGCTGAAAACAAATAAAAACACATATAATCAATGAATATTTAGAACACAAAACAGGGATTGAAACGCTAAGAAATAAAATAGAAAGACGGAAATTAAAAGGAAATAAAACTTGATTTAAGGACGTAATTACAAGCCTAATGAAACTTAAAAGGACCATACATGTAATTGAACCAAGGGGCGAGCTCGAAGTGAAAATTTCAAAAACGCGGTGGGACTGGGGAGGTAATTTCACCATTTAAAAACTGATTTCAGTTTAATCCAGGGGTTGAATTGCAAGATCTTAAAATATAAGGAGGACCGGGGTTGTAAATATCCCATGCGGCAAGACAGAAATGAAAATAATGAAAACGCGGGGGGATTTATTACCGGATTTTACCATTTCAAAAAAATAAAACACCTTTATCCGGCCCAAAATCAAACTTTTCCCCATTTTTTAAAACCATCCTTTATAAAACAACCAGCTTTTTCTCTCAAAACCAAAATGACCCCTTTGATGAACCCAGAAATCGAAAGCCAACCGCCGTTGGCCGCCGCTAGCCGGCGCCGGCGAACCTAAAAAAACCCACCAAAACAACATTTGCTTCAACCCAAACTCGAATCCAAACTTAGATTTAAAAGAAGTACTCCCCTTTTACCCAGATCTAAAAAAACCCGAAAGCAAAAACCATTTTTTTAAAAGAAACCCGAGACCAAAAGAAACATCTCCCTCTTTTCAGTTCACCATGTTCAGTTTTGGAAACTGATGCGGCTTATCACTGGCGAGGAGAGATCCACTGACGGCGAGGGTAAATCACCCATTTTTTTTCTTTTTTGTTATCTATAGAGTATATACATGCATGCAAAGCTAAATATGAATAGATACCTTTGTGTTTTTTTTGTGTGTGTTCGAAAGATGAACAAGAAAATAAGAGATTTTTTTTTGTATTTTTGAACCGATGATATTACACTTTGTTGGTTTACATATATTCTGCCTTGATCTGTGTTTTTTGGTAGAAAATAAGACAGGAAAAATATTTGATTTGATTTTTTTAAGTCCTAACATAACATCTTTTGTGTTTTTGGTGGTGCTCAGCCATGCTTGGTGGTTGGTACGGCGACATGGGGGAGGTGACCTCTCGGCTACGTGGACTGGCGTCTTGGAAGATGAGAAGATTATCACTGCCAAAACTATTCCTAGCCGTTGGATCAGATCTGATCCAACGGTTAGGATTGCTCGATGATCAGATGGCTGAGATGGGACCTTGAAAATGATGTAGCAGTCTGGGATCATGCCACATGGCCTGAAAAAGATGACCGACCTTGCAAGTGTCTCACACACGCGAGTGGAGAATCCAACAGCCCGCGCGTGGACTTCACGCGGCAGATAAAGGGTCTTTATGCTTCAACCGTGGCCGTTGGATCTAGATCTGATCCAACGGCCCTCGTGCAGCTGCGCATGATAAAGGGAGGGCATTAGGGTTCCATTATCTGATGTGGGTTAGGGTTTTTAGGATGTGGTTTAAAGTTTGGGCCGAATTGGGCCCAATGTAAATATTAATTTTGGGTTTCATATAATTTGGACTTTAACTAATTTGGGTTTTAATATACTTTTTATCTTATTTTAATTTCAGCCCAATAGCATTAATAATAATAGTAATAACAACAGTAGTAATAATAATACTATACGTATACACACACATAATATATGTACATACAAATTAATATACACATGCAAACACCCACACGTATGCATACATACACGCATATTAATTAATATATACATGCAAACGTTAATATATGTAACACATTACTATAATATACAAACATACATGCATATATACTCATACACACATGGTTTACGTACACATTAATCACACGTATAGTAATGAACATATAATATAATACGTGTACATGCAAATGATAATATATTAATTAATAAACTAAAGTAGATTAACACAATACTTATACACCGGATAAAAATGAGTGATTACAGATATCATAAAGAACTTGATCAGAAGTGCAAGGAAATATGTTAGACAATTAATCTTGATGTTCCTATTCAAGTTTATGCGAGTACAATGTGCATAATCAAAAGGCATAATATAAGCAACAAAACATATATTACACAATACAGAAATTGTACATAAAATTTACAGTTGCCAATAAAGACGGATAACTATTAAATTTTTTACTTCAGCAACTAGATATAATCAAATACTAGAGCCCAAACAATGTTCGATGTTGTTCAAAGAAAACTGATAGATACCTTTCTAATGTCATGATTTTTGTAAAGAACTACACTTGTTCCTTTAGGAGCCAGCCCATACTTATGCACATCGATTGAAACTGAAGTTACTCCCTTAACACTGAAATCAAATGGTGGAATTGGGTACCTCAGAGGAAAAGGGTAAAAGATAAAAGTATATAACCAATCAAGTTTTAGCTAACATTCCTGAGATAGAGATGCAACAGAAATATTAAGACTTCATAGCTTATGCTCCCGATAATACTTTCTACATCAACTCAAAAACAAAACACTAACATTTCCAAACAAGCAGTCATGCATGAAACAGTGAATACCACTGCCTGTAGTCCATATAAGGCATAAGCTCATTAAGATAAAAAAATGGAAAACGTAAATTGATACGATCATAGTGAAATGGTGAACAAAGCGGCAACCCATTCTCATAAAACAGTTCCAACTCAATGGCATGAAAAACTAAAATAGAGAAATTATTCATTCAAGGGGGGGGGGGGAAATAATGTCAATCAAGGTGAAGGCACTTTTCGAGAGTAAGGGCACCTTAGCACATTAAACAACAGCATAAGGGAGATAAAAACTTCCCTTGCAGGGGAAAAACACTCGACGTCTTCAGAATAAAGTGAATAACCAGTTGGTCATTGAAAACTAAAACTAATAAAAACAGGCTGGCATCAAGTTTGAAAACATTTTACCAATGACATCAGGAAACACTTCCTTAATGAGGGAAATCAGCACCAAATCAACATTGGAGAACTATATGCCTTTAAAGAACAAGAACCGAACATACAAGATGAAAAACACAATTCTAGTATCTTAGTCCATGTTGAAAAGAAAATAAATAATATAACTTCATACAACAGAGAGGTCAGAAGCATATACCCGAGTTTACGAGCAAAAGGCAAAACGAAGCCACCAAGACAAAGGTCAACATGGAAACAAATTCCATAGCTATCAGCCAATTTACCTAGCTCCTGGAGAGATGCTATATTTTATCAGCATGCCCCCAAGTAAAACATAACATTAGCAGATTACATTTAAAAGCTTTTCCTACCCTGATGAAAGAAGTATGAGTAGTAGCGTACCTCAATAGGGTCAATGATGCCATGAGGAAACCCAGGTGCAGATCCAACAATCTGCAGAATCATAAGATTTTTGTCAGGCCAACTTATAACTAAGAACTTAGCTGCATATAAGATTACTGAAAATAATATGGACAATTATACCACGATAGTGTTTCTGTTAATATGTTTTCTGATTGCTTTCACATCTGCTTTGAATTCCTTATTGACAGGGACACGACGGAGCTTGATGTTAAAATATTGCGCTGCCTTGTCATATGCAGAATGTGCAGATTCAGCTATTACCCTATGCTTGGGAATAGGATAATTCAAATTGGTAAAATTGATATTGATAATAAATTTATGAAATAATTGTAAATGTAAGGGAAGGCTTACATTTCTGGCTTTGTAATCCCCTTCTTCATCTTCATGTAATCCCGAGATGTTTTCATAGCTAACAATATGCTCTCAGTTCCTCCTGATGTCATGTTTCCACATATTTGTCCTCCAGAGGCCTTCTCTTTACTGCCAAGTAGATCCGCAGTCATAGCCACCACTTCAGCCTCAAACCGCCCCACACTCTGGAACACATCTAAATGTAATGGATTGGTATGTGCAAACCAGAAAAAAATAAACATCATTATTTAAAGATGGGTAACTAAAAGCGAAATGGGGCAGACTTCATTTCTTCGAAGTTATAACAGAAACAATATGTATATATATACATATAGAAAACAATATAAAATTTTAACTGGTGTAAATAGTGTATTTGAACACCTTTTTTTGGAAATCAAGATAGTGTGAAGTAATAGTATGCAACTTGAATCCAATCACGTGAGTTTTAAGCATTGCAAATAGTAAAAGATTATAGATGTTCTTAGGAATATAAAACAACAACAAATTTGGGATATCTTACTGACATTGAACATGCCTCGTTGATCAAAGAAAAATGTCCTTCAGATTCACTTCCACCAATATAGCTGGACCAAAGTAAACCCACAACTTATCAATCTCAAGCACAATTCAACAAAAACTGATATTAATATTTGATGTAGCAAAACACATACAAATTGTTTCCGAGACAAAATTAAAAACATACACTATACCAGAGCATTTTCCTTGCCAATCAACATCCTTGCTCTTTGTATCTTTCATTTCTTCTATAATACCCACTCCAAAACCTGTGGTTGGCAATTCTGTCCTCCATTCTTCTCTTTTGGATTTGCTACCGGATTGCAACTTGTCCACAACCTGCATTGTTCAGCAGACCGGTACATGTACCAAATTATACTCATCCTAATTGTGAAGACGGGAAGATTTTAATCATTTAAGACAACATGTACTTAGACCTGATTGAGTGAAGCGTTAAATTCTATAAAGAAAATTTTGAAAATAAAATTGCATGATGCATCTAGAGCAGAAGTTAGCATTCTAGTTCTAGAATCAAGAACATAATAGTGTCTCTGCAACATGTAAAAACAACTGTGAAAAGCCTTCTTTTATACGGGATAAATGACCAATTTCTGTCGTCTGCATAATTTAGTTCAGTAGGGGATTAAAATAGTAATAGTCAAATGAGTGTAAGGAACACTGACCTCCCACTCTATTCACCGCATGATAAATAAAACAACACCCTTGATGGTGTCATTTCAGGCTTTGGCCATTCTACACCAAAATTCCAACATATTTCTCTCTCTTAGCCTCTTTACAGTAGAATGAAATTGAAAGCAGTACTCGTGCTTAGTTCAAAGTTCAAATAAAGACCCAGTATGTTTCCATCTTGAAAATGAAAAATACCAAACATGCAAGCAAGTGCTACACTAAAGTCTCACAACCCAAAATGCAAGCCTTTTATCTATTTATGAATTCCTTATTAAATGCACATAAAGTAGGTACACAATACTTCATCTCAGTTAGAGAGAAAATTCTAAATAAAGCCTGCAACTGATGACTGTATTCATTGACACAGAGTACAGACCAAATCATAGTCTACGATGCCAAATAAATGCAGTTAAACAAATCCAAGGAACTGTGCAACAGTACAAAACGCAAATGCAAATCGATAATATGTTTCACAAATCAGCAGGACAGATCAAACGGAGAAAAAGTGGTCCTAAAATTCTTACAAACAATAGTAGCAGCACAGTGGACCCGAATTAAATGTTTCCAGTTAATTCACTTATTGCACAAACAAATCAAAAGGAAAATAATAAATTTTCAAACGTTCGCAACGAATCGGAGAACTAAAATTTAATCTACTGTACGGACAACACTGAATGTATAAATTAGATGAAAAAAATCAACAAATAAAACTTAAATCATATATATAATCTGACCTTTTGTTTCTCCGCATCAATATAACTCTTGACGCCAGGAATCAACCTTTTGCGAAATGGAAAACAAAAGGATTAGTCAACGAAAACGAATATTTCCGCTCAGAAACTTAAATCAAATAAAAAGATAGCGAAATTAATAGAATACTTGACGGAGGTCATGAACAAGCCTACGAGCGTCGCTTTGAGTCCTTTGTCGTGAATAACGGAAAGAAGCGAGTGAAGTGCACGTGCGATGACGAGAGTGAGGAGAGGGGCGAGGAGCAGAGCCAGAGGTTCGAATTGTGAAAGGAACAGATTGGCAGAATCTCTGAAGCGAACTAAGAATGAATTAAACGAAAAAAAAAACAATCTTCCATTTCCGTTTCTCTTTTTTTTTCAGAAGAAAATGAATTGAACGATGGGAGGGAGAGGGTGTGAAACGGGTGGGAGAGTTTTAGAGAAGGGGTTCGGTAATCGCGTGCAAGGTACGTACCTTTGTTGTTTGTTTTGGCGGGGGTGGATTATGTTAGGTTGCGTGATTGTATTCTCTAATATGATTATTTGTTTAATAATCCTCCGACTAATTCAAATCGAATACTATGTTAATTTATTATAGGGTGACTATCTAACTCAATCAACTACATTCACAACTTTAAGATTTACTTTTTGAGGAATTTAATATCTACTCCTACTAGATTAATTAGTTGGTCGCTTAATTTAATTATTCTTAATTTTACTATTTTTATATATGTATTTTTAAAATTTTAAAATTTCAATCTTAATTCAACGAGAGCCATGTCAATTTAAGTTTTACGGTTAGTCTATATAATATGAAAAAATTATAAATTTTGTTTTTTATTCTTTAATTTAATAATTGGATAAATTACGTAAATCATTACTAAATTTTACTCTCAAACTTATTTTGGTCTCTGAAGTTTCAAAACGTTCAATTTACTCACTGAAGTTTAGACATTGAGCGTTTTTGGTCACTCATCCGTTAAAATTTTGATGACGTCCATTTACCGATGAACGAAGGAACTTCTCCAAGATCCAAACGGTAGAAAACTTTATCAGCACAAAAGAAGATGCATATTGAGAAATGAGCTTCATCCGACGGTAGAGAAGAAAGATAAGTGAGAGAAAAATCAAAATATTTTTGGCTGATTCGTGAACTACATAGCACTTTTTTTTTGGCAAAATAAAGATCGAATTCAAAATCATGGAGCGAGACAAAGTGACTAGCGAAATTTAGGATGGAACAATCACCATCTACGACCGTTTTAGGTTTAAGAATGACAAAAAAAGTTCAATGTCTAAACTTTAGTGACAAAAAATTCAATATCTAAACTTCAGTGAGTAAATTGAACGTTTTAAAACTTCAGTAACCAAAATGGGTTTAAGTGTAAAGTTCAGTGATCATTTAAATGATTTACCCTTAATAATTTAATTATATCAAATTGACAAATTTTAATTCTAATCCTAGTCCTACTTAGAGGGAGGGGAAAGAGAGACTTCAAGAGAAGAAAATGGAAGTGCTCTTAGTAGATCTAGAACTTATGAGTTAAAAAAAATGAGTAAATAAAGATAAGCAGCTCATTGACCAAATGCACTTGCTAAATTTAATTATATCAAGGAAAAAACTTTGATACACAGGCTCTGTAAACTTTAGTTTACACGTGCTTTTTAGTTTTAGGGGTCAGGGTTTTAGTTTAGGGTTTAAGGTTTAGGGGTTTAGGTTGTAGGGTTTATAATTTAATGTTAGTGTTTAGAATTTAGGGTTTAGAGTGTGAGGTTTAGTTTTTTAGGATTAGAGTTAAGAATTTAATATTTGAGTTTTTATAGTATAAATACACATGCTTGTGTAAAATTCTGTGTATCAAAATTTTATCCTTATATCAAATTAAGTATAATAATTAAATCTCAAACGTATACGTAATAAAATAATTAATTACACAATTTGACTAAAATTTTGTAGCCTTCGGATCAACCAAATCACGAGCTATTATAAATTAAAAATGATGGCATCTATCCACGTGTTTTTTGTTTTGTCGTAACTGGGAAGAGCATCTTTGCGATTTTATTAATTATATATTATTAAGATAATGTTATGTTCAAATTAAAATAAGTAAACCTCCATTCAATATTATATTCATATTTGTTATATATATATATATATCCTTCTTTTATTATAAAAATATTATTATTTGATTTTGTATATAATTTTAAATAATAACATTCATTGAATGTTTTTAAATTTAAATAATTTAATTTATTAAATAATATATACAATAATTGAATTTGAACATGTAAATGAGATCAAATTTCAAAATTTTCCACGTATTATTACGAGGAAGCGACAAAACAAGCTACCAAAGAAACGTTACGTTATAATAATGGCTTAACTACAAAATAAGTGCCCAAATTATAATTTTTTTTACAATAGGCGTCTAAAATATTTTTTGGCTGAAATAGGTATTTAAAGTTTTATTTTTGGTTGAAATAGGTGCCTAAAGTGTTTTTTAACTGAAATAGATGCCTAAACTTTTATTTTTGGTTAAAATAGGTGCCAAAGAAGGTGCAAAAATTGACTTTAAAACAAGTAAAAAAAATGAAAGTTTAGGCACTTATTTCAGCTAAAAATAGTTTAAGCACCTATTTCAGACAAAATGAAAGTTTAGATACCTATTTCAAACAAAAAATACTTTAGGCACTTACTACAAAAAAGAGACATAATTTGGATACAGTTTTAGCCTATAATAAAAGCATGGGCGAAATATAAAGGTGGGCCTAAGGGGATATAGCCCACTCTAATATTTTATGGTTCAATAGCATTTTAAACGTACAAATGTTTTGAAATTATTAAAATGAAGTACAGTCTTTAAAATTTTTTAAGGCCATATTAGTTTGGAGTTAATGAATCAAATTGTCAAATTTTTTTATTTGATTATTTTTTAGGATATTTTAGTTTTGAAATTAGTGAAATTAAACATTAATTTTATACTTTTTATGATTATCTTCTAAAACTTTGTCAATTTAAAAAATAAGCAACCTAATGTCTCCTATAATTTCATCCTAATTTCGTACCTTATAAAAGTAATTAAAATATAGCACATCCAACATTAAAATCGCATTCTAACTAAATAATTTTCTTGAAAAGTGTAAACTTTTCACCATATCCAACTCCCTTTAGTTGTTGAACCCAAAAAACTGATACTTAGCTCGTACCGTAAAATACAGAGAATGGATGGTTCTGTGTTTAAATTTTTTGTCTGACAATTTTAGTCTTTATATTTTGAATATTTATAGAATTAAGTTTTTTCTCTTCTGAAATTTGGCTTAAGTAAAAATTTATTTATATTTACACGTGGTCGTTGATATAAACCCGCTTTGACTTGCCCTAAATTCAAATTCATACAAAATGAGGTAATATGAGAACTTTTAGTCACTAGGTCAATTAGTGGATCTTGCACATATTATTATTTGTTTAATATGTTGCCCTGATATTTGTTTAATATCAAGGTACAAACCACTGATCTTACTTAAGAGATTTAGCGTCTCATATCGCTAGACGAACTTGTTGTTAATATAACATATATATTTTTAATATATATAATTTTTTTTAAATAAATATAACATTTTTTTTGAATATATTCACATTCTATTATTTGATTTAATAAGATATTATGAATTTGAAAAATGGGCCGGGTAAGCCGGTAAGGTTTAGACCTTGACTATTAAAACCCCAGCCCATACCATAATTTTAATGGTATATTTAGTACTCGCATTTTAGTATTATATATTTAATCTTAATGGTATATTTAGTTTTCACAAAATATAGATTATTTAGAGAAAAACTATAATACACAAAAAAATTTCTTGGGGCTAGAAATTTAGTTTGTAGGATTTAAAGTTTTAAAGTTAAAATTTTATATTTTTAATTTTATGTTTTGAAGAGTAAATATGTATGTTTGTGTAATTTTTTAAGCAACATGTGTATGATAAAATTATTGAATACTTAATGTAAAATAACATATTATAAAAATAAAAAAGTAGGTAGAATCTGACTTAACACCAGGTTAAAACCCAAACAAACTCATAATTTTAATGGGCTTATTTATTTATTTATCAAATTTTATTTTAGGGTTTAATATTTTATTCAATTCGAGATTTTTTTACGGACATAAACAAAACAACCCCATTAAAAAAAATTCATAATTCAGACCGATCTGTATCGCACTTCTAGTTTTGAATATTTTTTTTAAGCATGAAAGGCTGCTTTGTTGTGGAATCAAACAGTGTAGAAACAAAAAACATGACAGCATCAGTTACGACAGATTGATAGAAATATGAAACATGTTTTCCATCATTTACTCCTGCAGAAGCTTCTTACGATTGTTCAAAGCAAAGAAAGTTATACTAATTAATTATTATGATAACAATAATCTTACTCAACTTCTCGACCAGCTTATCTTTTCTGAGTTTTTAGGTTTCTTTTACGTGGCTGCTATTGTTAGGCTGCTTAGGGGTTGAGCATTTGACTAAGTCGATTCAATTTTTTTGGCATCGAGTCTAATAAAAAATTGATTTTTACAAAACTAGTTTTGCTAGGCCCTAATGGGTTTGAACCCACAAACTAGGGGAGAGGATAGGGTGTCAACTGAGAGCAAGGACGGAGTCAAAATATGAGGTTAGAGGGGCAAAACATAAATATTTGAAAGTGGGGGAGGCAAATTTAAAAATAAACTAATTTTTAAAATAATTTATATAGGAAGACAAAAGTAATAAAATAAATTTTTTTGAAGTAGAGTGATAGCTCCGTCACTAACTAAGAACTTTAATCACTTACTTTAGAAATCGTTAATAATTAACGGTAGCTTTTTAAATATTGTTAAGAGTAACACGAATGTATTATTTCTTGACCTGTACAGAGATTTAAGGACAATGATGGAACTCAACCATAGGCGAAGCTAAAAAGTGGCTGATAGGGCGTGTCTCATGCGGCTCACTCCCGCTGTCCATTATTTTTTAATTTGATTTTTTGTAGAATTTTACATTATAATTTATTTTATTTGTTCTCTAGTATTATAAAATGGTTTTTGTTTTAGTAGTATAATGTGTTAGTGAAAATGAGTTTGTACCACTTGTATTCAGTAAATTAAGTCTTATTAGTGACTTTTTTAAGTTTTTTCAGTATTTTTTATTTTCAATTTCATTAACTTTTAATTTTCGATTTCACCCTAAATTCAACTATATTTATTTAAAAAATCATCACGATCTAGCAAACATAAACTTAAATATTAACCGAAGAATGAAAATTGTTATATTTTATCAGGCGGCTTTAATTTCAATGGCGTCTTAAAAGAGAATTAAAAAAATGATTATAATAAAAATGAAATGAATAAATAAATATTTTTTACGTGAATGAGCTTAATATACATAATCAACTAATTTTTTTCCCTATCAAAAACTAATTTTTTAACTTTTATCCATCAGCAAAATGTAATTTATATTTTTCAAACTAACCCTAACGTGGATTTTACCCTACCTTGCCAAACAAGGTTTTTGTGCCCACGTGACTGGCCTGTGTGCAAACAAATGGGCCCAAATTGAAGTGAGTTTGGATGGTGTCAAATCAGTTGGTTTTCTGTAAAGTTAATTAGAAAAGTCGTCTCCTCGAATCATCTGTAATTATTGTAATTCAATTGATAATATTAATTTTCAATTAAGTTTTTTTTGAGAAAATTAATTTTTAATTAAGTTCAATCGAAAGGTTATACTATAAAAAATGTTTTCTTTCTGTCTGAGTTGAAAACCCTAGCCCCAACCATCATTTTCTCTTTATATAAATATAAAACACCATAATTATGTTTAGCCGAAGATGGTATTGACTTTGATACTAATTGTAGTCAAATTTTATTTTATTTTTTATTTTTTAATAAGAATAACTCTAGTTTTATGCTACGTCTTCCTTTATCTGTATGATACGTTTATATATTTTTTTAACATATTTTTTGTCTTCTTTTTTAGTTATTTGGTCTTTTTTTATTTTATATTTTCTCATGGGTGGATTTGACGACGCCACAACTAATTAAGATAACGCTATTTATAATCATGCTAATATTCCCTACTGTGGACCATCGGATTGAATTTGAATACGCGATTTACGTTCGTGGATAGTTTCTCACGACGTTTGGTTCTGATTTGCAGTTCTCGGTGGTTTTTCAATAGCTTAATCCGCTTTTGTGGTTCGTTTGCCAATGCACTCAGATTTGTTCGTATCTATGTTTCGTTCGAGTCTTTTGGTTAGGTTTTTAACCTTTTACATTTATGGTCTTTGTATGATCTAAAATGGCTAGTTTTTTATGCCAATATTATAGGAACATGTCTAAGTTATGTATATAGTTTAAGACGTTAGTTATAAACTCTTATTGTAATTTTGAATATTTTTTTAATAAGACTGATGGCTTCTATTCTAAAAAAATTAATATTATAAACCTTTTTACCACATTAATTATAATTCTAACCGATAAAACGATTGATTTCCTATAATACTCCATTTGATCCATGATACTCCATTTGATCGCCCTTGAACTTGATTTCAACGTCCCATAATATCTCGGATACAACGTAAAGGAATTTTTGTCAGAAACGGAACTTAATCGGGAAAACTATTCGAATCGAAAGATAAAATGCTGAAAAATAGTTGATCGGGTTCAAATTTGGCAAAACGGACTTCGAATTCGGACTCAGAACGTCGAAAAACATAAAATATCACTTTTAAAAAAATCAACTTTTTGGTCAAAGTCATTGCTGGTCAAAGTCAACTATAGTCAAAGTCAACGGTCCAGGTCCAGGTCAAGGTCAACGGTCTAGGGGTCAATGGTTCAGTCAGACCGGCCAGTTCGGACAGACCCTATTCAAACCGATTTGGGCAAGTTCGGTCTGATCAAACCGGTTTCTAGAAAAATTTATTTTGACGATCAAGCACCACGCGTATAGGCGGTACGTACGGCAGTGACGGGGTCGATTTCGTATAGCCGATTACTCCTTGTTCAGTCACTCACCATTAACAACCAAAATCAGCCCAAATAATCAACTAAAAATGAAGTAACATAAACAAAAAATGAAATCAGAGCGTTTACCACGACGGACTGCGAACGGGCGATGACGAAGGGACGAACCTGTCTAGGTCTTGATCGGAAGGACACGGGGACTCTAGAAATGGCGACGGTGAGACGAACAGGCGTCAGAATCACCTTCAATCAACGGAAAACAAAGGCGACGCAACTAACTCCGGAGAACCTTCGAAGGTTTGTCCGTGGCAAACGGTGGCAGCAAACGAAGAATGGCCAACGGGGTTTTGGTCAGACAGGGCCGGTACTTCTGATGATGCTGATGGTGACGCTCACAGCCACCAAGAACGG
This sequence comes from Hibiscus mutabilis, assembly GCA_019671005.1. Lineage (NCBI taxonomy): Eukaryota > Viridiplantae > Streptophyta > Magnoliopsida > Malvales > Malvaceae > Hibiscus > Hibiscus mutabilis. The sequence continues at coordinate 17,065,227 of CM033736.1, read as the reverse complement.
GTTCGACAGTAAGGGCTACGAACAATTTCCTTAATGTTTTGCAACGAACGACAGACTTTCCCTGAAGGCAAAGGGCAGGGTTTCGATCAGAAGACGACGCTGGTGGTGGTGGTGGTGGCAGTGTGCGCCACCGCTGACCGAAGGCGGTTGATCGATGGCAACGTTTAGGGACAAGGGATAGAATTCCCAATGCTTCTGGATAATTTCAAAATAGGGAAAAAATATAAGAGGTAGGTGAAGGGTTTGATTTAGTTTTAATTATATTTCGATATACCCTCAAGCTACTCCATAGATTAAAGCTGAAGGGGCTTAACTCCAAGGTCAGCCTTAGCCTAGATAGTTAGTACATGAGAGTGCCAAGCCAAGGTCACGGGTTCGAGTAACTTGTCTAGCATCCCTCCAATCTTTTTTTTTGTTACAGTTTTGGTTGCTTGTGGGAGTTAGTATGTGACAACGAATGTTTCTTGAAATCAAGTAGTCCGAATTGTGAACATTTCATGAATCGAAAATGGTATTCGTTCGTATGGGAGGCAAGTTCAGATAAAGTGAAATTTTAAGTCTCGTCTTGGTAGGTCAAGTTTGGAGAAAAGAGCCGTTAGTTTAAGTAGATTGATGATAAGGTTTGCTTGTCAAGGTTTTGCATGTCATTTGATGTTTGACCGGGGTATGGTTGCTAGATATGATGTGTTCCTGACAATGTATTGTGGGAGTGGTGCAGCGTTTTAGCCATGGATAAGGTCTAAGTTTAAGGTTTTGAATAGTGGATGCTAGTAGAAAGGTTTGTTATTCAAGGTAGTATTCATCAGAAGTGAGTTCCTTAAGTTGGCATTGGGACAACGTGGCTTGAGGTTGGTTTTGTTACCCTGCTTTACGGTTCGTCATAAGTGCTGTTGGTTGCTGAAAATGAGTTGTTAGAACCCTCGAGTGAAGTGTTGAGAGTGAGTGGTTTAATGTTATGGTTCTGTTTAATATGGGTTAAGAAAAGACCCTCCTTGAGCGGGGTGATCTTGTATGAGTTGCAAAGAGGTTGGATCAATTTTGGTTTCATCTTCTCATTTCGTTTAAATTTTGAGGACAAAATTTCTTAAAGGAGGGGAGAGTTATAACGACCCATATTTTTTAGTCAACGATAGGGGTTGACCCAGGCTTTGGACTGCCGTTTTGGGTCGAATGTTCAAGTTATGTTGGGCCATGACGTTGGGCTTGTAAGAGCCTTTTTGGGCTTGCCATATGTTGTTGGGCTTGCTTGGTGGTTTTGGGTTTGGCTTAAGATGGGTTTTGAGGAAGGGTGTTATGGTAAAACCCTAAATAGAAGACAAAGGCTAGTAGAGCCTTAACATTTATGCAGAAAAGTTGGGTGATGATATCACCTTGGTCACCTTGTTTTCCTCTTCCATACATTCTCATCTTTTCTACCCAAGAACAAAAAAAAGATGGAATCCTTGTAGTTGTGGTTAGAATCTCGTTTCGGCCATCAAGAGAAAGTGTTTCAACATGTGAAGATCTATCATTCAAGGTAAATATCTCTAGCATTGGTGGAAGTTGGGTTTGAAGCTTGGATAAGGGAAAAGATGAGGAAGAAGCTTGGTTGTTGTTTCATTCCGGGAATCTCTTGCTTAAAGGTCAGTACATTCTGACTCATACATTTCATGAACATCACAAAATGAATGCCTTGCTTGGTTTTATGATTGTGGGTTGCAAAGTTAAGGCTTTAGGAGCTTAAAACCTATTTAATGGTAAATCAAGATTTAAGTGTTGTTAATATGTAAAATTGGCAGCAAACCATCAAATAAACCTTCAATAACATGTGGGAACGTTTTGGGTCTTAACCATTTAGGTTAAGGAATGCGATTGTGAAATCCCGAGCTCCAAGTTTTGAAATTTAGGCTCGCTTACCAGTACGGCGTGGTCGCGTATCAGTACACCTTAGTAATAAGGAGGACGGGTTGTGAGAGGGATACTAGTACGCCCTCTCGTGTATCGGTACCCCTCGTTTGACTAGAATTATAGTAGCACTTTTGCATACCGGTACACTAGGGAGCGTATCGGTACCAACTACTTCATTGCCTGATGGAGGCTTTCGCGTACTTGTACGTAAGGTAGGAGTACCGTTACGGGTGGATTACGTACCGATGCTGAGTACCGATATGGGGGCGAGCATATCGGTACAGTATGAGGCACCAAATCTTTCGAACCTAATTTGAGTATCGGTACTCGGGGAGAAGTACCCGTACCTAAAGAGGTGTACCGATACCCACATAAAAGTATCGGTACTCACAAATTAATCTGCCCAAGAATTTCAAGGTTGCGTTTGAGGGTTCTATAATTCTTGGTAAAGGGTCATATGGGTCCTTAAAGGTATAAAACAAATCCTAAAACTAAGAAATCAGGGTTTATAACCCACGTGTGAAATAAATGGCTAATGGCTTGGTAATAGTTGGGTGTGTTGCTTGTACTAGTAATCCATAGGGATCCGTGGTGGATCTGTTAATGCTACGTGGAAGCTTGGGGTCCTTGCTGTGTGATGAAGGGACGCCCATATAGGTTAGTTGCCGTGAATAATAAGATGATCTATTGAGAAAGTCGTGAATGAGCTTAAAAGATATATTAACTATTGTAACAAATAAAATATGCCTTGGGGCATTTGTAATGGTTGGCTTGATGTTTCTTATCTCTTGGTGAGATGTATAGATGCTCGGAGAGCATATATTATCTTATGTGTCTTGGTTAGGAATTTGGATATCCTAGAGTCAGTGCAATGGCACTTATATAAGGGGATGGGTACTCTGGGCTATGTGATTGAGTACATCCGACGTATCCACGGGCTATGTGATTTGGATGCGGTTAGAAACCTATCATTGGGCTAAGTGATCAGGATAAGGAAACATAACTAGGGTCGTGTGAGCTCGAGTAACTCGATAGGCTATGTGAACTCGAGTAACCCGATTGGCTGGGTGACCTCAGGTAAAGACTGCTTGTGGCTATTGTGATCCAAGTATGTCTAGAACGTATCTGTGGCTATAGTGATCCAGATATGGTCCATTAACCCGACGGCTATGTGATCACGGGTAACCCGTCAGCTATGTAAGCACGGGAATAGTAGGGCTTCATTGGTCATTGTAGGGAATGTATATTATTTACGTTGTTGTGTGGATAATGTATGTTGGTTATTTTACCCTTGGGCTATGTGATCAGGGTATGTGATGCTTAACTCGATGGGTTGTGTGAGCTAGAGTATGTTGATGGGTTGTGTGACCTCGAGTATGGTAAGCTTGGGATGGCAGGAAACCTTCTTATATTTTAATGGTATCTTGAGGCATGGTTGTAAACTCTAGCTAGGGTGGGCTAGAAGACGATCCTTAGAGTTGAGAAGCCTTTCTGTGCACTCCTGATTATATTATCATGCATGCTTGTTTTATGATATTCATGAATTGCGGTAGAGTAGAAATGTACGACTGAGCTTTGTTAGCTCAGCGTGCGGAATTGTGGTTTTTCCGTGCGTAGGTTGACATGTTGCTTTTGGAGGAGCACATCGATGAGGATTTCCAGCACCGAGCCAGCTTTAGAGTACAGTACTTGATGTTTTAGTTTGGACTGATTGTATTCATAGAACCTTACCATAGTTGAGTCTGTAACTTGTAGCGATGTCCTTTTCTCGCTAAAAAAAAGAAGTTTTTGTTTTTGTTTTGAAAATGATGATTTCGCATGGGATTTTAGAAAACCCGTGTTTTGTTTTGAAAATGGAGTCGCCACCGGCTACTTAGGTAGGCCAGACACCGTAAAAACCAGAGATTTAAAATGGATGGGTTCGGGAGTCGGTTACGGATGGGGAAGGATTAGCACCCCCACAACGCCCAAAAATTGGTACTTTAATAATTACCTCTTTATTAATATTAGACTTTCCAGATTAAAGTGACGATTAAATTAAAATTTGGGTCATAAGTGCGAGTAAATTTTAAAGGCCCCGTTATTCGAGAGTAAATGCCCAACCACTATCACTACGCCTGATACTGGCACCGTTTACGCTCGAATAAAAGGGCATCGCGTTGACAAAATATATATCCGTTATGCAACTTAAAACAAATATTAAACATTTATATTGACATGATATTAAAAGACATAAACATTTGAATTTTACAAAATTAAATAAAAATATGAATAAAAAAACATAACATACCCTAAAGAGCACAAAACATAAGTACAAAATATGGAAAAGAAAAAAACATGCTTCCAAAATTTAAGTAAACTAATCCTAACATGCTTGAGCATATGTATATAGAAAACCACAAGAACGACATGTGCATGACATGTATATAATATGACATTAAACTAATTAAATTTAAGCAACAAGCTAAAAAACTAACATATGACACAATCTTAAAATAAAATAAAACATGCCACTAGCTAACACATATCATAATGTACAAAATGAACAAACAAATAAATCATGCTAACATGAATACGAATATGTGAATTAAAACAAACATAATATATAAAATGACCGTATTCACAAAATGACCAACACTAAAACATGCCTAAAAATCATCATCCAAATAAAATACAACATAATTAACCATTTAAATAAAATAAAAATGGAAAAGGGACTGAAATGAAACAGAAGCGAAATATAAGGAAACAAATGTAGACTAATAGAAAAAACATGCTAGAAACTAAAGCCTATATTTCAGTGACTAAACCGAAGCAAAATGGAAACTAAAGGCCACAAAAAAACATAAAAAAAACATATTAAATGCGCCTGAAAGATAAAAGGACCATAAGTGTAAATATCCCCTGACCAGAATTAAAGCGGGCAAGAACATGGGGGACCTAGGGCGTAATTATACCATTGAACAAAAACACAGATCCTCCCCGGGTCGGGTCACCGCGTGAAACGGGTCCGCACCAAACGGTGTCGTTTTGTTCTTACCGGTTAAACAAATATTATGGGTGATTTTAAAAAAAAATAGATTATAAATAAAAAACCTAATATTCTAATCTATCATAATCCCATCCTCTCTTCTCTCATTGTTTCTTCTCCTCCACCGAAACGGCGGCCGCTCTTGGGAGTGAAAGCCGGTCATCGGCTTTGAAGCCTCACAGCGAGGAAAGACGCGTCGACGGTGGAGGCACTGCACTTTGACCGGTAAGTTTTCAAATCTTATTTTTTGATACGAAACGAAAAGAAATGAATATTTGAAACCTAAAAGATTTTGTTCAAACCACAAAGAAATATTTTTTACCCTTGTATTGATTTCGAACAACGAACCTCAGATTACAAAAATTTGAACTGAAATTTCTCCTAAATTTCTCTCTGATTTTTGAACTCTGAAAAATCCCCTCAGTTCTCTCTGATTTTTTGAATCTCTCCCCTCTCTTTTTACCTTTGTTTTGGTTTTATAACCCCTCTAAAAACAATAACCACTCTGCTATTTTAGTCTTGCAGATCTGATGATGGATGGCCGGATTCAAGCCGGATTTTACGGGGTTGTTTGAAGACAGGGTATGGTTGGTGGTCAGGGGCATGGGTGTATCGGGTAGTGGCAGGGGATATATTTGATTTTTTAATTTTAGGGTTTTGGTTGGATTGGTTTAGGGTTTGTAATCTAGAATTTAAGGTTTATGGTGTTTGTGGTTATAGTTTGGGGTTGGTCGCCGGAAATAGCGAACGACGACGGTGGACGATCGGCGGCAGAAGGTGCGGCGGCGGGTGGATTAATGGCATTAGGGTTAGGGTTTTTTTGGTTCCGGGCCGGGTCGGGTTAAGTTTGGATCCGGGTCGGGTTAATTGGTTTTTGATTTGGTTTGGGTAATGGGTACTGGTTTGGGTGAAATGGGTTATTACAGATGCCCCTCTTTGCTCGTTGTTGTGTAACGGCAACGAAGCAAAGACTAAAAATGACCCATTTCATCCAGTATGGCTGGTCATCCCCTATTGACGTACTTCTTCGTTCTCCTGTAGATCTTCTTTCTTTTTGATGCAGGTCTTCTTTCTTGTCTTGGTTGATCTATTTTGTCACTCTTGGGGAGCAAAATTCTTCAAACTGGGGGTTGTCTGTTGGGGAGGCAAAATGAGTCCAACTAGCTACATTATTGATAATAAGCTAATACCTAAAGGAAAATTGACCCAATTGCAACACCGATGAAGATGCATGGTCTACAAAATTTGATCCAGCTGCAACACTGATGAAGAGGCAGGATCGGAGGATGAAAGTTCCCATGTCTGATCCAGCTACAACTCTGACGAAAAGACAAGACTAGAAAACTGACAACTTCTTCCTTTTTTTCTCTTTTTTGTGTTTTTCCCTTTTTTTTATTTTCATCACGGTAATATGAGAGTAAAAATGACCTGGCTACAATACCGACAAAGAGACCGGGTCAAAAGATAGATGTTAGACCCTACTATTCCATCAACGGAGAAGTAAGATCGGAGAACGTTGGTAACATAGATTCAACCACCCCATCAGCGGAGGGGTTGAATCAGATAATGACGATCTGGAACCGGCTACACCATCAGCGGAGAGCAGGATCAGAGGACGACTACAACTTGGATCTAGCCACTCCATCAGCGGAGGACTAGATCGGGCGATGAAAGTTGATAAATTTTGATTTTTCATTTTTCTTTTCTTTTTATTTTCTTTCTCTTTTTCTTTTTTCTTTTTCTTTTTTTCCTTTTTCTTTTTTCTTTTTCTTTTTTCTTTTTTTTTGCTTTTTTGATTTTTTTTTTTTTTTTTCTCTTTTTTCTACTGTTTCTTTTTTCTCTTTTTCTCTTCTTTTTCTGCTTTTTTCATTAATAAAAAGGACTTGAAAATCAGTAAAGTTTGATTTATCAACGGAGAAGCAGAACATTAACTGGAACCCTACTACACCATCAGCGGATAAGTAGGATAGCAGCAACTGGGACCTAGCCACTCCATCAGCGGAGGACTGGATCGGATAATGACGACCAATAATCGGCTACACCATCAGCGGAGAGCAAGATTAGGACGACGAGAGCTTGGACCCGACAACTCCATCAGCGGAAGACTAGATTGACCAATGACGACCTAGAACCGGCTACACCATCAGCGGAGAGCAGAAACTGAGGACGACGATAGCTTGTACCTGGCCACTCCATCAGCGGAGGACTGGATTGGACAATGACGACCTAGAATCGGCTACACCATCAGCGGAGAGTAGAATCTAAGGGCGACGAGAGCTTAGACCTAGTCATTCCATTAGCGGATGACTAGATTGACCAATGACGACCTGGAACCGGCTACACCATCAACGGAGAGCAGGAACTGAGGACGACGATAGCTTGTACCTGGTCGCTCCATCAGCGGAGGACTGGATTGGACAATGACAACCTAGAACCGGCTACACCATCAGCGGAGAGCAGAATCTAAGGGCGACTAGAGCTTGGACCTAGCCACTCCATCAGCGGATGACTAGATTGACCAATGACGACCTGAAACAGACTACACCATCAGCGGAGAGCATGATTAGAGTACGACTACAGCTTGGACCTAGCAACTCCATCAGCGGAGAGCAGGATCTGATAATGACGACCTGGAACCGGCTACACCATCAGCGGAGAGCATGATCAGAGAACGACGATAGCTTGTACCTAGCCACTTCATCAGCGGAGAGACTAGATCGGGCGATAAAAGTTGATAAATTTTCTTTTGAATTTTCATTCATTTTTTCTTTTTCACTTCTTTTTTGGTTTTTTTACTGATTTTTTTATTTTTATTTTTTTGATTTTTTTTATTTTTTTCTAATTTTTTTCAACTTTATTTTTTTGATATTTTTCCTTTTTTCTTGAACTGTACAAAGAAGTAAGACTCGAGGAAAATTAGGTCTGGTTGCACCGTCAGCAGAGAAACAAGACCTAAATAGAAATTCGATCTGCTTGGGGAAAGGTTCGGATCTGTTGCACCATCAACGGAGAAACGAGATCTTCAGGATGTCTATACTGCTGCACCATCAGCGGTAAAGCAAAATCTGGAAATGTTGGCCTATCAATAATGATGATGGCAAGATCTGAAAATGCTACTTCTGCGGCTCTACTAGCAGAGAGGTGTGACCTGAAAATGGAAAAAAAACATTAATCAGTAAATGTTCACGAAATTTGTCATTGTTACCTTTTATTGATGTTTCAGCATCTTCTTTGTGTTTGGCATTCTCTAAGACTAAGGTTGGCTGTCGTGTTGTTGCCCACACGGCTGAGGATGTTCGGTCTCTTTTTGAACCTTTTTGTAAGTAAAAATGCATGAATTTTATGCCTAAATGCATGGTGACTTCGGTGTATGCTCTGAACATAGATGTACGCAAAAATGATGAATGTAACTAAATGCATGAATGTGATATGATTTTTCTGGCCCTCAATAGGATGCCCCTGACTCCTCACTAGTCCTGTCAGGATCTTGGTCTTTTGCATATGACGGTGCCCTAACCTCTTATTGGGTTTGATCATCCATCTGGGTGCATGCCCCAACATTTTGTTCGTTCTTATGCCATCGTCTGAAATTGCTCTTGAAGTTGATACTTTGAGTGTTGATTATGTTACCCCCTAAGTTGGGTTCATAAATTGTGTGTTGGTTCATGACAGCTCATTATTATTATTATTATTGGATTAGGTGCAGTTTTGCAAACTGTGGTCAAGGATGCAAGAGTTTATCTCGGCAATGAAGGTTGGACCTTGGCAAAGAATGCCCCTAGACTGAGGCCTTATTAGAGGCACAATATTTGTAAAAGATGTGGAGGGCTGCTTTTGGACATGCCCCAAGATCAGGCTCTTGTAAGAGGCTCTGTAAGGTGCTAGATCGACCAACTTTGTTGTATTTAATGGGGCAACCCAGGGACTAATTTTGAAATATCAAAATGTATGCATGTAAATGCAAAATGCATGTCTTAGATGTGAAAGTACTAATTCAAAAATGGTTCTCGTGGCTTAACTTCTGAACTCACGGGATTTATTTGCAACTTTGAATATTGCCTTGATATCTAGAGTGCTAGATTTTCTCACGATGATAATTTTTTCAAATTGAGAAATAGTCGCAAATCAGCATTTCATGATGGTAAAATGCAGAAACGAAAAATGTTATAATATGTCATGCAGTGAATGAGCAGATTGAAATTAAAATAATTAAATGAATAAATTAAAGTAGATAAGGTAAAATGAAAGATTTCTGATTGGGCAAATTGCTTGAACCAACACCTTTGTGTCATGCAAAATGCAATGATGTATGCAAAAAAGGGTAAAACAAAAAAGAGAACGAGTCAGTACCGAATAAGATCAATAACACATAAATAGAATAACAATTTAGATAAAACAAACAAAACAACCCTATTTACATCCCGTCTAAAACACCTAGGTTATCCGTATGGCTCTAAAAGGGTAGGTTTCTATATGTTCTCTACATGCAGTTTTGGTGCTAAGAGGTACCCGAATTGTCCTTGCTGTCCTCTACTAAGAGTAGCAAGGCCCCCGATCATCACCCATTATAGGCTCCTTTCAAACGGGTTCAATTCAGGGGGACCCATTCGCTTATGCCTGCATGAAGGAACGATATCCTTACGAAAGCATAAGGTACTCGAGCCCCGAAGGTACTTGCTAGGCCTATACGGGAGAACGATATCTCCACGAAAGCATTAGCATTTCCCCTACTTAAAAAACGGGTTTATATGCAATATTTTAAATGCGTTAAAATAAGCGCGCAATTATAACCGAATGTTAGTTTAATAGTCACTTAAATCCAGAATTTCTGATATTAATAAAGCGGTAATTATTTGAAAAAAGCTCGACTCTCTTATTTTTTTGAAAACAAAAATTTCCCCAGCGGAGTCGCCATCTGTAGCGATGTCCTTTTCTCGCTAAAAAAAAGAAGTTTTTGTTTTGAAAATGATGATTTCGCGTGGGATTTTAGAAAACACGTGTTTTGTTTTGAAAATGGAGTCGCCACCGGCTACTTAGGTAGGCCGGACACCGTAAAAACCAGAGATTTAAAATGGATGGGTTCGGGAGTCGGTTACGGATGGGGAAGGATTAGCACCCCCACACCGCCCAAAAATTGGTACTTTAATAATTACCGCTTTATTAATATTAGACTTTCCGGACTAAAGTGACGATTAAATTAAAATTTGGGTCATAAGTGCGAGTAAATTTTAAAGGCCTCGTTATTCGAGAGTAAATGCCCAACCACTATCACTACGCCTGATACTGGCCCCGTTTACGCTCGAATAAAAGGGCACCGCGTTGACAAAATATATATATCCGTTATGCAACTTAAAACAAATATTAAACATTTATATTGACATGATATTAAAAGACATAAACATATGAATTTTACAAAATTAAATAAAAATATGAATAAAAAACATAACATACCCTAAAGAGCACAAAGCATAAGTACAAAATATGGAAAAGAAAAAAACATGCTTCCAAAATTTAAGTAAACTAATCCTAACATGCTTGAGCATATGTATATAGAAAACCACAAGAACGACACATGCATGACATGTATATAATATGACATTAAACTAATTAAATTTAAGCAACAAGCTAAAAAACTATCATATGACACAATCTTAAAATAAAATAAAACATGCCATTAGCTAACACATATCATAATGTACAAAATGAACAAACAAAGAAATCATGCTAACATGAATACGAATATGTGAATTAAAACAAACATAATATATAAAATGACCGTATTCACAAAATGACCAACACTAAAACATGCCTAAAAATCATCATCCAAATAAAATACAACATAATTAACCATTTAAATAAAATAAAAATGGAAAAGGGACTGAAATGAAACAGAAGCGAAATATAAGGAAACAAATGTAGACTAACAGAAAAAACATGCTAGAAACTAAAGCCTATATTTCAGTGACTAAACCGAAGCAAAATGGAAACTAAAGGCCACAAAAAAACATAAAAAAACATATTAAATGCGCCTGAAAGATAAAAGGACCATAAGTGTAAATATCCGCTGACCAGAATTAAAGCGGGCAAGAACATGGGGGACTTAGGGCGTAATTATACCATTGAACAAAAACGCGGATCCTCCCCGGGTCGGGCCACCGCGTGAAACGGGTTCGCACCAAACGGTGTCGTTTTGTTCTTACCAGTTAAAACAAATATTATGGGTGATTTAAAAAAAACAGATTATAAATAAAAAACCTAATATTCTAATCTACCCTAATCCCATCCTCTCTTCTCTCATTGTTTCTTCTCCTCCACCAAAACGGCGGCCGCTCTTGGGAGTGAAAGCCGGTCATCGGCTTTGAAGCCTCACAGCGAGGAACGACGCGTCGACGGTGGAGGCACTGCACTTTGACCGGTAAGTTTTCAAATCTTATTTTTTGATACGAAACGAAAAGAAATGAATATTTGAAACCTAAAAGATTTTGTTCAAACCACAAAGAAATATTTTTTACCCTTGTATTGATTTCGAACAACGAACCTCAGATTACAAAAATTTGAACTGAAATCTCTCATAAATTTCTCTCTGATTTTTGAACTCTGAAAAATCCCCTCAGTTCTCTCTGATTTTTTGAATCTCTCCCCTCTCTTTTTACCTTTATTTTGGTTTTATAACCCCTCTAAAAACAATAACCACTCTGCTATTTTAGTCTTGCAGATCTGATGATGGATGGCCGGATTCAAGCCGGATTTTACGGGGTTGTTTGAAGACAGGGTATGGTTGGTGGTCAGGGGTATGGGTGTATCGGGTAGTGGCAGGGGATATATTTGATTTTTTAATTTTAGGGTTTTGGTTGGATTGGTTTAGGGTTTGTAATCTAGAATTTAGGGTTTGTGGTTATAGTTTGGGGTTGGTCGCCGGAAATAGCGAACGGCGACGGTGGACGATCGGCGGCAGAAGGTGCGGCGGCGGGTGGATTAATGGCATTAGGGTTAGGGTTTTTTTGGTTCCGGGCCGGGTCGGGTTAAGTTTGGATCCGGGTCGGGTTAATTGGTTTTTGATTTGGTTTGGGTAATGGGTACTGGTTTGGGTGAAATGGGTTATTACATAACTTTATTTGATTTACTTTTATTTGGGTCAAACAATGTGTTTTAAATTTGGAATCCCTATTTTGTAAACTCTTTTTAAGTCATTTATTTACGTGGATTTATAAAGATTGATTGCTTTGAGATTTTTCAAATTTGTGGTTTTAAATGAGAAATTTTGATGGGTCAATTCTGGGAGATCCGAATGTGATGCTTCGGATCCGGATCGAGGTGTTACAAAGGCAATCACATTAAACCAAATATGTGAACCACAGCAAGTCAAACTAAAAAAGCAATCCTTCAGTCAACTGATACTCTTCCTTGGAGGCCGGATAGGCAAGTGGGAAAAAGTTAGGCCTTAAAGCAATGAATTATTCGGATTGCTGGAACAGATGGAAGTTCCGGGTAACTTGAACATCATTTCTCGTAACGAAAGCTTCGTCGATGAGAGCAACAACTCGACGAGGACTGAAACGAAAATGGAAAAGAAGGGAGATAAAAAGATTAGAAAGCCGAGATATGCTTTTCAGACAAGAAGCCAAGTCGATATACCTGATGATGGCTATAGATGTAGAAAATATGGCCCGAAAGCTGTCAAGAACAACAAGTTTCCAAGGTATATTTGTGTGTATGTCAAGTTTATTCTTTATTATGATCCTACCAAATTATTTAGATTTCACACACAGTAGATCAGGATCTATTATATTTATATTTGATATAATGATATACGATTCTAAACATTAACGATACATCAAATTTTTGATGCATTGTTATAAATAAATTTATTTGCACTATTTTTATCGGTGTTATATAAAACTGCATAGCATATCTAATATGAAGAGAAAACATTTTATGTATGGACGGTAGAAATTTCTTTTCCACGGGCTAGATTAATTTAGAGTTTAATTTAGGTTTTAAGGTTTAAAGTTAGTGTTTAAAATTTTAGGGTTTAGAAACATAGAATTTATATTTTGGAGTTTAAATAGGCATACTTGTGTAAAAAAAATTACACCAACAATATATCACATATTTACTCCTAATATAAAACTCTTATTATGTTTATACTTGTTTGGAAAAAAAGAACATATCCCAACATTTGGAATATCTTGTATTTATCCTTTAAGTTATGATTTCATTTCTATAATTAGGTTAACTTCATGTACAATCATAAATATTTTTTTCTCTAGATTACGAATCATAAACATTTTAAAAATATATAAATGAATTATGTAGACATAAAAATGCTAAAATTTGTACCATTAACTAGTTGATCTAGTGGGATGAGACGCTAGGTCTCTTAAGCAAAGTCAGAGGTTTGAATCCTAAAATTGTAAATGAAGAAAATTAGGTTGGGAGGGTCGCTCATATTAGGCCTCTACAAAATATGATCCAGATTAGTCGGTTAATGAGTTGGATACCTATGGTTAAACAAAAAAAATAACAATCTTAAGTTTTATTTATTTTTAACTTAATTTAAATCATTATTGCCTTTTCGCAGAAGTTATTATCAATGTACACACCAAGGATGCAGTGTGAAAAAGCAAATCCAAAGGCTAACAAAAGATGAAGGCATAGTGGTGACAACTTATGAAGGCATGCATTCACATCCCATCCTAAAATCTAATGACAACTTTGAGCATATCTTAAGCCAGATGCAAATCTACACTTCCTTTTAAGTCAACACTAATTTATAATTAAATATGCAAAAATTGAGAAATTTATGTATTTTACATCATTTCTCATATGCACAATGAAAAAAAAAACTTGGTTTTGTTTATTATCTCAAATTTTATTGGAATTTTTGTTCGATACGTGATTTATAGGAGTATTGAAATATTGTTATTTATATTTACTATTAATTAATATGGTGAGATGAAACGTTGGATTTTTTAAATTATATCTAAGATTCGAATAGTGATGATATAAGATGTTATTTGTAACATATTACATGTAATTTTATTAAAAAGGTTTGGTTAAATTAGAAAATAACACCAATTATTATGCAAGTAAAAGATCTCTTGGTTTATAGATATTTTTCTTAATATCTTATGTTATCTGTATTCTTTTTTAATTTCTTGTAGACAATGTTATAACAAAATCCATCCGTATTACAACAAAATCCAAGCTTTGTAACATTTGAAAGTAGTATGATTAAAATGAATATTTTAAAATATTTCAGTGGACATTTTTTAACTTCACCCAAAATAAAAATAATAAAATCCTAGTAGAACTAGAGGGGGCAAACGGGTCGCTCAGGCTAGGTAATTTCAGGTTTGACGACATTCGATTTAGGTTTGGGTTGAGTCTAGTTCGATTTTAATTCGAATTGAGTATCGGGTCGGGTCAAGTCAATATCGGGTTGATTGGTTTCCGATTTGGTCGATATCAGGTCAATAGAAGATAGATGGTTTTTTTTATTCAGGTAAACCTTTGAATCTTCGGGTTGAGTTGAGTATATATTCTTGTAAAAGACATTTGTCAATTATCATTTAGGTTTTTTTTGTTTAAAAATGAAGACTTTGATACTTAAATATAAATGATACACTACATATGTAAAATTCGTTTGAACTCGAAAAAACAATTTTTTTCTTGTAGTAATTTCATATTATATATATATCCGACAACAAACTAGTAAAATTTTGGTCGGTCAAATCGGGTTTGGGTAAAATAAATTTGGGTTGTTTTCGTTTTCGATTTTGTTGAATTCGAGTTACTTTTGGTTCGGTTGAAAGTTGATTCAACTAAAATTTGGGTTGATTTATTTCGAGTTTCATATCAAGTTTAGGTCGATATTAGATTTCGAATTGGGTAAATCAGTTCGAGTCTTGGATCGTAGGTCAATTTGTCATGTCTAAATAGAACCTTCGAAGGACGTACAAGGGAATATTCGTAATTATACATCAAGACAAAGTTGGGATATTCGTTTGAGATATAAAGATGTGGGGTCTTTTAGTGATTTACTAAAAAGTGAAAGGGCGTCTCTCAAATTAACCAATAAAGTTGTATTGGGCCTTTACCGAATTAAATTGGCGTCTACCAACTAAACAAGGCGTTGATTCCCCAGTTTACCGTTTGCCAAAGTAATACTTCAGCAATATCTACAATATCGTATATATTAATACAACGTAAAAAAAAAACGTACGAAAAGATAGAGTAAAACATATCATAAGAATAATATTATTTATTTAAAATATAATCAATAAAAATAAAAAATATGAGAGCAAAAAGATGATAGATCTCAACGGTCGGCGATTAACGTCAAGACTGATGCCACCGTTGACAAGCAAAAATAATAAAACACAAAGGAAGAAAAAAATATGTGGCAAGGCTTCAAAGAAAGAAATATTAGAAATATTTTTTAAATGGAGTGATATGATATATTATTTATTATAATATGTAACAATTTTCTACGTTCATTGAATGTCGAATAATATTCTATTTTCTTGTATATTGGAATATGTTTCTGTATTCTTGTTTATTTAATGGATATACCATTGACTAAACAAGAGTTGGTCGCAAAGAAAATGAAAAATTGGAATTAAGCATGTGATGTGGAAAATTGGAGCAATATATTAATGTTTATATTAAACATTCACGGAGCTTTTGTTGATAAGTCTGGCTGGCGTGCTTATCAGTTCAGTGGTGATTTGTACTTGTTTACGTTTGCTGGAACTGCAAATTTTGGCATCAAACAGAGACCAATTGTAATACTTTTTTATAAGTTTTCATGTTAATGTAAAGGCATTTCAGAGGCCACAATAGGAACATTCTTAATTGTATAAAAGATATAGTAATGTATAGATAGGGTTGATCCTGTAAATGTCAATCTTTGTATAGCATAGGAGTTGTCTTAACTTTGTATACATTTACATTCTGCCCCAAAATAAAAGAAAAGAAAAAGCATGTGCCAGCCAACTTACTTTTTGGTTTGGAATGTTTAGTACGTCAGCGATCTCATAATTTAATCATAATCATGTGAGTAATTAAGTTATAAACAATATTTTATAGCAATAGTATGCCTTTGATTTGGAATATTCCCTCAAACTAAATTCTTTTTATTTGACTCTGATTTATCGAAAAATAAAATAAAAATATTTTTCTTAGCTATTAAGAAAGATGGTAAAAACATATTATAATCTTAAGTGGGAAGTAAAGCTGCATACCTAAACCTAATACCCTACCCCTGTCTCTCTATCTAATAAAGCAAACATTTATATAAATAATTGCACCCAAAGGAAAAAGGTTTATACTCATAATGGATAATTAGACAGTTTCCATTTTTGCACCTCTCATCCTATGCTCCTTCTCTAAGCCTAAATAAATAAAAATTGAATTTAATAAGTAGTTTTAGTAAAAAAAATAATAAAATTTATTTTAAGAGACTCGAGTTCGAGCATTTATGTGTGCAAAGTATGTGTACATTGTCAAATAATCAAAAAATATAAACAGATATTACCATAGAATCATACCAATATATTAAAAAAGAAAAAATTCAACAAATATTGGTCATACCTCAAAAGCTAAGCTATCTATAATAAATATAAGGCAAAAAAATGTAATATTAGTCGTGGTTTTCCCAAAAATAATAATTTAGTTACTAAAACAAAACAAAAACAGGAATAATTTAGTGACCAATGATATTATTCACCCTAATTAATATAATTTCATCTCAACTAGAATAGTTTATGGGTAGAGCCAAGTTTGGACTATGGCTCAGCGGAGGATCCATGCTTAAGGTTGGGTGGGCCTGTGCCAGCTTAAGGTTGGGTGGGCCTGTGCCACCCTAAACTTTTTAAAGTTCTCACATTTAATTTTATTTTTTTTAATTTTTATAAATTAGTCTTTAAATTTTATAATTTGTACCCATCCTGAAATTCTGAGATTTTATGATTTGTGCTCACCCGCAAAAATATTTTAACTTGTGCCAAAAAAACAGATTAAATCATTCTCATTCGTTCCTGTTCTTGAATATAGTAGAGGATAATTCCATAAAATGAATTTAATAATCATACATACAATTAATTTAAAGCATGACAACACACTGAATCTTGTGCTGAGATCAGAGACATCGATCCGAAACAAAAACAATGCTAATGAAGCATTCAATCCTGCTTTACGGATATTGGGGCATGCCGATCAATCGAACCGACGTTAATTAGGTTAATCTCAATCATTTTGACAGCCCTTCTTCCTCCCCAAAAACACCTTCCATTAACAGTCTATCAATGATAAATAAGTGCTCAATTTGATTCAAACTACACCAAATTCGCTTTAATTTTGAACTTACTTAGCTGCACCAGGCGCCAGTTCCGAAAAAGAAAGATTCATACAATTCAAGTTTCCAACTTTCATCAAACTACGCCCAAAACCCAGAATTTACTCGGGGTTAACGAATTGAATTTCATAAAAAGAAACTAAAAACGAAGGGGTTGTAGCGATGTCCCTCATCGCTAAATAAAACGTGGCTTTTTCGAAGTGTTTTTGAAAGGTGTTTGTGATTCTTTTGGATATAAAATATTTATTCCATGGGGTTTTAAAAGAAACCGCATTTAAAAAATGGAGTCGCCACCTGCCACTTAGGAAGGCCGGACACCATAACCAGAGATTCAAAAAGATTGAGTTCGGGAGTCGGTTACGGATGGGGAAGGATTAGCACCCCCACACCGCCCAAAAATTGGTACTTTAATAATTACCGCTTTATTAATATTGGATTTTCCGGATTAAAGTGACGATTATTTTAAAACTCGGTCATAATTGCGAATAAATTTTAAGAGTCCCGTTATCCGAGAATAAACGCCCAACCACTATCACTACGCCTGATACTGGCCCCGTTTACGCTCGGATAAAAGGGCACCGCATTAACAATTTATATATCATATGCAATCTTAGTGGCAAAATATTTAAATGCAATAAATATTGACATAACAGAATACTAATCTAACATAAATAATATACTAGACTAAAACATGCATATATACATATTAATCAAAATAATAGATAAAAACAACTTTAACAAGTCAGAATAACAAGGTAGGAATAATTACGTATATAAACGAACAAATATTTAAAAAGACATACATGCTAGTAATAAAACATATTTCAACATATATGGAACAATATATTATACATAAAAGAAGACACACTAACACGTAACCTAAAAGCCAAGAAAACATACAATACGTACAAAAATACAAGAACATGTCGTTTACGAGTCAAATAGAACATAACATGCTTTAATACGAATAACCGGATAAAAAAAGATACATAAATATCGTAAGCTTAATACACATATACATTTAAACATAAAATACGAGGCATATACGAGGGATATAAAATAAAACAATAGAATACATCAACATATACGACTATAATACGAACATGAGTATTTACAAAGAAACATGACTGAAATGAAAGAAAATAAAATTCAGTGGCAGAAATTAAAGAACAATAATATGTAATTTAAGGACTAAAATGCGAAACAAACCGAACCTAAAAGGATCAAAACTGTAATTAGACCAAAGGGCAGACCCAAAATGAAAAATTCAAAAACGCGGGATGGTTAAGGGGGTAATTTTACCATTTAAAATCTGAATTCGGCTAATTTAGTGATCAAATCGAAATAAAATGGAAAAGAAAAAGGACCGAAATCGTGATTAACCCATGCGGCAAGACAAAAATGAAAATATTGGAAACGCGGGGGGATTTAGTGTGTAATTTACCCATTTAACGAAATAATAATAACTATATAAACCCTTCTTTTAGGCTGAATCCAATTTTCCCACATTTCGTTTCATTTTTTGGTTTTGCAATAACCATCTGTTCTTCGTTTTCTCTCAACTTTCCCCCATGAAACCCAGAATCTGGCGGCCGGCCACCGTGTTCTCTCCGCCGCCGCCGCTAACCTAACCTGCGCGCCGTGAGCCTCTCAAAACACACCGAAATGACCCCCGTTTCATCCTCGACATGAATCCGTGGTTGGATTCAGATGATACACCCTTATTTGCCCTAGATCTAGGAAATACGAACAAAAAAATGTTTTAAACCCAAAACGAAACTACAAGGGGTCTCTCCTTCCCTTCAGTTCACCGTATCTGGCTTGGGGAAGCCGAAAGGCTTGTTACTGAGGAGGGAAGACCCACAAACGGCGACGGTAAGACGACTCTCCCTCTTTTTTTTGTTTACCTCTTTTGTATATGCATGCAAAAATAAAAAAGAGAAACGAGTATTTACCACTGGACTTTTCTTTCGATTATAACTTGACTGATTACAACTTTTTTCCTTTCGATTACAACTCTCTGTTTTTTTCTATTTTGTTATCACTCTGTTACCTTCCCTTTTGTTATCACTCTCTCCGTTACAAAAAAATCCGTTTCATATATATGCTTCTTTGTTTTGTACAAGTTGCATCTTGCTTTTTCAGATCTGGACTGACAACTTGTTGCTTGTTGTATTTGGCATGTTCTGAGCACGGTGGTTGAAGATCGGCATGGTGGCGGTATGGGTGTTACGCCCGGCCGCGACGACGCGTTCTCTGCGAGTTAGATCGGATCCGATCTAACGGTCAAGATGGCTTGAAGGACGAACGGCCTGGATGAAGCCTCGATTTGATGAGACGGCTCGGATCTTGCCACGTGGAGCTCCGCGATCGAGGAGTCGAACGCGCGTGGATCTTACGCGTGGGATATCAAAGCGTCCCGCGTGGCACTCTAACGGTCCATACGTGTGGAACACGCGGTGGCAGATATTTTTGACTTCTTGGTTGGATCGTGGCCGTTGGATCAGATCTTGATCCAACGCCCACACCACCGCACACTGATTGTAATTAGATAAGGTTTGGGCCAACCGGGCCTTGTAACTATTTGTAATCGGACTTGGGTGTAATTGATTTGTTTAATATATATAATTTTTGGATTTCATTTCATATCAGCCCAATAATATTAATAATAATATAATTATAACAAGACAATACACATACATGATACAAACATATACTTATACAAGTATAACATATTGGCATACGTATATATAATCCTACACATAATTAACATAACATCTATATACACTAAACAAATACGCTCGTACTCTAGATACATACGCGACACACATATATCATTAATATGTATACATATATAGCTTATAATATACATGCACACCATACCTTATATATATTAGTAATACTCATGCAAACAATAAACATATAATAAATATACATGCAACACTAATATGTATTTACAGGTAAAAAATGAGTGATTACAGTTGCCCCTCTTTGCTTGTTCTCATGGAATGGGAAACAAAGCAAAGATTCATAAGCACTCATTTTTATCAGACTTCCCTGTTTGTAGCTTTGGAAAATGTGTTCTTTTGGACATCTCCGCTCTTCCTTAGCTGAATCTTCGGGCTTGTAAGTTCTTCCTATATAGAGCTTCGTCACCTTCCGATCTGTAAAGCTTGGAGTCCTTCCTATATAGAACTCTTCGCCTTCAACTCTGGTTTCTCCTATATAAAACCTTTTGCGCCGCTGATGGATTCTTCCGACTGGGGGTTCCTCCTATATAGAACTGCTAGTCTTCAAATCCTGGAGCCGTCAGTCCTTCCTATATAGAACTTTTAGCGTCTGAAATCTCAGAGCTACAGGTTCTTCCTATATAGAACCTTTCATTCTAAGACAGTGAAGATCGGAGCCTTTCCTATATAAGACTCTTCGTTTTCGACACAAAAGGTTTCCTATATAACCTTGTGTCATAGGTGAATTCCTTCGACTGAGAGTTCTTTTTGAGATTTTGGATTTAGGGTTCTCCCTCTATGGAACCTTTCACTGGGGCTTGAAAATGCAGGTTCTTTTTTTTTACGAGGCTGTTGCCATTTTTGGACCTACGCTACTAAGGCTGCCGCATCATGCCCGAAGGACTTACTGATGGCCCGAATGACTTATCATCATGCTCGAAAGACTTACTGATGGACCGAAGGACTTAACATCGTGCCCGAAGGACTTACCGATGACCCGAAGGATTTAACATCTGGATCTGACGCCGATATGGATATTGTTCTATGGGGACTCACGCTGATATGTTGCCGCATCATGCCCGAAAAGAATTACCGATGGCTTGAAGGACTTATCACCACGCTCAAAAGACTTATTGGTGGCCCGAAGGACTTAACATCGTGCCCGAAGGACTTATCGATGACCCGAAGGATTTAATATCTGGATCTGACGCCGATATGGCTATTGTTCTATGGGGACTCACGCTGATATGCTGCCGCATCATGCCCGAAGGACTTACTGATGGCCCGAAGGACTTATCACCACGCTCAAAAGACTTATTGGTGGCCCGAAGGACTTAACATCGTGCCCGAATGACTTATCGATGACCCGAAGGATTTAACATCGGATCGACGCCGATATGGCTATTGTTCTATGGGGACTCACGCACGATATCTGCCGCCGCATCATGCCCGAAGGACTTACTGATGGCCCGAAGGACTTATCACCACGCTCAAAAGACTTATTGGTGGCCCGAAGGACTTAGCATCGTGCCCGAAGGACTTATCGATGACCCAAAGGATTTAATATCTGGATCTGACGCAGATATGGCTATTGTTCTATGGGGACTCACGCTGATATGCTGCCGCATCATGCCCGAAGGACTTACTGATGGCCCGAAGGACTTATCACCATGCTCAAAAGACTTATTGGTGGCCCGAAGGACTTAACATCGTGCCCGAAGGACTTATCGATGACCCGAAGGATTTAACATCTGGATCTGACGCCGATATGGCTATTGTTCTTTCGAGACTTTGGTAAATTCTTCGATAATTCTTCAAATAGCTGTTTAGGAACAAGCAAAATTGACATGCCCCTATCTATATGATGCATGTAATGTTGTGTTTTCTTTATCCTCTTTTTCTTTTTTCTTTGTTTCTTTTTCTCCCTTTTTTTTCTTTTTATTGTTAATCTTATGTCCTGAAAAGTCATTCTTCTGATTTCTCTATTTCTTTTCCTTTTGCGGTATGTTCAATTTTGATCTTCATTTCTGTCAAATTTTGCTCAATAGGCATCTGCTCTTGTTCTTTTGCACGAGCACCCGCCTTTCTTCTTCGGGGTCTCTGCCTGCTTCACCAAAAAACACTATATCATGCGTGTGCAGAGATTCTTACTATTCTTTATGTTCTGCATTACCCCATTCGATCGTGCTCGGCTATCTTCCAGTTCTTTTGACCCAATATTCTGAGTATTTGTTAATTTCATCATCGGGGTGAGCGAAATGCTTCTTAACCTCAATCTTCTTGTTGCGTCTTGACGGGCACCATTCATCGATCTCTGTGCTTTAATTCTTTGGAGACTCACTGTTTACTTTTTACCGTCCCCTCACTTTGTAAGCTCATTCTTGTCATGTTTCGTCCTTCATTTTCTTGAACCAAACAAGGCATCGTGGGTGGAATTCGCTTGTTGTTCTTGGTGTCGACACCTATACCTCTGTTATCATCTTCATTCTATGCATTGTGAGGTCATTTCTTGTTAGGGGCTCCAATAGTATCCGCCTCCTTGTGTTCTGGATCTTACCCCTGAAATAATACATAGAAATTTTTGTTGCTTTAACTTGTCAATTTGCTGATTGGTGTTCCACTGAAGGGTATCATTTAGATTAACATACAAGATTTTGAAAACACAGCATAGGAGCTCTGGATATCATGTGCAAGAGTGGCTTAGATTCAACCACTTGGTAATTCAAAGATGTGAAGTCTTCCCTGGTGACTCGGTTCATCCTCATGATTACAGCGTTCTTTGCAGAGAGTGCTACTATTTCTCAATTCTCATTATCTACTCCGCCCTCAAAAGGGTAGGCTTGTATAACCACTTGAGCGCAGAAATATTACTCTAGGAATAGAGTTCTGGGTGGTGCGAGTCTTAATTTTTCCTATGATATCGCCTATTTTCTTTTTTCTTTTTTGTTTTTTTGTTTTTGTTTTTATCATTATTTGAGGAAATCAATTTGTCACAGTCCTTTGTCTTGAGGACAACGATGGAGCAAACAACACTGCCTCAAGTTACTCGGCATAGTCACGATTTGAAAATATTACCATCACTCATGAAGCTAAGGTTTCTTTGAATTGGATGATGTATCTCCACCCTATCGCTTCAGCGGAGTGCCCCAAAATTTCCATACTCTTATCCGAACAAGCCTATTACCAGGTTTCGAACATAGGAGTACTTTTTATTATTATTTTTATTTCTTTATTTTCATTTCTTTTTTCTTTCTTCTCTTTTTCTCTTCCTTTTTTTTATTTTTATTTTACTACCTAGAAGATTATGCCTAGAGTTTCAATTTCAAGCAACTCTACATGGTTGACATTTAGAGCTTTTTCGTCCTTGAATATCATCGAAAGAGTAATAATCTCGCTTTGCTGACCAGAGTCCGGTGGGGAAGATCACACATCATCGTTGTCACGACATCTATCTAATGTCACATCTTGCAATTGATATCCAGTGTCCTACAACGGCGAGAAAATATCTATGTGCTTTCAAAAACATTATATGTTAAGCGAAATGTGTTCTTTATTGAAATACGAAAATCAACAAACATGCCCCATCACAAAAGATCTTTGCCACATGAGGGCCACATAGAGTTGATTCCTTGTATTACTTCAGGAAAGTATTTTAATGTAGAGACATCTATGGCTTCTTCAGTACTATGTAGATTTGCTTCTCATCCTTGGTCTTCCACTGCTTGATCAGCTCTTGCGTCAGGGTTCCATCATTGACCAGCTTCTTGATTTCCTCCAGTAAAGGTCTACATTTTCTGGTGGGATGCCCCGGTGCCCCCATATGGAATTCGCATGTACTACTCGAGTCAAAACTATGGGCATACGGATCAGGTGCAATCTTTATCGGCCTAGGAACAAGATAATGACCCCCTACTAGATGAGGCCAAATGTCTGAGATAGATGTTCCAAACACTTCCAAATTTGAGCTCGTCCGAGGAATTTTCCTTGATGACCCCAATTTGTCAGTCTGTCTCCTTCTTTTACGGCCTCGCGAACCCTGGAGATGACACTCATTTACGTCTCCATCCTTATCTATCTTATCTTCGATTCGGTCCTTAGACTTAGACCCCAATTTTTCTTCTTTGACTGCGTATTCTATTCTTTCTCCAATCGTCATGAAATCTTCGAATCCGTTTCTCGATTTCTCCAACATCACATCGAAGAAGGGAGAGGGAAGCGTTGCATGAAATAGGGGAGTCAACTCTTCTTCCGCTATAGGGGGCTGGACTTGGGTCGCCAGACATCGCCACCTTAATGCATATTCCCTGAAGCTTTCATTTGGCCTCATTTTCTCATTCTGAAGAAACTGTCGACAGGGTGCTAAATCTAAAGCATATTTGTATTGATCCAAGAAGGCATTAGCGAGGTCACCCCATGACCTAACTTGGTTTCTGTTCAAACGGTTATACCACACTGCTGCTGGTCCCGTCAGGCTATAATGGAAATGGTGGATCAACAATTCTTCGTTCTTCATGTATCCTTCCATTTTTCTACAAAACATGGTTAAGTGAATCTTCGGGCAGCTGGTTCCGTCATACCGCGTAAATTCGGGAACCTTGAAATCCGGAGGAATGACCAAATCAGGGACTAGGCAGAGTTCCCTCGTATTGAAGACATTTATCTTCTCTTTCTTCTTAAGTTCTTTCTCGATTTTTTCTTCTAACTGGTCAAGCCTCGACTCTTCAATTCGTTCCATTTTCTGTTTAATTCTGCCATCGAACCCCATGTATTAAATGATGAAGTGCCATGCGATGATAAAACAATGCAAAGAACGTGATGCAAATGCATTGCATGAATGCAATAAAGCATCGATTCCGTAAGTGATTTGTCCTTATAGAACATCTTTCATTCAGACCAAAAGGTTTCATTACATCCGGTATTAGGGTTTTACAGATATCGGTGAGCCCTGGCACCTAATGTCTTGACCTCGTTCAACAGTCCTGTCAGCTTTCCTTTGCGGTCCAATGCTGGATCCATATTCTGGCTTATTGGTGCTGCTGCATCGGCTAAATCTGCTACCTGTTGAGATACTTGTCGGGCTTGAGTCGTAACCATCTTCATGTCTCGGTCTTTCTCCCGTATTGTTTGCTCGGCCTTTTGTAGCTTAACGATCATTGCCCCAGCACAGATCTCACTGGTATGTAAAGCAGTCTCGAGCCTCACTATCTGTTCTTTGAGTGCTGCGTTTTCTATTTGGAAGGCTTGTGATTCATTCCTTTCCTGGTGCAGACTTGATTTCAGGATATCTTCCATGGCCAGACTGTTTTCCAACTCATTTTGGAGAAAGTCACGTTGGCCCTCAGCTTCTTCCAGCTTCTTTGATAATGATCTGACTTTATTCTTACTATTCTTGCATTTTTGTTTCCAGCGTTCTGAACCGTTCCTCAGCTGAATCATACCATTGACC
The DNA here is from genome assembly GCA_019671005.1 of Hibiscus mutabilis. Lineage (NCBI taxonomy): Eukaryota > Viridiplantae > Streptophyta > Magnoliopsida > Malvales > Malvaceae > Hibiscus > Hibiscus mutabilis. Next base: position 17,039,776 of record CM033736.1, on the reverse strand, counting down.
CACTCTTCCGCGGTGTCACCCAGACCGAAACTCTTGAATTCAAAGTGCAGCTTCTGGTACTTGTCTTGTACGTTCTTTAGTTTCATGCTCAGATTGTGCCTCTCATGCTCGAGCTGGTCGCGCTTGTGTGCAAGTTCATCTTCTGAGACGCTTTTATTCTTGACTCCTAACTTTATCCTGGTTGAGTGACCCACTTCTGTGTTATCCGAACCTTGGTCTCGGTATTGACCTTCCTTCGACTTTGCCCCTCGAGCAACGGCAGACTGGCTGAAGAATCGGGGTTGTCCGTCTTCGAAATCCAAAATTCCCATTCTGATAAGATCTCGAACTCTGTCCTTCAGGGTCCTACAATTTTCAGTGTGATGACTCGAATCGCCTATGTGGTAGCTACACCAAACACGATTATTGTAATCTTTCGGATAAGGAGGTTTCCTCGGTACATACTTCATTGGTATGATAAGGTTCATTTCAACAAGCAACGGAAGTAACTCGGTGTATCTCATGGGTATAAGATAATGTCTTCTGATGTCATTAGATTCTCGAACTTCCCCTGGTTTTGCCTCTGTTCCCTGGGTATCTTCCCCAGATATGCTACTTGTCTGCTTCTTGAGATTGATCACAAAGGGATTCGATTTGTCATATTTAACGGTGCTATCTATTTTGACATTCTGACCATTCTGTTCCACATTCTGCTCCCCGATCGAATCTTTTCTGAGTTCGACATGCTGCTTGCCTTTCATCATGGCATTCATCTGGTCCATCATCTCAGACATATGTTTCTTTAGTTCTTGTATTGCATCTCGTTTGTCGCCAGAATTGACACTGCTTACTGAATCTGTTCTGGTGTCCTTGAATGGTTCTTCTTCGGCTGTCACTGTCCTAGTCTTGGGATGGAACTCTGGAATTGGACCCCCTTCCTTCAGGTCAAAGAACCTTTGGTCCATCATGAATAATCTTCTATTATGGGAGAAATCACTCGGGAATCAATGCCCCACTGTAATGTGAATGCAATGGTATGCAAAAACAAAGCAAAAGAAAACAAGTCAGTACCGGACAAAAATGATAAGTACTTAATAAAAGGGCAAATTAAATGCGATAAGCAAACAAGGCAATCCTATTTACATTCCATCTAAGACACCTAGGTTATCCGCCTGGTCCTAACAGGGTGGGTTTCTATGTGTTCTCTATATGCAGTTTTGGTTCTAGGAGGTACCCGAATTGTCCTTGCTGTCCTCTACTAAGAGTAGCAAGGCCCCCGATCATCACCCATTATAGGCTCCTTTCAACCGGGTTCAATTCAGGGGGACCCAATCGCTTATGCCCGTACGAAGGAACGATATCCTTACGAAAACATAAGTTACTCGAGCCCCGAAGGTACTTGCTAGGCCCATACGGGAGAACGATATCTCCACGAAAGCATTAGCGTTTTCCCCCCACTTAGAAAGACGGGTTTATATGCCATATTTTAAATGCGTTAAAATAAACGCGCAATTATGACCGAATGTTAATTTAATAGTCACTTTAATCCGGAACTGCTAATATTAGTAAAGCGGTAATTATTTTAAAAGCTTGACTCTCATTTGTTTTTTTTTGAAAAAACAAAAAATTTCCCCAGCGGAGTCGCCATCTGTAGCGATGTCCCTCATCGCTAAATAAAACGTGGCTTTTTCGAAGTGTTTTTGAACGGTGTTTGTGATTCTTTTGGATATAAAATATTTATTCCATGGGGTTTTAAAAGAAACCGCATTTAAAAAATGGAGTCGCCACCGGCCACTTAGGTAGGCCGGACACCATAACCAGAGATTCAAAAAGATTGGGTTCGGGAGTCGGTTACGGATGAGGAAGGATTAGCACCCCCACACCGCCCAAAAATTGGTACTTTAATAATTACCGCTTTATTAATATTGGATTTTCCAGATTAAAGTGACGATTATTTTAAAATTCGGTCATAATTGCGAATAAATTTTAAGAGTCCCGTTATCCGAGAATAAACGCCCAACCACTATCACTACGCCTGATACTGGCCCCGTTTACGCTCGGATAAAAGGGCACCGCATTAACAATTTATATATCATATGCAATCTTAGTGGCAAAAATATAAAACATGGCAAAATATTTAAATGCAATAAATATTGACATAACAGAATACTAATCTAACATAAATAATATACTAGACTAAAACATGCATATATACATATTAATCTAAATAGTAGATAAAAACAACTTTAACAAGTCAGAATAACAAGGTAGGAATAATTACGTATATAGACAAACAAATATTTAAAAAGACATACATGCTAGTAATAAAACATATTTCAACATATATGGAACAATATATTATACATAAAAGAAGACACACTAACACGTAACCTAAAAGCCAAGAAAACATACAATACGTACAAAAATACAAGAACATGTCGTTTACGAGTCAAATAGAACATAACATGCTTTAATACGAATAACCGGATAAAAAAAGATACATAAATATCGTAAGCTTAATACACATATACATTTAAACATAAAATACGAGGCATATACGAGGGGATATAAAATAAAACAATAGAATACATCAACATATACGACTATAATACGAACATGAGTATTTACAAAGAAACAGGACTGAAATGAAAGAAAAATAAAATTCAGTGGCAGAAATTAAAGAACAATAATATGTAATTTAAGGACTAAAATGCGAAACAAACCGAACCTAAAAAGATCAAAACTGTAATTAGACCAAGGGGCAGACCCAAAATGAAAAATTCAAAAACGCGGGATGGTTGAGGGGGTAATTTTACCATTTAAAATCTGAATTCGGCTAATTTAGTGATCAAATCGAAATAAAATGGAAAAGAAAAAGGACCGAAATCGTGATTAACCCATGCGACAAGACAAAAATGAAAATATTGGAAACGCGGGGGGATTTAGTGTGTAATTTACCCATTTAACGAAATAATAATAACTATATAAACCCTTCTTTTAGGCCGAATCCAATTTTCCCCCATTTCGTTTCATTTTTCGGTTTTGCAATAACCATCATTCTTCGTTTTTTCTCAACTTTCCCCATGAAACCCAGAACGGCGGCCGCCGCCGCTAACCTTGCCGCGAGCCTCCAAAACACACCGAAATAACCCCCGTTTCATCCTCGACATGAATCCGTGGTTGGATTCAGAGGATACACCCTTATTTGCCCTAGATCTAGGAAATACGAACAAAAAAATGTTTTAAACCCAAAACGAAACTACAAGGGGTCTCCCCTTCCCTTGATTCACCGTATACGGCTTTGGGAAGCCGAAAGGCTTGTTCTTGAGGAGGGAAGACCCACAAAAACGACGATAAGGCGACTCTCCCTCTTTTTTTTGTTTACCTCTTTTGTATATGTATGCAAAAATAAAAAAGAGAAACGAGTATTTACCACTGGACTTTTCTTTCGATTATAACTTGACTGATTACAACTTTTTTCCTTTCGATTACAACTCTTTGTTTTTTTCTATTTTGTTATCACTCTGTTACCTTCCCTTTTGTTATCACTCTCTCCGTTACAAAAAAAATCCGTTTCATATATATGCTTCTTTGTTTTGTACAAGTTGCATCTTGCTTTTTCAGATCTGGACTGACAACTTGTTGCTTGTTGTATTTGGCATGTTCTGAGCACGGTGGTTGAAGATCGGCATGGTGGCGGTATGGGTGTTCTGCCAGCGGCCAGACGCGTTCTTGGCCGTTAGATCAGATCTGATCTAACGGTCGAGATGGCTTGAAGGACGAACGGCCTGGATGAAGCCTCGATTTGATGAGACGGCTCCAGATCTTGCCACGTGGAGCTCCGCAGTCGATGAGTCAGAACGCGTGGATCTTACGCGCGCGTGGGATATCAAAGCGTCCCGTGGCGTGGACCCACGCGCGCGTGGCACTCGAACGGTCCATACGTGTGGAACACGCGGTGGCGGATATTTTTGACTTCTTGGTTGGATCGTGGTCGTTGGATCGGATCTTGATCCAACGGCCCACCACCCACCGCACACTGATTGTAATTAGATAAGGTTTGGGCCAAAGGCCTTGTAACTATTTGTAATTGGACTTGGACCGTAATTGATTTGTTTAATATATATAATTTTTTGGATTTCATTTCATATCACCAATAATATTAATAATAATATAATTATAACAAACAATACACATACATGATACAAACATATACTTATACAAGTATAACATATTGGCATACGTATATATAATCCTACACATAATTAACATAACATCTATATACACTAAACAAATACGCTCGTACTCTAGATACATACGCGACACACATATATCATTAATATGTATACATATATAGCTTATAATATACATGCACACCATACCTTATATATATTAGTAATACTCATGCAAATAATAAACATATAATAAATATACATGCAACACTAATATGTATTTACAGGTAAAAAATGAGTGATTACAGGGTTACCCGGGAAGAAAGCGAATGGCGGCAAGGGTATGTTGAAAGATGAGGGATTGAAGGTGCTTGCAGAGTTCAGCATAAGCGCCTCTGAGAATAAAGCTGGGCTCTTCACAGGCAATTAGGTATCGGTAGATGATCGAGAGTGATTCTTCAATGCACAGCTTTTGGCATCTCTCTCTTGAATTTGACATTTTTTTCTTCAAATTTACATGGATTTGGCAATAGATTGTTATTGTATTGTTACAATAAGCAACAATAGCAGCTGCATTATACCCTTTTAAGCTACTTGTTTTGTTTGTTAATGGAGAAAATAATTGGTTTGGCTTAATTTCTTTTAACTAGGATCAAATTGAAAAAATATATAAATAATGAGGGCTATATTTATTAAATTTTTTAAAAATATGATTAAATTGATTGAATGCGTAAATATTAAAGACTAAATATATTATTATACAAAGTTTTATAACAGTAGTAAGTATTTAAAAATTTAATTATTATTTTATAATAATTACTAAATATATTATTTAACGGCTAAATTATTATTTTATTATAAAATATAAAGTTTAATTATTATTTTATAATATTTAAAAGTTTAGTTATTATTTTATTTTTATTTTTAAAGTCGAAAGGATTGGCTGAAAACAGTGTGAGTGCCCCTTTTTCTCTGCCCACTCCCCCACTCCACTCGTTTTTCTTCTTCTGCTCTCATTATTTTATATTATAAACACAACATTTTTCTCAACCCCCTCTTCTAAGCCTTGAAAAGGAAGTGAAAGGGCGTTAAAAAGGAAAGATCAACCCCCTTTCTGCCTACCCTATTGCCATTTCCATTCATCTCTCCCTTCAGTTGCAGACTCAGTTGATGAACACCATCCATTTCCATCACACATTATTACTTCAACTTCTTCCTTCTTTCAGATTCAAGTTTCCTCTCTTCTGCTAGATTTCTGGGATTCTCTCAGGTTCAGGTACCCTTGTAGTTTTTCACTAACTTTTTTCTTTCATTTTGTATTGTATTAGTATTTTTTTTTTGACATAAGGATTAGTATATGTTTTCAGGCTCCATTTATGCTTTATGAAAATGTTATTTTAGCTTCTCTACGCGTTGTGATGATAATTATGTTACGGGTTAAAAGAGGGAAGAAAACCATATGGAGTCTTCCCTTTTGTTTTATCAGTCAACGGAAGTGGTCGTGGCAACTTGTGCTCTAACTTCAAAGGAAAACAAAATGTCTCTATTTTGGGAAACATCATATTAACAACACAAATTATATCATTATTCTATTGACCATAAGTTCTAGCTTTCATCCTTCATATATATTTCCAATCATCCATGGAATTATATGTTTTTCCTATAATCTCCTATTGGAATTTTGATCTGATTTGATTCACTAATTCACTGTTGATGATAAGCCATAACATTTTCAAAGCAAAATAAAAGGTAAAAAATGAACCCTTTTTACTTGGTTTTTTCTTCTTATTATTATAGTCTTGGATTGTTGGTTTGATTCTGATTTTAGTCAAATTTGTGTTGTGAAGAACAAAAACCTTTGATGATGGGTTATGGTTTGGGGACGATTGAAGGTTAGCTGAATGTTGCTGCAATATTGTGCTGTGTTAAAAGGTCAGTAGACTATAGGTGAAACAGGCTTGAATTGGCATTTGAGTTATTTTGAAGATATTAAGGGTCCTAGGGTCCCGTCGATGGAACCGTCATCACCGGTTTCCTTTAAAAGGGCTAGGCCTCCCTGCAGCGGGAACCAAGTACCTTCGTGCTTGGTCGACGGTTGCACCGCTGACCTCGGCAAATGCAGGGACTATCATCGACGACATAAAGTATGTGAAGTTCATTCTAAAACACCAAAAGTTACAATAAGGGGTCAAGAACAACGATTTTGCCAGCAATGCAGCAGGTAAATAATTACAATAGCTTTATGCAGATTCAACTATTTGTTTCCAAGACAAATGCAATTCAGTTTATTATAAGTGTTCTTGTGCTTTAATCCTTTCTGTGCTGCTTTAATCCTTCATTCATTTTGGTTGCAATATGATTTCATTTGATAATTTGGTTGAGTGTTTGCTTAGTTTATGGTGAATGCATTCTATTAGGTTTCATTCCTTGGTGGAGTTCGATGAAGGAAAACGAAGCTGCAGGAAACGGCTCGACGGGCATAACCGGAGACGGAGAAAGCCTCAACCCGGTTCTCTGTCTTCAAATCCAGGAAGCTGTCTTTCCAACCTCCAAGGTTTGCAATTGCATGGAATTTTAATCTTCAAATCAGAAAATGTGGTAGTTTTCATGTATTGATGTAAATGAGACTCTGTTGCAGGTTTTAGACATATACAGTTCGGTAGCCACCAAGTGTTTACCCCTGCTGCCATAACGTCTTCTTGGTTGGGGACTGTCAAAGAGGAAACCGATGTAAGCTTGGAACCGGAGTTAAACTTCGGCAACCGAATTGGTTTTTTCCATGGATCCTTACCTCACAACTATGAAGCAGAAGAGCAGTTCTCATTCTTACAAACCAATAATTCGTCACACCATGGAGTTTCGATTTGCCAACCGATTCTCGACGCCAATCCTTCATCAAGCAATGGTGGCAGCAACCGGAAAATGTTCTCGAGTGTGTTAAATCAAGCTGTCGACTCCGATCGTGCTCACTCTCTTCTGTCATTGCAGCCAGCTGAGGTTCGGGAGATCGGTTTAAGCCCCATGGTGCAATCTGGTCCGACTTCATCCTTAATCCCAAACTTGCAGTTTTCTAGTCTAGCAATGGAGGGTGAACAAGTGGGATCTATATTAATATCAGCCACTGATAACGGTAGTAACACCAACCTCCATGAAAACCAAATGTTTCAAACAGGGCGGCCTGGCTCGTTATCCGCAACCGGGACTCACAGGTCACTCTCCTCATGGGAGTAATGTTCGCCATTTCCTTCTATTTACCCTTTGAATCGATTGGTTCAAGTTGCAGATGCAAGTACATTTAGAATATTAATGTAGTTTTTGAATGAGTTCCCTATGATGTATGAATACTTTAAGATAAATAAAAAGCCGGAATCGACACTATCCAATGTATTGCCATTGAAGGCATATAAGCTTTGTTATTGTTGAAATAACTCAAATGGAGGCAACTCAAAAGAAAAGATTCTTCAAAGGCAAGCTAGCCATGCATGTCGTTGTTTCCAAGGTGATTCCTTGCCCCCCCGCAGCCGTCGTCGTTTCCAAGCTTGTCTAAGGCAGCTTTTTCAAACGTTGGTTTGGGTGAGAACACCTGTTTGAGGAGAAACTAGAAATTTCAGCTTTTTCGAAACGCTCATATGGGACCAAATCAAGTACAAAATTACCCGTTTGAAGCGCTCTCCTTGATCGTTTGACACAGCTTCTTTATTCGACAACTAAAAATTCTTTGAAATAATTGTGCCGAAGGGCCCCTAAGTATTTCTATGCAAGCACCGTGCAACAGCCAGTTCGTTTTAATGAGCAAAAGAGTGTTCCAAATCTTCCATCATGGATAGAGACGACACAAGACTTTATATTAGAGGCGAATTTATAAAATTTTAGGAGGCGTACCTATAAAATTTAGGGGACAAAAATAGATTTTGAATAAATTTTTTAAAAATTTCTGAATTATATATGAATTTCAAATTTTGAGAATGACCCCATCCCTCATTATGGATGCCAAAGGTGTCTATTACTAGCTTCGAGCCACCTAGTTCTTGTTTTTACGACCATAATGGCTTTGCAATGACACTTTGGGCGACGAAAATGAGGACTTGAAGGCCACAAACTTTATTTCAAATGTTCGACAACGTTTTAACCTTTGATAGGGTTTGATTACCATGAAAATGATCTACACAGGTAGAGCTTCGGTGATTATTATATAATTTAGAGTTAATTACCCAGCACGTTTCTGATTTATGATCTTCATTCTAAATAATTCTCTAAACTTTTAAACATTTCAATTTTATTCTATAACTGTGATTTTCATTTTAAAATAGTCCCGAAATTTTTGAATATTTTAATTTCATCCCCAAATTATAACTACCATTTTAAATTAGTCTTTAAACTTTTGAACATTTTAATTTCATCCTAAATATAATTTATAAACAATGTTTTGGACCAATCCTGAATTTTGTATTAGGGTATACTAGTTTTCTAATTGTACACACTAAATAATTAATGTTCAAATATGTCAAAGGAATTCTAGTGGTATAATGTTGGGTGACAACTAATTAATTTTCAATGCATATTTTATTAATATTTCATTCAATTACAAGACAGTATTTTAGTCCAGTTTTATATCTGGATAACCTCTCACACACTTACAGATTATGCTGTTCGAACTCGATTTACCTTAAAAAACCTATCATCCTCTCTCATTGGTACCACTTAATAAGTTCTCTTATACTACATTATTTAGAAGAGTGTTTCAGGACTTGGATGAACCGGTTCTGAACGTTAATGTCTTCAGAAGAATGATGTAGGCAGGTCTATACACATTCCTTGAGGGTTTGTTATACATAAGATGGTGTAATCATCCGAGCTAGAGTCGAACCGGATTGTTTAACCATAAAGAGATCAAAATAATTGGTCCATATAAGATAACTATCCAAGAGCTACTTTAATGATGACAATCCAACCTGCCTTTTCTCCTTTAAATGGACAATTAATCAACAGATTTGGCAACCAAACATGATTTAACAAGGCTGCTTTCTTTTGAACCTCCCGATTTTTCAGAGCTTTATCCTGATTAATCAAGATATTTTATGTATGCACAAGACCTCAAACTAGATACACATTTAAGCGATATTAAACTGCTTATCACTTGGACCAACCCCGGTTGATAAGGCTGCTTAATTTTAATCCCATAATATTATAGTTGTTACAATGTACTTTGACAAAATTTAATGTGGTACATCACTTTTTAAAATATTCAATATGATACTCATCTTTTAATAAAATGTTTAATATGTTGTTTTTACTTTGATAAAATGTATAATACAATACATGTATTTCGAAAATATCTAATTCGATGCCTATATTTTATAAAAATAAATAAATTAAGAAATATATTATCTAGGCGGATCTATGGGGCATTCCCCAAGCAGGGTCTTGGCCTTTTCCGGGTTCAGTTCACATGGTGAAATTATATTTTCTTATAAATTAATAATTAAAATTTGCTTTTATGAACATAAAATTTTTAATTTCATTATTTCAAAAAAAATTAATTCCCGATCTCTATCATAAAATTCCTTAGTAGTGTTACTACCTTAATGCTTTTTGTGTGCTATGGTCTGAGACGTGTATTTTTTTTTGTTGGAAAACAAAAATTTTCCGCCCTTTTTCGGTGTTTTTTTTCCTATGCCCGACACTAAAACTTAAATTATAAGCTCAACCCTAAATTCTAAACTTTAAATCAAAAAATACACCCTACATCAATACTTTAAACTATAATCTTATACCCTAACCTTAAGCCATAAACTTAATTTTTAATATTAGGGCATAAATAGAGGCATCAAAAAGGACAAATGATTTCTACTCTTTCGGATGTTTAAATCCTTGTAATTAAGGAGGAACTAAAATATTAATTAGAAGAGCAAAAAAAAATATTTTTTTAAAAAATAGGAAGACAAATTACAATTATTCTATAACTTTTTTTTTGAATTTATAATATAACTAAAAATAAAAATTGGTGAGGTTGAGGACTACAGTCCCGTCCCTGCATGCAATGTTACTGATTTTCAATAAAATCTATCTCTACCAAGGAAAAACAAAACAAAGAAATAATTTAATATTATAAACCAAAACGATGAAATTTTGCAAAATTTTTAGGGCCAATTCTAAAATTATATAAAAAATATTCCAAAACTTTGACACAATAATAGATGACGATGATAAATAATGACCTCAATTTGAAAAACGAAACGAAAAATGATTGCTTCTTTCGCTGGGCCTATGGGACATGATCCATCTAATTTTTATGGCTTAATTGTAGTTGAAGTCCCTAGAAGTTTTACAATTATTAAAATTAAGTTATGGTCTCAAAGTTTTATGGTTTAATTATTTTTAAGACCACGTCAGTTTTGAAGCTAATTAAGTCTTGTCCTTAAACTTTACTGAAGGGAGAGCCAGCTATGGTCACAAAGTTTATTTTTTGCTCATCAGAGTTTTATGGTTTACTTATTTTTAGGATATGGAATTAGTGAATTCAAACATCAACACTCTATTATTTTTAACTAGGATGGATAGAACTTGACTCGACTCAAAAACAATTAAATTATTTGGCTCGTAATTTTATAAACTTAAGTCGAAAAAAATTCAAATAAAGTTTGAGTTATAAAATGGAAATTGGAATAACTCGAATTTTAGTAATTACTGGATCAGTTTTCAAGTTCGGGTCGAGTTGAGTACTCGAAAAAAATTTAAATAAATTTTGAGTTATAAAATATAACTATTCAACTGGACTAACTCAAAAAAATTTATTTAACTCGATTGAATGTCCACCCCTATTTATAACTGTATGTTAGAACTTTATTAGTTTAAAAGATAAACAATTTAACCCTCCAATAATTTCATCTAATTCCGCCCCTACACTCGAAAGAGTTTTTTACCATTTAGGGTTCAGGGATAGACCAAGGGGGTGTCACACCCCTGAAAATTTTAAATCACTCTATAATTTAGATATTTCCTTTATATTTTCTATTAACAATTTAATTTTGTACCCCTAAACTTTTACAATTTTACACCATCTATATTTTTAATATAGATTCATAATAATTCGTACATCCTTACATAAAATTATACATATGTACTTGGTTAACACGTCCCCAACCAAACCAAAGAGGAGTGTAAAAATGGTGCACGTTAAGAAAGAAACAAGAGACTAAAGGGTAAACCAATTACTCTTTGTCCCTAAAAATTATTATTTTTATTTTAAAATTGTTCTATTTATATTATCTTATTAAAAATTTAACTATTTTTATTAAACACATTTTTTTATCATCTATTTAATTTTTTTAACAAAATAAATTTTATTTTTTTAAAGATAAAATTATTATTTTAATTATTTTATAATATATCTCTATACAAATTTTTTATTTTTAAAAATACGTAAAAAAATCAACAAAATAGAAGATTTATAAGACGGATGGAATATAATAATAATAGCAATAACCAATAAGGGTGGAGCCAGCTGCCCTCTGATAGGACCTGCCGCCCTTTGCCGTTTAACCCTTCAATCGACGTGACTTCCACAAGAAGGATTTTCCAGATATGGTAAATGGTCCGCGTGTCAATACTATCGACGTTGATGGTGTTTGCCCTAAAATGAAATGAAATCTGAATTTGATATTCAACTTTGGGGGGAAAACAGGGGAACCCTTGGCTTTTTTTTATTTTTTTTATGGCCATTGGATTTTCAATCACATTTGGTCCCCCCCCCCCCCAACTCATAGATCCTCAACCAAGTCTCATTTACTTGCTGGTTTGGGGTTTTAAAAATTATTGGCCTTTCTCATTCAATATTTTGCACTTCCACCCTCTATTATGAAAACATTATGTACTTTTGGTTTTACGTTTAGTTTGATTTCCAACAGTTAGGATACTTGTTGAATTCAATGAACCTGGTTTGATTCGAGTTTGGAAAGTGGCAAAACTTGGTGAAAGAGTTTGAGGGGGGCAATTTAAATTTTTATAAAATTTGAAGGCTTAAATTAAAACTTTCAAAAACTTTGAGGGTCTAACTATAATTTTTAATAATTTTGAGAGATTTAATGATAACTTTTTAAAATTACAAGAGGAAAATTAATTAAAAATATTCAAAATTTTAAAGATTAATTTGAATTTTTAAAATTTTTGAGGGGGCTAAATTAAATTTTTTTAAATGTTAAGGGTTGAAACCTAATTTCTCATAATTTTTGGGGGCCATGCCCCCTATGTCTCCACAAGCTTTCGGCCCTGAATTTGGATAATTTTTTTAAATAGATGTTTTAGTACTTTTCAATTTAATTGACATTCAATTAACTGATAAAACTAAATCAATTACGAGCTTAATAATTTTATACATAACACTAGTGTTTATTTGGTCAAATGATAAAAAGTTTGATATGTCTTAAAATAATATTTTAAACCCAATGCTTGGAAATAAAAAGTTAGTCTTGGGAAAGTTTTATCTCGTTTTAAAACTTATTGAATATCAAACATCATGCAATGACCCATAGATTCCTTGCTTCTCATGAAACAAAAAAATATGGAACCGTACATACGTCATGTTAGGATTTTTATTTTGATATAATTATTGAAAATAGTTTTAGACTAAATTGAAAAGATTTCAAAAATAATTTCAAGTCCAAACAACTTAAAAATAAGTTTGAGGTATTTTCAAAAGGTTTTAGAAGTGTTTAAAATGTTTTAAAGTAGCCAAACTCAAGTTTTCAGCACAACCGTACCGATACGGTTACAACCCGTATCGATACACTTTAGGGTTTTAGCTATAGTATTTTTCTAGAACCGAAAACCCGTACATGTACAGTCTTACGCGTACCAATACAGAGAGGGTCTTACAAATACGCTTATAAGCGTACCGATCCTTGTTTTTCAAACCCCAACGGCTAGTTCAAAACCCCAAACGATTATTTCCCTGCAACGTATCGAACCTCCATACCGATACCCAGTACCGATACGAACTTTAGCGTACCCGAATTCATTGTCATTGTTTCAAGAATTTTAAAGTATTTTTTTTGAACTTACAACGGATATTGAAACAATATAGTCCATAAATACATGAAGAATCTCTCGGTTGTTCAACATGTGTCATTGTCTTTCTAGATCTTGTGCACGGCATTCATGTTCAGCTGAGGAATCAAACATCACCATGGATGGACCTTCACAAGTCTCGGGTTTAACCCGTGGCTCGGCCTTGATTCGACAAAGTGGACAACCGAGAGATTCTTTATGTATTTATGGACTATATTGTTTCTAGATCTTGAGACAATGGTATATGTTGTAGAGGGATTTATTGTTTGTTTTATTTTCTCTTGTAAGAAATGATTCCCAAAGCTTGGGCTGTAAGCTTTGGATGCTAGGCTTAGAAATTGATTCTATGTTGTAAAGGTTGCCTCCTAAGCCTGTTAAAAGGGAAAGAAATTCTTAGTGGATTTGGAAAATTCTTAGTTGGGAAGCTAAGTAGTGGATGTAGGCTTTGGTTAGAAAGCCAAACCACTCTAAAATTCTTGTGTCATTTTTTCTATATTTTTGCTTCCCACAAAATCACCCAATAGCAACTTCTCCACCACTTGGCAATCAAGAATGGTTGATTCATCGACTCAACACGTCCTTAAAACACCTAGTGTAATTAATATGCTCTTCTTTCGACATATTAACCAATTATATAAAGCCATGTCGTTACAACCTGATAATTTTGAATTCAATTAATGGTCATATCGACATTATTTTTGAAATGTGCGGTGAGAAAGTATTTTAAAAAAATATCTTTTAAAATTGTTTTATTTAAAATAGAAGTGTTTGAAGTTGTTTTCAAAAAATGTTTTTAGTCATTTTTTGAAATGTGCGGTGAGAAAGTATTTGAAAAGGCTTGTAGCACGCTTGAATCGATCTCCTAAAACCGTCAAGAGGGTCGATTTATCCTCTTTGATGAATTGGTTCGACTACCCAACCGAGTCTACCTCCACTACCTTAGTACACCACTAAGGATTTACCAATTCACTATGATTTCTTCCCTTTTCACAGGCTAAAGAGGAAACCTTTACAACCCTATCTTTTACTAGCTAAGATAGAACCACTCTAGTTTTTACTAAGGCTAAACTAGAACCTCTCCCTTTTACAAGGTAAAAGATGTAAAAAATAAACCTGACAATGTGGGTGTTTACACAAATTGAGCTCACAAGAAAGAGTGAAAGATAAAAACAAATAAAATCACTCTCTACAAATATTTACAAGAGAAATGAAAAATAAAAACTTAAACTCAATTTCTCTTGAACAATAAGCTTGGATATGTTATCTCTTTATCTTCAAGTGTTCCAGCCTTCAATTTATAGTTAGGAATGGGCTTGTGGCCATTTATGACCGTAAGGGATAATTTGGAGCCATTGGGGATATTTTCCAGCCGTTGGAGGCAGTTTTGGGCAGTGGGTATCGGTACGCATGATGACCGTATCAGTACTTGCATTTAAATTAGAAAACTAGCTGTGGCAGGCCGTTGGGCGTACCTATACGCGATACATCTATATCGGTACGCCACTAGGGGTATCGGTACACTATAAAGTGTATCAATACCATAATTCCTTTTTGGAATTCTGAGAGCAAGCCCATATCGGTACAAGCAAGGGTTGTATTGGTACGACTATACATTTTTTACTATTTTGAGTAATTAAACATGTATGCAAGTCAAAAACACTTTACAAAAACAATTTTACTTTGTTATATCGAAATAATATCTCAACAATATTTGTTGGGAGGCTCGAACGATCAACCGAATGTAACAAGAAGGGGTGAATTGGATTTTTGCTTCGGTGGATGAATGGATAAGTAATGATTGGGACACGATGGTTTATAGTGGTTCAACTTCTAGATCAAGTCTACATCCACTATCTTAGCTGTCCACACTAAAGATTTTCTCAAATCCACTAGATGTGTTTTCCTTTTTTCGGGTTCAAGGAGATAACCCTTACAACCAAGACTTATACCCCAAAGTCTTGAAACACTCTCTTACAAAAGGAAACAAATTTAGCAAACTAAAGAAAACCTCACAAGGCAAATAAGCTTACACAATTAAGCTCTCACCCAAAATCCTAAATACTTGAGCAAATGTGACAATTTGGCTCACTAGTATTTTCTACAAGAAATATGACAATTTAAGCACTAAAACAATTTCTCTAACATTAAATGTTGGTAATGTTGTTTCTTATTGTTGCATTATTGCTTGAAAAGGTCTTTTAAACCCTCTAAGGAGTTTGTGGTTGTTACTAGCCATTGGGGTTGATTTGGAGCCGTTGAAGACTTTATTTATAGCATTAAATGCACTTATGGGCTCATCGGTATCGGTACACAGGGACAAGTATCGATACACCTACTCAAAATAGATAGAATCGTTGGGCAAAATTGCATTGGGTATTAGTACACCATGCAGGTGTATCGGTACACCTCATAGTGTATCGGTATGGCTGAGGCCGTATCGATACCCTATTTTGCTACTGAAAAATAGTGTTTTGGGAAAACAAAGGGATGTATCGGTACGAGTAAAACGAGTACCGGTACGACTGACTGAGTATTGATACACCTGGCATGTTTTTGACACTTTGGCTATTTAAAATCATTTTAAATATGGCAAAAATCGTATTTTTAAAAAGTATCTTTTAAAATTGTTTTGTTTAAAATTAAAGTGTTTGAAGTTGTTTTCAAAAAAATGTTTTTAAGTTGATAAAATGTCTATTTTAATCATTTTTAAAAATATAAAAAAATGTTGATATGAATAGGGAATAAATAATTCTGTTAAAAGTGTTTTTGAAAAAGTTATAAGTTTTAGCTTTTAAAAAATACATATCAAACCAAGTTTAAAAGCATTTATGACATAGAAAATTACGTGTTTTGTAATTAGTTTTGACGAAAAATAATGTCTTTTTTTGTGCTTATATCTATTCCCCAACACACAAAAATTAAACTGTACACTTTAGAACAAAATTCGTCTATCTATTTTTTGTGTATTAATGATTTTATGTCATGTATATTAATAATTATTTTTACTACTCTATTAATTATTTTTTATTGATAATACATATGGCATAAAATAATTTGTGGGCAGAGAAACGGGACAAACAAATTATATTCCTACCCTCTAACTTTAATTTCTAAATATTAAACCTTAACCTTTAAACTCTAAACCTAACACCTTATACCGTAAACTTTAAATTTTAATTTTTAACCATAAATTTTATTTTTTAATGTTGAAACGTAAATAAAAATAAAAAAAGTGAAGAATTTTTATTCTACTTTTGTCATGAAAGAACTATAGGTTCAAAAACAATTTTAAAAAAGCATTAGAGATTATAGTAGATGCAGAAATAAAGGCTGGGTGTAGCCAATAAAATCACCTTGCGGGGAAACTCTGAACTGCTCAGGTTTTGTTTGCCTCATTACTTGACCTAGACGACTCTACACATGAGGCACATGATTTAATCTCCACGGGCACGCAGCTACATACGTATGTATTATTGTTGTGTATTAAAATTTCATCAAATTCATGTAAGAAATATCATCAATGAAATCTTATGTATTACACAACCATTATGTATGCGGTCGGTAAATCTCATTTAATTTGTACGGTGTGAGGAAGAGTTGTTTTCTTGTTGTTTTTTATTTGAATTATAGATATGTTGTGTGATTTTTTTTTTGTTTTAGTGTATCATTGTTATTTTTATATTTGTTTTTAAGATTTACCTATTATTTTAGTAGGTCTTTCCATTAGTAAAAAATGTTTGTTTAAAAAAATGTATGATTAAATTTCACTTTCACCAATTAACTTTGTCGAGGGAGTGAATATCGAAGAAGATATCTCAATATATTTATCACGACTCGACTTAGGGTTCGTTTAACAATGCTTTTCCAATAGGCTTTGGAACGCCAAATGGAGAAGTAATGTTGAACATATGTAGTTTGGCTGCTAGAACATTGACGCCTGTTTTCTCACCTAATTTAGCATTCAAACGAGCGTTTCGCCATAGCTAGAAAATCCAGCTTTTGAGCACTCGTCCGTTTGACCCTCAACGAACGTTTGAATTTTTTTGTTGAACGGAGTCTTAATTAGTTTACAAATCTCCACATTAATCTCTCTGATACATATATTAATTTCACCGCAAATTGAATTATGATTCATTTGTTCTATTGATTTTTAATTTTTGACTTTGTTTCTGTGTCTCGTCAAACAAAACCACATATGTTTATTCCTTGATACATAAAATATGATTTTTTTTGCTTACCTCCTATTCAACTTATCTACTTCTAGCATATTCAAACTAATTTGCAAGGTAGTTGTAAAATTACTTTGAATTTACCTCCTGTTCAACTGATCTACTTATGTAATATAAGGTAGGGTAGGTCTTAGCCTTTAAAATTAGGGGAGAAAATTATCTTGGAGAGACTTAATTTTTTTTGGATTATATAATGATACACAAGCTGTGTAAAAAAAATACACAACTCTTCACATTTAAACTATAAAATTTAAAATCTAAAATCTAACTCTAAAACTTTAACACCCTAAATCTTAAATTATAAACCTTAAACTCCAACCATAGACCTTAAATTCTAATCCTTATGACCTAAACCCTAAAATTAAAAAGCTTGTGTTTCAAAGTAATTTTTTTGACCTATACAACTACTGCGGTTTCATTGTATAAATGAGTTTTGCCGGGACAGTAGGAGTGTTTTGAGAAACACCATATTTAAGGATATATATCGAATTATGAGATGCAATGGATATTATGCATTTGTACTTTTTGTGATCTCTACGTTTATAATGGATTATTTGTTTCTCATATCCGTGGAGGTAAATTAGCGGCGAATCTAGAAATATTTTTTAGGATGGACTCACTTAATATCTTAAAATTTTAGGGTGGGTACAACACATTAAGATTAAAAATATTAAAGGATTAACTCATAAAGTTTAAGAAATTTAAAGCTAAATGTATGAAATTTAAAAAGTTGAGGGTGGGTAACCTTACATCCGCCACTGAGGTAAATAAGGTCAAACAACATTAAATTTCATCTCTTACGTGTATCTTATTTTAATTATTTTCCATATTTAAATTCTTAAACATTTTTCTAATTTTATAAATGAAATTGCAAAAACTGTTTTTTATTTAACTTTTAAACATAACTTAAAGAAAACATGTATTATGCTGCTAATATGGTATGAAATGTGAAATCCCCAATATGATTGGGACACGGGAACTGAGGCAGCACAAATAATGGACAAAAATCATGTGCTCATTTTTTTATGTTTTTATTTATATTCCAACATTAAAAAATTAAATTTTAATTCTTAACCTTAAAATTTAAATTTTAAACCCTACACTCTATTCTTAATTTTTTTTTTAAATTCTAAACTTTAAATTTAATTTTTGTGTAGGAGCATATATATATATATATATATATGTAGTGCACCAAAAAGGAGTAGATGAATTTATTCCAAATACAATGCCTAGAGTTTAAATTCCGTAAATACAAGGGAACATAGCAAAGTCCAGTTTTGTATGGTTTAGTTCAGATGATTACCCGAACCCGAATATGACCAGGTGGATTATCAGAAGCCTCACCACTTCTCTCGACACGTAGCACTGTCCCTTTTCAACTTTTCCACTTCTTCTGTTTATGACTTTTGGTTAGGGTTTCTTAAGATCGAATTCGAGATTAATGTTATGGTCTAATATTTGATTTATATAATTTTAATATAATTAATAAATGTCGGCTGACAAACTACCGGTGGATTTAAATTCTAGCGAACTGAGATGTTAAATAACTTAAACGACGTTTAATGCTTAAATTTTAATATTATAAATAAAATAAATTGAATTAAGAAGATTAATTCTATAATATGTTTATACAATATTTAATTTTGATTTTTTTACTAATGAATCGGATACAAGTAATTTACATAATAATAATAATAATAAACGCCAAACGATTATAGAATGACGTGGATTTGAGTTTAGCTTAAGCATACATTATCTTTTGATTTAGGATTTTAGAGATCTAAATTGTCTAGATATTGTATATGAAAAACACAGTCAATAAACCTGATAATATGATATCACATGTCATTGTTTGATTCATTAATAACGCATATAATTTAATTATACACTATAATCAAGGATAGACGCAGGATTTTATATCAGAGGGTGCGAACTATTAGAGATTTATATTAGAAATTTAAGCGCTGTGAAATTAGAAAATTTTAGGATGTGCGACTTAGATCATTATTAGAAAATACAAAGAAAATAGGCTTAAATGAAAAATAGACGCCCAAAGTATACCTCTTTTTTGAATTTTAGGTGGCTAAAGTATTTTTTTGTAAAAATAGGTGCCTAAAGTTTCAAAACTTATAATTTTAGGTGCCTGACCGTTAATGTGTGTTAAAATTTTTTTAACCAATCAATGCTTGACACGTGACATATTTGGGGTACCTAAAATTTGAACTTTTGAAACTTTGGACACCTATTTTTACAAAAAAATACTTTAGGCACCTAAAGTTCAAAAAAGACATACTTTGGGCACCTATTTTCATTTAAGCCAAAAAAATATAATGAAAATACATAAATTATATGAGAGTTTAAAATTTGTAAGGAATGCGACTGACTGTCCTCTCCAACACCCCTCGATCCATCCTGACGATAATATACATGGACAAAATTCCTCTGCCCCTTTTTTGTGTCACAACACTAAAAAATTAAATTTTAAGCACTAACTCTAAATTCTAAATACTAAATTTTAAACCCTACACCCTAAAAAATACACTATACACCCAATATTATAAACCGTAACCATAAGCTCTAAACTTAAACCCTAATCCTAAACTCTAAATCTATTTTTTCTAATGATAGAATATAAATAGAAGTACCGAAAAGAGACAAACAATTTATGCTCAATATACATTATGAATGTATAGAATATTAACTCTCATTTAATCTACTACTTAAATTATTTTGCCTCTAATAATTTAATTTTTTTTCACCGTTGGATCATCCATCCAACGACTGACATTAAGTAAAAGTACAAAAAGTTAGGAACCCTATGTACTCTACCTTTTTGCTACGTATTTTGTTTAGGCTGTCTTATCAATTTTGTCAACAAAAAAACAAAATATTTCAGAAATTGGACAAATACTTTTTTTGTCTTTCCTTTCCTTTTCCATTATAATAATAATAATAACAATACTTGAAAACTTTTTTTTATTATTATATCATCCGAGAATCTAATGAAGTTGTTAGCTAAGATTATCTAAAACATCAAAGTAAAAAAAGAGAAAGGGTTATTAAAGTTCAGCAACAAGAAAGAAACACACACAAAAAAGCTAGTATATTTTTCCTCTCTGGTTTCTGGTTCTTAATTTGGAAGCCATTTTTGGTTTGGGTTTTTGCTAAAAAAATGGGGAGAGGTAGGGTTGACTTGAAGAGAATTGAGAACAAGATCAACAGGCAAGTCACTTTTGCTAAGAGAAGAATTGGGCTTTTGAAGAAAGCTTATGAACTTTCCGTTCTTTGCGATGCCGAGGTTGCTCTCATCATCTTTTCCAATAGAAAGCTGTACGAGTTTTGCAGTAGTTCAAGGTATATATTTTTTTTCTTTTTTTCAAAAGCAAAAACAATGAGAAATTTAACACAAAGGAATCATTTTTTCTCTCTCTTGTTTTCTCTTTCTTTCCATTTGCTTGCTTTGAAGATGTGCAGTTTTTTTTTTTTTTTGCATAGGCTTAGGGTGGTTTCGTGTTTGGGTCGAGGGAAAATTCGAGAAAGAAAAAAGTTGAATTTTTTAAAATGAATTGTGTTTCAGTTTTGCTGTTTTGGTGAATGTCTGGGAGTTTGTAGCTGTTCCTAGTGATGTTAGATCTACAACTGAAAAACCATAGAAACAAGATCACTGTTATATTATTGAGACCCTAATTTGATTTCTTTGTTATTTTCTTTTTTGTTTTCCTTTCCTTTCCCTTCCTTTTCCCCAGTTTTCTCCCTTAATTATCATCTGATTTTCTTTTCTTTTCTTTTCTTTTCTTTTCTTTTCCTTACTTTTCCAAATCTTTTCAAGTTTCACATATACAGTTTTGTTCTTAATTGATGAAGCTCCAGTTGTAGTTTTCTTTGGAGTTCATAATAACTAAGATATTTTTATGCTTTTTTAATTATAATTCTTGTTTTTTCTTGCCTTTCTCTCACTTCTGTTCTTTTTTCTGGTTAATCAATCACTATAAAACTCATTTTTCGTTAACTTTTAATTAATCAGCTTAATTTTTTTCTAAAAAGGAGTTTAAACCATCTTCCATCTTTGTTAAGCGGCCAGTTTCCGAAATTAGAGTTTTTTTAAAAAAAACTTTAAAATATTTTTAGTTATTTGTATACGTACAAGGTACTGTTCCTCTGACTGTAAATTTCGTTTTAAGCAATCCGAATTGATGTTTTCGTTTGTAAAAAGAAGAAATCCACCGGACTCGAAGCTGTCTTCTGGTATTTACAGACAATTTTCAGATATTAGTACTAATCAATGAAGCAACGAAAACAAAACAAGACACAAGTGTGTTCCACACTTTTCTTCTTCTTCTCTGAGAATGATTTAAACCAGTGTTTAAAAGTGGGTTGGAGAGGACTTTTAGGGTTTCTGGTTTTCCTAAAGCTGCTTCTCCCTTAGGCAAGGATGTACATAGTTAACCAAAATACTACAACGATTAACCTGTAAGTTATATTCTTAGTGTAATTAGACGATAACGTCTAAAGATAATTACGCTAAGAACATAACCTATAGTTTAACCGTTGTAGTATTTTGATTAATCATGAACACCTCAACCGGGTTTTAGATTTCATTTATCTTGAGATTGTAACATTTTCTCATATCTCTTACTCTTAACCAGATATTTAAATTGCCGTCGCAGTCGCATTTTCGGTCGTGACGTTTTATCGTCGTTTCGGACAATAGTGGATGAATTGCGGTTATTGCGGATCGTTATTTTCTACAATAGCGGTTTCGGACGGCGGTGCTACCGCTATATCGCGGTCCGCTATTTGAATCCCTGCTCTCAACAACTTATGGTTTCCTTTTGATCTAATATTTTGTCAAATTTGATTCATCGGATATCTGATTCACTGACAATCCATAACATTTTTAAGATAGTAGAGAGTCGATTATAAAACCGTGATTTTTAATTAGTTATATAAAATATGTTATGGGTTTCTTCCTATTTTTATACACATAATTAGAAATTTTAATAGGTGATTATGATTTACTTTGTGAGTAGAGATTTACAAACTAACATTACATTAAGTATAAATCCTTAGATTTATTATGATATATTAATATATACATGGAGATTAATCTCTACATCATAAAATTAGAAGTAAAACATATTATTTTATAAATTTAACAAAGAGCATAGTCCCGGTTATAAACAGGGACGGAGACATGACTTTATGTTAGAGGGGAGAACTTATAAAGTTCTAGGGGCGAACTTACAAAATTTTAAAATAGGCAAAAATAGATTTTCAATAGAAGATATATAAAAAATTTTTAAATCATATACGGAATTCAAATTTTCAGGGGCGGACATTGTAAAATCATAAACTTGCAATAAGAAAGCATTTAGGTTTAACTTGAGTGTGTTTGATGATTAATTAGTTGTGTCCATAAGAATTGAATGCATTTCTTTATAAAAATTTAGATACAATCATCAATCTCTATTGATGTACAAATGATTAATTAGTTGTGTCCATAAGAATTGAATGCATTTCTTTATAAAAATTTAGGTTTAACTTCAGGTTTATGTCTTCAGGGTATTATGCAGAGGCAGAGTTAGAAAATCTAATTTTAAAAATATTTTTAAGTGAATTAATACAAACGAGGGTGTTAATTTCTTTTAAGAGGTTTTTACTATTTTTTAGAGTGGAGTTGAATCTATTCATAATAATTTTATATGAAATTTATTCGAATCAAGGTGTTAACTAACATCCAACGATGAATGTGGCTACGTCCATGACAATATCTACTTAACCTTAAGATGAAATAGTCTTTATTATCATTTTAAAAATATATATTTACTAGGTATGCAGGTTAGGTGTGTTTTTGAGTTTTATTATTAAGGAAACAAGTTCACAAATGCCAACACGTTGTGAAGAATTAAATAAACTAATTTATTACACCAAATAATATAAATAAATATATATATATATATATCCCAACTACTTTATTGTTTATACTTTAATAGCTTCATTTACTAACATGTATACTAACTATTATAGTCTGGCATTTGGCATTATACAACATTTATGATCTTTAATTTAACGAACATGTTTTGCAAGATTTGTTGCTGTTGTAAGAACTGATATTTTTGCTTTAGCTCGTTGATTCGAACCTTCACAAAAAGTAAAGTAGATGAGGATTCATGACCGCTAGGCTAATTAGTGGATCTTTCAGTGGTCGAACTTCTAATATTACTTAATGATTTAATGTCCTCTGCTAGATCAACTGGTAGTTGATTATATTTTAAAAAACTTTTTGCAGTCTATTATTTCTTATATTTATACATTGTATAACTCAATAAGTTACAGATCGAGAACAGAAAGAGATTGTAGATGTTAAAATAACCGACCAGATTAAGCCTCGTGTTAAATCTGTCCCGCTTAGATTTTGTATAAAATGAAGATTAATAAAATTTGTCAATGTGCTTAATTTTGTTCATTATTGTTCTTTGAATAGTGCTTATGGTCTTATCATTGAATGTATGTATTTATATAGCATGACGAAAACACTGGAGAGGTACCAGAAGTGCAACTATGGAGCTCCGGAGACAAATCTGTTCCGTGTCATTTTGTATTTTTCACTATTATGTTATGTGTATTAATAATTTATCTCACTATTTTAATGATTGTTTTTGTTATATTGTTAATACACGTAACATAAAATTATTGATGGAGAATATAAAGAGACACAGAAAAGAGACAGATAAATTCAATTCCTTTTAGACTGATAATATATATATATATATATAGGTTATGATCCACTCACATACAATGTAAAACTATGAGTTTTACGCATTTTTTGAATTGTTGGATGAATAAAATGGATGACTGAGATTAACTTCTTACTTTTTTCCAAGGGATAATCTTCACATATCCTATCGTTAATCTCAATCATCCATTTCACACATCTAACAATCCAAAAAACGTGTAAAACTTAAAAACTCTTATATTGTATAAATGGATCTGATCCCCCTCTATATATCATTTCTATGTATGAGAAATCAGGGTTTTATCATCTACAAGTTGAAGCATTTCCCCATCAAATTGCATTTACAATTGGCTTAGTTCAGATTAGGTACTGATGCTATATATTGTCATCCTTAACAATGACATGTCATACTCCCAAGGTATATTCAACTATTTCTGAAGTTTTTCGATCGTAACTTCATATTCATGTCTGAATATTCGTATATTCATTAGATGCGAGGATTAGACGCGTTTACTTGTACTAAACTTGTAATTAAGTTTTGTGAAAACTCAAAGTTACATCCAACCCTTGGCTTTACAGGAGTTGAGCAGCCAGCAGGAATATGTGAAGCTTAAAGCCCGTTACGAAGCCCTACAAAGGTCCCAAAGGTGAGTGTAGAGAGTAGAGACCTCAAAAAAGGGGTAAAACAGAACACGCAGAGGCTGTTTTGGATGATTATTTTGATTGTATTTTGGTAGGAATCTACTAGGAGAAGATTTGGGTTCTCTAAGCAGCAAAGAGCTTGAGTCCCTTGAGAAGCAGCTTGATTCTTCTTTGAAGCAGATCAGATCTATGCGGGTAACCCTTACTCTTTTTCTCTTTGCAATTTGCATAACTTTTATCCAATCTCTCCATATAACCTAAAATGAGTGTGTGTATTGTTTGGTTCATGATATGGGAGTGTGTCAAGTTCAAGTATACATATGACATGTGTGTGGGGTTAGACTCTTTTAAAAATTTTCATGTAGTTGAAGGATCTTTGGTGTTGTTCTGAGAGGTGCTTAAGTCAGATGGTACTGGGTGAACCACTAGGAAAATTAAAAAGTACTGTCAATAAGAACACAGAAGAGTTTGTCTACGCAGTTCATATTAATCAACGATCTTATCTCTGCGGATACCTGCTTAAAAGAGAAGTTTACTATAGTATTCTTATTACAAAAAAAAAAAAACATGAATCCTAAACTTAATACACACGCTAATTGTATTCACTAGTTATCCTCTCCCTTAAGTAATCTGCACTGATTATTTAACATTTGTTGTAAATACAACCTTTGAAACATTAAATAGCACACTTGTTTATTAAATAAACTGATTTGTGTGAACCAATAAAGCTCTCAAATAATATAATAACAACCTTTAAATAAGCATATCATATATTCTTTGTAGGGCTTGGGATGCAAGTCTTTTTCAATTAAATCTCTTTAATTGCTGTAAATTGTCTCACAAAATAGTTGGCCAAATATTACTTTTTTAAACTAGAAATCTTACATAAAGTCTTTACTTGTTGAACAAGTAAACTATACAAGCTAAAACTTAGCTTAGTAGAACAAGATTACTTTGGAATCAAGTTCTTCCATTAGAATGATCTCATTAAAGTTTATTAAAATTGTCCGTATTGAATAAAAAATGTTCAAATAAGAAAACTTTGTGATAGGCCAGCCCAAAATTGTGGGTTTCTAAACCAATGGTGATCATGTGAAATAAGTTTTACATTTGTTTCTAAACCAACAAGTTTCCTAATAGAAAAGTGGGTGATGTTTATCCTAAGAGACCCTTGTTCAAATTAAAAATATATATAAATAGATATTATCTTATAATTACTTTTAAACTTTAAAAAAAATACATCATTCAATATGGAATAATCCTCTAAGCAATAGCATCACCATTTGAACAAATTATGCCAACAAAATAGCTTCTGAACGTTGTGGTCAAACTATCCAGGTTTGTATTAATTTGATCCAATGATCACTGTCAGGGCACTGATGAAAAAAGATTTGATTCCGCAGTGTTTTTACCACCAATATTATATATGAAAAAATTTTCATGCACTGACGGTAAAAATAAAAAAATTTCACAAGCGCTTTAGTTTTAGGGTTTATCGACCTGGTTTAAGGTTTATAGGTTTAAGTGTATAGATTTAGAATTTAGGCTTTATGGTTAGAGTTTAGAGGTTAAGGTTTAGGTCCAGGGTAATATGCTTAGAGATTTAGGTTTCAACCTATAAACCCTAAATTTTAACCCTAAAACCTAAAAATTCTAACCACACCCCCTAAATTCAAAAATAGTACACTTAAACCCCTAAACACTAGACCCTAAATAAAATCCTTAAACCCTAAAATTAAAAAATTAGATTTGTGTCCAACGGATCACTTTGTTCTCACAAGCGCTTGTTCATGGAATATATATATATAATACACATGCGGTGGAAACAAAAAATTTCTAAAAGTGCCTTGGTTTTAGGTTTTAGAGGTTATGAGTTCAGATTTAAGGGTTGTGGTTAGAATCTAGGGTTTAATATTTGAATTTAGTGTTTAGAGGTTAGGTTCAGAGTTTAGTGTAACATGGTTAGAGATGTAAATTATAACCTCAATCCCTAAATTATAACCACAACCTATCAATTCTAAATCAGTAAACTTAAACCCCTAACTTTTTACCGTAAAATTTAACCTTAAACTCTAAAACCAAGACGCTTGTGGAGACCGATACTTCAAGAGAAACAAAGAATCCAAACAATGTTGCCTTATGTATATACCTAGAGATTGACTACTACGTGCAAGTTTAGAATCTATTTTGGGCATGCCTTTTTGTTTCTCACCTGTTTCTAATGAGCATTGAATCATTTGTTCTTTTGTAGACCCAGAATATGTTGGACCAGCTCGGTGATCTCCGACGGAAGGTATGAAGTTGTATATCATCTAAACTAAGATTGATTATGTTCCAGACTCACATTTTGCTTGTTTCTCTCACTAATGTAATGTTTTCTATTTGATTATCTTTAATTTAGGAACAACTACTCAATGAAGCCAATAAGAACCTGAAACAAAGGGTATGCCATTCTTCCCAACTCAATTATCAATCTCCATGTTCCTGCTTAAAAAATTGATTCGAATTTAGGTTCACGGGTGTAAACGAGCCGAGTCGAGTCCGGGTAGTGCTGAGCTCGACTCGACTGGACTCATTAAGAACTCGAGCCGAGTCCAATAGTGCTGAGCTCAATTTGGCTCGTTAAGAACTCGAGCCGAGTATTGATTGAGCTTTGATCTAGTCAGACTCGAGTAGCTCGCGATCTGTCTCGTCTCATTACAGTCCTATTCGAGTTAATTGAGATATTGTTTCGAGACACCTTATTCGTCGAGGACCCGATCTTTTTACAGTTGTTTGAAAGCTACCAAGTAAATTCACTCTAGTTGAATCCGAATGTAGAAGGTGTCGGCTACGGCCAACATTACAAATGGGGTACGGCCTTTTTGAATTCACTCTGGAATTTGTATCGACACATATGCAGACATATTTGAACTGCATTATTTATTTTTTTTTTTGCTTGCTGAGTTGGTTTGCTTGAATAACAGATACCAGCTCGATCTGATATCGGGCATCAACGCCGCCGGTCCGAGTGTGAATAACTACATGGCGGGATGGCCACCGTGACAAATTACAATAGAAAAATAAAGAAAGCTATGCATTCGGTCATAAGAGAATCAGCAGAATTTAATCATCCGTTTGAATGTTACTTTGATGAAACAAAAGAACAGGTTGTAACTCCTTAGTGTCAGCTCTATGGCACTGCGTATATTTCTTTGAACCATAGTTTATTATGTTTGAAATAACGTGCTTTTGTTTGCTTGTAAGAGAATTCTTAGTGCATTTTGGTATTTGCGTCAACAAACACATGGGTTCGCTGTAGAATCAAAGGATACGTTTTTTTATACACTGTCGTGGATAAATTATTTGATCTAAAATAAACAAACATGGATTCGATAATATAAGTATTGAGATCTATTAATTGATCGAGTAATTAAAAATGCTTTTGTTATTGTATTTTATGTAAGTTTGAATTAAACATTTGCCTTAGTAATGTAATTATCTCCTTATAATAACATGAGTACTAAATACTACGTAGTTGAAATAAAAAAAATGATATTTTCAATAATAATCTTGAGAATCATTTAAAAATTATGTTTGAAAAAATATCTCTTACACTAGCAGTAAAAACGAAAAATTTTCACAAGCGCCCTTGTTTTTATGGTTTAGGGACCCAATTTAGGGTTTTAGGGTTTAGAGGTTTTTGTATAGGAGTTTAAAATTTGAGATTCATGGTTTGGGGTTAGAATTTAGAGTTTATAGATTAGAGTTTATGTTTTAAGGTAATATTGTTAGGAATTTAAGTTTTAACCTATAAACCCTAAATTCTAACCACATAACCTAAATTAAAACTCTTACACTTAAACTCATAAACATTAAATCCTAAATAAAAATCCTAAACCCTAAAATAGGAATCGAGGTTGTTAATGCAATTGCCTTCTACTTGAATCAAGAGGGGTGACCTACCTTACAGAATTGAGAGTCGCCCTAAGGGCAGAACCAACTAAAACTCACAGGAGTACTTCAACTCCCTAAGATACTTGTGAAAACTTTTTGTTTTCACCACTTATCGATAGAATAAGTACCCTTATCCAAAACAACCAATTTTAACTTGTTTTTATTTCAGTTCTTAACTTTTTAAGAATTCATAACTGTTCATTCCGTAATCGATTTAGGCCATGTTTTTGGTTGGCTTTCAAACTAGCTTTTGGCTTCAAAAGCTTGTTTGAAACCAAAAGCAATGTCAAACAGTTTATTTTAGGAGTAAAAAATCACTTAAAAAGTGATTTTTCACCCAACCTCAAAAGTTAAAATTTCTAACTTTTGGGGTGAAAAATTATTTTTGGATGTAGAATTACTTTCTTACCCTTAATTATTAACACTAATATATTAAAATAATATTAATAAATTAATATTTTAAATAAAAATAAATAATAAAAAACTTTAATATTATAAAACAATATTAAAATGTTAATTATGTTAATATATTGAGGTAATACTATAATTATTAAATATATTAAATATAATAATTATTAATATATTAAATTAATATTTAAAAAGTTAATAATTTTTATGAAAACAAATTTAAATATCGTTTACATTTATTTATTTTTATTTTACAATATCATGTTTAAAATACATATATTTTATGTTTTCAAAAACACTTTTTATCAGCAATGTCAAAACTAAAAATTTTACGATTAACTTTTTAAAGGGATTCTAACAACACTTTTAAAATTATTTTTCAAAAATAATAAAAATACAGAGCCTTAATAACACCGACTGATGAAATTAGATTATCGATTTAATGACACCAACTCGATGGATTTAACCAACTAAACCGGTCAAAATGGGACTACACAGATAACAGATGATTAATACATCCATTTTACCATACCTGCAGTGGGATTTTTTTTATCTAGTTATATTTTGATACAGAAACTGTGTAAAAAAATTACACAACCCTTCGTATTTAAACTATAAAATATAAAAATTAAATTGCTAACCCTAACCACGTAAACTATAAATTTAATGGCTAAAGAAAACTAACCTGTAATAATAGCAAAGGTTTCCGATACAAAAACAAATCTAACTTTAAACCTCTGGAGATAAGAAGTGGAGTAATAAAACACCCCAGATTATCAAGCAAAGACTATGGCTCTGCATAAACAAGGGCCAATCTCTCAAAAGAAACACGCATACAACTGCAAATATCTGTGATTTATTTGATTGGAAATCTGTTTCAGAAAGCCATAAGCTTTAATCTAAAAAAAGACGTCTTTAATCAAACATGCAATTCATATGACAGCGTCCTTCACCAACTCAACCAATCACAACAGAAGTCTCTGAAGAAATATGGAGACTGGAACGGAAACAATAATGGAACATGACACCGACTTTATCAAGACTCGAAAAATATTTCCATTTTTTCATTTAAAATGTCTAAAACTGAAGAGAGAGATAACCGGATTGATTTATAAATCCTTGAGAGGTTGTATTTCCATCGCTTGATTAAACATAGCCATTTGTGTCTCTTCAAGCATAGTTTAACCTGAATATGTCATTTAACACATAGAAGCTTCCTTGTGGTGTTGGCATCAAATGAAACATCTGAGAGCAGAAAGGAAAGCCAAAATGTCTCTGTTAGTAAAGCTGATAACCAAAAGATGTCAAAATGTGGGAACCAATTCAAAGGTGGATTAGATATGGGCCTGGCTTAATAACAAAATCAAAAACCATGAACTTAACAGTTTTGTATAAAGGAACCCCTATACTTTTGTTACACCTAGATAAGCCCTTAGGAATTTTTAGCCAAATAAACCATCGACATAAATCACTCGCTCATTTGAATTGAGGCAAAAATCAATGAATAAGAGCTTTTTTCATAGTTTAGCCTTTAGATATCTATTAATTTTCTAAAAGAAGATATAAAGACGTTCTTATTACACAAAATTAAACAGAACAGCTAACCGTAAATACGTATCAAACTATATAAGTTTGCTCTATGCGAAAGCAAGGGATGGATAAGCCACAAAGAGGTCAATAATGTTCCAGGTGAGCAGAGATGTCACTGGTTCTTTGATATAATGCACACGACACAGAGACGGTTGATAATAGTATGCAAGGAGAGCACCCACCATCAATTTATTAAGATAAAAATGTAATTAGGCAAACATATAAGATTAAAATATACAACCAAAGCTTGCCTCCTATAAAAAAGATATCAGGTACAGAAGAAACCTCTAGATTGCTGTCTATAGTAATCATACAATTATTTATAGCTTCACAACCTAAAGCAAGAAGATAGGAAGATTCAGAGCCCACGGGGTCCAATTAATCGTCATATGTAATGACTATGAACATTTAAATATGCAGAGCCACATAGATCATAGTAAAATAAGATGTATATCAAATTCTTTTGCAAGATAATGGAACAAAAAGTAGCCATATCCTTCAAAACGTAATCATGACACAGTATAATGAAATCGAAAATATTCAATACATCGACTATCTTATACTCGTTTCCCTTCTTAATACAGTTATCAAAATCACTGGAAGACATGGAAATTCCAATCACTATTGATTCATGAAATAAAGTTAATTCGATTAATAAGATCCTGACTAATAAATCAAAATCCTATTGATTCCATCCAGACCTAAGCAGATCGATCACAAACAAATTGAAACGCCAAATTAACATCGTGGATATCACCGATGAAATCAACAGTCAAACAGATTAGACATATATTGATCACTGAAGTACAAATAAAAATCCTACAAAAAAAGGCAGAAAGAGAGCCACCTGGCTGAACTTGAGAGCATGCTGCTCGCCGGCGAGTTGTAGCGTGCCAGAGACAAAGACGAGGACGCCGCCGGCGCCGGATGGCTGGCAATCGACTGTGGTGATATTGTGCTTGCACTGCTGGAAAGGAAGGCTGGTTAGCTTAGCGACAATGTTCGGAGAGCCTTGGATCTTTTGACCTTCGAACGTCAACATGGAACCTTCCTGGTAGAGATTGGCTAAACCAGCCCGGTTAGCATCGAATGTCGAGTAGTAGTGATCGACGAACGCCTTCGCTACAGCGTCTGGATCCATCGGAATTTGAGCCGTCGCTTTTGAGAAGAGCTGTGACGCAGCAGTAAAAAGGAAAACGAAGAATGTGGTAGTGAGCGAAGGTTATGTACTTATAGGAGGATAGATCTAACGGCTGACTTTGAATCATGGAAATCTAACGACAGGTAGCTGCCAGCGTGTTATTTTATTTAGGTACATTACTTAAATCATAATTGAGTTTTATTATTAAATCTATTTTGTTCACTGAATTTTTAAAATATTTAATTTACTTACTAACACTAAACGTTTTTTATTATTAAAATTTAGACATTAAACGTTTTTTGTCTTCTTAAACTTAAGCGATCATTGATGATGATCGTTCGATCCTAAATTTCACCAATCATTTCGTCTCAACTCTTTAAGTCTAAACTCGACTTCAATTTTATCGAAAAGTATTTCGAAGTTCACGAATCAGTCAAAAATTTTATAATTTTTTTCGTCGATCTCTCTCTCGTTGTCGGTTAAAATTTTTTTTAGTATGTTGTTTTTTTTGCGCCAAAAAAAAATTCACTGTTTAGATCTTGAAAAAAAAAATTGTTCATTGATAAATAGACGTTGTCAAAAATTAATGAACGAGTGACAAAATAATTCAATTTTAAGTTTTAATAAATAAATTAAATATTTTAAAATTTTAATAACTAAAATAAATTTGATAGTAAAATTTATTAATAATTTATGTAATTTATTATTTAATTTATTTTTAAAATTTTTTTGGATCGGTTACCGTGTAGGTTTCTTCGTTTAGACACGCTCTTTACTGTCTATCAGGTAGCGGATCGCTCTTTGCGTTAATCCAACGCAACCAACAACCGATTTTTCATTTTTAGACTAATTTTATTATATTGAACTTAGTTATTTTATGGTTAAAATATATTCCAACCTCTCTACTCTTCTTATATTTAGAATTTAATTCATTTTCTTTTATTTTAAAAGTTTTAATTCTTATTTTTCGGATTTCAAAATTCAAGTCTAATTATTAAATTTTTGCTATATGTAGCTTTCAAAGTAGTATTTTTTTAGTTTTAAAATGTCACATTAAGAAATTTAATGGATTGATTTTAACAGTATTAATAATTAAACCTAAATTTTTAAGTATAAAAATAAATAGATTAAATTCTAAAAATAAATATAGAAAAACTACTTCAAACCTATAAAAATATAGCGCCGTAGAGCATACTTTTACCTTATTTTATTTACATAAGCTCCTACACTTTTGATACGTCCATATAAATCTATAATCTTCTATTGATAAATAAAATTTAAGTTTTATCGTTTTATTAAGTTTTATTTAAATTTAAATAAATTTAAATTTTTTGATACACAAGATGGTACAAATTTTAGTTTACATAAAACCTATTAATTTTAAGGTTTAAGAGTTTAGTTTAAGGTTCATGAGTTTATGTTGTAGGATTTAAAATTTAGGATTCATGTTAGAATATAGAGTTTAGAATTTAGGGTTTAAGAAGTAGGATTTAGATCTTATATTTTATAGTTTAAATAAGAAGGATTGTGTAAGTTTTTTTTATACAATTTGTATATCAAAATATAATAATAGTTTACCAACAATAAGTTGTTCTAGTGAATGAGACACTAAATCCTTTAAGCATGGTCATGAGTAGGGATGGGCATTTTACCCAACTCGGTCGGGTTCTGACTCGACCCAATCGGGTCAGATTTTTTTTAAATGAAAAGGATCGGGTTCGGGTCGGGTTTTTATTAAGGGTGAACTCGGATCGAGTCGGGTTCGAGTTTATAGTGAAAATATCTGATTCGACCCAGGACTAATTGTGTAATTTTTCCCTAAATTTTTTAAGGATATTTATAATAATACCCCTCTTTATATTTTTTATAATTAAGTTCTTAAAATTAAATTTTTATTTACAATTTAGTCATTCAAATTATATTTTTATCCTTCCTACAAATTAGACCATACAACCAAATGATGAAATGATGGACCCAAAATATTGTGGTCAGGTACCAAGCTGACAAGTTTTGATAATAGTTTGATCAAAACTAGACTGGTGTGCCCCTTCTGGTTAGCACCATGGCATAAAATAAACAACGAACCTTCGTAAACAACACTAATTTTAGCCATGCGATGCCAATTACACACTAATTTAATAGTAATATTGAGGGATCAAATTATTATTTTTTAATTTTAAGAGACTAAATAGTAATATTCCGTATTCCAAAATGAGGTAGTGTTCATTACCATCTGCCATTAACCTCAAGTATACTGATTCGAGTTTCATCAAGTGTAAATCAATTCATATGTAGGTTTTCGATATATATTTTATTACGAAATTTTAGTGTATGTAGGCGTTGTCTATATTTATTTTGTTGATATGGTCTAGGTTAGGGACTAACCCACATGTAGTATGGGAGGGGCTCTGTCCCATGCACCAATTTATTTTTTTTAAAAAATTAAATTAATTAAGAATTTATCTTTCATATTTTAACATTTATATTTTATGCATTTAATCGTCAGTTATGGTTCCGTCCTTGATCTAAGTCTTAATATGATTATTAGGTGATTTGTTGTGCTTTGTAATAGTTAATTCTAGTTGTAATTATACAGATGTATTGGATCCGGCTCACCACGTCATTCGTGGTCTTAACTATTAAGGTCTATCCATGTCACTTTTTCCTTAGGTGAATCTTCACCTCTTTCCTACATGTCAAAAAAAAGTTGGTGGTTATTTAGAAGCTAAAATGACATTGATTAACCTTATTGACTGAAATCGCATATGACGTGGTGAGTCGGGTCCATCTAATAATTTCTCGATGTGTTGGTATATATAATTGCAATTTTGTTTGTGAAGTGTATTAATTGAACTAATTGTACTCATACGAATATGTATTGATTACCATTATTATTGTAATAAAAAAACAATTATATATGAGACCCATTAATTGATCTAGTGATTATAGAAGTTCATCCACATAATCTTTTATGTGGGTTCGAATTTCGAAATTTGCTATTACTATAAAACTACTTAATAAAAAACAATATATAAATATCGTTTAATGCTTGAAGGTGCTTTAAGCCCCTGAATTTTTTCACCCAATTAAGCCTTTGAACAAATAAATTTAATTAATTAAGTCCTTTGACCGATTTTGACTATCAATTTTTTGATGATATTTTTCTTGAGATATTATTGTTACGTGACTCACTATAGTTCTGTCATGTGACATTTACATATTTTTTTAGAAAATTATTTTAAAGTTTTTTTAAAATTTTTTAGAACTTTTAAAGAATTTTTTAAATAAAAAATTCTAGAAATGTCAAGTGATAATACTGTAACGCGACATGTTACACCATTTGGTCCAAAAAATTGTTAGATTTAACAGTCAATGTTAGTCAAAGAGGTGAATTGATGAAATTTTAGAATATAAGGGCTTAACTGGGTGCAAAAAAAATTAAGAGTTTAATTATTTTTTAAAAAAAATTAAGGGCTTATAATACCCTTAAGCCTTCATTTAATGATATATAGACAAGTAAAAAAAGAAACTTATTAGATTCATTTCATATTTTAAAATTATTATTTTACTATCTAAAGCATACATTACCAAATTTAATGTTTTTTAAAATGATTTTTTTATGAAGTATTTGTAATTTCGAAAGGCAAAATAAATATCTAATTATTCATAAATATTAAAATTAGGTATCTAATTATTAAAAAAATTAATATCATATTACACATAAATATTAAAATTAGGTACAAAAAAGTATATTTTCCCATTTTTTACTATATCTCTACTGCATGCTTGCTTGAGGGATAATTCTAGGGTGAAACGATCTTTAAGGTGTAGCTAAAATGAGATAGATGTATTTAATTTTTTATTAAGTTGGTAAAAATTTGCGTAATTACACATATTTTTACAATTTATACAAATTCTTACTTAAATAGTAAAAATTTAGATTATAATATAAGAATTTGTATAGTTTCACAAATTCTTACTTGCAAAATCTGCACAAATTCTTACTAAGTTGATAAAAATTTATATAATTACATAAATTTTTATCTAATTAATAAAAATTTTAATTTTATCTAAATTATTATTCAATCTTATACAAATTTTTACAAAAAAATAATAATTTATATAAATAATGTCTCACCTTAGAATTCGTCCAAAAAACTGTCGCAACTTGCAACAAACTGTTTTTTCCGCCACGTGTCCTTACATTTTAATATCATACTACTAATTTTCAAATAAATAAAATAAAACTGAAAAAGCAAATTCCTTCGTCCCTAAAAGCCCAAGGTTATTTTTTCCTCTCGCTTTCTCTTGTTTCCGTTGTTTTTCCCTCTGTTTTAGTCTCCGGGTCAACTCCGAGTCAGACTCAGACTCATCTGTAACCGATCTTAAGTAACTCACCAGTAAGTTCAATTTATTTTCACTTGTTTTCTTGTTGTTGATTAATAAAGAGAGTAATAATGAAAGCACATGAATTTCTAAAAATGGAGAAACATCTCGTTTTTGCGGCTCAGATTGATACGTTAGTTTCTTCATACCTTCTATTATTATGTCAATTATTTGAGCTTTAGATAAAGGTAATATGAAAAAGAAATTAATACATGCCTTTATAATTTATATTGCTTCATTTAAAAAATTCTCACTATTGTTCCCCCACTTTCCTTTCTTGCTTTTCGGGGAAAATGAAAGAAAACGACTACGTTTTTTCTCGTGTTTAAAATAAGATTTTTCTTTTTTATTTTCACTTTATATTTCTAGCTAAATTTTAGTTTATTTTAACAACGATATGGATAGGGAACATGTATTTAATTTTTTAAGGCTGTAAACTATTGAATTTATGGTAGATTAGGTTTTCATTCAATACTTCTTAAAGTATCGATGGGTCTTTTGTGGGTCTCAATCAGGGACCTACTTTGTGGAATTGCCCAGACTATGTTGTAGATACTGTAGATAATTTTCATGTAAATAGAGATAATTTTTTTGTAAATATCTAAGTAATTTAGATATCCTATAACTATAATCTCTTAAAGTAGTTTAGATAGCATATAACTATTATCTACTAAGTAGTTTAGATAACCTTTATCTCTTATCTTATAAGATCATATTTTATCTAGACTAGTTTGAATTTTATTAGAACTCATTGTACTAAATCTATAAATAGTTGGCTTGTATGTACTCTTCAAATCAATTTAAGGAAAAACAGTGAATCAGATTGATCACTGACCAAAATACTTTCCCCTATTTTCTACATGGTATCAGAGTAGGTTGTTCAGATCCTATCCAAAAAAATCCTTGGTTAATGGCTGGTGAAAAAACATTCGAGATTAGCTCAAAAGCTAGTCCATCCCCACGGCCACAAAGGGACAATCAATCACATTTGGTCACCTATGTAAGAAATTTTAGCGGCCAATTTAGCAAGCAACATGAAGATAACCTTTCTTTTGCAAATACTGTTGACAACACAAACTTCACTACTTGGATTGTCGATAGTGGAGCCTCTGACCACATGACAGGAGATCTGAGCTTATTTACAGAATTCAGCCAGCTTGGGGCCCAATCCAATGTAAAGACGGCAGATGGTTCCTTAACATCCATTGAAGGAAGTGGAACAATTTGAGTAAATCAGGATATCGAATTGAACTCCGTGTTTTATGTTCCAAAATTAGCTTGCAACTTGTTATCTGTTAGCAAATTGTCTCGTGACTTGGGATGTTATACTAAATTTGATTTACATGGCTGTGAATTTCAGGTACTGGATTTAGGGAAGATAATTGGCAATGCTAGGTTGAACTGTAGACTCTACATTCTTCAAGGTTCTTTGCCTTCACCAAAACAAGCCTATTCCAGCTGTATCTCCGAATCTATTTCCACATCAAACCCTATTTCCAGTCAGATTATGTTACTACACTTTAGACTAGGTCATCCCAATTTCTTTTATTTGGCCAAGATGTACCCAGATTTGTTCACCAATAAAAATATCAAATCCTTTCATTGTGACATCTGTCAATTTGCCAAACATCAAAGAACTACATACCATCCATCCACTCATAAACCTTCTCATCCTTTTTCCATCATCCATAGTGATATTTGAGGCCCATCCAAAGTTAAAAATGTTAGTGGATCTAGATGGTTTGTAACCTTTATAGATGACCATAGTAGGACTACTTGGACCTTTCTTATGAGGGAAAAATCTGAAGTTAGTAAAATTTTTAAAACCTTTCACAATATGGTCGAAAATTAGTTTCAAAGTAAAGTCCACATTTTTAAAACTGATAATGGGAGTGAATATTTCTCCAAGAGTCTAGGATCCTATTTTAAAGAAAATGGCATTGTTCATATTAGCTCTTGTGTTGATAGTCCTCAACAGAATGGGGTTGCCGAGAGAAAAAATAGACATCTTTTGGAAGTAGCTAGGTCTATTTTATTCTCTTCCATTGTTCCTAAATATTTTTTTGGGGGAAGTTGTCCTAACTGCAACTCACCTTATTAATAGGATGCCTAGTCGAACACTAAAGTTCCAGTCTCCTAAAGTTGTTATTCTTAAAAAAAATCCTTGGTTCAAACCTATGTCATGTGATCTTCCACTAAAGATTTTTGGGTGTTCCACTTTTGTTCATGT
This sequence comes from Hibiscus mutabilis, assembly GCA_019671005.1. Lineage (NCBI taxonomy): Eukaryota > Viridiplantae > Streptophyta > Magnoliopsida > Malvales > Malvaceae > Hibiscus > Hibiscus mutabilis. Next base: position 17,001,261 of record CM033736.1, on the reverse strand, counting down.
TTATCAACAACATAGATCTAAGTTGGATCCAAGGTAACTCAAGTGTGTTTTCTTAGGTTACTCATCCACTGAGAAGGGTTACAAATGTTATTCCCCAATTACAAAAAATACTTACATTACTATGGATGTTACCTTCCTTGAAAATAAACCTTATTTCTCTAAAACCGAAATTCAGGGGGAGATTCAAGATGAATTTCAATTTTAGTTTTTTGATAACTTTCAGAACTCGTCAAGTTTATCATCACAACCGACTTCTAATTCACAATTCATTTTTATCCCACAACTCGTGCTTTCATCTCCTTTACGACCACCTCTACATTCTTCTCTGTAATAACCCGTTCTAACCCAACTCAACCAAATCGACCCGGATCCACAACCAAACCGACCCAAATCCAAACTTAACCTGACCCGGCCCGGAACAAAAAAAAACCCTAACCCTAATGCCATTAACCCTAGCCGCCACCTCTTCTGCTGAAGCCGTCGCCGCCGTTATCCTCACCGGTAACCACCAAAATCCCGAATCCTACCAAAATCCATAAATGAAATCAACCCTAAACCCTCTATCAACCTAACCAGACAATACCTATACCCCAAACCTTACCAACCCGATAACATCCCCAAAGATCCAGGATTCAACCATCACCAAAGATCTGCATCAGATTAAAATAATGAGAGTTGTTATGTAAAGATTGGTTTATAAAAACCGGAAAAAATCTTGTAACAGGGGGAGCTCGAAACCAAAGGTTGAAAAAAGGGGTCGGAGATCGAAAAATAGAGAGAAAAAAGAGGTGGAGTTCAAACAAATCAGAGAGCGAGAGAGTCTTTTGGTAAAAAATGGGATTTGAAAATTGTAAGAGTTTTTTGAAGAATCAATAAATTTTTTTGAAAGGTAAAAGAGATCTGTTGAACCTTGTTACAGTTTAAAATCAAAGTTTTTTTTCTTCTTTTTGTTTTTTTTTCATTTGAATCAAAGTTAAAAAAGAGGGAAAATTTTCGAATCATACCAGTCTTTTGGTGCCACCGTGAGTCCGCCGCGAGGCTTGAATGCCAGTGAATGGTGCGAAACCTAAGGAGAGTGGATGGTGAGAACGGCGGCCGAATCTGGTTGAGAGAAAAGAAGATGAAATAAGTTTTTAGGGTTTTCTTATTCTGTTTTGAAAATAAAATAATACCCTTATTATGTTTTGAACCAGCTCATGAAATGACGCTGTTTCAGGCGTGCCCGACCCGCGGTGACCCGGATCCAGGGGAAGGATCCGCGTTTTTTTTGTTTATGGGTTAATTTTGCCCTTGGTCCCCAAACGCTTTTCCCGCTTTCACTTCTGGTCATGAGATAATCATGTGTTTGGTCCTTCTGGCTTTTACGCGCCTTTAATTTCGTCTTTTTGCGTTGTTTTTTTAGCTTTTAATTTCTGTTTTATTTTAATTTGGTCACTATAGCTTATTGTTTAACTTCCAGCACCTTATTTCTGTTTATGTACGTTTATTCTCTCATGTTTTACCTTTGTTTCATTTTAGTCTAGTGCAGGTTAACATATATGCCATGTAATTCAATATTCATGCATTTTAGCCCTTATTCTTTAATTTCATAGTGTTTCATATGTTCTAGTTAGAATCATGCTTACATGTCATTATTATTATTATTATTATTATATTTTCATGTGCTAGATTAACATTTATGTATTTATGTTAGAGTAGTATTTTATTATGTTAGTATTTATTTATATTTTATCGCATTGTATTTATTTATGTTTGCTATGTTCTAAGATTGCATTTCGGAAATATATAATTGTCAATGCGGTGCCCTCTTATCCGAGCGTAAACGAGGCCAGTATCAGGCGTAGTGATAGTGGTTGGGCGTTTACTCTCGGATAACGGGGCTTTTAAAATTTACTTGCATTTATAATCGAATTTTAAATTAATCATCACTTTATTCCGGAAAGTTTAATATTAATAAAACGGTAATTATTAAAGTACCAATTTTTGGGCGGTACGGGAGTGCTAATCCTTCCCCATCCGTAAGCGACTCCCGAACCCATCAATTTTAAATCTCTGGTTTTTTACGGTGTCCGGCCTACCTAAGTGGTCGGTGGCAACTCCATTTTTAAATAAGACACGGGTTTTATAAAACTCCACGTAGAAGACATCATCATTTTCAAAACAAAAAACCAAACACTTTTTTAGCGAGAAAAAACATCGCTACAGATGGCGACTCCGCTGGGGAAATTGTTTTTTTTCAAAATCAAATGAGAGTCGAGCTTTTTCAAATAATTACCGCTTTATTAATATCGAAAATTCTAGATTAAAGTGACTATTAAACTAACATTCGATTATAATTGCGCATTTGTTTTAACGCATTTAAAGTATGGCATATAAACTAATTTTTTAAGTGGGGAAAAATGCTAATGCTTTCGTGGAGATATCGTTCTCCCGTATGGGCCTAGCAAGTACCTTCGGGGCTCGAGTACCTTATACTTTCGTGAGGATATCGTTCCTTCGTATGGGTATAAGCGAATGGGTCCCCCTGAATTGAACCTGGTTGAAAGGAGCCTATAATGGGTGATGGCCGGGGGCCTTGCTACTCTTAGTAGAGGACAGCGAGGACAATTCGGGTACCTCTTAGCACCAAAACTGCATATAGTGAGCCGTAGGAGCCAACCCTTTAGAGCTATGCGAAACTCTACCCGATTAGTGGTTACCTTATTTAAGCTCTGGTGCCTTATTTCTTGTTTATGTACATTTTTATTACTCTATTTTTCATTTGTTTTATTTAATCGTTTTATTTGGTGCTAACTCGTTTCATTTTATTCTCATCGCATTGATTTCACCTGCATCATTGCACAATATCATCGCAATCTTGATTTTGCATTGCATCAATTTAGGACACATTTTGCATGCATATACATTCATTTTCAAAATAAGAAAACTGACTCTAGGGATGCCCTATGGCAGTGATACTGGATAAAGCAGAAGATCAGTCAGCTCAGCATCCATACGGAACCCGGTACAAAACAAAGATGGCGAACGATGAAAGATTGAAAAAATCGAGCAAGATTAAAAATAATTGTAAGCGAACATAGCCAAGCAGGTTGAGGAACAGTTGGTGAGAGTCCAACAAGATATGAGGGAACAACTTGCAAAGTCACAACAAGACATGCTAGGCCAAATGGCACAAATGCTGGGATTGAAGCTTCTCGAGCCTGGATAGGCCTTTGTTGTAAATCCCACTGCAAATCCTAGACCCACTGATGGTGACGAGGATCTTATGTATCCTCCGGAGTTCACGCCCGTTCAAACTAGGATACAGCCAGAAACTCAACCCCAGATGATCATTTCTCGGGGAAAGTCTCATCTATACCAGGCCGGTACTTTGATCCCTAAAAATCATCCATCTGCATCAGAAGTTAAGATCGGGGGTAATCAAGCTGAAAATTTTATTTCAGAAATGGATCATCTGTTTGAGACCGAGAAACCGAAGGTAGAAGCTTCAAAGGAAATCGAAGATCGATGTAAGAGACTCGAGGAAAAGCTAAATGCTATGGGAGTAGAGGATACCTTCAGTGAATTCGATGCCAGTGAACTCAGTCTTGTCCCAGATTTGGTTTTACCTCCCAAATTCAAGGTCCTAGAGTTTGAGAAGTACGACGGAACAAGCTGTCCTCGCGCTCAACTCACTATGTTCTGTCGGAAGATGACAGGATATGGCCGAGATGACAAGCTGTTAATTCACTGCTTTCAAGACAATCTATCGAGATCTGCTGCCCGATGGTATAATCAATTGAGCCGACATCATATCAAATCCTGGAGAGACTTGGCAAAAGCTTTTCTAGAGCAATACCGACACGTCAATGACATGATGCCAGACCGGTGGACGTTACAACAGATGAAACAAAAGCATAATGAAAGCTTCAGGCAGTACGCTCAGCGCTGGAGGGATATAACAGTTCAGGTCCAACCCCCGCTTAGTGAGAGAGAGACCGTGGTCATATTTGTACAAACTTTGGAGGGTCCGATCTTGGGCCGCTTGATAGGCAATGCGACTACCAATTTTGTCGACCTCGTGTTATCCGATGAGCTCATCGAGAATGCTTTCAAGACTGGCAAAATTGACGATGGGGGTAGTTCGTCCCATAAGAAGCCTTACCATGGAAGAAAAAACCAGGAAGTGAACTATTCGGGAGTTTACAATGCTAATTATTCCAAGCCCAGCACAGTTGTGCAATCTAAGGCCGTGCCAAGTGCTCACGTTGCCTCAAGCTAAGGTTCTGGTCAGAGGAAGAACACTGAGAAGATAGAGTTCACTCCCCTGCCGATGTCGTACGGAGATCTATATAAAGAACTGCTAAAAGCCCATGTAGTGGTACCTTTCCACCAGGCTTCGACGCAACCCCCATTCCCTAAGTGGTATGATCCTAAATTGAGTTACGAATATCACGCTGGACAGATGGGCCACACGATTGAAAATTGTTGGGGCTTCAAGAGGCTGATAGAAAGGTACCTCAAGCTCGGCGTTATAAGTATTAAAAACCCTACAAGTTCAGCCACAAGTGGGAACCCTTTACCGAAGCATAAAGATGCCAACTGAGGGTGTATTGAAGGTTTTGAACTGGACCATGTTAAGTATTGCACTGTCTTGACCATAGTAGGTCCCCTTGTAGTTTTTATCACTTTCAGAGTAATACTTTTTGTAAACCAACCTCACCGACTTCAGTACAATAGTGGCGAGGGTATTTTGTAAGGGATTAAAACTACAAATAGCAGTGCAAACATCTTTTGTTCATATCTGAGTCTTGAATATCCAAAATACATCACCCTAAAGTTTCAAAACTATTACGAGAACAATGTTAGATAATGTCATATAATGAACAAAATTTTGGGGCATCCACTCAGATGAAAGTTGATAGAACTCAGGACAAAGTCGGGGCACCGTCATATGCAAAAGACCAAGATCCTGACAGGACTAGTGAGGAGTTAGGGGCATCCCATTGAGGGCCAGAAAAATCATATCACATTCATGCATTTAGTTACATTCATCTTTTTTGCGTACATCTATGTTCAGTGCATACACCAAAGTCACTATGCATTTAGGCATAAAATTCATTCATTTTTGCTTACAAAAAGGTTTAAAAAGAGACCGAACATCCTCAGCCGTGGGGGCAACAACACGACAGCCAACCTTAGTCTTAGAGGAGGCCAAACACAAAGAGGCTGCTGAAACATCAATAAAAGGTAACAGTGACAAATTTTGTGAACATTTACTGATTAATGTTTTTTTTCATTGTTAGGTCATACCTCTGTGCTAGTAGAGCAGCAGAAGTAGCCTTTTCCAGATTTTGCCTTCGTCATTCTTGATAGGCCAATAATTTCCAGATTCTGCTTTACCGCTAATGGTGCAACAGTCTAGACATCATGAAGATCTCGTTTCTCTGTTGATGGTACAACAGATCCGAACCTTTCCCCAGCGGATCAATTTCTCTTTGGTCTTGTTTTTCTCGACGGTGGTGAACTGCAGACCTATTTTTTTCTCGAGTCTTACTTCTTTGTATAGTTCAAGAAAAAAGAAAATTTATCAAAAAAATAGAGTTGAAAAAAATCAGAAAAAATCAAAAAAATTAAAAGTCGAAAAAATCAAAAATAAAAAAAATGAATGAAAATTCAAAAAATGAATTTATCAACTTTCATTGTCCAATTCAGTCCTTCGCTGATGGAGTGGCCAGGTCCAAGCTCCCGTCGCCCTCAGATCCTGTTCTCCTCTGATGGTGTAGCCGGTTCCAGGTCGTCATTATCCAATCCGATCCTCCGCTGATGGAGTGGCCGGGTCCAAGCTCTCGTCGCCCTCAGATCCTGCTCTCCGCTGATGGTGTAGCCGATTCCAGGTCGTCATTGTCAAATCTGGTCCTCCGCTGATGGAGTGGCCGGGTCCAAGCTCTCGTCGCCCTCAGATCCTATTCTCCGCTGATGGTATAGCCGGTTCCAGGTTGTCATTGTCCAATCCAATTCTCCGCTGATGGAGTTGCCGGGTCCAAGCTCTCGTCGCCCTCAGATCCTGTTCTCCGCTGATGGTGTAGCCGATTCCATGTCGTCATTATCCAATCCAGTCCTCCGCTGATGGAGTGGCTGGGTCCAAACTCCCATAGCCCTCGGATCCTGCTCTCTGCTGATGGTGTAGCCGGTTCTAGGCCATCATCGCCCGATCTAGTATCTCCGCTGATGGAGTGGCTAGGTACAAGCTATCGTCATCCTCAGATCCTGCTCTCCGCTGATGGTGTAGCCGATTTTAGGCCGTCATTACCCAATCTGGTCCTCCGCTAATGGAGTGGCTGAGTCCAAGCTCCCGTCGCCCTCAGATCCTGCTATCCGCTGATGGTGTAGCCGGTTCCAGGTCGTCATTATCCAAACCAATCCTCCGCTGATGGAGTGGCTGGGTCCAAGCTCTCGTCGCCCTCAGATCCTACTCTCTGCTGATGGTGTAGCCGATTCCAGGTCGTCATTATCCAATCTGGTCCTCCGCTGATGGAGTGGTCGGGTCCAAGCTCCCGTCCCCCTCATATCCTGCTATCCGCTGATGGTGTAGCTGGTTCCAAGTCATCATTATCCAATCTGGTCCTCCGCTGATGGAGTGGCCAGGTCCAAGCTCCTGTCGCCCTCAGATCCTGCTCTCCGCTGATGGTATAGCCAGTTCCAGGTCGTCATTATCCAATCTGGTCCTCCACTGATAGAGTGGCCGGGTCTAAGCTCTCGTTGCCCTCAAATCCTGTTATCCGCTGATGGTGTAGCCGGTTCCAGGTCGTCATTATCCAAACTAGTCCTCCGCTGATGGAGTGGCCGGGTCCAAGCTCTCGTCGCCCTCAGATCCTGCTCTCCGCTGATGGTGTTGCCGGTTCTAGGTCGTCATTATCCAATATGGTCCTCCGCTGATGGAGTGGCCGGGTCTAAGCTCCCGTCGCCCTCAGATCCTACTATCCACTGATGGTGTAGCCAGTTCCAGGTCGTCATTATCCAAACCAGTCCTCCGCTGATGGAGTGGCCGGGTCCAAGCTCCCGTCGCCCTCAGATCCTGCTCTCCGCTGATGGTGTAGCCGGTTCTAGGTCGTTATTATCCAAACTAGTCATCTGCTGATGGAGTGACTAGGTCCAAGCTGCAGTCGTCCTCTAATCTTGCTTTCCGCTGATGGTGTAGCCGATTATTGGTCGTCATTATCCGATCCAGTCCTCCGCTGATGGAGTGGCTAGGTCCCAGTTGCTGCTGTCCTACTTATCCGCTGATGGTGTAGTAGGGTTCTAGTTAATGTTCTACTTCTCCGTTGATAAATCTAACTTTACTGATTTTCAAGTCCTTTTTATTAATGAAAAAGAAAAAAAAGAAGAAAAGAGAAAAAAGAAGAAAAAATCAAAAAAGTAAAAAAGAAAAAGAAAAAAAAGAAAAAGAAGAAAAGAGAAAAAAGAAGAAAAAATCAAAAAAGTTAAAAAGAAAAAGAAAAAAGAAAAAAAGAAGAAGAAGAAGAAGAAGAAAAAATCAAACAAAAAGAAAAAGATAAAAAGAAAGAAAAAATGAAAAAATGAAAAGAAAAATGAAAAATTCAAAATTCAAAATTTATCAATTTTCATCACCCGATCTAGTCCTCCGCTGATGGAGTGGCTAGGTCCAAGTTGCAGTCGTCCTCTGATCATGCTCTACGCTGATGGTGTAGTCGGTTCCAGGTCGCCATTATCCGATCCAGCCCCTCCGCTGATGGAGTGGTTGAATCCATGTTACCAATATTCTCCGATCTTACTTCTCTATTGATAAATTAGTGGGGCCCAACATCTATCTTTCGACCCGGTCTCCTCGTCAGTGTTGTAGCCAGCTGAATCAAATTTTGTAGACCCTGCCTATTCGTAGTGTTGCAGCTGGGTCAAATTTTCTTTAGGAACTAGCTCGTCATCAATAATGTGGCAAACCGTAATCATTTTGCTTCCCCAACAAACAAACCCCCCATTTTGAAGGTTTTGCTTCCCCAAGAGTGACAAAGTGGATCAACCAAGACAAGAAAGAAGACCTGTATTAAGGAGAAAGAAGATCTACAGAAGAACGAAGACATGCGTTAAGAGAGAGAAGCTCAGCCAGACCGGATAAAACGAGTTATTTTTAGTCTTTGCTCTATCGCTGTTACACAACAATAAGCAAAGAGGGGCAACTGTAATAACCCGTTCTAACCCAACTCAACCAAACCGACCCGGATCCACAACCAAACTGACCCAGATCCAAACTTAACCTGACCTGGCCCGGAACCAAAAAAAAACCCCTAACCCTAATGCCATTAACCCTAGCCGCCACCTCTTCTGCCGAAGCCGCCTCCGTTATCCTCACCTATAACCACCAAAATCCTAAATCCAACCAAAATCCCTAAATGAAATCAACCCTAAACCCTCTATCAACCTAACCAGACAATACCCATTCCCCTAACCTTACTAACCCGGCAACATCCCCAAAGATTCGGGATTACAACCATCACCAAAGATCTGTATCAGATTAAAATAATGAGAGTTGTTATGTAAAGATTGGTTTATAAAAACCGAAAAAAATCTTGTAACAGGGGGGGATTCGAAACCAAAGATTGAAAAAGGGGGTCAGAGATCGAAAAATAGAGAGGAAAAAGGGGGTGGAGTTCAAAAAAATTAGAGAGCGATAGAGTCTTTTGGTAAAAAAGGGGATTTGAAAATTGTAAGAGTTTTTTGAAGAATCAATAATTTTTTTAAAAAGGTAAAATAGATCTGTTGAACCTCGTTACAGTTTAAAATCAAAGTTTTTTTCTTCTTTTTGTTTTTTTTCATTTGAATCAAAGTTAAAAAATAGGGAAAAGTTTCGAATTATACCAATCTTTTGGTGCCACTGTGAGTCCGCCACGAGGCTTGAATGCCGGTGAACGGTGCGAAATCCAGGGAGAGTGGATGGTGAGAACGGCGGCCGAATCTAGTTGAGAGAAAAGAAGATGAAATAAGTTTTTAGGGTTTTATTATTCTGTTTCGAAAATAAAATAATACCTTTATTATGTTTTGAACCAGCTCATGAAACGACGCCGTTTCAGGCGTGCCCGACCCACGGTGACCTTGATCCAGGGGAAGGATCCGCGTTTTTTTGTTTATGGGTTAATTTCGCCCTTGGTCCCCAAACTCTTTTCCCGTTTTCACTTCTGGTCATGAGATAATCATGTGTTTGGTCCTTCTGGCTTTTACGCGCCTTTAATTTCGTCCTTTTGCGTTGTTTTTTAGCTTTTAATTTCTGTTTTATTTTAATTTGGTCACTATAGCTTATTTTTTAACTTCCAGCACCTTATTTATGTTTATGTACGTTTATTCTCTCATGTTTTACCTTTGTTTCATTTTAGTCCAGTGCAGGTTAACATATATGCCATGTAATTCAATATTCATGCATTTTAGCCCTTATTCTTTAATTTCATAGTGTTTCATATGTTCTAGCTAGAATCATGCTTACATGTCATTATTATTATTATTATTATTATTATTATTATATTTTCATGTGCTAGATTAACATTTATGTATTTATGTTAGAGTAGTATTTTATTATGTTAGTATTTATTTATATTTTATCGCATTGTATTTATTTATGTTTGCTATGTTCTAAGATTGCATTTCAGAAATATATAATTGTCAATGCGGTGCCCTCTTACCCGAGCGTAAACGGGGCCAGTATCAGGCGTAGTGATAGTGGTTGGGCGTTTACTCTCGGATAATGGGGCTTTTAAAATTTACTCGCATTTATAACTAAATTTTAAATTAATCGTCAATTTATTCTGGAAAGTTTAATACTAATAAAGCGGTAATTATTAAAGTACCAATTTTTGGGCGGTGTGGGGGTGCTAATCCTTCCCCATCCGTAACCGACTCTCGAACCCATCAATTTTAAATCTCTAATTTTTTACGGTGTCCGACCTACCTAAGTGGCCGGTGGCGACTCCATTTTTAAATAAGACACGAGTTTTATAAAACTCCACGCAGAAGACATCATCATTTTCAAAACAAAAAACCAAACACTTTTTTTAGCGAGAAAAAACATCACTATATTCTCCTACTAGACAAAATTTCATTCCTGTTAAAACTCCACAAAGAACATATCCATCACCTTCCAAAACTCCTCAAAAGACCCAACCAGAAGAGAGAGAACTTAGCGTCTACAAAAGGAGAGAGAAGTCCACCTTGCAACCTAGACGCTGCCAAGAATTGGAACTGAGTCCAATTGCCGTGGAAAACTTGGAAGGTACAGATTCTCCTCTTAATGAAAATTATATTCCTTTTGTTAATACTGATAATGTGCCGATTGCTCAAAGGAAATATGTGAGAAAGTGTACTGCTCATCCGATAGAAAAGTATGTTGCTTATAGCCGTTTATGCCATCATTCAAGGCATTCACGACAAAGATTGATGACATTCAGATTCCAAGAATAATAGAAGAGGCTTTAGATGATCCTAGGTGGAAGAAGGCGGTTGAGGAAGAATTAAATGCCCTTGAGAAAAATAAGACTTGGACTCTGACAGATCTACCTCAAGGAAAGAAGGCAGTGGGATGCAAATGGGTATTCATAGTAAAGTACAATTCGGATGGCAGCATTGAATGATTCAAGGTCAGGTTAGTGGCTAAGGGATTCACACAGTCTTATGATATAGATTACCAAGAAACCTTCGCTCCAGTTGCAAAACTAAACACATTAAGAGTTTTACTGTCTCTTGCCGTGAACCAGGATTGGCCACTTCATCAATTAGACATCAAAAATGCCTTATTGAATGGCAATTTGACAGAGGAAATGTATATGGAAATTTTGGAGGGCATCAAGAGAGATTCGACAGCTCATAAAGTATGTGAATTGATGAAATCCTTGTATGGCCTAAAGCAGTCCCCAAGGGCTTGGTTTGATAGATTTGCCAAGGTAATTATTGGGAGTGGTTATAAACAATGTCAAACCGACCATACCTTGTTTATTAAGGCAAATCAAAATGGTAAAAGAACAATTTTAATTATTTATGTGGATGATATAATAATCACTGGGGATGATGTTGAAGAATTAAAGAGGCTAAAAGATTCACTAGCCAAGGAATTTGAAACCAAAGACCTCGACAGTCTTAGGTACTTTCTTGGAATGGAAGTGGCAAGATCAAAATCTGGTATAGTTATCTGTTAGAGGAAATACATCATTGATCTTTTGACAGAAACTGACATGCTTGGTTGTAAACCAGCCGAAACCCCAATGGAACCCAACTTAAAGTTCAGAAAAGATGATGAAGGTGTTCCAGTAAGCAAAGAGCAGTATCAATGATTGGTTAGTAAGCTAATTTATTTGTCCCTTACGAGGCCTGACATTGCTTTTTCTGTTAGTGTTGTTAGCCAATATATGAATGATCTAAGAGAGGGGCATCTTGATGCCGTATATAGAATTTTACGGTACCTTAAAATGACTCTGAGACATGGCTTATTATTTAAGAAAAGTGAAGAAATGTTAGTAAGAATTTTTACTGATTCAAGTTGGGCTGGTGAGTTAACTGATAGAAGATCAACTAGTGGGTATTGTGCTTTCGTGTGGGGAAACTTGGTCACTTGGAAGAGTAAAAAGCAAGCCGTGGTGTCTAGGAACAGTGCAGAAGCCGAGTATCGAGCACTAGCACTTGGGATTTGTGAAGGCATGTGGTTACAGAGAATGATAACCGAAATGGGATTAGATCACTATAACCAGTTTGAGTTGCAAACTGATAGTCAATCTACTATTAGTATTGCGAAAAATCTTGTTCAACACGACTGTACCAAACATGTGGAGATAGATAGACACTTTATCACTGAAAAAATCAGCAATGGAGTTATCAAACTCGGCTATGTTCCTACAAAGCAACAGTTAGCCGATATTCTTACCAAGGCTCTTCCAAAAGTGGTTCTTGACAATCTTAAATCCAAGCTGGGAATCTACAATATGTATTCACCAGCTTGAACGGGAGTGTAGATAATTGTCATGTATATAGAGATAATTCTTTTGTAAATATCTAAGTAATTTAGATATCCTATAACTCTAATCTCTTAAAGTAGTTTAGATAGCATATAACTCTTATCTACTAAGTAGTTTAGATAACCTTTATCTCTTATCTTATAAGATCATATTTTATCTAGACTAGTTTGAATTTTATTAGATCTCCCTGTACTAAATCTATAAATAGTTGGCTTGTATGTATTCTTCAAATCAATTCAAGGAAAAATAGTAAATCAGATTGATCACTGACCAAAATACTTTTCCCTATTTTCTACAGATACAGATACGGGTACAGAAACGAAGACGACAAGTGATAATTTTTTAAAATTACAAGATACGAGTACATTAAGGCACGACAAATATAAAATAAATTTTATATTATAAAATATGTAAAAATAAAAATTCATGAATAAATTCATGTGAGCATGGCATTCCACGTACTTATATACCTATAGTTAAATCATGTGAGTAAGAAAAGTAAAAAAAACATAGAAAAAGTGTAGAAGAATAAGAGAATAAATAGGGATATGAAATATTGAGAGTACCCAAGTCATACCCATATGTCTTCGGTCGAGGATGTATTGGGTACGTGCTACGACACTAGATTGAAGTATTCATAGTGATGAGATAGTTGAATTATTGAATGTGAATCATTGATGGTGTGAAGGTAGCATCAGCAAAATTAAAAACTTCAAAAAAATATTTTTCTTTTACTTGAAATCTGTCACTGCACCCTATAATTATTGGAGAGAGCTGGTTGTTGTGAAGAAACTAGATAGTTAGTTTCGAATGGGTTGATAGATAAGGGTAAATTCCTATAGGATTTTTGTGGTGGAATTTGGTCCAAGTGTTGCACTTGCAGGTTCAGGGAATACCTGTAGTATATACATATTTGGGATTGAAGTGAAGCTTTTTATCTTGATTTTGTAGCCTTACATATGTACAAGAGCGAATAGAGATCCTTTGGAGTTATGTTGTCAGCTTATTCGTGTTAGCCGTAACGAAAGGAGGAGAAATCTGTACTACTGTTTGTTCTAAATTTGTGTTGCCTAATCTATGGTGTTTTTTATGTCTCTTTTGAGTTGTCAGTTTTTGAAGGGTGGAAATTGATATCTGCTTCAGTTCAACCTCTCTGATACTTTGGTTGCAATTTTTCAGTGAAGTGGATTCAAAGTGTCATCAGCAAATGCTTTAGCGTAAAATCGGGGAAGGATTGAACAAACTACTGTGTTATTAAAGGGGATTGACATTTTTCTAAGTGCACCCCTCTAGATCTGAGGAACAGAGATGAGTGGGCTCTGATGCTGTTAGATTTAGAGGTAAATTTGCTCTTTGTATGACCGGAATGATTAAGCTTATTTTTTGTTTTGCATGCTATGTATCTATATAGAAACCATAAGTGGTCTCCTTCATTTATAGTTGAATTTAGCATGAATGCATGATTGAAACCTTTTTTTCCTCTGTGAATTGTGAACAAGTCTCAAGGTTATATTTTCTGGATCTTGAGACAAGTTAGCTTGTGTTTTATATGAGCTTAGTTTTCTTCGAGTTCTGTCTCTCTGATGGTTTGTAGTGCCAAAACCCCCTTGCAATAGGACTGGGAAAACTTAATGATGTTAAATGCAACACCGACTGAAATTCAAAGGAAGCTGAGACCAGCAGAGTGGGATATTGATGGAGATGGAGTAATTAACTCAGGGTCTCTCTATTCTTCCGGTGCTGCTGGGGGTAGTGGAGGTTCTGGCTCAGATTTGGGCCCTGCTTCTCTGTCTAAAAGTTCAAAATCGACATCTATTAGTTCATCTACTGGGGAGGTAAAGATGGCCAAATATACTTTGGAAGCCTTTGAAGCCGTCCCAGATGGTATTAACAACCAGAGAGAAGTTTCCATGGTTGAGCTGGCTGGTACATCCCCAACGCTTAAGGCTTCAGTTGGCTCTGGCGAGCCATTGCTCGGTTTAAAGCTTGGAAAAAGAACATACTTCGAAGATGTTTCAGCAGGAAGTAATGCTAAGAATTTGCCTTATCAATCCACTCCTTTACCATCTCCTACCCCAACAAAGAGATCCAAATCCAATTGTCAGGACACACATGTTCCACATTGCCAAGTCGAGGGCTGTAACCTTGACCTCTCTTCAGCTAAGGATTACCATCGGAAACACAGAATTTGTGAAAATCATTCAAAGAGTCCAAAGGTCATTGTACGCGTCCTAGAACGCCGGTTTTGCCAGCAGTGTAGCAGGTAAACCTTTTTTTATTCAAGTTAATTGCATCCAAGAATATTGCTTATTGAGTGTGTACTTTTGCATTGTGATGTTTTAATTATCTTAGTATCAAAGATGGGTTCTTAGCAGTAGTTATTTGATTCCTTAGTGCTGGCCTTGTGATTTAATCTGTTAATGAATGCTAAAATGATAATTCTGTTCAAGGTTCCATGGTCTGTCGGAGTTTGATGAAAAGAAGAGAAGTTGTCGCAGGCGTCTTTCTGACCACAATGCAAGACGCCGCAAACCACAAACAAAAGCATTCCACTTCAATGCTGCAAGACTTTTGTCATCATCAAATGGTATTGGCGTCAGACTCAGATTTGATGTGTTTTATTCATATAATTTTTGTTGTATGCTAATGTCGCAGGAGTGGACCAACTGAACACATCTTTCATTTTTATTTTCTCTGAACTCTCAAATTATAATCATTTGTTGTTGTATCTAGATATTTTTTATTAACTTCGAAATGGTGCTTGGAAGGCAACGGTAATACAATATCTTGGTACATGTTTCGTATTGGTTGCAAATAATAATGTCAATGGGTATGCCAAGGCTTTGCTATATCTTTTTCCTTCTTCGACTTTTACTCCTATAAATAGTGCACACTTGTGTTGAAGCCGATGGTATAATTGTTTCTTATTGTTTTCTTGTATTTTTCATATTTGCTATCATTATTTGCAACTAATTGATTAATAAGAAAAGACTTATAGTTGTATGCCATTTTACTTGTCCATCTAGATATTGTGGGAATTACTTATTTCATGTTTATCAAGTATTTTCTTTGGTTTTATTCCGTGACATAATATAATAAAGTAGTTTGGGGATGATTTACACCATACCTTATCGGATGCCATGCTTATAATATAATAGCTGTTCCAGCTTTCAATTTTAAGTGTAAGGTTTGATAAGTCGTACCTCTACTTGGCGCAGATGGGAAGCAACAGATGAGTTTCGTCTGGAATAAAGTGCCAGTTCATAATGCTAGACCCAGCAACGATTTTACATGGGAAAGCACACCTGACTCCAAGCCCTTTCAAATTAAAGGTTATAATCCTCCAAAAGATGAAAATGTCAATGGAGAACAACACCTTCCGGGCAATCAGCTGTTGAATTCGATCACAATGCGATGTCATGATTCCAATGGATACCTGCCTGCCTAGGGCAAGCAAAGTACAGCTGATGCTCTCAACCAAGGTTTGGTTTGTTTTTCTTACTAGGAAAATAAGTTTTATGATATATGGGTTTTTGATCACCGAGAAATGTTATCTTCCATCTCCTAGTGCTATTTTCACACATAAATTGCTTTCAAGGGCACCTATAAATGCCCCAAGAACGCTCCATTTCACTCTTATGTCTCAACTTTGAAAAAAATGTTCTGCCAATTTATCATAATAAATCTAAAACTTTCTTCACTAAAAGATAAAGAACTAAAGGTGCGTTTCTTTTTCATAAAGCTTTTGTTGTGGCATGTCAAAGTGTTGCCGGTAGTTATGTGGTCGGTTGGTAGAGCGTTGAACTTTTAGTTATATGGATCAGACCCTGACAACCTCCTCAAGTATGATAGAAAAAAAGACATCGAAGCATCAACTAAGGAAATAGAAGTTACTTTTTTGGCATTTTTTAGTCAAAAGGTTGAATATCTTACCACAAAAGTAAACCATTGGGCCACCCATCCACCTAGCCCTTTTGCTTAATTTCGAATAACGCCTAGTTTTCCACGAAATGATTTGGTTAAATATATTTATGAAAAGGATTCTTGTATCTTTAGATCCTTATGCTATAAAGCTTTTCCCAATACTTTTCGATAGCAGTCGATGAATCTTTTGCACTTGAATCTGGTATTCTAGAAATTACATGCATTGAGAGTTGGCAGTAGAGGAAATAGTTTCTTATTGAATAACCAATGTACATTTAAGTGACAGGCTGCCCTCCATGGGAAAGAGAGTAATGCAGCTTGAGGACCACATGCCTATAGAAAAAATATTTTAACAATGTTAGGTCTTATGCTTGGAAAACTTTTTTGAAACATGATAAATGATGTATAATTTACTTCGCTGAGCAGAGGTTGCTGATCTCAAAATATGATGCTCTCATTACCGAACTGATTTAAGTTTCGTCAAATTTTGTAGGTGTAGAAGAATCCACAATTGCTTCAGATATGGCTACGACACAAGATCTTCATCGTGCTCTCTCTCTTCTGTCAAATGATTCCTGGGTTTCTTGTGGTTTGGTCGCCTACCCCATGCCTGCCAATCCTACTACCAGTGTGTCTCAGCCAGCTATGAATGCAATTTCGCTAGGATTTCCGAGTACCTTATCTGAAAACTGGTTGATGGAGCATCAGACAGCTGAATCCCAAGTGCATAACAGTGATGGTGACAACCATTTCCAATAGTTCCAGCTGCTCAAGGCTCCCTATGATGATGGCTTTTATTCCAACCAGATGAACTGACGCAAAATTGTCTAAGTTTGCATTTTTCTTCATTCTATAATTTGGAATTTGTGATCCCATTGGAATCAATTCAAAGCTTAAACATTTTGGATTCAAGCTCCACTTTCCTCTTTTATATGTTGAAAAAGATGCTTCATATTAGAACTGTTTCTTCATCAATTTGTTATTTATGTTAATTTAGATGTGTCCATCAGGCTCAGACCTGTCTGAGCTTAGGAAGGCTTGATCTAGACATGTCTGGAATGCTCAGGTTGTGCTGGTTTTGATCAAGGATTTTCTAGTAAACAAATGATAGTGGCCCAGCCGAAGTGTGGTGGGTCCATAACCCTCAGGTCCTAGGATTGAAACCTGGCTGTGATATTTTAGAAATAAAATCTCTTTCACATCGTCTCCAAGTTTCATAACACAATCAGTATAACAAGAGGAAGAACTATACAGGGACCTCCAAGGCCCTTTCAAATTGAATGTGTACAATATATTCTCTATCTTAACAAGTTTTGGGAATAAAAGTTCACTTTTGACCATGTAATATCCCAATTTTTGGCCAGTGACCAAAATGTAAATTTTGAAAGTTTTGTGGCTAAAGTATAAACTTAGGAAAAGTTTAGGGACTAAATTATAATTTTTGAAAGTTATGTATTTCAGTCCCGTAAATGAATAGTTTACCCCCAAAAATGACGTTTTCGTGTTACTCAAATTTTTGGTACAAAATTTGTGTTAATGGCTATAAAGCGATAAAGTTCGAAAAAATATTCAGATACTCAGATCGAGCTAAAATTTCAGAGATAGTTCCATGAACCTTAGAAGAGTCATAAAATATTATTTTATGGATATTTGAAGGTTAAAAAGGTGGGAAAAATTTAAATCGATTGAAATGACATGGAATGGCAATTTTGTGAATAAGTTGATCAGTAAAGGGCATTTTGGTCATTTCACCTAATAGGGACATGGAATGAATTTTGAGATTTCCTTTATGGATGAATAGTGGCTGATTAGAATCCAACTAAGTTTAGTTGGAATGTTACAAAATGGCAAATTAGAAATATAAATCTAGTTGGAGGGTATTTTTAGAAAGTGGCATTTATTAAATTAAAAATTCATTTTTAATTATACAAGTGGCTTATATATATGAAATATGAAGGTTTATCTATGAAATTTCATCTCCAAAACCGTGGAGAAAGAGGAGAAAGAAGAGGAAAATTTTCCAAGCTCGATTTAAGCCACAAATCTCGGTTTTAAGGTAATCTTCCGAACTATAAAGTTGTTCATCTCTTCGATCTTTATCTATTGATGTAAATTATTCATGGATTTCATGCTTGATTTATGAGATTTGATATGAGAGAGAAATTAGGGTTTATGTTCAAATTGGGGGTTTTATGATTTTATGAATCTATGTTCGATTTTATGTTGAAATCAAGCAAGAATGATGTTGGATTTATGTTTTTGAGTTATGATTTAAACCCTAAAAAATTCAGCAACCTTGAAGAAGATTAGGGTTCAGGGATCCAACCTTAAATTAGGGTTTATGATGATGAGTTAGTAATCTTGCAAGCTTGATTTGTTGTTTGGAATCAAAACCCTAAATTTAAACCCTAAAGGACTAATTCAACAAAGTGTTAAAGTTAGGGGTTCAATTCTGATTTTTGAAATTTGAAATGTATTTATGTTATTAATGATGTTAGAGACATGAAAATGAAGTTAGAATGCTAAACCGACGATTAATCGTTTTAGTGACCATTTTGACAATTTGTCAAACTTGAATGGTCTATTCGGCAAAGAGGATATGTAGAAGGAGTAAATCTGATTTTTTTAGTTAAAATGATGGAATTAAGGTAGTAATGTTGATTTGAGAACTACTTTGCAAAGTTAAGAAGCTTGAATCCTTATATTGGAAATTTGGTGACCATTTTGACAAATTAAGAGAAATTAGAGAAGTAAAGGTTTAAGTTTATTTTGATGAAGGATGCAAAGAGAACATATGAATACAAGCTTTATTCTAGCCATTTGAAGTGAATTGATGGGACTAAATTGACAAGTAGAGAAATAAGGAGAAGTTGGTGTAAATTAGAAGCTATTTATAGAAAGTTATGTCAAAATTTGAATTATGGCTGTAAGTTTAAAAATTCGTCATAAATTCTACAAAACTGGTTAGATGATAAATTTTATACCATTGTAAAGATTTGTTAGTCTAGTTTTGTTTCCAACAAACGGAAACTAATTCCGAGTTGAGTTAAAAGATATGAATTTTTAATCGAATGAAGGTCAGAAAAATTACAGAGCAGTTTCTACCTGGACAACTCTGTGACGTGAATGTAAAGAATTTTCATAATTTTGTAGATTTTATTAATTTATGAGGTTTATACCGTTAGAACCGTTATCGAATCTAGTTTCTCCAGTATAAAGTAAATTAAGATCCATTATGTATTCTGCCCTGTATAAGTAAATCTTTGAAGGTAGCGCAAGCTGTCAGAAAATAGAATTTGAAACATTTTGTATTTAAATGTTAGTCAGCAAGCTCGGAAGAATTAATGGAAGTTCAAATTGGTAACTAAGGACCATAATGAGTTTTTGAACAGTACAAAGAAGAAAGGAAAAATATTTGAAAATTTTATATTCGAGTGATTATATTAGACAGCATGTTTAAGGTATTGTTAGATTTGAATCTAACGAATATTTTATTTTATTCATATGATTAATGAAGTCAAGTCTGAATCAAAGAAGGTTCGAGGTACTATAAAAGCAAAGATCGAACTAGGACTTAGTGAGGCATTGTGTTAAGTGGCTAATGTGAGTGCAATTGCATCATATCATGACACAATGATGTTTTATACATCATTGGGATGGCTTGCGATGAGCCTACCCAAATTTTAATGTCATTATATTTATGTTATAGAGCATATGATTGACATATTTTAAATATGTCAAAAGTTGAAAATAAATGCATGAATCACTAGTTATATATGATGTTATATTATGAATGTTATTTCGGGTATGAATTGCCCAATGTTAAATTATGTTGATATACATTGTCATGGATGAAATAAATATGGAAAATATGCCCAAGTAAGTCATTGAGGGACAGGGTATACTTGGCATGCCATAGAGTCTAGCGGTTTAGCATTTTGTGCGGGCACTATAGTGTATATAAAAGATACTTAGTGCATATGGTTAGCACGACCTTATGTGTGGATAAAGACGATCTTATGTCTATTATGGTTAGCACTACCTTATGTGCGGATAAAGATGATCTTATGTCTATTATGGTTAGCACTACCTTATGTGCGGATAAAGACGGTCTTATGTCTATTATGGTTAGCACGACCTTATGTGCGGTTTTGACTCGTGTACCCAGGGTCCTCATAGGCTTATATTTGGGCTATGGTTTATTGGTTAATAAAAGATAAACAGGTGAAGAAGCTTATGAGCTTTTGGAATGACAAGTATATTGGTAAATCAAGATGAGAGTGAGAAGAGCATTGCATCAATATTGGACATCTCAACAGGTAATCACAGTAATGACATCCTAATTGAGGTTAATTATTATACTGACATGTATACTTGCTAAACCTATTTGAGTTGTGATTGGCCTTTAAGTTCGTTATGGTTTCATGATAATTGGCGTTTCTGAAAAGATTCAAAGTTAAGAGTAACCTCAGGTGATGAGTTGCATGCTAAGATAATTGAGAGTATGTATGTTTTATGATAGTCATTTGTTCCCTATAAGCATACAAACATTTGAAGATATTTGGGAATTGAACTAGGATGAATTAGAAATATAAAAATGCAAGAATGTGCATTTTGGGACAGGGTGTACCAGTACTCAAGATTTGGGTTCAAAATTATCAAAACTTAAATTTTGTTTCAAATATTATTAATATTTAAGGATGGTAAAGTTGTGACATTCCTAATTCGTATTCGTCGTATGGATACGAAAAGAGGTGTTACAGACCATCCTATTTTTTAAAGTTTGATTTTAGTCATTAATATCAATATACTAAAAAATGGTAAATTACAGTTTGCCCCACCTAAAATTTTAAATTTAGTTCCCATTAATTATATTCAGGTCAAGTATTATACAAATATTTTTCTGGTATTCAATTCATTAGTTGATTAATAGGAATTGCAAATGTATTATAGGGAGATACTACCAATATAATTTACTCAGTTCAAAACGTCACAATTCGAACCTTTGACGTTACTTAAGAGACCTATTGCTTCATCCCACTAAATCAATTAATTACTAGTATTGCAATACCTTTTACCGAATGTAACTTATATTTTTCTTTTTACAATATAAAATACCTTTATGCATATCTTAACTATTTTATATAATACATATTTTAGGAAAAAACATTCGTATTTGATTTATTTTTTGACTATTTAAGATCTGATATTGCAAGAATTTGTTTTGTGACGATCTTTCAAATCTAATTTATTTCATTCACAATATTAAATTCGAACTCATGACCTTTCTTAAGTAATATAGTGTTTCATACTGCTGCATCAATTGATAATTGAAAAGACCATCTCTAAAATAAGTTTATGTAGTATTTGATTCAAATTAATCGAACAATTGATCGGATATCACGATTATAAAAAAATAAAGGAAAATTTTGGAGTAACGTAAAGTGACATAAGCGAGAAACTGCTTGGGTAGGGGGAGCAGGTGGACGAGTGGTGCTTTGCTAACTCTTCAGATATTTCCTTCCCCTACCTTTTTCCCTCCCCCTCTCCCTTCTTCACTCCCAAACCCCAATGCCTCTGCTTCTCTCTTCTCCTCAACACAACACTTCACCAAAATAAAACTCCCTATAAGACCCTAATTTTGCCCGAGCCTTAGCCCAAAACCAAACTAAACCCACCACCCTTACCTCACCCATATCCTAACCCGACACTGATTCAACCAGACCCGACCCGCAAACCTAAACCTAAAAATATCCTAACCCTAAATAACCTTAATTTGCAGCCGTCGCCGCCGTCAGTCTCTATCGCCGCCGTCTTCCGACCGCCATCCATCTCTGGTGATCAACCCCTAAAACTGAATTCGAACCCTAATCCACCTTTCCTAAATCAAATCCCTAAAATTAATCCCTTAACCCTAAATTTAAAATCAAACATAAAATCTACCCCTGCCATCACCTAACCTAAGCCCCATAACCTATTTGCTAACCCATTTGGCTGCCGAATATCCCAGAAAATCCGGGCAAATCATCACAATCTCAAATCTACAAAATAAAAAAATAGGGGTGTTATTTTAATGGGTAAAATCGGCTATAAAAACCGAAAGAAAATCTGTAAAAGAGAGGTTCTTAGGTCCAAAAAAATAGAGTTTAAGGGGGAAAAGAGAGACTCGGATGTAAGAAAAAAGATCTGAGATGCCGAAATCGAAAATTTTTTGTAAAAGAATTTTAAGTAAATCAAAGGTAGTTTCAAGCTTTTTGATTTGAATCTTTTATCTTTGAAATCGTTTTTTTTTAAAATCGAAAAAAGGAGATATCAGAGAGCTTACCTTCGTTGCCGCGTGCCCTTCGCCGTGAGGTCGTCGCCGATGATTGGCCATGGAAATAGGGGAGAGTGGTCGCCGCTCAAGAGATGAGATGAGAGTTTTTTTTTAAGATTAGGTTTAGGTTAAATTTTTCTTTTTTTAAATATGTTTCGTAAAAAAATAACTTAACTTATTGTTTATCCAGGCTTTGAAACGACACCGTATAGGTTCGACCCGCTCGATGACCCGGACCCGAGGAAGGATCCGCGTTTTTCTGGGTTATGGGCTAATTACACCCTTGGTCTTCCAGTTTTAATCCTGTTTTCACTTGTATCCATGGTTATTTTCAGTTCTAATCTCTCGTACTTCAATTCCTTTTATTTTTCGTCCTTTTTCGTGGTTATTTAGCTTTCAATTTTCGTTTTATTTCAATTTGGTCACTGTATTTTAGCCTTTAATTTCTAGCATGTTATTTCTTATTATTTATGCTTATTTCTTTATGTTTTGTATTTGTCTCATTTCAGTCCCATGTTATTTTTTTTTTTGCCATTCAAGTTGTAAGGCCATGCATTGTAGTCCCTAATACATGTTTCTTTAATCATATTTCATATATATTACCTTATATATATTTATTTAAAAAAACGATATATGATATATATAGTAACTATATTATACGTTAATATTATATAAATATGTTGACTATTTTACTTTACATGTTATAGTAATTATATATATTTTGCCATCATATCTTTATGTATACATATATCTATATATTACTTAATGTATGTTTACCTTATATACATTCACGTCATTTCCTTTTATATATATCTATATATATTACTTAATATACATTACCCTTTATATGTATATATTTATTACTTATGTTTTTTTATGTATATATTTATTACTTATGTTATGATTTGAATTATACTTGTCATTTTAATTATATTAACTTATATATTATTTTTACCTTTCCTACCATTACCATATTTAAATTGGTATCATATGATAAATACATATACATGTTTTACCTTTTAAATCTTAGACCATATTTTTTATCTTCATAATTGTATATATGATATCTAATTTTGGTAAAAAAATATATTTAGTATATATGTAAATATACGTATACTAGTAGTTGTTTAGGTATTCATAATAACTAATAATATTAAATTTGTTTTACTTTAAGCATTATATTATATATATGCATACTCGCATGTTATTTGTCAATTATGTTAATAATTAAATATGTTAGGGATTAAGGTAATATTCTTTTATTTAGGGAGTTTGAGAATTAGTGTTCCGGGCGTAAAGGGATATGACATTCTCGATATTCCTAAATAAAAGGATATCTTCACCATTCTATGATACGATATTTAAGTGAATTTTCTTTTATTTAGAAAATTGAGAAACCATTTCCCGGGTGTAAAGAGAAGTGAATTTCTCCGTTATTTTAAATAACGGAACGTTTCTTTAAATATTTAGAACATTTTCATGTATTTAAGAATCGTATTTTAAATTTTAATCGAATTCGTAATTTCCAATACCAAGACATTAGATAATCGGCTAGGTACCAATTTTGGGCGGTGTGGGTGCTAATCTTTCTCTATCCGTAACCGACTCCCGGACCTTAATTTTTTAAATCTCTGGTTTTATTTTGGTGTATGGTCTACCATTTTTAAAATGATCGGTGACGACTCCGCATATATTTTTCAAAATCGGGCAAGACTGTTCAAATAAAATTAAATAATCGAAAAGAAATTTTTAAAACCATAAGAAAAATGAGCACCAGACGGATTTCGGTGATTACACTCCCAAACAAATATTTTTATATTAACAGCTGTGTACCACAACCTCCCTAACTCTCTCGAATCTCGATCTCCAAACTCATATATATATATATTCTAAACAAAAACTTGTATTATTAAGGCTTTATTTTTTGTTGAGGTGGAAAAATTTTGGTTTGAAGCAAACTAAGATTTTATAAAAATTAGAAAAATTAACTTTTAGTAAATTAAGGGTTGAGAAACTAGTATGAGGCGCTTCTAAAATTTATTGGGTGGAAAAGCAAATTTGCCCTCCATAGGCAACAAAAAAAAAAAACAGGCCCTAAAACTTCATTTTGTTCGTCTATTGTTTACGCCAATGGCTCATCAAACTTCTGATCGATTGACCTCGACTGGCACGTCGCTTTTGAAATCATTATATTTGTAAACGAAGAAAGAAAGTTGAGAAAAATAAAAGATTTATGCCCTTTTTTTCTCTTTTAGCATGTAGATTTTCAATATTGCTTTTGCTCCTAGATTTAGTTATTTTGTTTGATTTTAAGGAGTTATCGAATGAGAAATGTGAAATCTATTGCCCGATTGTTTTGTCGATTTTGATCATGAACATAATTTATGTTTGGCAACGAATAGTATCGCCTATGAATATGATCTGTTCTTATGTGTTGATGTTTCTATTTTTAATGCACTTGTCTGCTTACATGATCCAGTTATGTGTTTGGTTAATCGAAAGATTTTGACAAACTCGGCCGAGGTGTTCAACGTTCTGGTTCTAGATAGCAACAACAACCTTGCTAATCCGAATGCTTTGGCTAATAAGGTGCATATTTGCTTGCATCGCTTCATATTTTGTTTGTTTCGCTTGATTAGATTAGCATTGCCATTATCTTAATTTGCCGTGTGCACTGCTGATTTCTGTTTGTACCTTCGAATTCGATCATTAGGATGTGGTTATTTACTAATCTATTTACACAGGATTTGGCTACTGTTGGTTCCTTGAGGGATGGTTCACATCAGTCAGGATTCATGCCACCTGTGGTTGACTCTAAGACAATATATTTGTCCAATGCCTATTTTCCTAACGCGCAGTTCTATCAAGAAGGTTAGCTTTTTTATTGTAGTAAAAAACTTTATATAGTTTATGAAAACCTAGTTTTTTATTTTGTGTATGTTAAAAAATATGTATAAACTTAGGATAAAAGGTGTATCGAATATAAGGTTCAAAACTTGGATGTTTCTTAGTGAAGTGATTTTCATTCTTGTACTGATTGGAAAGGTTTTTGCTATGCTTGTGGAATGCAGCTCACAAACAGGGTTCATTGCTTCCATATGTTAATGCTGCTGAGGGTTTGGATAATGGTTTTCATGTGTGTAAACCTACTATCTTTTCTAATCATTTACTATTATCAGTACCGTTCGTTGCATTCTTTCTTTCTGTATGTATGTATGTATGTCTTACAAAAGCATTACTTTTTATTCACCTCACCCAGGACATCTATAATGAAATTGCATCTCTTGGATTTCATGGTTTTGGGCAAACCAACAAACGCCACAAGGAGCTTATACTCCGGTTTCATCTTATCCGCCTCCTGTTGGAGATACTAGCCGGCTGAGCAATCCAAGGCATTTCGTCACCCTAGATTCATCTTATCACCAGCCGTCAGTTCCCCAAAATATTCCACATGTTACTTCAAAGGGCAAAATTTCTCACTTAGAGTTTCCTGTAAATATTGAGCAACAACAGGTTGGAAAAAGATTTGGGCTGAGACCCAATTACCTTCCTCAATCAGGGTCATTTGGTGGAGGAAGTAACTTCCTTGGAAGCTCGAGCAGTCTTTGCTCCTCATACCAAGAGTCTGATGGGTTTGCGGTTCGTGGATTCTGCTCAGACTGGTCAAAGCCTTTTAATGGGAAGAGTTCTTTGTTTCATCCATCATATCCAGCAGCTTCAAACGACCATGCTGTGGTATGATTAATTCAACTATTAAGTGGCTTCATTGGAACCTGCATATAGAAAGTGGTTAAAGTATTAATGGCACATTTGGCTGATGTAGCTACCAAGTTTTAAGGTTATCAAGGGAAGAAAACAATTCTAAGCTCAAATTCTAGAACTGACCTGCAATTATAACTAAATAAAATGTTAATATCAAAGTAATTTTTGAAGTGACAAGTACTATCCTCACTGAAACTGGCAGCAACCATCACCTTAAACTATCTTTACTCTAGCCAACATTATCACTACCTTCTCTCCTCCCTTTCTCTCTTTCACCATCTAGCATTACAACACAACTCTATTTGATTTTGCATTCTCTTGTATTTTCTTGCAATAAGTTGTTTCATATCACATTGTGTGATCATATAGACAGGCAGCTTTCCGCTCTCCGTTGATTTTACTTTTTTCAGTAAACTGCTGTCAATTTCAGTTTTCTGCAATTTCTCATAATTATCAGCATTTGGTAGCATGACTCTGCTTTGACTTGTTGAGAAGAAGATAAGTGCTAGCATTTGTGGAGAGAGAGTAGAAAATAGCAGGGGACATGGCGGTGGTGCAAGAAAAAAAGAGGAGCATTAAGCATTTTTCGTCTGTGGTCTTCAATTTCTTAAATTATCAGCATTTGGTTGCATGTTTGTTTCTGCCACTCTTGGCATCTTTTTTCTCTTTTTTACTTTGGCTAGTTAGTTGCTAAATGATCATGTTAGGATCCATAACCAAGGGCCTTAACAAGTTAGCGAATCCTGCTAGATGCCAGGTCAGCAGATGCGTGTAGCTTGTCTATAAATGGAATATCTTAATCTGATTATTGAAAATTGAAGCATAGGTACTCTATTCCAAATTTGGTTTATATTCAGAGGGATGTATTTTAATGTTATTAACATGAGATTATTGTGTTAGATTCTGCTTTTCATGTGACCTTAGGGGTGAAATTAATCTCTCCATTCTTAGCCTTAAAATCTCAATTCAACTTTTTGTCATTTGCTTTTTAGCAAAAGCATGTGTTACACTGTTCTTGGATAATTTTGTGAAGTTCATGGAGATCAATTCTTTGCACAAGTACCGAAGTACTTGAATGCTGCTACCTCAACTAATCCTCATCAACTGTGAACAACATTTTTTTATACTAGGAACAAATTGAGTTCGAATACTGTTCTTACCTTTGATGAAAACATGTAGGACAAGTCTACAAGCTCTCCAAAATTACTTTCAATGGATCAACACGTCTCCTATGCAGCATCTGCTTAAGCTCTCTCCCCCCCATCCCCCCCGCCCACCACCCAAAAAATTCTAGCTCAAAAAGATTTAGGCTTTTATACTAGTGACTCTTGGAATTGTAGCTCAAATATTAGCCAATTTTGTAAGCCCTGTATGCCATCTCATGATTTTGTTTTTGGTGCAAGAATGTGACTTTGTAGTTCTGTTTGCATCGTTGATTCATCATTAGATTCCAACCCTGAGATGTTTCTTGTTAGATACCAATTCAAATATATTTTGTCTGTGAAGTACCTTTAAAAGATGTCTGAAATAGATATTGCCAACCGATCAATTCTAGTTTTTAGCCTAACAGTTAAGTCATATGCAGGCTTCTTTTCAAGAAGGATCATTCAATGGGTTTGGTTCTTCTTCTGGCTCCAACTCTTAGAGGCTACAGTGGTAGCCAAAGTGATCAAATTGTTTGTCACGGAAGAGTCTCCTCTTCTAGTTTAGGAGTAAGTGGCCATAACCGGCCTACAATTGATGAAGCAAGAGGAGGAGGGGCCTGCAATGACTTCTCCTGCAGTTGTACTGTAACACTTGATACACTAAATGAACGTAACAGGGGACCTAGGGCATTTAAGTCTAAAACTCAGATACCCACCAAGGGTTATATTGTTGATAGCAACAAGAATGGAACAACTAATGGCAATACCAATGGATCAAATAATCAACAGAATTTTGCCACTGATTATGAAGGTGCCAAGTTCTTTGTGATCAAGTCTTATAGCGAAGATAATGTCCATAAGAGCATAAAGTATGGTGTCTGGGCAAGCACTCCAATCGGCAACAAAAAATTGGATACTGCTTATTGTCACGGCCCAAATCTTTTGGTCCGAGACAGTTGCGCAAGGATCCGCCCAAGAGGTTCAAAGCGGATCATCGGACTTGCCAAGACCACCAGACTTGGCCCAACACTTGGAGAATGCTAGAGAGCCCGATCACACTTGTTCTTCGGAAATGGCAAGAGACAAGAAGTCAAACGAGGAATCTTGCCATATCGGGTGTGATCAACTAACTGAGGAAAGAAACCTACTAATTGATGTAATTTGGTAGGATTTGATATTCTTTCCTAGTTTAGAGATTCTTGTAAGGATTTGGGCTAATCCTGGCCATCCATGTAAATCGATCCGGACCATTGATTGAGTGGGAGCTCAACTATAAATAGAGAGCTTCCCACTCTCATTTGTATCATCCATCCAATTCCATTCATTCTCTCATTTGAGAAGAGTAATAAGACTCTGAGGCATTTACTCTATTTCTCCTCTTGTTCTTTCAATTGTCTTCGTTCCCAAAGCTCTTCGAGCTAGTTGCCTCTCGAGTGGCCAAGAGTAGCCACCATAGTGCTTAAAGCGCTTCCGCATCCATCGAAGCCTAGAGGGCTTGTCCGAGCCGTTGCCGAGCAGGAGTACTCGCAAGGCTGGTTGAAGGCTTACTTAGGCGCGAGAATCGACCGATTAGCGTCAAGGGCGTCTAAGGCCGCACGGATCACTAGGGTTGAGCCCTAGCCCCGTGACAAGTGGTATCAGAGCGAGACGAGGGGGCTTGCGTTCGAGCCTACTTGGTGTTGCAGTCAAGTTAGGCGAGAATTTGCGTTCGAGCTAGTCAGAGTGAGCAAGCTAGTTCGTGGCAAAGAAGTGACCGAGATGGCATCATAATGGAGAAGAATGACAATGAACGAGGTAAAAGATTTCATTGAAGATCTTGATGATAGAACATTTACTCTCAGGTCTCAGATAGAGGATTTATCCAAGAAGGTGGATTCTTTCAAGGAAGATATTGCCAAAGAGGCCCGAGAATCTCTCAACTTGACGATTGAACAGATCAAACGTCATTCTGAGTGGTTATCACCGTTGATGAAAAGGGTATGTAGGCTTGAAGTATCCGAAGAGGAAGCCAAGCAAACCCAAGGTGTTTTCGAGTCCCACCTTAACCAAGTGGAGTCCATGGAGGGCCGGTTTAAGGACGAGACACGACAAGTTTTTAACGAGTTGGTGAATGTTCGATAGAGTAATGCTTGCGAAGCCGAGGTGAAGGCTTTGCGGATCGAGGTGAATGAGCTCAAGGAAGAGCTACTCAGTTGCAAGAGTGCAATGAGTGAATGGGGTACGCTTGCCACCATCTTCGAAGGACTTAGGCCTAGGGCGAAGCTTGTGTTGGAGCAAGGAGGTGCCCAGATTCGGGAGGCCAAAGATGCGGCCGAGTTGCTGACCGAGCCTGCGGGAGACAAGCTAGTCAGTGCCGAGACGTCCAAGCCCACGACGAGTGACTGTGGGAATGGCGAGGCTAAGTCCGTGCCAAAGAAGAAGGCGAGCCGGAAGATGAAGTGCTACTTCTGCGATGGCCCACATGTGATAAGGAGCTGTCCCGAGAAGAATCGCCTTGCTACACTCATCAAGAGAGAAGATGAGCCAGAAGGGGGAGTAGCGCAACTTGGCGCAATTGCGAGTGTCAATGAGCCAAGGGAAATCCAGGGTGCAACTACGAGTGCCAAAGTAGTCAAGCCAAGGTCGAGCCGCGGTGCGATAGCGAATGAGAAAGCCGTCAAGCCGAGGGTGAAGAAGAAGCAATTGGAGTGCTACCAGTGTAAGGGGCCTCACAAGTTGCGGAGATGCCCAGTTCGAGCCAAGGAGTCCAAGATGAGGGACAAGCCCGAGGGAAGCGAGGCTACAAAGCTTGGATCGAAGCCGTCTAGTTCTGCCAAGGCCAAGGGAGACCGAAAGCAGAAAAAGGTGAACATGTCCAGGAAGGCTAGGGGAGTGCTTACCGAGGATGTTCTGGGAAAGAACATCGCTTTTGAGACCAATGCAGCGTCGAAGGGGGCCAAGCCGAGGGACATTGCAACCTTGGAGACATCACCTATGGGCAAGGTGGGGATCGAGCGAAGGACTTCGGGGAAGAAGTGCCAACGCAAGAGGAAGCACCGAACTTCGAGGAAGAAGGGTCGATGCAAGAAGAGTGCACCAAACTTCAAGACAGAGGGGCGAGTGCAACGAGGGGCAACAGACCTTAGGCAAAAGGTGCCGATGCATGCAAAGAACTTCAATGAGGGAGGTTCGATGCAAAGGGGGCCAGACTTCGTGGAGACAGAAGGGCTGACCCATTTTGGAGTAAATGCAACCGAGAGAAATGTACATCTCAAACACAACTCTAGTGTTTTTTAGTTTGATTTGTCGAGTTTGATGAGCGTAGGTCGAGTTGGACCTAAACATCGGTGCAGGGGAGACAAAGCTTGGAAGGGACCTTTCAGAGTTCTAAGGAGCCAAACTGATGGGCTGACGAGTCTGAGAGTTCGTCCGGTGTTCAATGTGGTGACACCCAAGACTTTGTCGCGGGATCAAGGCAAACCAAGGCTTGTAGGAGAAAGCTCCTACAACGACAATGTACCCGAAGGCGTCATAGCACGCAACATCACTTGGCGGGAAGAGTCGGAGCGAGCAGTCCTTATGGGGGGACATGAGCAAGCCGAGACGTCGAGAAGCCACCAAGACGATGTGAGTAATGGTGCAGAGGATCGAGGAATTCCATGGCGGCAGGAGCCGAGGCGAGCAGTTCATATGGGGGAACAGCACCAAGCCGAGGCAACAAGTAGCAGCATCCAAGGAGGCCCTACCCAGGATCATTCTACTGCAGCGACGAGGGCGTCGCCAAGTTCAGTGGGGGAGAATGTCACGGCCCAAATCTTTTGGTCCGAGACAGTTGCGCAAGGATTCGCCCAAGAGGTTCAAAGCGGATCATCGGACTTGCCAAGACCACCAGACTTGGCCCAACAATTGGAGAATGCTAGAGAGCCCGATCACACTTGCTCTTCGGAAATGGCAAGAGACAAGAAGTCAAACGAGGAATCTTGCCATATCGGGTGTGATCAACTGAGGAAAGAAACCTACTAATTGATGTAATTAGGTAGGATTTGATATTCTTTCCTAGTTTAGAGATTCTTGTAAGGATTTGGGCTAATCCTGGCCATCCATGTAAATCGATCCGGACCATTGATTGAGTGGGAGCTCAACTATAAATAGAGAGCTTCACACTCCCATTTGTATCATCCATCCAATTCCATTCATTCTCTCATTTGAGAAGAGTAATAAGACTCTGAGGCATTTACTCTATTTCTCCTCTTGTTCTTTCAATTGTCTTCGTTCCCAAAGCTCTTCGAGCTAGTTGCCTCTCGAGTGGCCAAGAGTAGCCACCATAGTGCTTAAAGCACTTCCGCATCCATCGAAGCCTGGAGGGCTTGTCCGAGCCGTTGTCGAGCAGGAGTACTCGCAAGGCTGGTTGAAGGCTTACTTAGGCTCGGGAATCGACCGATTAGCGTCAAGGGCGTCTAAGGCCGCACGGATCACTAGAGTTGAGCCCTAGCCCCGTGACATTATCATGAGGCAAAAGCTAAACAAGGAGCATAGCCTGTCTTTCTCTTATTTTCGGTAATCTACCTTACCCTGCATTCTAGGTGTTGGAGAGGTAAAAAGAAAAACAAAAAATGATGAAGATAAAATCAATTAGTTGTAATTCATTACGATCAACTAGGATCAATTGCCCTTATTATGTAATCTCTGTGCTTTCCTTCTTTTTCATTTGAAATCCTTGTATGTTATTGTTGTGCAGGTGAATGCAAGTGCTCAGTTTTGTGGAGTGGCTGAGATGGTAGGACCTGTTGACTTTGATAAAAGTGTGGATTATTGGCTTCAGAATAAGTGGTCTCGGCAATTCCCTGTAAAGTGGCATATTATTAGAGATATCCCCATTAGTCAGTTCCGCCTCATTCTGCTTGAAAGTAATGACAACAAGCCTGTTACTAACAGTAGCAAGAGGTAAGAATGCATTTGGAATTGACACTTTATAGCCACTTTTGCGTGCTGATCTGATTCTTGGTATGTCCGGTTGTAGCGACCTCTTTCTAAACCGCTAAAAAAAGAATAATATAATATTTTTTTGAATTTTGTTTGTTTTGAATTTTTGATGTTTTTGAAAAATTCTTTTTAAAATATTTTTGAATTTTTTTGAAAGAAATAAAAGACTGGATATTTTAAAAAGATAAAAGACTGGATAATAAAATATTAGAGTCGCCATCGATCGTTTTTTAAAGGTAGACCGGAATCCAAAAATGAAACTAGAGAATCTAAAAAAAAACGGGTTCGAAAGTCGGTTACTGATGGGGAAGGATTGGCACCCCACACTGCCCAAAATTGGTACCTAGTCGACTATAATGTCTTTAATTGGAAATTTATGAGTTCAAATTTTAATTTAATTTAAGATCCGTTTAAAAATGCGGGAAAATTTTAAAGGCTCTGTTATTCGATGTAAACGAATGAACCACATCACTGTGACTGATACTGACCCTATTTACTATCGAATAAAAGGGCATCGCATTATAGTTTACATAGTCAAATGTAAGAAAATAGATCGAAGCAGAAATATATATACGAAATGAAAGCAAAAACATAAACGAAAATTAAAAAGTTCGGAAGAGGACCGGATCGAACATAAATAAATAAATGCGGAAATTAAATATCAGGAAAAGGATCGAATCGAATATATAAAAAAAGCGAAAATTAAATTGCGAAAAGTAAATGCGAGAAATTAAAAGCGAAAATTAAATGTCCGATGTTAAGAGTTAGATTAAACGTGCCATGAATAATGCGGATCATTCCCCTTTGCGGGTCACCGTAAGGCCGATTCAAACAATAAAATAAAATACAAATATACTATAACACCATATAAATAAAACTATAATATATAAAATAACCTTATATCATAATATTATATAATACTATATTATATAATAGATGTAATATATATAAAGTAACGTGTGTGTATATATATATAGGGTAAAACTTTGATACACATGCCGTGTAAAACTAATTTTACACAAGCCTGCGTATTTACACTATAAAAACACAAATCCTAAATTCTTAACCCTAACTCTAAAAAACTAACCCTTAAACCCTATACACTAAATTCTAAACACTGACCTTAAATTCTAAACCATACAACCTAAACCCCTAAACTTTAAACTTTAAACTAAAACCCTAACCCCTAAAACTAAAAGGCATGTGTAAACTAAAGTTTACACGGTTTGTGTATCAAAGTTTTTTCCTAATATATATACATGATATAATAAATATAAGTATAACATACAAATAATACATAGTATACTATATGTATATGATGTTAAATATACAATATAATATATGGTGAATATATATATATATATATATGGGGGACTGAAATAAAACACAAATGAAAACCGGAATCGAATTTGGAAACAAATTGGAAAGACGGGTGAAATTTTGAGAAAAATACAGATTAGAGGGACCGAAACTAAGATTAAACCATGGTTGAAATGTACACTGTTTAAAAACTAGAGGATCAAATGGGTAATTTGCCCATAGACCAAAACGCGCGGATCCTTTCTCGGGTCAGGTCACCGCGCGGGTCGAGAGCTGAGTGAAACGGCGCCGTTTCGCTTAAGGTATATATAGGAAAGATTAAGGCAAAAAAAGCCTGAAAGCTTCATTTTTTCACTCGACTTAAGACCAAAACAAAAACAGAAGAGCAAAATGCTCTGAAATGGTCATCCACCCCCTTTCATTTCTAGAATCCAGTCGCCGCCTTGACCACCTCTAGCGGTGGCCGGCGGCCATAAAACATCCAAAAGCCATCTTTTTTCTCAAAATCTGAAACAAAAACGATTGTTTTTTTTAAAAAAAAACCCATCTTCGATTGATTTAAAAAAAACCCTAGATCTCTTTCTTTTGAAATCGAGTTTGAAATCCCTAAATCCCTAAACGGAGAAGACAAAAAGAGGCGATGATGGTAGCTAGTCCGACTAGTAAGAAACCCTAATATCTTTTCTGTGTATTTTTTGGAAAAAAATGGAAAGCTAAAATAAAAAGATGATACCTTTAAAATTTCTTAATTTTTTAATATCATTTGTCTAGGGTTACATGGTTTGATCTTTCGGCTTTATAGCCGTTTTACATGGAAAAAAATAAATAAAAAAGTTGTATTTGGTTGCCCTCTGACTTTTGATTTTTTGGTTGTTGTTGTAGGTTGGTTTTGTACGGGAGGGACCACTCTTGGCGTTTTGGCCGGATGTGCGCGACAAGAAGGTGTATGCATGGCAGCTAAGATGGATTTGATGTGGCGGTGTAGAGCCATCGTGGCGTTGATGTGGCCGCAGACATGGCCGACATGGCATAGGGCCTACTGGTGTGGCCGATAATGTGGAAGACAGAGGGGCTGATGGCGGTGGAAGCTTCTGGAAGGGCAGCCAAAGGGTTGGTGTTTAGAAAATTAGGGTTTGGTTATCTGGGTCAAAAGAGATTTGGGTCAAACCGGGTTTGGGTTTAATGGGATCGACTAGGCAGATGTATAATATGTTGTGGGCTTGGTTGGATTGTAAAGGGGTATTTGGGTAGGTTTAATTGGGCTTTGTAAATAGACATTTTAAGTGGACTGGACTGTTATAATTATTTTTTGGACAATTAATCTATTTTTTGATTTTTGGTTTAAAATGTTATTAAGGTAGGACAAAAATGGTTATTACAATTTGCCCTCTTTGCTCTTTGTCATGAAACAGTAATAGAGCAAAGACTAAAAGATTATTTTTGTTCGGCCAAGTTGGAGCACCCATCTTGGCACGACCCTTCCTTCAACTCTAACTGAACTATCTTCCAACTTCTGAAGAAATAGAATTCATCTGTTGACCCACTACACCACCGACAGAGAGTTAAGATCTGGTCGACTAATATGCTTCGTCATTTCTAAAAGGATAGAACCTATAAGAGTGAAAAGAAAATCGCTTCAGGCTAAGTGTTCATTTATTTTATTTAAAACTTGTAAAGTTAAAATTAAAAAGATGGGATAAAGAGATGTTTGAATATAGGTAATCCTTTTACGCCACCGACGACGAGACAAGATTGAAAGATTAGATCAAGCTATGACTCTGACGAAGATGCATGATCCGGTGATTAGATTGTGATCAAGCTACAACTTTGATGAAAATGCATGATCTGGATAGTTAGTGGCGATCAAGCTACGACTCTGACAAAGATACATGATTTGAGAAGTTAGTTGGGAGATCAAGCTACGACTTTGACGAAGAGGCATGATCTTGGAGTTAAGGGCGATCAAGCTATGACTCTGACGAAGAGGCATGATCTGAAGTTAGTGGCGATCAAGCTACAACTCTGACAAAAAGACATAATCTGAAGAGTTTTGATATGCTACACCACTGACGATGAGTCAAGATCTGAGGATGGATTTGATCAAGCTACAACTCCGACGAAGAGGCATGATCTAAAGAATTTTGATCTGCTACACCACTGACGATGAGTCAAGATCTAAAGATGGATTTAATCAAGCTACAACTCTAACGAATATACATGATCTGAAGAGTTTTGATCCGCTGCACCACTGACGATGAGTCAAGATCTGAAGAATAGATGTTGATCTGCTACACCACTAACGATAAGTCAAGATCTGAAGAGAAATGTTTGATCAAGCTACACCACCGAAGACTAGTCATGATCTATGATAGATTCGCTACACCACTGACGATGGGGGAGGACTTGAAAAATAAAAGTAAACAATAGTTAGTGATTGTTCAATCAGAGTTTGAGTTTAGATTTAGCTTATTTTGCTTTGAAGGTTTGATATTCCGTGTTTGGTGTTGTTATACTCCCTCTTTGAGGTTTCAACTTCTTTGTTGGTACGGCTTCCCTTCGTGGTCGAGGGCTTGCCAATTTGTTATTGTTCGCCATGATTGAGGCTTCTTCGTCCTGAACCTATTTTTATATATGAGTGAAGTAAATGCACTTAGTATGTATGCATCTAACTTGATATGTAATGTATGTGAATACATGATGATTTGAATGGCACGATGTTGTTATAAATGGCATGCAATGCAGTTGGCCATGA
This sequence comes from Hibiscus mutabilis, assembly GCA_019671005.1. NCBI lineage: Eukaryota > Viridiplantae > Streptophyta > Magnoliopsida > Malvales > Malvaceae > Hibiscus > Hibiscus mutabilis. Next base: position 16,965,090 of record CM033736.1, on the reverse strand, counting down.
TGTTTGACTTCAAAGGGGATGCCCAATGACTTTCTGGTCATATCGATGGCTCAATCTTGTTTTTGCCTCGGTTCTATCTTGTAGACTGGGTGGGCTATTGTCGTGTGCGCGCCGATACCCCAACCTCTCGTGGGTTTGACCATCTTCGTCTGAAATGTTACCTTTCTAGGCGAAGGTCAATCTAGTGAATGCTTTCTTGAGTTGAAGCATTGATCTGAAGGCCTATTTGTTGTTGGTCCCTATACTTTTGAACTTCTTTGTAAGTAATGCAAAGAAAACTTTTGTTTCAAAACTCCCACTACATGTTCTGAATTCAATGTGAGATGCATATTAATAAAACTGAGTTTTTCTCTTCAAATTGTGGACATATCAAGCAATATTGGATGCCCTGAATATCAAGTGCATGAGCAACACTAAAATGACTTATCGAGGTTGCCCTAAGAAAATTCTGTGTCTAGGAGACCTTGAAAGCTGAATTGATGTTTGAAGATATGAAGTGCATTTTAAGTTATTTTGGTGCTTGACCAACTTACCTTGGCAGGTTTATTTTAGTCTTATTTTTATTTGGGTAATTCAACTTATCACATTCTTTTGGCTCAAAATAAATGATGGAGCAAACAACAAATTCCCGAGCTACTCGACATTGTCATGATTTTGAAAATATTACCATCATTCATGAAGTGAAGGGTCTCAATTAGAATGAGCTTCAGCGGAGTGCCCCAAAAATTCCACACTCTTATCCGAAAAATGCCTATTACTAGGTTTTGAACATTAGAGTGCTTTTTGATTAATTTTTGAAAATGCTTATTACCAGGCTTTGGAATGCTTTTTGAAAAATGCCTATTACCAGGTTTTATGCGTTAGATCAATTCATTTTGTTTTGAAAATGCCTATTACCAGGCTTTAATCATTAAATTGGATCGATTTGTTATTATTTGTGGCTTTTAATGCAAGTCGCACCTTCATAATCTCCGCAGTTCAGGATTTTAATTAGACATGGGTTACTCGAATTCAACCTTCGGATCAAAGTTAATGTCCCTTGTGCAATTGATATACAGGGACCTAATAGACATATATATACAAAAAGTGAAGAGAGAGTTAAAAACAAAAATGCATAATTTCATTGAAAATCAAAGCATATAATCTTAGGCCCTTTACAAAAGATCGACACCGCTTTTGGGCTTAGGCATGTGGATTTGATTTACATGCATTACTTAAAAGAAGTTAAAAGCAACATGGAAGCTACTAGAGTTTTTAGCTGGGCATCTAGACTAAGGAGCAAGAGCGAGTTCATCCTTCAAAGAATTTTACTTCTTTGTTGTCTATCAAGCCTTGAGCAGTATCCTTGAACTCATGGCAGTCTTGGATAGCGTGCCCCTCTTTAGCATGGAACTCACAGTACAGGCTGCTATGCCCTTCGGGGCTCGGGCATCATTATTCTTTGACCGATCAGACCCGCATCAAGTAGCTTCTTCCAAACCCATTTGAGGGGTGATTTGACTTTCGACACCTTAGACTTGACTGTTTGATTGCTCTCCTCGAGAACTGCATTCACTCCTCCGGCATGGTTTGGTAGGGGTTGGTGTTCGTAGTTGGCCCACTGGATTTTTCCAAACTTATGACCCCAAACTTGATCAACTTTTTCACGGTCTTTTTGAAGTCGATACAAGTCTTAATTGAGTGCCCCATTTGATCACCATGGTATTCAAATTTTGTGCTAGGATCATACCACTGGGAAGGAGGTTAACTTGATACTTGATAGAAAAGTACCACCACATGAATATCGAATAGCTGCTTGTACAGTTCACCATAAGAGATTGGCAACGGGGTAAATTTCATCTTCTCGGTGTTCCTTCTCTGACTTGAGTCTTGGTTCGAAGGACCTTGGGCACTTGGCACGGCCTTAGGTTGTACCATTGTGATAGGCTTGAATAACTAGCATTGTAAACTCTCAAGAGTTCACTTTATGGTCCTTCTTTGTATGGCGAGGTCTTCTTGTGGGATGAACTACCTTTATCATCGATCTTGCCCGGTCTTGACAGCATTTTGAAGAGCTCACCGGATAATACAAGGTCGGTAAAGCGGTAGTCGCGTTGCCTATCAAGCGACCCAAGACTAGACCTTTCAAAGTAAAGTCCGGACAAATGTAACCACCGTCTCTCTTTCGCTGAGCGAGGTTGAACTTGAGTGTCGCGTCTCTCCAACAATGGGCATACCGCCTAAAGCATTCATTTGCCTTTTTGCTTCATGTGTTGCAATGTCCAACGACCCGGGCACCATGTCGACATGTCGATATTGTTCTAGGAAAGCCTTAGCCAAGTCTTTCCATGACTTAATCTAATGTCGATTCAACTGATTGTACCATTTAGTGGCAGATCCTGAGAGACTGTCTTAGAAACAGTAGATTAGCAGCTTGTCATCCCTTACGTATCCCGTCATCCTTTGACAAAACATGGTGAGATATGCACAGGGACAGCTTGTTCCATCATATTTCTCAAATTCTGGGACCCTAAACTTTGGAGGTAAAACTAGATCTGGGACAAGGCTGAGTTTATGGGCCTCAAACCCAACGAATGCGTCAGTTACCTCTATGGCTTCCATCTTTTCCTCGAGCCACTTGCATCAGTTCTCAATCTCTTTAGAGGTTTCAACTCTAGGTCTCTCTATTTCAATTAATTGGTCCATTTTCGAGACAAAGTTCTCGACTTGATTATCCTCGGGCTTGACTTCTGATGCGAAGGGTAAATTAATGGGGAATGAGGCACCAGCCTGATGGAGTGGTGCCTTCCCACGATAAAGTATTACTTGAGGATTTTGGTTGCCCCCTAGCAAGAGGATGAGTAAAGCCTGATGGATATGTAGGACACTCATTCCCATCAGTAGGATTGGGATTTACCGTAGGATTGACAACATATGGCTCTCATTGTCCGAAAGGCTTAAGTCCGAGTATTTGGGCAATCTGGCCTAGCGTATCTTGTTGAGACTTTTTGAACTGCTCCACCATGTCTTGTCATGCCTTAGTTAACTGCTCTTCCATCTTTCTGGCCAAGTCCATTTGCATGTCCCTTTGGGTTTGTTCAAGTCGGTCTAATATCTCTTCGTTCACCATCTTGGATTTTTGTCGGGTTCCGTAGGGATGCTGAATTGACTGAATTTTCCTTTGATCTAGAATCACTATCACGGGATATCCCAAAAGTCAGTCTTGATATTTTCAAAATAAATGCATGTAAATGCAAAATAAATGTCCTATATGCAAAGGTACTGATTTAGACATGGCTTCCAAGGAACAACACCCACAAATATATGAGAGAAATTTGCAACTTTGAATATTGCATTTAATCGATGTCTAGGTTACTAGAGTTTCTCTCGATTCATGGACGATTTCTGTTGTGTCCACCATTCTCGGGTCAATACCTCCTAATGATGTAATGTAGATGAAATGATGACATCATGCAAATGAATATTATATGCTAATGTAATGCAAATGACACAAAAACACTGGTTAGCAATAAATATTTATAGATAAAAGACCAAAATATACCCGACATGATTTAGCACAAAATGAACATTATTTGCAGGTTGTTCTAATTTTCTAGGGTTACCGTATGGCTCTAAAGGGGTGGGCTTCTTGGGTTCTACATGCAGTTTTGGTGCTAAAAAGGTACTCGAATTGTCCTCGCTCTTCCCTCCTAAGGGTAGCAAGGCCCCCGATCATCACCCATTATAGGCTTCTTTCAATCGAGTTTAATTCAAGGGGACCCATTCGCTATGTCCATACGGGGAAATAATATTCCCATAAAAACATAGGGTACTGAGCCCCAAGGTACTTACTAAGCACATACTGAAGGAATAATATCCTCACGAAAGCACTAGCATTTCCCACTTACACGAACATGTTTATATGCCAAATTTTAAAATCGTCAAAATGAACTCATATTTCTAAAAAGATGTTAAATTAATTTAAAAATGAACCCACAATTTCCAATTAAGGTAAAAGATATTCGACTCGTGGCTTGACTCTCTTTTTGTAAAAAAATAAAATTTATCCCTAGCGGAGTCGCCAGCTGTAGCGACCTCTTTTTAAACCGCTAAAAAAATAATATAATAATTTTTTAATTTTGTTTGTTTTGAATTTTTGATGTTTTTGAAAAAAAATATTTTTTGAAAGAAATAAAAGACTGGATATTTTAAAGATTTTAGAAAGATAAAAATATTAGAGTCGCCACCGATCATTTTTTAAAGGTAGACCGGACATCCAAAATGAAACTAGAGATATTTTAAAAAAACGGGTTCGAAAGTCGATTACGGATGGGGAAGGATTGGCACCCCACACGCAAAAAAATTGGTACCTAGTCGAATATAATTTGCCTTTAATTGGAAATTTATGAGTTCAAATTTTAATTTAATATAAGATCCATTTAAAAATGCGGGTAAATTTTAAAGGCCCTGTTATTCGATAGTAAACGAATGAACCACCATCATCATGGATCGATCATCGCCCTATTTACTATCGAATAAAAGGGCACCGCATTATAGTTTATATAGTCAAATGTAAGAAAATAGATAGAAGCATAAATATATATACGAAAATGAAAGCAAAAACATAAACGAAAATTAAAAAGTTCGAAAGAGGACCGGATCGAACATAAATAAATAAATGTAGAAATTAAATATCGGAAAAGGATCGAATCGAATATATAAAAGGATTGAATATAAAAAAACGTAAAATTAAATTAAGATAAATTAAATGTCCGATGTTAAGAAATTAAATTGCATGAAAAGTAAATGCGATTCAAACAATAAAATAAAATACAAATTAAATGTCATATAAATAAAAGTTAGATTAAAATAACCTTATATCATAATATTATATAATGAATTATATAATAGATGTAATCATTAACGTGTGTGTATATATATATAGGGTAAAACTTTGATACACATGCGTGTAAAACTAATTTTACACAAGGTCGTATTTACACTAAACAATAAAATAAAATACTTAAATATACTAAAATAACTTAAACCATATAAATAAAACTATAATATATAAAAAAACCTAAATATCATAAAACCCTAACCCCTAAAACTAAAATTATATAATAGTTTATAGTATATAATAGATGTAATATATATAATGATATAATAAATATAGTATAACATACAAATAATACATAGTATACTATATGTATATGATATTAAATATACAATATAATATATGGTGAATATATATATATATATATATATGGGGATCAAATAAAACAAAATGAAAACCAGAATCGAATTTGAAACAAATTGGAAAGAGGGGTGAAATTTTGAGAAAAATACTGATTGAGGGACCGAAACTAAGATTAAACCATGGTTGAAATGTACACTGTTTAAAAATTAGAGGATCAAATGGGTAATTTGCCCATAGACCAAAAACGCGGATCCTTTCGGGTCGTCACCGCTGGTCGAGAGTCGAGTGAAACAACGCGCTTCGTTTAATGTATATATAGGAAAGATTAAGGCACAAAAAAAGCCGAAAGATTCATTTTTTCACTCGACTTAAATCAAAAAAAAAAAGTAAGAGCAAAATGCTCAAATGGTCATCCTTCCCCTTTCATTTCTAGAATCCAATCACGCCTTGACCACCTTCTAGCGGTGGCCACGTGCCATAAAACATCCAAAAGCCATCTTTTTTCTCAAAATCTGAAACAAAAACGATTGTTTTTTTTAAAAAAAAACCCATCTTCGATTGATTTAAAAAAAACCCTAGATCTCTTTCTTTTGAAATCGAGTTTGAAATCCCTAAATCCCTAAACGGAGAAGACAAAAAGAGGCGATGATGGTAGCTAGTCCGACTAGTAAGAAACCCTAATATCTTTTCTGTGTATTTTTTGGAAAAAAATGGAAAGCTAAAATAAAAAGATGATACCTTTAAAATTTCTTAATTTTTTAATATCATTTGTCTAGGGTTACATGGTTTGATCTTTCGGCTTTATAGCCGTTTTACATGGAAAAAAATAAATAAAAAAGTTGTATTTGGTTGCCCTCTGACTTTTGATTTTTTGGTTGTTGTTGTAGGTTGGTTTTGTACGGGAGGGACCACTCTTGGCGTTTTGGCCGGATGTGCGCAGCAAGGGTGTATGCATGGCAGCTAAGATGGATTTGATGTGGCGGTGTAGAGCCATCGTGGCGTTGATGTGGCCGCAGACATGGCCGACATGGCATAGGGCCTACTGGTGTGGCCGATAATGTGGAAGACAGAGGGGCTGATGGCGGTGGAAGCTTCTGGAAGGGCAGCCAAAGGGTTGGTGTTTAGAAAATTAGGGTTTGGTTATCTGGGTCAAAAGAGATTTGGGTCAAACCGGGTTTGGGTTTAATGGGATCGACTAGGCAGATGTATAATATGTTGTGGGCTTGGTTGGATTGTAAAGGGGTATTTGGGTAGGTTTAATTGGGCTTTGTAAATAGACATTTTAAGTGGACTGGACTGTTATAATTATTTTTTGGACAATTAATCTATTTTTTGATTTTTGGTTTAAAATGTTATTAAGGTAGGACAAAAATGGTTATTACAGCTGCCCCTCTTTGCTCTTTGTCATGAAACAGTAATAGAGCAAAGACTAAAAGATTATTTTTGTTCGGCCAAGTTGGAGCACCCATCTTGGCACGACCCTTCCTTCAACTCTAACTGAACTATCTTCCAACTTCTGAAGAAATAGAATTCATCTGTTGACCCACTACACCACCGACAGAGAGTTAAGATCTGGTCGACTAATATGCTTCGTCATTTCTAAAAGGATAGAACCTATAAGAGTGAAAAGAAAATCGCTTCAGGCTAAGTGTTCATTTATTTTATTTAAAACTTGTAAAGTTAAAATTAAAAAGATGGGATAAAGAGATGTTTGAATATAGGTAATCTTTTTTACGCCACCGACGACGAGACAAGATTGAAAGATTAGATCAAGCTATGACTCTGACGAAGATGCATGATCCGGTGATTAGATTGTGATCAAGCTACAACTTTGATGAAAATGCATGATCTGGATAGTTAGTGGCGATCAAGCTACGACTCTGACAAAGATACATGATTTGAGAAGTTAGTTGGGAGATCAAGCTACGACTTTGACGAAGAGGCATGATCTTGGAGTTAAGGGCGATCAAGCTATGACTCGACGAAGAGGCATGATCTCGAAGTTAGTGGCGATCAAGCTACAACTCTGACAAAAAGACATAATCTGAAGAGTTTTGATATGCTACACCACTGACGATGAGTCAAGATCTGAGGATGGATTTGATCAAGCTACAACTCCGACGAAGAGGCATGATCTAAAGAATTTTGATCTGCTACACCACTGACGATGAGTCAAGATCTAAAGATGGATTTAATCAAGCTACAACTCTAACGAATATACATGATCTGAAGAGTTTTGATCCGCTGCACCACCGCGATGAGTCAAGATCCGAAGAATAGATGTTGATCTGCTACACCACTAACGATAAGTCAAGATCTGAAGAGAAATGTTTGATCAAGCTACACCACCGAAGACTAGTCATGATCTATGATAGATTCGCTACACCACTGACGATGGGGGAGGACTTGAAAAATAAAAGTAAACAATAGTTAGTGATTGTTCAATCAGAGTTTGAGTTTAGATTTAGCTTATTTTGCTTTGAAGGTTTGATATTCCGTGTTTGGTGTTGTTATACCCTCTTTGAGGTTTCAACTTCTTTGTTGGTACGGCTTCCCTTCGTGGTCGAGGGCTTGCCAATTTGTTATTGTTCGCCATGATTGAGGCTTCTTCGTCCTGAACCTATTTTTATATATGAGTGAAGTAAATGCACTTAGTATGTATGCATCTAACTTGATATGTAATGTATGTGAATACATGATGATTTGAATGGCACGATGTTGTTATAAATGGCATGCAATGCAGTTGGCCATGATGTTTGACTTCAAAGGGGATGCCCAATGACTTTCTGGTCATATCGATGGCTCAATCTTGTTTTTGCCTCGGTTCTATCTTGTAGACTGGGTGGGCTATTGTCGTGTGCGCGCCGATACCCCAACCTCTCGTGGGTTTGACCATCTTAAATCAAATGTTACCTTTCTAGGCGAAGGTCAATCTAGTGAATGCTTTCTTGAGTTGAAGCATTGATCTGAAGGCCTATTTGTTGTTGGTCCCTATACTTTTGAACTTCTTTGTAAGTAATGCAAAGAAAACTTTTGTTTCAAAACTCCCACTACATGTTCTGAATTCAATGTGAGATGCATATTAATAAAACTGAGTTTTTCTCTTCAAATTGTGGACATATCAAGCAATATTGGATGCCCTGAATATCAAGTGCATGAGCAACACTAAAATGACTTATCGAGGTTGCCCTAAGAAAATTCTGTGTCTAGGAGACCTTGAAAGCTGAATTGATGTTTGAAGATATGAAGTGCATTTTAAGTTATTTTGGTGCTTGACCAACTTACCTTGGTGGTTTATTTTAGTCTTATTTTTATTTGGGTAATTCAACTTATCACATTCTTTTGGCTCAAAATAAATGATGGAGCAAACAACAAATTCTCGAGCTACTCGACATTGTCATGATTTTGAAAATATTACCATCATTCATGAAGTGAAGGGTCTCAATTAGAATGAGCTTCAGCGGAGTGCCCCAAAAATTCCACACTCTTATCCGAAAAATGCCTATTACTAGGTTTTGAACATTAGAGTGCTTTTTGATTAATTTTTGAAAATGCTTATTACCGTGCTTTGGAATGCTTTTTGAAAAATGCCTATTACTGTGTTTTATCGTTAGATCAATTCATTTTGTTTTGAAAATGCCTATTACCAGGCTTTAATCATTAAATTGGATCGATTTGTTATTATTTGTGGCTTTTAATGCAAGTCGCACCTTCATAATCTCCGCAGTTCAGGATTTTAATTAGACATGGGTTACTCGAATTCAACCTTCGGATCAAAGTTAATGTCCCTTGTGCAATTGATATACAGGGACCTAATAGACATATATATACAAAAAGTGAAGAGAGAGTTAAAAACAAAAATGCATAATTTCATTGAAAATCAAAGCATATAATCTTAGGCCCTTTACAAAAGATCGACACCGCTTTTGGGCTTAGGCATGTGGATTTGATTTACATGCATTACTTAAAAGAAGTTAAAAGCAACATGGAAGCTACTAGAGTTTTTAGCTGGGCATCTAGACTAAGGAGCAAGAGCGAGTTCATCCTTCAAAGAATTTTACTTCTTTGTTGTCTATCAAGCCTTGAGCAGTATCCTTGAACTCATGGCAGTCTTGGATAGCGTGCCCCTCTTTAGCATGGAACTCACAGTACAGGCTGCTATGCCCTTCGGGGCTCGGGCATCATTATTCTTTGACCGATCAGACCCGCATCAAGTAGCTTCTTCCAAACCCATTTGAGGGGTGATTTGACTTTCGACACCTTAGACTTGACTGTTTGATTGCTCTCCTCGAGAACTGCATTCACTCCTCCGGCATGGTTTGGTAGGGGTTGGTGTTCGTAGTTGGCCCACTGGATTTTTCCAAACTTATGACCCCAAACTTGATCAACTTTTTCACGGTCTTTTTGAAGTCGATACAAGTCTTAATTGAGTGCCCCATTTGATCACCATGGTATTCAAATTTTGTGCTAGGATCATACCACTTCGGGAAGGGAGGTTGCAACAGTACTTGATAGAAAAGTACCACCACATGAATATCGAATAGCTGCTTGTACAGTTCACCATAAGAGATTGGCAACGGGGTAAATTTCATCTTCTCGGTGTTCCTTCTCTGACTTGAGTCTTGGTTCGAAGGACCTTGGGCACTTGGCACGGCCTTAGGTTGTACCATTGTGATAGGCTTCGAATAACTAGCATTGTAAACTCTCGAAGAGTTCACTTTATGGTCCTTCTTTGTATGGCAGGTCTTCTTGTGGGATGAACTACCTTTATCATCGATCTTGCCAGTCTTGACAGCATTTTCGAAGAGCTCACCGGATAATACAAGGTCGGTAAAACTGGTAGTCGCGTTGCCTATCAAGCGACCCAAGACTAGACCTTTCAAAGTAAAGTCTGGACAAATGTAACCACCGTCTCTCTTTCGCTGAGCGAGGGTTGAACTTGAGCTGTCGCGTCTCTCCAACAATGGGCATACTGCCTAAAGCATTCATTTGCCTTTTGCTTCATGTGTTGCAATGTCCAACGACCAGGCACCATGTCGCTGACATGTCAGTATTGTTCTAGGAAAGCCTTAGCCAAGTCTTTCCATGACTTAATCTAATGTCGATTCAACTGATTGTACCATTTAGTGGCAGATCCTGAGAGACTGTCTTAGAAACAGTAGATTAGCAGCTTGTCATCCCTTACGTATCCCGTCATCCTTTGACAAAACATGGTGAGATATGCACAGGGACAGCTTGTTCCATCATATTTCTCAAATTCTGGGACCCTAAACTTTGGAGGTAAAACTAGATCTGGGACAAGGCTGAGTTTATGGGCCTCAAACCCAACGAATGCGTCAGTTACCTCTATGGCTTCCATCTTTTCCTCGAGCCACTTGCATCAGTTCTCAATCTCTTTAGAGGTTTCAACTCTAGGTCTCTATTTCAATTAATTGGTCCATTTTCGAGACAAAGTTCTCGACTTGATTATCCTCGGGCTTGACTTCGATCACGAAGGGTAAATTAATGGGAATGAGGCACCGGCTGATGGAGTGGTGCCTTCCCACGATAAAGTATTACTTGAGGATTTTGGTTGCCCCCAGCAAGAGGATGAGTAAAGCCTGATGGATATGTAGGACACTCATTCCCATCGTGAGGATTGGGATTTACCGTAGGATTGACAACATATGGCTCTCATTGTCCGAAAGGCTTAAGTCCGAGTATTTGGGCAATCGCCTAGCGTATCTTGTTGAGACTTTTTGAACCGCTCCACCATGTCTTGTCATGCCTTAGTTAATCGCTCTTCCATCTTTTCTCGCCAAGTCCATTTGCATGTCCCTTTGGGTTTGTTCAAGTCGGTCTAATATCTCTTCGTTCACCATCTTGGATTTTTGTCGGGTTCCGTAGGGATGCTGAATTGACTGAATTTTCCTTTGATCTAGAATCACTATCACGGATATCCCAAAAGTCGGTCTTGATATTTTCAAAATAAATGCATGTAAATGCAAAATAAATGTCCTATATGCAAAGGTACTGATTTAGACATGGCTTCCAAGGAACAACACCCACAAATATATGAGAGAAATTTGCAACTTTGAATATTGCATTTAATCGATGTCTAGGTTACTAGAGTTTCTCTCGATTCATGGACGATTTTACATTGTGTCCACCATTCTCGGTCAATACCTCCTAATGATGTAATGTAGATGAAATGATGACATCATGCAAATGAATATTATATGCTAATGTAATGCAAATGACACAAAAACACTGGTTAGCAATAAATATTTATAGATAAAAGACCAAAATATACCCGACATGATTTAGCACAAAATGAACATTATTTGCAGGTTGTTCTAATTTTCTAGGGTTACCGTATGGCTCTAAAGGGGTGGGCTTCTTGGGTTCTACATGCAGTTTTGGTGCTAAAAAGGTACTCGAATTGTCCTCGCTCTTCCCTCCTAAGGGTAGCAAGGCCCCCGATCATCACCCATTATAGGCTTCTTTCAATCGAGTTTAATTCAAGGGGACCCATTCGCTATGTCCATACGGGGAAATAATATTCCCATAAAAACATAGGGTACTCGAGCCCCGAAGGTACTTACTAAGCACATACGAAGGAATAATATCCTCACGAAAGCACTAGCATTTCCCCCCACTTACACGAACATGTTTATATGCCAAATTTTAAAATGCGTCAAAATGAACTCATATTTCTAAAAAGATGTTAAATTAATTTAAAAATGAACCCACAATTTCCAATTAAGGTAAAAGATATTCGACTCGTGGCTTGACTCTCTTTTTGTAAAAAAATAAAATTTATCCCTAGCGGAGTCGCCAGCTGTAGCGACCTCTTTTTAAACCGCTAAAAAAATAATATAATAATTTTTTAATTTTGTTTGTTTTGAATTTTTGATGTTTTTGAAAAAAAAAATATTTTTTGAAAGAAATAAAAGACTGGAGATTTTAGAAAGATAAAAGACTGGAGTCGTCACCGATCATTTTTTTAAAGGTAGACCGGACACCAAAATGAAACCAGATATTTTTTTTAAAAAAAAAAACAGGTTCAGGAGTCGATTACGGATGGGGAAGGATTGGCACCCCCACACTGCCCAAAATTGGTACCTAGTCGAATATAATTTGCCTTTAATTGGAAATTTATGAGTTCAAATTTTAATTTAATATAAGATCCATTTAAAAATGCGGGTAAATTTTAAAGGCCCTGTTATTCGATAGTAAACGAATGAACCACCATCACTGCGACTGATACTGGCCCTATTTACTATCGAATAAAAGGGCACCGCATTATAGTTTATATAGTCAAATGTAAGAAAATAGATAGAAGCATAAATATATATACGAAATGAAAGCAAAAACATAAACGAAAATTAAAAAGTTCGAAAGAGGACCGGATCGAACATAAATAAATAAATGTAGAAATTCAATATCGGAAAAAGGTCCGGATTGAATATATAAAAAAACGGAAATTAAATTAAGATAAATTAAAATGCGAGAAATTAAATTGCAAAAGTAAATGCGAGAAATTAAAAGCGAAAATTAAATGTCAGGTGTTAAGAGTTAGATTAAACGTGCCATGAATAATACAGATCATTCCCCGTTGCGCGTCACCGTAAGGTCGATTCAAACAATAAAATAAAATACAAATATACTATAACACCATATAAATAAAACTATAATATATAAAATAACCTCATATCATAATATTATATAATACTATAGTATATAATAGATGTAATATATATAAAGTAACGTATATATAGTATAACATACAAATAATACATAGTATACTATATGTATATGATATTAAATATACAATATAATATATGGTGAACATATATATATATAATATATATATAAGGGACCGAAATAAAACAAAAATGAAAACCAGAACCGAATTTGAAAAAAAAAACTGGAAAGAGGGGTGAAATTTTGAGAAAAATACAGATTATAGGGACCGAAACTGAGATTAAACCATGGCTCAAATGTACACTGTTGAAAAATTATAGGACCAAAAGGGCAATTTGCCCACAGACCAAAACGCGCAAATCCTTCCCCGGGTCGGGTCACCGCACGGGTCGAGATCTGAGTGAAACAACGTCGTTCGCTTAATGTATATATAGGAACGATTAAGGCACAAAAAAAGCCTGAAAGATTCATTCTTTCACTCGACTTAAAATCAAAATAAAAGCAGAAGAGCAAAATGCTCTGAAACGTTCATCCTTCCTCTTTCATTTCTAGAATCCAATCGCCGCCTCGGCCACTGCTTGTGGTGGTCGACGGCTATAAAACATCCAAAAGCCTCATTTTTCTCAAAATCCGAAACAAAAATGATTGTTTTTTTAAAAAAAAAACCCTTTTCGGTTGATTTTTTTTAAAAGAAATAGATCCCCTTCTTTTGAAATCGAGTTTGAAAGCCTTAAATTCCTAAACGAAGAAGACAAAAAAGAGGCGACAGCGGTAGCTAATCCGACTGGTAAAAAACCCAAAGATCTTTTTTGTGTTTTTTTTGAAAAAAATGAAAAGTCGAAATAAAAAGAGGATACCTTTAAAATTTCTTGATTTCTGGAATATCCCTTGTCTAGGGTTATATTGGTTTGATCTTTCAGCTTTTATAGCCATTTTACATGAAAAAAAAACAAAGAAAAAAGTTAATTAATTATAAAAAATATTAAATATATATATGCTAATCGGGTAGTCGGGTACCCCGACTGGAATCAATTTTCAGCCCAAGCCCAACCCGAGTACCCAGGAAAATTAACGGGCCGGGTACTCGACCCGATAAAAAATAAAAATCTTAGAAATACCCGGCTATTTTAAATCGGGTTGTCGGGTAATTGAATTGGGTCAAGCAGATCGAGTAATTTTGAATACCCCTACTGCTAAGTGATACATCTTTGTGGATCATGCTCTCTTTAGACCATTTATCCATCCTTTATTTGCTTTTTACATCAAAAGCACTTAAATACTTATATATATATAATATTCCAGGCACGAGTGATGTAAATTTTTTTTTTTACATGCATGTCTTATATATGATTTAAAAGTTTAGTTTAGGGTTTGAGGGTTTATGTTTTAGGATTATAAATTTAAAATTTAAGATTTAGTGTTTAAGATTTTAGTTAGGGATTTAGATTTTATATCGTGAAATGCATATGTGACGTGGCATTTGCTTCACCATGAAACAGTCTCACTAGCAGAGTAGTTAGTAGTCATGATAACCATCCAAGAGTATTTAATTTATTTCTTCATTAAACGTATTGTTTTATTAAACTTAAAAAGAAAACCATGAAACAAGTACCTAATAGCTAAAATTTCCCAATAATATGATTGTGTTTTAAGTAAAGAAACAACAACAATAGTGAAACAGCCAGGGACTAAAGAAAAAGGAAAGAAATTAAAGCCGTTTTATTTCACTCCTATGTATGGTCCGATTCCGCCAATCCCATGCACCGCCTAAAAAAGTTCAGCGATTCCTTCTGGGCGTGCATAGAAAAACACAGCCGAAACAACCAGTAGCACGGAACCAACGAACCGAGCAGTTTCAAGCTTCACCCCGCCGGACTCATCATCACCATTCTGCGAAGCAGACGGCGTAGCAGGCGTCGTCTTCGTCGACGATGAATTAGTAAATATGGCGGCGTCGGTCGAGTTCGGGGGTAATCCAAGAAGCTCTATTCATTCAAAAAAAAAAAACACTGAAATCAAACACAGAAAGAAATAACAACGCGAGAGAAAGCGAGGAAGATTTAAAAGCTTACTCGGGCAATCGCTGACGCTGGCGTTCTTTAACTGGCAAGCCGAAGGGAGTTGGAAAAGCTTATCTTGCTGAACACCCAGGCTCTTGAGATTCTGAGCCCCGGATGTCTGGGTTTGCTGAAGAATATAACACAAACACTTGGGTTCGTTTTCTTGTACGCTCGAAACCGAACTGCAACACTCCTTCGACGGTTGAGCTGCCTTGCCTTGAGCAAAGCTCAGGCAATTCATCACGCTCTGTAAATCTTTGCTGCACTGTTTCGCTAACCCACTCTCATCGGCTGCACCAACGACACATGCCAAGAAAGTGATCGCCGTCACGACGGAAAATATCGAGCCCTTTACTCTCCTTTCTTCTTTTCCCATTTCTTCGCTGCTTTTTTTTTTCACTTGAGTTTTTGGAATCGAACTTGGAAAATATCTTTTTAAGCTTTTGGAAATTGGAAGAACACTAATATGGGGGAATGAGTAGTGATTTTTGGTTAAATTCCGAACACGGCCCCTGTACTATGAATTTTTACGGATTTAGTCTTCGCACTTCAGTTTGATTGTTTCTAGTCCTTAACTTCTTGAAATATAGTACATTTTTAAACAAAAAGTCAGTTTTTTGTTAATTATTTTTGTCAAATAATTTAACTCGGCTTATTTTTTAAAAAATAATGATGACATGATATATATTGTGACATTTTTAATAACTGAATAACTATTTTCATATTTAAAAAATGTAAATTGATATTTATTTAAATATATCTAATATTCCAATGAATTTTTTTTGTACACAGTTTTATAAACTAAAAATTATACATGTCTTTTAGTTTTATGGGTTAAGAATTTAGTTTAGATTTAAAATTTATAGGTTTTAGAGCTTAGAATTTAAGATGTATGGTTTAGAGTTTAGGGTTATGAATTAAAATTTGAGTTTTTTATAGTGTAAATATAGGCTTGTGTAAAATAAATTTTAACAGTATGTGTATCAAATTTTACCTTATTCCTATACTATTTAAAATTTAGTCTATATAACTTAATTTTTTGACATTGAATCCTTATACTATTTTAATTTGAAAATCTCAATACATCCATTATCTTTTGTTTTAATTTGATCATGAATTGCTAATCTAATAGCTATAAAAAAGGCAAAACAGCTTTTTATATTCTTTACATTTTACATTTTACATTTTTAATCAATTTTACCTTTAAAATTGTAAATATAGATGATTTAAAAACTATGTTGGTCAATTAGTGGTAATTGTTTATATTTATTTTAAAAGATTATGGGCCAAATTAACGAAAACTATGAATGTAGGTACTAAGCAAATTATTTGCTTTTTATACCAGGTTGGTAGTTAACGATAAAGTTAAACAGAATTTAGACGAAGGAAAAAAATTCATAATCAAAAGTAGTATAGAGACTCAATGTCACAAAATTGAATAATAAAAATTTAATTTTAAAATTTAAAATAATATAAAAATCCTGACATATTTAAATCTATAAAAATATTAAGCATATATATCACATCAAATTAGTTTACATGATTAGTAGAAAAAACTTGATCTACATTTTGAGAAATGAAGGAATAAAATGATAAAATTATAATATAGGGACTATGTCCGTAAACATGAATAGTACATGGATGATGGACCTTTTTGTAAATTTGATCTAATATTAAGGCCTGTATTAATGACATGCAGTTGAACGATGAAAGAGAGAACTCTTCGTTGTCAATTTGATATGGAAATCAACGGTGATGATGTTTACAGATATAAATGGTGGGCCCCACTTTATTAGTTGGGCGGCAAGCAGCAAGTTGTTGGTTTCAGAGCGATGAGTTTAAATGAGGCTGCTGAACTGGGAGGATAACCACGTGGCTAAATCCCGTTGGTTAATGAAAAACAAAGAAAAATACACTTATTTTTATTTCATGCTTTTATGTGTTCCAATTTTTGGAAATTGAAATTTCATTAATCATGGCTTATGGTCAGTTAGGAAATTCATGACCGACCATAAGTCATGATTAATGATAGCATTAATTTGACCAAGTACATTTGGCCAACCGATTAAGTTAATTATCTTTGTTCTCTTATTCTTTTAGGTTATGTGTTTTAAATTTTATTAGGAACACTCTTTTCTTTCCCTAGAGTCTCACTTCTCTTCCCCTCTAGGTAGGATTAAGATTAGATACGATTTATCAAAAAAATAATAGCATTAATTTTTCAATTACATTAATTATAATATTAAATTTTTATTTTTGTTTAATGGAGTACTACTGTATCTTTGATTCACTAACGACATGATGGTGTGATCGTGAATGTCGAACCAAAACGATATCATTTTAGTCAGCTCCATTTTTTAGATTTTGCTGGCCTATGGACGAATATAAAAATTAAGCCCCTAATAACAAGTATTGAAAAAAAATTAAATTTTGCATATCCTTAATAACAAGTATTGAAAGAAAATTAAATCTTAAGGTAGACTTCTAATAATCGTTTTGTTAGATGAAAATTGATAAAATAAATATGCTTGTTAGGGTTTTAAACCTGCATCTTTGAAAAAAAAAGTTTATGTTTAAGCACCTGATCAAATTGTGATATTGTTATCATTCTAACACAAATATCCACTTGACAATTGGATTTCAAAACAATATTACTCAACTGCAGTTGGTTGTATATTATTTGAATATAAATATAATTATTAATAATAAGATTTAATATTTAATGTACACACAATGAAATTTTTTAGACAATTATATTTGATTTAATTTTAAAAATTAATTATAAACCTCTGATTCTAAATACTAAACCTTAACCTCTTAACCTTAAATTTTGAACCATATAACCTAAATCCCTAATTCCTAAATTATAACCATAAGCTTAATGTAACCCCCTAAACCCAGCTATGCGATACGCCTAAGTCTAGGAGGTCACATTAGGGTCACCGGATTGACCCACAGTAAAAACAGAAGAAAACTCTTAAAAATACATGAAAAAATGTAAAATAAAATTTCTATTAAACCCCTATTAACATTTCGTTTACACAAACTAAAATCCAGAAGACATATTACAGACTCAATCATAAAAATAAAACGTGACATATATGCCCCCTAATACACAGGTACCGTACTCCACTTACAACACCAAGGGAACTCCGATATCGGTCATAAGACCATGATAGAATTTCTTTAACCTGCAATGGTGAAACAAAGTGAGCTTGGGAAAGCTCAGTAATACAGAACTACCAAACATGCTATAAGCGCAAGCAGACATATAACTAAACATAAATCTACAATGTTGAACTTGATTACTACAGATTCTATATATGATATGAATGTAACAGAATCATCCTGAATTTGAATACTCGAATACCAGACCAAATGTCTATGGTCCAGGAAAATTAGGAAAGAGTTAAGTTACATGAATTGAACCAGAAAGTTTAGAGAGTTCTACAAATTTCAGATTGAAAAGGACGGTATTTTTCAGACAACTGTAGAATTTCAACAGTAACAGATAGAGGGACAAGAGAAAAGTACCACCTAGATACCCTCCAATCGAACACCAATATGAAAATTCTCAGAACTGCATTCAGAAGGTCTTACTCTAGGCCCGTTAGGGCGTAGAAGTTTAACAGGAGGACTTACCCTAGATCCAAAAAGGATGTAGGAGCCTAACATGAGGCACATAGCCTAACAAGAGGCACAAAGCCTAACATGAGGCACATAGCCTAACATGAGGCACATAGCCTAACATGAGGCACAAAGCCTAACATGAGGCACATAGCCTAACATGAGGCACAAAGCCTAACAGGAGGTCATCTTGATCAAGGCTGCCTACAAGACTTCAGATCATGATCCTGATAATACCCCAGAAGAATATCAGTTTAGCTAGTATACATGAAATCATTAGAAATCATATATATATATATATATATATATATATATATATATTCCTTATTAGAGGACAGAAACCGGATATTGAGCTTTCATTTGCACTTTTAAATCAGAGCAGAAATCACAGTTTCATATCAGAGATTATTTCAAACTTTACCATCATTATAAACATACTAGTCTGTAATCACTCATTTTTGTCCGGGTTTTAGCACTTTAAGTATTATTGTAATAATATTATTATTAATCTTAAAAAAATAAAAATATAATAACTAAAAAAAGTAAAAAAAAAAACAAAAAATAATAAAAAATAATAAAAAGGGGGAGGGAGTAGAGCACAAGGCTCCACGTCACCCACCTCACCCCTCACATTGCCTATAAATAGGCATTCAATTGGGGGGCAATTGGAGAATGGAATCGGCAGTGGGCAGGCCAAATAAGGGAGCTTAGGCTCCCGGCTAGCCCAGGACCGAGACAGTGTCCTCGGTCCTAACCGGTTCGATCGGAGTCCTATTTTGGATCCGATCTAGTTATTTTTTGGAGAGGTCGTGGTAGATCTCGGTGGGGTTCAGTCGGGGTTCGTCATTCGAACTCCTAGTTAGGTATATTTTCTTTCCTTTTTATTTATGTTGTAATTTTTATGATTTAATGAAGTAGTAGTTAATTTAAAATTGTGTTTTTAATTTGTATGTTTATCTATGTTTTAGATTAGTATGTTTTAAATTTATGTTTTATATTAATATTTTATTTATGTTAGATTTATTTTTATTTATGAGTTAGATTAATATTTATGTGTGTATGTTTTAGATTAGTATTTTATTTATGTTAGATTTGTTTTTATTTATGAGTTAGATTAATATTTATGTATGTATGTTTTAGATTAGTATTTTATTTATGTTAGATTTGTTTTTATTTATGTGTTAAATTAATAGTTATGTATGAATGTTTTAGATTAGTATTTTATTTATGTTATATTAGTATTTTATTATGTTAGTATTTATTTATATTTTTATCGCAATGTATTTATTTATATTTGCCATGCTTTTTTAAGTTTGCATAACGGACATATATTTTGTCAATGCGGTGCCTCTTTATTCGAGCATAAACGAGGCTAGTATCAGGTGTAGTGATAGTGGTTGGGTGTTTACTCTCGGATAACGGGGCCTTTAAAATCTGCTCGCACTTATAACCAAATTTTAATTTAATCGTCACTTTAATCCGGAAAGTCTAATATTAATAAAGCGGTAATTATTAAAGTACCAATTTTGGGCGGTGTGGGGGTGCTAATCCTTTCCCATCCGTAACCGACTCCCGAACCCATCAATTTTAAATCTCTGGTTTTACGGTGTCCGGTCCACCTTGAGTGGCCGGTGGCAACTCTATTTTTAAATAAACACGGGTTTTATAAAACTCCACGTGAAAGACATTATTTTCAAAATAAAGTAAAACAAAATAAAAACAATATTTTTTTAGCGAGAGGGACATCGCTACAGATGGCGACTCCGCTGGGGATATTTTTGTTTTTTCAAAAACAAATGAGAGTCGAGCTTTTTAAATAATTACCGCTTTACTAATATCGGAAATTCTGGATTAAAGTGACTATTAAACCAACATCCGGTTATAATTGCGCGTTTATTTTAACGCATTTAAAATTTGGCATATAAACCCGTATTTTTTAAGTGGGGGGAAAACGCTAATGCTTTCGTGAGGATATCGTTCCTCCGTGTAGGCCTAGCAAGTACCTTCGGGGCTCGAGTACCTTATGCTTTCGTAAGGATATCGTTCCTTCGTGCAGGCATAAGCGAATGAGTCCCCCTGAATTGAACCGGTTGAAAGGAGCCTATAATGGGTGATGATTGGGGGCCTTGCTACTCTTAGTAGAGGATAGCAAGGACAATTCGGGTACCTCTTAGCACCAAAACTGCATATAGTGAGCCGTAGGAGCCAACCCTTTAGAGCCATGTGAAATTCTGCCCGGTTAGTTGTCACCCTATTTAGGCTCTGGTGCCTTATTTCTTGTTTATGTACAGTTTTTATTACTCTATTTTTGTTTTATTTATCATTTGTTTTATTTAATCATTTTATTTGGTACTAACTCGTTTCATTTTATTCTCATCCCATTGATTTCATCTGCATCATTGCACAACATCATGACAATTTTAATTTTGCATTGCATCAATTTATGACACATTTTGCATGCATTCATTTTCAGAATAATAAAACTGCTCCTCGGGTTGCCCCATTAAATACAACGAAGTTGGTCGATCTATCACCTTACAGAACCTCTACAAGAGCCTGATCTTGGGGCATGTCCAAAAGCACCCTCCACATCTTTTACAAACATTATGCCTCTAACAAGGTCCCAGTCCAGGGGCATTCTTTGCCAAGGTTCATCATTCATTACCGAGTCAAACTCTCACATCCTTTACCACAGTATGCAAAACTGCACCTAATCCAAAATAATAATAGTAATGAACTGCCATGAACCAACACACAATTTATGAGCCCAACCTAGGGGGTAACAGAATCCGCAGTCAAAGTGTCAAATTCAAGAGCAGTGTCAGACGATGTCATAAAATGAACAAAATTTTGGGGCATCAACTCAGATAAAAGCTGATCGAACCCAGGACAAAGTCGGGGCACCGCCGCGTGAAAAAACCAAGATCCTGACATGACCAATAAAGAGTCAGGGGCATCCCTTTGAAGACAAAAGGTCAAATCATGTCGCATTCAGGCATTTAGTTGCATTTAGCTTGCATTGAATCATTCTTGCATATATCATTTAGATTATGTGCATACATTTAAGTCATCATGCATTTAGGCATAAAATCCATGCATTTTTGCTTACAAAAAGGTTCAAAAAAGAGACCGAACATCCTCAACCGTGGGGGCAACAACAAGAGGGCTAACCCTAATCTTGAAAGAGGCCAAACACGAAGAAAATGCTGAAACACCCAAAATAAAAGGTATCAACGACAAAATCTTTGAAAATTACTGACCAATGTTTTTTTGAGGATTTGATTCCTCCGACGATGGTGTGACGGATGCCAACAAAAATTATTTCTAGATCATGCCCTCTGTCGATAGAAAAGCCGGGCAAATTTTTCAAAAAAATTATCTCGCTGTCAGTAGCGCAGTCACCTAACATCTTGCAAATCATGCCTCCGTCAGTGGTGGTACGCCAACTTAATAAAGATCTTGCCTCTGTCGGTGGTGTTGCAGATCAAATTTTCCATCCGTATCCTATCTCTCCGTCGGTGGTGTAATAGATCTCATATTCTGCTGGTCTAGTCTCCCCGTCAATGGTGAAGCAGATCAAATCCAAACTAGATCTTGCCTCTGTCGGTGGTTTTGCAGATCAGATTTTCCATTCGGTCCTATCTCTCCGTCAGTGGTGTAGCGGGTCTCACTTTTTGCTGATCTAGTCTCTCCGACAGTGGTGTAGTAGATCAAATCCTATCCAGGTCTTGCCTCTTTGACGGTGTTGCAGCTAGACCTAAATTTTACTCGGAGTTTACCTTTTTATTATAATTGTAGCTAAAAAATCAATCCAAAACGAAAAAAAGTAAAAGAAAAAACAAAAATAAGAAAAAATAAGAAAAAAAATCAAAAAGAAAAAAGAAGAAAAAAGAAAAATTGAAAAAAAGAAGAAAAAAATAAATGAAATGAAAAAAAGGAAAAATGAAGGAAAAATAAAAAAAATGAAGAAAAAAGAAGAAGAAGAAAACTATCCGATCCTGCCTCTTCGTCGGTGTCGTAGCTGGATCAAATCTTCAGACCTTGCCTCTTCGTCGGTGTTGTAGCTTGGTCGAAAAACACTCCAATCCTGCCTCTTCGTCGGCGTCGTAGCTAGATCAAATCTTCAGACCTTGCCTCTTCGTCGGTGTTGTAGCTTGGTCAAATTTAACTGCCGGTTCTGCCTCCTCGTCGGTGTTGTAGCTGAATCAAATTCACTAACTTCCAGTCTTGCTTCTTCTTCGGTGTTGTAGCTAGACCAAATTCACTAACTCTTGATCATGCCTCTTCGTCGGTGTTGTAGCTTGATCAACATTACTAACTTTAGACCATGCCTCCTCGTCAGTGTTGTAGCTTGGTCAAAATTTACTAACTTTCTAGTTGTAACAATGTTGTATCAAAAAAAAAGGAAAAAGAAAAAAGAAAAAAAAGAAAAAATCTAAAAAAAGAAAGAAGAGAAAAAAGAAAAAAAGAAAAAGAGAAAAAAAAGAAAAGAAAAAAGAAAAAAAGAAAAGAAGAAAAAAAATCAATCAAAACAAAAAAAATAAAAAAAATCAAAAAAAATTAAAAAATGAGCTTGCAGCCAAATTCTAATCATGCCTCTTCGTCAGAGTCGTAGCTTGATCACAAAAAAGAACAACTATTTGATCTTGCATCTTCGTCAGAGTTGTAGCTGGATCAAATCCCCGGACCTTGCCTCTTCGTTGGTGTTGTAGCTTGGTCAAATCTAACTTTCGGTTCTGCCTCTTCGTCGGTATTGTAGCTGAACCTAATTCACTAACTTCTGGTCTTGCCTCTTCGTCGGTGTTGTAGCTAGACCAAATTCACTAACTTTAGATCATGCCTCTTCGTCGGTGTTGTAGCTTGGTCAAAATTCACCAACTTTCAAGTTTTATCAATGTTGTAAGAAAAAATCAAAAAAAGAAGAAAAAATATGAAAAAAGAAACAAAAGCAGAAAAAAAGAAACAAAAAAGCAAAAAAAAGAAAAAATAGAGAGAGAAAAAAAGAAGGAAAAAGTTGTCAGTTTTCTGATCTTGCCTCTCCGTTAGAGTTGTAGCTGGATCAGACATCAGAACTTTCACACATCGGTCTTGCCTCCTCGTCAGTGTTGCAGCTGGATCGAACTTCGTAGGCCCTGCCTCTTTGCCGGTGTTGCAGTTGGGTCGAACTCTCTTTAGGTATTAGCTTATTATCAATAATGTAGCAAGTGAGACTCATTTTGTTTCCCCAACAAACAACCCCCAATTTTGAAGGTTTTGCTTCCCTAAGAATGACAAGGTAGATCAATCAAGACAAGAAAGAAGACCTGCGCCGAAGAGAAAGAAGATCTACCAAAGAAAGAAGACATGCGTCAAAAGGAGAGAATTTCAGCCAGATAAGACAAAAATGAGTGTTTTTGATCTTTGCTTTGTTCTCGTTTCACAAGAACAAGCAAAGAGGGGCAACTGTAATCACTCATTTTTGTCCGGGTTTTAGTACTTTTAGTATTATTGTAATAATAATATTATTAATCTTAAAAAAACTAAAAATATAATAAATAAAAAAGTAAAAAAAAACAAAAAAAAACAAAAAAATAATAAAAAATGGAGGGGAGTGGAGCACAAGGCTCCACGTCACCCACCTCACCCCTCACATTGCCTATAAATAGGCATTCAATTGGGGGGCAATTGGAGAATGGAATCGGCGGTGGGCAGGCCAAATAAGGGAGCTTAGGCTCCCGGCTAGCCTAGGACCGGGACAGTGTCCTCGTTCCTAACCGGTTCGATCGGAGTCCTATTTTGGATCCGATCTAGTTATTTTTTAGAGAGGTCGTGGTAGATCTCGGTGGGGTTCAGTCGGGGTTCGTCATTCGAACTCCTAGTTAGGTATATTGTCTTTCCATTATATTTATGTTGTAATTTTTATGATTTAATGAAGTAGTAGTTAATTTAAAATCGTGTTTTTAATTTGTATGTTTATCTATGTTTTAGATTAGTATGTTTTAAATTTATGTTTTATATTAATATTTTATTTATGTTAGATTTATTTTTATTTATGAGTTAGATTAATATTTATGTATGTATGTTTTAGATTAGTATTTTATTTATATTAGATTTGTTTTTATTTATGAGTTAGATTAATATTTATGTATGTATGTTTTAGATTAGTATTTTATTTATGTTAGATTTGTTTTTATTTATGTGTTTAATTAATAGTTATGTATGAATGTTTTAGATTAGTATTTTATTTATGTTATATTAGCATTTTATTATGTTAGTATTTATTTATATTTTTATCACAATGTATTTATTTATATTTGCCATGTTTTTTTAAGTTTGCATAATGGACATATATTTTGTCAATGCGGTGCCTCTTTATTCGAGCGTAAACGAGGCCAGTATCAGGCGTAGTGATAGTGGTTGGGCGTTTACTCTAGGATAACGGGGCCTTTAAAATCTACTCGCACTTATAACCAAATTTTAATTTAATCGTCACTTTAATCCGAAAAGTCTAATATTAATAAAGCGGTAAATATTAAAGTACCAATTTTGGGCGATGTGGGGGTGCTAATCCTTCCCCATCCGTAACCGACTCCCGAACCCATCAATTTTAAATCTCTGGTTTTACGGTGTCCGGTCCACCTTGAGTGGCCGGTGGCGACTCCATTTTTAAATAAAACACGGGTTTTATAAAACTCCACGCGGAAGACATTATTTTCAAAATAAAGTAAAACAATATAAAAACGACATTTTTTTAGCGAGAGGGACATCGCTACATAGTCAATTCAGTTTGCTCTCTTATTTAGGTTAATTCAGATATGTAGAGAACTCCGGTGAATTCTATCTTCAGATGCTTATTCATAAGTCAAGATATATCAAGTATTAACATTCAAGGCAGTTTAAGTCTTAATGCCCGAATTTTCCAAGTAGTTCGAGACTTTCACGTGAATCCGTTATTCAAATCTAGTCACAAGTATAACTCATATCATTTTTAGGCCTAAGGGCATTTTCATCATTTTATGCATCATGGTCATTTTCGTTATATTACTAATCCATAAATTTTGAAATTTACTCTTTTATTAACATAACCCGAATTTTGAAAGTTAAAAGTCTTAATAATTGCTTACCGAACTCAGAGATCTTTAAGGTTCCTCAAATTTCTTATTCGAGTACCTAGATCTTAACAGTTAACCATTTATCTATTCTTGAAGTCATTTGCCTAGCGCGGAAATCAATGGTACATTCAAATATAATTTCATGCATTAGCCAAAATTCACATGTATCATAAAGCATACTAAAGGTAGTAATGTATTACCTAGATTCCGAACTATATCAGTCTATCTATACTCAATTCAACCACTCTCGAACCCGAATTCGACGTCCCCACAAATCTCAAATACGCAGTGACTAATTCCTTTAATTAAAAAAGTCCTTAATTAGTCCATAACTTGAATACAATACATTTAAACTGAATAATTACACGTAAGCTCACTCAGGTTCAAGGTCAAATTCGGAGGCTTCCAGGTTCAAATTTTACAAAACCGACTTCAAAAATCAACTCATGACGTCGAAAAACATAAAATAAGAGTTTTCAAAAATTTTGACTTTTCAGGTCAAAGTCAACGCTGACGCATGGTCAAAGTCAACACTGATGTCATGCTGACGTGATCAGTCATGGTCAACGGTTAATGCTGACATCAGCAGTCAACGATGATGTCAACGGTCAACAGTTTGACTCGGGTGAGTTGACTTACTGAGTTGACTCGATCGAGTTGACTCGGTCAATGGGTCGGGTCGAATCAACAGGTCAGATCGGGTTAACGGGTCAGGTCGGTTCAAAATTGGTTCAGCCTTGAACCGGTTCAAGGCCCGGTTCACATCGGCCACCGTCCAGGGCGTCCAAAAATTGCCATGGCGGCGCGTGCACTCCACGCGCTGCCAAAATCGATCGGAAAATGGCCCAAATTGCACATTTTGGCCGAATTTTTCAATCACAACAAAAACACTCTTCAAAATAAATCAAAAACTCAACGAAAAACAACCAAAACACTTACCGAACTTACCTATTCGACCAAACGCCGGTGGGTCTTAAACGGTGTCGATAGGGCAATCGGACGATAGGGCTGAGATCGCGTCGGCGTGAGGACGACAACTGTGGCGGTGGAACTTCGAACGGAGGTCAAAGGCGGTCGGAAAAGAAGACGAACCAAAGGGATTTAACCCTAGGTTTGTCGAACATATTTTGTTCGATTACCGGCGAACGGCGGGGTAAAACAACACGAGAATTGAGGGGTTTTGTTCGGAAGGTTACAAGGAACTTTTCGACGGCGGCGGTGACGACCATAGACGGCGGTGGCGGCCAGTCAAACGTTGGACGGTCAAGAGGGTGAGAGGAGATGATTCTGGAAATCCTCCTAACTGGTTCGAATGAGAAAAAAAATAAAGGGTCGGACTTGGTTTTTAATTAACCAGATATAACTGAACCGAAAAGGGTTATTATTTATTTTAGGAAACTTATATTAGAAATGAGCTCTAGCTCAATTGGTTACCCCTCTTCCCTATGTAGCCAAATTCACGGCTTCAAACCCCCTTGGCTACAATTACATTACTAAAAATACAAAATTGATAAACAACATAACACATTAACATATTTTTTTATTATTTTAATTCAACAATGATTTTAATTATTTATTTATTTGTATTTTTTGTTTATTATTCATCTGCATGTTTTTAATTTCTTTACGAACGTATATGGTATTATATTTTTAATACTTATTTAAACCCCGTGAATAAAATATTTAATTTAAATTATTTATTTAAAGATATACGTTATTTTGAATTTCATTGAATCCAAATTTTTTTTTGGTGTAGTATGCTTTTATGTGGAATAGATGACAAGAATGGTACGCGAGTATATGTACAGTATATTGTTAATGTATATCTAATATGTATTGAAAGTATAAATGATACATAAAATTTCATCCAAAAAAATGATGCTTAAAATATTTTAAAAATGAAGTAATAATCTGATTAAAATTTTTATTAGAATATGCTAAAATCGAGGGGAAATTAATAAAATATGTCAACCACAAAATTATTTAATGATTTAATTATGTCAAAATTTATAGTAGTCAATACTTGTAATAATGATTTTAATAAAAATAAAATTTTCGTAGTCAACAAGTGGTCTCGATAATAAAGGATTATATATTTTGTTTTGATGACACGGATTAAGCATTAGTCTACAAGTGTACATAAATTTATTTAGATTTAAAATTAGACATAAATATTATTTTTTACTCGAATAAAATTATAAAAGACAACTTTTTTATGTAAGAGTAAAGTTTATACATTTCGAAAATAAAATGATCATCACATAATAAACGATTATTTTAAGAAGTCAAGACCAAAAGTGAGTGACTTCTAAGTCACAAATTCTCGATAAGGTTCAGTTCATATGTTCATATCTATGTTCATATATTCATATAATTGTTTTTAATTTCTTGTTGGTCTTGAACAATTTCCATCACCATTAATCCCAGTTTTCTTCTATATCTTTCAGCTCCTTCTCCTTACGATCTTCAGCCTCCCAGTAGATTTTCTGTTGGTGTTCGGTGAGCGGAGGAGTCACTGCTCTCTTGACGGAGTTCCAGTTATAAATTATAATCAACCATGTATTCGGCGACCGGTTTAGGAATGTCGGGAAACGCACCCTTAATACACTGGAAAAAACTCAGTTCGGATTATAGATTTAAATTGCAGTCGCGATACTTTATCGCGGTTGCAGACAATAATGAATAAATTTTAATTATTGCGGACTGTTATATTTTACAATAATAATTTTAGACGGTGTCACTGCTGATATATTATAGTCGCATATCGCTATTTGAATCTTTAATTGGGATGTTGTTTCTGCATTTCATGAAATTTAAATCCGTACGTCACGATGTAATAAAATTGTCTGAGCAGCTATCGTAACCGAAGTCATCGCTCACTTCTCTCTCTAACAGAACTTGAATTTATACACAAAAAGGAAATAATTTTTAATACTAGTAATAAAATAACGAAAATCATAAGCCACAGGTACAACCATTGGCTCTGGAAAAAAGAATATTACTATCGTGTGTACTCTTTTTTCTGACTAGAATTATAAAATTTTTAACGAGACATTTGAGTAGTATTTGTTGTATGATTTTTTTTTATTTTTATATTTTATTGAGCAAAAAAAAATATATGTTCTAACACTAAAATTTTAAGTTTAAGATTTAGAGTTTATCTTTATAGTTTAAGGTTTAAGGATTACTGTTATTTTTTTATAGTTTATTATTGAGGATTTAGGATTAGAGGATATGATTTAATTTTTTTAGTTTTGGGTATATAAAAAGATACTAAAAATAAAAATAAAATTTGTTACGAGGTAAATGGATTTCGCACGTCAACTTTTTTGTTTTTGATATAAAAAAACTACGTGATTTTGTTAGCCGAAAATTGATGAAACAAATATGCTTGTGAGGGTTTAAAACTTTAAACATGCACCTTTGCAAACAAAAGCTTATGTTTAAGCACTAGATCAACAATATTTTTTTGTTCGGCGAATATAATTTTATTAAGATTAATCATACAAGTCTAGGCTCAGAGTTGCGTGACTCGTTAAAAATTTCCCTAAACTTAAATAGAGGAAAAAAAATACAACACAACCGGGATAAAAACTAAAAATATACAACCGAAGAACCCAAGTAATCACAGTAAAATCGCCTGATCTCAAAGAGTCATGCCAGCTTTCCATCGCTCAAAAATAGCACAAGAACAACCCAGAGGGAGTTTTCAAAACACATGACTCAAATAACAACGATATTATTATCATTCTAACGCAAATATCCACTTGACAACTGAATTTCAAAACAATATTAATCAGCTGCAGTTGGTTGTATATTATTTGAATATAAATATACTTATTAATAATATGAGTTAATATTTGATGTATATGTAGTGAATTTTTTTTATACAATCATATCTAATCTAACTTCATAAACTAAATTATAAATTTTTGACCCTAAAATCATAAACCATAACCCCTAAACTTTAAATTTTGAACTACACAACCTAAAGCCATAAGCTTAAACATATAAATCCTTTGAATCGAATAACTAATATTATTTGAATATAAATATACTTATTAAATATTCTTTGTTTTATATAATAACTAATATTATTATAGTGATATTTTTTAGAATTCAAATAAAAGGATGGAAAATTATATATTTTAAGATAGAATAAATGTTTAATGATATTTATATATATATTATTTTTGATTTTTCAAGGCGTCCACTAGAGTTAGGGGTGTAAAAAAATCGATCCAAATGATCCAATTCATTTATTTTTAATCTGATCCAAAAAATCAATATCCGATCTATTTTTTAATTTTTGAATATTTTGAATCGGATATCCGAAAAAATTAGATAATCAAATCTAATATGAATGTCTAAAAATCTAATTTAATATTATCCGAAAATCCGAAAAAATGGGCCTTCTGTCCTTTAGCCTTTAGAGGCCAACACTACTCTGAGTCTGGCCGAGTGGCCCACATCCATTTCCACCGAGCTGGCCCTAAGCCCCAATTCCACTGAACTGTAAAGATGACCCATTCTTGTTGATTCTGTTTTCGCCGAACGAATACAAAATAGAGTATATTTTTATTTGTTTGTTTAATTTTAACTGAATAAATAACGAACATAAATAATTAAACAATATAATTTTTTGTTCGTGTTCATTCGTTGATATTAGAAAATAAATGGTTTTGCTGGTTACGTTATCTAGACGTTATTTTAGTTTTAAAAAACAGATTCGTACTTAATATCATCTGCATGTCATATTTGGGGTCCTAGAATTTATCGAGTGATTTTAATGGTAAAAGATTGCATTTTTTGGCAAGTTGGGTTTGATAGGATAGCATGTAGATATGCGTGAATTTATCAAAATTCAAAAAACTGGATTAATATCCTATCTTTTAATTGAATTGCAATTGTAAAAAAAGCATTTTATGTCGGAAACATAACACTTATCCGGATCTAGATAACATATTTTTTCTGCCGTCATTTTTTGGACAAATTAATTGATTGTATCCAAACGAATGAAGTGTTGGAAAAATGGTGAGAAAAATGGTAACTTTGAGCCATATTTCAAATGGGTGAAGGTAGAGATTCGAATAATAATTTTATTGAATTTTATTCTACTCCATGAGACCTTTACAACGGTATTTTATATAC
Source organism: Hibiscus mutabilis (assembly GCA_019671005.1). Taxonomy (NCBI): domain Eukaryota; kingdom Viridiplantae; phylum Streptophyta; class Magnoliopsida; order Malvales; family Malvaceae; genus Hibiscus; species Hibiscus mutabilis. The sequence goes on along the minus strand of CM033736.1, from coordinate 16,934,296 downwards.
TCAAAACGGTTGAGTGATGAATGAGAAATTGATGCTCAAAGTACGATAATTGTGAATTGAATAAGGAAGTGAAAACCCTCTATCCCACATTGATGGGATAAATTGAATGGAAAATGTTTATATAAACTTACCCACTTGGTGGTTATTGAATGATTTGAATGGAAATTGTGTCTTATGCCTAAGCATAGGTATATAGATCAAACCTTGTCAAGCCTATTCAAGTTGGGGCACACTTGCATGACGTGGGCCATGCAAATATTTGTTTGGACCATCAAGCTTTTTGTTGACCTATGAATATTTTACTCACTTTGAATAAATTTTTTCCTTATTACTGACATATCTTTTTTAATATTTCGAATTTAAAAGGATAATTTTATGGTTTCCTTTAAATTCGAATATTAAAAGATAATAAGTGCAATTCACGGGAATATTCTGTTTTAATATGGTATTAACATATTGTTACCGGTTTAATTCGGTTAAATAATTAATGACGATTAATTCAGAATATTATAATTTTTACATTTAACCTAGCTCACTCCCATATGAATGACATGTCGTTCCTTTGATTTCAACACAACGAAAATCACATAATTTTTCTTGGGTTTTACTCTGTGTTTTTTTTAAGTTGTTTTTTGTGGTAGGCGAAGGCAAGAGTAAGTTCGTGATCTCCACGGCAGTGCAACTGTGGCTGATCATCTGTTATTGTATCCTGAGATATAGACAACCAACGAACTCGAGCACCATAGGAGTGGCCGAAAATTTATCTTACGAAAACTGCGTTCGTGCAGGCCTCAACACGTTTCCTTTCGATTTTCATTATAAACCGGTTTGATTTAAATAAGTTGTATTTATTATGTTCGATTCAATATTTTATTACAATATTTATATTTTATTGTTTATTTTCGTCTTGGATTAACACTATTTTTCTAACAATTTTAAAACAGATTTTTTTTTTTAATTCGAGACGATCAGAGTTCATTACAAGAATAATTACAGGATGTATCTTCTCGCAGTTTTTGTCGGCCATGAAATCAATATCACTCGGCATATCTACACTCATCAATCGGAAGGCTAAACCTTCAAATGTGGTAAATGAGTAAATGATAGAACGGTAAATACGTTTACTATTTATTATTAAAATATTTACCATATTAATTTAATGTCTAAAATTATGGTCTAACGACGCAGGCAGCATGTTAATGGTTGCTATGACTCACCATTTAGCATTTATAACATCAATTTCATGTTTCTTGTTGTTCACCGTGATGTGCACTGTTTTATAGCCTTATATGGCTTTAAAATCGAAGTGCAAAGTAAAATCACAATGGCTTTCCCTGTTCGGAAGAAAATATTGGGTGATTGTCCAACCCGAAATCTATCAAGATTGGTCATCCATGGCTGCGCACTACAGAAACTTGTAGAGCAAGATGGTATGCTGCCATTCAAACATGAATCTCGGCAATTCACCATTATTTATGGTATCTTTATGACATAATTTTGGTAATATTATAAGATTATTACCTTACTTTTTGGCCTTAAATGTTTTTTCTTGTATTTTTGGAAACTATGTGGATTTTATTCATTACTAATAATTTTCTTTTGAGAAATATTATAGTGACGAACAAGATTCTCAAGCGAAATCAAAATTGTGGAAACAAAGATCTCGTAAATAATTAGTTCGGGAGTTTAATTCCTTCCGTTTTAACGAATTTACGTGATCTTCTGCAAAAACAAGAATAAACAAAATTAAATGATCGATTTTTTTTTTATTTTTGTTGCCTTGATATCTCTGTTTTGGGTTTTAGTGCTACTAATTCCAATGTTTAACATAAGATATAAGGGAAATAAATCATTGAATTTATTTTCCCGTTAAAATTTTGCGTTGATTCTAATTTGGTAAGAAAAATAAAGCATTTAATTTATTTTCAGGGAATCAAATATGATTCTATTTGGAAATAAATCAGTGAATTTATTTCTAGAAGTAACATTGGTTACCAAATTTAAATCGTTAATTACGAGTGAGGTCTCGAATTAAAGCATAGAAGAACTTTGTTCTCTATGTCAAAATTAAATTCTTAAAGCCTATTCTGATGCATGCTATGAAGTGCACAATGTTTAAAATGGCTAAAGAATTGTGAGGATCGTTAGACCATAAATGGAAGAAGTCGGTGCTAAGTAATTCTTAGTTACCAAAATTACTAATGATTAATTCTGAATTGTGGTGAATCAAAGGCAGTGATTTTAATTAATTCTCATGCTTGGAATGACTTCAAGCATAAAAGAATGAGATCCATAAATGGATGATTCAAAGACAATATGGGAGTACATGTCTAAGATTGGTTCTTTGAAAGACTTGGTATTTAAGCGTGCCTAGTGCACCACCTCTCTTTTCAAAAGTTACCTACCTGGTGCACTGGTCATTATTGTTCTTTCTATTAGATCGTGAGAACCTTTGTTTCAGGTTTTAGTTTACTAAATTTATGATGTCTAACAAAAGTTAGAAATTATGTCTCTGTTTCTGAATTTAGGTTCTGACTAAATTCTTGACAATGAACATATTCATAATATTCAGTTTCTGGTTTGTGACACACAATGGAAAAACCAATAAAATTGATTTGAAAGAATTTTAAAATACGTTGCATATTTGACCATGATAAACTTGGTCAAAATATATAAAACATAAGGTTTTTTCCTATTATTCGAGAGGATAAGGTAAATGTTGTTACCATCTTCAAATATTGCTAAGGCAAATATTGCTAGGGCAAACACAATGGAAGTTAAAAATGATCTCAAACCATAAATTATGCGGCGTGGTCAGGAAGCTAAATTTCATGGGAAATACTTCAATTGCCATAAGATAGGGAACAAATCTTCAGAATATAGACTCCCAAACGAGATCAATGTCATGACAAATTTTGTCATAACAATTGATATGGCAGACAATTGTTTGAAGGGAAATTTATTAGCTTAAAAGCAAAGATGCTATAGAGAAATTATTCTCTATAAGTAGGATGTTGAAACCCAAACCTAATAAATTGATTAATTTGGGGAGAAACTCTATGTGAGTAACATAAAACATCCAAGAGTACAATTATTTTGAAGATAAGAATTGAAACTTCAAAATGTGCCTAACATGTGGGGAAGTTGTTCTATCAACTAATTACCTTTAATAAGCTATCTCAAAATAAAAGAGACAAGACACCATATGAGTTATGGAAGGAAATAACACCTTCCTACAACTACATAAAAGTGTGGGGTATCCTACAAAGGTAATGTTCCCATTACCAAAGTAAATGAAAATAAATGGACTATATTTTCATTGACTATGTAAAACATAGTAACAGATATCAATTTCTTGTGTAAAAACAGATTCACAAGAATGTGATAATGGAACCAAAGAATGAATCATTCTTTGAAAATATATAATTAGGGAAATTGATCCAAGTTCAATGAAACGAACTTTGGAGATTACCAATGAAAATAGTCCATACGTTCAACAAAAGGTTAAATTCAAGATATTGTCATGATGACAAGTAAGTGTGACAAATGATTGTATGTCAACATTAGGATACACGATCCTATGTTAAGGACATATTCATTGTTATAAGTAACAATGAAATGGTAAACATACCAAATGCATGAAAATATGAGAATGACATATTTGATTTTGAGTATCCAAATCTAACGGCTGTCTGATCTTATATTGACATAGTCACACTACGTTTAATAAAAGGTTAAAAGTAAGATATTGTCATAAGAGTGTGGCAAATGTGTGTATGTCAAAACTAGGATATATGATATTATGTTGATGACATACAATGAAATGGTAAATATACCAAAGACTTGTCAAATTCAAGATTGACATGGAAAATATGAGATTGACAGATTTGATTCTGGGCATCCAAATCAAACGATCACTTGAAGGTCTCATATTGACATAGTCACACTACGTGGACAAAAGAAGTTTGGCAAGGATGTTCTCGGCATAGCCATAACTCTAATAAATACGAGCCAACATTTGTTCAAAGTAGAATATGCTAGGGTTATAGGTAGTCTAATGTACCCTATGAGCTACACTAGACCAGACATTGCTTTTACTGTAAGCAGTTTAAGCAAGATTCACAAGCAATCCAAGTGAAAACCACTGGAAAGTGATTGTAAATGTATTGAGATATCTCAGATATACTCAAGATTATGAATTGCATTATTCTATAAGGATTCTTCGATGCCAGATATTAAAGGCACAAGTGAATATGTTTCACATCAAAGAAAGTAGCTATGTCATGGGATTTCTCAAGACAAACTGTTACAACCAAATTCATAATGAAATCTGAGTTTTAGCTCTAGACAAGTCTGGAGAAAAAGTCAGTTGACTTTAAAATGTCTTGGAAGATATTCCTGAATGACCAAAGCATGTGCCAAAAATTGGTAGAGAACAAAGCTTTATGTACAATGGTAAGTCGAGACATATGTGTCATCGACATAATACGTTAGACAACTGATCTCAAATGGAGTTATTAAAGGATAATGTTGCGGATCCGCTAACCAAAGGGTTAAATCGATATCAAGTTGAGGAAACATTGAAAGGAATGAGACTAAAGCTTAGGGAAATTTAAGGCGCTATGTGAAGGAAAACCCTACCTAGTTGACTGGAGATCCCAAGATCTAGGTTCAAAAGGACAACCTAATTGCATAGACCTGTTCGTTCACTGTAGGGGTACCTATCCCCAAGTCCGTTCCTATGATATAAACAATGATCAAAAGTGATATAGGCTAAGCAAATATTTTAATGACCATTGTGTGCTTCGGTGAGCCAAGCAACATAAGTCACCTATGTGAGAGTGAAGTAGGGCCGCTTTAAGGAGACTATTGGGCATAATTCTCTCAAACTCTTGCAGAACCAGGCGATGTCCATGGCCATATGGAATAACCATGAGAACTAAAACTCTTGTCAGAGAGATAGTTGTGTGAAGTATATCAGCGTTTACACAAATGATTGAACAGTTCAAGGACATCACGTCTACTGGTTAGCTAGTAAAGTAAATATACTTTCACAAGGGAATGTTCAAAGGAGGAAACCTACCTATCCTATGCAGCTATCGAGCTTAGAACCTATCACCACATCGATTCAAAATGTTTTTCATAAAATATCAATTTCATTCACGTGGGGGATTGTTGAAAAAATGTGAGAAAAATGGTAACTTTGAGCCATATTTCGAATGGGTAAAGGTGGAGACTCGACTAATGATTTTATTGGATCTTATTCTACTCTATGAGACATTTACAATGGTATCTCATATGCTCAAAACGGTTGAGTGATGAATGAGAAATTGATGCTCAAAGTACGGTAGTTGTGAATTGAATAAGGAAATGAAAACCCCCTATCCCACATTAATGGGATAAATTGAATGGGAAGTGTTTATATACACTTACCCACTTGGTGGTCATTGAATGACTTGAATGGAAATTGTACCTCGCGCGTAGGTGCAGAGGGTGCGGATCGAAGCTCGTCAAACCCATTCGGGTAAGGGCGCACCCGCACGACGTGGGCGATGCGAATGTCCGGACCGGTTGGGCCTTTCGTAGACCTGTGGATATTTTACTCACTTCGAATAAATTTTTTCCTTATTATTGGCATATCTTTTTGAATATTCTGAATTTAAAAGGATAATTTATGGTTTCCTTTAAATTCGAATATTAAAAGGTAATAAGTGCAATTCACGAGAATATTATGTTTAATATGGTATTAACATATTGTTACTGATTTAATTCTGTTAAATAGTTAATGACCATTAATTTAGAATATTATAATTTCCACATTTAACCTAGCTCACTCTCCTATAAATAGCATGTCATTCCTTTGATTTCAACACAACGAAAACCACAAAACTTTTCTTGAGTTTTACTCTGTGGATTTTTTTTTCAAAAGTTATTTTTGGTGGCAGGCGAAGGCAAGAGTAAGTTCGTGATCTCTACGGCAGTGCAACTGTGGTTGATCATCTGTTGTTGTATCCTGGGAGACAGATGACCAACGAAGTCGACCACTATTGGAGTGGTCAAAAATCTATCTTAAGGAAACTGTGTTCGTGCATGCCTCAACACGTTTCCTCTCGATTTTCGTTATAAATCAGTTTGGTTTAAATAAATTGTATTTATTCTGTTCGATTCAATATCTCAATACAACATTTATATTTTATTGTTTATTTTCGTCTTGGATTAACGCTATTCTTCTAACATGAAGATGAAACTTTTCCATTCTGTAAGTGACAAAAACATTGTGAAAATATCCATTATTCTTTTCTTTTTGTTTTCTTTGTGCGTATAATCATCTATCTACCATGAATCGTGAATATCTAACATCACAACTGACTCTGGGTTCACAACCAAAGCATTGAATTCATTTAGTCTTTGGTTGATTGAGAGACGCTCACAAGTGTCTTTCTTCATTCTATATTTTCGTCATTGTGCAGTGACACGACAAAGCATTCTTTTATTGTCGAAAAATTACTGCTGCACTTTTTTCACTTGTTTGCTTCGGTTTCTGGCTCTGTGATTGTTCTAGAAGCAACAGCAAAAAAGAGGGAAGTAATTTAGTTAAAGACAAAGCTATAAAGTTAAAATCCTTTGTGGTATATGGTTTGGAAAGGGAGATATTCATCAAATTGATAAGGTTAGCTTTTTATATCAACATCAAATCCAATATCAAGGGATGCGTCGATTTCAAAGTCGAAAGAACCTACTCTGTGTTACATGGTCTGGAAAGGGAAATATTCATCTCCCTTGTTATGCAAGGGGAGATACCCATAAGAATATCATCGGGGGGAGAGATCCCCTGAGACCGGAACAAGGTTGCAAAATAGGACGTAGCCACATTGAAAAGATCTTGGTCACCAGAAACCTCCTGGCCGTTCGTATCCTTCAGCTTCTCAATCTTATTAGTCATTCTCTGGAAAGCATGATTGTCGAAGAAAGATGTGTTTCTGTCTTCATGGCGCAATCAGTTTGCTCTGGCACGTTGCTCCCAGTAAACTTCCTCCCTATCTGCCTCTAAGTTTAGGACCAATTTCACTCTAAGAATCTCTTCTAAAACCTCATCAGATATAGGGAGCCCGTTAAGAGATTCAAGTCGTGTTTGGAGCTCTCTTTCAGTTTACTTCTTGGTTCGCCTTAGCCCTCTGTACCAGGTATCAAGTTCCACTAATAAATTCTGCAGTTTTTCCGGTATATTGTCTCCAGACAAATTCCATAACCGGCTGACTTCTTCCTCAAGGAGCCAGCTAGCCTCGAACCAGAGCCATCTCGGTGGGGTAACTGAGAGAGGTGATGTCGTGGAGAGAAGCAGCGGGAAATGGTCAAAAACACCTTTGGAAGGTGCTCCAATTTTGATTCAGGGAATAGCTCTCTCCATACTTCGTTTGCTACCCCCTATCCAATCTTTCACGGATATTTGTTGCCGCAAACCTTCCCTTTTCCCAGGTAAATCACTGTCCAGAGTAACCAATAAATTCCAAACATTCTTGCAAAATATTGCGGAACCCTTGCATTTGTCGCTAACTGCACAAATTGCCACCCTGTTTTTCAAAAGAATAAAGAATTTCATTAAAAATTCCAATAATAAGCCACGACACAGACATAATAGAATGCAAGTGACGTATTAGGTTCCAGGCATGCTAGCGTAATCGCTCCTCAAAGGCACCACAAAAACTGGTGCACTTCCAGGATAAACCTTCTGTATTCTCAATGATAACATCTATGTGGCGGGCCGAGTAAGATTGAAGAGAAACTGTGACATTTAACTTCCAACCAATAGATAGACCCCCACTATGACCTGCAGAACTAACATCAATGCCATTCGGGTAGCCACATTTTTTCCTCACAGCAGCCATACAGGTTTTCGGTAACTTGGTCTCACTAAGAAAGGCCACTGATGGGCATAAGTCCCTCTGCTGGAGAAGACGAACTGTTCGGGATTATCCCAACCCCCGAACGTTCCAACTAAGTAGTTTCATTTTGACCAGCTAGCCTGGGGCCCTAGATTTGCCGTTTTAGATAGAGAAGCTCTATTTGAATTCTCACTTACTAAAGAAACTTTTAAAGTAGTAGAATGGACACGAACTCATTTCAAACTATCAATCTATTCTAAAGGGATATCCTCTACATCGCCCATATCAGTGTCAAATTGACCCTTTATTTGGCCATGAATAGATCCAGGAGAGATAGCCAAAATAGGCCCAGTTACACAACCCACAAATGGACCAGGTGAGGAGTGGGCTATGAATTTATCCTTGAAGAGAGATATACGTGTCAGTTGAGTACTTCTCATAAAAATTGTCTATTTATGTTTTATAATTGTTTCACTTAAGTTATTCTTTTAAAAAATTTAATAATTTTTACTAAACACATTTTCTTTTTTATTTTCTTTTTAATTTTTTAATAAAATAAATTTTGACTTTTTAATGATAAAATTATCATTTTAATTACTTTACAACAGATCTTTTATACATTTTTTTAAAATTACGTAAAAAGTCAACAAAAAATAATATTTTTAGGACGGATGGAGTATTTTTTCTTATCAGTTGAGGGTCAGGAGAAGCTGACGCCTTTGACACAACAGTATGAGATTGCCCTAGATTTCTGCTTATCCCATAATTCTCGGGAATAACTTCCTCATTTCTCGATATGTTTAAAATAGTCTATTCCCGTAACTAACGATATATCGGCGCTGCTCCCCGATGAGGCGGCGCTCGCAAGTTTGCATCCTATTTCATCACTAAATCACGGTTCTCATGGAGCACACGAGACGGGCAGAAAGTTTTAGCGTGACCCAGGTGGCCACAAAGGAAACAAAACAGCTTGAGTTTCTCATACTAGAGATGCCCCCTATGGGGTACCAAACACTTGCCTGGGCGGTGCGTATAGAATGAAAGTAAACCATACTCAAGGTCAAAAACGATCCCACAAAGCAGTGTTCAAAGTTGGCCATAGGTGTTGCCGGTTCATCCTGGAGTTGAAGGGTCTCATTCTCTTTTTCGCCCAGAGAGAGATTCAACATTGAGTCCGAAACGTTTACCATTGAAGAGAGCCAGAGGATGGGTAAAATAAAACCAAAAAAAGAGAGAAATAAAAGAGTTACCACAAGAGCCACAAAAAGAGCAGAAAAACAAGCTTGCCACAAAGAGTAGAAAATTTGAATAGTTTTGACGTATATTTTAAAACTAAATTGATTAATCAACCGAAGTTAAGTCAATATGATTAAGTTACCAAATTTAATAAATTTAATTAATGTATGAGGTAGTTGAACTGATTAATTTTTGAAAAAAAAAAACATTAAGAAGCCGTGACTCATTAATTAAATATGTTCCGATTTAACCTTTTTTTTCTTCTCTTTAACTTTGTTTGAACAGATTTTTTAAAACTTATTAACTAAACCGAATAAGTTTTGGCTAGTTCGGCCGGATTTCGAATTAACCGAAATTTGTTATATATTTTTGGATAAAATACATAAATAGTCACTAAATTATGTTTAAATAATTTGTTTTAGTCATTGAACTTTCAAAAGTTACAAAACAATTATTAAATTTATTAAATCATTACAAAATAATCATTGCACATTATAAATTATTGATAAATTTTGAAAAGTTTAATGTCTTTTTTATAATAATTCAATAAATTTAATGATCATTTTATAACTTTTAAAATTTAATTGACAAAAAATATATTATTTAATATATAATAATTTCGATTAATTAATTAGTTTTGAACTTAATTAACCGATAATCAATTTTTTAAAAAAAAACTGTTAACCACTAACCGAAAAAAATCTCGTTCAATCAATTAATTCGATTAAAACAGAATAATGCTACCCCTATACAATAATAGCACAAATCTTGTTTTGAGCGACATAAAGAAATTATTTGTAAAAAAACAACATTTATTTCGTTAAATAAATAAATAAATCCTAAAACTACAAAAAAACATGAAAATATCTCGAAAGTTATGCTCATTCACAGCCTCATCCCAATATTAAAGGAAATTTTATTTATCTATTTTTAGAAACCCCAAATTTTCACTTTAATAAAACAGTAAACAATCGTATTAATAAACTAGTGTAAGTAAACAAAATGATCAGAGACGAACACGTCAGAGATCGGCAATTCCCCGCCGATGGGAGAAGGCTTTCCCTCATCGCAATCGCCGGCCTTATCGCCGGCGTAATACTTATTTCCAGCTTAATAAAAACCGGCGATGATTCCCTCCTATGTTCTATCGCCAAGTCTAGATCGCAACCCATAAATGGATTCTCCGACATGGAAACTCAACTCCGAACCCTCGTTCACCACGCCACCTCAGCGATCACACCGCAGCAGAATTACGACGAGATCTCCGTCACGTACAATGTACTCAGAAACCGCAATCCCTGCAATTTTCTCGTCTTCGGACTCGGCTACGATTCGCGCATGTGGGATGCTCTGAATCCTCAGGGCAGAACGTTGTTCCTCGAAGAGGATCAGAAATGGGTCAACGACGTGCTCAAAGGCGCGCCGTACCTCCACGCGTACGCCGTGAAATACCGTACGCAGCTGAAGGAAGCGGACGCTTTGCTGAATCATTATCGGACGAAGCCGAGCTGTTTCCCGTCGAACGCTTTCTTGCGTGGCAACGACCGGTGCAGGCTTGCGTTGACGGGTTTTCCTGATGAGTTTTACGATACGGAGTGGGATTTGATAATGATCGACGCGCCGCGTGGGTGGTTCGCGGAGGCGCCGGGGAGGATGGCGGCGATATTTTCGGTGGCGGTCATGGCGAAGAACAGGAAAGGAACCGGCGTGACCCACGTGTTCTTGCACGATGTTGATCGGAAGGTGGAGAAGCTTTTCGCCACCGAGTTTTTGTGCAAAAAGTACTTGGTGAAAAGCGTCGGGAGGCTCTGGCATTTCGAGATTCCCGCGGCCGGTAAAATCACCAGCCACGACGATCCTCGTTTTTGCTAAAATGCACCAAGGCCGCCGTTATGCCAGTGCACCGTTTTTGCTAAACTGCACCCTTGAATTCAAAATAGTCCATCTGATTGGAACTGTTGATTTTTATGTTAGACAAAGAGAGATATTCCCAGGAAGACTTTTCAGAATTCCAGTTTCGTTTTTGAGCCAACTTTTGTTGATGTTTTATTATAAACATTCTTTGTTAGACATGGATGCATAGTTAAAAGGGTGTTCATAATCGAAAATCCGTATCTGAAATTTTAGATACTCAATTCTTTAAATAATAAAAAGTCAGTTCGTCTCCCCACTCATATATCCGTACTATTTAGTGAGCTGGATACTCAACCCATAGTTTTTATTTTCCTAAACAAATTTAACACTCAATAAAAAAGGCAAATCCTAACTACTATTCAACTAAGAATAAATTTGTTCCTAGTTTTCTTAAGTCAAAATTCTAGTTTTCTTTCAAAATAGCAGCCGCATGCTATTTTTATTTTTGAGTTAGCCGGCAATCGATAATTATCTAAATGTTGATTGTCGGTCGTTGGTATTCGTTATTTCTCTTACTTTTATTTGTTATGCTTTTTATTTTAATTTTTTTTATTTTAGTAAGAAACTATACTCTTGTGACACGTTTTTCCTCTGCCTTTGTAGCACGTTTTCTTTATTTTTGTGATTTCATTTCATCTGTTGTTTTGGTATGATTTCAGTATACTTTAGTGGTCGTTTGGTGCTTGCACAAAAATCTTTACGATGCTAATTTTTTTATTATGATTTGGTTGGTGGTCATAGAAAGATAGATCTCTACTCAGTTGATGATTATTTGCCGATGTAATCAGTCCTGGGTAGTGAACAATATGCCTAATAGTTTGGATAGCTCACCACTCCTTTTTTATCCCGTAATGCGTCTCACTTGGACAAAGACAGAGATTCAAGAAAGCTTTTGAATTTTTGCGGTATGCAAATCTCTATGAAAATATTTACTTTTCTTTGCACTTTTACGTTTTTGTATGAGATTTTGGTACACTAGTCCCCATTATTCCCCCTTCTAGATGCATTGTATTTGTAATATCTTCTATAACTTTTTTTTAATAAATTTAGTTGCCATTGTAAAAAAAAAAAAGCAAATCCTAAAGATTATGAATTTAGCAGTATTTTGATGATCAATGCTACATATACAACATATAAATAAACCAACAGATTGACATGTCTCGGCAAAGAGACATTCCTTGCCTTTTGGTTACTCAAAGTAGCATCAACCAACCCAGATGGTAAACCAAAAGAAACCCAGGAAGTCTACATGATCACATTCAACTCAAAACAAGAATGAAGATCATATCACATCAAAAAAAGTATTTCATCCATCGTCTTGCTTCATGGCATTATATACGGCTTGAACCTGTGTAATGCAACACAAGTTCTATCAGATTTAAAAGTACAACGCTACCTTATTTCGGGAAATTTGTTACCTTCATTTTTCTTATTGGTCTTATACTAGTAGTGTGTATGCATGCACGGGCGAGTGCGTGTGCTTCGTGTTAAAGAGAGACACAGACCTGTTCAGTAGAAACAACTTGGATGGGGCCAATGTTAACAGATATGTATTTCCCCTTCGATGAGAACTTCTGCTTCACCCGACCCTGTCACGACAACTTGTTAGATGTATTGCATATGAAAAGAAGCAGAAGAGAAATTGGAAAGAGCAGTTTATATTTCAACACTGATCCCAGAAGTAAAATATTTCTGCAAAAAGAAAAAGAACTCAAACAATTCATCATGAATATTTCCTTGTCATGCAACCTTTTGGGGTGAAACAGCGTCATCAAGCCACAATTTCATCTACTTAAACCCATGATCTTTTTTCTCACCATGAAGAAATGCCCACATAACATATAACTCCAATCTTCGCCTAAACCGAATCTATTTTCCCTGATCGAAATTTAAGTGCCTCAGATCAAAGTTGCCCAAATGCTAAATAAATTACCCTTTCTTCAAATAGGTCATCAAATGACCCACAATATACACCGGAGCATTTGAGTCCCTTGTTGGTGCATTCTTCTCACCCTTCAAAGAACTAGGTTTGCAGCTCCAATCCCCAAAATCAATAGAATGCTGCAACAGAGTTATGCAGAGTAACATCCTTACGCAGGCAGTTACTCTCTAGCACCCAAATGCTACATGACTACGAGGTACTCAATTTCAATGGTTGCAATAATTTCGATTCCATCTGAACTTCAGGTTTCTTCTAAACTCCTATTAACTCCAATATTATATAAAAATTTCCAAGTTCACCCTTCGGTCAAATCTGACTGATAAGTAATACAAGCTAATATAATGCACATTCTGAGGTTTCCAATTTATACCTCAGGCGATAATTTGTTCTATATGATCCACAAATGTGAAATGTGAAATGTGAAAGGGGAATTCTCGAGAATCTACTTATTTTCCATCAGAAAACTCCCAAAGTGCATCAGCTTATAGACTAAAATGTAATCTCAAATTCTGTTGTATACTTTCAAATGCATAAACAGACATGTTGATCGGAAATTGATTTTCAGCAGTAAAATACATATAGCCGTATAGGTACCTCGGGAATTGGTTGTTGTATCACAGATTCCACGGCAACAACCATAGATTGCACAAAATCATCACCTCCAGTTCCAATTGCAGTAAATCCTCAAACGGTAGGGTATGAGTTGACCTGACAAGTTAAACAAAAACGGAATTAAGCAGCTGAAACAATCTCAAACCATTCATTGTCACAGGGCTAACGAGTTGCATGTATCACGGACATCTGAATAATGAAATGGCCAATAATATGAATTTAATCTATTCGAATTTAGTTTAAAAGCAACGAAACAATTGTCCAAAACCCTTGATAGGATCGGATATTAGGAGTGTATAATATATACTTTCTGATCCAAAGCAAGCCATTCGTTAGTCGAATCATCAGCTACTTACCACCAATAACCACATTTGCGGTCTCCCCAATTCTACCTTCTGTTTTTGATACCTCTGAATTCCAAAATCAAGACTTATATGATTATATCAATAATAAAAGTACATGGAAGAGCAAAAGATAAACTGCAAGGGTTTAAGCAAGCATCAAATTCCATCGGTAATTACATGCACTGACTGAGTTCAAACTTACGAACTCAAACTCACTCACTGAGTCACGAATAAATCTGTACTAAACTCTCAGAATTGAACCTGAAAACTCAAGGTTCCAGAACCTTCTCTTTGCTATTAAACCAAAGCCTCGTCTAAGTACTCCTGCTTATGCATTCAGTTCTATTTTATACTGATGAATGCTACATAAATATAGTAATCCTTGTCCAAACAAAAAGAAACAAACAAATTCACCAAAAAAAAACTCACAAAGCAAAAAAAAAGTTCAATTCAAACGATAAATGGAACCTGAAATTGCTTTGAGAACGGCATCCTGAGGCGGGCCTTGCTCGAGGTCAGCGTCCTCGGACGGCGAAGACGACGGCGCTTCGTTGTTAGAGCAATTCAGCTTCTGAGTCTGTTTCCAGAAATGAACGTCTCGAACCCTAACCACACAGCTCCGTCTCTTCGCCGCCGGAATTCCAAAGCACCTCCACATTTTGACGGAATGAAAATTCCCGTTTGTTTGAAGTAAAATTATTTATTTAACTGCCCTCCTTTTTAATTGAAGTCACTAAGGGCTAATTGTCATTTTCTTCGTGTAAATAAAGAATCTAGAGTAAAAGTTAAACTTTATTTTATAATTCAAATTTATTTTAAGTTAAATTATTTGAATTTTTATTTAAATTTAATTATAAACATTTATAATATTATAATAAATATGATATACATAAAACTTAAGAAACTAAATTTAAATTTAAAAATTAATTCACTAATAAAAAAATTTAAATTATATAAAATTTTATTTAAAATATTTTCGAGTTAAAACAAATTTATATAAAAAACCAATTTGAAGCAAGCGAAGCAAGTTTTTCACGTCCAATTTTGTTCAACCCCTAAACTAGACATACTCAAACCACAAACTTAACCAACTCCCATCATCCCGAGTCCCGAGAGCACCTGATCTGAATATTTCTTTTTGTTTAATTCTTCCCCAGTCCCGGACTCTTCTAGTTTTGAATATTTAGTCCCTCTGCTTTTATTTTTCAGGATTTTGAACTGTCTGATTTTAAAATTAATGTCAAATCAATAACACTCTTAGTTCATTTTTGTTAAATTTGTATATGTGGCATTTTATTTTTTAAAAATACTTTTTCTAGCCTTGAACTTGATAAGATCATCTCTCCATCAAAGAACAATTCAAATGCTGCAATTTTTGTATGACCTCGATCATTATGTGATCGATTGCTTTTCATCCAAGCATCTTATAGAACCGACTCCTGACCTGAAATTTGGTTCTTGCAGGCGTACCACGGATGAAGAAAATGCTGAGACCATTCATCTTGAATTGCAGTTTTCAAATGTGAATAATCATTGTTTCTTACACTATACAGGAACTTCAAGGATCAACATCGATATCAGACAAGTCTTTTAGTGTTGGTTTGAGCCTAAAAGGACATTCGGTTATACGACGGTTTCTTCATCGGTTTAGGTCAATGTTTCTACTTACAGGTCTTGTTACGGGCATTATCGGTCCACACTTTTGCCATGTTAGTTTGTGCTCAACAATACTGTAGGGAAAATGGGAATTGCTTTGTAAAATATGTGGTTTAACTTTTATAGTGTTAACAACTAGTCTTTTACCAGGAGCCCCACCTAAAAAATGAGTCTATCGGAAAGTTTCCCCTTTCCCTTCTTCAGTTCTCAATCTCATGTGGTTCTTTGCTCGATAGTGGTCTCGGCGGTGTGGATTCTCCCCCTCCCCCGAGGGACGTCGTCAGTCTCCACAGGTGTTGTTGGTCTGAATTTAGGAGGAAGGTGGCCGCGAGTTTGCTATGGAGTGAGGCTTCTGCGCTTCACTGTCATGTTATCGGATGATTTTTGATGGGACGAGGCAAGTTTCCCTCTCGTGGTTTCTTTTGTTTTGTCGGCTATGGGGGTGGTGGCCGGATTGTTTTAGCGGCCTATTTTTTTTCAAAAGTGGTCTGCTTGAGTTGTTCCCCGAAGGTTGGATGGGTGCGACCAGGTTAAGACCATTGTCGGTTCACGACGGGAATACGAGGCAAATTCTAGATTTAGGCAAAGGTGAGTTACGTGATTTGGCTTTTTATGTGGCCGTTGCGTCGAATCTGGTTCAAGAAGGTCTTGGTCCAGTTTCTAGAATGGAATCTTGGACGTTTGCAAAGATGAATCGTGGTACTTGCCCTGAACAGTTCTTGGCTTTTAATCATGATTTTGCTTGGTTCTTATTGTCCTTAGTTCCAAAGGTCCCTAAATCAGCTTGTGGTCAAGTTTGAATTGTGGAAGAAATTTGCTCGTCTGTGAGTAAATGGTTTTTTGTTTCTGTCACTGGTTTGGGTTGTAGAAGATGGCATGGATACCTTTCGTTCAATGGTCACGATGCAGCGGGGATCATGGAAGTGTTTATTTTTTCCCTGCTTCATTGAAAAGGCGAGACACAGTTCTAGGTCGGCGGCTAGGCTGGAATGTCAGGTGATAGCTGTGAAGAATATGGTTGACTTCCAGAAATAGGGAGACCAAATTGGAGGGGCATATTGGGCTTTAACCTTTGGGTATTGTCCTCCTAGGTTTTCTTTTATCCCTGAATTTTTTGGCTCTTTTGTCAGGAGATTTTTTGAACTTTATCCACCTGGTGTTAATGTTTTCTCTACCTCCATTTCATACCGTGCTTCCATGCGTTTTATAGTGGGTTCTCTCAAGTGTCTCGGGTTGGCTTTCTTTGGTAGTGGCTTAACCTACCGTTTGCTCTCTAAGACCCTGGAAGTTTTTTTCTGAGGTTTATTTTGCTCTTCAACGTCCGCATATAACCTCTTAAAAGGTTATCCGCATCAAGGATGATTGTTAGAGGTCTTACCATCATCGTTTTTAGGAAGGGACGACTGATAGGTGTGGTTTCTTTCCCTTCCCCAGTGATCACCTATTGTTCCATGACTGTGACTTGGCAGATAAATGATTACTATATGATTTTCAGGGTTGATGAAAGCTTTGGATGTTTGTCACCTCCTCTCCCTCGCTCACAATCTGACTCCTTAGTATTTCTGATGACAAGATCCTTATCTCTTTTGAAAAAGAAAGCCCGCCTTCGAATAGAGCTCTCGCAGATATATTGCCTGATTGAGCCTTCGGTTGGTTTATTTATGTGCTTGAATTTTTTAACTATATTTTCGTTATGCTATTTGTTTATGTTCTCTGTTTTTTATTTTTTCTTGAAAGATTATCCGCATCAAGGATGATTGCCAAAGATCTTACCATCATCGTTTTTGGGATGGGACAACTGATGGGTGTGGCTTCTTTCCCTTCCCAGTGATCACCTATTGTTCCATGACTGTGAGTTGGCAGATAAGTGATTACTATATGATTTTCAAGGTCGATGAAAGCTTTGGATGCTTGTCACCCCCTCTCTCCCTCTCTCACAATCCGACTCCCTCAGAATTTCTGAGGACAAAATCCTTATCTCTTTCAAGAAAGGAAGCCTGCCTCCAAATGGAGCTCTCGCAGAGATGTTGCCTGATTGAGCATTCGGTTGGTTTATGTGCTTGAATTTTTAACTATATTTTTGTTATGCTATTTTTTTATGTTCTCTGTTTTTTTTGTTTTTTCTTGTTTTCTGTTTTGGTTGAAACTCGATGATCCCCTTTTAATTGGTGGTAGTGTTGTGGCTTGGATAGCCGGTTTGTACTGGATCCTTTGTTTTGTTGTTGTTTCCTTTGTAAAAAAAACTAGTCTTTTACCAGAAACAAGGTAGTGTTAAAAGCATTATAGGGACTTAATCAAAATTTTTTGGAAATAAAAAGGGCCAAGATGTAATTTTTCTTAGAGTTAATTGCACCACATGTCCCCAAACTATAACACTCATTTTAAATTGGTCCCTAAACTTTTAAATATTCTAATTTCATCCTCAAACTATGACCTTTATTCTAAATTGGTCCCCAAACTTTTAAGCAATTTAGACCCTCAAACTATGACTATCATTCTAAATTGGTCCTCAAACTTTTTGAATGTTCTCATTTCATCCCTAAATTATCAGTATATGTTAATAATATCTTATGTTAGTAAAATCGTTAATTGTCATGAAACACTGATATGTATTGTGTAATAATATGATGTGATATAAAAGATAATTTACGGATAAAATTGAAACATTCAAAAAGTCTAGGGACCAATTTAGAATAAGGGTCATAGTTTAGGGATGAAAATAGAATATTCAAAAGTTTAGGGACCAATTTAGAATGAGGGTCATTGTTTGAGGATGAAATTAGAACATTTAAAAGTTTAGGGACCAATTTAAAATAATGATCATAGTTTGGGGACGTGTAGTGCGATTAACTCTTTTTCCTAAAATTAAAATATTTACATATATAAAATTTGTTTTGATTGGTATTTGAACCCACGCCGTTTAGAACCAAGACGTTAACCTGGTGCATTAAACCAACTCGGCCATCTCAACTCCGTATCTGTTTTAGTAAATGGTTGTATATAATAATATTTAAGCTGAACAAATTTTCATTGCACGTCTAATTTCATATATGTATTTGTACATCACGGTACATAGGCATTACAATTATCTACTGATACAAACATCCCCATACACATCTTTCCATCTCCATGCAAACCAGAAAAAATGTGTATGACCATCCGAGTTTCTCCAACATTTTAATGGCTGTTAGGGTTCTTCATCGTAGCGTCTTCACTTCGGGGTGAAAGCCTGCAACAGAGAATAACAAGACTTAATCTAAATCCCAAAATACAGGCAAATAGATACAACTGATATGAACTCACGGCAAAAATGGTAGCGTGACCAGGATCGGCAAGGTGAGTGAACAAGTTGTCAATGGGACCAGTGCCGGTGTAGATATGTTGGAACCATGCACCCATCACGGCCAACATAGCTAATCTTCCATTCTTGATCTCTTTGGTCCTCAGCTCCTTGATCTTCTCGGGTGAACCACTTCCCCACCCGAGAGGGTCGAACCACAAGCCACCGGCACCGAGCGTTGGTTCCAGTGAGCTTGTTGTTAGGGAAGATGGGGTCGGTATCTACGCACCCCAGTTTGAGAATGTCATCCCATCTTCTCCCTTCGGCCCAGCCGATGAAAATAAGCTCGACGATGAAGAGTGTCGTGGTGTCGGTGAAGTATTCCTCGGTTCCGGCTGAGTACCATGAAGGAGTGTTTAAGATCTCGATCTTGGTTAAGAACTCCGGAATAAAAATGCCTGCAGCTTCCAACATTGCCCACCTGCAATGCACGAGCTCCGTGTTGTGGCCATCCCCTCACATGGTGTTACAACCGAGTTCCGGGGCCACAACCGAGTCACTTCTACCATGCCCCATTTTCAAGCACATCAATGTTTTAGGAAGAAGAGTCTTTGTTTTCAATTATTTCTTTAGTTAGGAAAAAGTGTCCTCGTTTCAAACAATAGAATGTTTACTTGGGTCATTTCTATTATGTTTTTTTTCGATATATGTAGGGGGTGGACAATGTCGTGAGTTTGGGCTGATCCTTTGGTAAAGGTATGTATCCTACACACCATCGAGGCGGCCCCTACCGCCCAAGTCGATGGTGTGGGTGAGTTTTCTAATGTAACCGATGTTTCTTTTTTCTAATAAAATAAAACCGTTCTTTTTTTCCTACGTGGGAAGTTGGGGTCGATCATTGTGCATCCGCTATGCCCCACGGTTTCGACCATGGCTTGAAGAATGGTTTTGTGGCGCGAGACTAATGTGTTGCTTGCTTATTTTGAGCAGATCAATCGAGATAAAAGGCTGACTTGATCGGGAAGAGTCATTTTCAAGTGCCGCACGGCTTAGCGACCGAAAGTGAACTAAAGGCTAAGGCCGTGACACGTGGTATCGAGCCGGTTGTTGCACTCAATTTCGGTGGTGGTCTTTTTGTTCATTGCGGTGAAAAGCACAGAGGTGCGTAATCAATAGCACAGAGGTGCTTTTTAATTGTGGCACAGTGGTGCTCATTTTTTTATTCAAGCACACGGTGCTTCATTGTTGCTAGTGCACAATGATTGCCTAGTTTTTATTGGGAAAGCACAAGTGGTGCTTATTCCTCTTGATGCACAGTGGTACTCTCTTGTGCACAAGTGGTGCCGAAGTTTTTTTAGTGGGAAAGCACGGTGGTGCTTACTCCCTCTTGAAGCACATGAGTGGTCTTTGAGTTATTAATAGGCATTGTGGTGCTTATTATTCTTCCTGTGCAGGAACTAGTGTGGTGGGAGTCAACCCAAGGATGGTGACTATGCGTAAGCATCGGGGCCAAGAGCCGCCCCGAGAACCGAGGTGCCCGGCGGCGCGGTGCCGGCGCAACATGGCGCTAGAGTGCCTGCACAAGGGGTAGGACCATAGACCCCGATAGGTATGAGGAGCTAGAAGCCGCGGTGGCCCCGAGGGCTCGTGTGGTGACAAAGTGAGCGAGTTCGAGCAATTGAAGTTTCATCAGGAGTTGGCTCACATGGTGAAACACCTCATTTGATGAGACAAAGGAGGCAATGAGTACTCTAAAGTATGAGATAGAGGAGCTTAAGGCTCAAATTAATTTGATTGAAGTGGTGTGGGAAATTGGTGACCATGAAAAGGGGGCGGAGGAATAGGGTCCCCGAGCCTCAGTAGTATGAGGGGGAACAGAATGCCAAAGAGCTTGAAAATTTCCTATTTGATATTGAACAATACTTTGGGCTACTCGCACCTCTATAGAAGAAGACAAGGTATCGATGACTTCTATGTACTTGTCGGGGATGCCAAATTGTGGTGGAGGTCCAAGTTCACAAATGGCGTGTGTTCCATTAAAAGTTGAGACGAGTTGAAACAAGAATTAATAGCTACCTTCTTTTCGGAGAATGTGGAGTATAATGCTCGGAAGAAGTTGAGGATTTGACCCATATCTTGGGACTATTCATGATTATGTGAGGAGTTTGCGTCATTGAT